>OY728160.1:643004881-645504881 GCA_963277665.1 Viscum album
ATTTAAAATTAAAGGGTCTAAAATCACATGACTTCCATGTTTTGATGCAAGATCTAATTCCTATAGCTTTACATTGAATTTTTTCCAAGAATGTCCACCATACATTAACGAAGCTCTGTTTCTTCTTCAAATCTATATGTAGCAAAGTTATAGACCCGGTGAAATTTCCAACTATAGAAAGAGAAATTTCCATCATATTATGTGAATTGGAAATGTTCTTCCTGCAAACATTTTTTGATATGATGGTTCATTTGATGTTTCATTTGGTGAGAGATATTTGACTATGTGGTCCTGTACATTATAGATAGATGTACCCCATTGAACGGTATATGAAGATTTTGAAAGGTTAGGTCAAAAATCGAAGTCGGCCAGAGGGTAGTATTGCGGAGCAATATATTGTTGAGGAAGCCGTTGAATTTTGTACTGAATACCTGTCCGGTGTGGAAAACGTTGGCCTACCAAAATCTCGTCACACTGAGCGGCATGAGGGTGAAGGAATTTCTGGAAGAGAGGTTGTCACAATCAATATTACAGACTGGGAGTAGGCTCACATTTACGTTTTTCATAATAGTTTCGACATTGACCCATATGTTAAAACCCGCAAAGAAATTATTAGGTGTTTGAATCCATCTAGGGCTGAAAAATGGATATTAGATACACATAATCTAGAGTTTATAAGATGGTTTTAGGACCATATTTTGAAGTAGTTAGATGAAAATCCAGACTCAATTTCAAAACTACTTTGATGGCTAGCCGGAGGAGCAAGTGTGTATGTATTATCTTACAATGCTTATGCAGTTAATGGTTATACATTCTATACTAATGAACATGATGAAGACAGTGCCATGCAGAATAGTGGGATTACACTTGTGGCTGAGGCGATGCATGTTTTTGGTGCTAAGGACAAAAATCCAATTTATGTGAATATGTCATACTTTGGCATCATCAAACGAATATGGGAGTTGGATTATACAAAATTAAAAGTGCCGATTTTTCAATGCAAGTGGGTTGATAACAGGAGTGTTGTTAAAATAGATGAATTGGGATTTGTGAAAGTTGATTTCAGTAAGGAAGGGGAGAAAGACGAACCATTTATAATGGCATCACAGGTAGTACAATTATTTTATGTTCCAGACCCCACAAACCAAAATTGGTCAATTGTTCTGTTATCAACCAAAAAAACTGAAGGGTCAGATGAAATTTCAATGGAGGATGACCCTTTTATAAGGACTTCACAATCATTTTGCAGCGATCCCAATGTAGATAGCGTTTTGTATGTCAGAGGCGACCACAATGAAGGGATTTACATAGTCGATAGAGGATTCAAATATCTGCATCCTTTAAATAAAAAAAAGAGAGTACAATCATCAGGTTATTTGTGTATTTTAATATACATTGTGTTATGTTATTTTATTATCTATCTGCTACTGATTTTATGTAATCTAAATTAAATGTTAAACTACTTCTGCAGATAATGAATTCTGCACCTACTGATGCGCCCAATCCCGAGGCACAAAAGGTCTCTCAACCACCTTATGGTGGTCCCAGTGTAGAGCAACAACAGGTTTCTCAACCAGCTGCTGGTGGTCCTAGTGCAGAGCAACAACAAGTTTCTCAACCTGTCGTTGATGGTCCCAGTGCAGAGCAACAATAAGTTTCTCAACCTATTGTTGCTGGTCCCAGTGCTGATGCTAGTGCTCGGGAGAAAGATATTGATGATACTTCTGAAGAAATGGTAGTAAATGAAACTCTAAAAGCGCAAAAAAACAAGAGCGTCGTAGTTTGACAATGTTAGCCAAAATCATAAAGGCAAAAGAAAAAGGCATCAAATTTGAGGTGGGATGGAATAAGCGAGGCCAATATGTTAACCCCAACAAATCCATCTTTAGTAGCTACATTGGAATCGTCACTTGGCAACGCGTGCCGATTGATGTATAGTCGTGGCACCATGTTTTCATCGGTCTTAAGACACTAATGTGGGAAGAGATTACGGTAACATTATGACATAATTTTTTTAATTTATTAAAATAAAATACCAAAACTTTGACTTACTCTTCATCATCCATTGCAGAGTTCATTTATAGTAGATTCCTCACACAAGGAATATGTATTAAGAGTTGCAGCAATGATTCATAGAGGTTTCCACACAATTTTAACGAAATATCATCTTAAAGATGCTTAAGGGAAAATCAAGCCGCATTCACCTCCTCTTTATTAACACTTGATATCCCAAGGAGCATGGGACGCGTTTATAAACCGTTGTGGGGAGCGGACTTTTCAGGTACATTGTGTGGGGTAATACATTGTTTGACGTTGCTTGTATTCATCAATTTGATTGATAGTTTTTTATTTATGAAACAGCAACTGAGTGTTGAAAATAAAAAATGTGCACCAGAACCAGCGTACCCTTACCCTAAAGCAAGGATGGGGTATGCTTCACTTGAGAAAAAATTGGTATGTCTTTTAAATATATTGTAATACTTATATGTGACATAAAAAAACACCATAACCATGTTTCTCTGTTTATATGCAGATTGATGAATCAAAATTGAATGACAAATCCATCCCACCCCATGTGCTATGGAAGGAGGCTCGTGTAAATAAAGAGGGGATACTGATAGATGAAAACGCACAAAAATTGTGGGAAACATGTGTAAGAATGACATAATATAAATTTTATTTTTTTTAAATCACTATTACATTACAATGACTACTTATTTTTCTATATTTTCTATCTGACATAGTCACAGGAATCAACAACACCTACACTAGATGCAGACATACTTTCAGCAGCCTTGAAGTAGTCAGACCAGTATGGCCGCGTCAGAGGTGCGGGTTTTGGAGTGACACCCCGAACATATTTTCAAAAAAAAACAAGCAGAGGATAAAAATGAAAAAATGGAAAATCTGAAAGAAAAATTAGCTATTTTTCAAGAAGAATTACAATACCAGAGAGAGATGATAGCAACATTGATGGGGGAGGCAAAGAGAAGATACAACTCAACAACAACACGTGTGTGACAATCCCGCCCCACCCCCCACCAGCATTGAGGCAATCCATTCCCCTAAAAAACCTAACTTAGCTGAGGTAATCAACATTTTAATAATTGTTTCTATGAAATGCGATTCACATAGACACTGATACCTTTCTTGTACTAATATTCTATAGGGTTAAAATGACTATGATTTATATCTATCAACTCCAACCTATCGCCTTGTAGAAAGGGCTACGGTGTTCAATACGCAGAACGATGTGCTACACAACAGACAACTTCTAACAGATCATTTCAGAGTGTCAATTAATGTAGCTAATGAGCCGAGTTTCGAGATGCTTGTTCCAAATGATGATGAAGACATTCATATGGTTGAACAAGCTGTTGTAACATTCATCGCATGGCCGTCAGTTCTTGTAAAAAAACATGTCGATAAGGAGGTTTCCATTTCCAAGTTATTTTTCAAGATGGACCTTTAACATTTAATGAAAAAAGGTTTGAACCAATGAATGTTATTACAGAATGACAAATATAAGGGGGTGAAACGAAGTATCATCTCAAAACTATCTCAAGGATCAAACAACCGATTGAAATGGTCTAATGAGAGCACCTTCACCCCGCCCGTTCTATATCCACAGTTAATATCATTTCAGGCTCATGTGGATACAAATTTTATAGAAAGAAATTCTCACATAGTTGATTTCGAAAAAAATATGTACGGATAAGAAACATCAGATTTCATTAGTGCTGAAAATGTAAATGAAATCCTCAAGTATGAATGGCTAGGCGCCTCAGTTGTAAATGTATACATGAGGTATGTTTTCATGATTTGATTTTACAAAAGCTCATATACTCTGATAATTATGACTAAATATATTTTATATTTTTCGCAGGTGTATATATGAATAAAAAATTAAGGGATTTCCCAATGAAAAAAAATTTGGACTCGTTAGTCCTCACACCACCTCTTCAAAAGAAGAAATAGATTCTGATAAAGAGGCTGCAATAATGTCATCCCTGCTCAAATCGTTTGAAAATAAAATTACAGATGACAGACTCTTTTTAATACCAACGATGCAGGGGTAAAACTCTATAATTTAATCATATCAACTATATTTTCATTTCTTTCTTTACTTATTCCTTTTTGTATTTTTAGGGAGCATTGGATGCTGATTGTAGTCAATTTGGATACTCCAAAGATTTATTTTCCAGATTCAACGTATGGATATCCAAAAAACCGACCATGCATGATGGAATTTGTTAATTTTTAATACACTAGATCCAACATTTTAAAACTAAACATCTAGTTATATAATTTATGTTATCTTTTAATGAGAATTCTGTTATGATAGGGTGGTGCATAAATATCATCTAATGCATGGAATGAATCCAGGGAATAAGGATGAGAAATCCTACAAGATCTAAAACTGGAAAAGTATCTGGGTATATATAATTACATTTCACTATCCAAACACATATCAAAACAAATTACTTATTGTTTTCGATGTTTCTTCAGTGTCCAAAACAAACAAATGGAAAGGAATGGGGTTATTATGTTTGTAAATTTATGAAAGAGATCATATTTCATAAACAAACTAGCATCTCTGACGAGGTATTTTCAAAAATAATTACGAGTTCATTTAAAATATTTATTAATCCTTTGTGTATTTATATTTTTTCAGTACTACCATGACTGTCGCAAAAACTCATATTCAGAATATGATATAGATGTGTTTAGAAATGAATGGGCAACATACCAGATGGAAGATTGTACCCAAATAGGATAAAGGTGAATTACTACTAATTTTATCCATATATGATCATTGATATCTCCCTTGTTTACACTTATTGAGAATATATGATCACACTTTGTTATGTTTTATATCCTTAGGTTATGAAGAATGGTTTTAGATATGATTTTTCTTTCTAGTAAAGCATAACTCATTAGACTACACTGGTCGATAGTGTGGAATTCGACTGATGCATAGTCATTCAGTCCACTCAAGAGCATCTTAAAATCTTGATGGGAACCAATATCTTGGATTTTCAATTTTCTAATTTTAGTTTCTCTTATATGTGGGTGGGGGGTTTCCAGGAGGGAGGGGGGTCCAGGAGTGGGGGGTGTCTAGGAAGGGGTGTGTCCAAGAGGGAGGGGGTGTCCAGGTGTGAGGGTGTCCAGGAGGGGAGGGAGGGGGTGTGTCCATGGGTGTGTCCATGAGTGGGGTGTCCAGGAGGGGAGGGAGATCTCTTAATCCAATTATAAGGAGGAAATCATATATGTCACACTTCACCAATCCCTATATGAAATATCCTACTCATCACACACACCATGACTCTTATATATCCTTAAGAGGGTGTTCTCCATCATACGTGATATATAAAACTATATTATCCATATTCTTTAGGCCTAAGACTCTAATACCTACTCAAATAGCCTTAGAAAACCTAACTAGGCTATACAAATCTCATACCAAAGGATGAAACATTGATGTTTATAACTTTTGTCGGATAATTGTAATTGTAAAAATGTAAAACATTGTTTGAAATGTATATAGAAGTGTGTGTTTTTTTATTCATGATGTTAAGTAAAGGTATATAGCATTGTTTTTCAAAATATTGTGTGCAGGTGTTGTTTTGTATAGGTGTGCATGTTCTATTTTGTGCAGGTGTGCAGGTGTTATTTATGCAGGTGCTGGTTCTGCAGGTGCAGGGGGACGTGCCTTTATCAGAGATTTTTTGAGCACTGATAAAGGCACCTCTTTATCAGTGTTATAAAAGCATTGTTAATGTCGATGTAGATAAAGGGGGTCCCCTTCATCAGCGCTCCAAAAAAGCGGAGATAAAGGCGACCTTTATCAGCACTTTTTTGAGCGCTGATCAAGGGGACCCCCCCCCCCTATCTTTTTCTGCATTAACAGCGCTTTTCAAGCACTGTTAATGTCGGTTTTTTGCGCTAATAAAAGGCCAAGTTGTAGTATTTATCCTCTTCCTCTGGTAAGTCATAGAATTCTTAAGAATCTTTAGAGAAACCAATATTCATTATCTTCAATGTATCATCACTTACTAACATGAATTTGCTATTCCCCAGCTTGGAACTGCATAGAATCTTGAAATAATTAAGGCAGTGAACAATTAGCTTGGGGAGGATGGTTGGATACATGATTATATGAGCTTTCAAGTTCCCATTCTTAATAATCTCAATCGTAATAAGAATATGCTTCATCAAGTTGATCTTCCTTTGGTTTACCAAGAAGTCTAAAAAGTACATATCACACTTCTTCAACATTTCCTTGTCACCCTTTCTCGGAATGATGAATCCTTGAACCCATAATTCAAGGATCCGATTATTTGTAGACAAATGAGAAATCTTTGGAGTCTTGAAATCTGAAAGTCCAAGACACTCTATAGCCTTCAGTTTATTGAAACATCCTTTATCATCAGGAAATTTATAGAAACAGAATTCAGCTTCCCCTTCATAAGACAACCCAACCAAGATATCATCCTTGGTGTATGAAAGGGCATAAGTTTTTCCATAGCTTTTGAAAGAAAATTTACACCTCTCTTCTTCTTTGAAAAAACACACAGATTCATAAAATTCCACAAGGAGATCCGGATATACTACATATTGAGCTCCTGGATTTGATATGCAAATGCTTTCCCATCCATTCAACCTGATGTTCTTGGATATAATGGAATAATACTTGGCAAATAAATTTGGATGCACCAACCTCTCTCTGTAAATATGCCACTCCGAAATTGAATAGACAGTTGACATCTGTTGAGAAGGAACTTCAACAGACATTCGGATTTGAGCAAGATTTGAGAGGTACGGAACGGGATTTTGAAAGGGGGGCAGAGCTTCGACATGAAAAGTCTTGAAATCTGATGTGGGATAACCTTCGGGGGGTCCTTTATATAGGTGTTTGTTACGATGGTTGAACTTCCAAAGATAATCCAACAGTTGAGAAATATTTTGATTAGATCTGATGGTTAAAATGATAGCCGCAAGGAAAATTTGGTAGGATCGGATCTTTTGAGGTTTTTAAAGGAAAAAATCGTATTTACGGAAAATAAAATCCTAATATTTAAAAAAAACAAAATACCAACAAATAAAATATGATTTCTAAAACTTAATAAAGGAAATCATACCTTTTGGATTTCCAGGAAGATTATTCGTAATAGATAATATTCTTCTTAAAGAACTTTAGATTCCCAAAAAAATGACTACGAAAACCTCCATTTCGAAAATCTTCATTACGAAAATTTCAAGTATGAAGATCTTCATTATGAAAATTTCAGTACGAAAATCTTCATTACGAAAATTGCAAGTACGAAAATCTTCATTACAAAAATTTCAGTACGAAAATATTCATTATGAAAATTTGAGTAGGAAACTCTTCATTAAGAAAATTTCAATACAAAAATTTTAAGAACTAAATTTTCATTATGAAAATTTAAAAACCAACTATGAAAAAAATTGAAAAACTAACTACGAAATTTTTTTGATAAACTAACTACGAAAATTTTTAAAAAACTAACACACAAATGTACTCCCCCTATGAAAAAGCGTTTATTACTGTAAATAGATTTGTTCAACGGGAAGTTAAAAAGGAAGATTACCATACGATTATCATTCATAACTTCTGTTTAATGTATTCAAATCTATCAGAGGGTAAAGATTTTGTGAAAATATCAGCAAGTTGATCTTGCATTCTGATAAATTGAAGTATGATATCTTCTTTTTGCATGTGATAGCTAAGAAACTGATGCCTAATATCTATGTGTTTTGTACGAGAGTGATGTGTAGGATTTTTACTAAGGGAAATGGCACTTGTATTATCACACAAAAGTTTTGTTTTGGTAAAACGCATACCATAGTTTGTGAGTGTGTGTTGCATCCACAACACTTGAGCACAACAACTTCCAGGTGCTACATATTCTGCTTCAGCAGTGGAAAGTGCTACTAAGTGTTGCTTCTTGCATGACCAAGAAACTAGTGAATCTCCTAATAAATGACAAGTTCTGGTATATCCTTAACTAGTCGTTTCTTAGAAAGTTTGAATAGGTTCCTAAGGTTATAGTGACCTAACCTTCTATGTCACAACCAATAATGATCTTCTATTGCACTAAGGCAAGGTAATTCTTGGTTCCTAAGGTCTTCTAAGTTTAGTGTGTATACATTCTCTTACCTATGGGTAGAAAGAATAAACTCTTCCTTGGAATTGTGTACTAAGAACTTGTCATTCCTAAAATTCACAAGGTAACCTTCATCACATAGTTGTCTTATGCTAATGAGGTTGTTCTTAAGACCCTTAACAAATAAAACGTTTGAAATCAAAGTTTTTCCAAGAAGAACGATGTTACCTATACCAATAATTTCTCCCGGAGCATTATCTCCAAAAGTTACTTTTCCACCTTTCAGCTTGATAATCTTTTCAAAGTAGTTTTTGTTTCTAGTCATATGCCAGGAACATCCACTATCCATGTACCATGTATTGTTGTTGGTACTTTCTTTATTTTCCTAAAAACAAAAGAGTTACACTTTCAGAACCCAAACTTTCTTGGATCTGGAAATTTCAGAAAGCAAAATTTTAGGCAACCACATTTTCTTAGAAAAATAGGCTTTATGAAAACCTAAAGAATGAATTTTGTTTAGGGAACAATTTTTTCCCAGTGTCCACTATAATGACACTTAGTGAAGAAAGGAGAACTTTGAGGAACAAAATAATTGTTTCTAAAAACTGGTTTAGAACTAGTATAACCAAAACCAGAACTATTCCTTAGAGGTCGGATTTGAGAATACATCTTATCAAAATTTTCCTTACCTAAGGTAAAGTTTGACAAACACTTCCTCAAAGAAAAAATTTCGGATTTCAGTTTGATAACAAGGTTCTTATCTTCAAAAACATTTTATTTGGAACTAGAGTTAGGCTCGAAAACATTTTTCTTAGAAATTACCTTTTCTAGATCCTTATAAATTTTATCCTTCTCAGAATTTACTTCCTCAAGATTTTTTTAAATACTTTTGAAATCAAAAACTTTCTTATCAAGATCTTTAGAAAGATATGATATTTCCTTAGTAAGAATAGTATTTCTAGAATTTGCCTTATCAAGATTTTTCTTGAGTTTTGAATTCTCATTCTCAAGGAGTTTAGAAAACCTAGAAACTTCTTCATAGGTAGGTAAAGTATTATCTTAATCATAAGAATTATAGTATTTAATATCACTATAATTATAATTTAAAGAAACATTGTTCATTGATTCAGCATTGTGTACCTTAGCCATTAAGCAATGATTTTCAATAGGTAGTCTGGATATTAGACCAAGATTATTCTGTCCAGAAGATTCGTAATCTAATGATTCATCTAAAGAGTCTCCACCACTGGAAATCCAGGTGTCATTTTCTTTAAAGACTTTCTTAGCTTTATCTTTGTAGTACTTCTTTCTATTTATCTCAGAATGTTTTTCCTTTCTTTCTTATCTCTTAAGCATAGAAGAATCAGGCCTTATGTGTCCAGCTCTCTTGCATTCATAACAAGTGACTTCTGAATCTTTCTTATCTTTCCTTTCCTTCTTCTTGTATTTGGATTGAAAGTTATTTTGTCCAAAAATCTTGTTCATCCTTAGAGCAAGATTTACTAACTCATTTTCTGAAGATTCACTTCTACTAGATTCAGATTGAATAACAATCTTCTTAGACTTAGATCTTGTAACTCTCTCAGGAGTCTTGGATTTCATATTACTTGAAGTAGTAGTAAAAGTAACACTTCCATTATCATTCTTCTTATTTATGTTATCAGAATCTCTCTTCATTCTATTCTTATGTTGAAGAAGAGTTCCAAAAATTTCATCAAGAGAAATCTGATTAACCTTTATATTCTCATCAATAGCAGTTCTCTTGGATTACCACTCATTGGGCATGATGTCTATGATCTTATCAACAAGAGCTTCATCATCTAATATTTTCTCACCCATGGATTGTAAACTATTCACAATAGTTGTGAATCTTTGTTGCACCTTACATATGGGTTCTCCATAAGGAAAGAAAAAACCATGATATTCATCTTTGAGAATGTATCTTCTTGTTTCAATTACTTTGGAAGTTCCAAAGTGAGTAACTTCAATTTTCTTCCAAATACAATTTTCTGCTTCACAAGATGAAATTTGGATATATATATATATATATATATATATATATTTCTATTCATAGAACAAAGAAAAGTATTGCGTACCTTATAATTCAGTTGATACTCATGCTTTTCTTGATTGGTGAAGGTACTAACTTTCTTGTCAGGGATTTTATATCCTCCAGCAAGCATAACAAAATTATCAACTCCAGTGTTAATAAAAAAAGTCTTCATACGATCCCTCCAATATTCGTAATCATTTCTATCAAATATAGGTGGTATAGTTGGATTGATATTGTCTATGGAACCGACATTCATTCCTATCATCTTAAAGAAAAATATTTCCACAAAAAACTTGTTAATAGAAAAAGTTCGGATTCAAGGAAAATATTCTTAAGCAAAGAAAATTGAACAATGAAAAATTGAGCAAGGAAAACTTATATGTGAATATAAGTATTTCAAAGACCTACTCTGATACCAATTTTAGTATCGAAATAATGAATGAAGATACTAATTATAGTATCTAATGATATAGATGCTCAATATACAAGAGGGGGATGAATTGTATACTTTAAAAAATTACTATGGAACTTTTAAAGATGTTGAAACCTTTATATTGTTTAGCAAGGTTAAACAAGGGAAATTCACAAAACCACTAAGTTATACAAACTTACTTGATTCCTTAAATATGATTCTGAGAATTAAATTCCGGAGAAGTGATTCCAGAAATGAAACTTAACAAAATTTTACAAAGACAAAGATTCTACCTTAAAGTTTATAGAATCTTACTAAATCAGAGTACAAGTATAAGGAAGTATAATATAGTTATACTTTCCTCAAAAATCAAAAATGTAGCAGAAAACTTGAAACAAACAAGTAATAATTTGTAAATATTTTATCCCAAAGAGTAGGGTATCCAATAACCTTGTATAAAGGTCCCTTGATTTATACTTTCAATAAAGTCTGTCTTACCCACACCAGGGTAATCCCTCGATACGAAGATAGGATTCTGTCTTTCTATCCCTGCAAGCCCTCAACTTCAAGGTAGTTGGCACCTCTATCTTCCTCAGCAAGGAATTACTCAAGCTTTAAGGTAGTTGATACCTCTTTCCTCCTATACCTAGAAGCTCTTGATTGTACACAGAAATAATTGGAGTCGCAGAAAGAAAATCTGAACAAGAAGTTTAGAACGCACAAAGCAATAAAGTCTCTCTCTCTAGAAATCACTTCAGCAGCATATAATCTCAAGATTGATCAACATTTTGTCAGATATTTCAAATGAGCTTCTATTTATAGGCACAGCTCCAATGGTCGGCTCCCTCCTCCAACGGTCATATTTTTCCTTGAATTTCGGAGGGACCTGTACACGTGTCACTCAAACAATGGTTAGTTAACAGAATGTATGACATTGTTTCATAACTATATCAAAGATGAGAAAAATATGGTTGCTTAATCGAAACCAATTTTTCAGAGTCTAAGCAAAATAAAAGTTCAGAGCCTAAGTAAAAAATATTTAGAGTCTATATTACAGGATATTCAGATTCTCTTTATTAGGGAATTCAGAGTCAGAACTCATAGGAATTCGTAACCTGAATTCAGAGTCGGAACTCAGAAGAATTCATGACAAGAATTCAGAGTCATAATTAATAAGATTTTGTAATTATAACTCAGAGTCTTAATTCATAAGAATTCGTATTCAGAATTCGGAGTCTGAATTCATAAGAATTCGTAACCAGAATTCAGAATCTGAATTCATAAGAATTCGTAATCGGAATTTGGATTCTGAATTCATAAGAATTCATAACCATAATTCAAAGTCTGATTTCATAAGAATTAGTAACCAGAATTCAGAGTCTGAATTCAGAAGAATTCATAACCAGAATTTGGAGTCTGAATTCATAAGAATTTGTAACCAGAATTTGGATTCTGAATTCATAAGAATTCCTAACCAGAATTTGGAGTCTGAATTCATAAGAATTCGTAACCAGAATTCAGCGTCTGAATGCATAAGAATTTGTAACCAGAATTCAGAGTCTAAATTCATAAAAATTCATAACTAGAATTCAGAGTCTGAATTTAGAAGAATTTGGATCCTAAAATATAAAGCTTCATATCTAGATAATTATAGGATTCCGAGGTTTTGGATACAAACTGAATTTTACATTTAGAAAAATTATGATATGAACAATGAAAACATGGTAAGGATAAATTTTCCTTATGAAAGGGAAATTTTTACTTTCTCAAGATAAAATTCATTTTGTCTTAAAATAGGTTTTTGTGATTTTCAAAACATGAAGGAATGGAAAATTCATAAGGAAACCTTATTGACTCAACATGAACAACACGCAAATGGTTAATCGGAGCATTCCTTTCCTCTATCACATTGAGGGGTTTATATTATTGTAAATTATTATCCAGGCTCCCTTATCTTCCACACCTATATCATTTACTTGATCCCCTTTGGCAATTTCTGGGGTACTTCTTTCTGCACTTTTGACAAGTGGGGTGCTGTTATTTCTTAGCACCATTGGATTTATCCATTGGAATGTCATAATTAAAGTCCACTTTACAATTATTTTCCCCTTGATACCCCTAATATTTTTTGATCTCTATCTCAACTTTGAGGGCTCATAGAACAATTTCCTCTTAGCTATCAAATTCATGGATTGCCAAGGCTTTTCATAGACTAGGCTTTATCCCACCAAAGAAGTGGTAAACTTTGCATTCGGGGGTGACGACAAAACCAGAGGTGTACCATGAAAGTCTTGTGAAGTTTTCCTCATATGATCTGGTGGATTTTTCATCTTTTTTATTGAGGTTAAGGAAGTCCCTTTCCATCTTAATTCAGAGGGTGCATGGAAAATAATTATCGAAAAACATTTTCCAGAAATCCTTCCATTCCATCACCTAGATATCTTCATCAGGCTTCATATTTTTGATCAATGCCCACCATTGATCATCTTAACCCATCATACTATAAGTATCTAGAAGAACCTTCTCTTGTTCAGAGCATTGAAGGATGTACAAGATATTCTCAATGGAGTTGATCCATTGTTCGGCGATTGAGGGATCAGATGATCCATTGAAAGTAGGAGGCCTTTGACTCATGAAGCTCTCAATTACAACTTTTTCTTTATTAGGGGGGTTTTAAATTCCTCTTGACTCATGTTTCTATTCAAAACGTGAGTAAACTGAAAGAGTATTATGAAAAAGTTTTCAATTCCCACTCCCATTGGATTGGGAATCTCATTAGGGCAGTCGTCGCATTGATCTTCACATAAGTTGTTAGTCTAATTCCTCCTATTACCGACCACTGGCTAGAATAAAAAATGAAAATTAGGGATAAGTATATAAAATAGTTAAAAACATAAAGGGTAATCTAATAACATTAAAGGGATAAGTTATAAATTACATTTATCTCCTTCACTTATTAATTTTTAGGCTTTGATCAAAGTTATCCATGATCTATCTCCTAATGTATAATCTTATGGGATTTTTTTGTTCCCTTAATAATAGTTCATACTAAGATTATGAATTTACCAAAGAATATCCCTTGGTAGTGCCTAACCAAGATTGAATTGAGATCCATTTTCGTGCACTAGTTCTCGTTCGAGTCTAGCTCAAAGTGGTGTTTTTGGGTTTTACCCCTAGATACATCTAGACCAGAGCCATCTCTACTTGTTAATATCTAGACAGGGATGTATTTTATTGATAAACCTCTTACTCTATAATCACCAAAATTTAGGGATTATTTTCTTAAACTTAGTCTTATCCCTATGGATTTTACTAGAGTTTTCTAATCCTAATCCCAAAAATAACTAAACTTGTCCTCTGATACCAACTATAATAACTTTTCTCTTTATTTCATATTTAAACATGATTTATTAAATAAAATTTCACTTAATAAAACTCATAAGATTGAGTGGTCTAGTGTATTTGGGGCTTAGTAACACTACATAACAACTTAAAACATGAAATAAACATCTTTATTGAAAACTTCTTTTATTTGACCACAACATTCCTTCATACTTAGCATTACATGGGATAACCTGAGGACATACATAAGAAAAGGGTGAGCTATAAAGCTGAGTAAGGGAATAAAAATGGTATAACATGAGGAAGAAAATACATGTTTGTCAATATGAATATAAATGGAGTTCAAAATAAACATGAATATAAATGTATGATATAGCATTATATTCAAAATAAGGAAATGTGGAAACAACATACAAAATGATATTAGCATGAGCCAAGGATCACTGCATATGGATTAGAATGAGTAAACCCTCATTGAACATGAATTAGCATGAGTAACCCCAATTTAACATGAATTATAATGATTAATACCTCCTTTAAAATGGTGTATCATGATACTAAACATTACCCAATGCATTGGAGCACTATTAGGGTGCACCCTTCATGATCATTTCATTTTCATGTATAGGTGTGCCACATAGATCATACAACATGGATTCATTAAACATAATAATTTATTCCATGGGCATGGTATATGGAATATATATATGTAAGTACCCAATAAATAGGTACATGAGAATAAATTTGAATAGTCTTGAAAAAGAAATAGGTATGGTATTCACTAAATGGTGATTTTGGCATAGAAAATCATGGTGCAATTTCGGCAGCATAACGATGTCAAATAGAAATTCGTAAAATAGTTTGATGAGAGATAAAGGTGTATATAATAATTTATAAATGAAATGGATATTAATGGGATCATGTAACATAATATCCCAACATATGAAATGGAATTTAGATGCATATTATAAAATAAATTCTTGAATGGAAATGAGAAGAGAGAAACCCCTTGCGGAATTTTGGCATGGTAACGGGTGTACACGAGAGGGATTAATGAAAGAGAAAGGGGTATCTCATCATTAAAACATAATAAGGTAATTATTTGGAAGATGAAAAAACATACACTGTCATTTTTAATTGAAAATAAAATGATGTAACAATATAAGGAAACTTGGAAAAAAATGAGAAAGGAAGGAACCTTTACGAAATTTTGGTATAGTAACGGGTGTACTTAGAGGATCATAGGGGGATTAATGAGAGTGAAAGGAATATATAATAATTTTTACATAAAATTTATAGTATTTTGATTATGTAAAATCATAAACCAACATATAAAAATGTAATTTAAGAAGCATAATATAAAAGAGGTTCTTGGATGGAAAAGAGAAGAGAGAAATCCCTTATAGAATTTCGGCATAGTAACGGCTTAGGAAATTGTCCAAATGGCATAAAATAAATGATCCCTCATTAAAATAACATAAAATGGATATCAGGAAATTTATTATAAAAGGATTAAAATATAACTAATTGAAACTAAAAAGAAAAATTTTAAAAATGGTTCTTGAATTGAAAGGAGGTGAGTAAGGTGAGAATCCCTTGCTTGGATGTGTGATCCCAAAGGCTCGGAAGAGATTTATTGGGAGCTTTTGGGCACCTTGAGAGGAATATAGGGAGTAGGGGGCAGAGTTTGGTCAAACTTTAAAGAGCTTAAGTGAAGATAAATGGGTGCTTGGGTGGGTTTATTTAGGAAATGTGGGGGAATTATTTATTATTTTGGTTTTGGAAACTACACACTAAAATATTCTAAACCACAAAACATCCCATGGTTTTTTCCCATGGTTTATGGAAACGTGGATTGGTATAAATTATTTTATAAGTTTAAGGAACTAATATATTAAAATATTTCCCTTTCTTATGTAGAGGTGAGTCACACTTTCAAGGAAATGATTTTAAAAGCTTAAAATATTTTATATGTCCTGTAGGATTCACTAAGGATTTGTAAAATAAATCAAATAAACATAAAATTAAATTATTTTAAAGTAAAAACATATATTTGTCTGAATATACATTTTATAGTATTTTATAACATTACTATGGATTCATTATGATGTCATAAATCACATTATATATTTATACGGTATTTAATTTTTACCCAAAAATTCGACTATCTCAAAAAATTATGAAAAAATAACTGTTGGATAATTTGGATGTGTTGATTCAAAAAAATAATATTCATTTTATCTAGATAATTTTCTAAATATGTGAATTTTTACTTTTGAAATAAAAACCTACATTTATTGAAAATTGATGGGTTTTGACAAAAATAGTTTTCAAACCTTAATTAAAATTACATTTGACTTCATAAAAATTATATGATCATTTATAAAAGTAATTTAATAATAATAATTTATTAAAATATTATTTATTTAAAAATAAATTAATTCATCAAAATATATATATTAATTAAATTTGAATATTAACCAAAAATACTATTTGTACTTCAAAAAGAATTTACAAAGTAACAACAGTGGGAAAAATATCTTCATTATTCTATAAAAAATAGTTTACATATCCATAATGATAGGGTATTGTTAAATATCCCTTTATTACATCATCATATGCCCTAAGAGTAAGGTGTGTGATGGTGGGGCTTTCTTGGGGCTGTTCGGTGAACGTGGTTTGGGTCGTGATCTCGATGAGCTTGAACTTCTCCCGTAAACGGTTTTGCTCATGCTTAAGTTATTGGATCTCATATTGGGATTATTCTAGGTTAAATACCATAAATTATATCTCTATATGAATCTTCGATAAATGGGATTCATAGGGTAAGATCCTACTGGTTGAGGCAATCACTTCCTTTTTCCATGCTAAAAGGATTTGTTAAAACCCTATATTTATACTAGTCATGTGATCACTGTTCAATGGATACATTATCAATGGTAATGATACTTAATGGTAATTTAAATTCAATTGGATATAATAAAAAAAAATTATTTCATGTGTTTTTTATATCCATAAGACATTAAAATAAACTTAAATTGATTCATAAATGATCATATCATTGCGTATTTAATATTGATTTTTTTTGCTACATCAAAAGATAGAACAAATTTGTTATTTTTAGATATGACTACCACTATCTTGGATAAGCTTATCTTGATAAAAACCATGTAAGAACTCATATCTTAATTTCAGGTATGGATCTTGATTTTGGGAGTTTTGTGGAAAAAGGAAGAATTTGGAAATTTTCTAAGTACATGTTGTGTACTCTTGAGTACACGTCGTGTACCTGGTTCTTGCATGTAGCCGTGTACTGGTCGTGTAACAGCTGAGTACATGGCCATGTGGACAGCCTAAAGTGGGAGTCGGTTGAGGCATGTACATGGTGTGTACTTTAAATGAACAGGCTGTGTACTTTTTTTTATTTGATTAATCGGACCTGTCTCGTGTCTCATCTCCAAAACACATCTCTTCTTCCCATGTTTCATATAGGAGAGCAACGAGATGGCTGAGAACTTCAAACCCCTACCGTTCCTCCGTCTGATCTCTGATTAAGACGTCGCTGGGTGCGTTGGATTCCCATCGATGAGTTCTCTCTTCCATTAGAGCCTCTCTTTTTTATTTCTCCTCTATTTTTAGTTATCCAAGGTTGAATGATTTTGACCTTTTTGTATATCTACGATGTTCTAGGCTGATTCAAGGGTCGATGTTCTAGAGTGTTCATCGTACAACATCGAGGTAGGTGGTTTTTTTCTTACTTTGATTATCCTTGGATTATATATGCTAAAAGTGTCGAATAATCTTGTTTAGGGTATTGCATATTTTGGAAGTTAACCTTGTTTAAGACTTATTATGGTGTGTTTGATGAGAAATGGTTATTTGGTTATGCATAAGGTTTAATAACTTGATTATAGATGTGTTTTCCCATGTTTGTTTGATATTGGCCATTGGGTCTAGAATTTCTTGGTTAGGCTGCTTTGTTTTCCATGCCTAGTGATGTTAGGATGTAGTAGTTATTTATATGAGATGCATGCATTTCACATTGTGAATATTGACCAAAGGTAATTTACTATGAGATCTTCCCGACATAGGGTCATTTATGTATAATTGTTTTTATCGTTGACCAGAGGCATTGACTATGAGAGATTACATGGGGTCATTGACTAGATGGGTTAGACCGTTAAATATACCTAGAGGGTCGTTATTAAATGTATGTTGGCCTATAGGGAATTGACTGTGAGAGATGTAGAAGGTCATTTAAATTATTGTTACTACGCAGACTAAGGATTATTGAGAATAAGAGCTACCCAGGTGGTCATTTATAATTGATTGTTGCTATGTGGGACCATAGGGGTTAGACTGTGAGAACTTTCCCACAGGGTCTTTATTATTTATTGATTTGAGGATATGTTGAACTAGGGGGTATTGGATTGTGAGAACTTTGCCAGAGGGTTTCTTATAAATGATTGTTTGATTGTGATGAGCCTGCCAAGCCAAAGAACAAGCTTGGACTTGGCCTTACTTTATTGTTTAGATGGACTTTTCAGACGTCTGTTGTTATTGTTATACAGGGGGATGCAGAACTTAGGCTAGATCTCGAGGTTAAATTATTCAGTGTTTTGAATAATTTATAAATGTAAATGATTGTAATTGAAAACTGTAGTATTGATTACTTTTGAGTAATTTATAGTTTATTTCATCATTTCTGCATATTTCCTGCTATATATATTCACTGACAGTTAGGCATAGATATTTTGGGGGTTTTCTATGGGGATTAGTCTCACACCCTATTTGGGTTATGCTTTTTAAACCAAATATATTATATGGTTACAGGTATAGATAAGATAAAGCTCCCTTCTACATCAGCCACATGATTATTGTTGGAGCTAGAGAGCATGGGACCAAATTGAGGATTGCGACACTATTGAAGTTATTTATTGTTTTTAATATTTGCGTTTTAGTATTGCATTTACAGAATTGTGACTTGTTTGGATACTTTCCTAGATACTTGTGACATGCGTCATTATTTATATATATGCCATAGTTGTTTATACTATCAGTCTTCCATTTTTTACTTTATTGTATGGTATTACTACTTTTTCTATTGTTTACTATTTGTTTCTATTGTGTTATTATGCCTATAAGGGAATAGTTTCCCCACTATCACACCCAAGGCCCTCGCTGCTAGTCGGCATCCACTGACGTTTGGGGAAATTTGCTTGAGGCTATGTGACCAACCAGGTACGGGGCACCTTTGGGCGACAACCGAAATCGGGACGTTACAAAGTGGTATCAGAGGATTTTCTTTTCTACTTGTCTTACTATTTGGAGCCTATAGACAGGGATAGAAAGGAATAGGTAGTTGGTAATAAGTTGTGCCTAGGATTAGCTAACCCATGTATAGGGAAAATCTAAGTTACCTTGAATATTGAAATTTTTTCTGGTTTTAAAATTGTTACAATTGATTTGACTTCACCATTGGGTGATGCACTTGTTTTGTGATGTTATAATTGATATCATTTTGGTTCTATTTCTGTTGTAACCTGATTAGATGAGTCTATTCCGTCCCATGAATCATATAGGCACTTGCTAGAGGTCACATGTCATGCATTCTTGTCATTCTATTTAGGGTGCATTACTGATTGCATGTTATTGTGATATATGTTGTACTA
Source organism: Viscum album (assembly GCA_963277665.1). Classification (NCBI taxonomy): domain Eukaryota; kingdom Viridiplantae; phylum Streptophyta; class Magnoliopsida; order Santalales; family Viscaceae; genus Viscum; species Viscum album. The sequence continues at coordinate 643,024,490 of OY728160.1, forward strand.
GATATTCATGTTTTTGTGATAGATTCCATGATAGAATACCTAATATTTTGATAAGTTATTGGAATATGAAAAGTTACGTTTGGATGTATGCCAAACTTTGGTCTCTAAGGTGTTATGGGCCCTCTTGGATCGGAATTTGGTGGATCATGTTTGAACTTTAATTAAATTTTGTCAATTTATGATGTGAATAAGGATGAAAAACATTGATTTGTGGGAGTATGGGCACTAAAGGGTCATAATTTTTCATTCCTTGGACAGAATTAAATGTTTTTAAGGGTTCCGAAGGATTTTCAGAGTCCTACTATCTAGAAACCAAGACAACACGGTGTGTAGTGTTATGAACACATGCCATGTGTTCTCTTGTTCTAGAAGAAACAACTTTTCTTAAGTACATGTCGTGTACTGGATGTACACGCCATGTAGTATTTAACTGTGTGATTGACTGTGTGAGCAGAGACACGGGGTTGGGAAAACTTTGGTAGAACATGTCATGTATTAAGATTACACATCGTGCTGAAAGGACCATGTGTCTGATCGTGTGACTAACGACACTGATGGATGAAACTGAGGGTGTAAATGTCGTGTTCCATTCTTGCACGCCGTGTACAGTTGACTATGTCTCCAACTATGTGACTAACGACATGGGTGGTTGGAGCTTAAGTAATACACATTGTGTCTAGGGTGAACACGCCATGTAGTGTTGCCTAGGGGAGAACTGTGTGGTTTAGAGATGTAGAAGTACTTGGGAAGGATAGAAAATTCAAGTACAAGCTATGTCTTATGAGGAACACGTCGTTTGTATGGGTGTTACATGACCAGGTTTGTAAGAGGTACACTCCATGTTAAAACCTTAAGGGAACAAGCCATGTAGAGTTTTATACATGTCGTGTAGCCCTGTTTTATAAAACTTGTGTGTTTTCTTCTCCTGTTCTTTTCTTACACTTCTAAGTCATTGTCCTTGATAATCTTGAACTGAGGTGTTCTCTTGAACTTGCAGAGTCATGATAATGATACGTCCTCCAGTTCTAGGCTAGGTGTAGGGTGATGACCAGACACTATAAAGGATATATCAGGGACAATAAGAAGATCCTTCTATTGGGATCGTCTTGGAACTAGATATTATACCATATGCAGGTGATGATGCACAGTTCCGTGAAGGCTTTTTGAGGATGTTACAGACCATTCAGGGAGCACCACGTCATGCCCCGTCTATGGAAGAGTTGATGAGGGTGTTCCAGTAGTAGAATCCTACCACTTTTTTAGGGGATAGAGGACCATAGGGTATAGATTCATGGTTAGAGTCTATGCTCTCTATCTTTGATCATCTGAATACACCTCCAGAGAGGAGGGTGAATCTTGTGATGTACATGCTACATGATTCTTCCAAGAGATGGTGGGATGTTATCTCATAGGCGGTACATCATCGGGATATGGTTTGGGAAGATTTTTATAGGATCTTCTATGATTACTTCTACCCCAATATGTTGAGGGTCGATCGAGCTTGAGAGTTTATGCATCTAAAGCAGAGTGCTCTTTCAGTGATGGACTACTCATCCTGTTTTATAGAACTTCAGCACTTTGCACCTATTCTGGGAGGAACCGAGTTATCTTTGGCTAGGAGGTTTGAGGATGTTCTCAGGTATGACATCTGATTACAGGTGAATGTTTTCAGGTTAACTTCAATGACAGCTATAGTGAACCAGGCGCTGATTACTGAGAATAATCTAAGGGAGTTGGGAGCGGTGATCCAGGGCAGTTCAGCATCTAGGGCTGGTACTCCTTCGACAGATAGTAGGGAGTGTTGTAGGGAGCCTTCACATGTTGTTTTTTCTGGTATCCGGGTGTTATGATACCAGTGCAGGAAGAGTGGGCATACGAGACCTTAGTGCCCGAGAGACCTTGTTGAGTGTCAAGCTTACAGAATGATGGGCCATCTTCAGCATTTTTGTTGTTTTTTCCCACTCGTAGATAGTTAAAAAGGTTATTTTATGACTCCATGATTAAGAGCAGGACCACCAGTTTCTCATCAGTTAGGGAACTGGAGTTTGTCCGGCCATTCAGGCCGAGGAGTAGGTCGTGGTCATGGTATCCAGTCGATAGGCTTTCAGTGACAGCAGGGTGGATTAGCTTAAGGTAGTCAGGCAGGATCGTAGGGTCATGGTGCAGGTCAGACTTTTTCAATGGAGCAGGATCCCAAACACTCTTTAGTTAGAGTTACGATTCTAGTTGCCTCAGTTTTAGTTTCTACTTTTTTTGATAAATGGGTTTCCTATAGTTTCATATATGTTGACGTTTTTGAGATCCTTGGGCTCTGTATCTTTACTTTTGAGGATGTTATGATGCTAAAAACTCCTTTTGGGATTAGTAAGGCTAGTGTAGGTTAGTGAAAGGAGTTCCCTCTTGAGGTTGGTGGGTGTTACTTCTTATGGGACCTCTATGTCTTAGAGATGACAGGTTTCGATGCCATTCTCGAAATGGACTGGTTAGTCTCTTTTCAGGACATTTTTGACTGCTATCACTACAGTGTGAGTTTCACATCACCAGATGGTGGGACTTTTCTACATAATGGTGAATGGGATGTCTAGGCTAGTAGATATGGAAATGAGCATCTTGGGTTGGGAGGAATTACAGTGCATATTTCTAGTTTATATCTGGATGACTAGGGGACTTCACAGATGGACTTTCCTCCAGTGGTGGATTGTTTCAAATATGTCTTCCTAGATGACTTTTCAAGTTTACCTCTAGATAGAAGGGTAAATTTCTATGTTGATATTTTTTTAGGAGTGGAATCGGTGTCCATTCATCCATGTAGGATGGCTACACCAGAGTTACAGAAGCTCAAGAGGCAGATGGGAGAGTTGCGGGAAAAGGGTTTCATCATACCCAATATTTCTCCCTAGGGTTCACCTATCCTTTTTCCGAAGAAGGTGGGTGGTACCCTAAAACTTTGTGTGGATTATCAGAAGCTGAATCGGTTGATGATCAAGAACCGATATCCCTTAACAAGTATTGATGATCTCTTTGATCAGCTTCGAGGATCCCAGGTATTCTCAAATATTGATTTGAGATCCAGTTATCATCAATTGTGCATTAGACCATCAGATATAACTATTACAGCCATTTGGGGTTGGTATGGTCTATACAAGTATGTAGTTATGACGTTTTGTCTCACGAACGCGCTATCAGTTTTCATGGCACTGATGAACCGAGTGTTCTATATTTACTTGTATTCTTTTGTGGTAGTCTTTGTGGATGATATCATGGTGTACTCTATCAAAAACTGTCCCAGTGGGGCCTGCTCCTCGACTTCCCAAGCTCACCTCCAATAGGCTAGGGGTTGGTGACTAGCATCGAGTAGGCATATTAGTGACATGGAAGGCATTTCCTAAGTACATGTACACACGTACACATATTCAATCCAACAAATGATGAAATGTAAAAACCAATAAGGAACAAAATGTATGCATACAACTAAACCCAACCAACATATTACAATGAAAGTAAAGTGAAGAAAGTAAAATTGGTCCAGAATACAAGCCCACAAAAACAATAGAATATGAAAACTACAAGTCTAACCTATAAGCATAAAGATGTGTTGGGAATGCTGCTCATAGTTATAGGAACACCTTGGCCTATAAGGAACTCATAAATCTTGGTCCGGTCCTGGTCCACTCTGGACTCTGTCAAAATATCATTCGTCTACACAAGACATGACATGTGCGGGAAAAGCCCATGCAGGGGTGAGTATAACAATACTCAGTAGGGGATCCCAAAAACTGCAAAGCAATATACCAAGGAAAGGTACAGTCATATCTACATAGAATATGTCTACTGAACATATAATAGGAGAAAAACAATCCAGATATACTCAAAACTCATACCTGTAGTCTAATGACAAGTCACACAACCTCATGACACCACTAAGGATTCAGTTCGAAGGTTCTACGAAGCACTCATCTGGGAGAACTCACTCCATGAGTCTAATGGTGCTGATGATGTCCGTTTAAGAAGTAATATTTGTCGGGAAAGGTCACAAGATATAGATATACTCATTCCGAGAGAACACACTCTTGAGTGGGGAAAGATCACAATAAACAGTTGAGGATCACAACTAGGGCCTTGGAGGATACTGTGACTCATCTGAATTCACCTGCTAAGTAGAGGATTGTCACTTTTTACAAGTATCCACGTCGATACCTGACTCTTCCGAGGGTCAAAAATGGATATAGGATCTCTCTCCAGGCCTCTCGGAGAGATACCTGACTCTATCTCGAAAATTCCCGCTGAAGGGATCATACCCTTGTGGATGGAAATAATACCAGACCTTCTGGGGAGCGAGAAAAATGGAAATAAACCAAAAAAAGAATGTTCAAGATACAGTGGAAAAGAGGTTCAATCCATGTTCCAAGATATACACAATGTGTATAAGGTTCACACATCATGTCTCTCGACTCTGGGTACCACTCGTGTAAAACGACATGAGTCAGAAGAACATGCTATGTAGAAAAGTAAGTACATGACGTGTAGTACGGACCACATGCCGTGTCTGAGTAACTGGGGTTCCCTTTGTGTACGCGTCTATGTTCCCATACATGGTTTCAACCCGTGTGTGCCATCTTTTGTAACCGGTACACAGGTTAGTCTATGCAACCATCCCGGTCTACTCATGTGGTGCAGTACACGACTATATACCCACCCCATGCCTATGTATCACCAAGGACACACGCTAATTCCCGCATAAGTACCCACATGTCATGTTCTTTGGAGAACATGTTGTGTCATCACCTCAAGCATCGCAGAACCCTAGTCGTCACTTAGTCGGACCCACACGGTGTGTTCTTTGGGATACACATCATGTATTCTCGAAATTTCCAGAATTGTAGGTTCTTCACCATCACGCCTCCAATGATGCCCAATCTTCATTTCGGCCACCTGGTCATTGCAAAACTCCAAGGTTGAGGTCTCCTCAACATTATAAGTCCATTTCCATGGGTTTTGGGCCTCCGATCAACATCAAAATCATGTAATGATTTACCCACATGAAGAACACTTGAATAAAGAGAACTCCTGAACCATGTTGATTCGTCTTCCGCTATCGTCATCGCACCTCCGCTAGGTCATCACAATGTTGGATCTCTATTTTGGGATTGTTGTGCCAAGAAATGGGTGTGCAACAATTCCTCATTCATATCCCCTCAAAGAACATGAAGAACGTGGGGAAGAGGGAGGAAGAAAACAAAACAACAAAGGATGAATGAACCTCCTATGTTGTTCATCACGGCATTAATTCGCTCCCATTAGAAAGTTTGAATGGGGAAAATTAAAACATTAAACATGTCAAAAGAAATCCCGTGAATGAACCTGAAAAAGAAAATCCATCCCACTAGAACGACGATGTGCAGTTCAACTGGTTCGTGGGTTGATCCACATTTTTCATTTAATGAATGGGGAAGAAACAATCTAAAACACCACCCCAACCTTGAGAATGGATCGATCGCTGACAAAGGAAATCTGTTGTCATCGTCGTCGAGATCCTCCAACTCCATTGGCACAAAAATTCACACTTTTTATCAATGTCATTCATTGCTGAGAGGACTTTCCAAAGCTCCAACAAGTTCTCTCAATTTCTCCCCATGTCTAACATTCAATTAACCCATTAAAAAAAGGGAACACATTTCAGTGTTCCGTCACGCTACAGCATTAATGTGTCGGCATTGCTGTTTCAGAGTCATTATGGAATGGCATTGATTATCAAAACAACTGCCCCGTCGTTGCACTTCTAAGAATTTTTCTAAATAAAATAAAATAAAACTTTCCAAATTATTTTATTTTATTTTATTTTACAAAAAACATCTGAAAATTAACTATTTCCCTTGACTCGCATCGGTCAAGGTTAAGCCCATTCTTAGGTAAATTCACCATCCCGAACATAGTGGTTCCCTCAGATTTTTAATTTAGGCATCTGTTTGGAAACGACCGCAACTGTGCATACCCACCAACTCACTTAACTTAAAAAAGTTTAAACCACCATTATGGGCTCACCAGGTCTCGGAATCGCACACTGTCGAAAATCCTGGTCTCGTAATAATTCCTTATAATATTTAAAAATAATACATGAAAAAATTTGAGACATTACATTCTCCCCACCTTGGGAATTTTCATCCCCAAAACTCCAACAAAAGGGTTACTCAAAAAGATGTGGGTACTAGGCATGGATCTAAGCCTCTCCTTCCCACATGCTCTCATAAAGATTCATGTGCTTCCACTGGATGCGCACCAAGGGAATCGATCCCCCATGAAGGATCCTCTCCTTCTGATACTCGATCTCCACCAGGTACTCAGCAAAGGTTGCTCCATCCTCGATGTCCAGCTATCCCCAATCGATGACGTGTGATGGGTCATGAACATACCTCCTCAACTGCGACACATGGAAGGCATCATGTACCCAGTGAAACTATGGCAGTAGATCTAGGCAGTACACCACCTCACCAACTCTGCGTAGTATCTGAAAAGGATCGACGAACCTTGGAGAAAATTTTCCACCCCATCCAAATCTCTGCAACCCTTATTGAGGTGAGACCCTAAGGAATACATGGTCCCGCTCCTCAAACTATAAAGGTCTCTATCGTCTGTCAGCGTAAGACTTCTTTAGGCTCTATGAAATCTTCATCCACTCCTGGATGATATGCACCTTGTTGGTGGTACCTCGCTCCAACTCTTGACCCATAAGTGATGAATCTCCATGTTCAGTCCAGCAAAGTGGTGACCAATAGGGTTACCCATATAAAGCCTGGAATGGTGCCATACCAATGGTGGAGTGGTAGCTTTTGTTTTACGCAAACTTCACCAATGGTAGGTAGTCCTCCCAACTATGACCAAATTCCAAGATACAGGCCTGCAACATATCCTCCAGAACCTGAATGGTCCTCTCCATCTGACCATCTATCTGGGGATGGAACATTGTGCTCAAGTGTAGCTGAGTCCCAAAAGCTTCCTATAATTTCTTCCACAACCAGGATGTGAAGCAGGAATCTCAATCCAAGACTATCGTCAAAGGGAATCCATAAAGCTGAACTATCTCCTGCACGGAGAGGCATCCTAGGATCTCTACGGAACTCTGCTCCCTAATAGCTAGGAACTGGTCTGACTTGGTGAGTCAGTCAACGATTACCTAGATTGAATCATGACCCTTGGATTTTAGTGGTGGGCCCATCATGAAGTCCATCGATATTCCATACCAATTCCACTCAGGCACTTCCAGGGGTGATCTAACCCTGCTGGAACCTATTTCTCATCCTTCACATTCTATCACGTAAGGAATCGAGAAACAATCGCTTCTACTGCCTTCTTCATGCCTGACCACTAGAACTGTTGTCAGATATCTTGGTACATCTTTGCCACACCAGGGTGTACCGCCAAGGGGGATGTATGAAACTCACTCATAACCTCCTTCTGTAACACCACTAGTACAACAGTGCTCCCCATGAAAATAACTACGTACTCCCCACCTTGTGAATATACATCAGGAGAATGTACAGTGGGTAACTGAGAACATAAATTCTCACAGTCGACATCCCCTATTTGTGTCGCCCTAACTTGCTATAAAGGTGGAGGGGTGAAAACCATCGACTGAAGGTAATTTTCATCCTCTATATCCATGAAGGATAAATGTAACAAGACCAACTATTCCATTTCCTCACTCAAAAGCTATGAGCTCGATCTCCTACCAAGAGCATCTTCTACCTTGTTCCCCTTCCAAGGAGTATAGATGATCCCGAAATCATAGTCCTAGAGGAACTCTATCCAATGCCTCTATCTCATATTTATATACTTCTTCGATAAGATGTATTTGAGGCTCTTGTGGTCATAGTAGACAATAAACCACTCAACCATAAGGTAGTGTCCCCATATCTTCAACATTAAGACTACTGTTTCCAACTCGAGATCATGGGTCGCATAGTTATTCTCATGTGGCCTAAGCTGGAAAGAACCATAAGCAATCACTACCTGTATCTACATCAGTACACAGCCAAGCCCGGTCCCTAATGCATCACATAAAACTATGTACTCGACACCCTCCTTTGGAAATCTCAAGATCAGGGCACTCGTCAAACTCTGTCTCAATTGCTCGAAAGCTTGCTGGAACTTCTCCATCAACATGAAGGTTTTCCCCTTTTGGGTCAAGGCTGTCATTAGTGTTGATATCCTAGAGAAATCAGGAATGAATCTCCGGTAATATCCTGCAAACCCAAGGAAGCTTCGTACCTCGGAAATGCTCCGAGGTGGTTCCCATGCTAACACTACCTCCACCTTGGATGGGTCCACCACTACTCCATCCATTGAGATGATGTGTCCTAGAAAGTGGACCTCCTGAATCCAGAACTGGCACTTCGAGAGCTTCCCATAAAGTTGTTGCTCTCAGAGTACATCAAGAACCATCCATAGGTGTCTCGCGTGCTCCTTCTCTGATGCTGAGTACCCAAGGATTTCGTTGACGAAGACCACTATGAACTGGTCCAAGTATGGCTGGAAGAGTCGGTTCATAAGTCCCATGAACACTGTGGGGGCGTTCCTCACGCCGAAAGGCACCACCAAGTACTCATAGTGACTGCAGCGGAATCTGAATGTTGTCTTCGGTATATCCTCATCCCATACTCATAAATGGTGGTAACCTGATCGAAAGTCAACCTTCAAGAGCCATGGTGCCACTCTCAACTGATCAAAGAGGTCATCGATCCTCAGCAGTGGATACTTGCTCTTCACTGTTGCCTGATTCAGGCACCAGTAATTCATGCACAACCTCAAACTCCCATATGCCTTCTTGGTCAACAAAATTGGGGCCTCCCAGGGTGAAACATTGGGTCTCACAAACCCCTTCCACTACAAATCCTCTAGTTGCACCCTCAACTCACGCAGCGCTATGGAAGCCATCTTATATGTTGGTGAGGATATCGGTGTCGTCCCAGGATGCAAGTCGATACATAATTCAATCTCTCTACGGGGAGGTAGTCCTGGAACATCTTCAGGAAAGACGTCCTCATACTCCACCACCACTACTAGGAACTGTAAGCTCACAACATCTACTGCTCCGAGGGTAAGGCTAGCCAACTCATGAGTGATCAGTTGCACCCTCCTATGTATGAGAACATTTTGCGATGCCTGGGTCTCCTTTTCATCGAAAAAGGAAAATCTCATCCCATCGCTGAAGACACACCACACTCTTTGCCTAAATTAGTAAATTTGTGCATGGACCAAAGATAGCCAATCCATACCGAGAATGATGTTGTAAGGCCTCGACACTGCCACCAAGAGGTTCCAACCGAAAATCTCACCTCCAAGGGTAATATCACACTATCTGCAAAGGTGTGTGATCATTGAGTCTCCTCCTATAGGTGTCTCCAAGTTTAAGGGTTGAGTCAACAGCTCTACCAAAATCTTAAGGTTTCACACAAGACATGTGGTGAGGAAGGAATGACTGGCACCTGTGTCTATAAGTACAAAATATAAGGTAGAAAAGAAACATATCGTACCTCAGATCATCCCTATGGTCCTTGGGTCGTACACCTCGACCGCATGCAACTATCCCCACCCCTGTTCCCCAGCTCCCTGAGCCTGGTGCAGACCTCCAATGGGTGGTGGTGGGAGTAGATCGAAGCATCTGCCACCACCTGTATCTCCCCCTAATCCTCTACCACATCTGCCGATTGGTGAGTCTGTCTACTCCACTCTCTAACTATACCTTAGTGGTCCATCCACCACTTCCCTATCAGCAGCTCAATCGGTTGGACAGTCTCTAGAGAGATTTCCCCTACCATCACACGAGTATCATCACCTTTCCCTAGGCTGACTGGATCCACCCTAAGATCCCTGGACTGTCGACCCTCTATCCTGGGTCCTCCTGTGATGTCTCCCACATCCTGATTCTTGTGCCTGACATTGTTCCCTACTGTCGAGGTCTCTGCACCTGTCTATCTACTTTTGACTGTCGTCGGTGGTCTCTGCTCTGCCAAGAAGCTCTCGATCACCAAGGCTCACTCCAGCACTCCAGCATAAGTCTAAATGCATAGAGGCACAACATTAGCTCAGATGTACCATCGTAGACCTCGCTCAAAGATTTGAGATCTTAAGTATTGATCCCTAAAAATATCCATCGAGTACCTAGAGAGTTTGTTAAAACTTGAATAATAGTCATCCACCTTCAAACAACCCTACTGGAGCTGAAGAAGCTCCTAGATATGCATCACTCTCAGTTTTACTGAAGAGAACTCCTCCCTAAAGAGTCACTCAAACTCCATCCACAAAATATTATCCTCTTCCTGAGTCTGTGTGGTCAGACTCCACCATCGTCCCACTGAACCCTGAAGAAGACTCTCTCTTAGGATCACCATCTGGTCCACTGGTGTCCTCACTAGATGGAAAACTCTGGTCACCACTGTAGAGACTCGTATCTTGACGTACATGGACATTACATTACATTTGCGGAATACTTAGTACATAACAAAAACACACACACAAGGACCGTAATAGTTTAGTGTCTTTGGAAACTCGGAATATAATCTTCTAATCGTGGTGAAAGATCTTCAACATCTCCCATAAAGATCTTCTTCTTTTTTATACCTAAAACCTTTCTTTATATCCTGGGGAAAAGAAAACATAAAAGGGTGATCTAAAATGCTCAGTAAGGGTAAACAAAAGAAATATCAATCACATCATATACATAAGCACATAACTTTTGGAAATCTTAACCTGCAAAAGAGATCATAATTTCATAACATGGGGTAAATCATGGCAGTGAAATGTAATCACAATAATCATAACATAAAACATGAAACTTTGTGGCATTCACACATAATCATAGAGAATCATTTCTTGTTAGTCAAGACTCATTTCTAAGACTATCTTAGTGGACAAAGTCCCTTTCTGAATCGAGTAACCCTCGTTTCAGTCCTGTTTCACTGAACCGGTATAACCTACCATTCCAGCCATGTCTATCTCATGAGATATAAAATCATTACCCAATGCATTGGAGGGAGATATAGGTCCCACCCATCTCATAATGATACCATTCTTATAGGTGCCACAAAATCATAAATCATACATCATTTCATAACCCATGTAATAAAATGGGATTCTTAAACAACATGACATCATAAAACCATTCATATAAGATAAAGGAATTCATAAACATAATTCCATCACAACATAGTCAAATCAATGTAAAAATATGGATAGAAACAGAACCCTTTATTATCTTAGATGGAAAATAATTTTGATAAAACACTTGAATTGAATTCTTGAGGAAAATATCCTTTCTTCTTCAAAATCAATTTCTTTTCACAAAACATCATGAAATTTTAAAAGAAAGAGATTTTATTGAAAATAGTCATGAAATCTTTTATAGGAAGCTTCATGAAAATAAGGCTTTATAAAACAGTAGAAATCTATTCGTGCCGTATAAGTTAAAAAAAACATTCTTTGTACTTTTGTCGAAAAAGTCAAAATGTACCTCGTACGAAAAACGACAAAAGATTCCTTTCATATCTTTTACTAAAAACTCACCAAAGGGTAGAATTGGATTTAAAAAATTGTAGGTGGATGTAAATAACATTACATATTGAGGAAACATAGATGTGGATGATAAAATACACCCCAGTAAATACTAAAGTATAAACAATCTCGGATAAAAATGAGATTGTGATATTTCCCTTACCTTAAGTCCAATTTGCTTTGTACGTGTCCGAAGCTCCTGTATAATGGTTTAAATAATGTTATTGACTTATTCCAGAATCATACATATTTATATGATATCATATATGTTCATATTCTTAGCTTCTTGATAGTAATATTTCATGGTTACTTGTTACTCGGGTCTTTATTGCCTTTTGTTCTTATGCGTGTTTTGCCGAATACATTCTTATTATTCTTTTAAGTTTATAGATTCCTTATATCCAGAATGGTATTAGTGTAACATATATCATATTTATTCATTCAATTCATTTATATAATCATTATGAAATGAAGATCATGTAGAACGAGTCGCATCACATCGTGGAGACGGTATTCCGTACGTACGCACGAGTGATGATATCGTTCCTATGATCGTGGAATTGTATTGGAGTATATATATATATTATTTCAGTATCAATATTACTTCATAATAATAATATATAGTTACTCATTGCACCATTATACCCATCCTTTTAAGGTGATGGTGGAAAAATAGATTACACCACGGCGTGGAGACGGTATTCCGTACGTACGCACGCGCGATGATTTCTTTTTCCGTAGGATAGATAGATGGTGAAATAGGGTTGTTTCATACTTATAATAACATATCAGTATATGAGTGATACTGATGTTATTACTTCATAATGAAACAACCTAAGAAGAAGAAGTGGAAGAAGAAATAAAGATGAAAGAATTGGTAACGGTAATTACCTCTTCTTTGAAGCGCCTTTTGGAGACCTCCTCTTAGGGAACTAAAATTGGTCTTTGAGGAAGACCAGAACCTCTAGGATGTTGCTAGGGAAGTGGAGAAGAGATTTTGGCAGGGTTTGGCCGAGCTTGAGTGCTCAAATTGGTGTGAGGAGGAGGGGGAGGAGGTGTCCTTTTATAAGGGAGGAGAGGGGCACCTTAGGAATATCTCAAAATATTATTTTATATTAAAGTCAAAATCGGTTTATAATGGTTCCAAAGGGTCTTATTTCGAAGATAAAGTGGGTATGGGTCTAAATCCTATCAACCAATAGGATTTAGACAAGTTTAGGTTATTATTTTAACCTTATCAATTAGATTTAACTCTAAGTTAAATAATTTAACTTTTACCGTGTCTTTTTGTTTTCTTTCACTATATGGTTAATACACTTACTATAACAAGCCAAACGAACCCCAAATTGTTTATTATTAATAAATATATCCTTATCTAAGTCATTTGGCCGAACCTTGGATTTTTAGGAATAAAATAACAATTAATAATATAATATTTGATTTAAAAACTATTTTGTGTCAATTTTGACACTATTTGATATATGATTTTTGTGAAAGTCATAACAGAATTATATGTTCGAACCAAGTTGATTAAATCAACACTAATATATCATAGTAACCAAGAAAATTAGTTTAATCCATAAAAAGTCTCAAATTACATTCATTTGAGCATTTATAACATCAATTATGTTAATATTTCCTTAAAAGGGTAATTACTGCATCATCGTTGTGTCATAAATAAATTAATTTATTTAAAGTCTAAAAATTATAAATAAAATATAATTATGTAGGAAATCTTTTTATCTTTCTAATGAATATTTATAGTCGAATTTATCTTATGTATAACCCCATATTAAAAATGTTTTAGTTATTAAACGTTGATTTTAACTATTTTAACTATTCATTAAATAATATAATATTAAATGTCATAATCTAATCCAAGTGGACCTAAATGGTCATATTATATTCATAAGGTTGTTTTTGGTCGAATTACACTTATCCAATAGAATTAGGACATGTGTTAGGGTAATAGTAATATCATATTTACCCTTAGTTACCCTATTTACTATTAACCGTGGTAAAAAAAAGTAAAAAGTTACTATTCACCAAAAATTATTTTCATCTCATTGAACCACATTTTACTTACTAACATCAACTGTGTCTCTCGGATTTTTGAAATTCCATTCACAGAAGCGGTAAAATTAAGATTTATGAAGAAATTAATTTTTTTAACTACCACTTAGTAGTTTCACTATTCATCAAAAATTGATGTTTTTCAGAACAATGCCAAAATTTCATCCTAAGCTATATTTCATATTCCGAATTCAAAAATGAAGTCTATTTTACCAAATTCATATCATAGAATTTGCATTAATTAATTTTATAATTAAATCCCGCTGTTAAAACAAATAGCGTGTTTTTAAGAAACAATATCTATCAAAAGATTGACACTTGATTATGTCTGGTTTAAATGTGAAATTACATCCAAGGACCAACATTGTATTAAATTGTAAAAATATATTCTAAATATACTTTAAAACCACTCAAATTAATAATTTATCACTATTAATTATTTTGATTAAAAAATTTGTTTTTAATTATAATTTAGTAATTTTCACTATTCATCAGAATATGAAAGTTATCCGAAAAGTACCAAAATTTCACCTTAGGCTAAATTCGATACTCCGAATCCAAAAATGAAGTTCATTTTGAAAAATAAGATTTACAGAATTTTAAAAAGTGGTTATTACTATTCATACCGTCTAGTTTTAATAATATTTTAATAGCATATCGTTGTTTAGTGAAACTCGGTATTGCGTATTACACACGCTATCGAGGAAGGTCGCTATTGCGTGTAATGCAAGGCAAGTCAAGGATGCGTGTTGTGCAAGCTCCTTTTGGTGTAGCGTACAACACAAGACTTTAATAAAATAAAAAGAATATTTTTTTATAAAATCTTGGGCTGTTACATTCTACCCCCCTTAAAATGAATTTCGCCCTCGAAATTTGTCGGGGTTATAAATGGTTTACCATTCGAAAGTTTCTTTAATAGAAACCCACATCGTAAAAAGGAATATCAAAACCAATCTTTAAAAACAAAAGTATGAAACGTAACGGTTACCCAAATAAACTAATCATTGGGTTCCACATAGGTGAAAATATGGATATGGAAGAGAAATCTAACAATCATGTTCTGATGGAGAGTGGTAGAGAACATGGCTATGGAAAAGCCAGTAATCACAAATCCATAGATTTGTGATGATATAAGGTATCATCTGATTCATCAGGTATAAGATCACTAGGACAACATTTTTTGTTTTCAAGATCATTTCCCTAAAGTTGAAAATTTGAATTAGAATAAATACTTACTTTATTTTGGTACAATCTCACTGTTGTTCGTGCCTTGAACAATTTCCACTTCATCTCTTAAATAAATGAAGTTGAATTTGTTATTCATGAAGTGTTAGCAGATCATGTGATAGAATGACGGGTCATTCCATCTGTCTCAAACAAAAGGTTAGCAAAAATTATATGCATAAGTCGATCTATAGTGAGATTAATCATATATGGTTCCTAAAATGGACTTATACTTCATATATCATATTGCTTAATATAATAAAACTAGTTTCTACTAAACAGGGACTTCCTGTAGGCCAGTGGTAGGCGATAAAGGCCAGTCGCACTTCGGTTGTGGGTTCGATTCCCACAGCCTTGTCCGAAGCGATGGGCTGTCGCCCGTCCTGCAGGTTGTCCTTTTTCCAGAACTATATAACATCCCATCAATAATATCGAAAAAACAAACAATACTAACTTATGTCCAACATAATCCATTCCAATATTTTAGGCTTATCCATAATACTGCAGTCGACTCTCATAATATAGTGAAAATGATTACCAGAGATTTAACACCATCATCGATCCCCATATATCATAAGATATGTTTTGTTGGTCACATTCCAAACATTCAAAGTCCTTAATCGTGTATTCTCTTGAATACCTTAGTGAAAACATGAATGCAGTTAAAAGTTAACACTTTTCACATACCAAAATCCTCAAAATTCTATATACTCAAACTTAGTCCTTATATCAATCATGAGCTCATGAATACTGTTAAACATTTCATTTTCTCGTTTTCCCTTCATTATGCGCATAATATCTCAATCACTTTGAATACCACATTAGACCAATACATAAATATTCCAATATTCCAAGATACAACATTATTTTGGAATCCCATTACATAAACACTTAATCATTCCACCACATCGTTGTCATATTCAACATTGCCAATAGTGATCGCATGTGACTTCCCTTTGTCCTTTTCCTTAAGCGGTTGCTCATGTCGATCATCACTAACCCTTGGATTAGGGCATTTATTAGCATAATGCCCCATTTCCTTGCACTTGAATCATTGAAGTGTTGGTTGTACGTTCTCTGCAGTGTTTGCTTTATTCACTTCATTAGAATCTCATTTTCCATTACTTCGACACTCAGCTGCTCGATGACCTTCTTTTCCACACTTAAAACATTTTCTAGTCCCTTTAAGACAATCTCCACCATGCTTCTTTCCACACTTTGTGCATAAGGAAACATTCATCTTCTTTTCACCATTATTCTGAGATTTCTCCTTGAACTCCATCTTTCATTTCTTGTCAAACCCATGAGATGGATATGTAACACCAACTTCCATTTCTACCTTGATAGCACAACGCACAATTTCTTCATAGCTACTGAAGTCTCTTATAGCTAATGCCCTTCGAAGACTTGGTTTTAAGCCACTGAAAAATCGATCAACTTTACTTTCAGGTTGGATGATAATACCAGAAGCGTACCTTGCAAGTCTTGTAAAATTCGCTTCATAGGTACCAACAGATTCATCATCCCTTTGCTTCAGTTCAAGAAACTCTTTCTCCATCTTTGTTCGGAGAATACGAGGGAAGTACTTATTGAAAAATAAGTTCTTGAACTCGTCCCATTTCATAGACTCAATTTCATCCCTTTGCCTCGTATTCTTAATAATATTCCACCATTGATCAGCATCTCCTTCCAAACGATACACCGCTAGGATGACTTTATCATGTTCAGAACATTGAAGAACTGAAAATATCTTTTCAGTAGTACTAATCCATTGTTCAACAACTAATGGATCAGTAGACCCACTGAAAGAAGGTGGACGCTGCCTCATGAAGGATTCAACAGAATGTTGCTCCTTCCTTTGCTCATTTGGAAGTCCTGCATGATTCATAGCTTGAGAAAGTTGTGTGAGCATGGCTACAAGATTTTTCATTCCAGCTCCCATATCGTTTGGTTGCTCAGGGGGACAATCATTGCATTGCCCATCGCATTCCGCATTAACACGGTTCCTTCGGGTTCCATCCATCGTCTAAAACCCCAAAATAATAGTGTGAGAGGCAAAAATCATGCTAGGGAAAACAACATAATAAAGGGGTAGTACCCTCAATATCTAACATCTTAGGTTAAATTCTAAGATCGTTAGAGCAATTCTAGGACTATAACCTATACGTATACTTAACCTTAGAGACATACCTAGACATACCTTAGAAATATCTCTAGGGATCTCACTAACGTTTTCGCATCCTAGTTTCCAAAGGTTGACTAAACCTTTCCTCTGATACCAACTGTAGCGTTCTGGAATTACTTCCAGTGGACTATAATTGATACCTATCAGGGCACTCCATGGGCGGCTACACCCCCTGGGCGGGACACACCACCATCCCCAGTGGCATCCATTTCCTCATGAATCCCTTGGGCGGAGAGCCATGCTTCGTCCAACGCTCACATGTGAGAGTTCCCAAGGATCGGATACATTCCTACCTCCTTTGCCTCTGATACCAACTGTAGAGACCCGTATCTTGACGTACATGGACATTACATTACATTTGCGTAATACTTAGTACATAACAAAAACACACACACAAGGACCATAATAGTTTAGTGTCTTTGGAAACTCGGAATATAATCTTCTAATCGTGGTGAAAGATCTTCAACATCTCCCATAAAGATCTTCTTTTTTTTTATACCTAAAACCTTTCTTTATATCCTGGGGAAAAGAAAACATAAAAGGGTGAGCTCAAAAGCTCAGTAAGGGTAAACAAAAGAAATATCAATCACATCATATACATAAGCACATAAATTTTGGAAATCTTAACCTGCAAAAGAGATCATAATTTCATAACATGGGGTAAATCATGGCAGTGAAATGTAATCACAATAATCATAACATAAAACATGAAACTTTGTGGCATTCACACATAATCATAGAGAATCAATTCTTGTTAGTCAAGACTCATTGCCAAGACTATCTTAGTGGACAAAGTCCCTTTCTGAATCGAGTAACCCTCGTTTCAGTCCTGTTTCACTGAACCGGTATAACCTACCATTCCAGCCATGTCTATCTCATGAGATATAAAATCATTACCCAATGCATTGGAGGGAGATATAGGTCCCACCCATCTCATAATGATACCATTCTTATGTGTGCCACAAAATCATAAATCATACATCATTTCATAACCCATGTAATAAAATGGGATTCTTAAACAACATGACATCATAAAACCATTCATATAAGATAAAGGAATTCATAAACATAATTCCATCACAACATAGTCAAATCAATGTAAAAATATGGATAGAAACAGAACCCTTTATTATCTTAGATGGAAAATAATTTTGATAAAACACTTGAATTGAATTCTTGAGGAAAATATCCTTTCTTCTTCAAAATCAATTTCTTTTCCCAAAACATCATGAAATTTTAAAAGAAAGAGATTTTATTGAAAATAGTCATGAAATCTTTTAGAGGAAGCTTCATGAAAATAAGGCTTTATAAAACAGTAGAAATCCGTTCGTGCCGTATAAGTTAAAAAAACATTCTTTGTACTTTTGTCGAAAAAGTCAAAATGTACCTCGTACAAAAAACGACAAAAGATTCCTTTCATATCTTTTACTAAAAACTCACCAAAGGGTAGAATTGGATTTAAACAATTGTAGTTGGATGTAAATAACATTACATATTGAGGAAACATAGATGTGGATGATAAAATACACCCCAGTAAATACTAAAGTATAAACAATCTCGGATAAAAATGAGATTGTGATATTTCCCTTACCTTAAGTCCAATTTGCTTTGTACGTGTCTGAAGCTCCTGTATAATGGTTTAAATAATGTTATTGACTTATTCCAGAATCATACATATTGATATGATATCATATATGTTCATATTCTTAGCTTCTTGATAGTAATATTTCATGGTTACTTGTTACTCGGGTCTTTATTGCCTTTTGTTCTTATGCGTGTTTTGCCGAATACATTCTTATTCTTCTTTTAAGGTTATAGATTCCTTATATCCAGAATGGTATTAGTGTAACATATATCATATTTATTCATTCAATTCATTTATATAATCATTATGAAATGAAGATCATGTAGAACGAGTCGCATCACATCGTGGAGACGGTATTCCGTACGTACGCACGAGTGATGATATCGTTCCTATGATCATGGAATTGTATTGGAGTATATATATATATTATTTAAGTATCAATATTACTTCATAATAATCATATATAGTTATTCATTGCACCATTATACCCATCCTTGTAAGGTGATGGTGGAAAAATAGATTACACCACGGCGTGGAGACGGTATTCCGTACGTACGCACGCGCGGTGATTTCTTTTTCCGTAGGATAGATAGATGGTGAAATAGGATTGTTTCATACTTATAATAACATATCAGTATATGAGTGATACTGATGTTATTACTTCATAATGAAACAACCTAAGAAGAAGAAGTGGAAGAAGAAATAAAGATGAAAGAATTGGTAACGGTAATTACCTCTTCTTTGAAGCGCCTTTTGGAGACCTCCTCTTAGGGAACTAAAATTGGTCTTTGAGGAAGACAAGAACCTCTAGGATGTTTCTAGGGAAGTGGAGAAGAGATTTTGTCAGGGTTTGTCCGAGCTTGAGTGCTCAAATTGGTGTGAGGAGGAGGGGGAGGAGGTGTCCTTTTATAAGGGAGGAGAGGGGCACCTTAGGAATATCTCAAAATATTATTTTATATTAAAGTCAAAATCGGTTTATAATGGTTCCAAAGGGTCTTATTTCGAAGATAAAGTGGGGATGGGTCGAAATCCTATCAACCAATAGGATTTAGACAAGTTTAGGTTATTATTTTATCCTTATCAATTAGATTTAACTCTAAGTTAAATAATTTAACTTTTACCCTGTCTTTTTGTTTTCTTTCACTATATGGTTAATACACTTACTATAACATGCCAAACGAACCCCAAATTGTATATTATTAATAAATATATCCTTATCTAAGTCATTTGGCCGAACCTTAGATTTTTAGGAATAAAATAACAATTAATAATATAATATTTGATTTAAAAACTATTTTGTGTCAATTTTGACACTATTTGATATATGATTTTTGTGAAAGTCATAACAGAATTATATGTTCGAACCAAGTTGATTAAATCAACACTAATATATCATAGTAACCTAGAAAATTAGTTTAAGTCATAAAAAGTCTCAAATTACATTCATTTTAGCATTTATAACATCAATTATGTTAATATTTCCTTAAAAGGGTAATTACTGCATCATCGTTGTGTCATAAATAAATTAATTTATTTAAAGTCTAAAAATTATAAATAAAATATCATTATGTAGGAAATCTTTTTAGCTTTCTAATGAATATTTATAGTCGAATTTATCTTATGTATAACCCCATATTAAAAATGTTTTAGTTATTAAACGTTGATTTTAACTATTTTAACTATTCATTAAATAATATAATATTAAATGTCATAATCTAATCCAAGTGGACCTAAATGGTCATATTATATTCATAAGGTTGTTTTTGGTCGAATTACACTTATCCAATAGAATTAGGACATGTGTTAGGGTAATAGTAATATCATATTTACCCTTAGTTACCCTATTTACTATTAACCGTGGTAAAAAAAAGTAAAAAGTTACTATTCACCAAAAATTATTTTCATCTCATTGAACCACATTTTACTTACTAAAATCAACCGTGTCTCTCGGATTTTTGAAATTCCATTCACAGAAGCGGTAAAATTAAGATTTATGAAGAAATTAATTTTTTTAACTACCACTTAGTAGTTTCACTATTCATCAAAAATTGATGTTTTTCAGAACAATGCCAAAATTTCATCCTAAGCTATATTTCATATTCCGAATTCAAAAATGAAGTCTATTTTACCAAATTCATATCATAGAATTTGCATTAATTAATTTTATAATTAAATCCCGCTGTTAAAACAAATAGCGTGTTTTTAAGAAACAATATCTATCAAAAGATTGACACTTGATTATGTCTGGTTTAAATGTGAAATTACATCCAATGACCAACATTGTATTAAATTGTAAAAATATATTCTAAATATACTTTAAAACCACTCAAATTAATAATTTATCACTATTAATTATTTCGATTAAAAAAGTTGTTTTTAATTATAATTTAGTAATTTTCACTATTCATCAGAATATGAAAGTTATCCGAAAAGTACCAAAATTTCACCTTAGGCTAAATTCGATACTCCGAATCCAAAAATGAAGTTCATTTTGAAAAATAAGATTTACAGAATTTTAAAAAGTTGTTATTACTATTCATACCGGCTATTTTTAATAATATTTTAATAGCATATCGTTGTTTAGTGAAACTCGGTATTGCGTATTACACACGCTATCGAGGAAGGTCGCGATTGCGTGTAATGCAAGGCAAGTCAAGGATGCGTGTTGTGCAAGCTCCTTTTGGTGTAGAGTACAACACAATACTTTAATAAAATTAAAAAGAATATTTTTTTATAAAATCTTGGGCTGTTACAACCACCTCAATCCAGACCTCAGCCACCAGAGGGTCGGGCTCGCCTCTGAACCTGAGGGGTCTCTGTCTCTAGAACTCATGGAGTGCGCTCAGCCTATGCCCCTCATCTTTCAGTACTGTAGGAACCATGAGCAGCTCTGTTGGTGGTGGTATAGCAGGTGCACCACCTGGAGGCAACGCCTGGGGAATTGGTCCCTTTATTGAAGCCTCTTGACTGACGAGATCATCCTCGTGATCATGCTATTGAATCCTAGTGGGTATGCATCATGAAGGAATCCTGTAAGAAAACAAGATGTACCAAGGTCAATGAGTATTTCCGGATAGCTGACATAAAAAACATGGAAAACACAACCCATTCCTATATGATGCATGTACCATTCTTTTACTTCCCTACAACTTGTGTTTTCATGTACCGAGTTGAAAAGAAAGTTATCAGAGTCCTGGTGTATGGATACGTCGGCCGCCCGCACCCACACTGGAGTCTCTGGCCTAAAAGTCGAGATTGAAACACTTAACATTGTTTCCAAAAACCAAACTCACATTCTCTTGGTCCTAAGGTAGAACCGACCACCCTTTGATACCACTCTGTCATGACCTTTACCAGTGGGGCCTGCGTCGTGACTCCCCAAACCTGCCACCAATAGACCAGGGACTGGTGACTAGCACCAAGTAGGAATTTCCTAGGTACATGTACACACTCACATATCTCCAAGACCACAAATTCTGAAATGTAAAAAACACTAAGGAACAAAAAGAATGCATACAACTAAACCCAACCAGCAGAGTATAATGGAAGTAAAGTGCTAAAAGTAAAACTAGGCCAGAATACAAGCCCACAAAAACAAAAGATTCTGAAAACAACAAGTCCAACCTATAAGCGGAAAGAGGTACTGGGACTGCTACTCATAGTCGTAGGAACACCTCGGTCTGTAGGGAGATCAGAAAGCTCAGTCTGGTCCTAGTCTACCCTGGTCTCTATCAAAAGGCCACTCATCTGCACAAGACATGACACATGTGGGAAAATCTCGTGTAGGGGTGAGTATAACAATACTCAGTAGGGTACCCCAAAAACCCAAAGCAATATACAAAGGAAAGGTATAGTCGTCTCTACACAGAATATGTCTAATAAATATATAATAGGAGAAACACAATCCAGATATACTCAAAACTCAATCCTGTAGTCTAGATACAAGTCACACAACTGCATGCTACCTCTAGGGATTCAGTTTAAAGGTTCTACAAAGCACTCATATGGGAGAACTCACTCCATGAGTATGATGGTGCTGATGACGTTCATCTAAGAATTATTATTCATGAGGAAAGTTCACGAGAGATAGATACACTCATTCTGGTAGAACACGCTCCTGAGTGGGGAAAGATCACAATAAACAGATGAGGATCACTGACAGGGCCTTGGAGTATACCACGACTCATCAGGATTCACCTGCTAAGTAGAGGATCAGCACCCTATAAGAGTATTGACATCGATACCTGACTCTACCCAGGGCCAAGAATGGATAGAGGATCTCGCTCCGGGCCTCTCGGAGGGTACCTGACTCTATCTTGGAAATTCTTGCTAAAGGGATCATACTCATGTGGATAGAAACTATACCTAACCTTTAGGGGAGAGATAAAAAGGGCAGAAACCCAAACAAAGCATGCCCAATATACGGTGGACAAGAGGTTCAATCCATGTTCCAGGATATACATGGCATGTATAAGCGTCACACACCATGTATCTCGACTCTATTTACTACCCGTGTAAAATGGCCCAAGTCAGAAGAACATGTCGTGTAGAAAAGTAAGTACACGACGTGTAGTACGGACCACATGTCATGTCTGAGTAATCGGGGTTCCCTTCGTGTACGCGGTCGTGTGCCCGTACATAGTTTCAACCCATGTGTGCCATCCCGTGTAACCAGTACATGGATTAGTTTGTGAAACCGGCCTATTCTAGCCGTGTGGTGTACACGACTGTGTACCCACCCCGTGCATGTGTATCACCTAGGATACACGCTGAGTCCCGCGTAAGGACCCACATGTCGTGTTCTTTAGAGAACATGCTGTGTCATCGCATCAAGCACCGCGGAACCCTAGCCGCCACTTAGTCGGACCCACATGGCGTGTTTTTCTGGATACACGCCATGTGTTCTGTAAATTTCCAGAAATGCAGGTTCTTCACCGTCATGCCTCCAGTGATTCCCAATCTTCGTTCCAGCCACCTGATCATAGTGAAACTCCATGGTTGAGGTCGCCCCAACTCCACAAGGCCGTTTCCATGGGTTTCATTCCTCCAATCGCCCCTGAAAACATGTACTGATTTACTCGCATGAAGAACGATTGAAGAATGAGAACTCCTGAACCATGTTTATTTGTCTGCCACTATCGTCGTCGCACCTCCACTGGGTCATCACAATGTTAGATCTTAATTTTGAGATCATTGTTCCAAGAAATGGGCAATAAATGATTCCTCGTTCATATCCCCGCAAAGAACATGAAGAATGTGGGGAAGAGGGAGGAAGAAAACAAAACAAAAAATTAAGAACGAACCTCATCATCATTCATCACAGCGTTAATCTGCTCCTGTTAGAAAGTTTTAACGGGGAAAATTAAAACATTAAACATGACAAAAGAAATCCCATGAACGAACCTGAAAAATAAAATCCCTCCCACTAGAATGACGATGTACAGGTACACTGGTTCGTGGGTTGATTCGCATTCGTCATTTAAAGAATGGGGAAGAAACAATCTAAAACACCACCCCTTCCTTGAGAATGGATCGATCACTAATGAAGGAAATCTTCTGTCATCATCGTTGAGATCCTCCAACTCCGTTGGTGCAATGATTAACACTTTTGATCGATGTCATTCATCACTGAAAGGACTTTACAAAGCTCCAAGAAGTTCTCTCAATTTCTACCCACGTCTAACATTCGATTAACCCATTAAAAGGAGGGAATGCGTTTTAGCGTTCCCTCACGTTGCGGCATTAATGTGTCGGCGTTGCTAATTTTTGAGTCATTATGGCGTGGTATTAATTATCGAAACAGATTCCATGTCATTATGCTGCAGCGAATGTTTCCAAATAAAATAAAACAAACTTTCCAAATAATTTTATTTTATTTTATTTTATTTTACTAAAAACATCTTAAAATCAACGTTTTCCCTCGACCCGCGTCAGTCAAGGTTAGGCCCATTCTTAGGTAAAGTCATCATCCTGGATGCAATGGTTCCCTCAGATTTTTAATCTGGGAATCTGTTTGGAAGCTACCACAACCACACACATCCACCAACTCAATTAACTTAAAAAAGTTCAAACCACCATTCTGGGCTCACCAGGCCTCGGAATCGCACTCCATCAAAAATCCTAGTCTTATAATAATTCCAAAATAATATTTAAAAATAATATATAGAAAAATCCAAGAGATTATATAGTCTCACACTCGACATGACCATGCCACCCATCTTGAGATCATATTGAGCACACTGAGAGAGCATAATTTATATGCTAAACTCTCAAAATGCCACTTTTGTATGGACCAAATTCACTTCTTGGGTCATGTTATCTCAGAGACGGGAGTATCAGTTGGCCCAGAGAAAGTGAGATCAGTAGTTTATTAGGAGTATCCAAAAAACTTATTTGAGGTATGGAGTTTTCTATGGATGGCTGGTTACTACAAACACTTTATAAAGGACTTTTCACGCTTAGCAACACCACTGACGGGCCTGACTAATAAGGGTGTGAAGTACTTGTAGACAAATTCTTGAGATTCATCCTTTCAAGAGATGAAAGGTAGATTGAATTCAGCACCGATACTAGTATTACCAGAGTCAAGCAAGAGTTACACTATATATTGTGATGCATCAGGTATCGGTCTGGGGACAATGATTATGAAAGGGTAAGGAGTTGTTGCATAAGGGTCTTGATAGTTGAGGCCACATGAGAGGAATTATTGGACGCATGATCTTGAGTTGGATGTAGTTGTGCATGATTTTCTCTATTGGAGACATTATCTTTTGGGAGAGGATTTATTGGTTTTCACTTACCACAAGAGCCTCAAGTATATCTTTACTCAGCGTGATCTAAATTTGAGACAGAAAAGGTGGGTTGATTACCTTCAGTCTTTTGAATTTGAACTCACCTAAATTCCTGGGAAGGGAAACGCAGTGGCTGATGTGTTGAGCAGGAGGACTTAAATATAGGCAGTTTAAGGGGCCAGTAGTGAGTGGAAGCATATGGATATATTCTCTGAGATGCATTTAGAGGTGCACAATAGATAAGGGTGGACTTTTCTTTCTTTTTGTCTGTAGCGAGTGCAGATGAGTCAGCTATCTGGTTTTGAAGGCTTAGTCCTATGGGAGAGTGTGTTAGGGGAGGACCCTACTCCTGGTTGGACTGTAGATGAGGATAAGGTCTTACGTTTTCATGGGTCCATATAGGTGTAAGTAGACTTACTCAAGGACCTTTTTCGAAATTTTCATTCCTCAGTTTGGGCAGTTCATCCTGGCATCACCAACATGTATCGAGAACTACACTATTAGTATTGGTGGCCAGGTATGAAGAGAGATATCGTTGGTTTTGTTATGAGATGTTCCACCTGTCAGTAGGTGAATTTGTAGAATAAGTGACCACCAGGGATTTTATAGCAGTTACCCATTCCTGAGTGGAAATTAAATGATGTCGCAATGGATTTCATGATGGGTTTACTGAGGTCGCCTCAAGGGAATGATCTAGTGTGGGTTATTGTTGACATATTCAAGAAGGTTTCACATTTCTTGTCGATCAAGGATACCTTCAGTGTTGATGTTCTTGGAAGGTTGTACATCCTAGAGATTTTATGTTTTCATGGAGTTCTGCACTCTATCATCTCAGACAGGGATGCTCATTTTACTTCTCGTGTCTAGCAGGGACTATAGAGGGATTTCGGTACACAAGTAATTCTGAGTACAGCATACCATCCCCAGACGGATGGCTAGTCCGAGCACATGATTCAGGTCTTGGAGGACATGCTTCAAGCATATATCATGGATTTAGGTGTTTCTTGGAAGAGACACATACCCATAGTGGAGTTCACCTACAATAACAGTTTTCAAGTAATGATTTAGATGGAACCTTATGAGTCTTTGTACAGTAGTACATGTTGATCACTCCTATGTTGGATGGAGGTAGGAGAGTCAGCTATGTCGGGACCACATCTTTTCTAGGAGACCACTGAGCAGGTGGAGTTGATTCATAATAGGATGGATACTGCACAGTCTCTCCAGAAATCTTATGTTGATAAACAGAGACGACCTCTGGAGTTTGAGGTTGGAGATTGGGTTTTCTTATGTGTCACACCGAGGTTAGGACACAGGAGGATTAGGAGACAGGGAAATCTTTCACTGAGATATGTCGGGCCATTTGAGGTTTTGGAGAGAGTCAGTCTGGTTGCCTATCGGTTGCAGTTACCTCAGAGGTACCAGGATATGGACAACATCTTTCATATTTCTCCGCTACGATATTACTTTTCGTACCCATCTCACGTTTTTCAACCTGAGGAGGTTGAGTTGGAGGTGGATTCATCCTTTGAGGAGCACCCTATATAGATTTTGGATCGCATCATGAAGGTTCTTCATGGCTAGTTTGTTCCTCTGGTATGGGTGTTATGGTAGCACAGGCGAGTACAGGATGAGACTTGGGAGAGGGAGGCTGACATACGATCACAGTGGCCAGAGTTGTTTGAAGTTTCTTCTTCACCACCCTTGGAAGGGAAATTTGGGGATGAATAGTTTTAAGGGGAGGAGTTTGTAGGAACCCGAATCTTCATTTCAGGTATGGATCTTGATT
The DNA here is from genome assembly GCA_963277665.1 of Viscum album. Taxonomy (NCBI): domain Eukaryota; kingdom Viridiplantae; phylum Streptophyta; class Magnoliopsida; order Santalales; family Viscaceae; genus Viscum; species Viscum album. The sequence continues at coordinate 643,051,684 of OY728160.1, forward strand.
TTGGGTGTTTTGATGAAAAAGGAAGAATTTGGAAATTTTCTAAGTACACGTCATGTGCTCTTGAGTACACGTCGTGTACTGTTGAGTACACGTTGTGTACTCTTGAGTACACATCGTGTACTCTTGAGTTCATGTCGTGTACCTAGTTTCCACATGTAGTTGTGTACTGGCCGCATAATAGCCGAGTACATGGCCGTGTGGACCGCCTAAAGTGAGGTCCAGTTGAGGCATTTACATGGTGTGTACATTAAATGAACACACTGTGTACTTTTCTTTTTATTTGATTAATCGTATCGGGGTCGTGTCTCATCTTCAGAACAAATATATTCTTCCCATGTTTCGTACAGGAGAGTGATGATATGGATGAGAACTTCGAATCCCTACCATTCCTCCATCTAAGATCTGATCAAGACACCGCTAGGTATGTTGGATTCCCACCGGTGAGTTCTCTCTTCCCCTTGAGGCCATGTGACCAACTGGGTACGGGGCACCTTTGGGTGGTACCCAAAACCGGGACATTACAAACTATATCTTATTTATGATAACATATCATTTTAACCATAGAAATACTAGTTTTTTTCCACATATAACTAATGTTCCTTCCTCTCCTTGTAAAAGGTACATATCCTTTTTACTTTCTCAAGTACAATGGGATAGTTATGACTAATTTCCATATAGTTATCCTAGATTTAGAAAATGTTTTCCTTATATAAAGTATATGTTATAAATATCTATTATATATCATGGAATATTTGATAGATCCATCACATATGAGTATGAAATTCTACTCACCATTTTAATCTACTTCTATATCTCATACATTTCTTCTTATAGAGATTTATTCCATGTGACAATGGAAATAATTATCACTCAAATTATACCAATACATTGTTAGTATATGTACATTGACTTGGTCTAAGTAACTCATTAATCTACCATAGTAAATATTGTTATCTAGAGCTTGGGTTACTATTTTAAGTCAATCTTTAGAGAGTTCCTTCCAACCCAGTTTTAACTAATTGCAAGACTAATAACTATTTTCTATATGTTATCAACATGTTTTACTTACAAACTATGGTTCTCCCACTAACCTCGTATAGAAAACTAGCATACTTTCATTCTAAATGAATATTATATGATCAAAATTCTTAAATTAATCCATAAATGAAACTCTAAAACTTTTATTTCTTATTGGCATTCCTTTTTATCATCAATCCTTTTTCTCATCAAATAGACACCTAATATTGGTGGTCCTGACCTCCAATGCCCAATATAATGATCATATGAAATTGTTATGACAAGTATAGATCTAATGGATTTAAGTATGATTATTTTTTGTAACCAATCAAGCCTTATTTATACCACTCATGTATATCCCATGTATAGTTTCTCATGAATACTCACTAATGATTTTATATCAATTAGATAAACTACCAAAATACAGTCTTGATTTTGGTATATGGAATCCATTTTCATGAATTAATATGAACTTTTTAATCATAGATTATTTCCATTTACTAATTACTTTAAGGATACATTATTATTATCGAATAATATATCCCCCACCATAGTGAATATAAAATATCCACTATGGTTTTAATATTTTAATGTAGTATGTGTCTTTGGAATATTCCTTTTCCATGATCTCTTGTGGAACTTTTTCCTATTCCAAACACTTTTACATCTCCATCCTTGACTTATACCAAGTCAAAATTCCTCCCATTATCTCAAATATAGATATGCACCCTTTTATAGAAATTTATTCTATCACTTGATAATAAATTTTCTATCTTAGGGAATTCTATAAAATACTTGGAAACATTTAGGATAATTACCTTAGATGTGCATTGTGTTATTACTGATGCAAGTTTGTTTATTGACATAGCATTAACAAATTCTTTTCATATAAACACATGGAGTATGACATAGTGGATTTAATTCATACTATAACTCATATGATATCCATTTATCATTATAGTTGGCATATAGTTATGGGTTAATGCTTTTATTTGTGAATCATGTCTCAAAAAGATAATGGATGGTTTTTCTTGACTTATAAGTCTCATAAATGGTCCTCCTTTTTCTAACAACATTCCTTTGAGGTGTATAAGGAAATATTTGTTTAGGAATAAATCCACACTATATTATTTTAATGATAAATGTGTTAATGTAAGACTCATCATTGATCCACCTTTTAATAACATCATGTCTCTTATGTGTATTAAGACATGTGAGTTTAGGGGAAAATCCACAATACATTTTCGTGATCAATGAATGCTTGGTCAAGATATTATTCATCCCAAGAGCCCATATCAATTTGTATATTCTAACTATTAATTGTTATTATTTCAATTTCACATTACTTAAAACTCCTAAAGGAATCTCTTGAAGTATATGAACTTAACTCTAGCTTATCATTAGGAATGTTCATGCTCTCTTAGATGAACTAATTCCAAAATATTTGTGGTTTTCTTTACTACTAAAGATTTTTCTATCTAAAACTAGATAAGTAATGTTTCAATAATAGTTATGGTTTTTAACTCAAAAAAATCTAAAGATAATATTGGGTATATATTTGGAAACTAATTTTAATTTTACTAGATAAAGAACCATTATTACACAACTAGGAATTTAAGTCTTTACATTTTATATTCATCAGTTATTACCAATGATTAAAACATCAATGAACTATTAATAGAGTATGAGTTAATACAAACAATACTCATTCCAAAATGTAATAGTGTATTTTTATGTAAAATGGACACATGAGATAAAATTTTTGGTAATATTGAATTATAGTTCAACCAAATTAATTAAACATGGCAATTAGAAGTTGTGTAATTCTTAGTACTGACTTAGGAATCACCCTTTCACAGCCACTTGGAGAATTCACCTTTTTGTAATGATTATACACATACTTGGTTATTATATTTGGATGCAAATTCATGACACACATTCATTTTCAAATACCTAATTAATAAAAACATCATAAACAATGATGAATATAAAATAAGTTGAAGCCTCTTCTCGATTTAACTTTTATTCATTGAATTTTATATTTTATAGACCTATCTCATGACATGAAAAGAAAATAACCTCATGTATGATTATCTTCCTATTTTCTTTAAAATATGTTGCAAAGTTACCTTTAGTTTCACACTTTTCATTGGCATTTCATCTTGTCTTTCAACTTTTTCACCATAATAACTAAATATTAACCATTCATTAAGTTATTATTTTATTGGAAGAACTTACCCAAATAGTAATAAAGTATTTTCACTACACTGGTATTTATTATAATCCTAAAAAAATTGAAGTAATTAGGAGATAAATATATAATAATGGGATTCATTAAAATTTCATGATACATCTTTCAATTTAAATATGTTCATTGTAATCATTATCTCATTCATTTATCTCTTCTCTTTATCCTCACAGACTTCTTAGAGATGAGACAATATGTGAATCCATATATGTACTAATGTTTTTTCCATAACTCATTGGACAATGATGATAGAATTATTATGTAAACATCAAACACATCATCCATGTGTCTCTTATAAGATTCCTTTTCACCCACACTTCCTGAGGTGGCTCAATAGGTAGTGTGGATTCCATCACATAGAATTTTCATTCACATCATAAAACTTTGTGCGAACACATGTACTGCACTTGAAAATTTGTATCATTTAGGGCATGTTATTTGTTCAGAAATGATCATAGTGAACTTTTGGTATTACTAAACATATTTATACAAAAATAAAATATAATAAAATTATTAATTTTATCATGATTAATATGTATTAGAAAATATAGATTTTAATATCATAAATTTATCCCACTATTTTATCAAATACTTGTATCCATCAACTACTAGATTTTGAATAATCAGTCACTAGAGTATTATAGTGAAAATGAACCTTAAAAAATCTACTCATAGTCTAAGCTACGTCTATGCCCTTAATCAGAGAGTTCCAAACTAGGATTTTGGATGGACAGCTGTATTTACTCCTGACTCTTTGATTTGTTGAGTGGAGTCACATATCCAATAAAGGATAACCTTTCATTTCTCAATAATTTTCATCTAAAGTTGGAACAAGCTAGTTCTGCATACTTCTTTGCTACCAAATTTAGTTAAATAGACCCACCACTCTCATAATAATTCTCTAGTAGTAGGGAGCACCCTCAACTAGGGCTGATGAGTAAATCTATTTTTTTTCAAAATTAAGTGATATAATGCATTAAATGTCTTAATATTTTCATTGATGGGTGTTAATTTTTTACTTTTTTTTACTGGAATATGATTCTATTTATCTTTCTTATTCTATTTGATTTCAATAAAAACTCTAACCAAACATAATTAGAATACATTCATCACACATGTTCATTTATTTTACCTATGCATGATAGTTAACTATTCTATGTGATCACATATCATCCTCACATTCAAAAACAATTAACCATGAATAATAAAATAAATAACTAGTGATGAGATCATGAGTAGTACAACCCATAAACTCATACATATTCTTATCTAGTTCCATGTTAGCTCTCAAATCTAACCACCTCATCATGAACTGCTTCATTTTTACGATTCATACTCATATTTAAGTGAGGGGTTACTCAAGATGTGTAATTACATTTTTTCACTCAAAATGTCAACACACGGACCCCTATACATTTAAGATGGAGGGATGACACACAGGCCATCAAAGAATAGAATTTAATAACTAATTTTTACAAAATAATTCCATTGCAATTATTAAAAGTAAATAATTAAATAAACCAAATATGCACTAATCAGTCTCAGCTCATGATCAGTCAAAATGTAATAATATTACATTAAAAAAATTAAATAAGCTAAAATTCAATTCGAGGGTATGCTAATGGTTTAAAGTAACATTAAAATATTTTGAATTAATTATCGATACATCCCATGACACCTAAAAATATTTATTTTTAATTCCATATATTTTTTTAGCATTTTTGGGAATTTTTTCTGAAATTTTTTATGTTTGATTAGATCCAAAATGAATCCTTTTAGTTACAACTGGGCCCAAGATTGATGAATAGTATATCACAGGTACTATTTATCTGAATAGTTACTCGTGGGTATTGTTCACTTCAATAGTAACAGGTGGGTATTGTTCTATTAATAGTAACCCAAGGTACTATGCAAGTGAATAGTAACCCCATTGCTATTCACGTGGAAATAAATTAAAATTAAAATTTTTAATTTTAGTTTGTTAGTTTGTTAGTTTTTTTAAACATTTTTGTAGAATTATCAGTGAAACCAACACTAAGTACACCCACCCATGACTTAGTGTTCATGTGAATAGTACCTCAGGTACTATTCACATGAACAGTAAGTCAAATTAAATTTTTTAAAATTAATTTTATCCTAAAATATCATTATTTGATCTTCGGATGGCCATAACTTGGACGTCTTCCTTCTTATCAATGCACCATTAGTAGTGTTGAAGCCGTATCAAAACCCTATACCTAAATTATAGAAAACTTAATCAATATTTCAAATTAAATATTAAATAATCACTCTTATACCAATTGAAGGAACATAGGGCTTGTGGAAGCATGAAAAATTGTGTCTTAAATTTTTTTCTAGGTTCAGATTCATATCGCAGCACCAATTCAAGAAAACCCTTACCCAAATTCACCCATGGATCACATGTAAAATAATTTATATATGTAAAATAAAAAATAAAAAATGCACCTCATTCAATTTTGATCGAATGTGCATCTGCCCGTTGTCGAAGATTATTGCTCAAAGGAATTGAAGTTAGATCCCTCTAGTCGGATCCTTTTGGATACTAGTGTGAATAATTTATGACACCTTCGGTGATCCGGTGATTGTGGAAGCACTGATTCTTCCACCCTCGATGCCGCTCTTAGATCAGGGTGCTCAGAATGATTTCTTCTCTCTCTAGGAAGTGGGAGGTAAGAGAGAGAGGCTCTCAATTTCACTCTATTAATAATGCCTCAAATTTTAACCTCTCATGGATTATATAGATATTTTTAAGCTTATATAAATACCACTTTGGCCCCTAAATAAACATAACCTTCTAATAAATTCCTTAACAGCACTTAAGACTTAGTATGCATGTCATAAATGTCATAAATATTTTATCACAAACTTGTAAAATATCAATTATGTTATGTGATAAAATATAATCCATTAACTTGACTGGATTATCCCATAAATATATTAATGAACCTTGAATAAAATATTATTCATTTGTAAAATATATTTTTCTCATATTCACTTAACACTTGAAAATACCTTGAGTATATAAATTCAAACTCTATTATCCCACACTCAAATAATACTGAATTTATTTATTTCTTGAAATGTATCAAACTCGAACATGTCACATCCCCCATTGTAGGTCCCACCGTGTCCTAAACTCCCATTCATTAGAATTGGTCAGGATTCTGAATACTCTTTGTGTGTAACCCTCTAGGCCATTATCTCAATTGTAGTGATTTCTACTCTTAGAATAGCAGTGGGGTCTAGTAACCCATAAAGGCCCCTAATGAGATATTGTTTCGTCATAGAAAGGAAAACCTCCTACGAACACACATTGTGTAATATAATCTCTTTGTCTCACAATATCTCATAAAATAAGATGTAAACTTCATGTTATCATCCTTTCATGGTTTATTTATTCAAGAACTTATTGGATAGAGTTTTCTTCAATCACCATGTCCTTGTATTTAATAAAGGTAGTTCCATACTAGTCAAATGGGCTCGAGATATATCTTCCTTTCAGAATTGAAAAATATTTTCTTGATCATTCAACCAATGTCATACCACTGATGACACACCCAACACAAGATACCTCACCACAAACATAAAGGTCATGGTTTTAATTTTGAATCAATGTACCTGATCCAATGATACAAACTAATAATGATCTCAAGTCTAGAGACCAATAAACATTCTTATAGATATAAACATCCAATGACACCCAAAACATGGGCCTATTGGCGGTTCAGTCCTCACGGTCTCTTATACTCGAGATCACCAAGAGTGAAATTAATGAGAAGAAGTATCAATGCTTATGATCCCCCAACAACTAATAGTTGTACATAATCCATGTCTATTTAGTATAATGTATTTGGACCATAGGATATATGTTTAAGATTAATATCATAGTATCTTAAAGTTATCATTATATTTGGGAACTGGTATAACCTATTGATATGATAAAAAATCTATAGTAGTTACCATATAAATAGTAGAAATGGAAATATCAACACTATTATAGTTAATATACAACATGTATAAATCACTGTATTATTGATATGGTAATCAAAAATTACTATTTAAGTTAGTTCTAGGGAACCCTTTTCACAATAACAGGTTGTTATTTAGAAATGGATAATATTATTTAGATTAGGGGGCATGCCCATGTAAAAAATAGATTTGAAATGCACTAAGGATCCCATCATAATAATCTGTTATAGGGGAATCCTTTATAATACTGATCTAGAAATTATTTTTTGAAATAATTAATTTATACATTTTGAGTTTTCCTAAATTTGGGGAGAATATTGAAAGAGAAAATTAAATGTGCATAGAATATTATTTTTAAAAAAAATGAGAGAATACCTTATCTCTCTAATAGAGAGGAGGAGGAGGAGGCGATTGAAGTCAGTCGTCCTATAGTGATCATAAGATCAATTTTTATCTATCATTCATAGTTTTAATATGGTGAGGTAGGACTAATATATATACTATGGGGGAATATGATTTTGAATCCAAGAGTTATTCAACATCGAAGAAATGAGTATGCCTTAGTATTCAAGATGTTGATATGACTCGAATCATTTAAGATCTGAATTGATTATCAATACCAATAGTTTTGATCATTATTGTCAGCTAATGAAGCTCTTATAGGTGTTTTTAATCAAAAAAAATTGATCCAGTTTGTTCATGGAGGAATATTATCATCAAGCAGTGTCGAGATCACCTGTAGTAGAAGAAAGACTTTCTGTATCTAGATCATAATTTCTAGTGGTAGGTTTTTTTTTCAATGGTATTTTAAAAGTAAAAAAAATTTGAGAATATTTGTTTATAGGGCTGGTATGGTCCTTGGTTATAACTATTTGTGTATATAGTGGAAGAATCTATGATTGGGGACACTAACCAATCATGATAAGAAGTAATAATTTTTTTTAATCTTATAAATACTATGTGATGAGGTTTGTATTATTAAAACTATATATGATGTGGTTATTTGATATTATAATGAGTGGCTTGAGACCTTAACGTGTCCAAGTGATTAAATTAACCATAGGAAATTGTAAAAATAATACCAATGATTCACCCCCCCCCCCCTGTAGTCAATCTGATCTCGGGAATTTCAATTGGTATCAAATCTAATTCATGTTCCCTCTAAAAGACCCTAGAAATTAAAAAATATGGATAATTTAAATTCTATGAAAATATGGGGTGTCCCAATATTTTATAGAAATAACTATAACATTTGGAGGAATAGGATTCTACCTTATCTCCTTTCACTTTTCCTAGAAATGAGTGATGCTACTTTAGTGGGGTTTCTACAAATTCCTGAGGACAATCCTATGAATTTTTCTAAAAATAGAAATCTAAAATTATATATAAAATCTAAAAATTAAATTCTAATGTCACTTTTAGAAAGGTTTTATACAAAGTTCATGGGATTCCAAATTGATAATTAAATTTTTGAAAAATTGAAGAATGTTTATAAAGGAAATATAAAAGTTAAGGAGGATAATTTAAAAATGTGGAGGATAAGGTTTTAGGATATTAAAATGGACTATGATGAAGACATTCATGACTATTTTACAAGAGTTAGTGATATTGTTAGAAATATTCAAGGATTTGGTGAGAAGTTTGATGATCTTATTGTTACTAAAAAATTGATGAGAAAATTTTAAATAGATTTTATCCCAATGTTTCATCCTTAAAGGATAGGGAATATTTTTCCTTGGAATTAATTCATAATATTATCATGGATTGTGAAATGAGAAAGATTTTGGTATTTAATAAGAAATATAAAATATGAAGATGTTGTAAAATTAAGGGATTCTGAAAGTCAGTAAGATGATGAATCCTTCAATCTGATTATTTTATTTTATCAAAGAAGTTCATGAAAGGAAATAAGAAATGTTGGGGGAAGAAACCACCAAGGTATAAAAATTTAAATAGGATTGTTCAATTTTCTATTGATTGTTCCAAGAAGAACTTTGTTTGCTCAGTTTTGATGAGGAAGATGAGAGATCCCAAAAACAAAAATAAGGTGGGAGTAAGAAGAAACATTATAGCAAGAAAAACATCTTGATAGGAAATAAATATAAAAATGATTCACCATCTAGAAGTTAATTTGATGATGAATTTAATCTTATTAATCATTATAAAAAAATTAATACCCAAAGTAGTTATTATGAGGAAGAAATGATAGGACTAGAGTAGATTTTGAAAGTTGAGTTGGATACTTGTCTTGAGAAAAATAAATAGCTCAAGAAAGAAAAGATAAAATTAAAGAAAGAACATAAGAATATGGATACTGATAAAAAGGAATATCTAATAATTAAAATGGAATGCTTCAATGAAATAAATAAATATAAATTGAAGGTGGATGAGTAAGATAAAATTCAGAAAGAACTTTAGGATAAGTTGGTTGTTAAAGAGGATGAATTGGAAAAGTTGCAATCAAAGATCCTTGAAGCTTATATTGAGCTGATGAAGATGAAAATTTAATCAAAAAATATATTTAAGTTAATATTTAAATATCTAAAAAAGCTGAGATGAAAACCATAATAAATCAGGTTGATATTTTACTTGAAAAATACCACCATGATAATTCAAATTTCACTAACAGTGTAGGTTTTGATTCAAGATATTGATAAGAATGGAATAAAAGGAATAATGATAAACTCTCTTCTAAATATGGGTAATAATAGAGAAATATATGAAGTTTTTCTACTCTTAAAAGGTATAAATATTAGATTATTTATATACAACTAAAACAAAATTATAGAAAGTAAATTTATGGATATAAATTTTATCAATATGAAAGATCTACATTTTGAGATTTTTTATAGTGTTGTGGAAGGTATGGACACAAATAATACTCTTTCTAGTATAATATTTTATTTCTAGGGAAGATGCATGAACCAATGAAAATTTATGGTGAGCTGATGAGGAATTATTCTTAGTAAATTAATGATATGAATATATATTCATCAAATTTTTTCATCCAAAATAGATTTGGGTTTTTAGAGATTATATATGGTTGATGTGAGAAAGAAGGTCAAAGATCTAAGGAATACATGACTATTATAAAACAAGAAGTTCCATGTGGTGTGGAAACGAATAAAATAAAAAATATAAAGTAAGATAATTCATGTTATGAAAAGCCCAAGAAAATTGATCGATGAAAAATTCAATGCTTAAAAGTCTATCCATATCAATTTGAGATGGACAAAGAAAATAGAGAGAGAAGATATAAATGCTAGTGCCAATGGAAAGAAAGTGGTGCACATAAAGATACTATAATTCATGAGAATTTTTTGATAATTGGTGATTCAAAAACACAATAGAAATTATTTTAAAGGTGTGGATAGATTACAAATGGTACAAAAGACTATATGACCATCCCATAAACCCAAGAAAATTTATTGAGGATTCATATGAAAGCATCATGGTAATGAATTTTCCTTCGTAACCTAGGTGTAGAAAACTAATCCACACAAGGAATAAATTAAAGGGAAGAAAAAAATGAAATTTGTTAAGTTTCATGATAGAAAATGAGATTTAATAACTCTTCTGATACTGAGTCTAAAAGGAGAAAAAAAAGAGGCCTTGGTTGATATGAAACTATCATCCTTGTTACTAATACTGATGAACTAAGAGGTCCATCCTTATTCCCTTATATCATGTTTATTTTCACTAACTTTCATGGAATTAATAGAGAATAATGGATCAATCGTTATTGTATAGTAAAGAAAATTGACTTTATAGAGTTTACTAACTTCTGTGAAAATTAGAAAAAAATGCATCCCTTGAGGGAGAGAAAATAGGAGATGACGCTGTCAAAATTTCATGATGGAGTGAATCTAGAATTTATAGATGACCATGAAAATGTATTGAAAGAGGTTTGAAAATCACACATTTATACCTTATTTCTAAATGGATCAAATATATTTATAAATTGGGATTATTGGTAGATGACAAAGATAATAAATGGATTTATATACTTTTCACTTAAACTTTTTTTATGTTTTTGTTGAGATGTGTACAGGCTACAAAGTTTTCTTGATAAATCTTTTTATGTACACCCTAAAATGAGAAAATAAGTTTGTGTCACATGTATGTGAGTTTATTAACAACATTAAAAAACTTGGTTAAATCACACTTCTTTTATACATTGGGTTAGCCTATATAGGCTAATATTTTAATAACTAAAGGATATTTTCTAAAAAAACATGTGGGGTAATCCTTCTCTCAAAAAAATAGGTTAAGTTATGATTCTAAATGAATGAAGAAGAATATGGAGTTGTTTTGATAAATTTTGAATTTAGAAAATATTAGATGATAATTTCCCTATATTCCCTTTGTAGTCATTATCAATAAGGTAGAGAAAAATATAAGCACACATGTTGACATGGAATATGGTTGGTGGTATTTGAAAAAAAATCCAAGAGAATTTTTTTTCATAAGATTGAATTTAAATTTTTCAATAAGGTTAGATGTATTAATAATTTTTCATGGTTTCAAAATGTGTTGAGAATCCATAAAGAGTTTATGGAGGTTCTTTAATATAATATATAAAATATTTTTTGAGGATTCATCTTGGAGTTCATACTTGGAGAAATTCAAAAACAGTAGTAATTAAAATTTATGATTGTTTATGTTAATATTCAAGTTAGTGATAGGTGCTGATGGTTGGATAAACACTATCTATAATATATTTCAAGGGACATGGAAATTTTTTCCAAAATGGGGGATTTAAGACCTTAGTTTCAAAGATAATTTCTATATTTTAAATGTGATAAATCATCTAAAAGGGGTTCTTTACTGAAGATTATATGAAAAGGTATTGAAGACCATATGGGTGAAAAATATAAGTTATATTGAGATGATTTTGAGTGATAGAAAATTCTTGGAGATGGGTTGAAGGTCTTCTATGTAGGTTTGAGTGAAATATAGACTATTTATACTAAGATAGAAATATGGCTAAGTCTTGAGCATATAACTTCTGTTGATATGCATAAGACTTTATTAGGTTTCATGTGAACTTTTTTAAGTGTGAATAAGACTTTCTCACATCACATATGACTTTTAAAGTGTGTGTGAGTTTTTCATAGGATATCGTATTACTTTTTTGTTTCCATAATACTTCAAGACCTATGTGAATGAATTCAATATTTCATATGATAGACTACATATAAATTTAACTCGAATAAGATATACCAGTTATTAAGATATTTTGTGGAGTGTGAAAGATTTTTTTATGACCCATAAGATATATAAAAATATTGTACAGTGTTTCATTCAGGTCATATGATGTTTTTGAATCCATTATGATATTTGAAACCATATATGATGTTTTTATAGGGAGTATAACATTCTATAAGTTTTAAGATATTTATTATCTTATATAAATTTTTGTTTTCAATATTTTGAGAATTTTGTATACTAAAAAATCAAATTTTTAGGAATTTTAAATTAAGGGAATTGAACTCAATGATTCTATAAAAGATCCTAAAAGATTAATAAATCACATTCAAAATGTGACTCAAACTGATTCATAAGATAATTCAAAATGATTAATCCATACCTCCATTTTTTAAAAATTTCAATCAAATTTATCTAAATAGTAGTTATGGAGTTTAAATTCTATTTTTCTAAAGAAGTAATTCTAGAAAATCATTATGGTTTTTTAATGTGATTATACTTTGATGGTTTTAAGTTCCAATAATCACTTTAAATTGGTGATGTAATGATTCTATCAGTATTTTGGAGTAATAATTTTTGAGCTGATAAGTTTTTTGAGTTGTGCTATGGAATAGATTTTTTGTGATTCTAACAGATGAAGAAAATGAATTTGAGTTGTTTCAGTGATAAGAAGAAGATTAGTTTTCTAGAAAATTCATAAATTCATTTATTTTTGAATTATTATTTTGTAGTAATCAAAGTTGGAGAAGATTATTTAATGGGTTTTATTGATAAACTAAAATAAAAAAAAGTTATAAGTGGAAATGTATAGGATTTATGTAGTTATTTTGAATAAGGGAATATTTTTGAGATTTTGGGGTGTATCAATATGAAAAATCAATTTAAGGAATACACTAAGGATCCAATCATACCAAACTATTATAGGGTAATCCTCTAGAATTTTGAGCTTGAAATTAGTTTTTGAATTAATTAATTTAGACATTTTTATTTTTCATTGAATATGGGAAGTAAATCAATAATGAAAAATAATTGTTATTAGAACATGATTTTTTAAAAACCCAAAAGAATCTCTTAGATTTTGAAGAGAAAGAGGGATAAGAAGACTAAATTTTTCTATCCTATAGTGGTTATAAAAACTATCTATACTAAGTATTTAGTATTTGAAGATGTATAGGAACATAAAATATATATGCTACATGAAAAAGTGAAGTTCAAATCCATGATTTTTTCAATGTATAATAAATTCATGTTCTTGGGTATTTGGAATTATTAGATGACTCAGATCATAAAATATTTGAAGTCAGTTTCAATAAAAGTAGTACAAATCATGATTTTTAGATACTAAAGTTCTTAGAGGTTTTTTATACGAGCATATCATATTGGTTCAGTTTGTTTGTAGAGGAAAATCACCATCAAGCAGTGCAGAGATCACCTAGAGCAGAATGTGGTATTTTTATATTTTAATCATACATTATAGTGGTGAGTTATTTCTTCTATTGTAACTCTAGTAGTTAAAACACAGTGAGTCTCTATATTGATTGGACTAGTATGTTCCTTGGTTGTCACTGCTTAAGTATATAATGGAAAAAGTTGTGATTGGGTGGACTAACTAATCACAACAAGGAGTAGGTATTTCTTTTTGAACCTTGTAAATGCTATATGTTTTTCTTTCCCTTATTACTATTTCACATAAGGTGGGGTTGTGAGAATATATTGAGTGGATATGGATCTTAACCAATCAAAGATATTGAATTAACATGAAGAAAATATAAAATTAATACTATTGATTCACCCCTTATATGTGGTCAATTCATCCTGGGGAGTTTCACCGTTGAATAAGGGATGTCATTCAGCCACCTCTCATGTGATATTCATTAACTACAGACAACGAAGATCGATTTAGTAGTACTATAGTGTAAGGTACACATCATTGTTTCTACATTTTATAGTGTCATGATTTCTTTTTCATGCATGTTCATTCCTATATTTGAGTTTCTCATTAGTTTCCAGTTCCTTCTATAAGTATTATGAAGTTCTATGAAACCCGGTAAGTTTTTTATTTATGATTTTTTCATGGTGGATCCATTCAATGTAATTTTTATACTTGATGATGTCATGTTGTTTCATTGTGAAACTTTAAATATTTCTACTTATTGTCCACTTTGTTACATCACTCTCAATTTCATACATATTTGATGGGGAACATTCAAGTAAAGACCCTTTAAAAATAAATAATTGGATTTAAAAGTGATTATAATGATTACCACTCAAACAAGATGATGTACAAGCTACTGATGTTATCAACTCAAGTTTTTTTGCCTCCATTGAGCTTCCCCTACTCATATCTGGGAATTGTTCCCTCTTTGATTTATTCCCTAATTTTTTAATGCCTTGGGTCCCCATAGTATACTCTCACCTCATGTATTGGGCCTAATTACCCCCCTCATGGTTAATAAATTCTAAGCTTATGGCCCATTTAACACACACATGTGCAAGAAATTTTTATCAATAACAATGATTTTTTTGTTCTTATATATGATTATTTTACTAAGAATTTATTATATAAGGTGTTATTTATAATATATTTTGTAATGGTAATCCTTTTTCTATATAGTTTAAAATAATTTTATAATCATTGTATAAGGTGAAATGTGATATATACAAAACTAACCATTCATAAATACAATAATATTCACCTTTATGAATTAGTTATCCAATTTTATATTATATTCATTACATTAAATCACTAAAAAATAATATGTTGTAAAAAGTTTTTGGGAAGACTTCACCAATTTTTAAAAACTCTTTTTTGAGGAAGACTATAATCGTTATCGAATAAACTCCATAGGTTCTAATTTTTCCATAATCTTGGAAATTGATAATATCAAAATTTCCAAAATCCATGAAAGTTCATTGATTTTCATCATTTTCAATAAATTTGTAAACCTACTCAAAATATCCTTAACTAAACAAAGATTGTAAAACTTGAAATTATGACCATAAAATTTCAACCCCAGTCTTTGTTTCCATTTTTTAAACAATTTTTTCTCTACAATAATGTACTAAAATATTAATGTATTAATATAAGTTTATGTGATAATCAAAAAAATTCCCAAATTAAATTTTTCAAATAGATCTAAGAGATCATATGATACATCTTTACCTATATCCTTAGACTAAATTACTATAACACATTTTACATACCCTTGAGGTACATTTCTATTAATTTTTATCTAAAACACTTGTTTCATACTTGGATATGTATGTTTTCATAAATAGTAGATACCTTTAGAGTGTTCAAGAGCACAAGATCCAAGATTTCTAAAAAGGGGGGTATTTTGGTCTATTGTTGGTCCAAAGGATACCTAGTGACAATATATCATCCATCTGATTTCCAAAACAGAAGATATATAGCTCTATTGGGATCATCAGCCTATCGGTGAGCTAGCACTAGTAGACCAGTGAGTTTCCAACTAGCCATTAGCATCATAATGGCTAGACTATGGGATTATAGGTGGGATTTTTATCTAGGGAAGCACTGTAATTTCATTGGAAACCCCCCTTTGTATTCTTATCCTCTCCCTCAAACTTCACTTGACCCATACAGGAATAGGTAACCTATTTGGAAATTTTGGAATCCTATCTCTTGATTATTCTCTGTTTGAAGAATCGTTGGTTTCAATCATCTCCTATTGAAAATTATAATCTCATCTATACCTTAGATCCTTATTTATTATTTTTTCTTATTTAATAAACTCTAATACGATGAATTTTGGGGTGGATCTAGGGTTTTTATCTCATTATACTTCATTGGATCAGGCATTCTTAGCAATTAGGACTCATTACACATGATGTAGGTGGTCTCAAGATATCCCTTAAAGTCTTAATACTTTTCCCTATGTGTATATGATGTATGTACATGCTTACATAATTTTTTCTTAGACTTTTATAATTAATAATTTAATTTAAATCCTAAATTTGTGTTATACTTTCTTATGGACCTAGAGTGATCCATTGGCATGTAAAGACCAAGACTTAGACCACTGAGTAGGTGTGCCAACCTTTGAAATTTTAAATGGAATTAAAGTTGTGACACTAGTAGTTCCATGGCCTTGATTAATGATTAATGGGTTTCCATAGATGCTTAGGTATACCTTGGAATTAATGGAACTAAAGTAAATGAATTATTGATGATCTATGATTAAATTTTTAATTAATGAATCCCTAGTCAATGGATTTTAATATATAATCAACTAATGAAATGATAAACCTGTTCTTATTAAATAATGAACATGTGGTTATGAAATTGAATATATTCTTGTCATTATATATTGTTAGGGGATCATGGACATTGTTCCTTAGATCTAGTGTGACTATTATTATTATAATATATAGTTGGGGTACCTTGGTTGTGTATCCTTGGATATAGAATTACCCATCAGTATTATATATAGTTATATAACCTTAGATGTGTTTCCTTGGATCTTATGTTTCCCATTATTATTTTATATAATTGGGGGACCTTGAACATGTTTCCTTAGATATAGAATTGCCCATAATTATTTTATATATTTATGGTACCTTTGACATTGTCCCTCATATCTAGAATGTACATTATTATTATTATATTTTTGGGGGACATTGGACCTTGTTCCTATGATCTGTTGTGTCAATATATATATTTTTCATTTACGATTATGGTACTATAGACAAAGATATTCGGCACTGGCCGAAGCAGGTATGGTTAACTCAGGGTGCCACTCTAGACCCAACGGTTGATGGTTATCTTATTGTTTTATTATTATGTTACACTTTATTTCTTTAATTTCATATCATCATATGATTTTACTCAGGCTGTATATGCTTTGTGGTGGATTACTGAGTTGTACTCACATAAAACTAGGGTCATTGTTGGTACCTAAGCTAACTTCATGGTTAAGTGTTAGAATAAGGGCAAGGAACCAATGTTGTATGGGTAATATAGTATTTCAAAGTAGTAGAGAGTGTATGGTGGGACTGAGAATAGACTTAGAACTAGTCTGAGTTTATTTTCTTTATTTGGATTATTTTGGGGTTTGTTATGTATATTTTACGTCTTTACTTTTATTTCAACAAGGTTATAAGTTTTCTATTATTTGTAACTTTTCATGTTTTATTCTTATGATGATATATGATGGATTACATTATTCTAATTTTCTAATGTTATTGAAACTCTAACTAAAGGGTATAATTGAAAGTTCTGGAGAACAACAGAAGCATGTCAGGTGGTTCCCAACAAAATTTTTCCCTCGACTAATTTGGATTCCTCCTTAATAATATATAGAAATTAATTCCTAGAAACCATAAATACATGATCACATATATAATTTATAATTAATTTTGACATGTCAATAATTACCTCATCCTGTAATTATTTTTTCATTATTGAATGCAGTTGACCCTTCTTGTCAAATTTTCATTAACATTGAGGAATAAAGGGAATATTCCCTTTAGTTTTGATCCACATGTGTACCAAGAAAATATTAATATCACTATAGGGTTCTCTATATGCTAGTGCAGGTGTCCATATGCCTTGCGTCATTTGTTTCTGATCACACCTTAGAATCCCAATGAAGTCTGTTGGATTATTTTGGTTATCTCATAGTTGGAGAGGGAGGGGTGGATCACCAATGCTCATGGAACTTAGAGCATTCTTGATAATCTATCTAGGATTAGATAATTCTTGGGAGAGTCAAATTTTTTTCACAACAATTAAATTTTAAAATGTAAATTATGTTTTAGAGAATTATATAGTCATGTATTTATAGTTCTTGAGTTAAAATGTTATTTTCACAAATCCCATTTAATATTCTCTTAATATCTACCATACCCCATGTCTAAATAATAATAGTATTTTTTTTATTTTTTTTACATTCACATAACTTATGGAATAAATAAATATTTTTTTTGAATAAAATAATTATTATTAAAATAATATTATATTCTCTCTGAAAGATTAATCAGTATGATCATCCTTCTCATTATTTACCATACCTTGTATAATGACTATTTATTTAAATAAATAAATGGCACTGTGTTATACCCTGATAAATAAATACTTTCAATCAATCAATAAACCCAATCAAATATTATTCCTCAAACTTGAGAATAATATTCTAATATTCTTGTTAAACTCATATATAATTTAATTGAAGTTATTGGATACACTTAGTTTGTGACCCTATAGGCTCATTTCTCAGCATAATTAGGCTAAGACACCAAAATTCTAAGGTTAGCATCTTATAACACACCAAGGCACCCATGGAGAGAATAAATAATGTCACAATGACATTCAACCACTTATGAATGGTTACCATATAATATAATCCATTCTTCATGATATCGCACAACAATAAGGTTTAATAGATTGTTTCATCAACCTATATACTCAAATCTCTTTCTTTTACTTTTTAGAAAATTAACCTACTTATATGCATTATTGTGTCCATGGACTTATCAAGTTGTTTTAACTTCATCAAAGAGGCTAAGATATTCACATAAAATGGAAGGGGTAAATCCTCTCTCACATTATTCATTAATGTAATACCACTCATGATGCACCCAATGTATCCAACATCACTATGAATGATCATTATCATAGTTTACGAAATATATACATGAGTTGTGATAGACATTATTATGAATTTATATTCACTAATATATAGTCTATTGTTCTTATGCGAACCTATGTGCATCTGAATCAAAGACTTCCTAGAAATCTATAATGATCCCACTATTTCAAAGGAGATGTTCTCCCTCATAGAGATATAGCTTATATGATTAATATATTTCCATTATAGGGATGTTAATTTCCTAAGTGGATATAGTATAATTAACTATGATACACATTTTATATCCTTTTATATACATTTGAACCTAAGGAAAACTTAAAAAATGATTCTAATCGAGAACCTTTAAGATGTGATCTTAAAGGATTCACATCATATGGATTCTTTATATAGCATCAATTAATAAATTTGGTTAGTATGTGGTTATTTAATATTTAAAAAATCATTCCTTAAAGAAATTATAGAAGATATGTGATATATATATATATAATACTCTTCATTGATATTCCTTTTACTATAATTAATTATAAGGTAAAGTTATAATTTCTCAACATTTTTAATGATCAATGAAAAATATGGTTAAAGTTGTACTTTAATGAGTCACTCTAGAAAAGGTTGTCACTTCTCTTGGTATTGAGAGAAACCTTAGATCCATTATATTTTTTCAATTATAAACATTTTCATTGATCATCCCAAAATTAATATCATAAAGTAAATGAATTTACCTATAGATTATCTTTAGAATAGTTCTAAGTATTTTTGAACTCATTCTATAGGATTTTTTGTAATAATTTTACTTTTAAAGGTTATTTATTCATTAAATAAGTTTATCTCTAAACCAATTGTTTTAGATCATTAGGGAATAATCATTATTCTAGTTTTATTATTCAACTACACTAAATAAATAATTATCTTTACAAAATAGGGTTAGAGTCTAATAATTTATATCCATCACTCATTTCCATGGATATCTGTGATTCAAGAGTTTATTGAAAAACAATTAAGTATAAAGTACCCAAAAAACATTCATTTCACAAATGAAATTAAATTTCCTTGAGTCTAAATAAATAATGAGATAAAAAAATTGTAACACTCGATAAAAAAATGAATCAATTCATTCGTAGTAGAGTAAAATTTTGAAATTCTCACTATTGGTTTAAAAAAATCCTTTATCAACTTCTAGGAGAATTCACTTTTCTTACTGTAATTTTTCCTTGGTTATTATATTTAATAAAAGCATATGAATATATTACTATATTTAATTCCCAATACTTGAAACATATACAATGATGAATATACCTGAATTAGTTATACTACTTAGGATATTTAGACTTAGAAAGAGTATTATGGATCTTTTCCTTGCACTTATTCTTATTCGCCATAAGGACCATGGGTTTCTATGCCTTATGTCCTCATTGACTTAGAGAATTAGAGTGTGGATCTCTAGGATTAACTTATCAATATTTCCTATATTATAATTTGAAATAAAACTAGAGAAACTCTGAGGTGGTGAGGATAATATAAGATTGATGTGTATCTCATCTGGTAGAATAAAAATTAAGATTTCCAAGAGCTCTATGTAGTCAATCATATTGACCAAATAAGGCTCATCCAACACTAATTCTCCAAGGTTGTATGTGAATAATTCCTTATATATCTCATTCCCCTGATGGAGATGAGACAATATGAAATGTGTATCTATTTCCTCATGTAGCCGTTGGAGCTCACTAAACATGGTAAATAGAATTAAACATTGGACGTATAGCATATTGACCAAATTTTTTTCATAGATACCATGTTCCTTCTCACTAGACACCTTGGAAAGAGCCTTAGGAAATGGGGATAATAACATGTATAATTTATTCTCTTTTTCATAGTATAATCTGCAAGCACATGTACAAATCCTGGAAATTCATGCCAGTGAGAAGGTTATCCTTCTCTAGTATGGATCATGGTGATAACATTAAAAATGTATCGGTTTACATTTTCTAAAATGAATAAAGAAGATATTTAATAATTTCCTTGATTATAAAAATGTTATGAATGAATTAATATATTAGTCCCCCACTATTTTATCAGGTCCTGATATCCCTCTTCACCAAACTAAGATTATCCTATCGTATGGATAATCTAGTGTCAAGGATCCATATTTCCCTTATCATAACCCCAATAAGGGTTTTTCAATCTACTTAAAGGTATTTACATAAGTAGGTCTTCATCAAATACTAACTTTAATCCCCTATATTCATTTATTGGACTCCCCAATCCTGAAATAATGGACTTAGATTTCTTCAACACATACCTTCATATTTATACCAAGCCTAGTTAGGTCTATTCAACTAGATATAAATGTTATTAAGTCAACCCAAAACATTCTTTATAACTCCCTGTTAAATTAAAGGACCCCAATGAGGGTTGGTAAAGCACTTTGAAACTATTATTTCTACTCTAAATCAAGTAATATAAGGCTATACCAGAATAATATTTTAATTTGGGGATTTTGTTTTCTTATGAATAAATTATAGCCCGTTTTATCAAACCATATACTTGTTAATATTAAAAAGATTTTACTTAAGTGATTAACCTTGTCTAGATAAACATTTTTGCATAATTTGGTTTATGTATTTCTATGTTTCATGCTCATTAATTAATTAATTTAATGTCATCAACTTACATTCAAAATAAATAATTAACCATGAAACTAAAATAAAAAAAATAAAGTGATATGCTCATGATCTTTACCTAACATATGGTTTTTTAGTGGATGATAAACCAACTCTAGCCATATGGGGAGAATTTCTTAAATCAACCCTAGTTTGAGTTATAGCATTTCACATGTATGTCTATGTATCTCTTGATGTGGTTTCACCTCAGCTCAGCCTTGATCCGCCTCTGCTCTCCTAGGATATTCATCCATTACATGTGTTATTACTCTCTCATAGATGAGGGTAACATAGGGATGGGTTAGGGGGTTTACATAAAATAAACCGAGGGCACAGAAATCCTTACATAATAGAGAAGGGGATGATGTGAAGGATATCATTTTAATTTAATAATAAATAATCACAAATCCATGTAATTAAATTAAATTAAAAGAAATTATTCATACATAGGTTGGTCTAAGCTCATGATAATTCGCACATGCAACAAACATATATTTTCACACTAGCTAGAATTCATTTCAATTTCTTTTTTTATTAATAAAAAGTTTGATTAAATTAATATAATTAATCCAATTAATTAATTAATTAAGTATCTTAAAATTCCTTCTGATGAATGATAGAAGTCCATAAAATTTTAAGAAGTATATGATGTGTACTTAGAGGCAACACAAAATGTATTTCTTAATTTACCAAGGAATTAATTAGTCATTTAGTATTATTCAAACTATTTCAACACAACATGTGGGCTAGTTTAATGCCACAATTAATTATGTTTTCATATAAATTAATTAATTACACTACATGTGATAAACACCTCACATGTGTATTAATAATAAACTGTGTGTGAATTAATTACACCACATTTAAATTAACAACACAATGTGAGAATTGATTAATTATGATGCATGTGAATTAAATACACCACATTTTAATTAATTAAACATCGTGTAAATTAATTTCATAGTGTGAGAATTAATTAATTACAATGCGTGTGAATTAAATAAAACACATACTAATTAATTTTTACATCTCATTTGAATTTATTACACACCTCATATTTTACAGCAAATTATAATTAATTAAATAACCACTATTTCATTTGTATTAAATACACCATGTGTGAATTAATTACATTCCCACCACATCGTAAGTATTAAATACACTGTGTATGTAATAATTACCATGTTTCTTGGATTTCAGTCCCATGTGTTGTATAATAAAAACACGATGCTTCTTTGACCACATGGATTCTTCGATTTATACCGCAAAAATGCATAGAATACATGGTTTGGAGACCATCTATACATTGTGTAATATGAAAATCCATGTACTAGTAAGTTTAGAAAACATTAAGAGTGTAATAAATACCCTACATATTGACTCCATATGGAGATCCATATACCTTATAACCCATATAGATTTGGTGAACTTGATTATGTGTAATCGATGTCAACTAGTCAAAACTCTAACACCTCTTGATAGATTATATCAAATTATTCCTCATCAATATTTAACCTATTCTTGGTTACATGATGGTGAATAATCATAATAAATGATAGACTAAATAATTAATAAATTATAAATTAATATAAAAACAAATACATGCAATTATAGATGAAAATAAATAATCATAAATTAGACATTTGACCACTCTAATGCCACTTGAAGGTTTTAGGGAAAATTATAAGGGTGTCGGGAAGTTCCTAATAAAATGTTTCCATAAAATTATTTGAATTTCACCTTATAACTAGATTGAAGTGAATTTATGGAATCCATGAAGATGGGATCTCCCATGTAATTTATAATTAAATTAAATTGGTTAAGAATTGCCTTTTCTTGTAATTATTTTTTCATTGTCAAATGCATTTGACTCTTCTTGTTGAACCGTTATTGCAATTGAGGAACTAAGGGTAGATTCCCTCTGGTGGAGATCCGCATGTGTACCAAGAAACTCTAAATTCCATCATAAGGTTACCTTTATGCTAGTTCTGATGTCCCTATATCTTGCATCATTCATTATTGATCATGACTTAGAATCCCAATGAGGCTTGTTGGATTCTCTTGGTTCTCTCATAGTTGAAGAGGGAGGAGGAGGATCACAAATGCTCATAGAAATTAAAGTGTTCTGAGAATATCTCTAGGATGAGATAATTCTCTAGAGATCTAAATTTTATCCTAGAAAATTTTATTTTCAAATTGAAATTATATTTTATAGAATTATATAGTCAGGTATTTATAGATTTAGGGTTATAATATTATTTGAAAAAATCCCCTTTAATATTATCTTAATCCCTAGCATACCCCTTTTCTAAATAATAATAATTTTACTATTATTTTCTTAAAATTCATATAACATGAATACTAAATAAATATTTTTTTATGAATAATTTAATATTTATTCAAATAATATTATATTCTCATCAAACCATTACTCATTACAATCATCCTTATCATTATTTATCAGACCCTATATAGTGACTATTTATTTAAATAAATAAATGTCATTCATTATAAACTGATAAATAAATAATTTCAATCAACTATTAAACCCAATTAAATATTATTCCTCAAACCTAAGAATAACATTCTAATCTACTTTTTGAACTCATATAAAATTTAACTGAAGCTCTTTGACACACTTAGCATGTTCCCCTCTAGGACCCTTTCTCAATGGCATTAGGTTAATCCTCTTAAGTCCAAGGTTAGTATCTAAAAACATTACAAGGAACCCATAGAGAAAATATTTAATGTTTCAACAACATTAAACCTCCTATAAATAATTACCCTGTAATATAATACCTTTGTCAAAATATATAATGTCAAATAGGTTGTAGAGATTGTGTCATTAACCTATATACTTTACTCTCTTTCTTTGACATTTTGGAAAATTAATCAAATGATATATACTACCGTGTCCATGGACTTATTAGATTATTCAAACTCCATCAAAGGTCTTGAGATATTAACTTACAAAAAAAGGTAAAAATCCTCTCTCACATTATTCATTAATAAAATTCCACTCATGACACACCCAACATATCCAAATTCACTGTGAACAATCATCATCATCATGATTAATGAAATGCATATAATTATGTGAATCATGATAGACATTAATAATAATATTAGAGTCAAAGGATAATTACAAATGTATGTATATAGTAATATCTAATGACACATGAAACATATAGAATTATTATTAGCGATTCTATTCTCATAGCCTCCCTTATTGGATATTACCAATGGTGAACACCATGAGATGGTGTCTCAATGTCTTATGAGCCTTATACCCCTAATATCTTATATCATATGTGACCATTTAGATAATGTTATAAATCCATAGAATATGGTTTTAAGTTACACTTCCATAACATATGAAGTATCTCATCATATCAGGGAACTTATATTTACTTTCAACACGATAAGTATCCTAGGATATTATCACATACATTGTCATGCAGAAGAATAATCAGGATATGATAAGAAATTAATTAATATTAAAATCCTAAATATAACAGTAATCTAAAGAACAATGATAGTTGGTTTTAGGGAACCAACTCCAAAAATAGTCTCTTCATGATATCCTCTTAGACTCTTGCTACTTATCAGCAACCTCTAGTATATAGGGAGGTATTCTTGAGGCCATGTAGCTACTAGATTAATTTACATATGAGTGAAATAGGTTGGGGATGTTACTTACTGATAATTATTAGTTATACTTATGATGATAGCTCAGGGATGATCTATTATATGTTCTGGAGGTTGTAACACCTCGACCCTTCCCTTGAGGTATGTTTCTATTTATTTTTGGATATACCACTTATAGAATCATTATATAATCATAAATAGAAGAATAATATAGAGTTTTTGGGAGTCCAGAAACTTGGATTTCAAAAATAGGGAGAAGTTGAGTCTACTGTAAGTCCACCAACTAGCTAGTGACCAAACACCAGCCATTCTGTGCCTAAAATAGAAACCATGCAGCTCTACTAGGATCATTGATTGGACGGTGGGATTCTCAGTGGTATTTTTATTAGGGGAAGTGTTGTAATTTCATCAAAACCCCCTTTTGTATTTCTATCCTCTCCCTCAACCCTCACTTGACTCGTATATACATACAAAAGGGGTCCTATTTGGATATTTTATACTCCTCTTTCTCTCAATTATTCTCTATTTTAAGTGTCTTTGGTTACAATAAAATCATATTGGTACTTCTAATCTCATTTATACCTTGGATATTTTTTTATTATTGAATATTATTTCTATAACTCTAATTAAATGAATTTTTGGGGTTGGTCTAGGGTTCTTGGGTCATTGTTCTTGATTTTATCATTGATTCTTCACAATTAATATTGATTTCAACTGAGGAAGGTAACCTCAAGTTGTCCCTAAATGTCTTGATGCCTTTTCCCTTACATATATGATCTGTGGTCATGTTGATATAATATGTTTTTTCCTTTTCAAATTAATAATTTAATTAAGATCCTAAATTAAATGTGTAATAAATTACCATGGACCCTGATTGGTTCATTAGCATTTAGAAACTGGGACTTAGGCCACCAAGTAGGTGCACCAACCTTTGAAAATTTAAAGGGAATTAAAGTAGAAACACCATGAGTGTCATTTACTTGACTAATGATTAATGGGTTTCTATATACTCTTAGGGTGTACTGTAGAATTAATATAACTGAAGTAAATGATTTATTTAAGACTAATGATTAAATTTTTAATTGATGAATCCTTGTTTAGTAGATTTTAATGGATAATTAGATAATGAAATGATGAACTTGTTATGAAATGGTGAACTTGTTGTTATGAAATTGAATATATTCCCAATATTATTATATATATAGTTGGGGGACCATGGATGTTGTTCCTTGGATTTAGTGTGCCCATTATTATTATTATTATATTTTTGAGGGACATTAGACCTTTTTCCTTGTATTTGGTGTGCTTATATATATATATATATATATATATTTCATTCATGATTATGATACTATAGATAGAGACATTCAACACTGGTCGAAGCAGGTATGGTCGACCCAGGGTGTCACCCTAGACCCGATGTGTAACACCCTCAGTTTAAGTTACTTTACCCTTTTATTATGTATTTGGAAGTTATATAATACTTGGGTTGAATGTCAGGATTTTTTGGGTGGTTTTGGAGTGTTTTGGAAGTGTTTTTAAGGATTCACAGTTTGAGCATGGTTAGGGAAAACTATGAATTATCACCAAGAAACCATACAAGTGGTACTGGGAGTCACTGGGTAAGTTCATGATTGGTACTTGTTTAAGTCAAAATATGTGGGTTCCCAGGATAAACTGTGCAATATGGGGGTATTTGAATATCATTGTGCCCATGGTTTTCCAAATCGCGTTTCACAATTATGTGACTCCTTGGGTAATATCCAGTATCATGTACATAATTAGTGCATGGTTTTAGAATCATGTGGCACAACCGATGTGTCTATATTTTTTAAATATAGTATCATGCACATGGTTAGTGCACAGTTTGACAAATTGTGTGGTCTAATTATGAGATGTGAATTAATTTCTCTAAAAATTAGAGTTTAAATCATATTTACACCGCAAAACTCTCATTTTTATTCTATTCACCTAGGATCTCAAACTCCTCTCCTCTCTTAGGAATACTTATCATTTTCTTTTGATATGGGATTTATTTTTGATGAATAAAGGTGTTTTGGATCTCTAGAATCGGCAGTATGTCCTCATTCTTTCATTTTATCTCTAGATATAATCATCTCCTCTCAAATAGATCTATATATCTAATATATTATTAATATATCTATATCTACTGACATGTATTTTGATGAGATCTTGTTGGTGTGTAATGAAGGGAAGTATTTTTAATGAATAGTCTAGATATTTCATGTGTTGTTCGTTATTTTCTTCAAATATTGTGAGGTAGGTGTATTTTCTCCCACTCTACCTATTCTAGAACATGAAGGCTTGATGTTTTAATCACTCTCTCTTAATTTTTTGAAAAACTTGTTTAGTTTTAATAAATAAATATTTTGTTTTCAAATGATTCAAATAAGGTGTTTTATAAATTACTTGAAAGAAATTTGTTTTCAAAATAAATGGTTTTTAAAAAACTTGGCATGTGTGGTTAGAGTGATTCCATGAAATTGAATTGGCGGATCCTTATTAGATCTAAATTGGGGTCAGTGTAAAAGTGGAACATGGTATTCCAATAGATGATGACTTTGTGATGAGATAGGTTACCACTCATGAGTATTGGGACTTTCACTATGCATTAATGGGTGTGTGAGTTGTGGAATGATGATTCCAAGTGGAAATAAAGAATGAATAATTGATTTTGTTCAATTTATTTTCTTAAACTATTTTTTATTATGGTAAAAAAAATTGATATTATTTTCCTCTATGTTATATAAACTTGAGAAAAAATGTTCTTATTCCTAGTTGAGTGTGTTGATAAGTATTTATGGATTACCTATTGAGTTTAAAACTTATCCCATACTTGGGAACTTGGGTTTGTTTATAGATGTTGTGTACCAAGATACAAGTAAAGAAAAGGTGTCATACTTCTCTAGTGATGCACCATGATGCAGTGGGCATGGGAATTAGAGTTGGATATTGGATCTTGGTTGGGATGTTGCTTGGGTTGATTCCACTTTTGGGTCTTTGAATTTTGTTTTCCTTGAGTTCCAATATTGTACTTCCTTTATTTTATTTACTTATATGATATTACATTCTGGTTTTGAGTTGTTTCATATTACTTTACATGAATCATATAGTGTTTTTTGTCTTTTTTTCATCTTCTGGAGGTAGTTTTTTTCTCAGTGAAAATCATCCCCCAATAATCTTTTATTCCCTTAGAACTTGTTTCCAGCATTTGGTGTCCTAGGAACGTCACCTAAGGTTAGTATCACCTCCAAATCTTCTCAAGCTAATGGGTGAGGGGTGGTATGTTACAAATGGTATTATCCTCGATTTTTCCATCATCTTGGGATGGTAGTGGTGAGATAGGAATGTTGGAACTTGAAATGTATATCATAAAAATATGTATCTAACCTTTTTATGTTAAACTTCAAGTTACTTGGGTATTATGGTTATAAAAAGTTTTCTAAAACGCTTTTATGTGTGTCATCATCTCATTGTCATGGGTTTAGCGGATGAGAATAAAGTATCATGCATTGGTAAGGAGATTTCCCACTAGGACTGCATTGTTTATAACTTTTAGATGATTTTTGGAAATTGGAAATGATGATTGTTTCTTGTGATGATTTTTAAATATCAAGAATTATTTTTGGAAAAAAAATAGTCGTTTATATGTTATTGTTGTTCTAGTTAGAGAATAGAACTAGTTCGATGACCGGGGAACCCATAGGAAGAACCAGCTGAGAATATGGTTTGTCTTGAACCATAAGTCAATTAGAAGCTCATACAGATAATATTCTAGGTATTTCAAGACAAGTATATGGGAATTAAAAATCAATATCCACGCCATGAAAACTAATCCATAGACTTTCAACAATAGAATCCACCAATATTTTAGGGAGATCTAGGTCCAGAACAAATAGAGGCATGGATAGGAGAGATTAATCAATTTTTTGATTTATTGGGAACCTCAAAGGAAATAAAATTGAATCTATAGGTTTATATGCTAGAGGATCTTTCTAGGAGGTAGTGGGATATTATTTTCCAGACTAAATGGGATTATGAGCTGGAATGGATAGGCTTTGAGGATTTTATTAACAAACAATTTTATCCCCAAAACTTTAATATCATAAGGATGATAGATTTATTTTCCTTGAAGAAGGAAAATATATTTTTGATAGGGTATGAAGATAAATTAATGAGGTTAATGTGTTTATCTCATGAAGTTTCCTGTAGTGAGCATTTAAAGGCCATGATATTTAAGGAAAGGTTGTGACCTGACATATGCTCCAAGTTGGTTGTATTTTGTATTGAAAACTATATAAAGATGGTGAATAGTTTTATGGTGGAAAAAAGGATATATTGGGAACCTATATTGTGGGAAATAATTTTTCCTACATGGGTACAAGTGGGAACTCCAACATGGGAAACAAATAGAATTGGGAGAATTATTATCAATCAAGCAATGCACCAAGAAACCAATCAGCTGGTTTAGTATCCTTTCCACCTCACCATATTAATTAGTTGTATGTTATCAATGTGAATTTTATGATCATATCAAGTGGGAATGAATGATTCCTCTATGTTAATTTCACAATTACGGCAACTTGTTACACATGAAATGTTATTGTATGGAGGCTCTAAGGATTAATGGTGAAAATGGATTGAACATGTACTAGGATTCTTATGCTCATTTAGGTCAATAAATATACAATGGTAATCACCCCAAAAATCAAGAGACTAATGGTGAATCTCATGACACATTGAAACCTCAGCAGTTATCACATCCACAACATAGTAATAAGGAATTGTTGGGTGCACCTAGTAAATAACTGTATAGTGAAACTCAGATGATCAAAGATGATCAATTTGGGGTTTCAATGGTGTAAGGTGAAAATAAACTAAAATCTACTCTCATGAAATATTTTTTTTAATACTAGAGTGGCCCAATATTTTATTGATTATTTTTTGTGGGACATATAAGATTTCATATTGAAATGATGCCTCGTGTCTTGAAACTTCAAAATCCTCTCAGGTAATAAGAATGTCGGACCTCTAATTGTTCAGAATGTATATAACTATTGATGAGGTCAAATTTTTTTGGTATTTATATATTATTGATATGGAAATATGTGGCCTTATTTTAGGAATAGATTGGTTAATATCCCTACAAGTCCCACATCGATCGTTATGCTTGACGGATTAGTTTCATATCTTTAGATGGCATTAAGAATCTCTTTAAAGGATATTAGGGTGTGAATGTAAGTATAGTAGGACCTTTTGTATCAGTGGTTAGTAATTTCACTTACCATTTGGTTGTAGTTACTTTATAAATTGTTGATGAAATTAAACATAGAGATTTTCCAACCATCATAGATTAATTTCCTATTGTATTTCTTGATAATTTATTTAAGTTTCCACCCAAAAGAGAAGTGGAATTTACAATTGATCTCCTATTAGGGAAAAGTAATATTTAACTTTTTTTCTTGGAGGATGTCACCAATAGAATTAAGGTAATTGAAAGTTCATATAGAATAGTTGGAAAGTAAAGGATTCATTTGACCTAGTATATCTTCTTTAGAACCACCAATTCTTTTTGTAAAGAAATATGGTGTAACTATTTGTCTTTGTGTGGATAATTGTAAGCTAAACCAAGTTATGATAAATAATAGATATCCTCTTCCATGAATTGATTGTTTCTTTAATTAATTGACGTAATCCAAAAGGTTATCTAAGATTGATTTATGATCAGGATATCACAAACTTTGATTTTGGGAGGAGGATGTTCCAAATATATCTTTTCAGAGTTGTTACGGTCATTATGAATATGAGACAATGCCTTTTTTATTAAAAATCAACCAGTGGTGTTTATGGAGTTGATAAATTGGATCATTCATATGTATCTTTACTTATTTGTGGTGGTATTTATCAATGATATTCTGTTATATTCTATGAATGAGGTCGATCATAGAAAACACTTGGGAATAGTGTTAGGTATATTGTGGGAATATCACCTTTATACTAAGATTTCAAAGTGTGATTATGGATACAAGATGTGAATTTTCTTGGCCACATCATTTCTGAAAGAGGAGTCTTGGTAGATCTTGAAAAGGTATAAGTTTTTTTCTCTTGGAAACCACCGAATAATGTATTTGAGATACATAGTTTCCTTAGCATAGTAGGGTATTACAGATGCTTTATTCATGAATTTTTATGACTTACTTATATGATGAAAACTTTTACAAGGAAATGTGTTCCTTTCCAATAGAGTGACAAGTTCTAGAAATCTTTTCAAGAGCTTAAGGTTCAAATTACATCAGTACCTATCTTTATATTTCTATAGTTAGGATGAGGCTATGTGGTCTATTATAATGCATCTAGATCTAATTTGGGATGTGTTCTAATGTAGGTAGATCGTGTTGTAGCTTATGGTTTATGATAGTTATGAGTTATTGAAAATAATTATCTAACAAAAGATTTAGAATTGGTTACTATATTCCATGACTTTAAAACTTAGAGTCATTATCTTTTTAGTGAAAAATTCATAGTGCTCAAAGATCATAAATTCTTGAAACACATTGTCTCAAAATAGATTTCAATCTAAGGAAATGAATATAGATAGAATACCTTCAAATATTTGACTTTAAATTGATGTATACACCAGGTAAAGAAAATTTCATGGATAATGAATTGATTAGAAATTCATATATTCAATTTGATAAAGAGGATTCGAATCACTGGTAGTTGATAACGGTCATAGATGATGTGCATTTGGATTGTGTTGAGTAAGGTGGTGTTGTGATTTTATTTCCATATTCTCTTGTTCCTGGTTTGATTGAGCTGGATAAAGATGCTCAGACCGCCATATCCTGATCTGGATAACTCATCTATCTATGATTTGAACCAAAATTCAGCAAAACCCAAAGGGAGTTCTTAATCCCCATGGGCTAGAGACTAGCACCTAGACATCAAAAAAACTATAGGGAATGATTTATCCCAAACTAAACAAGATGAAATGGAATATATGTACATGGTATAAGGAAATAGTGGAATAAAAACTAGAATAAATATATTCTATAACTAAAAGAAAACAGCATAATTGATACAACTAAAATAATACAAAATAAACCCAAAGTAAAATTCCAATAGAAAATGAAAATTAAAACAAATACAATGACTCCATGTGATAATGTGGATAAACTCCCACAATTACACCACCAACTACCCAAACCTAGATAATAGAAGCATCATCACCTCACTGTGATGCCTTGTCTTTCCCTACATCAAAAGACATAACTAGGTCTACAAAACATCAAAGGAGTGTGCAGGGTGTGAGCTAACTGGCTCAGTAGGATCCCACCCATGTGTTCTATATCAAGTCTTTATACAAACAATTCAAATATTCTCAATTGAAATAAA
This sequence comes from Viscum album, assembly GCA_963277665.1. NCBI lineage: Eukaryota > Viridiplantae > Streptophyta > Magnoliopsida > Santalales > Viscaceae > Viscum > Viscum album. The sequence continues at coordinate 643,084,482 of OY728160.1, forward strand.
AACATGTCATGGTAAATGATAGAGAATTTTATATCAAAATCATAGTAAATATTTCCCTTTTTCCACAATTCCAAAACAAATTAGGTAAAACATATTCAAAACATAACTTTAATAAACATTTATTAGATTCAAAATAGTTATATCAAGGACATAATAATATAAAACCAAAGTATGGGTAAAACACGCAAAGGATCACATCTGGTCAGGCTAGTAGACTACTCATACTATGAACAGTGATAAGTGTATACTCAAATCCTTAGAACATAGGCCTAAGGAGTAGAGGAACACCCCATGAGTGAACCCCCCAACAATGTCAAACCAAGTCCCGAGAAAAATAGTCTTTAAGGAGTAGAGGAACACCCCATGAGTGAAACAAACCAACAATAAAATGGATGATGGCCCTAAGATACACCTTCCACATAAGTAACCAAGGCTCCCATGTGTTTTATTTCCCAAATAATTTAAAAATGAATTTTCACAATCAATTTTAAACAACACTTTTAATTTATAAAACCTTATTTAAAACCCCATTTCACAGCCCTTTTCATAATGATTTCAAAACATCATTTTCCTCTAACCAAAACCAAGGGAAAACCCATATTTAATCACAAATGTATTTATGTAAAAAATCATGCCAATTCATTTAAAAAACAATTTATAAAATAAGAGAAATCACAGTTTATTCACCAATGGAAAGATATGGAACCACCTACCTAAAACTCAGGTCACACATGCCCGCAGTGGGATATGCCAACACAGGAAGAAATGAAAATATAATAATGGAGGCCCCATGATTAATTCCAACATATTATAATCACATTCCACAAACAAAACATATGGAGGAGAGGATATATCACAATATACCTCAAAGAACATGCACCCGCCACACCACAACCAAAAAAGGACTGATCCTTAGAAGATAATCACACAATGGATCTAAAAGGAATGAGAAAGAATCATCAATATGTGATCGACACCACATGATTTCAGATATGGAAATGTAGGAAATTAATATGTTGTGATCAATGAAAATGAAGAGGGAAAAGATCCTCTTACCAGAGAGATGTGATGAAACAACCACATAGATCAAGAATCAAATGAAATGATCTAAAAGGATATGTGACACTCAAAATTTCCGATAAGATCCTACAGTTTGAGACCTATGGCTACACAATGAGATTGTATGAGTTACATGTTAACATAAAATAAAATCTAATGGTCTAAAGGATTTAAATCATATACTAGGGATTTGTAGTGTAAAATCCACATAATAATCATTCATCAAAAAATACATTACCTTGGGTTAATTTTATCATGATTAATATATTTATTTCATAAGAAAGAGTTTTATGGAATAAAACAATTTTACAACCTAAATATTTTTATAACATGAACAGATTCAAGGCATCTTCCTAGAGACTCATTTATGTCATAAGATGGACTTTTATGGTGTAAATGTGTCTTTTATGCAGTACTGGGTAGAGAACCCTGCAAAAAAACTCCAAAAATGATTCTTAAGCCCTCAAAACTTGAAAACGCACTCTTAAACATGGAAGAGTGTACCTTAAAATCCATGATGTTGTAATATCCCCACCATAAGACTGTCTTCTCTGGGAATTCAGGTGAAAGAAGGGTGCTCCAGAAAGAGATGAGGCTAATAATCTCTCATCAATGATTCACACTCCCAAGTTTTATGACAATATGATATGTGTTTCCATAACACTTTAACCAATGGGATATACTTCTCATGAAATAATTTCACCTAAGAATCAATTATCTCTATTGGATGAATTAAAACTAAAATTCCTAGATCCAACTCGATTTCTTCCCAACTCAGAATATGATAGGGATCGAGATGGTACTTCCTGAGATGAGATATGTAGAAAACATCATGGATACCTATCAATTAAGTCGATAATACTAAATAATAATCAAACTACCCAATCCGGTCAGTGATCTAAAATGTTATAACATAAATAGGAGTCAATTTTCCTTATTTCTCAAGTCAATGGTGACCCAACTGATTTGAAACTTTCCAGAAAACTCAATGATCAAAGGAAAAATCCAAAGGACGGTGCTGATGATAAAAATACAACTTCTTCTGACTTTTCATTGTAACCATATACTGCCATATTTTTTGAATCCTCACTAATATCTCTTGAATGAGACTTATTCCCACAAGAGAGGACTCACCCACCTCTTCCCAACAAAGATTTGATCTTCATTGGCGACCATAGAAAGCCTCAAAAGGAGCCATTATGGTCGAATATTGATAAATGTTTTTATAAGAAAACTCAACTAGTCCGAGATGGCTATCCCATGATTCAATAAAATCCAAGATGTAGGAATAGAGAATATCCTTTAGGATATGAATAGAATGCTACATCTAATTATTCATCTATGGATGGTAAGTTGTACTCAACAGAACATGAGTACCCATTGCCTCTTGAAGACTCTTCTAGTATTGGGAGGTAAACTTGGGATCCCTATCCAAAACTATAATAGAGGTAACCCCATGTAACCTCACAATATTCCACTAATACAGTTTACCCAGATCTTCAACCTTAGTGATTTCCTTACTCGGAATAAAATGGGATGATTTCATCAACCGATCAATCACCACCCAGATATAATTTTTACCTAGGGGAGTCTGTGGTAATCTAAAAACAAAGTCCATGGACACCTCATCTCATTTACAAATTGCAACTAGAATAGGATTGAGAAAACCATAAGGTTTTAATTGCTCTTCCTTTATCTATTGGTAGGTGTAACAATGGGACACATAATCTGCAGTGTCATGCTTCATACTTGACCACCAGAAAATTCATCTCATTTAATAATACATATTTGTAGTTCCTGAATGAAAATCCCATGAATAACTGTGAAATTAAAACAAAAATGAACTTCTCATAGATTTTGAGATGATAACCTGATTTTTGAAGTGGATAATAGCATTGGAAGGGTGAGACCAACTAGAAACAATCTCACCCACTATAAAGGGTTTCTCTGATTCCTCTGAACTCATCATCCAACTACTAAATCTACATAATAAACTCAAAGAGAAATGATGATATCTTAAAACTGGTCAGAACCATACTCAAACCATCCTCTTGAGTGTCTAGATGAAATTAAGTGAAGAGTCCCATCAAGTTTCACTCTTTTTTTGATTCCAAGAAAGCCAACGATGGTACTTTCCTACTGAGAGTATACGCAATGACATTAACCTTCATTGGGGTGTAGGAAATGTTGAAATTGAATTTATAAAGTTATTCTACCCACATCTCGATCTGAGATTCAATTCCTAAGAAAATATATAACTCAGGCTCTTATGATCAGAAAAGACTGTGAATCTCTCCACAAAAAGATAGGGCCACCAACATTTAAGTTCATGAATAACTGCGACAATATATAAATCATGAGTAGGGTAGTTCTTCTCATGATGATGAATCTGATGAGATAAATAGGCTACAACATGATCATCCTACATAAGAACGTAACCCAAAGCATCACCAAAATCATTACAATACAACACATACCCCTTACCAGGCTTAGGTAAGATCAAAATAGGTGTCGACATTAGAAGTTATTTTAACTCATCGAAATAAGTCTGACAATTTTTGTAACACGCTAATACATTGCAATATTTTAATGTTAGAATAAATATTATTTTGACTCACATTATAAACAACACCATTTTAATCTTACACTACAAACCACATTGAGTTAGCTTACGTTATATGCAAGACTAGGTTTCACCACCTTTTAATGGCGCATCTATTTTAAAACTAAATTTTGGAAATTTTATAAATTTTATTTTTAAAAATAACATTAATTTTTGAATTCAGAATGTTAAAATTATCCTTGGGTGAATTTTTTATATTTTACTGAGAAGATTCATTTTTTGATGAATAGTGAAAAATACTTCATTTTAGTACAAAACTGGCTTTTCGTTTAAATAATTATTAATGGTAAATTATATATTAAATTGTTTTCTTAAATTAAAAAATATCTAAATTATACATATATTAATCCAATATAGTTAATTGGAATCATTTTTATATTAAAATTGGATATAAAAACTTATTGAACTTTTGAATGATTTTACTTTAAAACTTGCTTTCTCATCGCGTGTGCAGGATTAGCATTAATCCTAATTTTCCCACTTTTGTGAGTTGAATTTTGAAAAATGGAAATAAAATATTGTAATCAGTACAATATTTGTAGTCTAATAATATCAACTTAATTTTTATCAAAAATATTGGTGAAAGTGATTAAATTTAATTACGGTGATTAAGGTAAAATTAAGCTTAATAAGGGACTAAACCTTAATATTAAGGACCCAAATGACATGGAAACTTATCCAAAATCCATTGGTTTCCAATAATTTGACCATATCCTCACTTGGTTCTAATTTTATGGGTTATTGGGATATTATTAAATGGAATTTCCCAATATAAAAGGTTAAGTAAGGAAATATACAAAAAGGGAACTTTCCTTACCTTTAACATTTATAAAACATTGAGATATGTAAAAACATCATATTTTAGGATATACATATCCTTTTGAAATATAAATGGGTTATTTTTATCATAATAATTTATCAATAATCTTTATAGGTGGTTTAGTTACTTAAAATTCTTAAGAAACGCCAATATAGTGATTATTTAGTTAATAACTAACTAAAATAAATAATACTATAAATATTAAAAGTAAAGTGAATTGATTTAATTAATGCCTTTAATTATTTTTATAGATGAATATATCATTTTAAACAGATATAAACTTAATATATTTTAATTTTAATATTGTTTTGATATTTTAAAAGTAAAATTAAATAAATAATTTCCAAATTGACATTATTGTTATTTTATAATAAATAATATTTTATTATATGATTTAAAATTAATAAAAATCATTTATTCTGAAAATTTAATTTTAAGTGTTAATAAATATTAAATATTTTCTATTAATTGACCAATTTCTCTTTTATAATTAATATATTTACCCTTATATTGTAAAAATTTTGTTAACACGGTCCGAGTTTAAGTAGTGTTTTAGCGCGTCACATGCGCTTGTTTTAAAATTAATTTCTAAAACACAGGGGATTTTTTTTTATAAATTAAATATAATATTAATAATTTAGTGCCTCTATATTTTATAATAAATATCACATTAGTTTATTCTTAACGCTTAAATTAATTAGGTTAGAAAACTAGATGCTTTAATAAAAACCAAAATGATAAAATTGGGGAATCTTAGAAGTTAAGGAACCAAATTATTAAAATGAAAATATTTTTTGTAGTGGAGGTTTTAATAGACCATTATTCCCCTTTATTCCATTATTTTTTAATTTTTTAGGCACTTTAGGTAAGTTATACCTCCCATTAATGAATACCTTTTAGTATTTACAAGAGTTCCACTCTCCCTCCACTATAAAAAGGAAAGCACTCCACCCCTTACTCACACCTATAAAGACACTTTTTCTCGACCAATATATGCCAAAATATCTCCTAATAATCCCTCCACTAATCCTATAATCATAACATTGTTAAAAAAATTAATCCAAGGAATCCATTTTGTGAAAACCAAAAGGAGTTACCCGATTCAGACGTAACAAACTTCCTTAAGCTTTTTAGTTTTATTTCCATTATTAAAACCCTAAAATTTTATTATTTATTGATTTTATAAAAACACAATTATACTCAATATACTATGATGTTTTTATTCTAAGGGTTATACTTACACTTACACATACTTCCATCTAATGGGTAACAAACATGTTGTTTCTGTGCACGCCGAACTACTGCCTCACGAAACAATGATTGTTCATTTTTCCTTTACCACCTCTCATGGTGGCCATTATGATGGAAACTTTATTTATATATATTATATATTATGTTTATTATTTCATTATGATTATTTAATTATTTTATAACAAATACCCATATACATTCCATTTTGTATAAATACAATAACATCGTTTGCGGAAGTATGGACTACCGCCCCCTTAAAGTGATGTGACTCATTCACGCTATACAAGGAATGTATAAAATATGGTTTAAATAAACATATGTAACATATATATATAATATATGATAAAGTAATTATAATATACATATTTATCATTTAATTTTAATTATTTTAATATGACAAAGAAATGAAAGTAGTGTTCATGTGTACGTATGGCCTACTATCTCCCTGAACGGTGCATTTTATTTTTTATCTCCAAACTTTATAAATTATTATAAATACATATTTACTGAATAAATATGATAATTACATCATTTTTTACATTATTTATATGATTAAATCATGATCTAAGAAATATGAGTATAAAATAACAAGTCAAAACATGCTTGAGAAAACTTGGAAATTAAAACCTGAAATAGTTAAAATAATGAAACAGTGTTAAGAAATGGGTAATAAAATATTGTAAGAAGTTAATATATGATATTAGAAACATTATTACGGTTCTGTTATAAGTTATTAACATATTTTAAACCACTGTATAGGAGGATAATTACCACACAACAAAAAGGAAGGATAAGGTAATGGATTCTTGTCTCACTTTTCATTATATGAGGCATACATCATTTACATCACTTACCTATTTTTTGTGGTGAATATACTTACCATTTTGATATATTATATCATGAATTATTTTATCTTTATGGTATTATAATTTTCACTTTGAATTGCTTCACCCAAGGGTTTTAGCATGAAAATTACCAATTTGTAAAAAATATTTTTGTAATCTCTCTTTCTTTTGTGATTGTTAACTTTCTCTTTAGACAATCACATTATTGTAATAATTTATCATTGGAAATTTACTTAATTATTTGTTGATGGATAATATTATTTCCTAAACTGTATACCATCTTAAATATGGTGTTTACTTTGATAGTTATTTTATTAACAGGGGAATTATTGATAAATCTGTATTTCTCATTTAATATGGTTATTTGATAAGAAATATTATTTATTTTGATTATTCAATATGAGGAATTATTTGGAATGAAAATTATGGGTGGGGACCAAAACTTATATATCCCCTTGATGCATCAACAGGTTCTCATGAGACTAATAAGTTGGCCAAATTAAACAGGTTTCTATCTGTGGTTTTAAACCGTCTTGTGAAAGGTCTTGACGGTATAGGTTTTCATGTGCCTTAGACATGACATTAAATAATTTAGAATTTCCATCATTTAGATTCAGTTATTATTTATCCATGAGATTTTATATTGAAATGTATATGGATTTAATTAATTCTCATTTTATTGATTTATGGAATGCATTTCATTTTCTTACCTTTCTATATTAATTATGCCTTATCTAGTTGTGTAAATGGAAAGTGTGTTCATTTATTTAAATTTCCATATATATTGATTCATTATTTATTATATTTTATTTACCCTTACTGACCATTTGAGCTCACCCTTATTATGTTTCCTTCTACAGGTTATGAATAAGATAACTTTGAATAAGATTTCAAGAATGTATTTTATTTCATATTATTTTGTAGTGTGTTTTATTTTGTTTTCCCAATGTATTATGGGTATCATGTATGTAATCTGGATTTCCAAGACTACTAAACTGATTGGTCCTTTGGGATTTTATTCCTTGTAATCATTCCAATGTAATAAAATAATGCACCAACTCTGGGTTTCTGGGGTCTGGGAATTACAGTTGGTATTAAAGGAAATTTAGCAGCAAACTTGGAAACTTGATTTAGAAAACTTAGATTATAGAGAATAACCCCAAGATAGACTTTGAGGATAAGTATACAAAAACATCCAATAATTTTGGTAAGGTAGTGATTATGTGGGTATTCCTAGAAATATATCCATGTCTAGATACAACATGGGGCGTGGTTCTAGAATAGATGTACCTAGGAGTAATGACTCCGACAAGGTGTACTGGTCTTGACTCGATGTGACCTAGTACATGAAAACGGTCTTTACTGCACACCTGGTTTGACACTCCTAGGGGATAAGCTTAGGATAATTCACATTTTTTATGAAAAATATATAAGTATTTAAGTATAATATGACTATTAATAACATAGGATAAACCTAAGGTGTCATAGATTAAAGAAGTAAGGGTCGTGATTTAGGCATCCTATAAGTAATTTTTTATGATTATATGCTTTTTTATAAGTGTTGCTCACACTATGATTTCTGGTTTTAGTCAATGGAAGTAACTAGAAGGAATTGGGTTAACATTGAATTTTATGGAAAAATTAATGATGAGAAGTTAAATGTAATGATAACTGGAGTGAAGGATGTCATGATCATGCCTAATCATGTTTTATGAAACATGATTAACACCGTGTACCTTAAACAACTCTCAAACTCACCAAGGAAGAGAAGGAAGGAGTTTAGTGAGAGTTTAGGTAATGGAGACCATAGAGGAAAGATAATCCAGTTTCCTATATGTCAAGAATGTGGAAAGAATCACCCAAGTGAATGTCTTATAGGTTCAAGAAGATGTTTTGACTATAGAAAATAAGCACACTTTTCAAGTTACTAAAAAGGAAAAAATGGAGATTTTTGTTGATGCAATGGATGAGAATATTGTCCTCCCTAAGACATCATAAATAGTTAAAAAATATTAAGTGTGGAATGAATGTTCATTATGAAAATCAATGTTCCAATTGGAAAGATCATGAAGAGAATCAGAAAGCTGGTACGATGAGGTATATATTGCTAATGATTATATTGCTAATGGTTATATTTCTAATGATGATGAGACTACTGGTGAAATGTGAAAGTAAATAGGTATTAAGTAATAGGATGAGTTATCCTTGTTAATAGATTAAGGATGAAGTGGAATAATCGGTGTTTTTATGTACTTGGATTCAAGATCTATGTCATTTGAATATTTTATCAACAATGTATTGGTTATAAGAATTATGAAATATATGAGAATTTTACTGCAGTACTTTTTCAATAAAGATTTGAGATCATATATTGAATGGTACCAATAAAATTTATTCAGTAGAAAGTTAAACTTTTTGTTAAACACAAGATTGAGGGAAATAAAACCCTTAATATGTTCTTGATGTTGAGATAATCATGAATAAATTATTAATTTGGAGAAGTTCTGACTACCTTGGAACTGATTACTAACTTGTTAACAAGTGGTCTATTCTATCATTGATGTAGTTTACAACACTTTTGTATTTAAGTAATATATCCAATAACATGTGTATTACATAAGGAATAACGAAGAATTCGTGTTTCCAATAAGTTTTTATGGTGATTCAAGTTATTACCATATTTTAAGAGGAGACATGATGAAGGTATTCACATGTTTGGAATGTGAAAATTTAAAGCTGCTTCATATTGATTAAATGATAATAATAAGATAATTTTTTTAAATTTAGTGAACTTATTTATAAAGTTTTGAATCATGATCTTTTGTAAAGTTTATCCATTTATGAAATGGTTTAAGTTTAACTTTGGATCTGGATTTAGAGATTAATATATTACATCATTATAAAATGAATCTTGTTCTATGAGATGAAGTAGAAATAGTTCAAGGCATGACCAAATGATAAGAATGTGATAATAGAAATGTAACAAGTAATTATATTTACTTATATTCTTAGATAATGAAAAAAATCATCAACTCCAAGAAAAATGATCTTGAAACCAAAAATGTTATCCTAGTACCTTAATTTCTGATGAATCAAATATCCCCTTAGATCATTATGGATTTAGGGATTTTTATTGTTAACTTTATACTAACCATGCTCTCTATAACTCTTGTAACACCCCAAGGTTTTGAAAATAAATATAGAATTCAATTTTATAATCTATCCATTAAACACAACTTTGCCTCTTCTATGTTTTGAATTTTGAAAAATGGTCATCTAAAGTTGTGTTCAGTAAGTCATTTGGAGTCTAATAGAACAAACTTGATTTTTTTTGAATAGTAACATACCCTTATGAATATTAATATGAATAGTAATATGCCCCTTGAATAGTAAATAATATTATTATTTTATTTTCTTAAGGCAATATGATAATGGGATCTTAATTAATTTTTCAATGTCACATAAAAGTAATTGCACTTCAAGATTGTTATTTTTCGAATTAACTATGACCTTATTTAAAAATTAAATTTATAATATTTAGAAAATTATTTTTGAAAAATAGATTTCACTTTTTAATTCTACACGTCGAAAAATGGTAGGGGTGAATTTTTGGGATTTTTCTGAAATTCTAGAATTTTTTATGAATAGTGAAATATGATAAAATACCGTATATACAAATTATCAGTTAAATACACTAATTATGACATCAGATGTGATGTAAGGCCACTTGGTTAGAACTCACATGCACTTATTACTATTAGTGGTCACATGAAACAACACTATTGGTTGTCTTGATGGAAATAATAAAATAATGAAATTAAATATTCAAAATTTACCCCTCTCCTCCACTATAAAAACACTCCACCACTACCTCTTCTATTCACTTCTCTAAGACTTTAAGATCCTAAAATTTCTGACCAAATACCCTTCCCTAGTCTCTCCCCACGTCCAAGAAGCTTCTGGTCTTCCCAAAACACCAAAACCCCTTCCCTTAAGGAGTTTCTCAAGAAGGTTATTTCAAGAGGTAAAGCACCCTTCTTTTTCGTTTGGTTTCATTTCAATTTATCTTCTTTTTCTATCCTCTCCTCGCCTCCTTTGTCCAAATGATAATGATAAATCCCATAACATATATATACTGGATTTATATCATGTGAATGGAAGAACCATCATAAATATTCTTACTCCCTCCCTTTTATTTTATAAACGAAATCGACGTCCATGAGGTTCCGATTTATAACCTTCGTGGATGAAGAAGTTTCGTTTTTCAATTTCTTCTTCATTACTGGCCATGAAACCATATTAATGGTTGAAAAATACTATAATATATTTTTTATAACCTAATTAATATTCAGGAACCAAAATATGTACATATAATTAAGTTATATGACAAAACTAGTTCATAATATTCCAAATACCACCGAATAATCGAAGTGGTGGTCATCTAATGATTCATCCTCATTCCATGTAACCAAATGATATAAATGAACATTATAAATTATTTATGTTCATTAATAATATATAATTCTAATCCTATATATTTATAACCTTTCCACATAAACTTCATTACTTAAAAACAAGTGAATCGAATATGAAAATAAAGGAAATGAACACTCCAGAACGACGAAATTCAATACAATAACTTATCAAAAAATACATAAATGAACTAACCATAATTATGGTAAACTAAATACATGTCTAAAAGGTTCTGAAATAAGTTATTAACAAGTATAATTTCATATTCCATGAGCTTAAATACAAGAGCAGAACACGTTTGGAGTTAAGGTAAGGGTTTTTCCACCCGAACTTCCATTTTCATTCGGGTTAATTTTATTGTCTAATTCCCTAAATAAAATTCTTATGTATTGTTATTTACTCCTCATAAATTATGTTTGATTATTCTATATATGTACACCAACCAGAATCCTTCCTTATTTTATGGATAGTTACACATTTTAAAAGGAACTTTCAAAACTGTTTCCAAAATACAAGCCTGATTCAAGGGAATTTCTCAAATTCTTGTCTATTTTCAAGGGAACTCTATAATCTGTTTTTCGGAAACATTATCATTATAAAATCACTCATTTTATTATGAAAATACTATCTTAATTCACTTCTGGTTTTATACAAAGATTTTTCCAAAAGAACTCTTCTTTTCAAAATAAAAGATTATTTATCTCAAGAATTGGTTAATGATTTTATAAGAGTGTTGTCGTCTAATTAAACACCCTTGTTGATTCCATGGTATTATTGGGTTTAATCATTTATGAAGTAATATACCATATTTTAATTAATGTTTTATGACTAACTCTATTGTGGATGATCTATCCTAAAACCATTCACCATATTATTCCGAATGGTTAGTGTTTTATGTTTAATGATTGGGGAAAGATAGTTACATTTCATATGATAGTTTCAATATGAATGTATTTGTTGTTTATATTTATCCACGCTCATATGATGAATGAATTTGACTTATTATGTGATGGATGGGTCCCACTATAGCCCCTCGATGCATCGGTAGGTCTCATGTGACAACTAGACGTGGAATTTGGCCGAGGCCTTTCCCAATGTGATATGGATTTTGGCCGAGGCCTTAATCATTAGACGTCTTGGCCGAGGCCTTGACAGAATGTTTCAGAATGTCCGGCATTATGAATTCCATCATTATGAGTTCAGATATTTATATTTAATGTGGTTATTCGACTAGTATAATACCCATGATTATGTTTTATTATGGCATTATTTACTCAGCTCATATTCCTGCCATAATGTGTTCAAGTTTATTATTAAAGGCATGTGTTTTCAATTATTCACCATGTATAATGTTTATATTATCTTCCGCTGTATTGCTTACTCTTACTGAACATTTGAGCTCACCCTTTCTTATGTTTCATTTTTCCCAGGATATGAAGAAGTAAATTATGAATGACTTGCAAGCATAATCTAGGAGGCATGGATGACTCTAGTGGAATAAATTAGTGTTGTTTTTCCTTTACATATGTAAATTTGAACTTATGTATGTATCTTGTTTCCAATAATACTAAAATACTTGGTCTTTTGGGATTCGTATTCATTGTATGTATGCCAACGTAATCAAATAAGGCACCGACTTCGGGCAACTGGGGTCGGGTCCTTACAGTCGGTATCAGAGGAAGTTTAGTAGAATACTTGGAAACTAGATTTAGAAAATGTAGAATTAGGTAAGAGTCCCTAAGTTAGTATTTGAGGATATACATACAATAATGTCCTGGTATTTTGTTAAGGAATAGATTATGTGGATATTTCAAGCAATACATCTCTGTCTGGATATGAGCTGGCAGAGGCGGCTCTGGCACAAATTTATCTAGGGGTAAAACCCAAAAACACCGCTTTGAGCTAGACTCGAACGGAAACTGGTGCACGACAATGGGCCTTGATTCACTCTTGGTTACGACACTCCCGGGGTATATGCTTAGTATAATTCACATTTTCTTTACAAGCCATTATGAAGGATTGAAATGTAAAATATTCCTCAAAGAAACCATTTTTGTGTATATGGGATTATCCATGCGTAGGATCTCAATTTTTCTGAGTATTTTTAAGTTAATATTATACATTATGATTCATAACCTAATATAGTGTATGCCATTATCTAGATATGGAGCCTAGTGGACAGAATGGAAATTTCACAAATGCACGTGTCCCCTGTAGGGATTTTCCTCCAACGCAAGATAATGATGTTGGCTCTGGTGTTGTGACTGGTGTTGAGCAACTCATAACTATACTGGGATAACTTACTCAGGTTATGAATAATAAACTTACCCGTATGGAGCATTTGGATCCCCCGTGTGGAGGAGCCATGCTATATCTCTTTATGCAACAACAGCCGCCATCATTCAATGGGACTACAAACCCTTTTGTAGCAGAGCATTGGATATGTTCCCTTGAGAAGATATTTCTTGATTTGGGATGTAATGAAAGAGAGAATGTTTTCATGGCAGTATATTGTCTATTGGGATATGCGGATCAGTAGTGTTCATTAATCCAAAACACAAAGGAGGAGGAAGAAATAGAAGAGATGGAATGGAGGGATTTTAAGGAAATCTTCTTAGAAAAATATTTCCCTCGTGAACAAAGAGAAGATATGGAGAGGAAATTATTGAATTTGAGGAAAAAGGAGGATGAAAATGTTACCAATTATGAAGCCAACTTTACAAGGATGGAAAGACATGTTATGGACTACATACGAAATCCAAGGAGCAAAATCGATCGATTCTTTGATGGCCTAAAGCCATTCCTCCAGTGGGAACTGGTCTCCCAAAAATTTTCATCATATGAAGACATAGTTTCATGTGCTATCAAGACTGAAAAATAATTCTCTAAGCCTTATGAGTTTAATGTAAATCAAGAAAAGAAGAGGGCTGCTGAAAACAATGGGAAAGGAAATAAGGAAACAGGGAAGAATGGAAGAGTTGAATTTCCACCATCTGACAATTGTGGAAGGAAACACCCTGGTGCATGTTTAAAAGGAAAAGGAGTATGCAACAAATGTGGTCAGAAAGTCCATATTGCTGGTGATTGCAAAGGAAAGAAGGAAGACAATTATGTTCGATGCTATAATTGTCAGGAGATGGGGCACTATGCTAATGATTGTCCAAAACTTCAAGGAAATATGCAATAGAAGAGGCCAAGGGAGAAAGGAAAAGCATATGCAATCACAACTGCAGAGGTTGAAGTTCCGCATGACGTGGTGGCAGGTACTTTGATCATTTCATCAAACTTAGACAATGCTTTATTTGATTCTGGATCATCGCATTGTTTCATATCTTCCCAGTTTTCTAAGAAAATTAGATATTTCCAATTTGATTTAACAAGGGAGTTGTAAGTCAAAACTCCTAAAGGAAGTATCATTGCAACAAAGTTTTGTGAATCAGTTCCTATTAGGGCATATAAATGTTCTTTATCTGCGGATCTCATTGTTATACCCATGATTGAGTTTGATATAATCCTCGGTATGGATTGGATTTCAGACTATGATACGAAAATTTATTGTAAGAAGAAGGAGGTTACAATCTTTAATGATGATAAGGAGTACCTTATCTTTAGATCAGAATCGTCACCACCTAATTCTTATCTATATCCACCCCCAGTAGCTCAACTAAATTCAATTATTGGGGAGGAAGAAAATGAAATAACTATGGGTGAGGAAAGGAATGTTCAAATAGAGGATGTACCTATTGTGAGAGAATATGTTGATGTGTTTCCAGAAGATTTACCTGGACATCCTCCAGAATGAGAAATTGAGTTTTCCATTGATTTAATTCCTGGTTCAAGGCCCATATCGAAGACCCCTTATAGAATGGACAAAGTGGAATTAGTGGAACTAAAGAAACAACTAGAGGAATTTAGTAATAAGGGATTTATTCGCCCTAGTGTTTCTCCATGGGGAGCCCCTGTCCTTTTTGTTAAGAAGAAATATGGATCTATGAGGTTATGTATCGACTACAGGGAGATCAATGCTATAACAATAAATAACAAGTACACCTACCTCGCATTGATGATTTATTTGACCAACTGCATGGAGCTCAATACTTTTCGAAGATTGATCTTCGATTAGAATATCATCAGTTGCTTGTGAGGAAGGAAGATATTCCAAAAACAGTATTTCGAACCAGGTACGGGCATTACGAGTTTACAGTGATGCCTTTTTAATTGACTAATGCACCCTCTGTCTTCATAGATCTAATGAACAGAGTTTTCAAGGAATATCTTGATGATTTTGTAGTGGTATTTATTGATGATGTCTTGGTATAATCCAAAATCTACGAAGATCATGAAAATCACTTGCGTATTATCCTGAAGACTCTTAGAAGACATGAATTATATGGGAAGTTTAGCAAATGTGAATTCTGGATTCAGGAGATTTATTTTCTTGTCCATATTGTCTCTAAGGATGGAATCCTAGTTGATCCTGTGAATACAAAGGCAATCCAAGATTGGCCCACTCCAATAAACATAACTGAGGTACGTAGTTTTATTGGATTAACAGGTTATTATCGGCAGTTCGTGTAGAATTTTGCCCGACTGGCTAACCCGCTAATGAAGCTCACACGTAAAGGGGTTAAATTTGTTTGGACAAAAGATTTTGAAGATTGTTTTGAAGAACTGAAGAGAATATTATTCAATGCTCTTATATTGACTCTACCATCAGGGAATGACGGGTTTGTTATTTATAGTGATGCTTCAAAGAAAGGAATTGGTTGTGTCCTTATACAAAATGATAGGGTTATTGCTTATGCATCACGACAGCTAAAAAATCATGAGCAAAACTATCCTACTCATGATATTGAGTTAGCTTCTCTAATATTTTCTTTGAAGATATGGAGACATTATCTCTATGGTAAAAAAATGCGATATTTATACTGATCACAAGATTTTGAAGTATATTTTATCACAAAAATAACTCAACATGAGGAAAAGGAGGTGTCTTGAACTACTCAAGGATTATGATTGCACGATACACTACCACCTGGGGAAGGAAAATAAGGTGGAAGATGCTTTGAGAAGAAAGTATCATGGAGTTTTGAACAAGATGATAATTGAAAGGGATCCTATTTTCATGGATCTAGTAAAGATGGATATGGTAATAACCATGGAAGGTGAAACATAAATTCTTTTTCAAATGGTTTCCAAACCATCTTTACTAGAAAGGATAAAAATTTCTCAGGCTGATGATGAGGAGTTTCAAAAGAAGATTAAAGCTATGAATGATGGGAGATTGAGTGACTTCATATATGAAGATGGAATTTTGAAATTTGGGAAGAGACTTTGTGTTCCCGATATACCTGATCTAAAAATGGAATTGTTGGATGATTCTCATATTTCTAATTTCTCTATACACCCTAGTAGCAACAAGATGTATAGAGATTTTAAGGAACATTTTTGGTGGGATAACATGAAGAGGGAGATTTCTGATTACATTTCGAGATGTTTAGTTTGTCAACAGGTGAAGGTAGGAAGACAACATCCTGGTGGAGTCATGCACCCCCTTCCCATACCTGAGTGTAAATGGGATAATATCATGATGGACTTTTTCATGGGACTACCAAAGACTCCTAGAAGGAACGATGCAATATGGGTCATTGTTGATCATCTTACCAAGTCAGCACATTTTCTTGCTATAAGAGAAGATCTGCCACTTGAACGTATAGCAAGACTATATATTAATGAAGTTGTGAGACTTCATGGAGTACTACTATCGATTGTTTCTGATCATGATCCACGTTTTACATCAAGATTCTGTAAGATTCTTCAAAAGGCCCTAGATACTGATCTTCGTTTGAGCACTGCCAACCACCCACAAACTGAGGACAATCAGAACGGACTATTCAAACATTGGAGGACATGTTGAGGTCTTGTTCACTTGGTTTTAAAGGCATGTGGGATCAGTATTTACCTCTCGTAGAATTTTCCTACAACAATATCTTCCATTCAAGTATTCAGATGGAACCCTATGAAGCATTATATGGGAGGAGATATCATACACCAACTTGCTAGGATGATGTTGGTGAAAGAAAGCTCGTGGGCCTAGAACTTGTTGAAGAAACAACAGAGAAGGTGAAGATTATCCAAAACCATATCAAAATATCTCAAAGTAGGCAAAAGAGATATGTAGATAACTGAAGGAAGTATTTGGAGTTTCAAGTAGGTGATCATGTTTTCTTAAAGGTATCTCCATGGAAGGGTATTATACAATTCGGTAAGAAGGGAAAGTTAATTCCCAGGCACATCGGACCTTTTTAAATTATGGACCCAATTGGAGTCGTAGCTTACCGTTTTGCAATGCCTCCAAGTCTCTCCAAGGTTCACAATGTGTTCCATGTGTCAATGTTAAGAAAGTACATGCCAGACCCAACACATGTACTCACTTATGAAGAAGTAGAACTTGAGCCCGATCTATCTTACTGTGAAGATCCTATCAAGATTCTTGATACTAGAGAACAATTATTGAGAAATCGGACGACTCGACTGGTAAAGGTTCTATGGAGGAACCATAAGATGGAGGAAGCAACATGGGAGCCTGAGGAGCTTATGTTAAAGACATACCCGAATCTTTTTTGGTAATATTCTGTGAATTTCAAGGATGAAATTTTTGTAAGGAGGGGAGAATGTAACACCCCAAGGTTTTGAAAATAAATATAGAATGAAATTTTATAATCTATCCATTAAACACAATTTTTCCTCTTCTATGTTTTGAATTTCGAAAAATGGTCATCTAGAGTTGTGTTCAGTAAGTCATTTGGAGTCTAATAGAACAAACTTGATTTTTGGTGAATAGTAACATACCCTTATGAATAGTAATATGAATATTAATATTCCATCTGAATATTAAATAATATTATTATTTTATTTTCTTAAGGCAATATGATAATGGGATCTTAATTAATTTTTCAATGTCACATAAAACTAATTGCACTTCAAGATTGTTATTTTTCGAATTAACTATGATCTTATTTAAAAATTAGATTAATAATATTTAGAAAATTATTTTTGAAAAATATATTTCACTTTTGAATTCTACATGTCAAAAAATGGTAGGGGTGAATTTTTGGGATTTTTCAGAAATTCTAGAATTTTTGATGAATAGTGAAATACGATAAAATACCATATATACAAATTATCAGTTAAATACACTAAATATGACATCATATGTGATGTAAGGCCACTTGGTTATAACTCACATGAACTTATTAATATTAGGGGTCACATGAAACAACACTATTGGTTGTCTTGATGGAAATAATAAAATAATGAAATTAAATATTCAAAATTTACCCCTCTCCTCCACTATAAAAACCCCCCACCACTACCTCTTCTCTTCACTCCTCTAAGACTTGAATCTCCTCAAAGTTCTGCCCAAATACCCTTCCCTGTCTATCCCCATGTCCAAGAAGCTTCTGGTCTTCCCAAAAGACCAAAACCCCTTCCCTTGAGGAGTTTCTCAAGAAGGTTATTTTAAGAGGTAAAGCACCCTTCTTTTTCATTTGGTTTCATTTCAATTTATCTTCTTTTGCTATTATATCCTCACCTCCTCTATCAAAATGATCAAGATAAATCTATTAATATCTATATACTGGATTTATATCATTTTAATGGAATAACCATCATAAATATTCTTACTCCCTCCCTTTTATTTTATAAACGAAATCGACGTCTGTGAGGTTCCGATTTATAACCTTTGTGGACAACAAAGTTTCATTATTAAATTTATTCTTCATTACTGGTCATGAAACCATATTCATGGTTGAAAACGACTATAATATAAGTTTTATAACCTAATTAATATTCAGGGACCATAATATGTACATATAATTAAGTTATATGACAAAACTAGTTCATAATATTCCAAATACCGCCGAATAATCGAAGTGGTGGTCATCTAATGATTCATCCTCCTTCCATGTAACCAAATGATATAAATGACCATTATCAATTATTTATTTCCATTAATAATATATAATTCTAATATTGGAGATTTATAACCTTTCCACATAAACTTCATTACTTAAAAACAAGTGAACTGAATAGGAAAATAAAGGAAACGAACACTCCAGAACGATGAAATTCAATACAATAACTTATCAAAAAATACATAAATGAACTAACCATAATTATGGTAAAATAAATACATGTATAAAAGTTTCTTAAATAAGTTATTAACAAGTATAATTTCATATTCCAGGATATTAATTACAATATTGTAACACGTTTGGAGTTAAGGTAAGGGTTTTTTCACCCGAACTTCCATTTTCATTCGAGTTACTTTTATTGTCTAATTCCCTCAATGAAATTATTATGTATTGTTATATACTCCTAATAAATTTTGTGTGAGTATTCTATATATGTACACAAACCATAATCCTTTCTTATTTTATGGATAGTTACATGTTTTAAAAGGAACTTTCAAAACTATTTCCAAAATAAAAGCCCGATTCAAGGGAATTTCTCAAATTCTTGTCTATTTTCAAGGGAACTCTATAATCTGTTTTTGGGAACCATTATACTTATAAAAGCACTCATTTTATTATTAAAATACTATCTTAATTCAATTCTGTTTTTATAAAAATATTTTTACAAAATAACACTTCTTTTCAAAATAAAAGAGTATTTATCTCAAGAATTTCTTAATGATTTTATAAGAGTGTTTCGTCTAATTAAACACTCTTGTTGATTCCATATTATTATTGGGTTTAATCATTTATGAATTCATCTACCATATTTGAATTAATGGTTTATGACTAACTTTATTGTGTATGATCTATCCTAAAACCATTCACCATATTATTTTGAATGGTTAGTGTTTTATGTTTAATGATTGGGGAAAGATAGTTACATTTCATATGATAGTTTCAATATGAATGTATTTGTTGTTTATATTTATCCCCAATCATATGAGGAATGCATTGGAATTATTATGTGACGGGTGGGGCCTGCTATAGCCCCTCGATGCATCGATAGGTCTCATGAGATAACTAGACGTGGAATTTGGCCGAGGCCTTTCCCAATGTGATATGGATTTTGGCCAAGGACTTAATCATTAGAAGTCTTGTCCGAGGCCTTGAAAAAATGTTTTAGAATGTACGGAATTATGCATTCCATCATTATGAGTTCATATATTGATTTTCATGTGGTTATTCTACTAGTAGAATACCCATGATTATCTTTTATTATGGCATTATTTACTCAGCTCATATTCCTGCCATAATGTGTTCAAGTTTATTATTAAAGTCATGTGTTTTAAATTATTCACCATGTCTAATGTTTATATTATCTTCCACTGTATTTCTTAATCTTACTGATCATTTTAGCTCACCATTTCTTATGTTTCATTTTTTCCAGGATATGAAGAAGTAAATTATGAATGACCTGCAAGCATAATCTAGGAGGCATGGATGACTCTGGTGGAATAAATTAGTGTTGTTTTTCCTTTCCATAAGTAAATTTAAACTTACGTATGTATCTTTTTTCCATTAATAATAAACTAATTGGTCCTTCGGGATTCGTATTCCTTGTATGTATGCCAACGTAATCAAATCAGGCACCGACTCTGGGCAACAGAGGTCGAGTCCTTACAACTCTCTATCAAAACTTAATTGTTAGATTTTTCCTCAATATCCATGTTTCCATTTCCCACCTATTTTATCCTAATAGAGAACCTAGTTATGTGAAATTTTTACTTTCCTTTAAATCTTATTAAGAATATTTTTTATTAACCCTATTCACAATGTGGGTTTTTCAATAATAGTATTTTCAAATATCAATTCCTTGATTACTAAGATCAAGTTTAAATTACGAGGACGCAATTTAATTAAAGTTGGGAGAAATTAACACCTAAAGACATCAAAATATTTTCATGATAGAATAAATATTAATTTGTCTCACTTTATACACAACACTATATTAAGCTTATGTTACACACCACACTGAGTTAGCTTGCGTTACACGCAAGATTGGGTTTTACGGCCTTTTAATAGAGCATCTATTTTAAAACTAAATTTTGGAGATTTTATAAATTTTATTTTTCAAAATAAAATTCATTTTTTAATTTGGAATTTCAAAATTATATTAGGTTGAATTTTTTTATTTTTCTTAGAAGTTTTATTTTTTGATGAATAGTGAAAATACTGCATTTTAGTAAAAAACTACCTTTTCGTTTAAATAATTATTAATGGTAAATTATATCTTAAATAGTTTTTTAAGTCACAATAGGTAAATTATAGATATATTAATTCAATTTAGGTCATTGGAATCATTTTTTTATTAAAATTAGTTATAAAAACTTATTGAACTTCTGAAAGATTCTACTTTAAAAATATGCTTTCTCGCCATGTGTGCGGGATTGGTGTTAATCTTAATTTTACCACTTCTGTGATTTAAATTTTAAAAAAAATACATACACATTTATAATCGGTAAAATATTTTTGGTCTAATAAGATCAACTTAGTTTTTACCAAAAATATTAGTGGAAGTGATTAAAATTAATTATGGTGATTAAGGTAAAATTAAGCTTAATAAGGGACTAAACCTTAATATTAAGGACCAAAATGACCTGGAAACTTTTACAAAAGCCATTGGCTTCCAATAATTAGACCATATCCCTACTTGGTTCTAATTTTATGGGTTATTGGTATATTATTAAATGGAAGTACCCTATATAAAATGTTAAGTAAGCAAAAAGACAAAAAGGGAACTTTCTTTACCTTTAACGTTTATAAAACTTTGAGATATGTAAAAAACATTATATTTTCAGTTATACATATCCCTTTAAAATATAAATGAGTTATTGTTATCATAATAATTTTTAAATAATTTTTAGAGATGGTTTAGTTACTTAAAATTCTTAAGAAACGCCAATGTAGTGATTATTTAGTTAATAACTAACTAAAATAAATGAAATTATAAATATTAAAAGTGAAGTGAATTGATTGAATTATTGTCTTTGATTATTTTTATAGATGAATATATCATTTTAAATAGCTGTAAAATTAATATATTTTAATACCAATATTTTTTTGATATTTTAAAATTAAAATTGTATAAATAATGTCAAAATTGACATTATTGTTATTTTACAATAAATGATATTTTATTAAATGATTTAAAATTAATGAAATTAATATATTATACCAAGTGATTTTTAATTGTTTAAAAATATTAAATATATTCTATTAATGTACCAATTTATATTTTATATTTAACATATTGATTCATATATTGTAAAAACATTGTTAACATGGTCCGGGTTTAAGCAGTGTTTTAGCGCGTCACATGCACTTGCTTTAAAATTAATTTCCAAAAAACATGGGATTTTTATTTCATAAATTATAAATAATATTAATAATTCACTGGATCTATATTTTTTAATAAATCTAACTTTATTTTAGTCTTAATGGTTAAATTACTTAGGTTGGAAAACTATAAGCTTTAATAAAAACCAAAATGATAAAATCGGGGAATCTTAGAATTTAAGGAACCAAATTATTAAAATGCACATATTTTTGTGTGGTGGAGGTTTTAATAAAATATTATTACCAATTAATAAATTATAATTTTTTTATATTCTAGGCTCTTTAGGTAATTTAGACTTCCCATTAATGAATACCTTTTGGTATTTACAAGAGTACCACTCCCCCTCAACTATAAAAAGGAAAGCATTATACCCCTTACTAACACCTCTAAAGACACTTTGGATAAACCAAGATCTAAAAAAATAGATACTAAAAATACCTACACTAATCCTATAATAATACCCTTGGTCATAAATAAATCCAAGTAATCTCTTTGGTACAAACCAAAAGGAGTTACCCAATTAAGAGGTAACAAACTTCCTTAATATTTTTAGTTTTATTTTCATTATCCAATCCATAAAATATTATTATTTCATGATTTTATAAAAAAAGTGGTATCATAAATATAATATTATTTTGTTATTATATGTTTTATACCTAAACTTACACACACTTCCATCTAATGGGTAACTAATATACTGTTTCTGTGTACGGCGAGCTACTGCCTCACGAAACAATGATTGCTCATTTTTCCTTTACCACCTCTCATGGTATCCATTATGATGGAAACTCTATTTATATATTTTATATATGATATTTATTATGTTTATATTCTTATTTAATTATTTTATAACACATACCTCTATATATTCCATTTTTTGTAAATATGATAACATTTTTTGTGGAAGTGTGGACTACTGCCCACTCAAATCGATGTGACTCGTTCACGCTATACATGGAATATATAAAGGATGGTTTTAATAAAAAAAAATAGAATATATAACATATATATGATAATATAATTATAATATACATATTTATCATTTAATTTTCATACTTTTAATATTAAAAAGAAATGAAATTAGTGTTCATACGTACGCACGACCTATCGTCTCCATGAACAGTTCATTTCATTTCTTATCTTCAAACTTTATAGATTATTATAAATACATATATAATGAATAAATATGATAATTAAATCATGTTTTAAATTCTTTATATGATTAAATCATTATATAAGTAATAGGAGTAGCAAATAACAAGTCAAAACATCCTTGAGAAAACTAGGCAATTAACACCGAAATAGTAAAAATAATGAAAGAGTGTTAAGAAACAAGTAATAAAATAGTGTAAATAGTTAATATATGGTATTATAAACGTGAGTATGGTTATTTTATAAGTTATTAACATATTTTAAACCACTATACATGAGTCTAAATACCACAAAGAAAAAATTAAGGATAAGGTAATGGATTCTTATCTCAATTTTCATTTCATGAGGCATATGTCATTTACACCGTTTACCTCTTTTGTGTGGTGTATCTACTTCCTGTTTTGATATATTATATCATGAATTTTTTTATTAATGGTATTATAATTTTCACTTTGAATTTACTCACCCAAGAAGTTTATCATAAAAATTACCAAGTGGTAAAAAAAATTTGTAATCTCACATTGTTTTGTGATTGTCAACTTTCTATTTAGACAATCACTTTATTAAAATCATTTCTCATTGGATATTTACTTAATTCTTGGGTGATGGATATTATTA
Organism: Viscum album; assembly: GCA_963277665.1. NCBI lineage: Eukaryota > Viridiplantae > Streptophyta > Magnoliopsida > Santalales > Viscaceae > Viscum > Viscum album. Next base: position 643,108,678 of record OY728160.1, read on the forward strand.
TTTCCTAAACTATATACCATCTTACATATGGTTTTTACTTTGATAGTTATTTGATTAACTGGGGAATTATTGATAAATCTATATTTCTAATTCAATTCTGTTATTTGATAAGGCTTATTATTTATTTTAATTATTCAATATGAGGAATGTTTTGGAGTGGAAATGACGGTTGGGGCATAGATTTTATAGAGAACCTCGATGTATCGACATTTTCTCATGATATGAATAAGTTGGCCAAATTAAACGGATTTCTATCTGTGGTTTTAAACCGTCTTGTGAAAGGTCTTGACGGTATAGGTTTTCGTGTGCCTTATACATGACATCCAATAATTAAGAATTCCCCTCATTTAGATTCAGTTGTTATTTATCCATGATATTTTTCATTGAAATGTCTATGGATGTAATTCATTCCTAGTTTATTGATTTGTGGAATGTGTTTCAGTTTCTTACCTTTCTATATTTATTATTCCTTATCTAGTTGTTTAAATGGAAAGTGTGTTTGGTTATTTACCTTTTTATATAGATTGATTCATTATTGCTTCCATTTTATTTACCCTTACTGAGAATTTGAGATCACTCTTATTATGTTTCTTTCCATATATTATTAATAATATAACTTTGAATAATCTTTCAAGGATGTAGTTTATTTCATATTATTATGTATCATGTTTTTTAAATGTATTAGGGGTATCATATATGTAATCTATCTTTAAAAAAATACTAAATCGATCAGTCCTTCAAGATTTGATTCCTTGTAATCATTTCAATGTAATAAAATAATGCACCATATCTGGGTTTTTGGGATCGAGGAATTACACTTTTCATCACATATTAATTTCACCCATTTCTTGGTAAGTGCATCCAAAGGTGATGCCAACTTTGAGAAATCCTTGATGAACCATTGATAGTATCCATCAAGACCAAGGAAGGTCTAAATATAAAAGATGTTTCATGGATCCTCCCATGATGAGACAGCCTTAACCTTATTAGGATTGATTGATAATCCATTCTTATAAATCACATGCACCAAGAACTTTACTTATTGGTTCCAAAAACTACATTTTGAAGTTTTACATATAAATGGTGACTCATCAAGATTATAACAAACCTTATTTTTATTACACACTTAAACATGATTTATTACATAAAATATTCACTTGATACAACATATAATATCAAGAGGTCTAGTGTATTTTTGTATTAGGAACATTACATAATGACTTAAAACATGAAACACAACATCTTTATTGAAAACTTCCTTTACATGACCACTGCATTCCCTCGTACTTAGCATTGCATGGGATAACCTGAGGACATGCATAAGAAAATGGTGGGCTATAAATCCCAGTAAGGGAGTAAACAAGTAATAACATGAATAATACAATACATTTTAGGTAATAGGAATATCAATGGAGCATAAGAGGAATATGAACATAAAGGCATGATATAGCATGATTATCATAACATGGAAATGTGGCAACAACACTTAACATTGTATTAGAATGAGCCAAGGATCATTGCACATGGATAATGAGTAAACCCTAATTTCACTTGAATTATCATGATTAAACCCTTGTTTCACTTGATGTATCATGATACTAATATTTACCCAATGCATTAGAGTGCTATCACGGCGCACCCTTCTTAAATGTTTCATTTCATGCATAAGTGTGCCACATAGATCATATAACATAGATTCATTAAACATCATCATTTATTACATGATAAAGGAATGTGTAATTAATACATTAAACTCTATAATCAATAAGTAAATGTGCATAAAGGTGAATACCCTTGATATAATAATGGGCATGGTATTCACTACACAGTGACTTTGGCATTGAAAATCACGGTGCAATTTCGACAATATAACGGCGTGACATAAGAATTCATAAAAATGGTTGATGAGAGATAAATGGGTGTCTAATAATATTTAAATGAAATTTAAATTAAGGGGTTCATATAGATACATGTCTTAAAATAAGTAATGGAATTTATATTCATAATACAAAATAATTTCTTGAATGTAAATGAGGAGAGAGAAATCCCTTACGGGATTTTGGCATGGTAACGGGCGTACATGGGAGGAATTAATGAGAGATAAATGGGTCTCTCGTAATTAAAACATAATTAGGGAAGTATGGGGGAGGTTATAAATCATTACCCTACATTTATAATTAAAAAAAGGGTATAAATGCATAGTGAAATTTAGACAAAAATGAGAAATAAATCCCTTATGAAATTTCAGCATGGTCACAGGTATACATGGAAGGAATAAATGAGATATAAATGAATATATCATCATTAAAAAATAAATATGAAAGTATAGGGGAGGTTCTAAATCATACCACAACATTTTTAATTGAAAATACAAGGGTATAGCAACATAAAGAAACTTGGAAAAAAATGAGAGAGGAAGAAATCCCTTACTTGAAAGTGTGATCCCAAAGGCTTGGGAGAGGCTTGAGAGAGGATTATTGGGAGATTTTGGAAACTTGGGAGGATTATAGAGAGATGAGGTAAGAGTTTGGTCGAGCAAAAAAGGATTTTAGTGAAGAAGAAGTGGGAGCTTGGGTGGGTTTACATAGGAAAAGGGAGGGAATTCTTTATTATTTAGGTTTTGGCCACCACACATTAGACTAATAAAAATCAAAAAAAAACTCATGGTTTTTGCTCATATTTTTTTCCAAAGTGGAGTGTAAAACATTATTTTATAATTCCAATGGCCTAAAATCTTAAAATATTAGGCTTGCTTATGTGGTGGTGAGTCACACTCTCAAGGAAATCAATTTAAAAGGCTAAAATGTTTTATAAGTCTTGGATGGTCCACTAAAGCTTTGTAAAACAAATAAAACATACCTAAAATCACATTATTTTAGTTTTAAAACATATATTGGCGGAAAATCTCATTTATAGTATTTTATTACATCACTATTGGGTCATTATGATGTCATAAAACACATTATATAAATAAACGGTATTTAATTTTTACCCAAAAAATCGACTGTTTTAGAAAATTATGAAAAATTCACCATTGGATAATTTTGACATACTGATTCCAAAAATAATATTAAATTTATCTAAATAATTTTCTAAATATGTGAATTTTTACTTTTAAAATAAAAACTGATATTTATCGAAAATTCATGGGTTTTGACAAAAACAGCTTTCAAGCCGTAATAAAAATTACAATTGTATACATAAAAAATATATGATCGTTTATATTTAATAAAAATTAATTTATTAATAATATTTTATTATAATATTATTTAATTCAAAAATCCATTAATTTCATCAAAATATATTTCTTAACTAAAAATAATATTGTTTCTTTAAAAATTATTTACAAAATAACAATAATAAAATGAATGTATATTCTCTATAAAAAATAATGTACATAATCATAGTACTAGGGTCTCGTTACATAACCCCTTATAACACCTACATAAGACCGAAGGGTAAGGTGTGCGATGGTGGCAGACTCTTGGGGTGGCTTGGATAACATCACTTGGGTGGTAACCTTTATCAACTTTCACTTCTCCCATAGGCAGTTTTGTTCGAGCTTAACGTGTTAAAGCTCAGCTTGGGATTGGTCAATAGCGAAGCCCAATGATTCCACCTCCTATCCAAGCTCCGACAAATGGGCTTCGTACGGAGAAATTCTACTAGATTAAGTCATCACTTCCTTTTTCTAAGTAAATTAGATTTGTTAAAGCCCTATATTTATACTAATCATGTGATCACTGTTCAATGATTATATTAGCAACGATCACAAATCTTAATGGTATTTTGAAATCCAAAAACATAAAACCAAGGAATTTCATATGTTATATAACCAATTTACCTAACAATACATTTAATTAGATCAAGAGTAATTTTCATTAATGAATGTTTGGGTTGTTACAATCTTCCCCCCTTAATAAATTTCGCCCTTGAAATTTCATTTTCCCACACTAAAACAGATGTGGGTAACTCTGCTTCATCACTTCCTCTGATTCCCACGTTGCTTCTTCAAACTTGTGGTTTCACCACAACACCTTGACGAGGGGCATTGTCTTATTTCGTAGAAATTTTTCTCTACGATCTAAGATCTTCACGAGCTTCTCTTCAAAGGAGAGGTCATTCTCCAATGGAACCACCTATGGATTGAGTACATGCGATGGGTCAGGTATGTACTTACTCAAGAGTGATACATGGAATACATCATATACTTGAGATAGGTCCATGGGGAGTTCTAGTCTATAGGCCATTTATCCAATGTGATAAAGTATCTCAAAAGGGTCAATATACCTTGGACTAAGCTTTCCCTTCTTCCCAAATATCATAACTCTCTTTCACAGTGATATGCAGAGGAATACCATGTCTCCAACATCAAACTTTGGGTCATGTTGAAGATTGTTAGCATATCTTTTCTATCGACTCTGAGTAGATTTGATGTGATGCTCGATGGTCTTAACCTTCTCCACCATTTCATTGACCATCTCCAGACCTAGCAATTTTCTCTCCCCAACTTCATCCCAACATGCTCATGTTCTGCACCTCTTCCCATACAGGGATTCATAAAGATCCATTTGGATGCTTGAGTGTAAACTTTTATTGTAAGAGAAATCAACCAGAGGAAGATGTTGATCTCATACTCCTTTGAAGTCCATTGAATACTCTCTCAATATTTCCTCAAGTGTTTGGATAGTCCGCTCATATTGGCCATCAGTTTGAGGATGATAAGTCATACTAAAGTTCATCTCAGTATCCAGAGCATGTTGAAGACTCTTCTAAAACTTAGAGGTGAATCTTGGATCTCAATAGGATATAATCGGTAGTGGTACTCCATGCAGTCTTACCACACCTCTGATGTATATCTATTCTAGTTGATCCAATGAGAAATCCTCCATAATTGAAATGAAGTGTGTAGTCTTTGTAAGAAGATCCACAAAAACCCAGATAGCATTTTTCCTTTGTATTTCTTTGGAATTCCAGTGACAAATTCCATGGTTATGTTCTCCCATTTCTATGCTGGTATGGGTAATTGTTACATCATCCCCTTAGACTTATGCCTCTCAGACTTCACTTACTGACATATCATGCACTTTGATGTATACTCAGTGATCTCCTTCTTCATGTTATCTCACCAATAATGCTCTTGTAGATCTCAATACATCTTTGTGTTTCCTGGGTGAATAGAGAAATTTTAACTATGTTCATCATCCAAAAGTTCTTTCTTTAACTCTGTAATTTATGGAACACATAGTATTGACCCAAATCTCACAATTCCTTCTTCATTAACATTGAACTCTAAGGATTTCCCTTTTTTGATAGTTTCCACTTTCTTCTGAACTCCCATGTTATCCTTTTGAGCATCCTTTAACCTTTCCAAAGGAGACGATTGAGAAATAATTTGTGAGATGATTGATGATGTTCCATTCTTTATGATTCTCATGTCCATCTTCATCAAATCTAAGAATATTGGATCCTTTTAAATTCCCATCAATGATAGAATCGTTGGGTCCTTTCTACTTAGAGCATCCACCACCTTATTGGATTTCCCAAGGTGGTAATGGATTGAGCAGTCATAGTATTTTATTAGCTTTAACCATCTTCATTGGCGCATGTTCAAATCTTTCTATTTGGATATATACTTGAGTATTTTGTGATCTGTATATATTTCACACTTCTCCCCAAAGAGTTAATGCCACCAAATTTTCAGAAATAAGATCACTACATCCAACTCTAGGTCATGTGTTGGATAGTTTTTCTCATGAACTTTCAATTTCCTTGAATCATAGGTAATGAATTTTTAATTTTGCATCAACACACAGCCCAGGCCCTTATTTGAAGCATCACTAAATACCACAAAAAGTTCTCCACTTGTTGGTAGTGTGAGAACGGGTACAGTGATAAGCCTTATTTTCAAATCCTTGAAGCTATCTTCACATTAATCACTCCAAGAAAACTTTAATCCCTTCCAAGTTATCTTGGTAAGAGGGTTGGACAATCGTGAGAAATTTCTCACAAATCAGCGATAATATCTAGCTACCCCAGGAAGCTATAAATATTCATTACCAATGTTGGCCTCATCCATCCCTCAATTGTAGCTGTCTTGGAGGGATCCACTGATATCCCATTGCTTGTGATGATATGACCCAATAATGAGATATCCTTCAACCAAAACTGACACTTTTTGTACTTTGTATGGAGCTTCTCCTTTCTAAAGGTCTCTAATATAGTGCTTAGATGCTCCTCATGCTCCTCCTTGGTTTTGGAGTATATTATAATATCATCTATAAAGGCTAACACAAATTTTTAAAGGTAATCTCTAAAGACTCTATTCATAAATTCCATGAATATTTTTGGAGCATTAGTGAGTCTGAAAGTCATTACTATGAATTCATAGTGCCCGTATCTTGTACAAAAAGTAGTCTTGGGGATATCCTCCTTCTTCACCCTTACTTGGTAATATCCCAATCGCAAATCAAAATTGGAGAAGTATCGTGCCCCACATAGTTGATAAAATAAGTAATCAATTTGGGGAAGAGTATACTTGTTCTTTATCATGATTTTGTTGAGATCACGATAATCAATGCAGAGGTTCATTGACCCATCCTTCTTCTTGATGAAGAGGACTGGTGCACCCCATGGTGAAGCACTTGGGTGTATAAACCCTTTATCAAGATTCTCTTATAGTTGTTTATTCAGCTCCTCAAGCTCCACAACATCCATTCTATAAGGATTCTTGGATATTTTCAATGATCCAAGTATAAGATCAATTGATAATTCAACATCTCTTATAGGTGGGAGACCAAGCAATTCCTTGAGAAACACTTCAGTGAATTCCCTCACAATAGGCATGTCTTCAAGGATGGTTGCTTCCTTGGACTCAATCATTTGATCCAGATACATGTGCTCATAGGGTAGTAATATCCATGCTTGAGATGATGGTTCTAAGGAAGATTCCTCCTCCTCCTTGCACTTGTACATAATCGGGGGTCGATTCTCCATATGGAGAGTGATTTCCCTCTCACGACAATTTATGTTGGATCTATATAGGGAAAGACAATCCATGCCAATAATTTCATCAAATTCTGCTATAGGGAGTATGACAAGGTTTTATGATAAGTTCAATATACAAATTATGACAGGGGAGGAGTTATATTCATGGGTTTCAATGATTTCCCCATTTTTCATACTCACTGACATCTTTACTTCCTTGATTTTTGGTGGTGTTTGGATTGTTCTACTAAAATTTCAGGATATAAAATAATTCGTAGAACCAAAATCAAAAGGTACATTCTCTATTATTGAATGAATAACTAGTGTACCTGTCACCACTTCTTTTCCAGGGTTCACTTCGGTGGTTGTGATGGAAAAATCTCTCCTTTGCTACCTTGGAGTTTGTTGGTTGCCTCTGAAAACCCTTGGCTTAGGGAACTGGTTTGGAAAGTGCCCTAGTTCTTTGTAGTTGAAGTAATGAAAAACATATTGAGGTTCAAATGGATCATTCCTCTCCTCTATCATAGCCTCAAGTTTCTCTTGTCGACAGTTGATAGTTAGTTTCCCTTCTCTTCCACACCTAAAGCATTTCCTCATCCCCTTTAGGCAATTTCCAAGGTGCTTCTTTCTTCACCTTTGGTAAGTGCGGTGATGGACTTTCATAGCACCGTTGTATTTATCCATCGGACCACCAGAACTAAATTCCACCTTACGCTTCTTATCCCCACGATATCCCTGAGATTCGTTGATCTCTAATTCTACTTTGAGGGAACATCGGACAATTTTCTCATAGCTCTCGAAGTCACGGATTGCTAGGACTTTCCGTAGGCTAGGTTTTAGCCCAAAAAATAAGCAGTCAACCATATATTCAGAGGTAATGACAAAGCCGAAGGTATATCATTCATGCCTTGTGAACTGTTCCTCATACGCTCCGATGTATTCTTCATCTTTTTGCTTGAGTGCAAGGAATACCCTTTCCATCTTAAGTCGTAGGGTGCGAGGAAAATATTTATCGAAAAACATTTTCCAAAAATCCTTTCATTCCAACACCTCGATCTCCTCATAAGGCTTCGTATTTTTTATCAATGTCCACCACTGATCAGCTTCACCCTCCATATGATAAGCAACCAGAATAACCTTCTCTTGTTTAGAACATTTAAGGATGGATAAGATTTTTTCAATGGAGTTGATCTATTGTTCAGAAATTGAGGGATCGGATGATCCATTAAAAGTATGAGGCCTTTGTCTCATGAAGCTCTCGATTGCAACTAGTTCTTTCATAGGGGGGGTTGAATGTTCCTCTTGAACCATGTTTCTATTCAAATCTTGAGTTAACTGAGAGAGTATCATGAAAAATTTTGTGATTCCCGCTCCCATTGGATTGGGCATCTCATTAGAATAGTCATCACATTGATCTTCGCATCGATTGTTAGATCGAGTCCTCTTATTACCGGTCATTGGATGGAATAAAAGGAAAGTTAGGGGTAACACATAAAGGGTAATCCAAGGGAAAAATGGATGACTTATAAATAACTTTTATTTCCTTAACTTGTGAATCTATATGATTTAGTCTATATTATCCATGATCTACTTCACAACATATATTCTTCGGGGAATTTTTTTTAATTCCCTTAATAATGGTTTATACTAATCTTATGAATTTACCAAATCATATTTCCCAGGAGTGTTGTAACCAAGAGTTCATCAAGGCCCATTTTCATGTACTAGGATACCCTGGGTCAAGCTTGAAACTCCTTATCAGAGTTTTCACTCCTAGGTACATATGTTCCAGAGCCGCCTCTACTTTCTCGTATCCAGATAAAGATGTATTTTCTTGATAAACCGCTTACCCAATACTCACCAAAACTTAGGGATGTTTTTATTATACTTAGTTTTATCCCTAAGGCTTCACTAGGGTTTTCTAATCCTAATCCCAAAAATAACTAAACTCATCCTCTGATACCAACTATAACAACCCTGCTTTTTATTACGCACTTAAACGTGATTTATTACATAAAATATTCACTTGATACAACATATAATATTGAGTATTATAGTTTCTTTGGGGCTTAGTAAAATTACATAACGACTTAAAATGTGAAACACAACATCTTTATTGAAAAATTCCTTTACATGACCACTACATTCCCTCGTACTTAGCATTGCATTGGATAACCTGAGGACATACATAAGAAAAGATTGATCTATAAAGACCATTAAGAGAGTAAAAAAGTCATAACATGAAGAATAAAATACATGATAGGAAATAGACATATCAATGGAGCATAAGAGGAACATGAACATAAAGGCATGATATAGCATGATTATCATAACATGGAAATGTGGAAACAACACTTAACATGGTATTAGCATGAGCCAAGGATCATTGCACATGGAGCATGAGTAAACCTTAATTTCACTTGAATTAGCATGAGTAAACCCTCATTTCACTTGATGTATCATGATACTAATCTTTACTCAATGCATTGGAGGGCTATCAGGGCACACCCTTCTTAAACATTTCATTTCATGCATAAGTGTGCCACATGGATCATATAACATGGATTCATTAAACATCATAATTTATTCTAAAATAAAGGAATGTGTAATTAATATATGAAACTATATAATCAATAAGTAAATGTGCATAAAGGGGAATACCCTTGATAGAATAATGGTCATGGTATTCACTACACAATGACATGGGCATAGAAAATCGCAGTGCAATTTTGGCAGCATAACGGCATGACATAAGAATTCATAAAAATGATTGATGAGAGATAAATGGGTGTATAATCATATATACATGAAATTAAAAGTAATTGGTTTATATAGATACATTTATAAACCTAATTAATGGAATTTAGATTCATAATACAAAAGAATTGCTTGAATGTAAATGAGGAGAGATAAATCCCTTACGGAATTTCAGTATGGTAACGGGTGTACATGGGAGGAATTAATGAGAGGTAAATGGGTATCTCATCATTAAAACATAATGAGGGAAGTATGTAGGAGGTGATAAATCACACACAAACATTTTTAATTGAAAAAAAAGGGTATAATAACATAATGAAATTTAGATAAAAATGAGAAAGGAAGAAATCCCTTACAGAATTTTGGCATGGTAATGGGTATACATGGAAGGCATAGATGAGATAGAAATGGGTATATCATAATTCAAACATAAATAGGACAGTGTAGGGGAGGTTATAAATCATACCCCAACATTTTTAATTGAAAATACAAGGGTATATAAACATAAAGAAACTTGGACAAAGATGAGAGAGGAAGAAATCCCTTACTTGAAAGTGTGATCCCAAATGCTTGGGAGAGGCTTGAGAGAGGATTCTTGGGAGCTTGGTTCACCTTGGGAGGATTCTAGAGAGAGTAGGGAAGAGTTTTGTCGAGATACAAATGCTTTGAGTGAAGAGGAAGTGGGAGCTTGGGTGGTTTTATAAATGAAAAGGGAGGAAATTATTTATTATTTAGGTTTTGACCACCACACATTAAACTAATCAAAACCAAAAACCAACCCATAGTTTTTGAGCATGATTTTTTCAAAAGGGGAGTAGAAAAAATTATTTTATATGTCCAATGGCCTAAATTCTTAAAATATTAGTCTTGCTTATGTGGTGGTGAGTCACACTCTCAAGGAAATCAATTTAAAAATCTAAATTGTTTTATAAGTCTTGGAGGGTTCACTAAAGCTTTGTAAAATAAATAAAATAGACCTAAAATCACATTATTTTAATGGTAAAACATATATTATAAGAACATACCATTTATAGTATTTTATTACATCACTATTGGGTCATTATGATGTCATAAAACACATTATATAATTAAACGGTATTTAATTTTTACCCAAAAATTCGACTGTTTTAGAAAATTTTAAAAAATTCACCATTGAATAATTTCAAAGTCATAATTCCAAAAAATATATTCATTTTATATAAATAATTTTCTAAATATGTGAATTTTTACTTTTAAAATAAAAACTGACATTTATCGAAAATTCATGGGTTTTGACAAAAACAGCTTTCAAGCCTTAATAAAAATTAAAATTGTATACATAAAAATTATATGATCATTTATATTTAATAAAAATTAATTTAGTAATAATATTTTATTAAAATATTATTTAATTCAAAAATACATTAATTTCATATAAATATATTTCTTAAATAAAAATAATATTTGTGCTTTAAAAACTATTTACAAAGTAACAATAATAAAATGAATGTATATTCTCTATACAAAAATAATGTACATAATCATAGTACTAGGGTCTCATTACATAACCCCTTATAACACCCACATAAGACCGAAGGGTAAGGTGTGCGATGGTGACAAACTCTTGGGGTGGCTCAGATAACATCGCTCGGGTGGTAATCTCTATCAACTTTCACTTCTCCCATAGGCGGTTCTGTTTGAGCTTAACGTGTTGAATCTCGGCTTGGGCTTGGTCAAGATAGAAGCCCAATGATTCCACCTCATTTCCAATATCCGACAAATGGGCTTCATATGGAGAAATTCTACTGGATGAGGCCTTCACTTCCTTTTTCTAAGTAAATTGGATTTGTTAAATCTCTATATTTATATTAATCATGTTATCACTATTCAACGGCTATATTAGAAACGGTCACAATTCTTAACGGTATTTTGAAATCCAAAAACATAAAACCAAGTAATTTAATATGTTATATAAAAATTTTACATAATAATAAATTTAATTATATCAAGATGAATTTTCATTAATGAATGTTTGGGTCGTTACAAATATCTCTAAAACCAAACTCATATGGTGATCATGCTTGCACGCAGACCTTGAATAAACCAAAATATCATCAATGAACATAGCCACAAAGGTGTTGAGATACTGATCAAATATTATATTCATTAGATCTATAAAAAAAATAAGAGTGTTAGTTAGAACAAAAGGCATCACATGATATTCATAATGACCATACCTGAACCTAAAATCCATCTTCAGTTTATCAAACTCCCAAAATCTAAGATGATGATAACCTGACTGAAGATCGATCTTCAAAAACCACTTTACACCCTTTAAATGGTCAAAAAAATCATCCACTTTTGGAAAAGGATACTTATTATTAATTGTTACCTAGTTAAACTTATGATAGTCTATACACAATTGAAATGAACCATCATCCTTATCGGCAAAGAGCATAAGGGCTTCCCACGGTAAAATACTAAGGTAAACAAAATCTTTCTCTACCAAGTCATCCAAATGAATCTTGAGATCTTTTAGCTTAGTAGGTTTCATATGATGGGAGGGTTTTGAGATTAGCTATGTACTTGACACTAAGTCAATCATAAATTCAACCTCCATATCTAAAGGAATACCAGAGAAATAATCTAGGAAAACATCAAGAAATACCCGAAAAACTATGAGAAGTTCAAAAAGAGAAGAAACCACATCAAGATCTATCATAAAAACAAACAAAAAAATCTTAATCTCTGAGCAGGAAGGTCTTACATGACCAGACCTCAGATCCCACTCTCCTTGAACAACCTGATAGCTCCCATTAGTAGTAAGGAATGTGACATGTTAATGATAAAAATAAACCTCACAAGCCTAAGGAGAATAGAAACACCCTATGAGTGAACAAAAAGACTAGGGAGAATATGAAAACCCTCTGAGTTAACCCCACAATAATAAAATACATTATTTCCCTAAGATACACCTTCCACCTAAATACCCAAGGCTTCCCATGTGCTTCATTTCCCAAATAATTTAAAAAGATATTTTTATAATCAATTTCAAATAAATATTTTCTTTTATCAAACCTTCTTTGAAAACCCATTTCTCAATGATTTGAAAACACCATACTACTTTACCAAAAACCAAGGGAAACCCCATATTTTATCACAAATCCAATTACACACACAAAACAATCATTCCAATTCATTTAGAAACCAATTTATAAAACAAGAACAATCAAGGTTCATTTAAAAAAGGCTAGATATGGAACCACCTACCTCAAACTTGGGTCGAACACACCTGCAATGGGATCCACCAACACATGAAGGAAAACAAAGACAAAAAGAAAGTCCCTAGGATTGATTCCCACATATTATAATCATATTCCAAAAAAATAGATAGTGCAGAGGGTATAACCTAACATACCTCAAAGAACACACACCTATCGCACAAAAACTAACAAAGGACTGGCCCCTAAAAGATGATTGAACAATGGATCTAGAAGGAACAAGAAATCATCATCAACATGTGATCAAAACCACATTATTTAAATTCCAAAAACCCCATCCAATATGGATACCACAACCAATGTAAATAAATAAGTAGAAAGGCCACTTACTAGAGAGATGTGGTGGAACTTCTACAAAGATATAGCATAAAACAAAATGATCTAGGATAAGAGACATCCAATATCACTTGTAAGAGCCTAGGGTTCATGGATTACAATTGAACAATGAGATAGGGGTAGTTACACATGAATGAGAGATAAAACCTATTGGTCTAAATGGTTTAAATCATAAACTGAGTATTTACAACATAAAATCACCATAATCAACATATGTTAAAAAAATACATTGCCTTGGGTTAATTTTATATCAAGAAAAATATTTACATCGTAATAAGGTATTTTACAACATTAAACAATTTTGTAGCCTAAGGGGTTTTACAGCCTAAATGACTTCACGACATTTACCTAGAAACTCATTTACATCATAATATAGACTTTTATGGTGTAAATATTTCCTATTGGAAGTACCGGGTAGATACCCATGCAAAAAAACTCCAATGATGATTATTTATCCCTCCAAAATCAAAAACACGCTCTTAAACATAAAAGCATGTACCTTAAAATCCAATATGTTACAAAGACATCCAATCCTAAATGTATCACCATGAGGTTGAAACTCATTGGTGGGGAGACCATTAGGGGATAGATAATCAATGGGTGATTTTTTTTACATTTTAGATATTGGATTTTGGTTCCTCCAAATTATTAGGAACATCTTTTTTTCTATCTACTACCACTCAAGATGGGTTATTCATCCTAGAATTCATAAGATGTATAAGGCAATGAGAACATAGTTTTCGTGGGCTATAATGAAATGAAGGGTCATAGTGTCTGTCTTGAGATGCCTCACTTATTAGAAGGTTATGTAAGAGTACCAACATCCAGGTGGTATATTTCAATATTTACCAATTACCATATAGAAATGGGAGTAGAAAACTATGGATTTTTTCTAAAGTATGTCAAGAATTGTTTGGAAGCATGATTCCATATGGATGATTATGGATCATCTCACAAATCTAGCTCACTTAATCCCTATTCATGAATCTAATAGGGTGTAAGACTTATCAAAACTCTACATTTGGGAAGTTGTAAAGTTTCATGGTGTTCCTGTTTCAATTTTATCTGACTAAGACCTAGATTTTACATATTGATTTCAGGAATCTTTACAGTAATCCCTCAGAACCTAGTTGACCATGAGCACAATTTATAATCCTCAAACGGATGGAAATTTCAAACAGACAATCCAAACATTAGAATACATCCTTATAGATTGTGTTATATATTTTAGAGGCTCATGTGAGGATCATATACTCTTAGTGGAGTTATCATACAATAATAGTTATTGAGCTTCGATACATATGGATCCTCTCAAAGCTTTTTATGGTCGTATGTTGCATTCTCCACTTTGTTGAGTGGAAATGAGTGATACTTCACTTATCAGACCTAGAATTGTGCATGAGATGAAAAAAAAAATTAGGTGACCATAAAGGAGATGGATACTACTTATAGTCTTCATAAATCATTTGTGAATCATCATCATTGACTATTATTGTTTAATGTGGGTGTTCATGTTTTCTTGAGAGTCGTTCTGAGGCTAGGGAATTGTCATTTGGGAAAAAAAGTAAATTGTATCCTTAGTATATTATACCTTTAGATATATTGGAATGAATTAGTGATGTAGATTATCAGTTGACTTTATAACCAATGTTCAGCTTGATGCATAGTGTATTTCATGTATCTCAATTGAAGAAGTATCATCCAAACTCTAACCATGTTATTTGATGGGACCATGTTGATATCGATCTTAATACTATATTGATTCACATACCAATATGGATTGTGGATATACAAGAGAAGCTCTTTCATGGAAAAATTATTGGTTTGGTATGAGTCTTATAGAAGCATGGTCAGATTCAGGAAGAGACATGGGAACGTGAGAAGAAGATGTTGGAATAGTGGCCCAAGATCTTCCAAAGCAACTCTAGTCTCTAACTTTCTGAGGATGGAAATAAAAATTATGGGGAGAATGTAACACCCATAATTTCTAGTACTTTACCCTTTTATTTTGCGTTTTGATGTTATATAATACTTGGGTTGAGTGTCAATATTTTTTGGATGGTTTTAGAATGTTTTGGAAGGGTTTTTAAGGGTGTATTCACTAGTAGAAATAGTGTCTTCAACAACGAAGATATGGCATCGATTTTTTATAAAATGATGCAAAATGTATCTTAGGGAACTTTTTGGCATTAGTTTTAACATAAAATGATAGAAGAAATTTTTTATATTGACTTTTGTCATTAGTTTTTTTAACCGATACAGAAAACACCACTGAAATGATTTAGGGCATCGGTTTTTTTAAACCGATGCCGTAAATGAAAAAAAACACTTTTCAGCATTAGTTTTCAAAAAAACCAATTCCATAAATGTCAATAAAAAAATTTGGCATCGGTTTTCACCAAACCAAAACCGAAAACATTTTAAAAAAAACATGATATCGTGAAACCCTCATTTTTTTAGATCTGTGAAACCCTCTCTCAACTCGCGATGAGCCTGACGTCGACCTGGTGATCCCAAAAACCATTGTTGTTTATTTTATTCAATGTTTATCATCATTTCACAATATTTTATCTTGATTATTCATCCTCTAACATTATTTCATAATCAATGAAAGTATTTCTCTTCACAAACCATTTTTTGAATGACCATTATCTGTGGTTTTATTTTATTTTTTTGTTCTTTTTTATTGTTCATTTCTACAAATATTTTTGTTAGATCTTGAATTGTTTGTTCTTCCAATGAATTTGAGGGAGTAAGTTCAAATTAAGGATCCATTTTACTTGGTGAAATCCTAATTTTGTAAGTTTTTTTAATTTTGAAGTTAAATTATTTATCATTAAATTATATTATTGAGTTATTGTTTCAATTATTTGTATGTATTTGATTATTATTTATAAATATTGTTCTTAAAGTTTGTTTATTTTGATAAAAAAATTTATGTGATGAAATTATCAAATGGTCTTGATGATATATATTATGCAACGAACAATGATATATTGTGTCATCGTTCATCAATATAATGTACATCACATGTAATGACTCTATATTTTTCACCTATTAAATTAATACAATATTCAATGTCTTTTGACACACGTGACACCGAACTAATGTAACAACTATGTAATATGAACTAATACATGTTAGATGATTGAAAATAATTAAATAATAATATCAATAAACCACATGTATATAATATGAATGTAAGAACCTGGATCTTCATTTCAGGTATGGATCTTTATTTTAGGTTGTTTTTTAGGAAAAAGGAAGAATTGGGAAGTTTTCTAAGTACACGTCGTGTACTTTTGAGTACATGTCGTGTACCTGGTTGCCACGTGTAGCTGTGTATTGGCCATGAACATAGCCATGTGGGTGACCTGGTAGACTACCTAAAGTGGGGGTTGGTTGAGGCTAGTACATGGTGTGTACATTAAATGAACATGTTGTGTACTTTTCTTTTTATTTGATATATCGGTGCGGGGTTGCATCTCACATCCAGAACTGTCTTCTTCTTCCCGTGTTTTGTATAGGAGAGCGATGAGACGGATGTAAACTTTGAACTCCTACTGATTCTTCATCTGAGCTTTTATTGAGACGTCGCTGGGTGCGTTGGATTACCACTGGTGAGTTATCTCTTCCCCTAGATCCTCTATTCCTAATTTCTCCTCTCTCGTGAGTTATCAAGGGTTGATCATTTTTACCCTTTTCATAGATCTGCGTCATTCTAGGCTGATTCAAGGGTCGACATTAAAGAGTGTTCATCATGCAATATCAAGGTAGGTGGTTTGTGCCTTTCTTTGGTTTCCTTTGGATTATATATGATAAAAGTACCTAATACCCATGTTTAGGGTATTCCATGTTTTGTAATTTAACCCTATTTAATACCTATTATGGTTTTTTTTAGAAAGGGTTATTTCTTATGTGAAATGTTAGTTACCTTGTTATGGGACACCCTATGGGTTCATTCCCTTGATTGTTTGATTTTGGTCGTTTGGTCTGGAATGCCTATTAGGCTTGCTTGTTTCCATGCCTTGTTTTTTTAGTATGGAGTTACTGAATATATGAGATGCATGTGTTTCACATTGTGAAAGTATGACCAAGGGGAATTGACTGCGAGAACTTCTCGAGGTAGGGTCATTTATATATAATTGTAGTTATATTGACAATGAGGCATTGACTGTGAGAGCTTCTAGGTTGTCATAGACCATAGGGGTTATACCGTGAGAGCTACCCAGAGGGTCATTATTAAATGAATGTTGGACCATAGGGCATTGATTGTGTGAGCTATCATGGGTCTTTATATTTTATTTTTTCTATGTAGACCAAGGGGGTATTGACCGTGAGAGCTACTCAGGAGGTTGTTTGAAAATGATTAGTGCCATGTGGGACTAAATGGGTTAGACTTTGTGAGCTTTACTAGAGGTTCATTATTTATTTAATTGATGATATGTTAAACCATAGGGGTTAGACTGTGAGAACTTTCCCAGAGGGTTGCTTTTGAATGATTGTGATGAGTCTACCGAGCCAAAGCACAAGCTTGGACTCGGTCTTACTTGTTTGTTAGATGGTCTTTAGAGAAATTTGTTTTTCTATTATATAGGGGGTACAGAGCTTATGCTATACCTCATAATTAATTATTCAAGGGTTTGAATAATTAATAAATAAAAATGAATGTAATTGAAAACTATAGGATTGTTTACTTTTGAGTATTTCCTAGTTTATTGCTTTATTTTTTGCATATTACCTGCTATATATATTCATTGACATTTAGAAATAGATATTTTAGTGGTTGCCTACTGAGATTAATCTCACACCCTATTTGGTTCATGCTTTTAAACCCAAATAGATTATATGGTTGTAGGTATAGATAAGAGAAAGCACCCTTCTACATAAAGTACTTGATTACTGTTGGAGCTGGAGAGCATGGGACCAAGCTGAGGCTTGTGATGTTGTTGGAGTTTAATAATTTTCTGTACTTTGGTTTTAGTATTGTATTTTCAGAATTGTGACTTGTTTGGCTGCTTTCCTAGACACATGTGACATGCATAATTTATATATTCTCTAGTTGTTATCTTACTATCAGTCTTCCGGTGTTTACTTTTTTTGTATGGTATTACTGCTTCCGTTATTGTTTACTATTTATTATTCCATTGTGTATACTCTGCCAATGATGGCATAGTTTCCCTACTATCAGACCTTGGCCCTCGCTGCTAGTCAGTAGCCTCTGGCATTTGGGGAAATACGCTTGAGGTCATGTGACCAACCAGGTTCAGGGCACCTTGGAGTTGCACCCAGATTCGGGACGTTACAAAGTGGTATCAGAGGAGTTTCTTTTCTACTTTGTTTTACTATTTTGAGCCTATATATAGGGATAGAAATAAATAGGTAGTTGGTAACAAGTCATTCTCGGGATTAGCTAACCAATGTATATGGGAAATCCAAGTTACCTCAAATATTGCATTTTTTTGGTTTTTCAATTTGTTTACAGTTGATCTGATTTTACCGTTGGGTGATTCACTTATTTTGTACTGTTATTGTTGATATTATCGAGGTTCTATTTATATTGAAACTTGATGAGATGAGGTTATTTCTTCTCATTCATCATATAGGCACTTTATAGAGATCATATTTCATACATTCTTTTCATTCGATTTAGGGTGCATTATTGATTGCATGTTGTTGTGATAGATGTTGTGCTAGATATGCATGTTTTTTGTGATAGATGTCATGATATAATACCTGCTATTTTGATAGGGTATTGGAATATGTAAAGTTTCATTTGGATGGATGCCAAACTTTGGTCCCTTAAATGTTATGGGCCCTCTTGGATCGTAATTTGGTGGATCATGTTTGAAATTTAATTGAATTTTGTCAAGTTATGATATGAATAAGAATTCCAAACTTTTATTTTCAGAAGTATGGGCTCTCACGGGTCGGAATTTGTCATTACTTGGACAAAATTATTTTTTAAAGGGTTTAGGAGAAGTTTCAGAGGCCTACTATTTGGAAACCCATACAACACGGCGTGTGATGTTATGAACACACGCCATGTGTTCTTCTATTCTGGAAGAAACAACTTTTCTTAAGTACACGCTGTGTACTGACAGTACACGTCGTGTAGTGCTTGACCGTGTGACTAATTGTGTGAGCAGAGACACGGGGTTGGGAAATTTTCGGTAGAACATGCCGTGTCTAGATTGTACATTCCATGTTGTAAAGAACCGTGTGACTAACGACAGGAGCGGTTAGAACTTAAGCAGTATACACTGTGTCTAGGGTGAACATGCCATGTAGTGTTACCCGAGAGAGAACCATGTAGTTTTAGCCGTGTAGAAGTACTTGGGAGGGAGGGAAGATTCAAGTACACACTGCGTCTCCAAAGGAACATGTCGTTTGTATGGGTGTTACATGACCAGGTTTGGCAGAGGTACATGTCATGTTAAAATCTTAAGGGGACACGTTGTTTAGTGGTTATACACCCTATGTAACCCTATTTTGTAAAACCAGAATGTTTCTTCTCCTGATCCTTCTTGAACTTCTAAGTTTTTGTACTTGATAATCTTGAACTATGGTTTGCGCTTGACCTTGTAGAGTCATGCCACTGAGACATCCTCTGGTTGTACGCCAAATACAGGGCAATGATTAGACACTAGAATTGGTAGGTCAAGGACTACCAGCAGATCCTCCCATCGTGCCCGTCTTGGCACCAGTTGTTATACTGGACGCAGGTGCTGATGCACAGTTTCGTGAAGGTAGTATGAGGATGTTACATACTTTTAAGGGAGCACCACATCCTTCCCTGAATATGGAAGAGTTGACGCAGGTGTTCCAGCAGCAGCAGAATCCCACTTTTTCTAGGGATGGAGGACCACAGGTTGTAGAGTTGCAGTTGGAGGCCATGCTTTCTATCTTTGAGCATCTAGAGATGCCTCTAGATAGGAGGTTGAATCTCTATATGTACATTCTATGTGATTCTTCCAAGAGATTGTGGGAAGTTATCTCACAGGAAGGACGTCATTGGGATATGGCTTGGGAAGAGTTTGAGAGGACCTTATATAATTACTTCTATCTCGAGATGTTGAGGGCCGATCAAACCCAAGAGTTCATGCATTTGGAGCAGGGCGGTCTTTCAGTGATGGATTATTCCTCTCATTTTATAGAGCTTCAGCGCTTCTCACCTGTTCTAGGAGTTGACGAGTTGTCTTTGGCTAGGTGATTTTAGGATTATCTCAGGTATGACATTTGATCGTAGGTGAATGTCTTCAGGATGACTTCGGCGATGGCTATAGTGAACCAGGAATTGATTAACGAGTGAAATCTGAGGGATTTGGGAGCTTTAATCCAGGTTGGTTCACCATCTAGGGTTGGTACTCCTTTGAAAAATAGCAGGAAGCACCTCAGGGATCTTTTACGTGATGTTTCTTAAGGTTGCTAGGTGGTATGCTACTAGTGAAGGAAGAGTGGGCATACGAGACCACACTACCCGAAGGACCCAGTCGAGTGTTGATCTTGAAGAAATATGGGCCATATTCAGTGTTTTTTTCGGGTTTCCTCACCAGTAGTGAGTGATAGGGGTTCTGTTATGACTCCATGTTCAAGAGTAGGACCACTATTTTCCAATCAGTCAAGGAACTGGAGTTCGTCAGGCCATTCCGGCCGAGGAGGTTGTCATGGTCATGGTATCTAGTTAGTAGGTTTTCAGCGATAGTGGGGTGGATTAGCTTAGGGTAGTCAGGTAGGGTCGTAGGGTTGCGGTACAGGTCAGACTTTTGCAGTGGAGCAGACCCAGCAGGAGCAGGATCGCAGACCCTCTACTGTTGGAGGTACGATTCTAGTTTCCTCAGTTTAGTTTATGCTCTTTTCAATATAGGGGCTTCTCATAGTTTTATATATTTTTCCATTATGAAGAGTCTTGGGCTCTGTATCTTTACTTCTAATGATGTTATGACGATAGACACTTAGTTGGGGATTGGGACGGCTAATGTACGTCAGTGAAAGGAGTGTCCTCTTGAGGTTGGTGGGTGTCACTTCTTATGGGACCTCTATGGCTTAGAGATGAAAGGCTTTGATTTCATTCTAGGAATGGACTGGTTAGTCTCCTTTTAGGCCTTTGTTGACTACTATCTCCATAGGATGAGTTTCACGTCACTAGAGGGCAGGTCTTTTCTATACAAGGGCAAATGGGATGTCCAAGTGAGAAGAGTTGGGCCCGAGCATCATGGGTTTAGAGGAATTACATCCCAGATTGAAAGTTTATATCTGGATGACTATAGGACTTCAAAGATGGACTTTCATCCAATGGTGGATCATTTCAGAGATGTTTTCCCAGAAAAATTTTTAGGTTTACCTCCAGAGCGAGAGGTATATTTATCTATTGAGCTTGTGCTTGGATCGGCATCGGTGTCCATTCCTCCCTATAAGATGGTTACACCAGAGTTACAGGAGCTCAAGAGGCATTTAGAGGATTTACAGGAAAAGGGTCTCATATGAACCAGTACTTCTCTTTGGGGTTCGCCTGTCCTTTTTGTGAAGAAGGTGGATGAAACCCTTATACTTTGTGAGGATTATCAGAAGTTGAACCAGTTAATGGTTAAGAATCGATATCCCTTTCCAAGGATTGATGATCTCTTTGATTAGCTTTGAGGGGTCCAAGTGTTTTCAAAGATTGACTTGAGATCTGGTTATCATCAGTTGTGTGTTAGACCATCAGATATACCTCTTATAGCCTTTTGGAGTAGGTATGGTCTATACAAGTATTTGGTTATGCCGTTTGGTCTCAGGAACACGCTAAAAGTTTTCATGGAACTGATGAACCGAGTGTTCCATCCTTGGATTATTTTGTGGTAGTCTTCATGGACGATATCTTGGTGTACTATCGCACTCAACATGACCATTCCATCCATCTTGATATCATATTGAGTACACTGAGAGAGAATTAGTTATATGTTAAGCTCTTGAAATGCAACTTTTGGATGGACCAGATTCACTTCTTGGATCGTGTTATCTTAGAGACATGAGTATCAGTAGACCTAGAGAAAGTAAGAGCAGTAGTTTCCTGGGAGCATCCAAGGAACGTCTTTGAGGTACATAGCTTTATGGGGTTGGCTGGTTACTGTAGGAACTTTATTCAAGAATTTTCATGCTTAGCAGTGCCACTGGAGGGCCTAACTAAGAAGGGTGCAAAGTACTTGTGGACAGATTCCTACGATTCAGCCTTTTAGAAACTGAAAGGGAGATTGAATTTAGTACCAATACTGATTTTTCCAGAGCCAGAAAATAGTTACACCATTTACTACAATTCATCAGGTATCGTAATGGGATCTGTGCTTATGAAGGGGGAAGGATTTGTTACGTACGGGTCGCAGCAGTTGAGGCCACATGAGAGGAACTACCCGACGCACGATCTCGAGTTAGCTGTAGTTGTGCATGCTTTAAGCTGTTGGAGACACTGTTTTTTGGGAGAGAATTTTGTGGTATACACTGACCACAAGATCCTAAAGTATATCTTTACTCAACATGATCTGAATTTGATACAGCGAAGGTGGGTTGAATACCTTCAGTCTTTTGACTTTAAGCATGCCTGCACACCTGGGAAAGGCAATGCAGTGGATGATGCATTGAGTAGGAGGACTTAGATACAGGAAATTCAAGAGGCCAGCAGTGAGTGGTATCTTATGGATCTATTCTCTAAGATACATTTGGAGGTGCATGATAGATAGGGGGGACATTTCTTTCTTCCATAGCTATTACCAAATCTCTACTGGATCGAGTGTGAATGAGGAAGCTATCAGGTTTTTAAGGTCTATTCCTATGGGAGAGTGTGTCAGGAGAAGACCCTACTCCTAGGTAGACCATAGATGATGATTTAGATGGAATCTTATGGGGATTTGTATGGTAGGCCATGATGATCACCCCTATGTTGGCTAAAGGAAGGAGAGGCAGCTATGGTGGGGCCTCATCTTGTTTAGGATACCACTGAGTAGGTGGATTTGATTCGAAATAGGATGGCTACTGCACAGTCTTGGAATAAATATTATGTTGATCGACGAAGAATACCTTTGGAGTTCAAGGTTGGAGATCAGGTTTTCTTACATGTCACACCGAGGTTGGGACATAGGAGGATTAGGAGACAGGGGAAGCTTTCACCGAGATACGTTTGGCATTTTGAGGTTTTAGAGAGAGTCTGGTTGGTTGCCTATCAGTTGTAGTTATCTCATAGGTATTAGGCTATGAACGACATATTTCATGTTTCTTAACTATGTCATTACTTTTCAGACTCGTCTCGTGTTTTTTAACCTAAGGAGGTTGAGTTGGAGGTGGATGCATCCTTTGAGGAGCACCTTATTCGGATTCTGGATCGCAGCATGAAGGTTCTCTATGGTCGGTATGTTCCTCTGGTATATGTTCTATGGAATCACGGGTGAGTACATGATGAGACTTAGGAGAGGGAGGCCAACATATGATCATAATGTCCAGAGTTGTTTGAAGTTTCTTCTTCGCCACCCTTAGAAGGGAAATTTAGGGATGAATTGCTTTAAGGAGGAATTTTTAAGAACCTGGATCTTCATTTCAGGTATGGATATTTATTTTAGGTTGTTTTTTAGGAAAAAGGGAGAATTGGAAAGTTTTCTAAGTACACGTCGTGTACCCAATTTCCGTGTGTAGTCGTGTACTGGTTGTGTAACGACTGAGTACATGGCTGTATAGGTGACCTAGAAGACCACCTAAAGTAGGGGCTAGTTGAGGCTAGTACATGACATGTACATTAAATGAACACGACGTGTACTTTTCTTTTTATTTAATATATCATTGTGGGGTCGCGTATCACGTCCAGAACCGTCTTTTCTTCCCGTGCTTCATACAGGAGAGTGACAAGACGGCCGCGAACTTCGAACCCCTACTAATTCTTCATCCAAGCTTCGATTGATACGTCATCGGGTGTGTTGGATTTCCACCATTGAGTTCTCTCTTCCCCTATAGCCTCTCTTCCTGATTTCTCCTCTCTCGTGAGTTATCGAGGGTTGATCGTTTTTACCCTTTTCGTAGATCTATGTCATTCTAAGCCGATTCAAGGGCTGACGTTCAATAGTGTTCATCGTACAACATCAAGGTGGGTGGTTTGTGCCTTTCTTTGGTTGTATTTGGATTATATATGCTAAAAGTTCTAAATACCCATGTTTAGGGTACTGCGTGTTTTGGAATTTAACCCTGTTTAATACCTGTTATGGTTTGTTTGTTTGAGAAAGGGTTATTTATTATGTGAAAGGTTAGTTACCTTGTTATAGGACACCCCATGGGTGCATTCCCTTGATTGTTTGATTTTGGATATTTGGTCTAGAATTCCTATTAGGCTTGCTTATTTCCATGCCTCATGTTGTTAAGATGGAGTTACTAATTCTATGAGATGCATGTGTTTTTCATTGTGAAAGTATGACCAAGGGGAATTGACTGTGAGAGCTTCTTGAGGTAGGGTCATTTATGTATAACTGTAGTTATGTTGACCCAGAGGTATTGACTGTGAGAGTTTTTGGGTGGTCATAAACCAGAGGGGTTAGACCATGAGAGCTACCTAGAGGGTCATTATTAAATGAATGTTTAACCATAGGGAATTGAATGTGTGAGCTGACAGGGATCTTTATATTTTATTATTACTATGCATACCAAGGGGGTATTGACCATGAGAGATACCTAGGAGGTCGTTTGTAAATGATTAGTTCCATGTGGGACCAAAGGGGGTAGACTGTGTAAGATTTCCCAGAGGGTCATTATTTATTGAATTGATGATATGTTAAACCAGAGGGGTTAGACTGTGAGAACTTTCCTAGAGGGTTGCTTTTGAATGATTGTGATGAGTCTTCCAAGTCAAAGCACAAGCTTGGACTTGGTCTTACTTGTTTGTTTGATGGTATTTAGAGACATGTGTTTTGCTATTATACAGGGGGATACAGAGCTTAGGCTAGACCTCAGGATTCATTATTCAAGGGTTTGAATAGTTAATAAATGAAAATGAATGTAATTGAAAACTATAGGATTGTTTACTTTTGAGTACTTCCTAGTTGATTGATTCATTTTTGTATATTACCTGCTATATATATTCACTAACAATTAGGCACAGATATTTTGGTGATTGCCTATTGGGATTCATCTCACACTCTGTTTGGGTCATGCTTTTGGACCCAAATAGATTATATGGTTGCAGGTATAGATAAGGGAAAGCACCCTTCTACATCATGTACTTGATTGTTGTTAGAGTTGGAGAGCATGGGACCAAGTTGAGGCTTGTGATGTTGTTAGAGTTTACTGATTTTTTGAACTTTGGTTTCAGTATTGTATTTCCAGCATTGTGACTTGTTTGGCTGCTTTCTTAGACACATGTGACATGCATCATTTATATATTCTCTGGTTATCTTACTATCAGTTTTACGCTATTTACTTTTTTTGTATGGTATTGCTACTTCCTCTATTGTTTATTATTTGTTATTCTGTTGTGTATACTCTGTCAATGAGGGCATAGTTTTTCCATTATCAGACCTTGGATCTCGCTGCTAGTCGGTAGCCTC
This sequence comes from Viscum album, assembly GCA_963277665.1. Taxonomy (NCBI): domain Eukaryota; kingdom Viridiplantae; phylum Streptophyta; class Magnoliopsida; order Santalales; family Viscaceae; genus Viscum; species Viscum album. The sequence goes on from OY728160.1 coordinate 643,134,575, forward strand.
TAGCATTTGGGGAAATGCGTTTGAGGTCATGTGACCAACTGGGTTCGGGGCACCTTAGAGTGGCACCCGGATCCGGGACGTTGCAATGAAAATAAAAAATTTACTATTTGTAAATTCAGAAGATATATAATTTATATTACAATAGTATTTTTTTCAAATAAAATATATTAACATTTTGTGTAATTGACCTTAATAAATTAAATTGACCACTTTTAAATGATTGAAACAATATTTCCATATATGAAATAATATATTATCATTAATTAATTTTCATATTCTTTTGAAATAATATTACAAAATAATAAATGTTCAAATGGTCATATTTTAATAAAAACTATTTTTCATTATATATAATAATTCATTTAAAAAATATAATTGTATAAATTTAATTTTGTTAAATGAACTTCAATTATTGATTTAGAATTTCAATATTATCATAGTATAACTTTGTGGGATTTTTTTGGAAATTATGTATTTTCGTGTAAATAATGATTAATACTGTTTTTCCAAAAACAGGTTTTCAATAGCAGTTGGGGCCTAAGAAGTTACCATGGGGAGACTGTACCCCCTATATTAGAATGTTAATTAGTAAAATTAGTAACCATTTATCATACACAACCACAAACATTATGGTATGAAATTAAATAAACATCCTAACATATGTGGTGTGGAAAAAATACATATAGTTACAAAATCATGATTTTCTACTAGTAGATTAGTTTTTATTTTATTTCTATGATTGTTGATATTTCCTATTTGATTATTAATCATTTTTATTGAATGTTTTTATGTTTAAAATTTATTTATTTATATATATTTTTTAAATGTTTATATTTTTTAATATATTCACCGATTATATTGTGATATCAGGTATTGAATGGATCATAATTAGATAAATTTATGAATAACCACTAGTGAATATAAAAAATGAGTTGATGATTTCTTGGAATTTTCTAAAAAATATTCAAAACATAGATTTGATTTTCTATCCATGTTTTTTTAATGGTTGGGGTCAAAGCCTCATTTATTGTTAAAGAAAAGCAAAGACCTCTTTAACTAGGTAGAGGGAGACCCATTACATTGCCCGAAGGCCTAGTGGGATTTTATCCAATTACATGGCTCGTAAACCCATTTTTTTGGTCCAAGGCCCATTTTTTGAATAGTACTTCTATCCATGTGTTAAGTGTTTGAATATGAGAAATTTAAACTCCAAAGAAATCAAGGATCATATAATTTGCTATGGTTTTAGCCTTAATTATACACGTTGGATATGGCATGGTGAAAGAACTAGAAATTCAACATCTAATGTTGATGACAATATTCATAATGAGGTAAATGATTGTATTGAATAATTAATTCATGATTTAGGTGTTTAAACCATCAAAAAATAGCAACTGTTGAACAATTTTATGGAGATTCTGAGAAACCATTATCCTTATGTTGTAGTAAATATATAGTTTTATCAAAAGTTTTGAGATTAGTTAACTTGAAAGAAATAAATGGTCGGAGTGATAAAATTTTCTCTAACTTACTTGATCTTTTAAAATAGCTACTTCCAGAAGGAAATAGGCTTCCAGGTTCCAATTATGAGGTGAAGAAAATATTATGCGTAATGGGATTGGGGTATAAAAAGATACATGTTTGCCCTAATTATTGTGTGTTGTATAGGAAAGAATATGAATATTTATCAAACTATCCTGCATGTGGGACATCATGCTATAAGATAGATGAAAAATTCAACTCAGATTAATTTTTAGGTACTGGAATCTAACCTCTTACAAAATTAGTTTTATATACTTTATAATAATTTCATCCATTAACCACTTCATATAATTTTGATAATTCAACTGTGATTCATTCTCAAGTACCATAATCAAAGCTCCTGCTAAATCAATTTGGTACCTTCCAATAATTCATTGTTTGAAGCATCTATTTTCAAATTCAATTGATGCAAAAAGGTTGAGATGGAATTTAGATGAGCACATCTCTGATGGTAACTTACGTCACCCTATTGATTCACCACAGTGGAAGATATTTGATAAACAATTTTCTGATTTTGTAAGTGAAGTTATAAATCTCATAATAGGATTGTGTATAGATGGAATGAATCCATATCAGAGCCTAAGTAGCAAACATAGTTCATGGCCTATTTTGTTGGTAGTTTACAAATTTTCCCCACATATATGTATAAATAAAATATATGTTATGATGAGATTGATGATTTATGGACCAAAATAGTCGGGAAATGGTATTTATGTGTATCTTTCACTATTTATTGATGATTTGAAACTTCTATGGGAGACAGGTGTTAAATTTTTCAATGTATACAAGAAAGAGTATTTTCTTCTTCGTGTTATGATAATGTTCACTATAAATGAATTTTATTCATATGGAAACTTATCTGGATATAGTGTTAAGGGACATAAATCATGTCCATTTTTTTAATAAGAGACTTCGTATTATCAATTGCATAATGGAAGAAAGATACTGTACATGGGACATCAAAGATTTTTTCCAATTGATCATCCTTATCTTAGATTAAAAAAAGCATGTAATGGTTTACAGGAATATAATATTCCCCCAAAACCATTTTTAATTGACGAATATTACGATAAGGTGAAAAATATTGATTCGAAATTTGGAAAGAAAAGAAGTTTTGGTCTTCAAAAAAATATCTAGAAGAAACAGTATATCTTTTTTGAACTACCTTATTGGATATTTTTAGAGATAAAACATAACATTGATGTTATGTATGTTGAGAAAAACATATGTGACAGTTTGATTGGAACTTTGTTAGACATAAAAATAAATACAAAAGATGGTTTTCATTCTATATTGTACTTGATATCAATGGGAATAAGTTTAGAGTTAGCTCCCACTATGAAATGAAACATAACATATTTACCTCTAGCTTGTCACACATTAAGCAAGATTGAGAAGATGAATTTTTTCGGTGTCTTCATGGTATTAAAGTACCTAGTGGTTATTATTAAAATTTGAATAACTTGGTTTCATTTAAGTACTGTAAATTAATAGGTATGAAATCTCATGACTGTCATGTATTGATGCAATAACTTCTACCAGTTGCATTGCATGGTATATTGCTGACAACTGTCAAAAAGACTATCATCAGGTTATGTAATTTTTTCAAAACCATTTTTATCAAATTCTTTGATCCAAATTTGTTATATGTGTTGTAGAATGAAGTTTCCCTTATTCTTTTTCAACTATAAATGTATTTACCACCTATGTTTTTTGATATAATGGTTCATCTAGTTATTCATTTGGTGCATGAGATAAGAATATGTGGGCCTATTTATTTACGATGGATGTATCCATTTGAAAGATATATGAAAATTTTGAAGGGATATGTTAAAAATACTTATTGACCAGAACCCTCTATTATTCAAAAATATATATCTGAAGAGGTGATTGAGTTATGTACTGATGATTTGTATGAAGTGGAGAAAATTGGTATCCCTATATCTCAATATATGATAGTTGATAGTGAAGGTAGAGGGATTTGAGGCTTAAAGGTAAAGTTCATTCCATGTGGTGAAGTGATGTGGTCACATTTATACATTTTGAACAATATAGATGAGGTTCAATCATATATATATTATCACGTATTGCTAAATTAAAGTTATGATATCCAAAAAGAAATGAAAATTGGATGATGATTGAGAATAAAAAGACATTTGCTTCATGGTTTAAAGAGAAAGTCATCACAGATATATCTACATCAGAAACATTGAAATGGTTGGTAGGGAGACCATATCTTAATGTGATAACATGGTCTGGTTTTGATATTAATGGGTACACATTTTACACACAAAAATCTAGATGACAAGAGTACTATTCAAAATAGTGGTGTAATGGTTGTCACTGAAGCACTGCATTTTTTGAGTGCTAAAGATAAAAACCCAATTTATGCATCAACACCATATTTTTGAGTTCTTTAATACATATGGGAAATTTATTATATTAAATTTTGAGTCACCATGTTTTAGTTTAATTGGGTTGCAAGTAATGGTGGTGTGAAACATGATGAATATGGGTTTAAACTGGTTGATTTGAAAAGATTTAGTTGCAATGAGGAACCATTTATCTTGGCCACACATGAAAAAAAAATATTTTATCTCATTGATCAATCAAATGATCAATGATCTATCATTTTTCAACGGAAAATAATCCATTTAGCTGATGAGGATAAGGATGATGATGATGATATTGATTTATATTAGGCTTCTTCATCTATTACGCAATTTCCATATAACAATGACTATAACGCGAACATAGTGCATTCAGTATGAAATTATCATGTTGAATGGGTATGGGAAAAAACTAAATTACTCTCCTAATTAATCTGGTAATTAGTTAAAAAAAATCTTTTTTGAAATTTACATGTGTAAAAACTGTATTATTTAATAACTATTCAATATTTAAATTTATAAATGTTTCTATCATTTTAGAAGTAATATTTATATTTAATAGTTTACCTTCTATAATTTTTTTGTTTAAGAATCATAAAATCATTATGTTTTTCTTTAACTTACACATGTGTGCCTTTTTTTACTTACATATTTTAGTTTTCCTATTTTCTAATTATTCAATTGGATAATAATATGCAGGTCCATAAGAATTTCATTACAATTTTCTATTTCAATGAAGGATGTAGATACAGAGATAGAGTAACATGTATTGAGGTATTTTTATTTTTTTCATATTATTAAATATCCATTAATATAATTATTTAATGAAAACAAACTTTTAATTTACAAAAAATAATTGCAAGACTATTGATGAGACTTCAGTGGTGGAGTCCTCAGCTTTTACTGTTACGAAATCGAGTTCTTGAGTTAGTTTACGTGGCATTACACATTTACCAAAACTATCACTTTCTCATGGAGATGAGAGATTACATATTACTTTTAATGATGATAATAATAATGCAACTGGACCAAATGCAACATAATTTATCAGCTATATCTCCATGCATAGCTATTGAAAAATTAGCATTTTATATCCTAATTGGAAGGTCATCGATAAGATGGAGAAAGATCAGCTTTGGGAGGCCATAATGGTATAATATCTCAATTGATTTATTTTATATTATTTTTAGAATATGATATATTTCAAATGGATAATTTTTATTTTATTTAATTACAGATGACATCCAATTTTGAAGAAAAAAAAGCAATTAAGAAAATATTTCTTACTTTGGTGGAGATTCGATAGAGAGATTTCAAAATGAAGTTGAAAAAAATTTATGTTTTTGGAAAGAGACAAAATGAGAACCCATGCCTCGAGTATGCGTTTATGGATGTAGATACATTGAAGAAATTTGTTTCTAGCCTACATGATGAATCATTTCTGGTATGATAATTATATTATATTATAAAATTTCATATATATATATATACCTATTTACTTATTAGTTTACTTTTTTTATAACAATACTCTAAGAAATCCCATCAAGACATCTATTTACAGAATGTATACCCTCATACTTTATCACGTGGAGGGTATCATTTATTGGGGGGAAATGATTGAGGAAAAGTTAGAAGCACTAAGAGATCACTCCACTAGTGGTTCTGATGAGGTCTAGTTCGGTCCTCCATTTCCCCCTACTCTCCATGAAAAATGGAAAAGAGCGAGAATAAGAAAAATTAAAAGTATCTTACAGAGAAATCTAAGGAAGTGGCTGAAAAAAATATAAGTAAATATTATTAATTTTTCATGAATTGTTCTATTTTATAAATTAAAAACACTGATATAACATTTTCATTTTTCATTTTAGGATGAACTTCAGGAGAAAGAGACACATGGATCTTTTATCCCTGAGGGTAGGATGAACATCCTAGCCACTACTTTAGGAAATCCCCTGGCCACATAAAAGGATGTCAGATTAGTGTTAGTATTAAGAAAGTTTTTGGTCATCAGAGTAAGAAATCAAGAGACCCAGAAATCAAATCCTTAAAAAGATGAGCTAAAAGATAGGAAATAGTTCATGGGGGATCAAATTCAATAATCTATGTAGGCTATGTTAGAACAATTGATGAGACAGTCATAGTCTGTTAATCCTTCCCAGCCTCTCTAGCCTACCCATCCATTTGTGCAGGCTATACAGCCATCCCAGTCAGACCACCCTACCCAGCCTGCCTGCTCAGATCCTCTACCTCCTCACTCGGACCCAACCTTATATTGTGAGTTGTATGCTGGATATCCTCATATGCATATTGTAGCGTTAGGACTCATGCATTTTTTGGGGGATTCTTTACATCATCAACCTATATAGATGGGTCAGGTTAGAGTATCAGTACTTGATTTTATTGATCTTACTTCTCTACTACCATTTCCTACTGAGGAGGTTACTGGATTTTGGTATTGTCTAAGTCATTTTTTACTTTGTCCATCTGGCCTTCTTCGTTATCTTTTATATGAGGTATATGTTTTTTTAATATTAATTACATATGATTGAAAATTATTTATAATGTTTTTTGAAATTTAACTTATGTAGAAGTATCTAAAAGTAAAATAAATGGAAAAAATGAAACAAAAGGTTTAGAAAAAACAACTGTAGATACTTCTAATATTTGCGATGGGATGCAAAGTTTATTTCAGGCTTCTTATTACTTTAGTAATATCTATGAGTTTTGGATGAAATATGATATATATGGAAGAGAATATCCATTAAGAATATTCAGAAAATATATCATGGATCTAATTGATTTTGAAGAGCTCAACATGAATGTGTTTCAATTGTTTTCCATGTACGTAAATTGACGTTTCAATTTTTATTTCTTTAATTAAAGATGATTTAAAATGACTAACTATATTAATTTTTTAATTATGTATCTATACACACTTCTTATATAAAATGACACCACAAGCATTTATGGTTTTATAGATCCATAATTCATTTCCACGGATGTGCAATATGTGAAGAATCCTAATAGAATTACATATATATGTGAGAGATTATTACATATGGATATTGGGTGTTGGTTTTTTCCATTTCTTAATGTGTAAGAACACAAACATAATTATGAACTAATGTTAATTATAATGTCATTAATTGTGAATTTTTTCTATTGTAGGGGGCATTGGATGTTAGGCATATTCTGCCCAAGTGAATGCACCTTGTATTGGTTTTTCTCTTTACTAGGGCAGGTTCATAAAAAACTACCACCTTGTTAGACAAGTAGGTTTTACTCTTTTTTATAAGTTCATTATATTTAATTATTATTGTATATACATGTATTATTAGTTGATATGTATGAAAATGCGGGTCATGGAAAAAATTTAACCAATATCACATGTCGATAAAGAACCCAAATGTAATCCAATATGTGAAAGTAATATTGATTATTTTTTATATTAGATATTATTCTGATTTTTGATATATATATATATATATATATTGGTTTTTATTATCAATTCAATGTTTTATAACTGCAGTGTCATCATCAAAAAGGACATGTTGAATGTGGTTATTATATTCTATGATTCATGTATGAGATAATCACAAATGGGGTAACTACTGAATTTGATAAGGTTAGTTATATTAATTATTTTATATTTTCTATCATAGTATTATATTTTTTAGTCTCATATCATTCAATGTTTCTATAGACATTCAATGATGTCGATTCTTATATACAAAATGAACTTACCCATCTTTGATCTTTATTTGTGAACTGAAGTATGATTACGATTTAAGGTATTTATATTCTAATGTTTATGATTAATATTACATTTTCCTAATAAAATGTGTTCAAAAACTAATTCTTTTGTTATAATAGGTGTTTGAACATAATGATATCAAATTAATGCTTCAACAATAACCAAAAATGATCATGTTATAAATTTCAGGTATGTTTTTTTTAATTCTACTTTATAATACAAATGTGTAGATATTTTTTTGATTAACTAGATAGAAGTATATATGTTTTTATATATTTTTAGTCAATGATACATGATGTTTGATTATTTTATATTGTTTTTCTATTACATGGATTTTGATTATTTTGGGGGTGTAATATTCTAATTTTTCTAAAAAAAATTAACTTTCGGTGTCGGTTTTTATTGAAACTGATGTTGAATCATTAAAATAAATCAGAACAGTTTATTTCATCAATTTTTATCAAAAACTCGATGCTGAAAACCTTGTTTTTTTACATCACCTTTATATAAATTGGTTAAAAACTGATGGTAATTTATGTTTTTCACTAGTGATGGTTTTAGTGCGGTTAGGGAAAATAATGTAATTTCTCCAGGAAACCATGCAAGTGGTACTGGGAGTCACTGTACAGACACACAGTTTGGCAAAACTATGTGGGTACATAGGATAAATCATACGAGATGGTGGTATTTGGACAGCATCATGCACACAGTTGGTGCATGGTTTGTCAAACCATGCGGCACAACCGTGCAACTCCCTAAGTAATGTCTATTAGCATGCACATGGTTGGTGCATGGTTTGGAAAACTATATGGAACAACTGTGTTTCTATCTAGTTTGGAGATAGTATCATGTTCATAGTTGTCACACAGTTTAAAAACTATGCATCCTAACCATGAGGTATACATTAAATACTCTGAAAATTAGGGTTTAACTCGAATTTACACACAAAACTCTCATTTCTATCCTATTATCCCAGGATCTTGAACTTATCTCATCTTCTAGTAATTCTTGTAATTTCCATTTGATCTGGGAGAAATTTTTGATGAATCAATGTGTGTTGGATCTCCAAAATCAATGGTAAGTCCTCATTCTTGCTTGTTCTCTCAAGATCTACTCATCTCCTCTCTCATGGAGCCACAGATCTAACCTGTCATAGATAGATCTATATCTGATGATGTGTATTTTTGATGAGATATTGTTGGGATATAATGAATAGAAGTAGTTTCAAGTTCAGATATAGAGGTTTCATGTGTCGTTCTTCATTTTCTTCAACCATTGTGTGGTAGGAGGCTTTTCTCCCACTCTGCCCATTATAGAACTTGAAGGATTGATGGTTTAATCACTCTCTCTTGCTTTATTGGAAAAATTATTTGGTTTTAGAACCTAAATATATGGTTTTGAAATTATGAACATAAGTTGTTTGATAAATTTCTCGAAAGAAATTGGTTTTCAAAAAAAATGGTTTTTGTTGAGAACTTGGCATGTGTGGTTGGCATAAGTTAATAAAATTGAATTGGTGGCTCCTTGTTCGCTTAAACTTGGGTTCAGTTTCAAAGTGGCACATGGTATTCCAACAGGTGATGACTTGGTGATGGGATAGGTCACCTCTCATGAGTATTGAGACTATCACTAGGCATGCATGGGTGTATGAGTTGTGGAATGATGATTCCAAGTGGAAATAAAGAATGAATAATTGATTTAGTTCAATTGTTTTGCTTAAAAAAATTATTATGGTAAACCATTTTAATATTATCATCTGTTGTTTTATATATATGTTAGCTAACTTGTTCTTGTTCTTAGTGGTGTGTGTTGTAAAATCTTTGGGGGTTACCTACTAAGTTTTATACTCACCCCCCGTTTGGGTGCTTTGGTGCATTTTTAGATGTTGAGTACCAAGATACAAGTAAAATAAGGGTGTCGTACTTCTATAGTGATTCATTATGATGCAGTGGGAATGGAACTTGGAGTTGGAGCTTGGAGCATGAAGCTTGGTTGGGATTGTTCTTGGGTTGATGCCCCTTTGGTGTATTTGAGTTTTGTTTTCCTTATTATGTCAGTGTTGTAATTCTTTTATTCTATTTGTTACTATGATATTACACTATGGTTTTGAATCGTTTTGTATTACTTTACATGCATCGTATATCATTGTTTTTATTTGTTTAATATTCTATAGGTTGTTCTTATCTCAGGGGAAATCATTCCCCAATGATCTTGTATGTATTTGGAACTTGTTTTAAGCCTTTGGTTTCTTGGGGACGTCACATAAGGTCAACAGTAGCTCTGTCTCTTCCCAAGAAAATGGGTGATAGGTAGGATGTTACATGAGGGTTAATGTTTAACTTATTTTTTGATTGTTATGTCACACTTTATTTTATTACTTTCACATCAGTAAATATTTTTAGCCAGACTAGATATGTTTAGGCATCGTTGATAGTGGCTTGCTGAGTTGTACTCACACCCTACTCAGGTTGTCATTGGTACCCGAGTTGACTTCATGATTGCAGGTCAGGATAAGGGAAAATCCCTTGTGATAGATGGTTGATATGGTATGTCAGGATTGAAGCATGGATGGTGGGACCAAGCATGGCCTCAGAACCAGTATGAGTTTTTTCCCTATTTGAATTATTTTGGAGTTTGTTATGTATAATGTATGAATTTACTTTTGTTTCAACATGGTTATGTGTTTTGGATTATTTGGCACTTGTCGTGATGTCTAATTATGATGATATATGATGGATGACATTATTCTAATTTCCCACTGCAATTGAAACTCTAATAAGAGGGCATAGTATCCTCATGATATCTTCTTAGACTATCGTTGCCTGTCGGCAGCCTCTAACATATAGGGAGGTGCACTTGAACCCATGTTGCTACTCAATTCGATTACTTATGAGTGAATCGGGTCGGGGGTGTTACAATTACCTTGAACCAAACCATATTCATCAACTAAACAAATGTGCATGCATGTTAACCCTTGTATCTATATAAAAAAACTATGCATGCAACATAAGTGGGTTAAACCCATTTAGACCATCCCCCCATGAGCCTCAACCCACTTTTAACCAACCCATTTAGGCTTGTTGCATATACGAGCCTGTATAAAGAAGTTCATATTGTTTTTTATATAGGATGAGTTCGTTTGTGGGTAGACTCGTTTTCAATACACGCATTATTTAAATTTTTATAAATTTTAAATATATATATATATATATATTATAATTTAAGAAATATTAAATTCTTGAAAGTATGTATATTAACCTGTAAAATTCATTTTATCAAAAAGATCCTTTAAAAATTTTAAAATCAAACATCTTAGTTATATAGATTTTGTCACGACTTGACCCAGCGCGACTCAAGTTGCAACTACCCCAAGCCCACCTCCATAGGCCAGGGGCTGGCAACCAGTACCAAAGACATAACTAGCACGAGGAGGCCTTTTTCTAAGTACCTATATACACACACACACAGTCATCTCAATGCAGAAGTGTAGAGGAATAATAGTAAATGATGAAAAATACTAGGGGCAACTATGCATGTAAAACCTCTAGACAGTACAAGAGTATGGTAGTGTAAACTAAAAGTATAGGGGGGAAATGCATGCCCAACCAGAAAGATGTCCAACCTGACAAACTAAAAAGTAAAGAAAAAGTACTAAGAGAGCTCAGCTCCTGATCTCCAAGTTACGACCACCGTACGCAGTCCAAGGCACCAAATATCCCCAAACTCTTTTGTAAACGTTGTTGACCTTTCCGTCGTCTGCGTAAGACACGACACGTGCATGTAAATCCCACACAAGGGTGAATATATACAAACCCAGTAATACGACCTGAAAGCTGAGGGGGAGTAGTAAGAGACATAATAGGAATAGATAGTAAAGAGGAAGTAGTGAACAAAAAGAAATGAAAGAGCTCAACCCAAACCAAGAGAGAGTAACTTCGTCCAAACACAAGGGGCTCAACACGGTGTGTAGATGGACTACATGTCGAGTCTTTTCCACCCATAGCAGAAGAGTAACCTCATCCAACCACGAGAAGCTAAACACAGAATGTAGGTGGACTACCCAGCGTGTCTTCGCAACCCGAGGCAGGAGAGTAACTGAATCCAATAACATGGATATAGATGTGTGTGTGTGTGCGCGCGCGCGCTCAAACCAAGGAAGCCCAAACGAGAGAGAATGGGGATCTCCATCTCACAGCCCAACCTAGGAAAATAGTCTTCAATGGTTCCCAAAGTCTAACAATGATGCACAACATCTTGCGCGTCTTTCCAGCAAAAAACATCCAAGTCAATCCTCATCTCGTCACTATCACTACAAAAAAACTGTAATTTAGTGACGTATTTTTAGCAATGTTTCCCCAAAATGTCGCTAAATTAGCGATGTTTTCAGGAAACGTCACTAAAAATATATATATTTATATAGCTCATTTTGTTGCATCGATGCAAATAAATATATATATATATATATATAAACACAGACACATATATATATATATTAATATATATTTATAAATATATATATATAAACACACACACACACACATATATATATATAAATATATAAATATATATATACATATACATATATATAAACACATATTTTTTAAATTTAGCCACGTTTTTAAGAAAAATGTGTCTATTTTAGTGGCATTTTTACCAGTGTTTTAGAACATGGAAAATTATTTACACACACACACACACACATATATTTACACACACACACACGCACACACATATATATAAACATATATATATATATATAATATAAACATATATAAAAACATAAAATATAAACAGGTAATTATAATTATATATATATATATATAAATTTACACACACACACACACATATAAATTTATAATTATAATTATATATATGTATACATGCACATATATATTTATACACACACGCACATAAACATATATATATATATATGTATATATGAACATAAAATATAAAATATAGAAATAAAATATAAAATATAAACACAAATATATATATATATATAAGATAATACAATTACTTAACAAAACCTGAAGTAACTTGGTTGGTTGTTTGCTTCGTTGTTAAGCTTCAGATCGGTGGTTCTACTCCCAAGGGAGGCCGCATTAATTATTTTGTGGGGTACAGGAGGGTATAGGGGGGTGTGGGGCGAGGTACTGGAGGGGCAGGGGGTGTGGGGCGGGCTACAGGAGGGGATAGGGGGCGTGAGGTGGGCTACAGGAGAGGAAGGGGGGCGAGAGGTATAGGAGGGCCTGGGGGCGTTAGGCGAGGTACAGTAGGGGATAGGGGGCGTGGTGCGGGGTATAGGAGGGGCAAGGGGGCGTAGGGTGTATAGGTGGGGATAGGGGGTTTATATTTTTATTGTTGTAAAAATATATAATAAATTTCAAAAAAATGTAAAAAATTTAAAAATAATTTACCGATGTTTTTGAGAAACGTCAATAAATGAGGTTTCATTTACCGACGTTTCTCAAAAACATCGGTAAATGAATTAGTGATGTTTTTAAACATCGCTAATTAGCGAGGGTTTTTTGTAGTGTGTGTCGCACAATCGAGGGGCACAATCTCTATGTAGAGGACACATGTCCTGGTATAACAGGAGGGTTACACTCAATGGAAAGATAGAGGACTCATACCATGTTCCAGAAGGAGGGTTCCACTCTAATAGTCGATAGAAGACTTATGCCTTGCCCAGTAGGAGGGCTCCACTCTAATGGTAGAGGACTCATGCTCTGACTCCACAGAAGGATTCTGCTCTAGTAATCGATAAAGGACTCATGCTCAGCCCAGCTGGAGGGTTCCACTCTGAAATATGGATGACCCATGTCCTATCCAAACTGGAGGGTTCCACTCTGAAAGGTAGGTAGAGGATTCATGCCTTATTCCAACAGGACATTTCCACTCTCTGATGCTAGAGAACTCATGCCCCGACTCCGTAGGAGGGTTCCACTTTGAAAGCCTATGGTGATCATGTGTGATCATTGTCGTCGTCGAGCATCACCTAAATGAGCATCATGCCCAGAACATCTCGCATCGTATCTCAAAAGTCGCAATGGAGGGCGTCATTACGTTCTACATAGAAAAACAATTAGAGGCTCCTCACAAGCCAAAATCCGAGTTCAAACAAAAAAGATATGAGAGATTAAAATTTCCTCAAAAGGAACCAAGGGGTACACGGCGTGTGAGCGGACTCACACAGAGTGTGGTCCCACTCCAACATCTGGTTGTGTCTCTGGAGGTACACGACTCACCAACCATGTAGAACTACATGGCGTGTACGGAGTTTACACGGCGTGTCCAAGCACTTAGGGTCCCTACCTGTGCACCTTGACCGTGCTTGTGTACTTCGGTACACGACTGTGTCTTTCCACACGAGGTCATGCCCGTGTGCTCCGCCACACAACTCGACCACCCGAGGAAGGGGTACACAACGTATAGGAGGGTTACACGTTGTGTCATCCTTATAATTTTCCAAAACCCTAGCCGCAGCAGCATAGGGGCTACACGTTGTGTGTTCATCGAACTACACAGTGTATAGTTGAGTTTTTCACAGAACTTCAGATTTGTTCTCTGCGCGCTAGATCTGATCCCCCGCCTTCGATTTTGACTTTGTTTCTTCCCAAAAACGAATGATCTTGCTTCGACCGGTGATTTTTGGCCCTACAATGGCCGGAAGTTGAATCCAATTTGTTCTCATGCGAACCCGTACGCATCGTCGCGCCTCCACTCAATCATGTCGCCTCCATCGGTCTCAGATCTCAAATCCATGAGAATCAACACTCGTTATTCAACAATTGAACCCCAAATCCATCCTTGATCGCCAGACTCTTCATCGCCCGTGAAACCGTTGCAGATCCGGGGGTTCGATCGGGCTTGGTCCCGCTCGACAATGTCGAATTGCGATCTCGGGGTCTAATGATGACGAACACAAAACAATTGAGGGGGAAAAGACACAATAACAAAGGTTTATCAATTGTTGCCAAATGTTTTTTGCCGACGATCAAGAACGAGGATATCTGGGGTTAGAAAGCAATTGATTAAACAATGAAACTGGTACATATGTGTATGCCAAGGTTCAACAATTGGCGCAGATCATAAAAAGGATGATCATGCTCAATCAATTTAATCAAAAAGGGCGTAATCTACAATTTGACAAGTCCAACCTGGAGATTTGATCATTCGCGGTCGAAGAATGCACTCGCCGATGAATGGAAGAAGTTGTTGCGTTTGATGCGCTTTGATATGCCCCGATCCAGAGATTCGTCATCGTCGGATGTGATTCGCTAACGAAAGTAGGAAAAACGCTCTGGAATCCTCACAGGGTTTATGCGGCTAACCCTAAAGGATTCGTCATAGCGGTGATCTTATAGATGTAATCCGCTGCGTTAATTTAATGAATTAATTAGATTAATAATTTAATTAATCTATTAAATGTACCGCTAACGGTCAGCTTATCTGAATGCCCTGTGCTGACCTATTTTAGGCCGCGTCTGAGGTAAACACCGTTTCCAGACACAACCGTGATCTCAAATTTCTGATCAAATCTTCCGTTTAAGTGCTATCACATTTTATTTAATAAACTGCGTATGCGTAATATAAAATATATTTAATATTTTTATAAAATTAATTCCGGACACACTGGGGCTCGGAATCGCACATCGTTTCAACGCATGACCTTGAATATATATATATATATATATATATATATATATATATATATATATATATATCACCATGGATACAAATCCATATTGAGAAATATGTTTATTCTCATTTCAAAAATGAAGATTTTTTTTTGAAGCCCAACTCATGAAAACATAATGAATTTGTTCATAATCACCGTAGGTTTAAACACGTCTTTACATGTTTGTACAAAATTATGGGTTTTGGTCTTGACATATTATGGATTTTGATATCTACTATTGTGCAATGCAACAGTCTCATAACTACGTATGCTAACTATTAACAAGAAATAAGTACGCCCCCAAATGGGGGGCTCGTGGAAGGGCTTGGGGGCTCAATTATTGAGGCACATTTAGACTCTCATTGGTTACAACTTTCGGTCCAGATAATTTCATCGTCGTGCAATTTAACGTCTTGACAATTTAACCTAATTCAACCGGCATTCGAGATCCAGGATCATGGAACTGCCATGAGGGAAGGGGTTTCACACAAAAAAAAATCAAGAAATAAATACATTAAATATAAATTCATAATAAAACATACTTCAAATAAAATATTTCGTAGACCAATAAATACATTGAATACATTTAATTTCGCTGACCAATAAATCTATTTATAAATATTTTCCGACAAATGATTTTGAAATTGTAGATTGTAACCGTTTTTCTCATAAAAGAAAAAGAAAATATAGCTAAAATTTAGGAAGAAATATATATTTTTTTAAAAAATAATATTATGAAAAAGATAAGTTCTGACTTTGAGGAATGGACGGAGTCGTTTGGAGAGAGAATGTCGGCGGTGGGGGGAGGTGGGGGGAGGTGGGGGTGGGCAGTTGTGTGTTTGACACGGCGGTCGGTCGCCGCCTCCTGGTGCCGCGCGTTGACTCCACCTCCCCACTCCGCGATTGGAAGCTGGGCGGTGCGACTTCCGGCGCCGACTTTAAACTACCCCACTTGCCGGAATCTTCCCCAAGACACTTGCATGTATATCATATGGGATTTATTTTAAATTGATGCACCCATATATTACATTTTGAAGTATTGGATTAATTAACTTAATTAATTTAAACTCATTTACAATTTTAAAATTTTAAAATTCATTTACCAATTTACGAGGAATGAATGTTAAAATAAATAAATATATTTTATAAGTTTATGACCTTTTAAAGAAATATAATTTCTGGACTAAAAAATAGTAATTAATTTAATCAAAATTTGATTTTTTTTAAAAAATTACATCAAATATACACTAAACTGGAGATACTTGAACCCGGGATCTCCCTGATACCTCACAAGACCAATAATTTGAGCCTTGGGGGAAAATTAAAAAATTAATAATAATGAATCTAATCGGGTTTGGTTATTGGAATACCCTAATACTACTATCCAATCTCTTATCGGCTTTGTTTGGGTCTTTTTTTTGGTATTCTTCATTTTGATTAATCACACACACACACACATATAGACGATCCAATCACAACATACATACATGGTACATCATTTTCCATGAATATTCATTACACCTCACAACATATCACGCACCCAAAACCAATAGTTTTATTGTTTTTGGATATTAGACACATAACCAACTCATTTTACAAACATTCTTCAACATAAGTCACAAATGAGCATAAGATGAACATGTGGCTATGAAGACATAATAGATTCCCAATAAGGATAAACATAAGAGATAATAATAAAAGATAAAAAATGAGCATAAGATGAACATGTGGCTATGAAGACATAATCAAGGTGCATGGAAATAAAATAAGAAAATCATATCCAATAAAACATAGATCTTGAATCACGAGCCATATAATAAACCTTTTGACATAACATAAGACCCGAGTCATAGGGGTGTGGAAAAACGGGTCATTAATCATGACTCATAAAAACATAACACATGAATGTTGCATAATATAGAGTTGTGGCATAAGAATGTGGCACATAAGCATAGAAATGATTTCTTATGTCAAGGCTCACTTCCAAGACCATCATGTTGGATATGTGCACTATAACCATATTGTTAGGAATGATTTTTTAAATTTGAAATATCTTGATATCGTTTGAACGAGTCATTCGAAAATATAATAGATTTTTTCCGATGATCTCAGTACCAGATAAGGCGTGGTGTATTTTTGAACTTGAGACAATGTTTTCATTGCTTATAAAATGTAGCAAATGGAAGTCAGTTTTTTTGATGGACGGGCAGAGAAACTATCGCAACACCAAGGTTTCTTTTTCTCCACAACGCATAACATACCAGAGAGTGAAAACAGGAGGCAAAGCGCGTTGGCCAGGAGACACTGCACTGGTGATTATTGTTGTGCGGTGCACGGTGTGGCTGCAAATAAGAGAGGGGAAGCTTGGGATTGCGGTGAATGTTAAAATAGAGAACCGAACAAAGTTGAGATTGCGCCAATTGAAGTGTGTGATTTCTGAAACTTGTAATTTTATTTGATAATAAAACTACTGATTCTCGAAAGGAGTGGGCTTTTGCCGAACCACAACAATTCTTTTGGTGTTCTTCCATTTAATTTTGTTGCATCGACAATTGCTTACCCAACATCTGATATCAGAAGAGGTGATCCGTTCTTTACCTGCTAATTAATTATGGGAGATTCACGTCCAAAGATTTCAGTCCACATTGATATGTTTAATGGTCAAAATGATTTCACAGTGTGTCAACAACGGGTAAAGAATATTTTGACTCATGAAGGGACAATGAAAGCATTGAAGAAAAGATCAAATAAGAAGGAGAAGACTTGCCCTAATGGTTGGCAAGATATGAGAGATTTGACGATGAGCACCATTCAATTGTATTTGACTGACAATACACCGTGATAGGTGATGAATCTAACAGATTCAGAGGAGATTTGGATGAAGTTGGAAAGCAGGTACAAATCTAAATCAAGGAAAAATCATTTATATATGAAAAAACGGCTATATCACCTTTGAATGTCAGAAAGTGGAGATTTGGGAAACTATTTGGATGAGTTCACCAAACCCTTGATGAAAATGTCTTCGGTGGTGGTCAAAACTAATGATAAAAGCAACATGGTGCCCGTAGAAATAGAAGAAGAAGACAAAATTTTGTTTTTGTTAGGTTCTTTTCCAGATTCATATGCCAATCTTGTCACCACACCATTATTTGGAAAAGACGCTCTAAAATTAGATGATGTTATTTCATCATTGCTAATGAACGAGACTCGACGAAAGACAAATGATGATGGATCATCAGGTAATAATGGGTTTTTTTACAGTGATCCATGGAAGTAACTATCAAGGAATGTCGATATAATAAAGGAATGATTAAGGGACAAGGAGAGATCGAAGTCAATCAAGACCAAGATGTGATTTTGTATGCTGGGAGTGTGACAAAAAAGGTCATATGAGAGGGAACAATGATAAGTTCAGTGAGTGAATCAAGAAAGTAGAAAAAAAGAGGAAATGAATGAACAATCAATTGAGGTAAATACTGTGACTCGAGATGAGACGTATGCAAGTGATTTATTGCTACAAATTATGGAAGATGTGGATGATTTAGAATGGATTTTAGATTATGGGTTCTCTTATCATATATGTGTGAAAAAAGAATGTTTTGATTGTAATGTCTCATATTTTCTATGTATTATTTTTGGAAATTATAGATGGATTATTTTTGAGGTTAGGCGCTGAGACGACGTGCGATTCCGCGACCCGATGTGTCTGGAATAAATTTTTGAAATATATTAAATATATTAAATAGCATGCGTGCATAGTTTTCCTAAAAAAGTAGAATAACACCCAAACGAGGGCCTAGATCAGAAACTTGAGGGCACCATTGAGTTCAGAATGCAGGTTTTACCCTATGCGTGATATAATCATTGTTGGCATGAGTTGTTTGTGTAAAAGTCACCATAAGCATAATTAAATCAAATAATTAATTTATTTTGTTTAGTTTTGACGTAGCGACTGTTTCTCCTTTAAATGTACAGTTATAGGTTTTTCCTCAAGGTTAGCCGCTCAAACCCTGGAGATTCAGACAAATCGTTGGAGAGCACTCTTGGCGGATGACAACGGATTGGAACATGATCATGGATTGTTGCACCAATGGAGTTGGATGATCTTATCAACGATGACAACACAACCGTTCTTCGTCAACGATCGATCCAAAATATAGGTAGGATGTTTTGCTTTATGATTTCCATCCCGTTTCTTAATCCCAGAAGAATACAGATCAATTCCACGAACATAATTGATACATGCATTATTGGTAAATTCAATTCGAGGGAATTGTTTAATTGTTTGTTGATTTATTGCTATTCGTTTATCTTTTCTATGATAATGAATCGAGTCCAAACGAACAACAGCCAAGGTTTGTTCCTCACTTTTATGGTTTATGGATTTCTCCCCAATTTCTTCATGTGATCATCATTGGTGTTCCTTTTCGCCAACATTTCGACAAATACCTGGTTTCCGATCATTGCACGACCGTTCTTCGGTGCAATGAATTGAAACCATGGGTACGAAACGCGATGAAAGTTGCGATTTGAAGACCGACGACGATGATGGCTAGATCGAGGAAGAACAAGACCAAATTGAGGGTTCTTCTTATTCTCGAGTGGCGCATGACATTTTGAACAATAGAGGTGGTTTCCCGATGCATTTCAAGGTCGAATTCTGGCGAGCTAGCAGCAACGAGGCTTAGTTGACGTAAATCTGAGATCTATGGAGTGATTTCTGGTGGAAATCAAGGCGCAAGTGGTGTGCGAGGAAGAATGGAGGAGGAACTCCAGATATGGAAAATCTCGAGCAACATGGCGTGTAACTCAGGATTACACACCGTGTGGGGCCCATTCAGCGGCGACTGGGGTTTTAGGATGAAGATAAGGATCATACAACGTGTGACCCATTTCACGTGTCTTGATGTACAATTTGGGAAATACACAGACATGGGAAAAAGTACACGACCAAGTGGCACGCCATGTACTTATACACGGACACAACTTAGTGTACACGGGCCGATACATGGACACGACCACTGTACACAGACACGACCAAGAGACACTAGCAAGATACCGTGTGTCTCTACAATCCATGTACTTCTGCTACACACCGTGTATATGAGGACTTTCATGCCGTGTGAGGCTCTTCCACATGGGCAGACATGGGGATAGTTGGACATATTGTTTACCCCCTAGGACGCACCATGTACCCCCTTCAAGATTGTTTGTAACTCTTCGTTTTCTTAGTTTGAACCAGTATATGTTGACCATGTTCCCTTGGTTCTTTCCCTCGAGGGTACAATGCGGCATTACATCCATATCACTTGATTGTAATCCCCTCTAGAGGTTGAGTCTTAGATAGAGTTGCAGAGTCCCTCCGTGAGACCGGAGTGCAATCATCTATCACTTTTTCCCTAGGTGGGGTTTTTGGAATCAACATGACCGCCCTAAGTAGGCTGTTGATCCTCTATCTATTAGGTTGTATTGGTAGGTTTTTTGGTATCATTGACATACGATCCCCTACATAGCGGGTTGATCTAGATCGAGTTTGTGGTGTCCCCTAGTGGTTCTGGGCGTGACCCCCTATATGTGTATCATGGTCATCTTAGACCAATGGAATTTTATTGAGAGGGGCCCAATGATCTAGACCTATTTGTCGAGTGTCTCCGATGATATCATGACTCATGGAGTGGATTCTCCCAGAACGAGCGTTGCTTCGAGTAGAATCTGTGGCTGACAGTTGGTTATGATTGCCTGGTAGCATGGTGTCTTTCCTGAGTATATCTGGTTGTTTCTCTTATACATTGATTATTATATCTTGTAATGAGATGATTGTACCTAGTGCTTTGTGTTTAGTGTTTTGGGGGTGTCCTACCTTGTATTGTTATACTCACCCCTGCATGAGATTTGCCTTCATGTGTCGTGTCTTATGCAGATGAAGACCATTTTAATGGTGTCCTAGGAGGACATGGAGCAGGTGGAGCGTACCTGGAGCTTGTCATACCTAGGTGTTTATCAGGTGCTTGAATTTGACTTAGTCTTTTCCCTTGGATTTTGTTAGACTCTTTACAATTTTTTTTGGGCTTGCATTTGGATCCTTTTTCCGCTTTTAGTACTTTTACTATTGTACTCTGTTGTGGGATCTTAGATAAATGCATGCACTATTTCATTTTTTTTACATTTTATCTTTTTTGTGGGCTTGGAGATGTGTGTGTATACAGGTACTTTAGTCTAATGCCTCCCATTTATGGGATATGCCTACTGGGCGCTAGTCTCCATCCCCTGGCCTATTGGAGGCGGGCTTGGGGTAGTCACGAGTTGGACCTTGGTGGGCCAGGTCACGATAGAGTGGAATTAGATCCAAGTTCTACCTTAGGACCAGATTCAATGAGTTTGGTTTGGGGCAAACTTTTTTAGTGTTTCAGGTTCGGCTTTCAGGCCAGGGACTCCGGTGTTGGTGCGACAACCGACATATCCATACACCAGGACTCTGATCACCCGCCTTTCGACTCGGTATATGTAAACATCAGTTGGAGGGAAATTTTTTGGTATATTCATCATATAGGAATGGTTGTGTTTTCCATGTCCTTATTGAGTCAACTCCCCAGATATACTATTTTGACCATGATACATCTTATTTTATTTCAGGATTCCACCACATAGCCATCCATCCAGGATTTCACTACGTGATCATGAGGATGATCCGCCTAGTGACAAGGCATTAGTACAGGGGATTATACTATAGATAACACCTCCAAGTGGTTTACTAGCTATACCACCACCTGTTGAGCCACAACTAGCACTAGTAGTACTATATGGGGATGCACACCGGTTGAGTGCGCTGAACGAGGTTCAAAGGTAGATACCTCCCAAGTTTTGGGGTGATCCAGAACCCAAGTGGCTAAGGAATAACTAGAGGCAATCACTCACATTTTCCACCTAGTGAGGATTTCTACCGACCAGATGAAATTCCTCATAGTGAGTATTTTTTAGGGATTCACTGGGCGATGGTGGAACTTGGTGACTCAGTCACATGACGAGACAAATCCCTCATGGTTATACTTTGAGCGTCTCTTTAGAGAGGAGTTCTATCCATCCACATTGTTATTGGTACACATACAATAGATTCTGAATCTGTAGTAGGGTAGTATGACCATGAAGAAGTACTTAGTGAGGTTTACAGGTCTCTCGAGTTACTCCTTGGATATGGTGCATGATCAGTTCTTCAGAGCTCAGACCTTTTATCAAGGCTTGCACCAGGACATCAGGGCTTCAGTGGTATTGTAAGGGTCCGAATCCATGTGGATAGACCCTTTGCATATTTCTGAGCCTTGTAGAGCTCACAGGAGGCTCAAAGGAAGTCCGGAGGAGTTTGGGTGCCGAGAGCTAGGAGCAAGGAACTTTCACGATGTGAAAGCGGGTTTCACACAGTGTAAAACAATTACACAACGTGAAAGAGGGTTTCACGCTGTGTAATATTTCGAGGTTTGAAAAATAAATAAAATTCAAAGGCAATGTTTTTGTCAGTAGAAACCAACCTCTAGGCATTACACGATGTGAAAGGGGATTACACGTTGTGCAATCCCCCACTATTGTAATGTTTTAAGAAATTTTTAGCCACTCTAGTTGTTAAAACCTATGGATTCAACTTCCCCCTCTATTTTCCCAGGTGACTCGGCAGTCCCCTATTCGACGTTTTGGAGATCCTTTTGACAGAGATCGATCCCAGGCTTCCAGCTTTGATCCATAGTGACCCGGGTTGATCCAAGGTGTGTTTTCCTTCGTTTGTCAGTAGTTTATCTCAGCTTGATCTCTTTTTCCCTCCTATTCTTCTTGAAATTCAATGACGGATAATCTCCCATGTTTCTAATGGGGTTTTTTTGGTTATTGGTTAGTGCGTTTGTGCCATGGAATCCTCGGGTGGATGCAGTTCTTGCGGGAGGGGTGATTGGAAATATGTTGGATGGTCCGTTCTCATGCGAAGAACATTAATGACCTTTTAAGGTAGTATATTCGTTTCTTATCTATTTCTTTATGTGAAATCAAATAGTTTACATGATTTATCACCTTAGATCGCAATGAAATTAGCCTTATAATAATTTTAACTAGATTAAAGAATTGGTATCGATCGCTTAACGATGTTGCTTCTTTGTACCGTGATAACAGTTTGCCTCTATATTTCCTTGATAGTGTGATATATATGCCTTTATTGGTTTAGCATGCTGTTCTTGATTTTTTTGGGGGGTGGTGCCATGGCCAAAAGACCATAGCACAAATTTTATTAAAAAAAAGAAGAGATTACATGATTCTAAAGTACAAAATCATATTGCAATACTTCTCATGAATAGGTAGCAAATTAGCAGGAAGATCATAAATCCATGTAATATATTGATTTAATCCCTTATTAGTAAGGCCATCAACAACCATATTAGCTTCACGATAAATATGAGTTGTAATGTAGTTGATGTCGTGAAGAGAGTGGGTGAAATCCATCCAACGAGTAGTAATCGGCCATGCAAGGTGTGTCACACCATTCCAAATTGCTTGCACAATGGTGTTCTAATCACATTCAATCCAGATATTGTTCCAACCATGGCTCCTTGAAAAATCAATAGCATGTATCATGCCCATCATTTCGGCCTCTAGAGAAGAGGCAATGCCTCATGAACCGAGAAAACATCTAAGGATCTGGCCATAATGATTCCTGAAGATAGCGCCACAACCCGTGGGACCTGGATTGCCTTTGGAGGCACCATCCACATTAAATTTAATCTATCCAGGAAAGGGAGCACACCAAAACCCTTTAAAGGTGTGACACGGTTGAATTTTTTTTCCATAAATCTGAAGACGTCGCAGAATTGTGAATTCATTCACAGTGTTATTGCAATGAACCTTTTACATCGAAGATGCTTCACGAATGGTAATAAGGATCCGCATCCGACCTACATTATGATTGAGTGAGTATTTGTTATGAATAATAGCATTTATATCATACTAGATCACATGATGAAGCTCAGCAACTGTAGTAAGGAAGAGGTTCTTAATTTGCTGAGAATTTTCCATTTCGGCACATCTATTTAGTTGAGTGTTGATAGAGTCAAGAATCAACCATCTGTAGTTAAATATGTCAAAAATATAGTTCTAAAGAGTAGAAGCACTAGCACATGAAAGGAAGAGATGATTAATGTCTTCTCTGTGTTGACTGTAGTGTCTATATTTAGAGCAAAGTTGAATACCCAATGATTGAAGGCATCCATCTGTAGGGACTCTGTTGTGAGCATGGTTCTAGATAAAAGTGAATCTTGAGGGTTTTATCCAGGGGTTGTCAAAAAGCTTTACCCAACCAAAATCACTTTCAGAGTTACAGAAAAAATTATTATAATTTTTTTTGAATTAAGCATACCATTATGTGCAAGTTCCCAAATTAGAAAGTCATCAATGTTTGAAAAAGGGTAGTTATTGATGACATGCATAATGGGTTCAAGTAGATGATCATTTTGAGAATTTAGAATATCTCTAATTGAGTATCTGGTGCTCTCAGGGATTTGACCAGGATGAATCATAGAAATTAAGGGGGTGCCAGTCCAGTTATCCAACTAGAAATTAATGGAAGAATCCATGGTAACCATCCATCTAGAATTGTTTATAATGCTGGAAAAAGATTGTTTAATAGATGGCTAGATAGAGGACCTGAGAAAATTCAATTTTTTTCTTGAGTTTTCCAAGTAATCTCTTTTTTAGAAAAGCAAAAGAATCCGAATTATTGTAAAGAAGGTTATAGGTGAGTCTATCTTGAAGATCCTCATTAAAGTACTACAATTTTTTTATACCAATCCCACCCTTTTCAATAGGTTTGCAACAGGTCGACCAGGGGATGATCACAATATTTTTTTACAACATGATACCGGTCCAAATGAAATTTTTGATAGAGGTATTCATTTTTTTATAAGTCCAATAGACCATTTATAAACCATCATGGATTAGACCATTTTAGAAACCACAGTGGATTTGAAAAGACAAATTCTACCTGCCATAGAGAGGGATTTACCTTTCTAAGAAGATAGTTGGTTAAAAACTTGGTCAACTATTGTAGAAAAGTGAGAGGACTTGGATCTGCCCCAAAAAAATGGAACACCAAGATAATTAAAAGGAAAATAACCTTCTTTAATGCCTAATTCACTAATAATATTACATTTCCTAATGGGAGGAATGTTTTTCCTGAAGAAGATGGAAGATTTTTTCCAACTAATGGCTTGACCCAAAACCTCTTCATAATGAGAGAGAGAATTTTTGGGGTTTCAAATATTTATTTTATCACCCTATAAAATAAGGATAATATCATTAGAATAAAGGAGATGGGTGGGAGCATTCACATTCCTAGAAACATGAATAGGCTTGAGTTTGGTCTGATCCACAAGATGAGTGAGGAGACGACTAAGGTAATCTTCTGCAATGAAGAAAAGGATTGAAGATAAAGGGTCACCTTGCCTTAAACCTTTAGTGCATTTAAAATATCCCTTAGGAGAGACATTGACTAATATGGAAATATAGGTCGAGTTGAAAAGAGTTCGAACTGTATTGATAAAAGAATCACTAAAGTCAAATCCTTGAATAACATTGAAGATGAAGCTCCAGTCTATGGTATCAAAATCTTTTTTAATGTCAAGTTTGATGGCAGTATTACCCCCTATGTTAACTTTTCTTAGAGTATTAATGTTTTAGAGGAAAGAAAAATACAATCCTGTATAGATCTACTCTTAATAAACCCAAATTGGTTCCAGGAGACAATTTTTTCTGTGATAGTTGAAAGTCTATTAGCAATGATTTTGGTGATGATTTTATAAAGGGTGTTAATGAGAGAAATGGGTTTAAATAGGTGGATCTCAGAAGCATTGTCCACTTTAGGAATCAAAGAAATAAATTTAGCATTAAGACCATGAGGGATGACACCATTGGAGAAAAAAGATTTGACAAGTTTACAAACATCCAATTGGATAACGTCCCAATAATGTTGAAAGAAACCAATATTAAAACCATCAGGACCCGGATCACTATCAGGATTCAAACTAAAGACAGTGTCTTTAATTTCATGACCCAGAGGTATTATTAGAAGGAAAGTGTTTTCCTCACAATTAACCACATTCGGAAGGACCTCAGGTAGGAGGTCTTTGTTATTATCATGACCATTAAAGATGGATTCAAAGTTTGAGACAATATTACTGGAAATATCATCCTCATTATTTAAGATATTGTCCCCATATTTTAAAAGAGATAGCAGTTTACAGGATTTCTTGACTCTATGAAGTGAGTTATAGAACTTAGTGTTTCTTTCACCATCAGATAACCATTTAATTTTAAAAGTTTGTTTCCTCATGTTCTATTTAAAGGTGAGAAAAGAGTTTAGTTTTACGGAAAAGTTGATGGAAATTGGTAAATAACATAAATATATAATTAATTGATAATTAATTAGCTAAAAGATTTAAAGAGACATGTTAAATGAATTTGGTTGTTATTGTAATTTTATGGTAATCAAATGGATGCAAGTATGTATGTTTAAATGGAATTGGTTAATGAACATGAAGCATGATGATGCTTTTTGATAAAAGAATTAAAGGCAGGTTAAATTAATTGTTTAATTAATTTGTGATAGCTTTAGATAGCTTGTTGATTAGGTTTCCCATATTTAAAACCTTTGAATAATGAATCGGTTAATTCAAGATGGAATAAGAACCGATTGTGTGATAAAAGATAATTCCTTTTTAGGGATTGAGTTTCCTGCTTACTTGTGAAGTCCAAGTGCCTTGTGTTTTGGAGCCATGAGAGTTTTTTGTGTGTGAAGGACAAATGCCTTGATTTAGGGCCAAGATCCCAGTTTCTATATTTGTTTCCTACTTCTTGGGAAGTGACGTGAGCCCAGGATGGATGATCCTGGAGGGATATTGTGGTATGTGGGGTGGGGAGGCCCATATGTGATGTGAGCCTAGGATGGATGATTCTGGAGGGATGTTGTGGTATGTGGGGTAGGGAGACCCAGTATTTGTGGCAGCAGTTGATACCTGGAATGGTGAGATGCATCAGTATATGCATGTGGTGTTGGGGAGGACTCCAAAGATGATGGAACATGTTGAAGCTGGGATTACCCATTGTTATGAAAGTTGTATGTCTGTTTGAATCTGTTGTTTCACTGACGAACATGTTTTTTATTTATCTTCTTTCCTTTCCCCACTGCTTGAGGCAGATAGATGTGTTTGGTTGCTCTCTTTCCATGGGAGGAGAAGATGTATGGGGTATGCCCCATGCTTTCTGTATTTAGATCCTTGTGGTTGGATGAGTTTACTCTCCAGCTATAGGTGGCGAAGACTTGATAGGTAATTCATATACTCACCATGTTGATCCCCTTGTGTTTGGGGAGATTAGAATGTTTTCCTAGATTACCCGGTGATATGTAAAGTAATGTTGTTAATAAATAAATAAATATTTAACCCATGGGGTTGGATCTTACTGGGATGTAATACTGAGGTTATAATTCTAATAAGTCATGGACTCGGGTTGCTTATGCCTGGAGGGAATGGATCTTTGTTGAGATGCTAATGAATGTAATGTGGAAATCATTAATGGTTAATTAATGGTTAAAAATTAATTAACGTAAAGTGAAATCGATGAAAATGAATAAGATAACTTAATATAGCTCTTTAAATGGATGTGTGCTTATAGGATATCTGGTCTTATCAGTGGAAGTTGGGAGTCTGATAGATGTTATATGTAGTTGTGTTTCAGACTAGGATATGCCCATAGTGTGGTGTTGAGCTATATTATATCATGTAATTTTTGTGTTTCTATATACTACTCCGCCCCATCGGTTAGGGAAATTAACACCCCAAGGATTATGATCCCTGGGAGGGTGTTTTCTCCAACATCTCGGTGGGAGGATGGATGACTGACTACCCCCTTTGGCCCCGATCTCTTCTCTTGGTAGTTACTTGTGCTGATATTCACGATGGTCAGTTTTCCCTATATATATGTGTAGAGAGCTATAATGACGTGTGGTTATTTCACACACATTTATTCTGGATATAGTTTCCTACGGGCTACTATAGGTATAACATGTATGGGCTGTGTTGACTTTCAAATCCTTACTTGGTGTATGGGCTGTGATGGATTGGGGTATAATACCTGATGTATGATACATTTTATGTGGGATATAGTGGATCTCGGAAACTACTTGGTTACTTTTGGTTATGAGGAAGTGGTGGTGTGTTGCACGAGGTGCATGTTGTGGTGCTTCACCTAGGTGTCTGTATAAGGCCCCAGCCTTAAACCTTACTTAATCTTGAGTTATTAAAAGATTACACATTGAGGATCTTTTCAGGTTTAGAGTTTTAGAGAATTAGATCATGAAACTTTCATTACATTCCACATTTAAACAAAGTGGTTACATAAAAGACAGTATTCATTCTTCCCATCAACGGAAACATATTTAAAATATAACATGGATTCTTTCTTGACACATCCTTGACACTATCATCACATCATGTACCTTTCCCTTGACCTGTGAAAAACATTTCAAAAACTTGGGATGAGCATAAAAAGCTCAGTAAGGGTTATAAAAATATGGAAAGGAAACATGAGTTCATATATACATAATAATGAAATCATACTTTACCCATAAAACATAGGCACTTTAACATACCTCATCAAACCATGAATAAATCATAGAAAACATAAGACATAAAGGTAACTTGAGGCATTCATAACATTCTTACATAGGGAGTAACCCTCTTGGTTACGTTTGGAATACCCATCACAGTATATTCCCTAAATCTCTTCGGAGAAACCTTAACGTTTCACTCCTTCGCGTTACCCAATGCATTGGAGAGCTATATCGGGCTCACCCTCCCTTAGTTTATCACGGAACCACCCATTTTCATAACAATGCCCAAGAACCATAACATAAACGTATCACATAAAACATGCATAAAGGAAACAAAACATTTCCACATTTCAATCACAATATAACATTTTAGTATTTTGAAATAATGAATCCATACAAAAAGAAACCATTTCCAAAACCATTTAAAACATTTAATAAAAAGATTTTTGAATCAAAGTGTCCCATACCACCTTGAATCTTAAAATTTTAAACCATTAATATCCATATAAATAAATCCTTAAAACCATTTTGAAAACATGGATATTAATAAGAACAAATAATTAAAACATTTAAAACGATATTTTGGTTAAAGGGGTTTTACCAAAATTAGAGACACTTGAATACAATGATTGAGGAATAACATTTATTCAGAACTTTATAATATCATGAGAATAAATGGATTCATGATATAATACTCCAAAGGACAGTATATACACCATATAAGAGTGAATTGGTGCATAACAACAATGAACCCTCGATAGAAATGTCAAATGTGATGAAATCCCTTATAAAGAAGGTATCCTTAAATTAAGGACAAATCAATCTCAAAAATATGTGTGAAAAATATAAATACACCCAATATAAGTGGATATTAAGTGTAAAAAAATAAAATGTCATTCACACATATTCAAGAGATGACATATTCAATGACTACATGTTGAACCCAAAGAAATCGAAATTGGGTTAAAAAGTTCCCTTGACAGCCTAACGACATCACATCAAAATGAGTTGATGAGAGATAAAAAGTGTATCTCATCACTTGGACATAAAATTTACATCAATAAGGATATATGAGAACATATCCCAACATAACAATATGTAAATTAAAAGACCCAACAAAAGAAGTCTTTTAAAAAAGAGGAGG
Organism: Viscum album; assembly: GCA_963277665.1. NCBI lineage: Eukaryota > Viridiplantae > Streptophyta > Magnoliopsida > Santalales > Viscaceae > Viscum > Viscum album. Next base: position 643,164,725 of record OY728160.1, read on the forward strand.
GTGAAAGGTTCCCTTACCGACTTGGGTATCTTTCAAAACATACACCCCATGAAAGAAGGACAATAGATCATTGATGTAAATACTCATAAAAGAAAGTATATTACACAAAGAGTAGAATAATGGTAAGTACATACACCACTCAATGGAATTTGTGGCAAATGTAGCATAAATCTCACGGGAATAAAATTGAGATGAAAAATCCCTCACGAAAACTCGGCAGCCTAACGGTGCCACATAAAACTTCCGAATATGGATTGATGAGATCAGATAGGGTATCTCATCACATTAAAACAAAATGTACAGAAAGAGGAATATAAAATAACATCCCACATCATAACAAATAGGAGCTTAAAAGAAGTGACATAAAGGGGAGTACTTAAAAAGAAAGAGAGAGGTTAGATCTCTTACGAAAGTTCGGCAGCCTAACGACGCCACTCAAAACTTCCAAAATGGATTAATGAGAGAGAATAGGGTCTCTCATCACATGAACATAGAAATTACAGTAGGATTAATATAAAATATCATCCCAATATTAAGAAATATGAGCTTTAAAAGGAATGACATAAAAGAGTGTACTTAAAAAGAAAGAGAGGTGTAGGATCCCTTACCTCAAGTCCGACTTGACTCGATCGTTCTTTAATCTCCGGAATAATAAACTTGAGTTAATTTCTAATTCCTTAAGAACACTTTTCAAGTTCATTATTACTTTTATACCACTTATTACCATGTCATAAACATTATGTAATCATTTAAGTTAATAATATTTGTTTTGCCGATATTTGGTTCTTATGTCGAAAGTAGACTTCTTACAATTACATGTTGTTCGTGTGGCCAAATGTTTATTATATCCAGAATTGTATTCATTATGTAGATATCATATATTTCATATATATCCAGTACATGCATGCATTTATAACATTACATAATCATTTAGAGGTAAAAAATGAAATGCACCGTTCATGGAGACGGTAAGCCGTACGTACGCATGAACGCTACTTTCATTTATATTTCGTATTTTATAGAATGGAATAATAATGATATAAAGGTATATTATAATTCTAGTATAATATCATATATAATATCATATTTCCAACCTTTATACATCCCACATACGGTATTTAACGAATCAAATCACTTTGAGGGGGCGGTAGTCCGCACTTCCTTAAATGAAGATATCGCGTATACCCATAATGGAAGCCATAAAGGTAAGACAAAAATGACAAATACAGAAGCATAAATAAAACATAAACATATTATATATCATATATAAAAATAGTGACATCATAATGGCCACCTTTGAAGGTGTTAAATGAGTATTGAACAATCATCGTTTCGGGAGGCAGAATTTCACCATCCATGGAAACCGTTTGTTCTTTAACCATTTGATGTAGTTTTGTGAGAGTGTAGCTCGAATAAATCTTATAACAACATCCTAGTATATTGAAGATACTGGTGTTGTTACAAAATAAGTAAATAAAAAGAGTTTAGTGGGTTGGAGAAGCAAAATAAAACAAATGAACACGAGAGAATGAATTACCTTTAAAAGTGTAACTCCTTTTGATTTGAGCCTAAAGGCTTCCTTTGAAAGGATTCTGCCAAAAGGGAATCCTATAGGATGAGGAGAGGGATGTGGAGAGAGTAAATTGGCAGGGGTTGGCCGAGCCAAAGGCTTGAGGAGTGTGTTAAATGAGGTAGAGGTGGGGGCCTTTTATAAGAGGAGAGGAGGGGAACTTTTGGAAAGTAAAGAAATATTACTTTATTTTGAAAATGTGTTTCGGTTTAAAAAGGTCCCACATTGATATAATTCATGTATAATGTGATAAGGCTTCGAAATACACTCATCCAATAAGTTTTGGACATGTGTAGTTCATAGATTTTACATTATCTTTCCATTTTATTTAAATCATCAAATAATGATGTCATCGCTGCATCATTATTATGTCATAAATAATTTAATTTATTTAATGTCTAAAAATTATAAAAAAATACTATGATATAGGAAATCGTTTTAGCTTTCCAATGAATATTTATAATAAAAAATATGACTTTTATAACCCCACTTAACAATTGTGTTAGTAAAACATATCATGTTTGTGTCAATTTTACTTTTACATTAAATTAAATGTTATTTATGTCATTTCCAAACCAAAGTGGATCCATGGGGTCCCCAAGTTGACCCATGGCTTGTCTTGGTCGGCTATGATACAACCAATGAGGGTAAGACATGTGTCAAGCTCATCTCATTTTATTAAAGCATTATTTTTACCTTAAACTACACTAATTACCACTAATCGCGATTAAAAACTTAATAAGTTACTATTCACCAAAAAATTATTTTAATCTCATTGAACCACATTTTACTTCTTAATGACAACCATGTATGTCGGATTTTTGAAAATCAAAACACAATGATTGCAAAATTTCATTTAAACGGAAAATCAGTTTTTATAAGTACCACTTAGTGGTTTCACTATTCATCAAAAATTGAAGTTTTTCAGAAAAATCCCAAAAATTCACCCTAAGCTATATTTGAAATTCTGAATTCAAAAATGAAGTCCGTTTTACAAAATTCAAAACATATAAGTCACATTAATTAATTTAATAATTAATTCTCGCTGTCATGACAAATAGCGTGTTTTATGAAACAATAAGTATCAAAAGATTGACACTAGTTTAAGTCTGATTTCAAAGTGAAATTGATTCCAACGACCACTATTGGATTTAATGGTAAAAATATTTTCTAATTTCACTTTAAAACCAATTCAAAATATAATCTAATCATATAAATAAATTAGATTAAAAAGTGGTTTTGAATTAAAATACAACATTCTACACTATTCATTAAAAAATGAACTTTATCAGAACAATACCAAAAAATTACACAAAGTAAAATTTGATGTCCCGATTCTTAATAAGAGTTTTATTTGGTCCAAAAGAATTTATAAGAGTGATCAAAACTATATTTAATGACAGTTCTCCATTAAAAGGCGATAGGTGAACCCTTAGTGAAAACTAGGGCATATACACCTAAAATTTAATTCTTTCCGTATTTTAAGCCTTTAGATTTTATTGGATAAATGTAAAAACATTTAAAAACATATATAATCATATTTTAGTTATTTCTATCCATTCCCGCCAATACAACGGCTACATGTTAACTACCATTTAAAATAATATTATTAGAGTGCAACGTAAGATTCCCAAGAAACTCGTTGTTGCGTGTTGGGTACGCCATCGAGCATAGCGTCCCCTTTAAAGTCATATTAATATTTTATTCACAAATAGGGATAAATATGAAAATGTCATATTCTTTATTTACCTGGGGTGTTACATCCTTCCCCCCTTTTGGGAATTGCGTCCTCGCAATTTTAAAATTGCGCTTGGAAACATCCTTGAAAGTCCCACATCGGAACAAGAGTTGGTAAAACAAACACTTTAAAATAAAGAGAGATAAGTATAAAGGTCACCCGAGTTAACCCATACTAGGATTCCAAGTATGAAAATATGGACATGGAGGAAAAAAACAAAGGGTCATGTTCTGATGGAGAGTGATAGAAAACATGTTAAGGAGAAAGTTAACCATGAGAAAATCACAAACTTGTGATGGGTTAAACGGTATTCGATTCCCCAGTAGGAAAAGTTAATAGACAACATTTTTGTTTTAAGTTACTTTTTATTGAGGAATTTATTCATAAGGAAACATAATCACTTATCATGTTGACTCTCAACTTTTACTAGATTCCTTAATCAAACTCATATTTTTTTCCATAAGATGAGTATTTTGGGAGACTTGTTCGCATTAAGAGTACTATAAACAACTTCTAGAGGAGCACCTAAAAAAAGAACTATACATTTCCCATTTCTTAAAACCTTAACCAAAACTAAAACCAAAAAGGTTACTACAAGATCAGATAATCCAGAAAAGGATAACCCTTTATAAAAAGAAAATCTATTCTTAATCTCAAAATTTGTCCAAAAAACACAAAGTTCAACGAGGACCATCCGATAAACAATTTGTCCATAAAATTATTCAAAGTAAACCAATATAATATTGAAACCCAAATATTTGAAGGATTTAGTCACATAGTCTTCCAAGTTAAATCGTAACATTTATCTCCAAACAACATTAGTTGCTCCTAAAGTCTCGTATTGAAAAGTAATTAACCTAATCACATATCCTCCATGATAGGTTAATCTTTTTTATAAATAACCCAAAATCAACTTACTCTTAATTCATAAAATCATATAACTAGAAAGAATCATTCAAACTAACCAAGGACTTCACGTAGTCCAGTGGTAGGTGATAAATACCAGTCGCACTTTGGTTGTGGGTTCGATTCCCGCACCTTTGTCCGGTGCGACGGGATGTCACACGGTCTGCGTGTTGTCCTTTTTCCAAAACTATATAATTCTTAAAACATTCCCCAAAATGAGATAAAATCTTAAAGAATAATCATAACATATTTTAACCTCAAGTTTATCTCATTCCTTTCATTTTCCATCATATCATAGAGTAACCCACAATTACCTAAAAAGTAAGGATCATATAAACCCTAATGGTTACCTTAATAATTATTACCTGAATTTCCACATCGAGTTGGCCATCTCGTACATGATGCATTAGAGAACTCACCAAGGTTGAAGTGGTTGATCATGACTCCTTGATAGTTTGTTTAGAACAACTATGAGATTCCTCATTGAATCCCCCATCTCATCCAGTATCTTAATCAGAGAACCACCACAGTTTCCTTGAAACCCATTGTCACTTTGGTGCCTGCTAGATCCAGCCATTTACTAAAACCAAAAAGGTCAGTGTGAGTATATCAACAAAACCATCATGTACTAATGAGGAAGGTAAACACTAATATACACTTACTCATTCACTTTATCTAAAACTAGGACTCTTTCTAAAATCCTAACCATTATGGTAATGTCACTTATGCTTAAAGAATACCCTAACCTATAAAGTTATCTAAACCGACCTTTGATACCAACTATAAGGCCCCAGCTTTAAACCTTACTTAATCTTGAGTTATTACAAGATTACACATTGAGGATCTTTTCAGGTTTAGAGTTTTAGAGAATTAGATCATGAAACTTTCATTACATTCCACATTTAAACAAAGTGGTTACATAAAAGACAGTATTCATTCTTCCCATCAACGGAAACATATTTAAAATATAACATGGATTCTTTCTTGACACATCCTTGACACTATCATCACATATTGTACCTTTCCCTTGACCTGTGAAAAACATTTCAAAAACTTGGGATGAGCATAAAAAGCTCAGTAAGGGTTATAAAAATATGGAAAGGAAACATGAGTTCATATATACATAATAATGAAATCATACTTTACCCATAAAACATAGGCACTTTAACATACCTCATCAAACCATGAATAAATCATAGAAAACATAATACATAAAGGTAACTTGAGGCATTCATAACATTCTTACGTAGGGAGTAACCCTCTTGGTTACGTTTGGAATACCCATCACAGTATATTCCCTAAATCTCTTCGGAGAAACCTTAACGTTTCACTCCTTCGCGTTACCCAATGCATTGGAGAGCTATATCGGGCTCACTCGCCCTTAGTTTATCACGGAACCACCCGTTTTCATAACAATGCCCAAGAACCATAACATAAGCGTATCACATAAAACATTCATAAAGGAAACAAAACATTTCCACATTTCAATCACAATATAACATTTTAGTATTTTGAAATAATGAATCCATACAAAAAGAAACCATTTCCAAAAGCATTTAAAACATTTAATAAAAAGATTTTTGAATCAAAGTGTCCCATACCACCTTGAAGCTTAAAATTTTAAACCATTAATATCCATATAAATAAATCCTTAAAACCATTTTGAAAACATGGATATTAATAAGAACAAATAATTAAAACATTTAAAACGATATTTTGGTTAAATGGGTTTTACCAAAATTAGAGACACTTGAATACAATGATTGAGGAATAACATTTATTCAGAACTTTATAATATCATGAGAATAAATGGATTCATGATATAATACTCCAAAGGACAGTATATACACCATATAAGAGTGAATTGGTGCATAACAACAATGAACCCTCAATAGAAATGTCAAATGTGATGAAATCCCTTATAAAGAAGGTATCCTTAAATTAAGGACAAATCAATCTCAAAAATATGTGTGACAAATATAAATACACCCAATATAAGTGGATATTAAGTGTAAAACAATAAAATGTCATTCACACATATTCAATAGATGACATATTCAATGACTACATGTTGAACCCAAAGAAATTGAAATTGGGTTAAAAAGTTCCCTTGACAGCCTAACGGCATCACATCAAAATGAGTTGATGAGAGATAAAAAGTGTATCTCATCACTTGGACATAAAATTTACATAAATAATGATATATGAGAACATATCCCAACATAACAATATGTAAATTAAAAGACCCAACAAAAGAAGTCTTTTAAAAAAGAGGAGGGTGAAAGGTTCCCTTACCGACTTGGGTATCTTTCAAAACATACACCCCATGAAAGAAGGAAAATAGATCATTGATGTAAATACTCATAAACGAAAGTATATTACACAAAGAGTATAATAATGGGAATTACATACACCACTCAATGGAATTTGTGGCAAATGTAGCATAAATCTCACGGGAATAAAAGTGAGATGAAAAATCCCTCACGAAAACTCGGCAGCCTAACGGCGCCACATAAAACTTCCGAATATGGATTGATGAGATCAGATAGGGTATCTCATCACATTACAACAAAATGTACAGAAAGAGGAATATAAAATAACATCCCACATCATAACAAATAGGAGCTTAAAAGAAGTGACATAAAGGGGAGTACTTAAAAAGAAAGAGAGAGGTTAGATCTCTTATGAAAGTTCGGCAGCCTAACAGCGCCACTCAAAACTTCCAAAATGGATTGATGAGAGAGAATAGGGTCTTTCATCACATGAACATAGAAATTACAGTAGGATTAATATAAAATATCATCCCAATATCAAGAAAGATGAGCTTTAAAAGGAATGACATAAAAGAGTGTACTTAAAAAGAAAGAGAGGTGTAGGATCCCTTACCTCAGGTCCGACTTGACTCGATCGTTCTTTAATCTCCTGAATAATAAACTTGAGTTAATTTCTAATTCCTTAAGAACCTTTTTCAAGTTCATTATTACTTTTATACCACTTATTACCATTTCATAAACATTATGTAATCATTTAAGTTAATAATATTTGTTTTGCCGATATTTGGTTCTTATGTCGAAAGTAGACTTCTTACAATTATATGTTGTTCGTGTGGCCAAATGTTTATTATATCCAGAATTGTATTAATTATGTAGATATCATATATTTAATATATATCCAGTACATCCATGCATTTATTACATTACATAATCATTTAGAGGTAAGAAATGAAATGCACCGTTCATGGAGACGGTAAGCCGTACGTACGCATGAACGCTACTTTCATTTCTATTTCGTATTTTATAGAATGGAATAATAATGATATAAAGGTATATTATAATTCCAGTATAATATAATATATAATATCATATTTCCATCCTTTATACATCCCACATATGGTATTTAACGAATCAAATCACTTTGAGGGGGCGGTAGTCCGCACTTCCTTAAATGAAGATATCGCGTATACCCATAATGGAAGCCATAAAGGTAAGAAAAAAATGACAAATACAGAAGCATAAATAAAACATAAACATATTATATATCATATATAAAAATAGTGACATCATAATGGCCACCTTTGAAGGTGTTAAATGAGTATTGAACAATCATCGTTTCGGGAGGCAGAATTTCACCATCCACGGAAACCGTATGTTCTTTAACCATTTGATATAGTTGTGTGAGAGTGTAGCTCGAATAAATCTTATAACAACATCCTAGTATATTTAAGATACTGGTGTTGTTACAAAAGAAGTAAATAAAAAAAGTTTAGTGGGTTGGAGAAGCAAAATAAAACAAATGAACACGAGAGAATGAATTACCTTTAAAAGTGTAACTCCTTTTGATTTGAGCCTAAAGGCTTCCTTTGAAAGGATTCTTCCCAAAGGGAATCCTCTAGGATTAGGAGAGGGATGTGGAGAGAGTAAATTGTCAGGGTTTGGCCAAGACAAAGGCTTGAGGAGTGTGTTAAATGAGGTAGATGTGGAGGCCTTTTATAAGAGGAGAGGAGGGGCACTTTTGGAAAGTAAAGAAATATTACTTTATTTTGAAAATGTGTTTCGGTTTCAAAAGGTCCCACATTGATATAATTCGTGTATAAGGTGATAAGGCTTCGAAATACACTCATCCAATAAGTTTTGGACATGTGTAGTTCATAGATTTTACATTATCTTTCCATTTTATTTAAATCATCAAATAATGATGTCATCGCTGCATCATTATTATGTCATAAATAATTTAATTTATTTAATGTCTAAAAATTATAAAAAAAATACTATGATGTAGGAAATCGTTTTCGCTTTCCAGTGAATATTTATAATCAAAAATATGACTTGTATAACCCCACTTAAAAATTGTTTTAGTAAAACATATCATGTTTGTGTCAATTTTACTTTTACATTAAATAAAATGTTATTTATGTCATTTCCAAACCAAAGTGGATCCATGGGGTCCCCAAGTTGACCCATGGCTTGTCTTGGTCGGCCATGATACAACCAATGAGGGTAAGACATGTGTCAAGATCATCTCATTTTATTAAAGCATTATTTTTACCTTAAACTACACTAATTACCACTAATCGCGATTAAAAACTTAATAAGTTACTATTCACCAAAAAATTATTTTAATCTCATTGAACCACATTTTACTTCTTAATTACAACCATGTATGTCGGATTTTTGAAAATAAAAACACAATGATGGCAAAATTTCATTTAAACGGAAAATCAGTTTTTATAAGTACCACTTAGTGGTTTCACTATTCATCAAAAATTGAAGTTTTTCAGAAAAATCCCAAAAATTCACCCTAAGCTATATTTGATATTCTGAATTAAAAAATGAAGTCCGTTTTAAAAAATTCAAAACATATAAGTCACATTAATTAATTTAATAATTAATTATCGCTGTCATGACAAATAGCGTGTTTTATGAAACAATAAGTATCAAAAGATTGACACTAGTTTAAGTCTGATTTCAAAGTGAAATTGATTCCAACGACCACTATTGGATTTAATGGTAAAAATATTTTCTAATTTCACTTTAAAACCTATTCAAAATATAATCTAATCATATAAATAAATTAGATTAAAAAGTGGTTTTGAATTAAAATACAACATTCTACACTATTCATTAAAAAATGAACTTTATCGGAACAATACCAAAAAATTACACAAAGTAAAATTTGATGTCCCGATTCTTAATAAGAGTTTTATTTGGTCCAAAAGAATGTATAAGAGTGATCAAAACTATATTTAATGATAGTTCTCCATTAAAAGGCGATAGATGAACCTTTAGTGAAAACTAGGGCATATACACCTAAAATTTAATTCTTTCCGTATTTTAAGCCTTTAGCTTTTATTGGATAAATGTAAAAACATTTAAAAACATATATAATCATATTTTAGTTATTTCTATCCATTCCAGCCAATACAACGGCTACATGTTAACTACCATTTAAAATAATATTATTAGAGTGCAACGTAAGATTCCCAAGAAACTCGTTGTTGCGTGTTGGGTACGCCATCGAGCATAGCGTCCCCTTTAAAGTCATATTAATATTTTATTCACAAATAGGGATAAATATGAAAATGTCATATTCTTTATTTACCTGGGGTGTTACATCCTTCCCCCCTTTTGGGAATTGCGTCCTCGCAATTTTAAAATTGCGCTTGGAAACATCCTTGAAAGTCCCACATCGGAACAAGAGTTGGTAAAACAAACACTTTAAAATAAAGAGAGATAAGTATAAAGGTCACCCGAGTTAACCCATACTAGGATTCCAAGTATGAAAATATGGACATGGAGGAAAAAAACAAAGGGTCATGTTCTGATGGAGAGTGATAGAAAACATGTTAAGGAGAAAGTTAACCATGAGAAAATCACAAACTTGTGATGGGTTAAACGGTATTCGATTCCCCAGAAGGAAAAGTTAATAGACAACATTTTTGTTTTAAGTTACTTTTTATTGAGGAATTTATTCATAAGGAAACATAATCACTTATCATGTTGACTCTCAACTTTTACTAGATTCCTTAATCAAACTCATATTTTTTTCCAAAAGACGAGTATTTAGGGAGACTTGTTCGCATTAAGAGTACTATAAACAAATTCTAGAGGAGCACCTAAAAAAAGAACTATACATTTCCCATGTCTTCAAACCTTAACCAAAACTAAAACCAAAAAGGTTACTACAAGATCAGATAATCCAGAAAAGGATAACCCTTTATAAAAAGAAAATCTATTCTTAATCTCAAAATTTGTCCAAAAAACACAAAGTTCAACGAGGACCATCCGATAAACAATTTGTCCATAAAATTCTTCAAAGTAAACCAATATAATATTGAAACCCAAATATTTGAAGGATTTAGTCACATAGTCTTCCAAGTTAAATCGTAACATTTATCTCCAAACAACATTAGTTGCTCCTAAAGTCTCATATTGAAAAGTAATTAACCTAATCACATATACTCCATGATAGGTTAATCTTTTTTATAAATAACCCAAAATCAACTTACTCTTAATTCATAAAATCATATAACTAGAAAGAATCATTCAAACTAACCAGGGACTTCACGTAGTCCAGTGGTAGGCGATAAATACCAGTCGCACTTTGGTTGTGGGTTCGATTCCCGCAGCTTTGTCCGGTGCGACGGGATGTCACACGGTCTGCGTGTTGTCCTTTTTCCAAAACTATATAATTCTTAAAACATTCCCCAAAATGAGATAAAATCTTCAAGAATAATCATAACATATTTTAACCTCAAGTTTATCTCATTCCTTTCATTTTCCATCATATCATAGAGTAACCCACAATTACCTAAAAAGTAAGGATCATATAAACCCTAATGGTTACCTTAATAATTATTACCTGACTTTCCACATCGAGTTGGCCATCTCGTACATGATGCATTAGAGAACTCACCAAGGTTGAAGTGGTTGATCATGACTCCTTGATAGTTTTTTTAGAACAACTATGAGATTCCTCATTGAATCCCCCATCTCATCCAGTATCTTAATCAGAGAACCACCACAGTTTCCTTGAAACCCATTGTCACTTTGGTGCCTGCTAGATCCAGCCATTTACTAAAACCAAAAAGGTCAGTGTGAGTATATCAACAAAACCATCATGTACTAATGAGGAAGGTAAACACTAATATACACTTACTCATTCACTTTATCTAAAACTAGGACTCTTTCTGAAATCCTAACCATTATGGTAATGTCACTTATGCTTAAAGAATACCCTAACCTCTAAAGTTATCTAAACCGACCTTTGATACCAACTATAAGGCCCCAGCCTTAAACCTTACTTAATCTTGAGTTATTACAATATTACACATTGAGGATCTTTTCAGGTTTAGAGTTTTAGAGAATTAGATCATGAAACTTTCATTACATTCCACATTTAAACAAAGTGGTTACATAAAAGACAGTATTCATTCTTCCCATCAACGGAAACATATTTAAAATATAACATGGATTCTTTCTTGACACATCCTTGACACTATCATCACATCATGTACCTTTCCCTTGACCTGTGAAAAACATTTCAAAAACTTGGGATGAGCATAAAAAGCTCAGTAAGGGTTATAAAAATATGGAAAGGAAACATGAGTTCATATATACATAATAATGAAATCATATTTTACCCATAAAACATAGGCACTTTAACATAACTCATCAAACCATGAATAAATCATAGAAAACATAATACATAAAGGTAACTTGAGGCATTCATAACATTCTTACATAGGGAGTAACCCTCTTGGTTACGTTTGGAATACCCATCACAGTATATTCCCTAAATCTCTTCGGAGAAACCTTAACGTTTCACTCCTTCGCGTTACCCAATGCATTGGAGAGCTATATCGGGCTCACCCGCCCTTAGTTTATCACGGAACCACCCGTTTTCATAACAATGCCCAAGAACCATAACATAAACGTATCACATAAAACATGCATAAAGGAAACAAAACATTTCCACATTTCAATCACAATATAACATTTTAGTATTTTGAAATAATGAATCCATACAAAAAGAAACCATTTCCAAAACCATTTAAAACATTTAATAAAAAGATTTTTGAATCAAAGTGTCCCATACCACCTTGAAGCTTAAAATTTTAAACCATTAATATCCATATAAATAAATCCTTAAAACCATTTTGAAAACATGGATATTAATAAGAACAAATAATTAAAACATTTAAAATGATATTTTGGTTAAAGGGGTTTTACCAAAATTAGAGACACTTGAATACAATGATTGAGGAATAACATTTATTCAGAACTTTATAATATCATGAGAATAAATGGATTCATGATATAATACTCCAAAGGACAGTATATACACCATATAAGAGTGAATTGGTGCATAACAACAATGAACCCTCAATAAAAATGTCAAATGTGATGAAATCCCTTATAAAGAAGGTATCCTTAAATTAAGGACAAATCAATCTCAAAAATATGTGTGACAAATATAAATACACCCAATATAAGTGGATATTAAGTGTAAAACAATAAAATGTCATTCACACATATTCAATAGATGACATATTCAATGACTACATGTTGAACCCAAAGAAATCGAAATTGGGTTAAAAAGTTCCCTTGACAGCCTAACGGCATCACATCAAAATGAGTTGATGAGAGATAAAAAGTGTATCTCATCACTTGGACATAAAATTTACATCAATAAGGATATACGAGAACATATACCAACATAACAATATGTAAATTAAAAGACCCAACAAAAGAAGTCTTTTAAAAAAGAGGAGGGTGAAAGGTTCCCTTACCGACTTGGGTATCTTTCAAAACATACACCCCATGAAAGAAGGACAATAGATCATTGATGTAAATACTCATAAACGAAAGTATATTACACAAATAGTAGAATAATGGGAAGTACATACACCACTCAATGGAATTTGTGGCAAATGTAGCATAAATCTCACGGGAATAAAAGTGAGATGAAAAATCCCTCACGAAAACTCGGCAGCCTAACGACGCCACATAAAACTTCCGAATATGGATTGATGAGATCAGATAGGGTATCTCATCACATTACAACAAAATGTACAGAAAGAGGAATATAAAATAACATCCCACATCATAACAAATAGGAGCTTAAAAGAAGTGACATAAAGGGGAGTACTTAAAAAGAAAGAGAGAGGTTAGATCTCTTAAGAAAGTTCGGCAGCCTAACGGCGCCACTCAAAACTTCCAAAATGGATTGATGAGAGAGAATAGGGTCTCTCATCACATGAAAATAGAAATTACAGTATGATTAATATAAAAGATCATCCCAATATCAAGAAAGATGAGATTTAAAAGGAATGACATAAAAGAGTGTACTTAAAAAGAAAGAGAGGTGTAGGATCCCTTACCTCAGGTCCGACTTGACTCGATCGTTCTTTAATCTCCTGAATAATAAACTTGAGTTAATTTCTAATTCCTTAAGAACCTTTTTCAAGTTCATTATTACTTTTATACCACTTATTACCATGTCATAAACATTATGTAATCATTTAAGTTAATAATATTTGTTTTGCTGATATTTGGTTCTTATGTCGAAAGTAGACTTCTTACAATTACATGTTGTTCGTGTGGCCAAATGTTTATTATATCCAGAATTGTATTCATTATGTAGATATCATATATTTCATATATATCCAGTACATTCATGCATTTATAACATTACATAATCATTTAGAGGTAAGAAATGAAATGCACCGTTCATGGAGACGGTAAGCCGTACGTACGCATGAACGCTACTTTCATTTCTATTTTGTATTTTATAGAATGGAATAAAAATTATATAAAGGTATATTATAATTACATTATAATATCATATATAATATCATATTTCCATCCTTTATACATCCCACATATGGTATTTAACGAATCAAATCACTTTGAGGGGGCGGTAGTCCGCACTTCCTTAAATGAAGATATCGCGTATACCCATAATGGAAGCCATAAAGGTAAGACAAAAATGACAAATACAGAAGCATAAATAAAACATAGACATATTATATATCATATATAAAAATAGTTACATCATAATGGCCACCTTTGAAGGTGTTAAATGAGTATTGAACAATCATCGTTTCGGGAGGCAGAATTTCACCATCCACGGAAACCGTATGTTCTTTAACCATTTGATGTAGTTGTGTGAGAGTGTAGCTCGAATAAATCTTATAACAAAATCCTAGTATATTTAAGATACTGGTTTTGTTAGAAAAGAAGTAAATAAAAAGAGTTTAGTGGGTTGGAGAAGCAAAATAAAACAAATGAACACGAGAGAATGAATTACCTTTAAAAGTGTAACTCCTTTTGATTTGAGCCTAAAGGCTTCCTTTGAAAGGATTCTTCCCAAAGGGAATCCTCTAGGATGAGGAGAGGGATGTGGAGAGAGTAAATTGGCAGTGTTTGGCCGATACAAAGGCTTGAGGAGTGTGTTAAATGAGGTAGAGGTGGGGGCCTTTTATAAGAGGAGAGGAGGGGCACTTTTGGAAAGTAAAGAAATATTACTTTATTTTGAAAATGTGTTTCGGTTTCAAAAGGTCCCACATTGATATAATTCGTGTATAAGGTGATAAGGCTTCTAAATCCACTCATCCAATAAGTTTTGGACATGTGTAGTTCATAGATTTTACATTATCTTTCCATTTTATTTAAATCGTCAAATAATGATGTCATCGCTGCATCATTATTATGTCATAAATAATTTAATTTATTTAATGTCTAAAAATTATAAAAAAATACTATGATGTAGTAAATCTTTTTAGCTTTCCAATGAATATTTATAATCAAAAATATGACTTGTATAACCCCACTTAAAAATTGTTTTAGTAAAACATATCATGTTTGGGTCAATTTTACTTTTACATTAAATAAAATGTTATTTATGTCATTTCCAAACCAAAGTGGATCCATGGGGTCCCCAAGTTGACCCATGGCTTGTCTTGGTCGGCCATGATACAACCAATGAGGGTAAGACATGTGTCAAGCTCATCTCATTTTATTAAAGCATTATTTTTACCTTAAACTACACTAATTACCACTAATCGCGATTAAAAACTTAATAAGTTACTATTCACCAAAAAATTATTTTAATCTCATTGAACCAAATTTTACTTCTTAATGACAACCATGTATGTCGGATTTTTGAAAATCAAAACACAATGATGGCAAAATTTCATTTAAATGGAAAATCAGTTTTTATAAGTACCACTTAGTGATTTCACTATTCATCAAAAATTGAAGTTTTTCAGAAAAATCCCAAAAATTCACCCTAAGATATATTTGATATTCTGAATTCAAAAATGAAGTCCGTTTTAAAAAATTCAAAACATATAAGTCACATTAATTAATTTAATAATTAATTCTCGCTGTCATGACAAATAGCGTGTTTTATGAAACAATAAGTATCAAAAGATTGACACTAGTTTAAGTCTGATTTCAAAGTGAAATTGATTCCAACGACCACTATTGGATTTAATGGTAAAAATATTTTCTAATTTCACTTTAAAACCAATTCAAAATATAATCTAATCATATAAATAAATTAGATTAAAAAGTGGTTTTGAATTAAAATACAACATTCTACACTATTCATTAAAAAATGAACTTTATCAGAACAATACCAAAAAATTACACAAAGTAAAATTTGATGTCCCGATTCTTAATAAGAGTTTTATTTGGTCCAAAAGAATGTATAAGAGTGATCAAAACTATATTTAATGACAGTTCTCCATTAAAAGGCGATAGGTGAACCTTTAGTGAAAACTAGGGCATATACACCTAAAATTTAATTCTTTCCGTATTTTAAGCCTTTAGATTTTATTGAATAAATGTAAAAACATTTAAAAAGATATATAATCATATTTTAGTTATTTCTATCCATTCCCGCCAATACAACGGCTACATGTTAACTACCATTTAAAATAATATTATTAGAGTGCAACGTAAGATTCCCAAGAAACTCGTTGTTGCGTGTTGAGTACGCCATCGAGCATAGCGTCCCCTTTAAAGTCATATTAATATTTTATTCACAAATAGGGATAAATATGAAAATGTCATATTCTTTATTTACCTGGGGTGTTACAGTCTGCGAGCTATCCTTTTTGAAGAGCGATGCTCAAGACGTGCAATGTTGGGGTAGAGTAGCAAACCAATGGGGAAGTAGTAATGAGGTACCCTTGATATTATTTATTATATTATATTCTCTTGTATGCGATACTTGGTGAGAGTGGCCATGGTGTGGTTGAGAACTTAGTATACCTATTTAGGTGACGAGTTAGTTTCGCTTGTTATTCATTTTGCTTTATCATGATTTCTTTACCTTTTGCACAAGAGGCTCCAGGGAGGATCCTACTGAGTATACTATTATACTCACCCTATGTATATATAAACTATTTTTAAGGCTAGTTGGAGATCAGGATGGTTACTACTAGCTTGGGGTTTAACAGGAGCTATTTGGGCTTTGTGGTCACTCCCGTCATTACTTTTCCTTTGGTACTTTCAGTTTTCTCTTTCAGTTGTAGTAGTTATTGCCTAACATTACATTCGTGTACTTAGGTTTTCTTTTATATTGGAGTCTGAGTAGGAGTTGGTTGGTTTATATCTTATCTCTCTCTTCCGCATGTGTTTCTCTTGGAGGGAAATGCCTCCCATCTGCATGTTTATTTTACCCTTGGTGCTAGTCGCTACCCGGGGCCTACTGGAGGCAGGACTCGGGGGGTCACATATCTCTCTTCTCCCATTTCCGGCCTAGGAGGGGTACACTTTGAGGGGAGGGGGTCATGAGAAAGTGGTATCAAAGGTCTGGTTGAGGGATATGATGAAGTTTGGAGTTAGACACAGGTGAGGTTACATGGGTTGGTAGGGAAATAATGCCATCTAAGTTTAGCAAGTGCTGTAAACACGAGAGACCGATTGAGACATGAGTATTTAGGCCCCCCCTGTGATCTGATGCATAGACCTTTAAGATTACAACATTCACTAAATGAGGTGATACTGGTTACAGGGTAGTGACCTAGGAAAATATCATGCATCATTATTCTTTGTGCATGTGTTTGAATGAGTAGACCTTGGGATATGTTAACCTAAAATGAATAAAAGAAAACAATTAATTAATGTTAAGGTATTACATATTCCGGGTTTAGGAACTCTAACTATTTGTTCCTTTATAGGCATGACTCTAGGTCAACGAACTCATCAGGTTCGTGCAGAAGATGTTCAATAGGTTGCGCTAGCAGATCGCTGCAGAGTGTAGGTTGACGACGACAACACTTGGAGGAGGACACTTCAAGAGTTTCAACACCAGAGCCTCCAGAGTTATGAGGGCTTCGTTTTAGATGTAGTCACAAAAGATTGGTTGGAGGAAGTTGAGATAGTATTCAGTTCGATCCGTGCTTAGAAGAAGCACTAGGTATTGTTGGCTGTGATGATGCTGCGTGGGGCAGCGATACAGTGATGGTTCTTGTTCCCCGGGGATCGCGAGGAGTCACCAGTCTCATGGTAGGAGTTTTGAGACCAGTTTAGAGTCAAGTTTCTTTATTTGACCACGAAGGTGACCGGTCGCCAGGAGTTTCCTACCCTTCGGCAGGGGACACTACCACATATCTGAGCAAGGGATGCGCCAGATTTTATTAGAGCTAAACAGAAAGTGCTGATAAAAGGGGGGTCTTTATCAATGCTTGCTAAAAGCGCTGATTAAGGTATACCCTTTATCAGCGCTATTATAAGTGATGCTAAAGTTTAAAAAAAATTATTAATTTATATAAAATTATTATATTTATAGTAAAAAATAATGTTTATTTGTATACATTAAATAAAAAACACATGTTTATAATTAATATATATTTTTTAATAATTGAAATATTTATATAATGTTTTAAAAAAGTATTTCTAATATTATAATTAAATAAATATATATTTAAATAATTATAAGATTACAATAAATTTCATTAAATAATAAATATATTTATTATATTTATAATTATATATAAATACTTTTTAAATATATATAATTATAATTATAAATATAAATAAATAAATAAATGTTTCCAATGAATTTGGTTAATAAATATATTATTGCGTGAGTATAATTGACATGCATATATGTTATGTATTCATCATGAATGTTCATTTATACATTACACCCTTCTTATTATTCATGTTGTCCATATGCGATGACTCATTTTTTATTATCTATACTTTACTAGGTATATGATTCATTCATGTTGTACCCCCAAGCACCTAATATATAAATATATATGATTCATTCATGTTATACCCATGAATCTATTATGTTCTAAAAAATACTTATAAAATTGCAATAAATATATTTTAATAATAAATATATTTATTATATTTATAATTATAAAATTTTAATTACATATAAATACTTTTTAAATATATTTATTTGTAATTATAATTATAACTATATATATATTTAAATAATTATAAAATTAGAATAAATACATCATTTATAATTTTATAAATATATATATATATATATATTTATAATTATATAAAAATATTTATAAAAATATTTATTTATAGTTATAATTATAAATAAATATATATGTAAATAATTATAAAATTATAATAAATTTATTTATTATACTTATAAAGTTATAAATATATATAATTAAATAAATAAATTTATAAATATATACAAATATTTATAAATAAATACAAATAGTTATAATTATAATTCTAAATAAATATAGATATATGTAAATAATTATAAAATTATAATACATATATGAATTATATATATTTATATACAAATATTTATAAATAAATAAAAATAGTCATAATTATAATTCTAAATAAATATAGATATATTTAAATAATTATAAAATTGTAATAAATATATTAATTATATATATTTATAAAATTATAAACACATTTGTTATAATTTAATAATTATTTAAATAAATAAATGAATAAATATATTTATAATTACTATTTTTAATGACAAATAAATAAATATTTATTTATATTTATAATTATAAATAAATATATATTTATTTAAATAATTACAAATTTTTAAAAAATATATTTATTATTCTTATAATGTTATATATAATTAAATTAATATAATTATAAATATATACAAATATTGATAAATAAATACAAATATTTATTATAATTTTTAATTACAAATAAATAAATATATATTTATATTTATAATTATAAATAAATATATATTTATTTAAATAATTATAAATTTTTAAAAAATATATTTATTATTCTTATAATGTTATATATAATTAAATGAATATATTTATAAATATATACAAATATCGATAAATAAATACAAATATTTATAATTATAATTATAAATAAATACAGATATATTTAAATAATTATAAAATTATAATAAATATATCAATTATATATATTAATAAAATTATAAATATAATAAATATAATTGTTATACTTTTATAATTTTTTAAATAAATAATATATATATATATATATTTATAATTATAATTATATATATATATATATTCATTTAAATAATTATAAAATTATAAGAAATATACTTATTATATTTATAATTATTTAAATAAATAAACATAAAATTATATGAAATATACTTATTATATTTATAATTATTTAAATAAATAATTATAAAATTATAAGAAATATACTTATTATATTTATAATCTTAGAAATATATATAATAAATATATTAATTATATATATTTATAAGATTATAGATATAATAAATATATTTCTTATAATTTTATAATTATTTAAATGAAAATATATATTTATTTATAATTATAACTATAAATAAATAAATATATTTATTTATTTAAATAATTATAAAATTATAAAAAATATATTTATTATATTTATTATTTTATGAATATATATAATTAATATATTTATTAAAATTTTACAAAAAAAAAATATTTATTTATTTCTAGTTATATTTATAAATAAATAAATATATATTTATCAGATATATAATTTTATAAATATATATAATAATATAAATAAATTATTAACATTATATCTTTATTAGTGTTTTTTTAGCACTGCTAAATATAGACCTTTATCAGCACTAAAAAAGCAACGATAAAAGCATGTTTTATCAACGCTTTTTATTTTAGCGCTGATAAAACATACATTTATCTGCACTTTTTAACTAGCGCTGATAAAAGCTTCACCCGATTTTATAAATGAACCTTAACAGTCAACTTCTTCTCTCGTACACCTCAAGCTCTTGTAGAAGCCGAACCCTGCGCCGCCGACCCCTCCTCTGCGTCGACCTCACCTCTATCATCGTCGAACCCTCCTCTGCTGCTGACCCCTCCTCCGCTGCCGCGAATCCCTCCTTCGCTGCCGTGAATCCCTCCTCCGCTGCCGCGAACCCCTCCTCCGCCGTGAACCCACCTCTACCGCGAACCCTCATCCACCGCGAACCCACCTCTGCCGCAAACCTACCTCCACTGCGAACCCACCTCCGTCGCGTGTTGAACCCCACCTCCTGCCGCGAACCCCTCCTCTATCGCGAACCCTCCCCCGCTACAAACCCACCTCCACCGCGAACCCCACCTCCACTGCGAACCACTCCGTGGCCTCCGCTGCCGCCACTGCCACCTACCCCGAATCCGCTGTTTCTAGACCCTACTACTACCGTGGAAGGGGTATTCCATTTTTTCTACATTATTATGAATTTCTAATATATAGATAGATTTTGGCTTGGTTTTGGTTTGTTCTTACATTACATTTAAAATGAAAGAAATTATTTTGAATACCTTCAAATGGAGTGTCATTGATTCAATAACCCTAGTATTATCATACAAATCCTTTAAAATATCTATATATTTTATATTTTCTACAATAACATTGTTGGAATTCTTAATAGGAGAGGTTTTAGAAAAAGGCCATTCCCCCTTCTAAACCAAACAAGCCTCTAAAATTAACATTCTCATCTCTTGTGAAAAGGAACTAGCATATTGAGACCCCCTACAACTATTTTCATCCTATGGAATTCCAATACCTTATTTCTTTGACTTTCAATAACTATCAACGAATCTTCATTCAACTTCTTTGATGTTCTAACATTATCCATAAACTAGTCTAAAACTCAATAACATGATATCCCTTTATATTATGTTTGTTTTATTCAGCTAAAAATTTGTAGCATTCTTCCAACCTCACATTTTCATTCCATTCCATATGCTCCACAAACTCATTTTTTCATAATTTATTTATGGTCAAAGACCTTATATTGAGCCATAGAGTGACCCATAAAATTACCTGACCAACAAAATGATGGAATATTTTCATTTTAACTTCTTAAATAAAGCTATTGGAATAATTATTGTTAGAGCCAGTATTATAGATCTAACTGACATTGTACTTTCAATTTCAAAAATATGTATATATATTTATATCACATAGTGATTATTATTATATTTAACATTAATTTTTTAATGTCCTTGCAATATAATTCACATTAATAGGTTATAATAGTTTCCCACTATAATGAGAACATAGATATTCCATAAAGATATTCTTAAATCAATATATCATATAGTCTAGATACATCTATTTTACATGTCATAGATGATGGTTGACTATCACATGATGGAGTCTCATATAAAATCTATACATCTTCTCATGAAGTTCACACTTGATGATATCTAATAATAATGGTCCCAAGAAAAGACCCACTAATAGGAATTCCACATTTTTTATGTGACATTTTATATTACTATATGCAAAAATGTTTATTTTCCATAAAACTAGTATTTTTTGGTTTGTCTTAAAAAATCAATGGTATAAAGAGACAATATTAATTTTATGTTATTTTAAGATATTTACTATAAAGTTCCTCTATTTCAAATAAATTTATTTTTGCTTTACCTATATATTTTGGATCATGTTTAAACCTTTTATAGCATTATATTTTATAAAATGTTGGTTATTTTTGATATATGTATCTTTTATAAAGTTCCTCTCATGGGATTTATGTCTTTGTTAAAATGCCTAAGTGGCTTTTTAAAATGATTTAAGTGTTTTGAAATGTTTCTTAAAAAATTATATGTGTTCAACATACCATTTTTTTGGCTTTAAATAGATTTAAAATGATTTAAACACTTTTCATGGACTTAGGTTGCATGCCAGGTGTTTGTCTAACACACCTGATTGGCTTTCATAAAGGTATTTGAATGTTTTGAAAGTGTATTTAATACTGGTTTGATTTTAATAAGGGGTGTGTGAAGTTTTAAATGAAAATTTGTAAAATATAGAGGGTTTTCACTCATTTTAAATGATTAGGATAGTGGATCATTAAGTTTCCTTGAATGCTTAAAAAAAGTAATTGTGATTTTGTGAAGGAGTGATTGGAATTTTTTGGTTTATTTTAAAAAGGATGTGTTATTTTAAAGAGAAATTTGTGAAAATGGTTGTTATTTTAATGGGATTTCAAATGTGATTTTATAAATAGTTTTCAAAGGACACATGAAATGTAGTTTTTTCATAATCTTTTATGTTTAGATTTTTATAGAATTAGGAAAACCAATACATTATATAGGTAATACAAGTAGATTGATTATAACACTATGGTAAGGGAATGTCACTAACTCTATCCAAACCATAGGACGATATGTATACTACACTAGTTAGCTCACACAGTAGCTAGTTTCCCCTATTTTTATAGTTTTATTAGTCTATAGGAGTGTCTCTAATGAGGAATGTGTGGGAAAGTCAGGTGTATTTTTTATTTTTTTAGGATTCAACATAGGCTAACTATTAGCCTCATTGTAGCGTGAGTACAAAATGAAGGAATAATTTAATTCCCTCTATTATTTTGATACATTGTCGATAATATAATTGAACTAGGAAAGAGGGATCTATAGAACAATAAGATTTATCATCTAAAGGAGAAAGTGGATGATAGGAGATAGTGCAAGGTGTATCTAGTTGTAAATATATTTCAATAATTATAAGGATTATATTTCAGTTAGATTTTCTCTCCTACTATAAAGCATATAATAATTCAGATGGTTCTCATATTGGTTTCTATTAAAGGTTTATTTTTAGAAAAAATGGATGTCATAATTATATTACGTCATAGAGATTCAGAGGAAGATATATACATAGATAAACTGGAGGGTTTCATGCTAAATGGAATAGAAGGTTCGATTCTAGTCTCAAATGGAGTTTTTATGGGCTTAAGTAGGCCCCAAGATAGTGTAACTGGAATTTCAATACTTTCATGGTAGAATTAATGTTCATGAAGTGAAATGTAAATAATTGATACTACATGAAGGTGTATTATGATATGAGTTTTGTCATTTTACTTCTTTATGTGGATAAATCTCTCTTAGTTGGACCAATGAAGGAAATGATAGAAGAGATAAAGATTTATTTATCTAGAAGATCCCAAATGAAGGACCTTGGTTCTGAAAAGTGGATATTGGGGATAAATATTTAAAGAGACTTAAAGTCTATAACTTTTTTTTAGCCTTGGTTAATTTTTATATCAACATTTTTTGTATTTTTTTTGTTAAATATTAATATTACCAAATCAAATAGGATGGATATGAATAAATAATGGATGGACGCAAATCATATGACAAAATAATATGAAGATAGAGTGAAATAGTTCATAAAATTTGAAAAAGATCATGCATATAACCCTTCTCAAATCCTTTGTCTATTTTTTACACTGTTTTTATTCAAGAAAAATTAGTCTAGAGGACTTGGAAGAACACTTGATCTGTCATGGAATAGATTGAAGTTATAAATGTTGGAATAAAAATGGGAAAAAATCAAATGTATCTAGTGATTGGGATATAACTACATTTTATGGATCATCTGATATAATTACAAGTGTGGATATTAAAGAAGACTGTATTGAGGATGTGATTACAAATGCGAATGATGATGAAGATCGTATTGAATAAATGACAAGGACATTGAAGATGAACATTGTTATTTTCAAAAATTGTTTGAGAAGTTAAAAAGATGTGCAATGATGTCATTGTATGCTAGTTGTACTAAATATATAGCATTGTCATCCATACCGAAGCTTTATAATTTGAAAGCAGGCAATGGATGGAGTGACGTAAGTTTTACAAAACTACTTACTCTCTTGAATGACATGATCCTAGAAGATAATGACATCCCGAGCAAAAAATATGATGCCAAACGAATTCTATGCTCGATGGGTATGATCTATGAAAGAATACACGCCTGCCCAAATGATTGTATATTATTTTATAAGGACCAAAAATCACTTACATAATTCTCAAAGTGTGGAACTTCTTGATAAAATAAATATTAATCCAGTCCTACGAAAATTTTATGGTACTTTCTAATCATTCCAAGGTTTAGGTGTCTATATGGAAGTGAGGATACTGCAGGGCAATTGATGTGGCATGTAGGTAAAATAATTAAAGATACGAAACTATGTCACCTGACAGACTCTCCTTAGTGGAAGATAATTGATCACGTGTATCATGAATTTTGAAACGAACTGAGAAAACTTCATCTTGCATTATCTATAGATGGAGTGAATCCTTTTGGTTTTCAAAGCATTATTTATAGTACATGTCCGGTTATGTTGGTAAATTATAACTTGACACTATGGTTATGTATGAAATGAAAGAACATCATGTTATCTATGCTTATATTAGGACCAAAACAACCGAGTAATGATATTGATGTTTATTTGGCTCCATTGATCTTGTATTTGAAATTATTATGGGATTCAGGTGTTATATTGTATGATTGTTACATAAATGAATATTTCACATTGAGAGCCTTATTGTATGGGATGATAAATGAATTTAATGCTTATATAAATTTTTCAGGATATAAAATTAAAAGAACTAAAGGGTGTACCATTTGCAAACAAGGTACACAATCAATTTGGTTGAAACATTCATCGAAAACCGTGTTTCTAGGACATCACAGATTTCTACCCTGAAAACATAAGTATCGATCTTGTAGGACATCATTTGATGGAAGTTAAAAAGAATGCACAACACTGTCTCCACTAACAGGTGATCAAATGTTTGATAAAGTAAACTATGTGGACACTGTTTTTGGTAAACCATTTTTGAAAAACCTTATGAAATCCAGTTGTAAAAAGAGATCAGTTTTTTTGAATTACCATACTGGAATTGTCTACACGTCAGACATTTTCTTTATGTTATTCATGTTGAAAAAAATGTATGTAATAGTGTCATCAACATGTTGCTAAATGCACCCAAAAAAACAAAAGATATAATTAAGGCTATGTTGGACATGATTGACATAGGAAAAGAAGAAGAGTTAGTGCTAGTGAAGGGTGAAAAATGAACTTTTCTTCCTCCAGCTGCTTACACTCTTTCCAGGCAAGAGGGATATCAGTTTTGCAACTTCTTGAACGATATGAAGGTTCTATAGGGGTATTCATAAAATATAAAGAACATCATTTCAATGACAAATTTAAAGTTAAAGGGTCTGAAATTACACGACTTCCATGTTTTAATGTAAGATCTAATTCCTATAGCTTTACGTTGCATTTCCCCCAATAATTTCCATCATACATTAATCAATCATTGTTTCTTTTTCAAATCTATATATAGCAAAGTTATAGACCCAAAGAATTTTCCGAATATGGAAAGGTAAATTTCCTTCATATTATGTGAATTGGAAATATTCTTACCACCAAAATTATTTGATATGATGGTTCATTTGATGGTTCAATTGGTGAGAGAGATTCAACTATGTGGTCCTATACACTATAGATGGATGTACACCATTGAATGGTATATGAATATTTTGAAAGGGTATGTCAAAAATCTAAGTTGACCAGAGGGTTATATTACAAAGTGATATATTTTTGAGGAAACCATTGAATTCTGTACTAAATACCTATCTGGTGTGGAAAGCATTGGTCTACTAAAATCTTATCACATTGGGCAGCTTGTGGGTGAAGGAATTTCTAGAAGAGATATTGTCACAATCAATATTTCAGATCAGGAGCAGGCCCACCTTTATATTTTTTTATAACAATTTGAAGGTTTCCCCATATGTTGAAACCCAAAAATAAATTCTTAGGAATTTTAATCCATCAAGGTCTTAAATATGGACATCAAATACACATAATCAACAATTTATAGGATGGTTTTAGGACCATATTTTTAAGGATTCCTATGAAAATCCAGATTCAATTTCAGAATGACTTCAATGGCTAGACGGAGGACCAAGTGTGTATGTATTATCTTATAATGGTTATGTAATTAATGGTTATATGTTATATACAAATGAACATGATGAAGACAGTACCATGAAAAATAGTGGAGTTGCACCTGTGGCTGAAGTGATGCATGTTTTTGGTACTAAGGATAGAAATCCAATTTATGTGAATATTTCATACTTTGGCATCATAAAAAAAATATGGGAGTTGGATTATAAAGCTTTACAAGTGATGATTTTTCAATGTAAGTGGGTTGATAACAAGAGTGTTGTTAAAATAGATGAATTTGGATTCATGAAAGTTGATTTCAGTAAGTAAGGCTACAAATACGAACTGTTTATAATGGAATCACATGCAATACAAATATTTTATGTTCTAGATCCTACAAAATGAAAGTGGTCAATTGTTATATTATCGACCAAATCCACTGAAGGGTTAGATGAAAATTCAAATGAGGATGACCCTTTAATTGGGATGCCATAATCATTTCACAGTGGTCCTAATGTAGATAGTGTTTTTTATGTCAGAGGAGAACAAAATGAAGGGATTTGGATAGTCAATAGAGGGGTAAAATACCTTCAACCTTTAAAAATAAAAAGAGTGTTCAATAATCAGGTTATATATTTTTTTGTAATATAAATTATGTTACCTCATGTTATTATCTATTCACTGCTGCATTTATGTAATCTAAATTAAATGTTAAACCACTTCTGTAGATAACAACTTCTGTACATGCTGGTGCTCCCAATACTAAGGCACAATAGGTCTCTCAACCTACTACTACTCATACTGTAGAGGAACAATAACCATTTTCACATGCTGGTACTCTTAATCCTGAGGAACAATAGGTTTATCAACCTTTTACTGCTCCCAGTGCAGAGGTACAATGACCATCTGCACATGCCGATGCTACCTCTCTAGAGGAACATATTGATGATGTTGAATATAAGGAAATGGTAGGAGACGAAGGACCGATGACGCAGAAAAAATAGGAGTGCCATTGTTTGATGGTGTTAAAAAAATCATTAAGGTGAAATTAAAAGGAATCAAATACGAGGTCGGATGGAATGTGCGGGGCCATCGTGTTAACCCCAACAAGGCCATGTTCAGTAGTTAGATTAGAGTCATCACTTGGCAATGCATGCTGATTTATATAGATTCGTGGCACCATGTTGTGCCTGTGCTGAAGACACTGATGTGGGAAGAGATTATGGTAACATTATGATATCATTTATTTATTTTACTAAAAAACAAAATAATAAAACATTGACTTACTCTTCATCATCCATTGAAGAGTGCATTTATAGTGGATGACTCCCACAAGAAATATGTATTAATGTTTTCTGGAAGGATTCACAGAGGATTTCACTCAATTCTAATGAGACATCATCTTAAATATGCTTAAGGGAAAATAAAATCACACCCAACACTTATATATGCACACCTGATAACCCAATCAATATGGGATGCATTTACTAGCTATCGTGCATATGTGTCTTTTCAGGTACATTGTGGCTAGTAATAAGTTGTTTGAAGATATGCGTATTCATCAATTTGATTGATAATTTATTATTTATGAAACAAAAAATGAGTGATGTAAATAAGTAATGGGAATAAAACAATCATACCCCTACTATAAAGAAAGGATGGGATACAGTTCACTTGAAAAAAAGTGGTAAGTATTTTAAATCTACCATAATAATTTTATGTGACATGAAAAAACACCATAATTATGTTCCTCTATTTATATAAATATTGATGAATCCAAATCCAAATCTACTTCTATCCCACACCATGTGATATGGAAGGAGGCACATGTAAATAAATATGAGATACTAATAGACGAAAACACAAAAAGTGTAGAAAACATGTGTAAGTATTACATAATATTTTTTTTCTTTAAATAACTATTATATAATAATAATAACAACTTATTTTACTATATTTTATATCTGACATAGTCATAGGAATCAACAACACCTATACCAGATGAACACATACTATCAGTGGCCTTGAAATGGACATAACAGTATGGTCGCATCAGAGGTGAAGGTTTTGGGGTGACACCCTGAACATATTTTGAGAAAAAAACAAGAGGAGGATCAAAGTGAAAAAATGAAATAGATAAGAGAAAGAATAGATAACTTTGAAGAATAATTCCAATGGCAGAGATAGATGCTGGAAACTTTTATGGGGGGAATC
The DNA here is from genome assembly GCA_963277665.1 of Viscum album. NCBI lineage: Eukaryota > Viridiplantae > Streptophyta > Magnoliopsida > Santalales > Viscaceae > Viscum > Viscum album. The sequence continues at coordinate 643,193,362 of OY728160.1, forward strand.
AAAGAGAAGAAACAACTCAAGAACAACCACTGCATGGAGATCCCGCCCCACCCCCACTAGTTTTAAGGTGAGCCATTCCCCTTAAAGAGATGTCTTAGCTGAGGTAATCAATTTTCTAATAATTGTTTCTGTGAAATGTGAATCAGAAATACATTGATACCTTTCCTATAATGATATTCTATAAGGTGATAATGATTGTGATTTATATCTATCAACACCAACCCATCACCTTGTATCGAGGACTATAGTGTTAAATATCCAAAATGATAGGCTACACAACAGAACACTTCCAACAGATCATGTGAGAGTGTCTATTAGTATATCCCATGAGACGAGCACTGAGATATATATTCCAATTGATGAGTAATATGTTCATAAGATCAAAAAATATGTTGGAACATTTATTTCATGACCATGAAATCTTGTAAAAAAACATGGAGACAAGAAGGTATTCATTTAAAATTTACTTTTCAAGATAAAACTTTAAAAATTAATGAAAAAGGTCTGAACCAATAAATGATATTACAAATAGACAAAGGTAAGGGGGTGAAATGAAAGACCGACTCAAAACCATTGAAAGGATCGACCAACCAATTGAAAATATTTACCAAAAGCACCATTACCCCACCCATTCTATATCCACATTTACTAGCATTGAAAGTTCATGTGGTCACAAAGTTAAAATATGGTAGTAGTCACACAGTTGATTTTAAAGAAAATATGTATGGAGATTAATTTTAATACTTCATTGGTGTTGAGAATGTAAGTTAAATCCCCAACTATGATTGGAAAGGCGGTTCAGTTATAAATGTATGCTTGAGGTATGTTTTCATGATTTGATTTTCCAAAAGCTAATATACTGTGTTAATTATGACTACATACATTTCATATTTTTAGTAGGCTTATATATGAAAAAAATTGAAGGGATTTTCCCATGATTTTTTGGACTCGTTAGTCCTTACATCACCTCTACAGAACAACCAAAAATAGATATAAAAAAAGGAATAAATAGTGGCAGGTCTGGTCAAATCATTTGAAAGAAAAATTTCAAACGACAGACTCTATTTAATACCAACAATGCAGGGGTAAAACTATAAAATTTAATCATATAAAATATATTTTCATTTGTTTCATTACTTATTCCTTTTTGTGTTTTTAGGTAGCATTGGATGCTCATTGTGGTAGATTTTGATACTCAAAAGATTTATTTCCTGGATTCAATGCATGGATATACAACAAACCATCCACACATGATGGGGTTTTTCAATTTTTAATACACCACATCCAACATCTTAGAACTAAACATAAAGTTATATGATTTATATTATCTTTCAATGAGGATTCTATTATGATAGGGCAGTGCATAAATATAGTAAAAAACAAGGAATGAGGCCAGGGGCTAAGCACGAGGACTAAGGAAAGTTCTATGACTAGACAAGTATTATGGTATATATAATAATTTTTCACTATCCAAAAACATATTAAAACAAATTACTTATTATAATCAATGTTTTTGTAGCATTCTAAAAAAACCAATGGAAAATATTGTGGTTATTATGTTTGTAAATTTATGAGAGAGATCATATTCCATGAACAAACTAGCATCCCTAAAGAGGTATTTTTGAAGATAATTACTATTTCATTTAAAATATTTATTAATACTTTGTTTATTTATATTTTTATAGTACTACTATGACTATAAAAAATAACCATATTCACAAGACAATATAGATGTGCTCAGTTGTGAATGGGAAGCATAACTGATAGAAGAATGTACAAAAATAGCATGAAGATGTGACTTTCATAGAAGTAGTGGATTGTTTCATATTTATGTTTAATTTACTTATTTTTATTATTACTCACATAAGAATTGTTTTCTTATATAGGTATATTCCTTTTTTCTAGTTGGGGTGGGTTGTTCAAAGACGCTTGTGCTTGTGAGAGATAGGACTTCGAGGCTGCAACTCAGATAATGAAAACAAAGAAATGGGTCAAGAATGTATAAAGGTGAGTTCATAATACTTATGTAATTAATTATTTTTTTAATCATTTAATATATTATTTGTATGGTAATTTCCTTATCATTTTTATCTAATACTTATTTATTTTTTTATAGATCTTTTGTGAAGTCATACTTTCCTTTTAACTATCTGCAACAAGCTAGAAAAGAGATAACATGTTCCTTTTGGGTGGAAGAGGAAACCCCATGTTGTATTAAATGTGAAGTGAATCATAAGGATTCATATAACAAGGGATTTATTAGTAGTTGAATGCAAATTATGACTTCTCAAAATATCAATCATGATCATTTTCCTAAACAATGTAGTAATCAGCCACAGTTCAATCAGCCGCACCTCAATCTGATACATAGTGTGCTCAGTATGACTCGAAGTGTATGTTTTTAGTTTATAATATTCTTTGATACTCTAAGATTAATGTCTTCTAAACTACCATGATTTGATCCATGTCTCATGATTATGATCTATGATATGTAGGGTATGAATTTCTAATGTTAATATCACCTTCTAACATCTTTATGCAGATGTTATCCTTATATGATCATTGATATCTACCGTTTTTACACTTATTGAGAATATATGATCACCCTTTATTATGTTTCATATCCTTAGGTTATTAAAAAATGGTTTTAGAAATGATATTTCTAAGAAGTTTTCTAGTAAATAATAACTTAATGAGAGACTCTTATGAACTAGTTCTTTATGTTTCCATGTTTCCAAAAGAAGAAGACCTAAAATATTCTGGCATGGATAATTATGTTAAGTAAGGAATATTAATCTACTAAGATTTTATATCTATGTATTAAATGTTTGGGTCAATATAGTTGGTATCAGAGCAACTGGCCCACTCAAAACCGAGCAAAAAGAACAAGTGACTAGTATCACTCAAATTGTCTCTTTTTATTTAAAATCGACATTACTTTTAGTAAAAAGAACAAGTGACATACTGAAAACTAATAAAACTCATTAGGATTGTTTTTATACTTTAGTAAAATGATTCATAAGTCATTTTTTATGTGTAGGAATCAACCACACCACAATCCGATTCATGGTATTACCGATATGACTTTAAGTGTGTATTTTTATATTAAATTGACATTACATTTAGAAAATAGAACAAATGACATAATGAAAACCAATAAAACTAATTCATATTATTTTTATACTTTAGTAAAATGATCCATGAGTCATTTTTGATGTGTAGGAATCAACCAAAGATCAATCTAAAGCACGGTGTAACCGGTATGACTAAAAGTGTCCATTATCAGTTTAAAATCGACATTTTAGTTCAAAATGTGTCACTCACTAAAAACCAAAAAAACATGATCTAATTATATTCATAATTTAGGAAAGAGATTCATAATTCATTTGTGACATGTATGAGGAAGTCTCACGTCAAACCAACGCATGATCCAATCGGTATGACTCAAAATGCGTGTTTCCAGTTTGAAATGACTTTTTAGAAAAAAAAACAAAACTGGCATACTGAAAACTAAAAAATTTCATTTAGAATGTTTTTATACTTCAGTAAAATTCCCTATAAGTCATTTTTGACATGTAGTCTTAAGACGCACCTCAATATGATTCACGATGTGGCTGGTATAACTCAAAGTGTCTCTTTTTATTTAAAATTGACATTAATTTAAGTAAAAACGAGTGACATACTGAAAACTGATAAAACACATTTGGAACGATCCATGAGTCATTTGTGATGTGTAAGATTTAACCATACCTCAATAAGATACATGGTGTGAACAGTATAACTCCAAGTGTGTATTTTTATTTAAAATTGACATTAATTTAAGTAAAAAGAACAAGTGACATAATAAAAATAGAAAAAACACATTTGGATTATTTTTATACTTTAGTAAAATGATCCATGAGTAATTTTTGATATGTAGGATTCAAATAAAGCTCAATACAACATACAGTGTGACTGGTATGAATCCAAGTGTGTCTTTTTATTTAAAATTGACATTAATTTAAGTAAAAAGAACAAGTGACATACTAAAAACCGATCAAATGAATTAATATTATTTTTATAATTTAGGAAAATTATTCATGATTCATTTTTGATATGTAGTAATCAACCCCACCTCAATCTGATGCACAATGTGACCGATATGACTAAAAGTGCCCGTTATTAGTTTAAAATTGATATTTTAGTTCAAAACCTGTCACTCACTGAAAACCAAGAAAACACACTCCGATTGTATTTATAATTTATGAAATATATTAATAAGTCATTTTTTATGTGTATAAAGTAGTCTCATGTCAAAATGACACATGATACGACCGGTATGACTCATAACGCATGTATCCAGTTTGAAATGACATTTTTGTAAAGAACACAACCAGTATACTGAAAATTGATAAACTATATTCATATTATTTTGATACTTTAGTAAAATGATATATAATCCATTTTCTATATTTAGGAATCATCCACACATAAATACAATGCATGGTGTGACCGGTATGACTCAAGACATTCCTTTTTATTTAAAATTGACATTAATTTTAGTAAAAATAACAAGTGACATATTGAAAATTGATCAAATGCATTCAGATTGTTTTGATATTTTATGAAAATGATCCATGAGTCATTTGTGACATTTAGGATTCAATCAAACCTCAATACTATGCATGGTATGACTGGTATGACTCAAAGTCGGGGTGTAATTGAGTCGAGCTGAGCCGAGTATCTCAGTACTCGAGCTCAAGCTAAGTACTTGAACTCAATGCTCAAGCTTGGATCAGTGATTGAACAAGTATTAATTTCCTGTCTCGAGATCGAGCTCAATATCAACTTAATCTTGAGTGAGCACTTAATTAGGCTCAACTCAATTTGATTATGACACTTTTTTAGAATTTTAATTGCAAAATATAGCTCGGATTTGAGATCAAAATTGAATTTGTACTCGAGATCGAAAGCTTGATCTAAAAATTAAATAAATAAATATATAATAAAAAATATATATTAAAAAAATTATATTCTTGATTAGGATCACAAGATACTCGATTATTTTGTTGTAATACTCGAACTCGACTCGAGTTAGTACTCGAGTAGCTCAAGCTCGAGATCAACTTGAGAAAAATCGAGCTGAGTTCGAGTATCTATCGATCTGAGCCCAAGTAGCTTGCTAGTACTTGAGATCATTTATAGCCCCAACTCCAAGGGTATTTTTTATTTAAAATTACCATTAATTTAAGTAAAAATAACAAGTGACATACTGAAAATTGAGCAAACACATTTGGATTGTTTTGATATCTTAAAAAAATGATCCATGAGTCATTTATGACATGTATGAGTCAACCTCATCTCAATAAAATGAACAGTATGACTGGTATGAATCTAATTGAGTTTTTTTATTTAAAATTGACATTAATTTAAGTAAAAAGAACAAGTGACATACTGAAAACTAAGAAAATGCATTCATATTGTTTTGATACTTCAAGACAATGATCCATGAGTCATTTGTGATGTGTATAAATCAACCATACCTTAATCTGATACAAGGTGTGACCGGTATGACTAAAAGTTTCCATTATCAGTTTAAAATTGAAATTTTAGTTCAAAACATGTCACTCACTAAAAACCATGAAAACATGCTTTGATTGTCTTGATAATTTAGGAAAACTATTCATAAGTCATTTGTGATGTGTGTGAAGTAATCTCACATCAAACTGACGCACGGTGCGATCCATATGACTCATAATGCGTGTTTCTAGTTTGAAATTACATTTTAGTAAGAAAAAAAAATGAAATACTAAAAACCAAGAAAACACATTCGTATTGTTTTGATACTTTAGGACAACAATCCATTAGTAATTTTTGATAGGTAGGAATCAGCTGAATCTCAATACGATGCACAGTGTAACCAGTAAAACTTAAAATGTGTCATTTAAAATTGACATTAATTTTAGTAAAATAACAAGTGACATACTCAAAACTGAGAAAGCAAACGTATATTTTTTTATATTTTAGGAAAACAATCCATCACTCATTTGTAATGTGTAGGAATAAACCCCACCTCAATAGGACGCATGGTGTGATCATTATAACTCAAAATGTGTCCTTTTTATTAAATATTGACATTTTATTAATATATTATTTCATATTAATGTTTAATTTATTTATTTATAGTATTACTAACATAATATTTGTTTTCTTATATAGGCGGAATATTTTTCTCGGGCTGAGATGATTTTTTCAGCAACTGATACCATGGGAGAACATTTTTGAGAGGGGATCAGGAGCCTCAAAAGATGAAATATTAATGTTTTAAAATGTTTGTTGGATAATTGTAAATGTAATTACATATAAAATTGTTTGAAATGTAAATAGTAGTGTTTTTTATATACCATTGGTGGAAATTTTTGTATTCATGATGTCAAATAAATGTATATAACATTGTTTGAAATTACAGGTTGTATACAGCATTGTTTGAAATTACAAGTTGTATATATCATTGTTTGAAATTATAGTTTTTTTTCGTGCGTTCTGTTATATTAAGAATACATTACAACTAGCTAAGCCTTTATCATCACTATTTTTAGCACTGATAAAGGCCCCCCTTTATCCGCACTATGATTAATAATGCTTTTTTAGTGCTGTTAAAAGCCTATTTACGCACTGTTAAAGGTCATATGTGTAGTAGTGGGAGCTCCAATGTGTGAGAGTTTGGAATCCATTTCAATAACCTTTTATGATATGCTTCAGACCTGTTTCCAGATGAGGGGTCCAGGATGCGGCATTTCGAGGAAGCTTTTTATCCAAAGATCTAGCACTAGGTCACCCCGTTTATACTGAAGACGTATCTCAAGGTGTTGGAAAGAGAAGAGGACATCAAGAGGAAATTATCTAAAACCAAATCATCATGATAGGGGAGTCATCAGGATTCCTCATGAAATAGATATGTGGTCTGGGGTTCTCAGTTGTTAGGATAAAAGAGCTTCTGATCAGTCGGGTGTAGGTCCCAACCCTCAATATCTCGTTTCTTTGGGGGAAGAAGCTCTCAGACCTATGACAAGGGATTAGAATCATGTTTCTATTATGAAGGATGAGGTCATTAGTGGAGAGAGTGATTGACCTTTATAAGCAGTCAACATGTGCCAGTTGTTCTGCTTCAGGTTCCTCCGCTAAGGTAGTTCCAGCTAAGGCAGTAGCTGTAGGTTGTTCCAGTTTAGGATCAACAAAGAGAATGTGGGTCAGGTAGAGGAAAACCCTAGGATTCTCCCCATCCTCAGAGAGTAGATATAGACTATATAGGTGGTCGTCATCAGGGTCAGAGGGGCCATGGATCAGGTCGTGGTCAGCTTCATGCTTTAATTTTTCTAGTGCCAGGCGAGCCAGATGTCATTCGAGGTACCCTTTTCTTGTTTTCTACATGGGTGCATGATTTTTTTGATCCAGGAGAGACACAATCCTTCATATCACCTACCCTTATCTATGCTTTGGGACTTTAGGTAAATATAATTCCAGTGACCTTGGATTTGACTATTCCAGTTAGAGGTCAAGCTGACTTGTTTGAAGTATGTAGAAACTATGAGCTAGTGCTAGGGAAGAACCTCTCTTGGGGAGATTTCATATGTTTATGGATAAAAAAACATGACATCATCCTCAGCATGTATTGGTTGTATTTAGTGTAGGATATCTTGGATTTATTAAGGAGGTAGGTTGTGTTCTTTGATGCCAATGGAGAGCCAACAATGTTTGTTGGAAAGCGAGACCCACAGATGGGTCAGAGGCATGTTCCATCCTTATCATCCTTGATGGCCGTGATGATGCTGAGTTCATCGAAAGTTTAGAAGTTGGCATTTCCTAGGCTCATAGAAGAGTACCCTGATGTCTTTTCGGAGGAGGTTATAGCATTACCACCTCGATGATAGATCGAGTTCAGGATCGAACTACAACTAGGTGTGTCTCCTATCTTTATGTATCCATATAGGATGATGCCTTATGAGTTGAGAGAGCTACGTATATAGCTTGATGGTCTTTTTCAGTATGATTTTTTTTGGCCAAGTGTGTCACTATGAGGTGCAATAGTTTTGTTCAAGAAGAAGGCTGATGAAAGTTTACAGTTGTGTATCGATTATCTTCACTTAAACCAAGTGACAGTGAAGAAACACTATACTATTACATGGATTGATGATTTATTTGATCAACTAAATGGAAAAATTTGGTTCTAAAAGATTGATTTATGGTCAAGATATCATCATATGCATGTAAAGGATGATGATATCCTAAATAATGATTTCTGTTGTTGTCATGGGCATTAGGAGTTTGTTGTAATGCCGTTCAGTGTGATGAATGCTCCAACTATGTTCATGGGGTGAATGAACATTATGTTCTATGATTTCCAGGATAAGTTCACAATGGTTTTCATCGATGACATCCTTATGTACTCTATGTCCGAGGAGAATCACACAGAGCATCTACATGCTATTTTGGGAGTTCTTCATCATGAGAAGTTGTTTGGGAAGTTGACTAAGTGTGAGTTTTGGGACCGAGAAGTCCGTTTATTGGGGCATGTTGTATCCTAGTAGGGGGTATATTTGGATTTGTTAAAGATATAAGCATTTGTGTCTTGGGAATCCCCCAAGACAATGGAAGAGGTGTGAAGTTTACTTGGTCTTACAGGCTATTATAGGAGCATCATAGCTGATTTATCTAGGGTTGAGATTCCTATGATAGAATTGATTAGAAAGGATCAAGTGTTCTTATGGGATGATCAGTTTTAGACAGATTTTAAGTCTCTAAAGGATAAGTTATTCAGTACTCCAGTTATTTGTCTTTCGATGGAAGGATTTTAGTTTGAAGTTTTCTATAGTGATCTACGTATTGGGTTGGGATGTGTTCTGATGTAGCAGAGATCAGTATTTTCTTATGGGTCTCAGTATTTATGTTCCCATAAGCTTAACTATTCCACCCATGATCTTGAGTTTGCGGCAATGGTGTTTTCCCTGAAGTTGTGAATATATTACCTCATCGACGAGAATTTTGTGGTATTCACCGATCATAAGAGACTGAGATATGTTTTCTCCCAATGTGACTTGAACTTACGATAGTGTCGATGGATGGAGTTCTTATTGGATCATGACTTTTATATTTTATATACACCTAGAAAGGGGAATGTTGTGGCTGATGCAATGAGAAGGAAGTCACACAATGATGTAATGTGGGAATCATACGATTCATAGAGAGTGATGAAAGAAATTTCATCATTACATATATATATGGGAGAAGTAGGGGGAAGAGTTTGTCTTTTTCAGATGATGGTGTAGTCATATATAGTACAATAGGTGGAGGAATCCTAGTTGGTGGATCTTGAGGTAGAGGTTTGGAGAGACTATGTTGTTTATGGAGAGGCCCTGATGGTTGGTTTGAGGATGAACAACACCGAGTGTTGTTTCAAGGAAGGTTTTCCATTCCTTTGGTGATGCATGAAATGTTTCTCAGAGAGTTCCATAGTTCACCTTTGGTAGTACATCCTCGCATGAAAAATATTTACCGAGCTTTGAGAGGTCAGTTTTGGTGGCTTGGGTTGAAGCATGCAGTTGTAGAGTTTATGTCTTGATTTTTGGTCTGTCAGAAGGTGAAGGTTGAGCACTGTGTTACTGGTGGTTTACTCTAGACATTAGATGTTCCTCAGTGGAAGTAAGAGGACATCTATATGAACATTATTACTAGTTTAACTCAAGATCTAGGAGGCTATGATGCTATATGGGTGGTAGTGTATCATTTGATGAAACTATCCCACTTTATAGTGATCAAGGAGTCAAGATCAGTGGAAGTTTTATCAAGGCAGTATCTGGAGGAGGTGGTGAGACTCCATAGAGTCCCAAGGATGATCATTTCCTATTGATATCCTTGTTTTACCTCTAGGTTGTGAAGAGGTATCCATCATGAATTTGGTTCTAATTTATACCTTAATAATATTTTTTTATCCGTAGAGGGATAGTTAGATAGAGCAGACCATCCAAACTCTTGAAGACATGTTGTGATCTTGTGTCTTAGATTTTTGAGGTCTGTGGATGAGGCACCTTCCCTTGGTAGTTTTTTCTTACAAAAATATTTTTCACTCCACCATCTATATAAAAATATATTAAGCCTTGTATGTATAACCTTTCTATTCTCTGTTATGCTGGACCGGGGTCAAAGAGTTAGTAATTCTCAGGCCGAAAGTGGTATAGAATACGACAGATATGGTTAAGGTGATTCATGAGAGGATGAAGGTAGTGTAGGATCATCATAAATCCTATAACAATCATAGGAATATACCTATGGAGTTTTATATTGGGGATCATGTGTTCCTAAAGGTAACTCCCCATCGTGGGTATGGGGGTTCCCTTGTGTGGAGGGTTCGAAAAGGCCACACAGGGGAATTCCCTTTTAAAAGAGAGAAAAAAAGTGGGTAGTGAAGGTTTGGTCATGGGAGTAATCTTTCTCCCTGGTTTGTTGGCCCTTTCGAGGTGTTGGATCGTATTGGATCCATGAAATATCAGATAGTGCTTCCCCTATAAATGATATGGATACATGATGTTTTTTCACATGTCTTAACTTCGTTTTTTATCTTCATGAAAAATCTCACATCATCGATTGGGGTGATATCGATGTTGATAATGATGCGACCTTCAAGGAGTGACCTATAGAGATCGAGGAACTCTAGGAGAATGTTTTTTAGGGGTATTCTATTCCCTTGGTTCATGTATTATGGTGTAATGGTGGTGTGGAAGAGATTACCTAGGAATGTGAGTCACAAATACACACTCAGTACACTAAGCTATTTGATGTTTAGCTCTTCTCTTGTAACGCTGTTCGTTTTGTGGTTGTAGACCTTTTCTATTTTTATGAGATGGCTTTATATTATTTCTTATTGTGGATTTCTCTCTTTGGAGAGGTATATCCTATGGTATAGTGTTTAGAATCTATTTGCGGTTGTTGTGTGGTTTTTCAATGTTCCCCTAGTGTGGTTGTTGAGATCTTGTGGTGATGACAGCCTTGAGAGGTATCTCATGGGGTGGCTATTCGGATGAACCCTTTATGTTTCCCCTTTAGATTGGTTTTAGATTTTCGAGGATGAGAATTTTTTAAGATGTATCTAATGTAAGGGTTTGGATCAAAGTGGATCGAACCTTTTCATGTTTCCGAGGCTTTCATATCTCAAAGGAGGCTTAGAGGAAGTCTGGAGGAGTTCAGGTGCTGAGAGCTAGGAGTAGGGAACTTTCACGACGTGAAAGTGGGGTCACACCGTGTAAAACAATTACACAATGTGAAAGAGGGTTTCATGATGTGTAATATTTTAGGGTTTGAAAAATAAATAAAATTTAAAGGAATTTTTTTTTGGGTGGAAACCGACCTTAAGACATTACACAATGTGAAAGGGGATTACACGTTGTGTAATCTCCCGCTACTGTAATGTTTTAAGCATTTTCTAGCGACTCGGGTTTTCAAACCCTATGAATGTAGCTTCCCTATATCTCATCCTAGGTGACCCGAAAGTCCCCTATTTAGTGTTTTGGATATCCCTTCAATGGAGATCAATCTTGGGCTTCCATCTTCAATCCGTGGTGACCCAGGTTGATCTAAGGTGTGTTTTTCCTTTGTTTTCTAGCACTTTCTCCCAATTTGATCTCCTTTTACTCACATTCTTCTTAAAATGTGATAGAGGATAATCTACCATGTTTTTAATGGTGTTTTTCTTAGTTTTTGGTTGGTATGGTTTTTCTACAGTGGGATCGGGTGGATGCAGTTCTTGCGGGAGGGGTGATCGGAGATCCGTTGCGTGGTCCGTTCTAGTGTGAAGAATATTGAAAACCTTTTGAGGAAGGGGATTAATTTATTCTCTATTTATTTAAGTGAAAATATATATTTTTCATTATTTATCCCTTTAGATCACAATGAAATTATCCTAATAATGATTAGAACCTGATTAAAGAATTGGTATCGATTGCTTAGTGATGTTGTTGCTTTGTACTGTGATAATGGTTTTCATCTTGATTTGCTAGATAGTGTGATATCTACGCCTTTCTTGGTTTAGAATGTTTTTATTAATATAAATGAGTAAATAACATAAATTTGGAATTAATTGATAATTAATTGGATAAAGGAATTAAAGAGGTATGTTTAATTAATCCAGTTGTTGTTGTAATTTGATGTTAATCAAATTGATGAAAGTATGCATGTTTAAATGGAATTAGTTAATGAACCTTAAACATGATGATTCTTGTTTATAAAATAATTAAATTAATGTTAAATTAATTGTTTAATTAATTTTTAACAGCTTGAGATAGATTGTTTCTTAAGTTTATTATAGTTGGAACCTATGAATAATGAATCAGTTAATTCAAGATGGAATAAGAACTAGTTGTGTGATAAAAGATAATGCCTTTGTGGTCCTAATTTTTCCAATTTCTTGTAAAGGCCAAGTGCCTTGTGTTTTGTATCCGTGAGATCTCATTGTGTGTGAAGCATGAATGCCTTGTTTTAGGTACAAGATCCCAATTACTATGTTTGTTTCCTACTGCTTGGGATGTGATGTGAGCCTGAAATGAATGAGCCTAGAGGGATGTTGTGGTATGTGGGGTGGGGAGGCCTGGATGTGATGTGAGCCTAGGATGCTGATCTTGGAGATATGTTGTGGTATGTGTGGCAGGAAGTATTGATTGTTATGGTAGAAGTTAATTCCTAGAATGATGAGATGCATCAGTATATGCAGGAGGGCGTCAAGGAGGACACCAGAGATTAAAGAACAGGTTAAATCTGGGCTTAACCATTGTTATGAAAGATGGATTCTTATTAGAATTTATTGTTTGGATGGAATCTAGGCTGTTTGTTTATCTACTTTTATTTCCCCACTATTTGAGGCATATGAATGTATTTGGTTACTCTCTTTCCATGGGAGACAAAGATGTGCAGGGTATGCCATGTGTTTTCTGTGTTTAGCTCCTCGTGGTTGGATGAGTTTAGTCTCATGGTATAGGTGGCGAAGAATCAACAGGTAGTTCATCTACTCACCATGTTGATCCCCTTATGTTTTAGAATATTAGAATGTTTTCTAGAGTACTTGGTGATATAGAAAGTAATGTTGTTAATAAATGAATAAATTTTTAACCCCTAGGGTTGGATCTTGATGGGATGAGATGCTGAGGTTGTAATTATGAGAAGTCGTGGACTCAGTTTTCTTATTACTGGAGGGCATAGATATTTTTTGAGATTCCAATAAATGTAATGTATAAATTGTTAATGGTTAAACAATTAATTAATTTAAATTTCAACTGATGAAAAGGAATAAGATAACTTAATGTATCTCTTTAAATGGATGTGTGATTATAGGATATCTGGTATTAACAGTGGAAGCTGGGATTCCGAGAGACGTTAGATACAATTGTGTCTGAGACTAGGATATTCCCATAGTGTGGTGCTGATCTATATTATATCATGCAACTTTTGTGATTGTATTTGCTACTCCACCTTATCGGTTAGGGAAAATGACACCCCAAGGATTATGAGCCTGGGGGAGGGGTGAGGTGTTTTCCCTAACATCCCAGTGGGAGGATGGATGGAAGACTACCACCTTTTCCCCCTACTCTCTTCTCTTGGTAGTTACTTGTGCTGGTATGCACAATGGTTAGTTTTCCCCATATATGTGTGTAGAGTTATGTAATGGCTTGTAGTTATTTCACGCATATGTAAACTAGATATAGTTTCCTATGGACTACTATAGGTATAACATTTATGGGTTGTGATGGATTATGGATCCTTACTCAGTGTATGGGCTGTGATGGCTTGAGGTATAATACCTGATGTATGATACACGTAATGAGGGGTTTGTTGGATCCTAGAAACTACCCAATTACTTTGGGTTATGTGGAAGTGGTGGTGTGTTTCATGAGGTTCATTTTGTGGTTCTTCTCCAAGGTGTTTGCGGGCTAGCCTTTCTGGAGAGAGATACTCAGGACGTGGACATTGGGGTAGTGGGAAACCAGTGGAGAAGTAGTAGTATAACGACCCAAAATTTTGAATAAATCTTGTTTCCTAATTTTGTGTGTTATTTTATTTTATACTCAACAAAACTGTTTCATTTTATAACATGAGTATAATTAAAATGAGACCATTGGGTTTCAACTATTATATGACCATCGGTCAATATGGCCGTTGGAAACTAAATGTTGCGATTATTGTCTCTAAATACAAGTGATCTTGGTTAATTAATATAGAAAGAAGATTCGATGGCCTCATCTAGTAGTCTCAGGCCAATCGAAGTCCATATAACAGAACTTGGGAAGGAGGTAGCACCACTTGGATTTACTCTAGACCAAACCCAAGCTGAACTTCATCGTGTGAAGCTAGAATGGAATCGCCTTTGCAAGAAGTTCAAACTAATAGAAATTACTACTCATGCAATGTTGGCCAAGCCGCCCTCAGATTCTCTCACCTTAGCACACCTTACACTTAGGTCCTATTCTGGGGTTATAAGGGGCTATGTAAGGAGACCGTAACTACTTTGTGTAATCCTTTAAGATAAATAAAATTGTGTTTTCTTCTTATGGTGAAGTTTGTAAATTTTCAAATGTCCGGATAATTGTAGGATGTATATTATTGATGAATTTGAAAAAAAATGATATTTTAAAATATTTTTGTAAACCATAAATAATTAATGATGTGTAATGATTTTCAAAAAATGGTCTTCTGCAAATGTGTTCAGTAAGAAATTTGGAGTCTAATAAGATCAACTTAATTTTTGGTGAATAGTAATTTATGAATAGTGATTTTACGCTTAGGATTAGTAATGTGACCAAATGGATTAGTAATCTCACTTAAAGAAAGTATTAATATAATATAGGCACCTTGATTAAGTAATGTGATTCAATAAAATAGGTAAATAAATTTTTCAGAAATTATTAGTCAAGTATTAGTTTTTTCAGGTGAATAGTGTTTTTTAATTAAAAATTAAATTAAAAATATTTAGAAAATTATTTTTATAAAATGGACATTATTTTTGAATTCAGAACATCGATATTATGCTAAGGTAATTTTTGGGGTTTTTTCTGAAAAAAATGAATTTTCGGTGAATAGTGTTTTTTTTAAAAATTAAATTAAAAATATTTAGAAAATTATTTTTATAAAATGGATTTTATTTTGAATTCATATAATTTATATTAAGTTAAGGTAAATTTTTGGGAGTTTTCTGAAAAAGTTGAATTTTCAGTGAATAGTAAAAATACAGTTTTAGGGTTTCAGTATGTTTAATGACATCATAACTGCGTCATGATGATGTCATGAGATATTTTAAGGATGGTCGACTTATGAATAGTAAGATAAGGTATGAGGTGTCCCAAGTGGCCAATACCATGAGTAAATACCACTTGTTTTGCCAATACTACCAATGAGGTGTCCCTTGGCCATTAATGCCTTGTCCCCTCACTTCCCCTATAAATTCCAAGTCATTCTCTCATCCTTTCCATTCCAAAATCCTCCTAAAAAAGTTATGGTCTCCTTACCTCCAAATGAGTCCTCCCAAGGTGCCCTCAATCCCCTCAAGGTCTCAACCTTTGAGTTTTAAGAGTTACGTTTTAAGGTAAGGGATCATACCTCTCTCTTTCTTTCCAAGTACTCTCTTTTATGTCATTTCTTTTATGCTCCATGTTCTTATGTTGGGGATGTTCTTTTATATTCATCCTAATTTCCTTTTAATGTTCATATGATGAGAGACCCCCTCTTTCTTTCATCAATTCATTTTAAGAATGTTTAAGTGGCGCCGTTAGGCTGCCAAATTTTTAAGGGATTCTTTCACTCTTCTCATTTTCAATTTCTATTTTCATGTCAAGTCTTTCAAGTTTATTTTATTATGTTGGGGTATGATATATATATCTATCATACTGATCTTTTATGTTCATATTATGAGAGACCCTATTTGATCTCGTCAATTCATTTTTTTGAAGTTTTAAGTGACGCCGTTAGGCTGCCGAATTTTCATAAGAGAAATCTTATTTTTTGTCTTCCTTCCATGTTTTTTATTTCATATGTTATGTCTTTCAAATTTCATTACCATGTTCTTATATCCTTTATATTCTAACCATCTACTGTTTTATGTATCGCTTATGAGTGGGTGACCCATGTCCCCTCTCTTTTCAACGTTTTCTAAAACCCTGTAACATAGCCATTATGCTGTAGAATTTTCGTCTCAAAAGGTCTATATCTTTGTCTCAAATTCTAATATTTTATTAAGTGGATACTAAATAATCTTTCTTCTAAAATTTTATTCACATATATATCAAAATGTTTTATTTTAAATTCTTGGATTTACATTCATGAGACCCGATTTCCTTTTCCATGGGTTTAAAGTGACATAAAGATCACGTATTTAAAGCAGTTTTTAAAATGTGATGACTATGAAATGAAACAAATTTCTTTTATGCTATATGGGTTGTTTATGAAATTATTGATGATGATATATGTGGATCACATGATGATAAAAGAAAATTTAAGGGTGCGCACTGATAGCACTCCAATGCATTGGGTAAAAACTTAATCTCTAGAGATGGCCATTTTTAACGACACCTTGGTGAATAACCTTGGTAAATTTAAATGACACATTGGGGATAGACCTTGGTGAAATTGAAATGATTGTCTATGTTAAATGTTGTATCCACATCTTCAAGTTATGAAACACATTATTTTTATTATGATATGCCTCATGATCTCTTTCTCATGCCTTAAAGTTATTTTTCATGACTTTTGATGTATCTCAAGTTCACATGTAAAATGTTTCCCTTGTTTCTCTTACTGGGCCTTCTGCTCACCCTTTCCTTTGATGTATGCTCCCAGGTTATGAGATGCTGTAATGAACTTAGTATGAACAAATGAAGAAGCCTTTCAAGTGTTTAAGAATAATGTTTTATGTTTTCATGTATTAAGTTCCTGGTTTCCAAGACACTAAACCTTAAAGATCCTCGGTTTTGTATAATGTAATGAAAGTTTATGTGATAAAAGGTGGGATGTTATAGTTGGTATCAAAGGATGGTTTAGTTATTTGTGGAAATTAGGATATGAAAACTTTAGGAATAACCCTATAGAAAAGTTTAAATATAGGAAATCTTCCTGGTATTTTGGTGAGTATTGAGTAAGTGGGTTCCAAAAAAATAAATCCCTGACTGGATACAAACAAGTAGAGGTGGCTCTGGCACAAATTTTCCTAGGAGTGAAAACCCTGACAAGGTGTTTCGGGCTTGACCCGGGGTAACCTGGTGCACAACAATGGGCCTTGATGAACTCTTGGTTTGACACTCCCGGGGGATATGCTTTGGTAAATTCATAAGATTTTTATGAACCATTATTAAAGGGACAAAGATAAAATAAAATAAAGATTCAAATAAGAATATATGATCATGGATAACCTAGATTGGAACCTAGGGGATCACAAGTTAGGGTATACTTTTCTTCTACAAGTTAATCCTTCTATGCTTTAAGTTTCCTTTTCATGATTATTGGCTAAGTATTTAAGCCCCCTAATTATACTTTCTTTTCTTAGTTAATGGCAGGAAATGGAAGAACATGTCCCAACAACCAATGTGATATGAAATGTGATGATTGCACTATTAATATGACAGAGATGATGAGAGATCAAGTTGAACATATTGTGATTATGCCAAAACAGCTATCAAAAATCACAATTAATAATTGGTACCTAGTTGAATGCCCAAATTAATCAAGGAAGAAGAAGACGAAGTCTCAAGGATGTTCATCTGATAAAGATGATAAGGGAAAGAAGACCCAATTTCCTTTGTGAAAAAAGTGTGGAAGGAGGCACCAAGGAGAATGTCACAAAGGAACCGGGAGATGTTTTAAGTGTGGGGTGATAGGGCATAAAGTATCCAATTGCTTTAAAAAAATGGATAATGTGATGAATAGAGATAAGGTTCGATCTAATGTACCTTATACTTTTCAATGTCATAAATATGGAGAAGTTGGAAATTATCCAAGGAAATGCTCTCTTGGAAGGGATGAGAAGCATGATGAGCATCAAAAATCTTCAAGGATAAGGGAACAATGCATGTCCTATACTGAGATGGATCATGATGACTAAAGTACATGTAACTTCTTCACAATAATTGTCTATGTCATGTTGTATTTTAGTTCGTGCCCTATGAGCATATCTTTAATGTTTTCTAAGAACATCGAGTCACTACCTAAGATGGTTTTATATCATTAAGGAAAACATCTAGTGTTATGTACCACATGTTTATTTTGTGAAGCTGTTCTTCTTGAAAAAAAGATGATTATTATTTTGGAAGACGTTCAATATTTTGGGAACCCTATATGATCGAGGTAAATAGATTACTAAGGTATTTTATTTGAGGAGTAAAGGTTAACTTATATTTTGAAGAATCAATGAATTTAAGGTGAAATTATAGTAATTTAGGTTACTTATGGAAATGATTAACCTATCTTGGGGAAAATATGTTTAGTTTAGTTACTTTTGTTATAATATGTTAAGAGTGGTTGATGTTGTTTGGAGATGAATGATAAAGTTTATTTTGGAAGACCATGTTATCAAATCCTTCTTGTATTTGGGTTTCAATCCTAGTTTGGTTTATTTTTAGGAATTTTAAGGACAGTTATTTATGGAATGGTCTATGATGAACTTTGGGTAGTACCGTGGAATTTTGAAGATTTAAAAGTAGTTTCCCTTCCTATGGGGTTCTTTTTTTTGAAGAGTTGTTTTATATTACCCTTTCTGTTTTTG
This sequence comes from Viscum album, assembly GCA_963277665.1. Classification (NCBI taxonomy): domain Eukaryota; kingdom Viridiplantae; phylum Streptophyta; class Magnoliopsida; order Santalales; family Viscaceae; genus Viscum; species Viscum album. Next base: position 643,212,131 of record OY728160.1, read on the forward strand.
GGATAATGTTTAAAGATAGAAGAAATAGATAGTTAATATTTTTCGGATTATGTGATTCTCTAGAAGATGATTCTTGTGATTTTTATGAGACCAAGTGTTTTTGAATGCTCATCGTTTGGAGAAAAGATTAGTTTTGGTAGAAACTTATTAAAGGATGAAACTCTACTTGAAGGTAGGTATATTTCCTTATGTTTTTATTCTATGTAGTAAATTAATTCCACAAAATTATGAAAAGGAACGTAAAACAAAATTTTTGTTGGTTTACGTTTTCTACTGGGTAATCAAATACCATTTACACACATCATAAGTTTGTGATTTTCTTGTCATTAAATTTCTCCTAATCATGTTTTCTATCACTCTCCATCAGAACATGACCCTTTGTTTTTTCTTCCATATCCATGTTTCCCTACATGGAATCCTAGTATGAGTTAACTCGGGTGACATTTGTACTTCCCTTTATTTCTTTTAAAGTAATAGTTTTACTGACTCCTTTTACAATGTGGGACTTTCAATGAAATTTCCAAGCCCAATTTTAAAAATTGAGTGGACGCAATTTCTTAAGGGGGGAATAATGTAACGACCCGAAATTTTGAATAAAACTTGTTTCCTAATTTTGTGTGTTATTTTATTTTATACTCAACAAAACTGTTTCATTTGATAACATGATTATAATTAAAATGAGACCGTTGGGTTTCAACTGTTATATGACCATTGGTCAATATGACCGTTGGAAACTAAATGTTGCAATTATTGTCTCTAAATACAAGTGATCTTGGTTAATTAATATAGAAAGAAGATTCGATGGCCTCAACCAGTAGTCTCGGGCCAATTGAAGCCCATCTAAAAGAACTTGGGAAAGAGGTAGCACCACTGGGCTTTGCTCTGGACCAAACCCAAGCCGAACTTCATCGTGTGAAGCTAGAACAGAATCGCCTTCGTGATAAGTTCAAACTAATAGAAATTACTACTCGTGCAATGTTGGCCAAGCCGCCCTCAGATTCTCTCACCTTAGCACACCTTACACTTAGGTCCTATGATGGGGTTATAAGGGGCTATGTAAGGAGACTGTAACTGCTTTGTGTAATCCTTTGAGATAAATAAAATTGTATTTTCTTCATATGGTGGAGTTTGTAAATTTTCAAATGTCCAGATAAATGTAAGATGTATATTATTGATGAATTTGAAAAAAAGGATATTTTAAAATATTTTTGTAAACCTTAAATAATTAATGATGTGTAATAATTTTAAAAAAATGTTCTTCTACAAATGTGTTCAGTAAGAAATTTGGAGTCTAATGAGATCAACTTAATTTTTGGTGAATAGTAATTTATGAATAGTGATTTTACGCTTAGGATTAGTAATGTGACTAAATGGATTAGTAATCTCACTTAAAGAAAGTATTAATATAATATAGGCACCTTGATTAAGTAATGTGATTCAATAAAATAGGTAAATAACTGTTTCAGAAATTATTAGTCAAGTATTAGTTTTTTTGGGTGAATAGTGTTTTTTAATTAAAAATTAAATTAAAAATATTTAGAAAAATATTTTTATAAAATGGAATTTATTTTTGAATTCAGAACATCGTTATTATGTTAGGGTAATTTTTGGGGTTTTTTCTGAAAAAAATGAATTTTAGGTGAATAGTGTTTTTATTTAAAAATTAAATTAAAAATATTTAGAAAAATATTTTTATAAAATGGAGTTTATTTTGAATTCAGAGCATTGATATTATGTTATGGTAAATTTTTGGGAGTTTTCTGAAAAAGTTGAATTTTCAGTGAATAGTAAAAATACAGTTTTAGGGTTTCGGTATGTTTAATGACATCATAACTGCATCATGATGATGTCATGAGATATTTTAAGGGATGATCGACTTATGAATAGTAAGATAAGGTATTAGGTGTCCCAAGTGGACAATACCTTGAGGAAATACCACTTGTTTTGCCAATACCACCAATGAGGTGTCCCTTGGCCATTAATGCCTGTCCCCTCACTTCCCCTATAAATACCAAGCCATTCTCTCATCCTTTCCATTCCAAAATCCTCCTCAAAGAATTTATGGTCTCCTTACCTCCCAAGGAGTCCTCCCAAGGTTCCCTCAAGCCCCTCAAGGTCCCAACCTTCGAGTTTTAAGAGTTACGTTTTAAGATAAGGGATCCTACCTCTCTCTTTCTTTCCAAGTACTCTCTTTTATGTCATTTCTTTTATGCTCCATGTTATTATGTTGGGGATGTTCTTTTATATTCATCCTACTATCCTTTTCATGTTCATATGATGAGATACCCCCTCTTTCTCTCATCAATTCATTTTAAGAATGTTTAAGTGGCGCCGTTAGGCTGCCAAATTTTTAAGGGATTCTTTCACCCTTCTCATTTTCATGTTCTATTTTCATGTCAAGTCTTTAAAGTTCCTTTTATTATGTTGGGGTATGATATCTATATCTATCATACTGATATTTTATGTTCATATGATGAGAGACCCTATTTGATCTCATCAATTCATTTTTTTGAAGTTTTAAGTGACACCGTTAGGCTGCCGAATTTTCATAAGAGAAATCTTATCTTTGTCTTCTTTCCATGTTTTTCATTTCATATGGTATGTCTTTAAAATTTCATTACTATGTTATTATATCCTTTATATTCTATCCCTACACTGTTTTATGGATCGTTTATGAGTGGGTGACCCATGTCCCCTCTCTTTTCAATGTTTTCTAAAACCCTATAACATAGCCGTTATGTTGTAGAATTTTCGTCTCAAAATGTCTATCTATTTGTCTCAAATTATTTTATTTTATTAAGTGAATACTCAATGATCTTTATTCTAAAATGATATTCAAATATATATCAAAATGTTTTATTTTAAATTCTGGGATTTACATACATGAGACCCGCTTTCCTTTTCCATGGGTTTAAACCGACATAAAGATCACGTCTTTAAAACAGTTTTTAAAATACGATGACTATGAAATGAAAACCATTTCTTTTATGCTATATGGGTTGTTTATGAAATTATTGATGATGATATATGCGGATCACATGATAATAAAGGCAAATTTAAGGGTGTGCCCTGATAGCGCTCCAATGCATTGGGTAAAGACTTAATCTCTAGAGATGACCATTTTTAACGACACCTTGGTGAATAACCTCGGTAATTTTTAATGACACCTTGGGTATGGACCTTGGTGAAACTGAAATGATTGTCTATGTTAAATGTTGTAGCCACATATTCAAGTTATGAAACACATTATTTTTATTATGATATGCCTCATGATCTCTTTCTCATGCCTTAAATTTATTTTTCATGACTTTTGATGTATCTCAAGTTCACATGTAAAATGTTTCCCTTGGTTCCCTTACTGGGCCTTCTGCTCACCCTTTCCTTTGATGTATACTCCCAGGTTATGAGATTCTGTAATGAACTTAGGATGAAAAAATGAAGAAGCCTTTCAAGTGTTTAAGAAGAATGTTTTATGTTGTCATGTATTAAGTTCCTGGTTTCCAAGACACTAAACCTTAAAGATCCTCGGTTTTGTATAATGGAATGAAAGTTTATGTGATAAAAAGGCGGGATGTTATAATTAGCTAGGGACCCTTAATATTATTTATTATATTATATGTTATTTTATGCGATAATTGGTGAGAGTATCCATAGGGAGGTTAGGAACTTAGTATACTTATTTAGGTGTTGATTTAGTTTCACTTTTTATTCACTATGCTTTAACATGATTTCTTTACCTTTTTCATGAGAGGCTCTAGGGAGGATCCTACTGAGTATACTTTTATACTCACCCTATTCATATATAAACTATTTTCCAGTTCATTTGAAGATCAAAATTTGTACTACTAGATTGGGGTTTATCAGGATCTGTTTGGGCTTTGTGGTCACTACCGTCATTACTTTTCTTTTGGTACTTGAAGTTTTCCCTTTCAGCTGTAGTAGTTATTGCATGACCTGAAATTTGTGTACTTGGGTTTTCTTTTATATTGGAGTCTGAGTAGGAGTAGGTTGGTGTCTGTTTTATCTCTCCCTTCTGCATGTGTTTCTCTTAGAGGGTAATTCCTCCCATCTGCATATTTATTTTACCCTAAGTTATAGTCTCCAACCCATGGCCTACTAGAGGTGGGACTTTGGGGGTAACTATCTCTCTTCTCCCATTACTGACCCAGGAGGGGTACACTTTGAGGGGAGGGAGTCATGACAGATATCCCTTTTCATTCCCACCTATTCTAGGGTGCTTGAGAGAGCCTTGTTGGTGGAGTGCTTCTTGGTAGAGAAGACACTGACATTGGGTGTTGGTAGTGAGCACCTAGTTGCTGATACCTTAGCACCAAGTAGTTGAAGATAGTCACATGGATCCAAGCATGTCAGAAACTTTAGAAGGGGATCCCAAGACTCAGGGCCATCAGTGCAGGGATCTCAGGGTGGCTCTAATTAGCTAAGGGAGAGACGATGTTTCTCCTATGATGGTTAGAGACATCTGGATAGAGATTTTATGACCCATCATACAACTGATCATGACATGCTCAAGGGACCTCCAAGGAGGACACAGTGGTAGGAGCAGGGTGGTCCTCAAGGTAGAGGACATGGAAGATGGGCTGACAGGGCAGCAGGAGGTGGTCGAAGGTTTGAACTATTACCACCACCACCCCTAGGTGTTCTATGCCAGGATCAGGGAGATGATGGAAAAGTATAAGGCCAGCTGCATGATATGGATACCTATGATCTTGAGGCTCTAGGGATGATACAAGTTATTATTTGTGTGTTTTATACTTTATCTACAATTTTGATAGATATATTTTCTATCCATTTCTTCCTTACCACTTCTCTGGTTCAAGACATAGAGATCCCAGCCGAGTCATTGGATCGACCCTTGCAATTGAAGAATTCGATAGGCGGTGACCCAAAAATTATGCACTTGTGATGACAGTGTGATCTGACATTTGGAGGTGAGAGTTTTTTATGGGATCTCTTCATAGCAGCAATGAGGCCTTACAACTTAATCTTAGGCATGGACTAGTTATCTATAGTTTATACCCATATTGACTACTTTAGGTAGAGGATGTAGTGTGTCTGTAGTGATGGAATAAGTTTTTCCTTTATGGGCGAAAAGTAAACCTTGGTGGAGTAAAATGATCTCAGGAATAGGAGAGTGTAGTTGAATACTCACCAGTTGGCTAGCATGACTATTGGAGCAGTGGATTCTTTGTGATATTGTTTCCTGTAGTGGTGGTGAAGTGTGAGGAAGTCTTTCCTAAGGATATACCAGGTTTACCTCCACACCGAGAATTGGACTTTTGCATCAACTTTCATCCCAGGACGATACCAATATCTACACCGATATATCGGGTGAATCCCACATATCTTCGAGAGCTAAGGGTATAGTTGGCGATTTGTAGGAGAAGGGATTTGGGAGACCCAACGTTTTCCCATGGGTAGCCCTAGTGTTATTTTCCAAGAAGTTAGATGGGATCTTGAGGTTATGTGTGGATTACTAGTTCTTGAATTAGGTGACCATAAAGAATAAGTATCCAATACCAAGGTTCTATGATCTCTTTGATTAGTTGGGAGGGGCGTGATGGTTCTCGAAGATCGACCTCAAGTTAGGCTATCACCGGCTATGATTACGAGACAAGGATATAACAAAGATGAAATTATGATGTTTCTAAGGTCACTATGATTACTTGGTGATGCCCCAGTAGAAAAAAACCCCAATAGTGTTCATGGGACTCATGAAATGGATATTCCATCCATTCTTAAACTGGTTCGTGGTAGTCTTAATCAATAAAATCCTAGTGTACTCAACATCCAAGGAGGAGTACGAAAAACACTTGAGGATGGTCCTAGACACACTCCAAGAGCACCAGATTTTTGGGAAGATTTATAAGTTTTAGTTTTTTATTAGGTAGGTCCAATTTATGGGACACATCATCTCATAGGTTAGATTATTAATGGATCCAGAAAAGGTTGAGGCAGTTATTACAGGGGAGCCACTCAAAAGTGTTACCAATGTGAGGAGTTTCCTTGGGTTGTTAGGGTACTATGAGAGGTTTTTACCCAAATTCTCTAGAGTAGAAACACCCTTGAAACCTTTGACTTGAAATGGGAATCCTTTCTTGTGGATTAAAAGGTGCTGGTAGTGCTTTAAGAAGCTGATAAATAGGTTGATGAGAAGTCTCATCTTGAGATTTCTGGAGGTGGGTGTTGAGTACGTAGTGTTCTGTGATGCATCAGGGACCATAATTGGTTGTGGTATGATACAATGAAAAAAAGTTATTGCCTATGATTCATTCCATTTGAGACCATATGAGAAGAACTACGTGACCCATGATCTTGAGTTTGCAGTAGTCGTCTTCGCATTGAAGATGTGGCGACACTACCTTATGGGAAAATAGTATATCATTTACTCTGATTACAAGAGTCTCAAGTATATCTTCTCATAGAAGTATCTTAACTTGAGATAGAGGTTATGGCTAGAGTTACTCTACGACATTGACTTTTAAATTTTATATAATCATAGGAAGGGGAATGTGGTGGCAAATGCTCTTAGTAGGATATCTTATTCTTAGTTATTAGTTGAGGTGTCAGAATAGTTAACCTCATTGAAGTTTCTATTTGTAGACTAGGATGGTGCTTCTTATCTTCAGTCTATGGATATTACCCCACTACTTTTATATCATGTCAAAATATGGATATACCGACTATGAGAACTTATGTACTAAGATATCCATTGGACATGCTCTTGAGGGATATTATAAAGGTAGGGAGAAAATTATTATTTTCAGAGGATGGATGATGATACCTTTTATGTTGAGAGAGGAATTGTTGCGGTAGTTTCATATGTCCCCTTTAGTGGTACATCTAGGTGTGGAAAAGATGTTCTAGGACCTCTAACGTCAGTTTTGGTGGTCAGGTATGAAGAAAGGAGTTGTAGTGTTTTTCTCTCGATGTCTCACTTGTCAGCAAGTGAAGGATGAGAACTAGGTTCTGGTGGGTTTAGCTCAACTCCTTGAGGTTATAGAGTGGAAGTGGGATGGGATATCCATGGAATTCGTGATGATATTACCGCATACATACAAGGGATACAATTCCATTTGGGTGATCATAGAATGACTCACCAATCCGGCCCACTTCATAGCCATTCGAGAGAAGAGTTCAACATATATCTTGGGACACCTATAAATGCATGAGATGGTCTGAATCCATGGAGTTTCCTCGACGATAACATCTAACCATGATGCTCACTTCACATCTCTATTATGGAGAGTATTACAGGAAGCCTTTGGGAACAAATTATTCTTGATCATGGCATTTCACCCTTAGACTAATGGCCAGACTGAGTAGACTATTTAGGTATTTGAGGACATGATTTGGGCTTGCATGTTGGACTTTATCCATAGTTGAGAGGATCCCCTACCCTTGGTGGAGTTTTCATACAAAAACATATATTATTACGCCATTGGTATGTCACCATTCAAGGATTTGTGTGGGAGACCCTATAGGACACCTATTTTTTGGATTGATCCAGGTGAGTCATCACTCATGGGCCTAGAGTTGGTGCGAGATACTATATAGAAGGTGCATATCATCAAAGAGTAGATGAGGACTACACAAATCCATCAGAAGTCTTATGAGGATCGATTCAGAAGACCTATGGAGTTTTAGTAAAGAGACCATGTGTTACTGAGAGTCTCACCTCGACGTGGATTGAGGAGATTTGATCGTGATGTCAAGTTATCTTTGAGATTCATTGGTCCCTTCTAGAAACCATATAGAGTTGGTGAGGTGGTGTATTGCTAATATCTACTTCTGAAGTTGGACTGGGTACACTGAAGGTTCCGGGCGCAGCGGAAGCGCATGGGTGGATGTTCCCACTTGGATTTTTGTCATTAACGATGATCAATTTGGGATCAATACGATGATAAACGCCAGTCTCTACGAATCGAATCACAGAAATAGAAAAAGAAAAGGAAAGTACCAGAACCACAAAGTAGGATCGTTACAGGTTGATTATAATTAATTTAATCAATTGAAAAGAAATAACTTTTAGTGTTCTTTCTTCGTTGATATTCTTGATCACGTTCCGATGTGATTTGTCATTGCGTCACAGAAGCCAAGTGTATACTTCCTCTAGTGGTGATACACACATGCACCTCGTATCTCTGGATGTCGCCAAAGGAGTCTCCGGGTGCTAGCATGGAGAAATATTTTCTTTCATTGTCCTCCTTAGATCGTCTTGATCTGATGGAAGAGGATCTCTCTCGGTCTTGAGAGCATTCTTTGAGCAATAGGTTCTTTCAGCCTTGAAATAATTCTCCAGAATTGTTGTGCACAACGATTCTCTTGTCTTTGGAAAAGAGTTGGGGTTGTGAGGATATTTATAATCGGGTTTGAGGTTGTATAGTTTTGACAATAAATAAATGCGTTATGCGTTTCATTTATTTCATTAACTCCCTTTTGAAAACCCCATGTCAAGTCATTAATTCCTTAACATGCACCCACACTGATTATAATAAATATCATTTAATAAAATGATATTTCCTAAAAATCCAGACTGGAAAAACTACATGGCATGTATTAATAAATACACAGCGTGTACTTGTTTTTCATTGAAAACTACACGGTGTGTACATTCAATGTACACGGTGTGTATATCTTGTTTTCATTTATTCATTTCCTTTCCATAATAAAAACTACACGGCGTGTACATTTAATAATACACGGCGTGTACTTGTTTTCAAAATAAAACTACACGGCGTGTAATCATTGATACATGACGTGTACTTATTTTATTTTATTCTTCCTCCAACATTAAAAATGATTTAGGATTCCTTGAGTAATTATTAAACCACGTACAGGAATAATCTTTATTCTACTTGAGATACTTGAATACACTTAGTGTATGACCCTCTAGGCCTCTTTCTTGTTGGCATTAGGCGGGCTTGACTAAAGTCCAAGATTACCGTCTAGCAACGGGTCAAGGCACCCAAGAGAAAGAAGTTGACGCCGCATTGATGTATCACCTCATACGAATGCTTACTGTGTAATTTAATCCCTTTTTCTCAATATCTCATCAAGCAGGTTTCATGGCAGTGTCATAAACCTATATGCTTGATCCATCGTTCTTGACTACCTGAAATAAACTCGTCGTTTACACCATGACCATGGAATTTCATGCGATAGTTCTATTTCAATCAAAGGGCCAAGATATCAAATTCCATAAATGGAAGGGACAAATCCCTCCTCGACTTATTCATTAACAACATGTCACTCGTGACGCACCCAGTGTACCCTACTTCCTTCCAACTGTCTGGGTGACGGTTTTCGTCAGTAAATATAAGTGCATGAGTCATGACATGAGTTAATGATAATCTTCCAGTCTAAGGACCATTACATATGCTCGTAGATAGCAATGTCCAATGACACCAAGACATGAAGAATTACTATTGGTGGGTCTGTTCTCATAATCTTCCATCTTGGAGATTACCAAGTGCGAACTCCATGAGAGAGAGTCTCGTCTTCTTATGATTACTCTCACATGACGGTATGTATACTATGTGTCCTATCATAGTATGTCATCCAAACACAAAACTTTATTTAAGAATATTTTTATAGCATTTCAAGGTTATCATCATAGTGGGGATCTTCCATGACCTTATTAATACAACAAATATTCCAAGACATTATTATATTATAGCCATGAAGAACAATGAACAATATATAATAAGTGAACATTCATGTAATCAATGTAAAAAACAGTTGGTTCTCAGGACACCAACCCTTAAAAACTCCCACTTGGACTAGAACCAACTGCCTATGACTTTTAGTCTGCTAGACCTCACATGATGATCATGTTTCTACTGAGTAAAGGTTTTAGTCAAGGGGTCCATCACGTTGTCTTCCGTGGAAATACTACTCACTGCAACTTCACCTCTCTGAGAAAAATCCCTCAAGAGATGATACTTCCAAAGTATGTGCTTTGTCCGCTGATGTGACTTTGGATCTTTTGCAAGTTCCACCGTTGTAGTATTATCAAAATAGAGTGTGATATGATATTTACTACTAGGTACTACATCCATCTCTTGGATGAAGCTTCGCATCCATATTGATTCTTTAGCTACCTCAGAAGCTGTGATATACTCGGACTCTGCTGTAGAATCTGCCACCACACTTTTCTTTGAGCTCCTCCAGCTTACTGCAACTCCATTAAAACTGAAGATGTATCTAGTCTGTGACTTCATGTCATCTTGATCAGTCTGGAAACTAGCATCTACATGTCCTCTTATGACTAGTTCCTCATCTCCTCCATAAACCAGGAACATATCCTTAGTATGCTTCAGATACTTAAAAATAGTCTTGACTGCCATCCAATGGTGGTCTCCTGGATCATCTTGATATATTCCTACCACACTTAATGCATAAGAAACATCTAGCCTCGCACATAGAATAATATACATGACTGACCCAATCGCAGATGCGTAAGGGATCCTTGTCATTCTCTTTCTTTTATCATGTGTCTGAGGACACATTTTCTTGGAAAGATGAATTCCATGTGACATTGGCAACAATCCCCTCTTGGACTGTTCCATTATGAATCTCTTCAGTATCTTGTCAATGTATGTACTTTGACTCAGGCCCAACATTCTCTTGGATCTATCATGATGGATCTTGATCCCAAGAATATATGCTGCCTCACCCAAGTCTTTCACGGAGAAGCATTTATCTAACCATGCCTTAACTAGCTGTAAGACAAGTACTTCATTTCCAATTAGTAATATTTCATCAACATATACTATTAGGAAAATGACTGCACTCCCACTAAACCTCTTATAGACACAAGGATCACATTCGTTTTTGACAAAGCCAAATTCCGTTATGGCTCCATAAAAATGAATGTTCCATGACCTTGATGCTTTCTTTAATCCATAAATGGATTTCTGCAACTTTCATACTTTTTTGGCATCCTTTGGAGTCACAAACCCTTCAGGTTGTGTCATGTAGACATCTTCCTGGAGGTTCCCGTTAAGGAATGCTATTTTGACATCCATTTTCCAAATTTCATAGTCATGGTAAGCGACAATGGCCAATAGGATTATGATGGATTTCAAGATCGCAACCAATGAAAAGGTTTCATCATAGTGAATTCCTTGACGCTGTCTAAAACCTTTTGCAACCAGTCATGATTTATAGGTGCTGAATTTCCCCTCCATGTCTAGTTTATTCTTGAATACCCATTTATTACCAATAGGCTTTACATTAACTAGAGGATCTATCAAAATCTAGACTTGTTTTTGGTACATGGAATCCATTTCAGAATTCATGGATTCTTGCCATTTGGAAATGTCTATGCCTTCAACTGCTTCCTTGTAGGTAAGAGGATCATCATTGTCAACCAATAATGAGTCACCATCCTCGGTGACAAGAAAACCATATCGTTCTGGTTCTCTCACCTCTCTTGTGCTCCTACGTAGTTCTTGTGTCTTTGGAAAAGATTGTTCTTCCATGGGGCTTTGTGGAATCTGTTCTTGTACCAACTCCTGTGTATCTTGAGCCTCGAATTCATCAAAGTCTATCTATATACCACTATCTCTTTTGGAGATGTTCTCCCTCTCAAGGAATATGGCATGTCTTGCCACTGTAACCTTTTTGTCTGAGGGGTTTTATAGGTAATATCCCCTTGTTTCCTTGGGATATCCTATAAAGATACACTTTGTGCCTCGGGGTGCAAGTTTGTTACCTAAAGAGGCCTTAACAAATGCTTCACTACCCCACACATGTAAATTCGATAACATGGATTTGCGTCCACTCCATAACTCGTATGGAATACCATTTATTGATTTAGTTGGTACTTGGTTTAGTATGTGTGCTACTGTTTGTAATGCATATCCCCAAAAGGATAATGGAAGACTCACATGACTCATAATTGATCTCACCATGTTCAATAGGGTACGGTTCCTCCTTTCACTTACACCATTCCACTAAGGTGTGTAAGGAGGAGTGAGTTGAGATAGAATCCCAAAATCCCATAAGAAATCAATGAAGTCCTGATTAAGATATTCTCCTCCTCTGTCTGAGCAGATTTTCTTAATCTTTTTACCAAGATGGTTCTCAACTTTATTCTTGTATTCTTTGAACCGATCGAAAGAATCTGACTTATACCCCATTAAGTAAATGTATCCATATCTACTAAAATCATCAGTAAAATTTATAAAGTATGAGAACCCACCCCTTGCTTCAACTGGAAATGGTCCACACACATATGTGTGAACTAATTCTAGAAGATCTTTAGCCCTTTCACCTTTACCACTAAATGGGGCTTTGGTCATTTTTCTTTGTAGACACGCATGATATACACCAAGTGATTTTAGTTTGAAAGAATCTAAATACCCATCTTGATGTAATTTTGTCAAACGTTTCTCATTGACATGACCTAGTCGGTGATTCCAATGTTGGGTGTGGTATGAGTCATGTGAATTAACTTTGTCATCGATTTCCATTACTTGGTTTGTGTAGTCTAACACATAAAGGACATTATATAAATGTGCCCTACCAAAACAAATGCTATATTTATAAAAGTAGAAATATTCATTTCCAAAATTGAACATGAATCCATCAGTATCTAATATGGATACTGAAATAATTTTTTTAGTAACAGAAGTCACATAATAACAACCCTTTAACACCAAGATCATTCCAGTTGTAAATATGAGGTGGTAGTCCCTGACAGCTACAACAGCAAGTCTAGCTCTTTTGGCTGCTCGTAGATCTACCTCACCTCGATCAAACTTTATGAATATACTTGGTTCCTATATTTGGATACATATGTGAGTACCAAAAGTAGTATATAATACCCAATTGGTAGAAACAGATAGATTGCATTCGATAACAAACGCACCTGAAGCTTCCCCTTGATTCCTTGGCTGAGTGCAGTTTTTCTTCTAGTGGCCCTTCTTGCCACATGCAAAACAAACATCCTCCTGTTCTCTTGCCTCCCCTTTGATCTTTCTTTTCTTGGAAGGACTTGGAGAAGCTTTGGGCTTAAAACTATTTGCCTTCCATTTCCTTTTATTCACCATAAGGACCAAAGGTTTTTCATGCTTCATGTCATTATCCACTTGGCGAATGAGGATAAGAAGATCAGACAGAGACTTCTCAATGTTGTTCATGTTGAAGTTCACAACAAAGTTTGAGAAGATCTAGGGGAGTGATACAAGAATGAGATCAGTACCCAGTTTTTCGGGGAGTTTAAACCCTAGAACCTCCAAGCGCTCAATGTAGCTAATGAGCTTGACAACATGAGGCCCAGCTGGGGCACCCTCTCCAAGCTTGCTCTGAAATAGAGCCTTGGAGATCTCAAACCTTTCCTATCTTGCTCTCTCCTGGTATAGACTACGGAGGTGCTCGAGCATGCTGTAGGCATCCATGTCTTCATGAGACTTCATGATCTCACTAGACATATATGACAACATCAAACATTGAACGTCAAGTGCATCACTCAAATGTTGATCATAGACCAGGAAATATTCATCACTCACCCCTTGGGCAGGCAGACCAGGATGTGATGACTCTGGCATGTAAAACTTTCATTCATGGCGTAGGATAACCTGAAGGTTCCTAAACCATTCCTGAAAGTTACTGTCGGTGAGGATATTGTCTTTATCCAGAATTGATCGCAGAGAAAATTTGGTTGACGAGTTTGTCATTTCGATTCTACAAATTAAAAGAGCAGATTTATCAGTACTTTCTTGATTACATTTTATGAGAAATAATAAATTTTATTAAATCTCCCACTATTTTATCAAGTCCCAATGGACCTCAACATTTGAAATCGGAATGTCCAGTTGCTTTGACATTATAGTGGCAAGGATCCATATTCCCCTTCGCATAACAACAACAAGGGTTGGTCAAGCTATTTGAAGGTATTTAGGCAGGCAGGTCTTTTCCAACTGTTAGCTTACAGTTTCTTGATCTGTTGAGTGGACTCCCCAATCCTGAAATCCTAACATGGATTTTCTCAACTCTTGCCTCCAATATTACATCAAGTCTAGCAATGTCTACTCCTCTTGATGTAATATGGTTAATTCAACCCTAAAACTTCCATAAGTGCTTCCTTTATAAAAGTAAGTGTCCCAACAAGGGTTGTTCAAACACATAGTTTTATTGAGTCTTTCCCTTAATCAAGTAACGAAAGGCTTGGTTTGACTTAATATGGTATTTGAGGGATTTTATTCTTTATGCATAGTTTTTCATTATCACATGCTTGTTAATATTAAGTGATTATTGCTTAAGTGATTAACCATGTTCTGATAATGTTTACGCATAGTCCGATTTTTATTTTATTCCATCTTTTCATGCTTGTTCATTTCATTAACTATGTGATCGCAACAACACATACATAATAAATAAACCATGCAATCAGATAGAAATAAAATAATATGGCATAATCATGATCTTCTATTGGTTAGATTATCCAGTGGTTTTGATAAGCTAAACCTGATATAGGGAAAACACTTTGAACCTGATGGTTCGTGTTTTGCAGCTCCCACCTGTCCACCTTTGTATCTTCTTGGGTTGGTTTCGCCTCATCTTTGGATTTCAAACTGTCTCCTATGGCTTGGGAGATCCTCCTTTACATGGGGTTTACATTAAAGAAACTATGGGCACGCAGGCCCTACATTTTATTGGAAGAAGGCTCGTAGGACAATGAATTTAAATTAAACAAATTTAAATGAAACCATACACACATACAAGGGATATTTGGTCTAACTCATGATCATCCATTTCATGAAATGACATTTACGCATATTTAGAATTCAAATTATTTTAATCGTTCTTTCATTTAAGATAAGTCGTGCTCAAATTCAATTAATTATGATCTTATAATTAATCAATTCTTTATCTTAAATTCCTTTCTAAATTTCCTTGAGATTCTTCTCATCCATATTCCTTGTACAAGTCTTTGTACTTTTTGAAGAAACCTGGTGAAATTTCTGGAAAGTACACGGCGTGTAGTTTATATTTACATGGCGTGTATTTCTTTTCACCCTTTATCCAAAGTACACACCAGGGGCTTTGGCATGTTTTCTGTACTTTGGAAATTTTGGAGTACATGGTGTGTAGATAAATCTTACACGGCGTATACTTCCTTGTTATGCGGTAACCGACATAGCAATCCCGTGTACATGGTACGCGACTTCTCCTTTGTACATGGTTTCACTTGGGTCGGATCGGACTACACGACGTGTTTCTCCAACATACACGCTGTGTATTTCTGTTCCCACGTGTTGTTCATTTCTGGTCAACACGAGGTGTTAAATGCTTAGGTGTAATCAATTCACACGACGTGGTTTGTTGGACCAGTGCCGGTTCATCGAACCTAAGTACATGGCGTGTAGTTTTTCATTACATGCCGTGTATTCCTGTGTTGTACAAACAGAAAGAGCGGATCCTCCGGATGAGTTCCTCGTTTTTTATTTTAATCAAAATTAAAATTAAAAGGCCGTTTCTGTGATATGAATCGAGAAACAAAGGAGAAAGAACAGATCTCATTTATTCATATTTATAGAATGATTTATTTCAAATTAAATCAAATATAAATGCATAAATTATCAATGAAAATTAAATAACTATAATCAACGTTGTAACCTCCCTTTGATACCAATTGAAGGTTCCAAGTGCAGCGGAAGCACATGGGTGGATGTGCCCACTTTTCTTTTTTTCATTAACAATGATAAATCTGGGATCAATATGACGATAAACGCCAGTCTCCAGGATCGAATCACAGATATAGACAAATAAAAGGAAAGTGCCGGAACCACAAAGTAGGATCATTACGAGTTGATTATAATTAATTTAATCAATTGAAAAGAAATACCTTTTGGTGTTCTTTCTTCGTTTATATTTTTGATCACGTTCCGATGTGATTCGTCATTGCGTCGTAGAAGCCAAGTGTAGAATTCCTCTAGCGGTGATCCACACGTGCACCTCATATCTCTGGACATCGCCAAAGGAGTCTTCGGGTGCTAGCATGGAGAAATATTTGCTTGCATTGTCCGCCTTAGATCGTCTTGATCTGATGGAAGAGGATCTCTCTTGGTCTTGAGAGCGTTCTTGGAGGAAGAGGTTCTTTCAGCCTTGAAAGAATTCTCCAGAATTGTTGTGCACAATGATTCTCTTGTCTTTGGAAAAGAGTTGGGGTTGTGAGGATATTTATAACCGGGTTTGAGGTTGTAGAGTTATGACAATAAATAATTGTGTTACACATTTCATTTATTTCATTAACTCCCTTTTGAAAACCCCATGTCGAGTCATTAATTCCTTGACATACGCCCACACTGATTATAATAAATATCATTTAATAAAACGATATTTCCTCAAAATCCCTACTGGAAAAACTACACGACATGTATTAATAAATACACGGCATGTACTTGTTTTTCATTGAAAACTACACGGCGTGTACATTCAATGTATACAACGTGTATATCTTGTTTTCATTTATTCATTTCCTTTCCATAATAGAAACTACATGGTGTTTACATTTAATAATACATGGCATGTACTTGTTTTCAAAATAAAACTACACGGCGTGTAATCATTGATACATGGTGTGTACTTGTTTTATTTTATTCTTCCTCCAACATTAAAAATGATTTAGGCTTCCTTGAATAATTATTAAACCACATACAGGAATAATCTTTATTCTACTTGAGATACTTGAATACACTCAGTGTGTGACCCTCTAGGACTCTTTCTCGTTGGCATTAGGTGGGCTTGCCTAAAGTCCAAGATTAATATCTAGCAACGGGTCAAGGCACCCAAGAGAAATAAGTTGAAGCTGCATTGACGTATCACCTCATACCAATTCTTAATGTGTAATTTAATCTCTTTGTATCAATATCTCATCAAGTAGGTTTCATGGCAGTGTCATAAACCCATATTCTTGATCCGTCTTTCTTTGACTACCTGAAATAAACTCGTCATTTACACCATGGCCATGGAATTTCATGAAACAGTTCTATTTCAATCAAAGGGCCAAGATATTAACTTCCATAAATGGAAGGGACAAATCCCTCCTCGAATTATCCATTAACAACATGTCACTCGTGAGGCACCCAACGTACCCTACTTCCTGCCAACTGTCTGCATGACGGTTTTCGTCAGTAAATCTAAGTGCGCGAGTCATGACATGAGTTAATGATAATCTTCCAGTCTAAGGACCATTACACACGCTCGTAGATAGCAATGTACGATGACACCAAGACATGCAGAATTGCTACTGGCGGGTCTGTTCTCATAATCTCCCATATTAGAGATTACCAAGTGTGAACTCCATGAGAGAGAGTCTCATCTTCTTATGAGTACTCACACATGACGGTATGTATACTATGTGTCCTATCATAGTATGTCATCCAACCACAGAACTTTATTTAAGAATATTTTTAAAGCATTTCAAGGTTATCATCATAGCGGGGATCTGCCATGACCTTATTAATGCAACAAATATTCCAGGACATTATTATATTATAGTCATGCAGAACAATGAACAATATATAATAAGTGAACATTCATGTAATCAAAGTACAAAATAGTTGGTTCTTAGGAAACCAACCCTTACATACACGACATCTTCCACATGTCACAGTTGAGAAGGTACATGCATGTCCCACCACACGTTATCAACTAGGGTGAGCTAGACATTTAAGATGGATCTACCTTTATAGAGTACCCAGTGGAGATCAATGATCGATATGAGAGTATCCTTTATGGGTATTCGATTCTCCTTGTGTGTGTCTGGTGGAAGCATGCGAATCTTCAGGAGAGCACCTAGGACTGGGAGACCCAAGTTCGAGCCCAGTACTCTCATCCTTTTGAGTAGGTTTTTCTCTTTTAAGGACAAAAATCCCTAAGGCGGGGAAAATGTAATGTCTCACATTTTTAGTGTATTATCTTTGGATATTATATGGATTATTTTTTAGGCCAGGAGCTAAGATGATGTGTGATTCTGAGGCCTAATGTTACTGAAATAAATGTTTGAAATATATTAAAATTATTAAATAGAAGACACACATAGTTTTTCTGAAAAAGTAGAATAACTCCCAAACGGGGAAACATATCAGAAATCTGAGGCCATCGTTGAGTTTAGAACTTGGATTTTACCTTATTCGTGACATAATATTTGTCGGCACGTGCCATTTATGAAAAAATAACTGTGGGAGTAATTAAATGAAATAAATGAAATAATTAATTAATTTTGTTTAGTTTTGCTGTAGTGAATGTTTCTTCTTTAAATGTATGGTTATAACTTTTTCCTTAGGGTTGGCCTTTCAAACCCTAGAGATTTAAAAAAACTGTTGGAGAGCGTTCTTGGAAGATGATGATGGATCGAGATGGGATCTTGGATCATTATGTCAATGGAGTTGGAGGATCTCGTTAATGATGTAAACACAACAATTATTCATCAACAATAGATCCAAACTCTAGGTAGGATGTTTTTATTCATTATTTCCATCCCGTTTATTAATTCCAGACCAATGTGGATCAATTGCACAAACAGAACTGATATGCGCATCATCGGTAGATTCAATTTGATGGAATCGTTTAATTATTAGTTGATTTATTCCCCTCCATTCATTATTTCTATGATAACGAATCAAGGCCAAATGAAAAATGGTATAGGTTCATTCCTCAATTTTATGGTTTATGAATTTCTCCTCAATTTCTTTGCATGATCATAATTGGTGTTCCTTTTGGTCAATGGTTCTACAAATACCCGGTTTTCAATCATTATGTGACCATTCTTCAGCACAACAGATCAAAACCATGGGTACATAATGCGATAGAAGTTTTGATTCTAGGATTGATGATGGATATGGCTAGATCAAGGGATAAAAAGACTAGATCAAGGGTTCTTCTTCTTATTGGGTGGTTCATGATGCTTTTAACAATAGAGGTGGTTTCTCAGTGCATTTTGAGGCTGGATTTCAGTGGTCTAGTGTAAAAAAGTCTCGGTCAACATAGATATAGGATATATGGAGTGATTTTAGGTGGAAATCAAAGCAGAAGTGATGTGTGAGGAAGAACAGAGGAGGAACTCTAGATCTGAAAAATCCCAAGAAACATGGCATGTAACTGGGGATTACATGCCATGTGGGGAATGTTTAGTGACAACTAGGGTTTTAGGATGAAGATAAGAATCACATGGTTTGTGACCCATGTCACACGGTGTTTGGATCCTTTCTTATGGCTCGATGTGTATTTCAGGAAGTACACATACACAGAAGAAAGTGGACAACCAAGTGGCATGCCATGCACTTATACATGGATACGACATAGTGTACACGGGCTGGTACACAGACATGGCCACAAAACAAGGATGAAACCTGGTGACACAGGCAAGATATCGTGTGTCTCCATATGTCGTGTAATCCAGTTACATGCTATTTATATGGAGGCTTACATTCTGTGTGAGGTTATTTCACATGGGTAGAAATGGGGATAGTTGGACATGCAGTGTACCCCCTGACACATGCCATGAACCCCCTTTATAAGCGTTTTTAACTCTTCATTTTCTTAGTTTGGACCATTATAGGTTGATCATATTCCCTTGGTCCTTTCCCTCAAGGGTACAATGTGAAATTACATCCACATCACAGGATTGTGATCCCCTATAGAGGTGAAGTGTCAGATAGAGTTGTGGAGTCCCTCCGTGAGACTATAGTGTGATTGTCTATCACTTTTATTCCATAGGTAGGGTTTGTGGAATCAGTATGACCTCACTGAGTAGGGTGTTGATTATACATCTAGTAGTCCGTATCGTTAGGGTTGGTGGTATCATTAACATATGATCCCCTACATAGTAGGATGATATAGATCGAGTTCGTGGTGTCCCCCAACGGATCTAGGTCTGACCCCCTATCTGTGTATCAGGGTCTTATTAGACCAATGATCTTTCATTGGGTGAGGACCAACGAGTTAGACCTCTTCATTGAGTGTCTATGATGATAGCATGGATCGTGGAGTGGATTCTCCTAGAATGAGCATTACTTTGAGTATAATCCTATGACTGGAAGCTATTTATGACCTCCTAGTGGCATAGTGTATTTCTTGAGTATATATGGGTGTTTATATTATAAATTTATTGTTATATCATATATTGATCTGACTGTACTTTTTGATTCTTGTTTAGTGTTTTTGGGATGTCCTACTAATCATTTTTATACTCACCCCTACAAGGGATTTTCCTACATGTGTTATGTATTATGTAGACGATGACCCTTTTGACGGTGTTATGGGAGGATAGGGAGCAGGTGGAGCATAGATGGATCTTGTCAGACCAAGGTGTTTACTAGGATCTTTCATTTGATTTATTCCTCTCCCTTGGAGTAAGTTATAATCTTTATAGTTTTTGGTTGGGCTTGTATTTGGCCCCTTTTTCCGCTTTTAGTACTTTTACTATCGTACTCTGTTATGGGATCTTAGATATATGAATACACCATTCCATTTGTTTTATATTTTATTTTTGTGTGGACTTAGAGATGTGTGTGTGTGTGTGCATGTACTTTAGGCTAATACCTTCCATTTGTGGTATATGCATACTCGGTGCTGGTCGCCAGCCCCTGGCCTATTTTAGGTAGGCTTAGGGTAGTCACAGGTCGGACCTTGGTGGGTTGGGTCATGAGATTGATAATTATGAGGAGTGAAATGATGATATTATGAAAATGGATAAAAAGTTAGAAATTATAATTGTTGGCATCAGTACTGTGTGAATTCATATGTTTGATGGAGTTATTTGAACAATTTCTGATTTGAGCTATGTACCTGATTTGAGAATGAACATGGTTTCTTGGGGAATGTTGGATTCCAAAGGTTTTATGATTTCTACTAGCGATGGAGTTCTAAAAGTGATAATAGGATTAATGACTATATATCAATGGGTAGAAAATTGTAAATCTGTATAATTTGATTCGAACAGGTGAATATTCTTTGAGACCCTAGAGTACTTTTATAGGGTATGTTCAAAAATAATTTTTTAAATGGTTATTTGAAAAAGAACGTGACATTTTCTTCAGTTTTTCATGGCATGGTGGAGCCACAATAATTTTTTCTACCATATTTGAGTATTTTGATACTTGTAATGGGTATGGTGGGTTATGTTAATCATGGTAATGACATTGAAGTTCAAGAAGGATGATAGTGGTGAAGTATTCAAATTATCAAATCATAGTGGAGATTGTTGGGAGTTTTTTTTAAATTTGAAAGATCTTGATATTGTTTGAATGATTCATCCAAAAATATGAAAGATTTTTTTCGACAATCTCAATGATGGATAATACATGGTGTATTTTTCAATTTGAAACAATGTTTTAATTTCTTATAAAGGGTATCATATGGAAGGTAGTTTTTTTGACGGATGGGCATAGAGAGTATCACAACACCAAGGTTTCTTTTTATCCACAAGGAAAAACATACCAAGAGTGAAAATAAGTGGTAGAAAGCATTGACCATGAGACACTAAACTGATTATTATCATTGTATGGTGCATGATGTGGTTGTGAATAAGAAATGAGAAGCTTGGGATCATGGAATATTTTGAAATAGAGAACCGAGTGAAGATGATATTATTGTTCCAATTAAAGTGTGTGATTTTTAAAATTTGTAATTTTATTTGGTAATAAAATTACTGATTATTAGGTGGAGTAGGATTTTTCCAAACCATGATAATTATTTTGGTGTTGTTCCATTTATTTATATTACATATTCAATTTCTTACCCAACACATATTTATTAGGTGCATGCATATTCCCATGTAGTTCTATCAATTATGAATGGTTTAATGAATTGAATATTAATTTGAATAAGATTCAATGAATAAATTAAAAAGAGAATAAATTTATATGAACACATCAAATATTCTCGATGTGTTTTGTTAAATGAAACATCCTAGAGAAGACACTAGCACCCCTTTTAGAGTTCAGGTATCCTTAAATCTCAAACTAAGCTCCTTTGGCTGGTGTAATACCTTAGAGGAAAGAAGTTTTTGTTTATTTCTTTGGTGATCGTCACCAAATATACTCCATTGAGGATTAAATATTGAGCTTAATACATCAACTATTCAGATATGCATATTTTATGTTCTTCATTTATATTATACATTGATTTTATTGAGGATAGATCGTATACATGGTTTTTCTTCCGCTACCAAGGTTCATGTGATGAACCCCTAAACTCAACATTGATATCATAGTAAGGATTCTTCAACGAGTCAATGTGTTCATTTTATTGTTTAATGAAGAACACATTTTAAAAATTGTAAAATGGGATAATTTAATCCTAAAATTTAAATATGAAAAGTTCATATTTATTTCTCATGATAAATAATGTATTTAATTATTATAATTGTTAATTAAATTATTTATATTTTTTTATAAAAACATGTAAATATATTTTGTAATATTTATAAAATATATAAAAGGTATTTTTGTAAACTAATTAATTATAAAATGTTTATGGTTAATTAATTACTTTTTCTTAAAACATTTATTGTAAATATTCAATAATATTATTAATTTAATATATTTTTAAAATATATATGGTCTATGAAAGGTTTATAAATTATAATAAAAGGAAATAATAAAAGTGTTTATAATTAATTAAATAAATGTTTATGAAATATTTATTAACGAGAATACTATGAAATATTAAATGTTAATATTTAATAATTAATTTTATCTATTGTATGAAATAACTTGTGATATAGAAATTAAGTGTTTATTTAGAAATCATAATAATAATTTATAAAGAGTTTATAAATTTCAAAATAAGTCCAAAATATATTTTTTTCACATTTAAATCATGAAATATTTATAATTATCAATTTTAATTGTTCAAATTAAAAGTAGCCTTATATGAGAAATTATTTAAACCTAATCAAGAGAGTTTTTATGTTTGATATGATTGTGGTTTAAATAATGTTTAATTATGAAACATATAGATTATATATAATGTTTAAATAATATAAGTTCGATTATAAATTGTTTATAATTCATAAGATATCATTCCATATAATGTATAATGTGAAAAGTTCATATTATGGAATTAATATAGATATTTTGATTTATAATTCAATTATAAATTATTATTAGTCTTTATAAAATTTGTTTTACCAACCTATATTAAATATGAAATTGTTTCTATTTCTTAATTAAGTATTTATTTGTTTCAATTGTAAATTAAATTATGTTATTTATAAATGGTTTAGTAATAATGAAAATTTATTTTGGAACGTTTATGAAATGTATAAAAGTTTTTTTATCAATTTATTAACAATAAAATGTTTGTGGTTAATGGATTAAATGTTTTTGAAACATTTATTACAAAAATTACTTAAATATTAAATAACTAAAATTAATAATTTCTTTTTTAAAATTAATATGGTTTATAAAATGTTTGTAGATCATAATGAAAAGGTATTAATATCCTATCCAATTATATAAAATTTATGTAATCTTTAAATAATTTTTTATTTATAAATTACAACTATAATTTATAAAGATGTTATAAATTACATAAATAAGGCTTAAATATAATGGATTTTATATTTTTAATTATGAATTTATTATAATTAATTAATTTGAAATTGTTGAAAATTAAAATTAAGGCCTTATTTAAAGATATTATTCATACCACATCAATTTTACTTTGATGATTAATATGATTAAAGGTTTAAATAATATAATTTTTATTATAGCAAACCAAACTGAACATAACTTAAATATTACATTAATTTGATGATTTAGATGATGTATCACACAAACAGTCACACAACCTAAGGGTCAAAAGGTTTGGTATCTTAGATATTATCTACATAAACATCTAAATCTATGGTCATTTTTCTATAATTGAACTCCTATAGACTCCCTTCTAGTCTTTCCATAAGTTATACTTATATTTATAACCTAGGGAAAAGAAAACATAAGAAATGGGTGAGCTCAAACACTCAGCAAGAGAAAACTTATCAACATATCATCAAGGTTTAGATCATAAGCATATGAAAAAAAATGGATAGGGGAGAAATTTCTTATTAAAAAGGACATGGAATAATAAGAGTTGTCCATAATTCATGATATAATGACATGAAATCTCAAATGTAGAAACATATACCATGTAAAAAGTGTATAGAATCATGAAACATTCAACACGACTTAAGGATCATAATCATAGACATATAGAAATATGGCATGTCATTGAATCCTAGTATAAAAATGAATTATGTCACAAACATATGCATAGGAAAATCTTGTGAATAAAGCTTTCCACATCATGTTTACTCAATAAATTGGGAAAAAAGCTTCCCATATCTCATTCAAACAACAATATTGTGAAGAAATCTTCCCATATCTCATTCACACAACAAAATTCTAAAAAAACATTTCCACATATAATTCACACAATAAAATTGTCAATAAAACTTCCTGCATCTCATTCACACAAAAAAATTGTGAACAAAGCTTCCCACATACCATTCACAAAATAATCTTGTGAAAAAAGCTTCCCACATCTCATTCACACAAAAAACTTATGAACCAAGATTCCTGTATCTCATTCACACAACATTTCATCATCTCATGTGATATGAAACCTTAACCAATACATCAAAGGGTGATATATGACCTCACCCGTCATCATCCATACTTATGAGTACCACTTAAAAATCAATAATCATCATATATCTTAAAGAAACCATGGAAAAAGATTGGGTTTCTTAAACATGAAAATGGAAATCATTCAATTTTTATAAATAACCCATGGAAATAAAATGGGTTTCATAAAACATTTAGATGGTATAAAATAGCATCATAAATTAAATCATCTGATACCAAAAACATGATCAAATAAAATAATCACATAATTAAAGAAAATATTAGGTGAAAATTGAAACATAACTCCATTAGAGATAGATAATTTGAAGATAATGAAAACCAAATCATGAAAATATATTTTTTAAAACATTTTTTATTCATCTTTTTAAAATTCATAGTTACGAGTTGCTTTTCAAAAATCCTCCCTACTTTTTTTAAAAAGTGAAAAGAGAATATTTCATGGAAATGGATTTAGATAAAAAACTATTTCCCCCATAAATAAATAGATAAAATAATTTAAAATAGAAAATGATTTGGAAACAAGGGAATTAAAATCAATAAGAAAATGTATAAACCAAAGGAAGAAGTTTGAGTTACCAAATCCCTTACAACTTTAGTATTTTCTTAATCAAAATTCATCAGAATATTGAAAATAAAATGATTCAATAGATACCTTGAATTAAATCATGGAGTATGATAAAATAAATTCTTGTTTAGTATATACACTATGTAAATAATAAATATCATCAAAACATGGATATGGATGAAACATACATTAAAATAAATGAGAATTATTATTAACAAAAATGCATATTCATGAAACTATAGAATCATAAAGGAAGAAGAATTTGGTATGCAACATGATTTCACTAGAAAATAATTTATAAATACAAAATAACATCATAATAGGATATAACAGATAAATATTAAAATATAATAGTTAAATAATAATGATTATGACCCACAAAAAATATTTTATTCACAAAAACCCCTTACAATTTGAGGAGCATTTAAATCAAAATATCTTGAGAGAGAGAGAAATTAAAATTGAACTTAAATTACTATGAATAAAGTAAAATTCGTGTTATAACATCATAAATGGTTATT
Source organism: Viscum album (assembly GCA_963277665.1). NCBI lineage: Eukaryota > Viridiplantae > Streptophyta > Magnoliopsida > Santalales > Viscaceae > Viscum > Viscum album. The sequence continues at coordinate 643,237,879 of OY728160.1, forward strand.
TTATACACCATATAAAATAAATTAGTTCATAAAAAGAAGAATGTATTAATAAATAGGAATTGAGACCTAGATACCATTATAAGAGACACAATCTTTGAGGTAAGATTCATTTGATAATGAGGTCATAAGAAAAAATTAAAGAGTGAAAAAAAATAATTGGGACAAAACAATAAAAATTATTCATTATTTATAATAAATTAAACATGGAACAATATATTTCAATAATAAGGTTTGTAACTCAATTGAAGAAAATTGAGTTAGCACAAACCCTTATAACTTAAGAAAAATTCTAATAAAAACCTCTTGAAAGAGAGAGAGTTTGAATTTGAAGTTAAAATACCATGAAAAATATAATTCATGATATTATATATCTAATATTTAGTATACACATTATTTAATTTCAATTAGGTTCATAAAAGAAAATGTATCTCAAAGAAGAAAATTTTGGGACGAAACCCTTACCGTGTTCAAATTAATTCTGTACACATGCTTAAATTCATGAATAATCAAATTAAGTTTATTATATAACATTATAATAACATAATTATTATATATTTAATTTAATATGTACCATTTATTATCATATAATATTTATTTATTATGTTGTTTTTTCATATTTATATGTAAAAATTGAACCGATGTCGGTTTATTTTGGTAATTTTATCAATCCACGATGATATTTTAATAATAATTTAAATAATAAATATAACCATTATAAAACCAAAAAACAATATTTAATTTCTTATTAAATTATAATAGTATTATTATTTAAGTTCCCATACTCATCCATGATAGAGTTTTATAGAATTTATTCTAGTAGGTGGTTAAACCAACCCAAACACGAACATGCTATATCTCGATGGGTGAGTATGGTAAAATAAGTGTATAATATTATTATAAATGAATAATAATGAAATTATTTATATATTTTTTATTTTTTGAATCATATTTTAAATGGTTTTAATAAATAAATATAATCAATATGAAAAAATGAAAAACATCACTTCGTGGAGGTGGTAGTCCACACAACCTACGATTAACGCTCTTTTTTTATAAGTGGATGTAAAGGAGAAAATAATTATTTTTGAATTAATATAATGGAAATTAGTTATAATAATTATACCAATTTTATTATATTAATAATTTTAGAGATAATTTTGGAATGATTAGAATAAAATAAAAGACTAAGAGAAAGTAATACACACGTCAGAAGATTGATTTTTATCTTACAAAACTCCTTGGAGATGAAGTACTTAAGAAAAATAATGATGACTAGAAGCTTATGGAAGTGGGATATGAATATATTATTAGAAAAGTTTTAGAGGATAGGTTTATAATTAAGGTGAGTCTTGAAGTGGCATGGATGTCAGTCCTTTATAAGTGAAGATAAGGGTAGTTTTGAGAGTGACCCATACATTTGAAATAATGTATAGTTACTATTCAAGGTAAATGGATAAAAATGGGGAAAATAGGAGGTTAAAGTGATTTTGTGTTGAATATACATCAAGAACTCATTTATGAGACAACCTTGAGTGTTTTAGGGGATTTTTTATATCTTTTTTTTACCCTAATTCACTTTTACCTTGGTAATTGATTTTTAACCTTAGTAACTAATTTTAATGATAAAAATTAAGACTGGACCATTTATATAATTTTATCCCTATGATTTAAAATTTAAAAATAATTTTATCAAATAAAATATCCAAGGTGTGAAAAGTTAATTTTAAAATAAACACACTCAATCACATAAAAATAGTTTTTATGAAAAGTGTGTTTTTAATCTTAGAATATGTATGTGGTATAAAATTTATCAATATTTTTTTTGAAATAAGTTGATTTATTTTGAATAAAATAAAAGGTAAAAGTATTTAAATGCAATCCAAAAATTTAATTTCAACTTAAAAATGCGTGATTCAAAGAAATGACTGAAAATATTTTTTATTAAAGTAACATTTTACTTTAGATATAAAAATATTATAAATAGGTTTTTAAATTTAAAATAATATTATAAAATTCATCATGATATTCATTAAATATTTAATTAAAAATATAAAAGGTTTTTTAGTCTTCTAGGTAATGTTTACATTTAACGACCCAAACTTTCTAACCTGTTACATTGTGGGAATTTAGGTGATAATGGTGTTTGGGGAAGGGGTGGGGGGTATAACAACCCTGCTCTTTATTTAACATTAATACATGATTTATTACATAGTATTACACTTAATAAAACTGAAAATATAGATAATTATAGTGTCTATAGGAATTAGGTACATTAAAAAACAAATTAAAACATGAAATACATTATCTTTATTGAAAACCTTCTTAACATGTTCATAATATTCCTTCATACTTAAAACTACAAGGGATATCCTGGGAACAAACATAAGAAATGGGTGATCTATAAAGCCCAATAAGGGAATAAAAATGGAATAAGGTGATACATGTTAGACAATAGGTATATCATTTGGGAATAAAAAGAGTAGGGATCATAAACATGAACAATGAGACATGATATAACATGATAATCATAACATGGGAAATGTGAAAACAACTTAAAACACTACATCATAAAAAAAAGTCAAGGAAAAATACACCAAGAATTCATGGTGGAAAAATTACTATAATGGAATAATAAAAAACCACATCCCAACTTGATTTATCATGATACTAAACATTACCCAATGCATTGGAGTGCTATTTGGGAACACCCATAGTAATTTCATTCTCATGCTTAAGTTTTTCACATAAATCATACGACATGGATTCATTCATCATTATAATTTATTAAAACATCAAGGAATATGGAATAAATACATTTAAGTCCCCAATAAATAATTATATGTTCATACAGGTGAATACCCTTGATAGAATAACGGGTATGGTATGCACTGCACAATTGTTTTGGCATAGAAAATTGCGGTGAAATTTTGGAAGCATAACGACGTTACTTAAAAATTCATTAAAATGGTTGATGAGAGAGAAATGGGTCTAAAATTATTTGGAAATAAAATTTTAATTAATAGGTACATATAAAATCATATCCCAAAATTAGAAATTTTGAAATAGAAGGCATAAGGTAATGAAGAAATATGAATTGAGAAAAGAATTCTTATAAAATTTCGGTCTGGAAGCAGGTGTACATAAAGGATCATGGGAGGATTAATCAGAGTGAAAGGAAGATCTCATAATTTATATATCAAATGGATATTAATTTGAATATAAAATATAATATACCATCATAATAAAATGAAAATTAAAATACATATCATAAAAGTTGTGCTTGATAAACGAGGAGAGTGGAAAATGCCTTACAAAATTTCAGCATAGTATCGACTTAGGTAAGGGTAAAAAGAGAGAGGGTAAATGATATATAATGAATATAACATAAATTTTATATTAAGTTAATTATTATAAATTAATGAGAATATAAAATATTTAAATGAAGAAGACTACTTTCAAAGAATGTGATTGAATTGAAAGTAGGAGAGGAAGGTGAGGATCCCTTACTTGAGTGTGTGACTCCAAAGTGTTGGGAGGGGTTTATTGAGAGCTAGGGATCACCTTGGGAGGATTATAGGGAGTGGATAGAATTTTATTGACATGATACAAGGATTTTTAGTGAAGAGAAATGGGAGGTTAGGTGGGTATATATAGGAAAAGAGGGAGATTTCTTTATTATTTTTGTTTTGGACTCTACATAATAAAATATTCAAAACCACAAACCATCCTATGGTTTTTCCCATGGTTTATACAAAATGATAGTGTTTTAAAATTTTTTATAAGTAAAAGTTCCAAAATTAATAAAATAATACCCTTTTTTATGTGGAGGCGAGTCATACTCTTAAAGAAATGATTTAAAAACCTCAAAATATATTTAATGTTTTGAAGGATTCATAATGGATTTATAAAATAAATAAAATAAAATTAAAATCACACTATTTTAAATTTTAAAAATATATTTATTTTAAGACACCCTTAATGGTATTTATTACATCATATTTTGGTTCATTATGATGTCATAATACACAAAGTATATTTATATGGTATTTAATTTTTACCAAAAAATTTGACTGTCTCAGAAAATTATGAAAAATTAAATGTTGGATAACGTTGATGTTTTGTATACAAAAATATTATTAATTTTATCTAAATAATTTTATAAATATGTGAGTTTTAACTTTTAAAATAATAACTGAATGTTATTGACAATAATGGGTTTTGTTGACAATACCAATTTTTGAACCCTAATAAAACCTTACATTTGACTTCATAAATTTTTATATTTTTATTTGATAAACAATATTTAATAATAATATTTTATTAAAATATTATTTAGTTTAAAAATCTATTAACTCATCAAAATAAATGTCATAATTGAAATCAAATACTAATTAAAAATATAATTTGTCTTTTATCTATTTTTTATCAATAATTATATAATAATTCATAATATTAAAAAATATAATCAATATTACAATTAAATGAAAATATAAATATTCATAACATTAGGGTTACTTTGATTCTAGTCCTTTTTAAATTATTATTATTATTTTACCCTTAATCAACATATTTTACTGTTACTGTGTTAATTAATATTTACTACAATTACTATTCATATTGTTCAAAAATTAAGTTAAACTTATTACCTAATATTAATTAACATAATTCCAAATATATAATCCATTTTATAAAAATAAATTCATATATGTAGAATAATTTAATTTAAAATAAAACCCACAAGCATGTTGGAAAACAGTTTTATGAAAAAATCCATTTTTCAAGGAAAATATGATTTTTCTTTGACTACATTACTAGTAATATTAATTATAAGAATTTAAATTATTAAATATATATGTTTAATATAAATATTTAATTGAAATAATTTCTCATGAGGGTTTATTATAACCAATACACATTTTTCATTTTAAAATAGATTTCAAAACAAATGTATTTTAAACTTAAAAATAAACTTATACTAAAATCTGGTATAAAGATGATTTAAAATGTGAATAATATTAAATAATAATTATGTTAACTTTAATTAAAATTAAAATAATAATTATACTTTTAAATTAATTAATTTATCAATATAAAATACAATTTTACATAAAAGCTGTATTTTTCATTATTCACTAAAACATCTATATTTTTTGAAAAATTCAAAATTTTAACCCTATTTTAATTATGATATGATTATATAAAAAATGGATTTTATTTTATCTAATAAATTTTCTAAATTTTATAGAAAATAATTATAATATATTTCTATAAAAAGAAATGAAAATCATTTTTGAAGAAAACATACTAAAAGACATCACCAAACATTTATTGATTATTTTATAATAATTTATGGATATATTTTGGACTCATATATATATTTAATAAATTATTTAATCCTACTCATATCCATAAATTTAATAGAAATGTTAAAACGGTCATTTTTAAATAATCATTATTTTTTTGGGTTCAGTTTTTCATATCGTATAAAGTTTTCACTTTTGAAAAGTTGGAGAATTACGGGGGGTGGGGGGTGGGGTTATAAGGATATAACGAGTGGATTGTGGATATGTATTTGAATTTTCAGTTGGGAAAATATTTTACAGCATGGAGGCTTATGTTGTGTCATAAAGGGAGTGTTTGTGGTGTGGAGTGATCAGTTGTGGTGTTGATCCATAGGGAGTGGTCTTTAGGTTGTTCTTTATTTTTTTTAAATAGTTACATAATAGAATATAGGATATATTATAAAGCCTTATTGGAAGGATTTTTATGGTTCTATTGATTTCGGGGTAGCTACACCACAGGGTTGGGATGCAGAGTGACCTTCTTCTTGGCGATTGAATTATGTGGTTTCATAGTTTCCCTTGTGCCATGGTACTTCTCTTAGTTTATTAGATATGTGGAATGGACCTCAATGTGTTTCTTAGATACTAATTTTACCATACCTATTGAATCATGTTCCTTTATTCTACGTCGTATCCTTTTTCTATGTCGATACCCTTTCATTGTAGTAAAGGGTGTTACGCCGCAGTCTTCTAATTTCTAGTTTTCTTATAAATTATCAAACCAATTTGAACCTCATATTTATAAAATATTTTATATTAATTCTTGGGTTGAACAAAGGTTATTTTAGGAGGCCTTTCATCCCCTACTCGTGGGATTTGACCTTTGTAATCCATAGGTTGAGCATCAATGATTCTAAGTAAGTTTTCTCCTTTCTTCCCCCTTATTTCCTCCCCTGTTATTCTTTTCAAGAAGGAAATGGATAAGAAAATGGAGTATTTGTGTAATATTATGGAGGGATATTGATGGGGATACTGTATTATAGGTTTATTGAGGTTATTCATTATGCTATGGCGGTTGTAAGTTTTCTACCTCTTGTTCCATCATAACACAGTGATTTAGGAATCTTTTTTTTGAGGAAGGAGATTCAAGTTATCTCTCTTTTATGTGTATACATGATATTATCATGATTTTTATTTCCATTATAAAATATTCTTAATTTTATTAATCAATATAATAAACCAAATTAATGAAATTGAAAGGGAATGGTGTGATGCACATGTGGTTACCAGTTTTCTTGATGTTAATGATGTTGTTTCATGTTACATGCTTGTTATGCTATTATGACTTATAGTGATGGATTTATTGAGAAGAACCTTTAAAAATTTAAACACTTATAACTATTAAATGAAAAATACCAAGTTGAATAGGATTTTTCTATGATCTACTTTATGTGTGTAGCTTGGTGGCCTTGGTTGGGTGCGGTCGGTGGAATTGGATATGATGTGGTAGTTTGACATAGTAATTTCTTAATTGTAGTTTGGTAGTAATAGGATAACATTGAAATACATAAATGTAATTATGGATAGATAAATTAATTTGTGTGAATTTAAACTAATAAGTAAATGAATAAATCTTAGTGGTTATTCTTTTAATTTTTTTTATGAAATGAAACCTAGGTTACTGCCCTTTGTGTGATGTTGATGTTGATTATTTTTCATTATAGAAAATTCTTGGTGGTGTGATATTATTAGTAAAATAAAAATGTTTTTGGTAGTGTTTCAGGTATAAATCCATAGGTATGGGATTTTTTGAGACTACTATATATTTATTTTCTTTTATAATTTTTATATACACCCCACCCAAGTTGGGTAACCCAACTGAAACCCAGAGACTCTAGGGTGTGTGTTCCTTAACATTAATTATGAGGAGGATACAGATGAATGAATAACCCCTATCTTCCACTCTCACTTTAGTAGTGGAATTTGGATACAGTAGTGGATGATGAGATATTTTGTGGGGGTCAAGCGTGATAGGAGGAGGATATGAGGTTATTTTCCTACACATTCATGATATCCCTGTATCATGGTTTGATAAAATGAGTTATGCACTTGGTGCTAACAGAGTTGATATTTGGTTGGTTATATGAGACATGACATACCATTGGTGTCGTTATTAGTGGATATGAGAGGAATGATAGAAAAGGATGAATTCTCATTGGGAGAGTTTAGTAAATCAGTGGGTAAGTGGTTGTGTGGTGAATTTATCTATATTATTACGATATTAATTTTTTAATATTGGATGTTTTATTCAGTGAGGGAGACATTGTGAGTATTAGAGGTTGTTCAACCTGTGTAGGTGCTAGTTAGTTATATTGTTTGTTTACCAGGTAATTTGTATGCTATTTTCACTTTTTCATGAGAGATATTGAGTATGGTTCTATTGAGTATACATGTTATACTCTCCCTATGTATATATAAATTATTTTTATGTTACTAGGAGGGACTTTGTGATTAAGTTGGAAAATACTATATTGAATATTAGGTTGTTACGGGTTCTACCACAAGATATTACTTTATTTTGGTATCTTTTTATCATTGGAGATTTTTATATCTATTTAATATTAATACATATGAGATTATTAATGTAGGGGATTTTGGTTTATTTATTTTATATCTTGGTGGATTGGTTGGTGGTTTTATGTTATGATCCAAGGATATTGAGGGTAATACCTCATATACCCTAGGATCTTGTCACTAAAATGGGACCCACTAGTGTCATGACTCAGTGGTCACTACTTCTCTTCACTTCCAGACCAGGAGGGGTACTAGTGGGGGGGGGGGGGGTCATTAAAAAGTGATATAAAAGGTGTTGGTTTAGATATATGGGTAGATTTTGGAGGTAGGCTATAAGGACTCAACCATAGACATTACTTAATCATGAGATATGTTGATAATTTGACATTAATTCACATCAAGGATCTTTTAAGGTTTAGAGATTTAGAGAATTATGTCATAACTCATACATAACATCTTGAATATTACAGGTATACATTTCTACTCACTATCCTTTTTTTATAAAACAAAAACTTTTTAAAATGAAATATGATATTTTCTCATGTTTTAATAGCATAAAGTTTCCTTGATACCATCCTTGAATCTATTGTTCTTTATATCCTATAAAAAATATTTGAAAACTTAGGATGAGTATAGAAAGCTTAGAAGGGATACATAAAGAAACAAAACTATTAGTCTTGAGATAAAATGAAAACCATGAATAATTTATTATAAAGTAATACATTTGACCTTTAAGAAGAGGTAAATATACTTCACCAAGTATAAGCTCATTGCTTACCCTTTCTGTAATCAAAATATCACCACAAGCCCATGGAAAGCAACATATAACATATAAAGGTAACTTGGTACATAAATTTACATAAATGGAATAACCATACGTTCGACTTCCACACATATCACTAAATGGAATAACTATACGACTGAATTCCATAACCAATGAATTGGAGGTTATAACATAACCAACGATCCTTGGTTTATCACAAAATCACCCATCATTTGGATTATCACGTAACCACCCGTCAAATGTACAAGTACCATTATATAATCCAAACACATAAAGTATTGGAAATATCAACATTTCACTAATAACATTTCATTTTCAATAACAGGAAATCATTTCAAGATATAGAAATACTCAATACATTTCAAAAACCATTTTCAATACCAAAAAACCCAAAAAAAGGGAATAAGGGATTTGTTTTCCTTTTAAAAACATTAAGGCTTATAGAGGAAGCCAAATAACGATTACGACGATAGAGAGGTCATTGTCACCACATACGTTAACAACATTCCTTTTGTCATTTAGTAAAACACTTTGTAGAAAAAATATTTCCTTTTGAATTAAAGAAAAATTAAAAGGGTTTATTATACACCGTATAAAAGAAGAAGGTGTATATTATCAAAATATGCCTCAATGAAAGGAGATTGAGACGAAGTCCCTTACCTTGAGTCCGATTCGTCACATATGTTTCTTGTTCTTCCTGAAGAATAAACTTAAGTTAATTTATAATTGCTTAAGAACCTTTTTAAAGTCTATTATTCCTTATATATCACTTATTACCACGTTATAAAAATTACATAATTATTTAAGTTAATATTGATCATTTTGTCGATATTGGGTACTTGAGTAAAAAATGATATTGTTATACTTACAAATTGTTCATGTGGTAAAAAGTACATTATCTCCAGAATAGTATTCATGATTTAAATATCATAAACATCCAGTATATATGTATTTATAATATTTAATAACATTTAGATATAAGAAATGAAATGCACCATTCATGGAGATGGTAAGTTGTACGTACGCATGAACAATACTTCCATTTATTTGTCATATTTAAGAAACGAAAACTACATGATACATAGGTATATTATAATTATAGTATAATATCATATGATATATATGTTATATAATTTCATTAAATCCATCTTTTATAAGTTCCATGTATGGCATGAATGAGTCATATCACTTTGAGGGGGCGGTAGTCCGTACTTTCTCAAATGAAATTATCATATTTACACAACATGAAAAGCATAAAGGTATGTTTGTAAATAAAAATTATAGTATCATATATAAAATAAAAATATAATATTTATCATATGTAAATACATTTCCTTCATAATGGCCACCATGAGAGGTGGTAGGGGAAAATAGAACAATCATCATTTCGTGAGGTAGCAGTTCTCCGTACACAGAAACAATATGTTCGTATACATTATATTGAGGTGTGTGTAAGTTTAGTTTGAATACTTCTCATAAAAACATCATAATATATTTAGGATAATGGTTTTTAATGTAATAAAATAATAATAATTTAATAGAGAGTGAAGAAGTAAAATAATGGAAAGGAACTTTAGAAAAGACGCTACCTATAAAACGTGTAACTACCTTTGATTTGAGCCAAAAGGATTTCTTAAATTTCCTTATTCCCAAGGTAAGGCTTCTTGGAGTAAGGGAGAGATGTTGGGAGCTTATTTTGGTAGATTTTGGATGATCCAAGGGGCTTGAGAGGTGTGATTAAATGGGTATAGGTGATGCCCTTTTATAAGAGGGAGGAGGGGATCTTTAGGAAGGCATTGAAATATTATTTTATTATAAAATTATTTTCGGTTTCAAATGGTCCTAAGGTAATTTATTTCAAATATAAGATTATTTTGGGTAAAAAAACTCTCAAACAATAGGTTTTAGATTGGTCTAGGTCCCAAATTTAACCTTATCTTTTAGCTTTAACCCTTAGTTAATTAATTTGGCTCTTACCATGTCTTCTTGTATATTCATACTATATGGTTAATATAGTTAAAATAAAATGAAAATAGAACCTCAAGTGGTTCATTAATGATATTTTAAATATTATCTAAGTCATTTGGCCAAATATTAGATATTTAGGACTATTATATCATTTAATAAAATAGTATTTGTTTTTAAAAAATCATTTATATCAATTTTTATACTATTCATATCACGCCTTTTTAAAAATCCATAAAAACTTTATTATTTCAAAAAAACCTCCTTAATTTAAAGATAACAAGTCATACTCATCCCTAAAATTCTTGTATGGAAAAACAGTTTCAAAATAAATTTATTTTAATATTTATAATCTCATTTATTTGAATCATTCATTAATAAGGTAATAACTAAATCATCCTTTTGTCATAAATAAATTTATTTATTTGATGTTTAAAAATTATAAATGAAATACCATGATGTATGAAATATTTTTAGCTTTCTAATGACTATTTATAGTAGAAAAGATCACTTATCTAACCCAATATAAAAAATGTTTTAGTAAAAGATACAAGTTTATGTCATATTTTTATTTACTTTAAATTAATTAATATAATCCAATTACACTTTAAAAAAAATTTAAATAATAATCTAACTATATAAATAAATTATATTAAAAGGCAGTTTTGATTTTAAATGTAGTATTTTTCACTATTCATAAAAATATGAATTTTATTAGAAAAATACCAGAATTTCATCCAAAGTAAATTTTGATGTTCCGCTTCTAACGAAGACATTTATTTTTTCAAATTGAACATATGAAAGTGAAAAAAAATATATTTAAAAATGTTTATACATCAAAAGGTGGTAAAAAAACCTTTTAAAAATATTAGAGTATTTTATGCTTAAAATCAGATTCATTCTTATTTTAAGCCTCTAAAATTTATCAGATAAATATAAATACATTTAACAAACATATGTAATCATATTGTAGTTATTTCTGTTCATTCCCACCAATACAATGTCTAGGCGTTAAATACAATTTAAGATAATAATAATATTATATTATTTTTCGATATAACTCAATGTTGTGTGCAATGTAAGATTTCAAAGAAACCCATTGTTGTGCATTGAGTACGCTATCAGACAAAGTGTCCTATTTAACATAAAATTAATATCTTATCCATAAATATTAATAGATATTAAAAATTATTATTCTATAAATACCTGGGATTCTACATAAGCACTAACAAGAACTATATGGGTTGGTAAGGAAATAGTGTTAGATAAAATTATCATGTGATGAGAGTAAGGGAGACCGAATAGGACATAGGTTTTTAGGTCCCCACCATAATTTGATGCAAGAACCTTAAGCTCTCTAAATGTACTAAGTAAAGTGACAATGATTGCGGGGTAGAGACCTAAAAGAGGTAAATGAATCATACTTGTTTGATATTGTCTTGAATGAGATAGTTTTGGTGAAGAATAAATAAATTAATTAAATGAATTAAATAAATCCCTTGAAATCAGACTTAGGTTTCTCTCCTTTCCTTACATAGATTCCAGTTGGTTATTTCCCATGTGTGGTTTGAGTTGTAAATTTTTAATAGGCTAACCCTATAGACCGTCAAATGGTCAATCATGTTAAAAAATATGAGCATTAGTAGCATATATTACACGTATTTCATCATTAGATATGGGAAAAGTATGAGGGAATCATATCCAATCTGGAGACAGAGCACTGGATGGAGGAGTCAGAGATTTATTTCGGCTTGATTCATGCCCAATCTAAGTACTGGAATGCCTTAATAGTTAGACAGTTCAGGAGATAAGTGTGTCAGTGGTGGATTCTATATCTTGAGGATAATAAGGAGTGTGATGTGTTGTGGGTTTATTTCACATATGAATTCAGGGTTGAGTTCTTGTTGATGATGATAAAGGTGATGAAGAGGTAAGAGTTTCTCTCCCATCATTAGGGGATCATGAGTATTTGGGAGATAAGGATTAAGTTTAATCACCTTATATAATTTTCACCTAATGTATTTCAGGATAAGGATTCCCGATAATAATTCTTTGAGGTGGTGTTTCTCCCCACCCTTTATTTTGTAGTTACACCATTTACGTTGCCTATATATTTAGAAGTGTAGAAGAAGGAAAAGGTGATTAAGAGAGTGCATGAGTGGGATGAAGCACTCCTATTAAAAAGTTATAAGGGACCTCCTAAGAGTAGGATTTTAGATATAGGGTCACATATATGGTGTTCTCCAATGAGTGAGGTTTTTGTATGGGCACTAAGTTGGCAGATCCCCTTCGTTTCTTGATGTTTGAGTCATCGATGGAGCCAATGGGGGATCCTGTGGTGGATACCCCATGGTTATTGCAGAGTTTATTGACGTTTTCCCTAAGGAGGTTTCAACACTACCCCTTGATGTAATGTTGAGTTTATAATAGAGTTTTAGATAGGCGCTACACTGATTTCTATGGATCCTTATTATATAAAACCCTTAGAGTAGTGGGAAATGAAGATTTAGATTTATTTCCTAATGTACAAGGGATTTATTTGGACTAGTGTGTCATCATGGGGAGCTCCAGTCCTACTCGCCAAGAAGGTGAACATTAATCTGAGGTTATGCATATACCACTGATGGCATAATCAGGTGATGATTAAGAATTGTTACACTATTTCAATAATTGAATATCTATTTGAATAGTTTTTAGTATCTATATGGTTTTATTAGATTGATCTATAGTCTGGGTATGATCATCTAAGGGTAAATTTGATAGATATTCCAAAGACTTCCTTCTGGTGTTGGTATGAGAACTTTGATTTTGAAGTAGTTCCGTTCGGTGTCATGAACACACCAACTATGTTCATGAGACCCATGAACTCTGTATTACTTGAGTTCATGAACTAGTTCATAGTCATGTTCATTGATTACATCATCATATACTCATGATCATAAGAGGATCATGCCGAGAACCCAAGGATCATTTTGTAGACTCTTCTACATCACTAGTTATATGAGAAATTTTACAAGTGTATGTTATGAATGTGATAGGGGAATTTCCTTGGGAATGTGGTGTCTCTATAGAGAGTAATAGTGGATCCAAAAAAAGTTTAGGTAGTTGTTTCCTAGGTAACACCCATGAATATAGAGGAGGACTATAGTTTTCTTTATCTCATAGTTTTTTATCAGAGGTTTGTATCTAATTTCTCTTGGATTGCAGCACTGTTGACCACCTTGACTAGGAAAAACCATGATTTTTTTAGATTGATCAGTCCAGACAACATTTGACTACTTGAAGGGGTGGTTTGTCAGTTCTCTAGTTCTTTGATTTCCTAAAGAGGGTGTGATTTTTAGGTATTTTTTGATACTTCCTACTTTTGGTCTAGGATGTTACACCCCCATGAGCATAACTACACCAAAGACAATCTAGATATAACAACAGTGGTGTTTTCTCTAAAGTTGTGGTGACACTACCTCATCGGTGAATGATTTTTGATCTTTAAAGATCAAAAAAATTACGAGGTACATATTTTCTAAGAATGATCTAAATCTACAGAAATATAGGTTAATGGAGTTTCTCTTGGACTAGGATTTTGAAATTTTATTTATATTAGGAAAGGGAAATGTCATAGCTAACATGATAAGAAAAAAGTATTGGGGGGGGGTTTCAAGAATATGAGGATACCTGGAGGGAGATGGAAGAGTTAGCAGCCTTCCATTTTGGATAAAAAGATGTTTATTATAGAGGATACCTATTTCATAGGATGGTAGAGTTCTCTTAGTTATATCAATTGGAGTAATATCAATGGGTAGATTTGAAGGTATAGGTAATTATTGACTAGTTCTCTTATGGCGATTCCCCTATGGGATGGTCAAAGGATGAAAAAAATTAGGTTATATTACAATAAAGGATGTTCATATTAATGTCTATTTATGAGGAAATCCTATATGAATTATATATGTCACCTTTGGTTGTGAAACGTGACATATCTAAGTTCTATCGTGGCTTGAGGAGGCAGTTATGGTGACCAGGAATGAAGAAGATAGTGGTGGAGTTTATGGTGTGATGTCCGGTTTGTCTGTAGGTAAAGGCATAACATCATGTCCCTAGTGGTTTTTTTCATCCCTTGGATATCCCTGAGTAAAAGTGGGAGGACATATCAATATATTTCAACACTGGTTTACCCCAGGATCAGGGTGGATATGATTTCTTCTATATTATCATGGGCGGTCTGATGAAGTCATCTCACTTTATAGAAATCCAAGAATTGAGTATAAAGGGCGTATTGGCAAGGTGATAGGTGGACGATGTGGAGAGAATTTATAGAGCTCCAAGGAAAATACAATAGGTGCACATCTTGAATTTTGGTGGATCATTGATATGCCATCTACCTTTGGTTGAGTTTTCTTACATCCATCGGCATGACCCCTTTAAAGTATCGTATGAGAGACTGTGTCAATATCCATTGAGATGAACCAAGGTTGGAGACACAATAGTTCTTGGTCCCAATGTTGTGTAGAGAATGATAGAAAATATCCAGGTCTTTTTTGTGAGGATGAAAGTAGTACAAGATTTTTAGGAGGCATATTCTAATCGGTATAGGAGGAATTTAGATTTTGGAGTCAAAGATCACGTCTTCTTGAAGGTTTCTCCTTAGCCTGGAGAATATACATTTGTACAGGGGAGTAGTCTTTCTCCCCGGTTTGTCAAGACTTTCAAGGTGTTGAAGTGAATTAGTGATGTGGTGTATCCATTGGCACTCCCACCATATATAGACAAAGTTCACAATGTATTCCATGTTTCCAAGCTCTGGTGGTACATTTATGATGGTTCCCACATCATCATCTAGGGGTAGTTGGATATTGAGAATGATGCGATGTTCATGGAATGTTTGACTGATATTCAATACCATTAGGATAATGTTTTACAAGGGAATTTCATTCCTTTGGTTTGAGTCATATGGAGACATGTTGATCAAGAGGATAGTATTTGGGAGCAGGAGGCATATATCCATGTCCAGTACCCTAAGTTTTTTTAAGTTTTTCCTTGTTTTGTTTTTTTGATGATGTGACTTATGAATATTTATAATTTATGATATGTTATTTTTACCTTATTGGTGGTATGTGTTATAGATTCAATAATTTTATGAGGTGAAAAACCCCTTCCCAATCAAGATATTTAATATTTAAGACAAGTTTTAGAACCATGTGGGAGAGTCAGTGTCTCCCAAAGTGGATAATATTTTGATATGAAGGGTGGGTTCCCTTGATTTGTGTTCTTGAGGAATTTTCATGTAGTGAATATAGTAGTTATTAGCTAGTATTTATGTGCATTAATTTTGGTATTGTATTAGTTGTAAAAATATCCCTAAGATATGTCTCATGGGGTGGTTGTTCAGACTCCTTCCCTTTCCCTTTTTACAGGTTTGGTTTTTATTCTCGGGGATGAGAAGTGTTTTAGAGGTATCTAATATAACAATTTGGAATTTATGACCTGTTATGTTTTTTAAATTCATGTGATAATGGTGTTTGAGGGGGGGGGGGGGGTCTGAAGGAGTTTAGGAATGGATGGTGAAGATATAACTAAACTTTTAGCTGAGGAAATATCTTTCCATGTGGAGGCTTATGTTGCGTCATAAATGGAGTGTTTGAAATGTGGAGAGATAAAATTAAACATAGATACTTAGGGAGTGGGGTTTTAGTGGTTATTAATTTTTAATCATAAATAAAGTGTAGCTTATAGTCTATGTCATGGAGTCTTATAGGAAGGTTTTTTTGGTTCTGTCAATTTTTGGGTTTCTACGCCGTAGGGGTAGGCTGCAACATAGCCTTCTTCTTGGCAATTGAATTCCAAAGTGTGGTGGTTTCCCTTGTACTATAATATTTCTCATATTTTATCGCATCTACAACATAGAACTAATTGTGTTTCTTGGATCCATTTTTTACCATCCCCATTGTGGCATGATCCCTTATTTTAATTCATTAATTGACTTATGTCGGTACCCTTACAACATACTAAAGCATGTTTCCCCATGGTCTTATAATTTCTAGTTTGCCAACAAATATTAAAACCCCTTTGAATTTAATATTACTATAGTATTTTACCTTAATTATTGTGTAGATCCTATATAATTTTAGGATTTTATTCACCTCTCCTCAGGGACATTGGTCTCGCCCAAATTTACCCAAGATTTTAGGGTTAGGCGGTCACTTGTAGTTTAGCTTGGGTTGTCGAATCCTCAGAGACCTAAGAAGTAACCTATATAAACATACATTATATAGATTGTTTTTGGCTATGAATTTGAAAAATTGGGTTGATATTTTATGGGTTTAAGTGAATGCTAAAATACTCAAGTGAATTCAATTTAAAAGAATGAGTTGATCCTAGGTTATCACTTGGGGTGGATTAGATGCATTCCTTTTTCAACTATTTCAATTTCTTATATTTGAGATGAGTTCATTTAAGAAGATCAAACAACATCATCACTTACTAGTTTAATACCTACACAATTTAATACTAATCACCTATACACTTGAAGGATCAAAATTTTGATCACTTCAAGTTAAAGTTTCGTATTAGCACTTGAAGTGTGTGGCCTTAAATTCAACAAGGATGAAGGAGTTTAAAGATCTTCAAACAAAATTCTTAATTAAAAGGAGTGATTAGAAATTAATAGAGTGAGAAATAACATCCAATATAGTGCCTTTCTACTTCCTTGGATCAAACCATAAGTGGGTTATCCCTCCATTGATTATATGGTTTCAATGGAAGCGAAAAGTAGACTCATGAGGGAGGAATTGGAGAAGTAAAAAAAAGACAATGAAATAACAATCAATCCACCGTTGTGTGATAATTTCACAAGGTTTGGTGTGAATAAATTCACACCTTGAACAAATGGTATCAAAGTGACATTAAGAAGAACAAAATAAGAGTATAAGAAGATTTTGTTTTAAGAAACTAAGGTGAATTGAACAACTTACATGAGAAAGAAAAACTCAAGGCAACAAAATCGCAGCATAACATTACAATTGAAAAAAGCACCAAAGATGAATAAATCCTCCAAAACCACTAGCTTAAATAGGCATTTTTTGAGCCTTGGGTAGAGCCTCCAATAGTGAAACTCATCCCACTTGAGTATGGTAGGCTTAGGGTGGTGGAAAGCTTGTGAAACTTAGACTTTTCCACTCTTGACCTGATGTGGCAGCCAACTTGCATCCACCAAAAATAAGCGCCTAAATGAGATTCTAGATGGCAGAATTATAGTGGGAAATATAAGAATAAAATGGATCTACAGACGTCCCCTAACCTTCTGTAATGTTTCAGTCTAAAAGAGTATATGTTTTACAAGATATGTGTAAAATGGTGGTATGTTCTTCTGGGTTGCAGAATTTGGCCCAAAATTTTATCTCCAACTTGGGCTGCCTATAACTCCATTCAAAAATATGAATTATATGTGGAAAATATTTGATTCAATGTTCAAAATGATTTCATATATCTTAAGTTAAATTCTGGGAATCATTGTGCTTGTATCTTGGCCGATACAGTCTTTTTATTGGGCTGCTGTCCAGTTTATTTTGCCCAGAATGTGTTGGCATGAAAGCCCATTTTGGTGGTCTTCCAATGTGAATATTCAAGTGCTCCAAAATAATTAATTGTTACTTATTTAATGGGATACATGAAAATAAAATATGAAAATAAAATAAAGACCATTTTTTATTTTAGGAGGTGTTAAAAAATGTACCATGTAATAGTTCATTTTAAGAGGGAATTACAATCATAATGTGAATTAATGTTCAAAGTGTAAAATGAACCAAAATGGTGTATATGAATAATAAAGAACATGAATATTATATATATTGAAAATGAATATTAGCCTCATTTAGTGGCTAATCACACCACCCAACTTGAGTTTTTCTAGTCTCGAGAAAAATGTATCTCAACAATATGAAATTTGAATTCCCTTTTCCAAAAACTTTTTAATACACATTGATCACCAAGAACCCTAATACCAAACAATCATGAAAACCATAAAAATATTTTAATATAGGATAGTGTCATAAGAATATCCCAATCCAAATACCATTACTTTGTTCAAATACATCACCATATTTCATCCAATATCAATTAAGCATGATGATGTTTTGTGTATCATAATAGACATGGGGGTTCATCTTTATTCAAGGGGGAAATTATGGAAGTGCTAAGTGGAATAAAATTTTAATATTAAGATGAGTATTCATTTTTTTGTATATTTTTTTGTTGTTTTTTTGAAATTTTTTCCATGGTAATTGAAATTGAACTCAATAGAGTCAACCCATGTAGTGAGACTTTACCGATGACTCCCTGGCTCAAAGACCTTAGGGCTTCAAGTAAAGCCCACATACTCGGTCATCATATTGAGTTAAATCAGTAAAAAAAAGTCAAATTTACACAAATAGAGATAAAATTACTAACTCTGGGCCAGACAACTATGGAGTCACAATCCCCAAGTGCCAAAAGTCACACATTAGGCCATTTCATTGCTCTACATGCAATTTATTGTTTTATTTTTTTTTATTTTTTGAATACTCATATGAAAACTAAAATAATCACCAAACTTATAATATTTATTTGGGGGACCCCATGAACTCAAAATAATTCCCCACAATCCATAGGACACGTGTTGTGATTTTTTTATTTGGATGAAAATATAAATGATGAAATATCCCATTAGACAACCACACTTTCCAAAATCTATGATCATGAAATTATAAATGGATTGAAATTAGAATCAAGGCATGATAAGTTATTTGATATTAAAATTCAATGTTTTCAATTTGTATTATCATGTTCAAGGTTAAAGGAACTTTTCCTTCCATTAAGGCACACTTTTTTTTTCAAATCATTTTTTTTGCACACAAAAGAATTTTTTTTTATTTTATCTCCTCCTAACTTAAAATAACACTATACGCAGTGTTTGAAGAAATGAGAATTTATAAGGGGGTATAGGTAGAAGATAGGAGTTCTAAAAGGAATTTTAATAAATAAACATGGAACAAAGTCACCTGTTTTTTGAAGTTGAAGTTCATGACGCTCTTGATTATATCTTTGATCTCCATGCTACTCATGGACTCCTAATGGAAGATGGTAGGAAATTGCAGAAGTTATGGATATAGTTTATTTCCCTATAAAAATATTTTATCTCAATAGCCTCTACTTCTCACTCACAAACTAAATTAGAAACCATGGAAACCCCGAGATGTTCCCTTAATTAAAAACAGACAAAGACAAAAAAACATACCTATTTATTTTGGAATAACAAATACTGATACTAGTATCACAATATATATATATATATATAAGTCAAATATAAGTATATATAAAAAAATATAGAAGAAGGAAGCACTATAAGTCGTAGGTCAGTGGAAAGTGCATGCCCCTATCTCCCTTCAGTCCTAGGTTCAAGTCCCCATGGCTTCACCGGTTGTGATGGGGTTTGCCCCACAACTTACAACACATCCTTTTAATTTATTATATATATATATATTTAATCTACAAACACATAAAAATAAAAATAAACTAATGATACATTGTCTTATTTTTATATTTATAGGTAAGGTATTACTAAAGGATCACACCACGTGATACAAATGAATATGGTGCTCCCCTTTCAAACCCATCCATAATCATAATAGAAGAACAGGTCAACAGTCTATGGTACTATCATATTCAACATTAAATATATTTTTTAAAATAAAATTGATTTATTAATCCTATTTGAAAAATAAAGATGATTCAAAAATATTGGAAACATGAAAACCACAGGTTGCCTCCCATGTAGTGCTTTTGTTTAACGTCGCTAGCTCGACATAGACCCCTAATTATTTAAGTATTTTTCTCATATAAGTTTGGTTCACACAAGTCTTCATCTACTTCATGTTTTTGGAATGGTTCAATGAATGGTTTGACTCTATGACCATTAACTTTAAAGGTTTTACCATTGGTGGGATCTTGAATTTCTACAGCCCCATGGGGGTACACCTTATGCACTATGTATGGACCTGACCATATAGACCTCAACTTTTCCAGGTGTAAATGAAGTTTAGATCTATAAAAAAGAATACGTTTACCTAGTAAAATGTGTTTTGTTTTAAGATTTCGATATTGGTAGGCTTGAACTCTAGCTTTATTTATCCTTGAATTTTTATAAGCCTTCATCCTAAGTTCCTCAAGTACATTGAGATCTAATTTCCTTTTTTTTCCATCCAATGAGAGGTCATAATTCATTTTCTTATTTTCCCAAAAAGACTTATGTTCAATCTCCACTGGAAAATGGAATGCTTTTACACAAAACAACCTATATGGGGACATTCCTAAAATTGTTTTATATGTGGTTCTATATGGCCAAAGAGCATCTAAGAGTTTTCTTGACCAATCTTTCCTAGATGGATTAACCTTTTTCTCAAGAATTTGTTTGATTTCTCAATTGGCTAACTCAACTTGACCATTGGTTTGTGGGTGGTAAGCAGTGAAAACTTTGTGAGAAATTCCATACTTTTCCATGAGTGCTAAGAATGGAATATTGCAAAAATGAGTTCCACGATCACTAATTATATCCCTAGGAATTCAAAATCTAGAGAGGATGTTTTCCTTGAGAAATCTAATCACAATTTGACGATCATTGGATTTTTTAGGAATGACCTCAACCCATTTGGATACACAATCTATAGCTAAAAGGACGTAAAAATATCCCCTAGAGTTTGGGAAGGGGACCATGAAATCAATTCCCCAGCAGTCAACGATTTCAATCACTAAGATGGGAGTGAGTGGAATTTGATTCCTTTTTGGGATAGACCCTACTTTTTGACACCTAGGATAGCTTTTAAAAAATGTGTAGGAAACCCTTGAGAGGGTGGTCTATAAGAGACCACACTGAAGAACCTTAGAATAAGTTTTTTTAGAGGAAAAGTTACCTCCACATGCCTCACTATGACATAATTTAAGGATAGACTCTTGTTCAAATTCTGGGACACACCTCCTAATGAATTGGTCAGGGAAGAACTTATATAGGTATGGATCATCAAACCCAAATTTCCTAACACTAGAAAGGAATTTACTTTGAGCTTGAGTCCCTAATAATTTTTTAATGACTCCTATAACTAAGAAGTTGTCTATGTCGACATACCATGGGAAATCACTCACTGAATAGAGGTGTTCATCAGAAAATGAATTAGACACAGAAATATGATTTGATTTGTCTTTTAATTCTATCCTATATAGATGATAAACTACAACATTTTCAAAACCCTTTTTATCCTTGATTGTGAGGTCGAATTCTTGTAATAGAAGGACCCACCTTATCAGTATAGTCTTAGAATCTTGTTTTTGGAAGAGTTATTTTAGTTCAGAATGGTAAGTGAACATAGTGATGGGGGATCCTAAGAAGTAGGACCTAAACTTTTCTAAGGAAAACACAACATCAAGTAACTCCTTCTCAGTGGTGGTGTAGTTTATTTTTTCATCATTTAAAGATTTTCTTGCATAAGCAATTACACATGGAGTTTTCTCACACCTTTTTCCTAAGACTTCTCCTACAGTGAAGTCACTTGCATCACACATGAGCTCAAAATGAAGTTTCCAATTTGGAATTGCATGATTTTTGGAGAGATAAGAGATTAATTGAGTGTATAGAATGATTCCTCACAACTTTCTATCCATAAAAATGGATCATCTTTCACCAATAGAGAATAAAGTGGTCGATAAATAGAGTTTAAATTCCTAATGAACCTTATATAGAAATTAGCATGTCCTAAGAAGGACCTCACTTCCTTAATAGTTTTAGGAGAGGGAAGGTGACGAATGATGTCGACCTTAGCTTTATCAACTTCAATCCCTCTACCAGATACCAGATGGCCTAGAAAAAGTCCTTCCTTTACCATGAAATGAAAATTTCTCCAATTTAGGATGAGATTCTTATTCTCACATCTTGAAAAATCCTTTTCAACATTTAGAAGGCATCCCTCAAAAGTATCCCCAAATATAGAGAAGTCATCCATGAAGACCTCTAAACAATCCTCCACCATGTCTTAGAAGATTCCCAACATGCACCACTGGAAGGTACCAGGGGAATTACATAACCCAAAGGGAATGCGCTTAGAGGAAAAAGTGCTTAATAGACAAGTGTAGGTTGTTTTACCTTGATCATTTAAGGATGACTTGATTTGATTATACCCTGATAATCCATCTAGGAAGAAATAAAATTGATGACCTGCCACTTGCTCGAGGACTTAATCAATAATGGGCAAGGGGAAATGGTATTTATTGGTACAAGAGTTGAGTTTCCTATAGTCAATACTAACTCTCCATCCACTACTGACCCTTGTGGGGAGAAGGCCACCATCCTCATTGGTGATCACAGTAATTCTAGCTTTCTTTGGGACAACTTGAATTGGTCTTACCCACTCACTCTCAGCTATGGGGTAGAAGATATCCGATTTCAATAACTTAAGAATTTATTTCCTTATCACATCCATAAGATTTGGATTGATTATCCACTGAGGTTGACAACATGGTTTGGATTCAGATTCAAGAAAAATCCTATGAGTTCCAATGAGTGGGATAATCCCAGGAATATCAGAAAGGGTCCATCCAATTGTTTTCTTATGCTTTCTTAGGACATCCAGAAACATCATCTCTTGATTGGATTCAAGAGAGGAAGAAATGACAACAAGAACGGCTCAATTTTCCCCTAAGAACTCATACTTGAGTGATGAAGGTAAGAACTTAAATTAGAGATCATATTGGTTATCACTTTCCAAGAAAGGATGAGAATTTTAATTGAACTCAGTTTCTTTGTTCAGATTTTTTGAAATAATTGGTTCATTGTGAATAGAATTTTCATCCACTAAATTAGCTAGATTAGTGTCATGAATGGGTATGGACTCAATGTTATTGATATCACCCATGGTATCATTGATTGGTGATTCTATAAAATCATTAATAGAGCTATCTGAAATAGATTCAATCCAAGGAGACAAATTTCCCTCACGTGAACAAAGAAAATCAATCTCTTATTGACTTAAACACCTTTAGTAATTCATTTATGTTCCTAGAGTCACTATCAATACTACCAATCCAATTAACATCATGGATCTCTTCATCATCCCCAATTTGATAGTTTTCATTGTAGATGTTCAAGTCTAGACTCTTATTCCAAAAAGTTATTGTCATGTTCCCATTTCGGACTCGGATGACTGAGTTTATTATTTCTAAGAAGGGAAGACCAAGGATGATGGGGGTTTTCTCCCTAGGAACTAATCTTGGGTGATTTTCAAGAATAATGAAGTCAGCTTGGTAAATGAAATTTTCAACTTTCACCAAAACATCCTTTAGGATCCCCTTAGGAACTCGAACACTACGATTAGAAAGTTGAAGAGTGAAAGATGTGGGTTGGAGTTCTTTGAGACCTAACTGACAATACATGGCATGAGGAATGAGGTTCACACTAGCTCCTAGATCACAAAGGTCTTTGAAATTTTTTTTCTCTCCTATCTCAACATTGATGTATGGACATCCTGGATCTTTCAAATTTGGAGTAATGGTGCCTTGAATGGTGGTACTCACATTAGCATCCAGGAGGACTTGATTTTTATGTGAAAATTTTCTTTTAAAAGTGCAAATGTCCTTAAGGTACTTGGAGTATTCAGGAATGGTTTGGATTACATCTAGAAGGGGTATGTTCAACTTAACCTGAGAGAATATTTCCCTCAAAGTTTCATTTAGTTTGGGTTTATATTTTCCTCTCATGCATTGAGGGAAGGGAGCAGGTTGTTTGATTGTTTGGTGTGGTTGTAGTTCCTTCACATTCTCATTGGGTTTTTCAGAATCTAGGGTTAGTTCTTCATCATTTTCATGAATTTTTGAAGCCTTTAAAGTTGAGGATTGTACCACCTGAGTAGGCATGGGTACCTTCCCAGTTTTAATGGTTTATAGTTCATGTTTAAGGGATGAGAATTCTGAGTTCATTTTCTCCATTTTTTTACACAACTGTTCAAGGATTGGAAGATGGATAGATTGAGTAGGGGATTATGCTGGTTGGTTTATCTCAGGAGGATACTTTGGTTGTTGGATTGGTTGTTGCATGGGTTGTTGGATGAGTTGTTGGTATTGGAAAGTTGGGTGCTGGTATTGGGCTGGTTGTGGTTGGAACTGGTTATGGTTTTGGAAATTTTGTGTAGGGTAGGGTTTTGGTCCTTGTGGTTGGCTAGGTTATTGGTTATATTTCCAATGGAAGCCTGGGTGGTCATTATACCTTAGGTTGAATGTGTTTTGGTATTGGGGATTTTAGAAGTTTAGGGAATTGACTTCAGTAGGTGGTCCTCCTAGAAGAATATCATTGATGGATGGAATGGTTGGACAATTGTCTATTTTGTGGTCATGTTTATCACAAATTGCGGAAACAGGGTCTACAGTTTGGATTTCATGGATTTTCCTAAGGTCTATCTTTTCAACCTTCCTAGTGAGTGCTGCGAGTTTTGATTTGAGGATTTAATACTCCTTAAGTGTGTGAATTCCACCAGATTTGGGTGGCTTCTCATAGTAAGGTGATGTTACCCATGTTTGATTTTGTTCAGCAAGGCTTTCTAGATACTCGTAATCATCATTTGGGGCTTTGTTTTTGAAAGTTCCATTACATATCATGTCAATGAATTGTTTTTTCCCCAGACTCAACCCTTCATAGAAAATTATCACTTGTTCAAGAATAGAAAAACCATGGTGTAGAACCATGTTTAGGGTGTATTTTAACCTCTCCAATGTTTTGTATAATGACTCTACCTCTTTTTAAAAAAATATTTGGATGCTCTTTTAAGTGCAATTGTTTTGTGGTGGGGAAAGTATTTTTTGTATAATTATCTTTATAATTGGCCCCAAGAGTTGATGGATGATGGTATCAAATTGTTTATCCAATTTTTAGCTTGATTTTTTAAAGAAAAATGAAATATCCTCATCTTAGATGATTCTAGTTGATGTGGGGGACACATGGTTTCTACAATTTCATTGAACTCCTTAACGTGAAGGTAGGGAATCTCGGACTCCATTCTATGGAATGTGGGAAGGTGGTTTAAGAAATGGTTTTTAAAGATGTAGTTGGAATCTCCTAGATAATTTTGTCTAATTCATGAGGGGTCATTGGTCCAGGAAGGTGTGAGGTAGTCATTCATGGTTTGATCGAATGCATTCCCCAAGTTTGAGGCTGCCTCATTTGGATTTCCATTTTGGTTCCCACCCGGGTTTATGAGTTGGTTTATTTGAGGAAATTGCATTGAAATGGGATCAATTTTTGACTCTAGAGTATTAAATATATTAGGATCTAATGGAAAGAGTTCCCTTAGTGTAATTGACTCCCCAACCCCAGGACTATCCACACTAACTAGACGGTTTGATTGGTCACGAGTGTAGGCAGACACAAGCCAAAAGAAAAGAAATGAGAAATAGAAAAGATAAGAGAATTTGGATGAGAATTTAAGAAATGGGGGAGAATATAATGGGTATTGAGATAAATTACTTGGGTCCCCAAAAATGGTGCCAAAATTTGTTCTTTCTCAAATTTACCTTAGATTTTAGGGTTAAGCGGTCGCTTGTATTTTAGCTTGGGTTGTCGAATCCTCAGAGACCTAAGAAGTAATCTACAGACACATACATTATATGGATTGTTTTTGGATATGAAGTTGCCAACTTGGGTTGATATTAGATGGGTTTAATTTAACTCTAATTTACTTAAGTGAATTCAATTTAAAATAATGAGTTTATCTTAGGTTATCACTTGGGGTAGATTAGATGCATTCCTTTTTCAACTATTTCTATTTATTATATTTTAGATGGGTTAATTTAAGAAGATAAAACAAAATCATCCCTTAATGGTTTAATACCTACAAAATTTAATAATAATCATATATAACCTTTAAGGATCAAAGTTTTGATCACTTCAAGGTAAAGTTTCGTATTAGAACTTGAATGTGTGCCCTTAAATTCAACAAGGACGAAGGAGTTTAAAGATATTCAAAAAACAATTATCAATTAAAAGAAGTGATTAGAAATTAATGGAGTGAGAAATAACATCCAATCCATCCCCTTGATACTTACCTAGATGAAACCACAAGTGGGTTATCCCTTCATTGATTCTATGGTTTCAATGGAAGCGGAAAGTAGACTCATGAGGGAGGAATTTGAGAAGTAAAAAAAAGTCATTGAAATAACGATCACTCCACCGTTGTGTGATAATTTCACAAGATTTGGTGTGAATAAATTTAAACCTTGAACCAACGGTATCAAAGTGATATTAAGAAGAACAAAATAAGAGTTAAGAAGAAATTTTATTAAGAAACTAATTTGAATTGAACAACTTACATGAGAAAGAAAAACTCAAGGTAACAAAATCATAGCATAACATTACAATTAAACAAAGCACCAAATATGAATAAATAATCCAACAAAACTGCCTTAAATAGACATTTTGGGAGCCTTGGGTCGAGCCTGTAATAGTGAAAGTCATCCCACTTGAGTATGGTAGGCTTAGAGTGGTGGAAAGCTTGTGGAACTTAGACTTTTCCACTCTTGACCCGAGGTGGCATCCAGCTTTCATACACCGAATAGAAGTGCTTAAATAAGCTTTTAATTGTAAAATTAGAGTGGGAAATAAAAAAATAAAATGGATATCAGGATGTAACCTAATCTTATGTAAAGTTTCATCCTAATAGAGTTTATTTTTTATGAGATATGTGTAAAATGGTGGGCTGTTTTTCTGGGATGCACAATCTGGCCCATAATTTTATCTCCAAATTGGGCCGTATTTAACTCCATTCAAACATCCGAATTAGCTTTGGAAACTGTGTGATGAAATTTTACCCATGATTTAATATATATTCAGTTAAATTTTGGGAATCATTGGGCTTGTATCTTGGATGATAAAGTCTTTTTTTGATGTTGTCCAGTTTACTTTTCCCAGAATGTGTTGGCATGAAAGCCCATTTTGGTGGTCTTCCAATGTGAATCTTCAAGTGATCCAAAATCATTAATTGTTCCTTATATAATGGGATACTTGAAAATAAAATATGAAAATAAAATAAAGAGCATTTTGTATTTTAGGATGTGTTAAAAAATGTACCATGTAATAGTGGATTTTAAGAGGGAATTACAATAATAATGTGAATTAATGTTCAAAGTGTAAAATGCACTAAAATGGTGCATATAAATAATAAATCACATGAATATTATATATATTAACAATGAATATTATCCCCATTTAGTGGATAATCAGACATTGATCTTTGACATCCATATATAGAGCACCAATGATTTTGAGTAAGTTTCCTCCTTTCTTCCCCCTTGTTTACTTATATATTCTTTATTAAATGAATGCTATGGATGAAGATAGGATGGTTTATGTGATTTTATAGAGGAATATAAATTAGGATTCTATATTCTAGGTTGATTGAGGCACTTTTTTAAGTTGTGGTGCATGGTGGTTGTCTAACTCTTATTCCATCCTTTTATAGTGATTTTCGAATCTTTGTTTGAGGTAGGGGATTTGAGTTTTATCTCTTTTATGTAAATATGTGATATTATCATGATTTTTATTTCCATTGGGTGATTAATATGATTTTTATTAATAAAAATAATAAATCACAATAATGAAATTGAAAGGGAATGGTGTGATGTGAATTTGGTTAACAGTTTTTTGATGTTTATGATGTTGTTTCATTTTTCATGCATTTTACGAGATTACATATTGTAGTAGTGGTTTAATTGATAATATTTGTTAAATAGTTAAACACATAAATCTAGTAAATGAAAATAATAAGTTGAATATTATTGTTCTATGATTGACTTGATGTACGTGGCTTGATATCCTTGGTTGTTATATGATGGTCCAATGTGGTGGTTTCTTGATAATAGTTTGGTAGTAATGGAATAAAATTTATATAAATAAATGTGTTTGTGGATAAAGAAAGTAATTTGTGAAAATATAAACTAATAACTAAATGGATAAATCTTGGTAGCTATTTTGTTAAATATATTTTTTGAAATAAAACTCAGGTTGTGGCCCTTTTTGTGATATTGAGGTTGGTTGTTTTTCATTATAGGTAGAACTTGGTGGCATGATATCAATTGTAAACTGACAATGGTTGTGGCGGTGTTGCCTGTGTGAACCCATAGGTGTGTTATAGTGTGAGACAACTATATAATTGTATTATTTTATGAATTTTCTACACACCCCACCCAAGTCCGGCCTGATCGACCCCCCGAGACTCGGGGGTGTTTTCCTTAACATCCATGATTGAGAGGATATAGATGACTGACTACCCCCTCTCCCCACTCTCCCACTAATAGAGGATTCTGTTGATACTGGTTTTGGATGATTTGATATATAGTGGAGGTTATGTATGGTATGATAAGGATACAAGGTTGATGTCCTACATATTCATTATAACCAACTACCCTGATTACCTAATATGAGATATGTAGTTAGTTCCAAGAGGTTTGATATATGGTTTGTTCCATGAGACCTGACATATAGTTGGTGCCATTATTGGTGGAGATGGAAGGGATGAGAGAAAATGAAGTCTTATCATTGAGAATGAGAGGTAAATATGAGTGGTAGTAATTATAGGGTGTATTTATATAAATTCTTATGTCATTAACTTCTATTCTTGGATTTTTTATTTTTCAAGGGATCCCTGGTGAGGCTAGGGGACTAATTGACCCGTGTAGGTGTTGGTTAGTGTTGCTATTTTTTCACTAGGGAATAAATATGTTATTTTCACTATTGAATAAGAGATCTTGGGTGTGATCCTACTAATTATGAATGTTATAATAACCAAACATATAAATAAACTATTTTAAGGTTTTCAAGAGGGATTTAGTGATCAAGTTGGATAACACTAGCTCAGATTTTGGGTTGTTGTGGTTGCTGAAAAAAGAGTTTTCTTTATTTTTGTATTGTGTTATATTTGGATAAATTTTTATATATTTTATATACATTCATATGTGATATTTATTTTATTGGATTTTATTTTATTTATTTTATAGTATGGTGTATTTTCGGTTGTTTTATGTTGTGATCTAGGGATATTGAGGGGAATTTCTCCCATTTGAGTGTTGTATACCCTTGGGGCTCCCCACAAACCCTGTACCGACTGAATATAGGACTTAAATATGACTCATTATATATATTTATGGACTATTAGTGCTACCATTAGATTGGGGGTTATGACATACATAATGATAAAGTCATAAAAATAATTTTTTTCTATAAAAAATGTATTTTTTAATAAAAAAATCTTTCAAAAATAATAATAATCAGAAATTCATTCTAAGGAAATTTTGATGCAAAGGATTAAAAAATGAAATTTATTTTATCATATTTACATTCTAATATTTATAATTATAGTTTTTAAATTAAAATATATAATACAAAGAAATATTTTATTGAAAATAACCTTTTTAAATATTAACTTATATTATTTATTTATCTTCTAAGGGTAATAAATTTTTATTGATTTAATATATTAGTGTTTTTTACATCTTTATTAATAATTTTCTATTAATATGTTGTGGTTTGTAAGAACCCAGTTTTTGCTGTGAAAGACTTTGGAATATTCTTGATGATATTCCAGAGCAGCGCCTTCAGACGGCGTGCGATTCCAAGCCCCGGAGTGGCCGGAATTAAACTTTCTGTGCGTTCACACTGGAAACGACAAATAAATGGGATAACTCCTAAACAGAGTTCTGGATCAGAGATCCAAGTGTACGGATGGGTCCGGAATGGGGTGTTTACCCTATGAACGACATAAAACTTGTCAGCGCGGGATATTTGGACCCCTCGCCCGCTTCTGGAACGTTAAACGGATTAAATAAATTTATTTAATTCGTTTAATGTTGAAACAAAAGTATATCTTAAACGGTGGCTCAGATTGGAAAACCGAGGGAACCTTTGAGTTTCGATCATGCCGTTTACCCTAGGAGGGGTATAAGTTTCGCGGGCGCGGGCCGTTTGTGAAAAATGGCTCCAGGGGCGTTTTCGTAATTTAGCGGCTTCAGACGTTAAATTTTATAACTTTTGAATGGAAGATCGAAATCAAATTCTGAGACCTCCGTTGTTCTCGGGAGGTGGTGTTTACCCCAGGGGAGGCTTAACCTCGACCCTGCTTGTAAAGACCCGTAAAATTCAAGGGAAATTTTTTCTTAATTTTCTTTGGAATTTTACAAGAACGCGGTTTCAGAGGGTACTTGATTCCGAGGCCCGGAGTGCCCGAAATTTCTATCCAAAATTTAGCTTGGGTACGTTCAGTGAATGAAGGAGTATGAATTTATAACTTTTGAACCGGTGCTCGGAATCGAATTCTGAGGGCACCGATGGAACCGTAGCGCCGATAATTGCTTAGGAACTCCTGTTCCGGAGTTGCGTTTTCATGAGAGTTAATGATAAAAATTGTGGAAGTTTAATTCATAATTATTCTACAATATTTATCTTACCCTAAGTGATTTATCCTTTGGATGGAAGTTGGGTAACTACCCAACCTCCCTTGGGAGGTTATGAGGGTGGTGGGGCCCACACGAACCCCACCCCTTCATATCCTCTAAACAACCTCAAATTCCTTTTAAATGTTGATAACTTAAGATTATCAGACTTATGGTTTTAATGTTGAGTGTTTAATGTAAGTTTTTGAAATTCAAACCTTTTAATTTCAAAAGTCTTGTTGTGTTAATAAATTAAGAAAGGAGCTTATTTTATTTTGTTGTTAGAGTTTTGTCGTTGAGGGGTTTTGGGAAGAACATCTTCTCCTTCGAAGAAGAACGTGAAGAACACCTCGGACTCTGACGAAGAACACTGTTCTTCAACGAAGAACATCTCCGCCGAAGAACGCGGAGAACTTCTTCCACGACGTTCTTCTTCCGCGACGTTTCCTCTTCGGACGCACCTCGACGACAACGGAATCGACGTTCGTTTTTCCGCGACGCCCGACCTCCGCGACGCTCGTCTTCCACGGCTCGTTGACGTGCACTGTTCTTAAAACTGAGGTAGGGGATTTAGTTTATTTACTTATTTCCATTCATGATTCTAGTTTGTCTATATTCATGGATATTCGACTAAATGTTATCGTTTAATGAGAGGGGGCCGGACCGCACAAACACGACCGACCCTCCTCTTTATCCTTGTTGATACTTTGTGGATTGGATGGAATGGCATGGTGCCGTCGCACCACGCGCAAATCGCACAGCAAGTACTTCGCGGCGCCGTCGCGCCGCGCCGTGAATTTGAACAAAGACACGACGCCGTCGCGCCACGTCGAAGAAAACCAAAGACGCTGCGGCCAGAGCGGTGCCGCGGCGGAGGGGCGCGGTGCCGTCGCACCGTGCCGGACGACAAGGGCCGTGGCCGGTTCCGGGCCGCGACGGAGCAGGGTGACCGGCGGCCGATGCCGGGCCGCCGGTGTTGGATGCTGGAAGGGAACCGGTCATCACCGGTCCCGTTAGGCAGGAACCGGCCGGCCAGGTTGGGCCGGCCGAACGTGGAGAAGCCGGGGGAATTAATTCCCCCGGCCGTCCATCATTGCGGCCCCCAATTAAGGGGTCGCGGTTACAAGAAAAGGGAGGGGCAGCGCCCCCCCCCCCCCCCCCCCCCCCCCCCCGCGCGAGCCAAAAACGGCTCGGCCGTTTTGACCGAGCACCGACCAGCACGCCCAGCGCGCGGGTCGCCGGGATGACCCGGACCCGGGGCGGGTCGAACCAGTTCGGGCCGACCGGGGGGGTCTCGGGCCTGGTCGGTCCGGGCCCGAAACCCCCATTTTCGGACCGTTTGGGTTCAATTGCCCATAACTCGGGCTACGGACCTCCGATCGACGCGCCTTCAGCGGAGACACGATCCTTGGAACGAGACGGTCGTTTTGGTATATCACATTCAAGGTTTCTGAATACTTCAAGTTCAGCCGGGTTGGTTCGTACACGAAACCAACCGGGCCCTCGGAGCGGAAACACTCATATCTTAAGCTCCAGACGTCCGAATGACGTGCCGTCGACTTTGTTGGTTTCCTCTTAGTGAGACGGATATTTTGGCTTACTCTGCCCGAGGTTTGGATGCAGGTGGAGTACGTTCGGGTTGGTGTTTCCTTAAAAACCAACCGGGCCCCTGGGACGAAAAAGCCAATAACTCTCAGACCGGGCGTCCGATTGACGCGCCGTCTGCGACGTTGAGTTCCTGCTGACGATACGGAATTTTTGGATACATCAACTATGGACTATGTGTCAGTTGATGTATCAGCCTCTCGGCTCGTGGAGCGGACCCTCCCGAACGAGATTGCTGTGTGCGGGAACCCTAGAGCTGGCTGCGACTGCTACTGTGACTACGACGACGACTATGAAGAGATCCTCAGTGGATTCGACGACGACTACAACACTCAGCGATCCTGTGTGGATCAGTGCTACCAATCCTGTGTGGGTCCGATCCTGTGTGGGTCCGCGCTCAGCGGTTCTGTGTGAGCCAGCGCCTACAGATCCTGTGTGGGTCCGATCCTGTGTGGGTCATTATGAGGGTTAGTTTTCCTATCGATCCTTTGTGGGTCCGACGACTTAGATGGATCAGTGATCATATCTATCATCTTTCGAATAAGTATACCTATGTGAGATGAATCCTGTTATACTTTCCTGTGTGGACTATGTTGTGCTATCCTGTGTGGATTTACGTTTTGCTTTCCTATGTGGATTGTGTTGTGCTATCCTGTGTGGATTACGTTTTGCTTCCTGTGTGGAATACGTTTGCTTTCCTGTGTGTAATGGGTTGTACTTGGGCTCGGATGTTGGAGCCGAATGAGAATTGATGACATAGGTATATGTATGGGCATATACCTAAGCAGTGTCTGATGTTACTTCGTGATTGTGTCTTTCCTTTGTGGTTTATCCTTTGTGGATTTTGGGAGACCTTCGGGGGTCTCGGGGTCCCTACTGAGTAGCTTATACTCACCCCTACACGGGCTATGACCGCACTACGTTATGTTGGTTGCATATGACGGACATCGTTGATCGTGGTGGAGGCTTGCAGAGTAGGACGGTACCTGGAGGTGGACCACTGGGCAGGACGTACTCGGAGCGGTCGACTGGACCCGAGGAGCAGTGGAGGCTTTCTGTACCCACCCTTCTGGTGGGATTCCCAGTGGACAGCTCGTCGTTGCAGCTTTACCTTTCAGTTTTTGTTTTCCCTTTCGAGTTGTACTTTACTTTCAGTTTGGGTTTGTATACTGGCCCACTTACTTTTCCGCACTTCACTCTTGTACCAACTTTTACTTAGTATTTACTTTTTCCGCTTGCTTACTCTGTGGTGCTTGTTTACTTTAAAAAGGCAATGCCTTCCCTTTACCGGGATTTACGCCTTGGTGCTAGTTGCCAGCCCCTGGCCTATGGAAGGCGGGCTTGGGTTAGTCACGAAACGGGCCCCGAGGATGGGTCGTGACAAATTGGTATCAGAGGAAGTTCAGTTCTACCACATAACTTGGGACTCTGATCTTTTTCTATGTGAAGAAATAGTGTTTAGCATATTGGGTGTGGTTATCAGTCCAGGGAGTCCAGTGTTGGTGCGGCGGCCGACGTATCCGTACACCAGGACCCTGACTTCTGATTTCCGACTTAATGCACGAAAACATTGATTGCATGTGTGTTCAAGTTTTCTTTGTGATTACTTTGTATCAGCTCACCAGGTGTACTGTTCTGACCGTGGCGCACCTGTTTCCTTTTCAGGATGGCCCCACGACGGTAGCCAGCTAGGGTTCTGAGAGTCCAGCGTGACGATAGCCCACCGAGCGACGAGGCCTCGGTGTAGGGCCCTTTCTCAGCAGTGGCACTGGCGGTAGCTCTACCCGCCGAGCCACCGATGCTTCCAGCACTAGCCACTGACGATGCACGTCGCCTCAGTGCACTGCATGAGTTCCAGCACCAGCGACCGCCCAGGTTCCATGGGGAGACGGACCCCCAGGCATCCGAGGACTGGCTGGAGGCAGTGGTGAGAGTTTTCAGGTTAGTGAGGACACCAGCATACCTCATGGTGATCCTCACAGCGAGCCTACTGCACGCAGCAGCAGGAAGATGGTGGAGCTTGATGCTCCAGGTGCATGACGAGGCATCTCTCCTCTGGACAGACTTTGAGGGCCTCTTCCACTCAGAGTTCGTCCTAGCCACCCTCCGTGCGGTGCACATCCAGGAGCTTCTTCAGCTGCAGCAGGGCAGCTTGACGGTCGCCCAGTACTCGGCAAGATTTACCGATCTCTCGCGCTACTCGACCGACATGGTACGAGACCCATTCTTCCGGGCCCAGACCTTTGAGCAGGGACTGAGACATGAGATTCGGGCATCGCTGATCTCCCTCAGCATTCCGACTCAGATAGGAGTGTTGGAGTGAGCCCTTTTGATCGAGAGTTTTCTTGCTGAGTCTACACCAGCGTCGAGACCTACCGTAGGGCGACACGTTGCAGAGTCTTCTGCAGACGACAGAAGACCGATGTCGCAGAGGTCCAAGCAGGCTATGCCAACGGGTGGAGGAACACAGGATACTGGCTTGGAGGTGCGGGGCACACGCAATAGAACCAGTCTTACGAGTGGAAGACAGTGCTATGCATGCGGCGGGCAGGGCCACATGGCTCGTGACTGCCCGACCCGCCTTACAGAGGAGCAGCAGATGGTTGAGGAACCACCTAGACAGAGGCAGAGGTTCGACCCTGGCAGTCCGCACGGAGCAGGCGGACGAAGCAGAGGAGTTGGCCGAGCAGCAGGTGGTGGGTGACGCTTTGAGGCTCTACCACCACCACCACCAGGAGGTCCACCCCGACCTCAAGGGAGAGCACAGCTTCAAGCAGCTGAAGCTTACGATCATGGAGCTCCGGAAGCGGGTGGACTAGTGCAGGACTAGCTCTAGGCATAGAGGCCCTTGACCATAATGCCTCTAGCTTCTTTGTTTGTGTTGCCTTGTGTCCTTGTACTTTGAGTTGAAGTAATAAAAGACGCTTGAAATAGTGAAGTTTTCTTTCTTGTCTTTTGTTTGTTAATACTAAGAGGTGCCGGTTAAAAACTGTTGACTTGACCCTCACTTGCGAGATTCTTACTGGAGGAGACCCAGTGACCACACACTGATGCCGATAGTGTGACTCAACCCTTGGAGGCGAGAGTAACGGTTGGATCTCTTGGTAGCAGCATCGAGGCCTTACGAAGTCATCCATGCCCTGAATTAACTAATCATGACAGGATTGACTGTATTAGGCAAGGAACGTGGTTCATCCAGGGGATGAGACCGAATTTCCCTTTTTGGCAAAGGATAAATCTTTGCAGCTTTGAAAAACGTTAAGGAGGAAGGGGAAACCCTTCGTGTGGTTAGGCAGATGTCAGCAGAGCTTCCAGGAGCTGAGATAGAGTTTGACCAGCGCCCCTAGAGGCGTGGATAGAGATGGATCAGCCTTTCTTTAGTCTCTCACAGTCACCCCTACACTACTACAACGGGTCAGAGAGGCACAACATAAGGACACTGACTGTGAGACGTGGAGTGCACATATATCCTCAAGACAGGCACCTGATGGCATCTCCTTTGGAGCAGAGCACGACATCCTTTTCAGAGGATGTACCTTGGTACCAGTTGCTTTACGGGAGGAAGTGCTGAGAGAGTTTCACACTTCTCCCTTAGCGGTACATCCCGGAGTGCCGAAGATGTACCAGGATCTCAGATGACAGCACTGGTGGCCAGGCATGAAGAAGGCTGTGGTAGAGTTCGTTTCACGATGCCTCACCTGCTAGCAGGTGAAGGCAGAGCATCAGGTACCAGCAGGCTTGGTACAACCCTTGGAGGTCCCAGAGTGGAAGTGGGACGAGATATCTATGGACTTCGTGACTGGACTTCCATGCACTTCCAGAGGTCACGACTCCATCTGGGTGATTGTCGACCGACTCACCAAGTCGGCTCACTTCTTACCCATCAGAGATCAGGGCTCAGTGGAGAGCTTGGGGCGTCTCTACGTTCAGGAGGTTGTACGGCTTCACGGTGTGCCATCATCTATCGTCTCCGATCGAGATGCTCGCATTACTTCCGGGCTTTGGAAGGGGATGCAGGAGGTGTTCGGGATGCAGCTACGTCTGAGCACCGCCTTTCACCCTCAGACGGATGGTCAGACGGAGAGGACCATTCAGACTCTCGAGGAAATTCTCCGCGCATGTGTCCTAGACTTTGGTCGCAGCTGGGAGGACCACCTACCCTTGGTGGAGTTCGCATACAACAACAGCTACCACTCCACCATCGGGATGGAACCATACGAGGCGTTGTACGACAGACCTTGCAGATCTCCTTTATGCTGGAAAGACCCTGGGGAGTCAGCACTTGTGGGACCAGAGATGGTCCGGGCCACGACGGAGAAGGTCCAGGTCATCCAGGAGTGGATGAGGACAACTCAGAGCTGGCAGAAGTCTTATGCTGACAAGAGGTGGAGGCCACTAGAGTTCGAGGATGGCGACCACGTCTTCTTGCGTGTCTCACCACGACGTGGATTACGGAGATTTGGCCGAGGCGGCAAGTTGTCTCCATGCTTCATCGGACCATTCCAGGTCCTCAGCAGGATTGGCGAGGTGTCTTATCATCTGGCTCTACCACCTCAGTTGCACCAGGTGCACGACGTCTTCCACGTATCTCAGCTGAGGAGATACGTGCACGACCCGACGCATATCATTGACCATGGGGAAATTGACGTTGATGATGGGGAGACTTTTGCGGAAGTCCTAGTGGAGATCGAGGATCGACAAGAGCGGGTCTTATGTGGACGGTCGATTCCTCTAGTGCGCATCAGATGGCAGCACGAGAACCTCCAGGAGAGCACTTGGGAGCGGGAGGCTCAGATGCGTGCTCAGTACCCTCATTTGTTTCCCTATTTATGATGTATCTTTACGGGAACGTAAATCCCTGAGGTGGGAGTAATGTAAAGACCCGTAAAATTCAATGTAAAATTTTTCTTAATTTTATTTGGAATTTTACAAGAACGTTGTTTCAGACGGTACTTGATTCCGAGGCCCGGAGTGCCTAGAATTTCTATCCGAAGTTTAGCTCGGGTACGTTCAGTGAACGAACGAGCGGGAATTTCTAACTTTTGAACCGGTGTCCGGAATCGAATTCTGAGGGCACCGATGGAACCGCAGCGCCGATAATTTCTTAGGAACTCCTCTTCTGGAGTTGCGTTTTCAAGAGAGTTAATGATAAAAATTGTGGAAGTTTAATTCATAATTATTCTACAATATTTATCTTACCCTAAGTGATTTATCCTTTGGATGGAAGTTGGGTAACTACCCAACCTCCCTTGGGAGGTTATGAGGGTGGTGGGGCCCACACGAACCCCACCCCTTCATATCCTCTAAACCCTCTCAACTCCCTTTTAAATTTTGATAACTTAAGTTTATCAGACTTATGGTTTTAATGTTGAGTGTTTAATGCAAGTTTTTGAAATTCAAACCTTTGAATTTCAAAAGGCTTGTTGTGTTAATAAATTAAGAAAGGAGCTTATTTTATTTTGTTGTTAGAGTTTTGTCGTTGAGAGGTTTTGGGAAGAACATCTTCTCCTTCGACGAAGAACGTGAAGAACACCTCAGACTCCGATGAAGAACACCGTTCTTCAATGAAGAACATCTCTGCCGAAGAACGTGGAGAACTTATTCCATGACGTTCTTCTTCCGCGACGTTTCCTCTTCAGACGCACCTCGACGACAATGGAATCGACATTCGTTTTTCCGCGACGCCCGACCTCCACGACGCTTGTCTTCCACGGCTCGTTGACGTGCACCATTCTTGAAACCGAGGTAGGGGATTTATTTTATTTAATTATTTCTGTTCATGATTCTAGTTTGTCGATCTTCGTGGATATTCGACTAAATGTTATCATTTAACGAGAGGGGACCGGACCGCACAAACACGGCCGACCCTCCTCTTTATCCTTGTTGATACTTTGTGGATTGGACGGAATGGCGTGGTGCCGTCGCACCACGTGCAAATCGCATGGAAAGTACTTCGCAGCGCCGTCGCGCCGCGCCATGAAGTTGAACAAGGACGTGGCGCCGTCGCGTTGCGTCGAAGAAATCCAAAGACGCCGCGGACGGAGCGGGGCCGCGGAGGAGGGGTGCAGTGCCGTTGCACCGCGACGGACGACAAGGTCCGCGGCCAGTTCCGGGCCACGGTGGAGCAGGGTGACTGGCGGCCGGTGCCGGGCCGCCGGTGTCGGATGCTGGAAGGGGACCGGCCATCGCCGGTCCCGTTAGGCAGGAACCGACCGGAAGAGGAGAAGCCGGGGGAATTAATTCCCCCCGCCGACCATCATTGTGGCCCCCAATTAAGGGGTCGAATGAGAATTGTTGACATAGGTATATTTATGGGCATATACCTAAGCAGTGTCTGATGTTACTTCGTGATTGTGTCTTTCCTTTGTGGTTTATCCTTTGTGGATTTTGGGAGACCTTCGGGGGTCTCAGGGTCCCTACTGAGTAGCTTATACTCACCCCTATACGGGCTATGACCGCACTACGTTGTGTTGGTTTCAGACGACAGACAGCGTTGATCGTGGTGGAGGCTTGCAGAGTAGGACGGTACCTGGAGGTGGACCACTGGGTAGGACGTACTCGGAGCGGTCGACTGGACCCGAGGAGCAGTGGAGGCTTTCTGTACCCACCCTTCAGGTGGGATTTCCAGTGGACAGCTCGTCGTTGCGGATTTACCTTTCAGTTGCTGTTTTCCATTTTGAGTTGTACTTTACTTTCAGTTTGGGTTTGTATACTGGCCCACTTACTTTTCCGCACTTCACTCTTGTACCAACTTTTACTTAGTATTTACTTTTTCCGCTTGCTTACTCTGTGGTGCTTGTTTACTTTACAAAGGCAATGCCTTCCCTTTACCGAGATTTACGACTTGGTGCTAGTCGCCAGCCCCTAGCCTATGGAAGACAGGCTTGGGGTAGTCACGACACGGGCCCCGAGGATGGGTCGGGAGACTGCTGAGGGTTCGGGTTCGGACCGACGGGCGGGTGGTTAAGCGTTTTCTATTTAAACGCTTAACACACCCCTTCCTCTTATTCTTCCCCACCTGGACAGCCGCAGGAGGCAGCCTTCCCTCTCCTCCTTGACTCCGACGAGGCAGCTCCGACAAGGCGACGGCGCGGCGACAGATCGCCCATGAAGCTTCGGGCAACGCCCCTGTAGGTAGGATTGTTGCGGTTTCAATTTTTATTCCCGCACCTACTTTGAGATCAATTTTATGCATTTATTTGCTGTTAAAACATTGAAAAAATCCCATGGACGCGTAGTATAAAATTTTTTATTTCCGTCACATCTTTCGGAATCGGAATCCGAGTTACGAGGAGGCCACATCGGTTCGGCGAAGTTTAGGGGAAATTTGGGAGTTCAGGGGGTTTTCCGGCGGTCCGGCGGGGTTCAGGCAGCGGCGCGGCGTTTCCGGGTGGCGGTCTGGCGAGCGGGCAGGGCGGAGCTCCAGGCAGCGGCTCCGGGCGGCCTTCGGGGCGGCGGCGAGTCCTCGGCCGCGGTGGCTTCGCGCGGCGCGGAGCAGAAGAGCCGGCCGGTTGACTCGCGGACTTGGGGTCGCATCGCGCGACCCCGCGGGGGGGAGCAAGACCCGCCGAAGGCGGGTCTTCATGCGGTTGGCGCGACCGGCCCCTCGTGGCCGGTCTA
Organism: Viscum album; assembly: GCA_963277665.1. NCBI lineage: Eukaryota > Viridiplantae > Streptophyta > Magnoliopsida > Santalales > Viscaceae > Viscum > Viscum album. Next base: position 643,278,196 of record OY728160.1, read on the forward strand.
CGCATGGACTGCAGGTCCACAGCCGGCCCGCTCGGCTAGGCCACGGGTCGGCGCTGCGAGCCGGGCCAGCCGGCGTGGGCCAGCCCAGGCCGGGCGGACCGGCCGGTCCAGGCCGGTCCAGCCCAAGGGGCTTTGCCCCTCTGTTTTCTGACGCCCGTAACTTTCGCTACGAGCGTCTGTTTTGTGTGCCGTCAGTGGAAGCGTAGACCTTGCGTCGAGGGGAACGTTTTGAGATTGTTTCAGGAATTTTTAATTCCCGAAACGAGGGGCCTCGGAGGCACGACGCGTCCTTAAGTGGACGAACATTTTTCCCGAGATTCTTGTTTTGGACGGCGCGGACGCGTCCGACGTCCGTTTTGAGCGCCGTCAGCGGCGTTGGGCCCCTGACACTGAGGCGGAGGTTTCCAAGGCAGTTTCGGGCGTTGAGACTGGATTTGAGGCGTGGGCCCCACGGCTCGTCTTTCGAGCTGTGTGCAGCGTTTTACGACTTTTTCATCGGACGTCCGTTCGGGGCGTGCGAGCAGTCGTTTTTGAATGTTTTTCCGAGAGGATTGCAATGGTGAAATCCGCCTGCTCTATTTTGGCACGAGGGTGCGGGGCCCACGAGGGTCGTTTGGGCGTCGACGTTGATTTTCTATCTCTATCACCGGGCAACCATTTTGGACAAGTGAGTAGTCCATCTTGTGTGCTTTTTCGAGAGGATCACAACGGTGCGACCCGTTCATTGAGTTTCGGGACCGGGATGCGGGTCCCACGAAGCACCACTCGTGTGCGGTGCGCTGGAACGTATCTTTTTCTCCGGATATCCGTAGCACTCATGTGGGTAGTGCTTTTGACATGTTTTCCCGAGGGGATCACAATGGTGCGATGCGCCCGACTGTTTTCGGGGCCGAGGCTCAGGATCACGGGACGTCGTTCGGGCGTGAGGCGGTGTTGGTGACTTGTCCGTCGGATATTCATTGGAGGCGAGTAAGTAGTCGATCTCGCGTGTTTTTCCGCAAGGATTACAATGGTGCGATCCGTTTGGTTGTGCGGAGCCTCTTGCACGATCTTGTGGAAATGTGAAGGTGCCCCGGGGGCGGTTCTTCTACTGAGTTTGTAGCGGACCCTTGGCGTGTGATCGATCACTCTTAGGAGAGTGATATAAATGATTCATGAGATGTGGTTGGCCGTGCATGGGCCTTTGAGGTGGAGTTGTTACGTCACGCCTTCGCGTTGACACTGGGTGCCGTGTACACGATAGCCTTTGGGCTAGAACGAGGTATACTCTGGGAGTATACGGGAGCACTTGGAGGTACGTGTGGTTTGTACCTGAGACTGTTTGTGCGCTTGGTTGGGGTTTGACTTGGGGCCACACGTCGTGTGGGCCCCAAGTGCATGCTATGTTCTACTTCGCGTACTTGGACCTCTCGCGGCATAGAGGGTCCCTCTGTGCTCATTTGTTTGACTAGCAGGGTGGAGTTTATTTCCCCTGGCTTTGTGCTCGTTTGTTTGACCAGTAGGGTTGAGTGGTCTCCCCCTGGTTTCGTTCTCGATGGATTGGCCGATAGCGGTGCTAGTGACACCTAGTGATGGAGCAGACGCTGCACCTCTTTTGGGTGAGTTGTTCTGGAGTTGGGAGGTTGCGCGATACCCACTCCGTGCTCGGTTGGCTAGTGTTGTACCCTCCAGTGGAGATGGCCAAAGAAGTTCTGAGTTGACCCTCCAGCGGGGCTGGGCAGTGGGTTACTCATCGGCTTCTAGGGTCTACCCTCCAGAAGAGACTGGGTAGTGGGTCACCCGATGCTCTTAGGGTCTAACCTCCAGCAGAGACTGGGCAGTGGGTCACCTGACGCTCTTAGGGTCTACCCTCCAGTAGAGACTGGGCAGTGGGTCACCCGATGCTGTTAGGGTCTACCCTCTAGCAGAGATTGGGCAGTGGGTCACCCGACGCTCTTAGGTTCTACCCTCCAGTAGAGACTGGGCAGTGGGTCACCTGACGCTATTAGGGTCTACCCTCCAGCAGAGACTGGGAAAAGGGTCACCCGACGACCTCTTAGGGTCTACCCTCCAGTAGGGCTGGGCAGTGGGTTGTCCATAGTCTAGTTCCAGGTCTACCCTCCAGCACGACTGGGCAGTGGGTCACCTGTCGACTTATTCCAGGTCTACCCTCCAGCGGGGCTGGGCAGTGGGTCGCCTGATGATGTGTTATGGTTTACCCTCCAGCATGGCTAGGCAGTGGGTCGCCTGATGATGTGTTATGGTTTACCCTCCAGCGGGGCTGGTCAGTGGGTCACCCGATATTTGGTTATGAATTACCCTCCAGCAGGGCTGGGCAGTGGGACACCTATTGGCATTCCAGGCTCAGTCCTTTCTACTAGGCTAGCCTGTGGATTTCCTCCGTGATTACCGAAGCGGGACCCCTGGTTACGGGTCAGTGTTGTGACAACCTTGTCTTTGAGGAGACCTCTCGACTGCAGGGCAGTGACGAGGTGTGGTTTGAATTTCCCTATAACTCTCTCAAGTACGAGGGGCGCTTTCCCCACCGAGACGCGTTCTTGTGACGCGATCTAAAACCGTGCGGGCGAGTCAGTGCCTCCCAAAGCGGATAGTGTCGAAGTGTGGTGATTGAGAACCTTGGCTTGCGGTTCGGGGCGGACGTGCGGGATGCTGGGCATCGATGGAGTTTACCTCTGGGACTGTTGGCTACTCTTTTCTTGGGCTGAGCTACGGGACGTAGATCCACTTACGACGATGTTCAGGCTTCTTGATTGAGCATAAGGATATGTATATACCTTGTTCCGGTACCCACTTCTTGGGTTTGGTTACTCTCCTTCCAGGAGAGGCGAAGACGCGCGGGGTATGCCACGTGCTTTCCGTGTCTAGCTTCTCGTGGTTGGACGAGTCTACTCTCCTGCTATAGGTAGCAAAGACTCGACGGGAAGTTCATCTTCTCACCGTTTCCAGCTCCTTGTGTCTGGATGAGTCTACCTCCTTTCTCTTGTTGGGTTGAGCTGGACTCTTTACTGCACCTTCAGTTGTACTCCTCTACTTTTCTTGTTCGCTCTACTGCTCACTCTTCGGTACCTCCTTTGTTGCTCCCTCGAGCCTTCGGGGTATCCTACTGAGTATTTTTATACTCACCCCTGCTTGGGCTTTTCCCGCACTTGGTGTGCCCTTGCAGACGACAGACAGGTGGAGCGTGACTTCGGTGGAGCGTAGAAGCTTGGGAGCTTGGACCGCGTGCGGTGGTCGTGGCCAGGTTCCAGGTGGGAGACCCGTCAGCTGTTTCTTTTTGTTTACCTGTTGCCGGGTTGTGGCACTTTTTGGTTGGGCATGTGTTTTTCCCCTTTTCTTTTCAGCTTGTACTTTGTACTATTTAGAGGTCAATGCACATCTGTGGTTTATACTTATAACAGTTGATTTTTCTTTACTTGTCTTTTCTTTTACTCTGCACTTCTGCATTGAGTTTGCTACGTGTGTGTGTGTGTGTGTGTACAGGTACTTAGGCCAAGGCCTCCCCGAGTTATTGTGCCTTCGGCGCTGGTCTCCAGCCCCTGGCCTATGGAGGCGGGCTTGGGGTAGTTGCGGCTCGATCCTGGGTAGGGTTGGGTCGTGACATGGTTCTTTTATGTTGGGTGTGGAATGTAACACAAGTTATCAAGCATAGTTTTAATTTATAGAAAAATATATTCTAAAATATCTAGGTGTTACACCGCCCCTTAAATAAATTTCATACTCATAATTTTAATTTTTAATTACTAATGGAAATTTCCAAGGGTGTTTAAATGGTGGATACAATTCAAGATATAATTTCTAGATAGATATCAATATTTAAAACTTAGGAATATATCTTCTCTTACCTCAAAATAAGTGAATCCTAATATTTAGTTTTCTATAATAATTTGAACTAAATATCACTCATGATTGGTTATTATGACTCAAATAATAGAATTATTTTTCCTAGCAAGTTTATAGCTATCCTTGAACTAATATAAGATCATGGGTTGGTTTGAAATATGAATCATGAGTTCCTTATTCTCACAATCGATGTGGGATTCATGCAGAGAGAGATATTCAACATCCAAAATTGAATTAAATTAAACTAAAGGAATAATTATTAATATTCACATAAATAATATTCCTATAAACTTCATACCAAGATACAATAATAATACATATAGAAGTTTTCTTAGACAGTAAAATCCTCAAGTGGTGATTTAATTATCTTACAAACATCCTGTATATACTATGGTTCTAAAAATTAAAATCCAATAACACATCCAAAACTATATACCAGAGGATAATTGTTACTTATTTACTATAATATGGTTTATTAGTATTCATTACAAAGTCCTTTTCTTATTCCCTTTGTTTTACAAGTTTTTGAGGTCTATTTTTTTCAATAACCCTTGGATTAGGGAATCAATTTGTATAATGAACATACTCATTGAATTTAAAACATAAGACATTATTTCACTCTATAATAAATCCCATATCCTTTTTAAAATCAATATATATATATATATATATATCCCTTATTACCATAATTAAAACATTCACCTATTCCTCTTTAGCAAATTTCTAGATTCTTCCTCCAACATTTTGGCATGTAGGTGATTGATGTTTCTTCTCTCCATGTTATTAATCACTTGAGTTCCCATGGGAATCCATTTTATTTTTCTTATCTCCAAAACCATGGGAATAATGAGTGTTTACTTCTTCCATTTACACCTTAAGATCACATAAAAATACTATTCATAGAAACCAAAGTCTCTTATGGATAACACACTTTGAAGGCTAAGATTTATGTCAGTAAAGAAGAAATTGATTTTTCTCTCAATATTAGAGTTGAAACCTGAGTCATACCTCATAGGTATTGTGAAATTAAATCCATATGTTCCAATATATTCATCTAATTTTTTCTTCAATTCAAATAATCCCTGCTCTATTTTTGTGAGAAGAGTCTAAGAAAAATACTTAGTGAAATATATATTCTTGAAATCTTCATATAACACAGAGTTTAATTCCTAATTTTATATGGTATTCTTAATGATACCACACTAATAGTTATAATATCCTTTTATATGATAAAATACCAAAATGACGATCTCATGGTCTGAGCAGTGAAGAATAAAAACTATAATTTCCATTACAATGAACCACACTAAATAGAAATTGTATTAGAATACCCTCTTAAATCGGGTGGATGTTGTCTCATAAATGAATCAATAGAGAGTTACTCCCTCTATGGAATACTTGGGAGCTCAACATGATTTGGGTTATTTCCCATAGTTTGGGATAGTTGGGTGAGAATTTCCATGATTTTTTTCATTCTATCCCCAATCTCATTAAGTTTTCTATTGGGAAAATCTCTACATTGTATATTTCACCCATTTTTAACTCAGTTCTTTTGGGTTTCCTCAATTTCCTTGACTGAAGGAAAATTGGGAATGAATATACTTAAATTAATGAATGTACCTAGAAAGAAACTATAAACCTATAAGGGGGATTTCATAAATGATGTGCATACATCATCTTATAAATATAAAGGTTTCAAAATAGGCTATAGATGGTTATCTTTATAACATAACTAGTTATATATATTCAAATCTCTCATAATGGTTTGTAAGGATAATGTCATTAACCAAAGAATTTTCCTTAAGAGTGTGAAACTAGATATACAGTTAGGCATTTTTTCATGCACTAGGTAACAATTGAGTTAATACCCAACATGTCCTATTTGGGGTTTTAACCCTATGTATATATGTTATAGATCCTCTATCCACTTTTAGTTTCCAGACATAGGTGTAATTTCTAGTAGAAACACACAATATCCACTTTACTAAATCATAGGGATATTAACCCATACTTAGAATCATCCCTTAGGCTTTTCCCTAGGGGTTTTTTCTAATTTACTCTAAACTGATATTCAAAAACAACTAAGCCCTCCTATGAAACTAGCTATAGTGACCCAATCTGACCATAACATAAATAATATATTAATTTCATGATTTTGATATTACATCTTACAAAAAGTCACACAACCCTAGGATCAAAAGGTTTAGTTTCTTAGAGATTATCAACATAAGAATCGTAATATATAACCATTTATCTATAATAAAACTCCTCTATAATCCCTTCAAGGTTTTCCACATGTTATACTTATATTTATAACCCAAGGAAAGGAAAACATAAGAAATGGGCGATCTTAAACACTCAGTAATGGAAATATTATCATTATTTCATTAAGAGTTAGATAATAAGAATATGATTATACATGTCTAGGGGATAATTGTTTTATTAAAAATAATATGTAATAATAGGAGTTGTCCATAAGTTATGATAAAAGGATATATAATCTCAAATGTACAAACATATACAATGAAAAAAGTGTGCAGAATCATAAAACATTAAACATGAGTCAAGGATCATAATAATAGGCATATATAAATGTGATATTCAATTGAATTTAGTATAACAAATAATTATGGTACAAATATAATCATATGAAATTTTTTTAAATAGATTTTTCCATATCACATTCACTCAACAACTTGTGAATAAATATTCCCATACCTCATTCACATAATGAACATGTGAAGAAAAATTCCTTCATCTCATTCACACAACAAAATTATGAAAAAAATATTATTATATCTCATTCACCAAAAAATGGGAACAAAACTTCCCATATATCATTCAAGAAAAAAAATTGTGAAAAAAGATTCCCATATCCCATTCACACAAAAAACTAGTAAAAAATGATTCTCAGATCTCATTTACACAATAAACATGTGAACAAAGTTTACCATATATCTCATTCACACAAAAACATTTTGAACAAAGATCCTCGTATCTCATTCATCCAAAATTTCATAATCTCATGTGATATAAAACCTTAACCAATGCATTTGAGGGTGATATAGAACCCCACCTCTCATCATCCTTACATATGAGTGTCACTTAAAAACAAAGCATCATTATATTTTAAATAATCCATGGAAAACATGGGTTTCTTAATACTTCAAAATGGAAATCATTTACTTTTCATAAATAACCCATATAAATAAAATTATTTTCATGTAACATCTATATGGTATAAAATAACATAATGAATTAAATCATTTGATACCCAAAATTTGATCACCCAAAATAATCACATAATTAAAGAAAATATAGGATAAAACATTAAAAATAACTCCATTAGAGATAAATAATATGAATATAATGAAAATTGGACCATGAAAAGAGGATTTAAAAAAATTTGTTTTCATAATTTTAAAATTCATAGTTAGGAGTCTCTTTTCAAAATGTCTCCCTTTAAAAAAATTGAAAAGAAAATATCTCATAGAAATGGATTTAGATAAAAAAACTATTTTCCATATAAATAAAGATATAATATCATTTAAAATTGAAAATTTTGTAAAAACAATGGAAATAAAATCTAGAATAAATTGTATAACTCAAAGGATGAAGTTTAAGTTACCAAATCCCTTACGGATTTAGTAATTTTTGAATCAAAATTAATTGGAAGCTTGAAAATAAAATGGTTATATAAATAAAATGCATTAAATAATTGGGTAAGATAAAATACCTTATTATGAATTTATACACTATATAAATAGGAAATAACATTAAAATGCGGATATTGAAGAAAAACCCATTAACAAAAAAGGGAATTATTTTTAACAAAAATGGATTTTCATGAAAAAATAATCATCAAAGAAGAATAATTTAGTGTGAAACCTTATTTTCTTATTAAATTATATTTATATATAAAATAACAACATAATAGTTTATAATATATCAATATTGAAATATTATAGTCAAATAAGAGTGACTATGACCTAAGGAAATGATTTCAGTCATAAAAACCCCTTACAATTTGAGGGGCAGTTAACTCAAAATATTAGGAGAGAGTGATAGAACTTAAAATTGATCTTTAATTACCATGAATAAATTATAATTCATGTTATAACCTTAAAAATGGTAATTTTATACACCATATAAAATAAATTGGTTTATAATAAGAAGTATAGCTCAATAAAAAGAAATTATGACTAAAAAACCACTACAAGAAGCATAATCTTTGAGGTAAGAGTAATTTTATAATGAGGTCATAAAGAAAAATTGTAGAACCCCATAAAAGTAGGAAAAAATATAAAGTATTCAATATTTATAGTAAATAAATTATGGGATAATAGAGTTTTGTAAGAATTTTTTTATCTCAATTGAATAAAATTGAGTTAACATAAACCCTTAAGATTAAATAAATGTTCTAATAAAAACCCCTTGAGAGAGATATAGATTTAAATTGAAGTTAAAATACCCTTAGTAATGATAATTAGTGATATTATATATCCAATAGGTAGTATACACATCATTGAAGTGAAATTAGGTTTATAAAATAAAATTTTTCACAAAGAAGGAAAATTTGAGATGATTCCATTACCTTACACCAAATTCATTATGCACATGTGCTTAAATGCCTGAATAATCAAATTAATTTTATTAGATAACTTATTAGGAAACTTATTTTATATATTCAATTTAATATGGACTATTTTTTATCATATACTATTTATTTATTATATTTTTTTCTTATATTTTTGTGAAAATTGAATCGATGTTAGTTTATTTTGGTAATTTTAGCGATCATCAATGATAATTTAACAACAAGTTAAATAATAAATGAAAAAATTTAATAAAAAATAAACAAACATTAATTTATTATTAACTTATAAAAATTTTAGTATTTAAGTTCCCATTTTCATCCGTGATAGAGTTTTATTTCATTTATTTAAATAGGTGGTTAAACCAACCAAAACATGAACATGTTATATCTCAATTGGTGAGTACGGTTATGGAAGTGTATAATATCATTATAATAGAATAATAATGATATTAATTAGATTTATTTAAGTTTTTGAATCATTTTTTAAGTGGTTTGTGTAAATAAATAAAATCAATATGAAAAATGAAAAATGTTACTTCATGGAGGCGGTAGTCTGCACAACACATGATTAACGTTCTTTTATTTTTCTAAGTGGACAAAAAGGAGAAAATAATTGTTGTTAAATTATTATAATGAAATTTTATTATACTAATTATTCTATTTTAATTATATTAATAAGGTTATAGAATATTTAGGAAGGATTATAGTAAAATAAAACACTAATAGAAAGTAATACTCACGTTAGAAGCTTGAGTTTTGTCTTGGAAAATTTTACAGAGATGAAGAAATTAAGAAACATAATGGTGAAAATAATCTTATGGAAGTGGAAAAGGGTAATATGATGATAAAATATTTATATTTTCAAGGATAAATTCAAAGTTAAGGTGAGTATTGAAGTGGTGAGAATTTTACTCTTTTATAAGTGAAGATAAGTGTAGTTTGGGGAGTAACCCTTTCATTTTCAATAATGTATAGTTAATATTCGAGGTTAAAAGGATTAAAATGAAAAAAATAGGTGGGTAAAGTGAGTTTGGGTCAAATCTCACCCATGGAACTCATTTATGAGACAACATCAAGTGTTTTAAGGCATTTTCTTTTAAATTTTTAACTTCTACCCTAATTTTCTTTTACCTTTGTAATTAATTTTTAACCTTAGTAACTAGTTTTAATGATAAAAATTTGGATTAAATATTTAAAATAATTTGATCCTTATAATTTTAGATTTTAAAAACATTTTATCAAATAAAAATTTTAGAGGTGTGAAAAGATAATTTTAAAATAAACACACTTAATCGTGTAAAAATAATTTTCAAGAAAAATGTGTTTTTGTGCTTAAAATATGCATGTATGATAAAATTTATCAATTTAATAATTTTAATGAAATAAAATTATTTATTATAAATAAAATAAATAGTACGAGTATTTTAAGGAAAGATAAAACTAAATTTCAATTTTAAAATGCTTGATTCAAAGAAAAGATTGAAAAAATTTATTTTATTAAATTTTTTACTTTAGTTCTAAAAATATAGGAAATAGGTTTTCATAGTTAAAATAATATTTGAAAATGAATAATGATATCCCTGAAATAAATACTCAGATACTTAAAAGGTTTTATAGTCTTCAAGGTTTTGTCTACATAATGATCATGTTATGAAAATCATCATTTTCATAAAAATATTATTTTTTTACAAAAAATAAATCTTTTTAGAAAAATTAAGGAAATTATAAAAAGTTAATTTTGATATGATTAATTAAAAAATGAATTTTATTTTATCAAGTTTACATTCTAAAATTTATAATAATCATTTTTAAAATAAAATACATAATATAAAGAAAACTTCTTTTATTGAAAATAACCTTTCTCATTATTAACTCATATTAATTATTTATCTTCCAAAGGTAATATATTTGTAATGGTTTACCATCTTAGTGCTTATTATATCTTTATAAATAATATTCTCTCAAATATATTTTTGTTTGTTTACAATGGTTGCAGCGTGTAACACAAGTTAACAAAAGAAATATATTCCAAAATATCAGGGTGTTACATATATGATATATAAATTATGTAAAATTATTTATATAATAGAAAATGAATTATAAATTAATTCATGAAATTTCACATATATATATATATATAAATTATATATAATATAAAATATGAAATATATCATATTAAAATTGGATATAAAAATTTTTATATTTAAAATTATGGAATAACCATAATTTTTATCATGATTATAAAATGATTATAATAAATTTTATTTATGAAAAGGTTCATAAATTATTCTCATATTTAAATATATGAAATTTTCATTTATTTATAAGTCATTACTTTCTTTATTCATGTATATAATTTTTTTTATATTATGAATATTGTGTATTCTTTACTTATATGACTAAACATTAAATTTTTTATTATTGAAGCACTTTTGAGGAGAAAGTGAAAATCCATACATGATTTCATGCTTGGTACGAATCCATAAAATTTAGTTTTAATCTAGCTTAACCTCAATTTTTAATTTATATTGTTAGCTTAAATTTAGTTGTTAGGAATTGTTTCTATATATTAGCTATTAGAGATATCATGAATTGAATTCTATTTTGAGTAAAGTCCCCCTAAGTATAGGGAATTGGGGTCAAACTACCTACAGATTTGGAGGCTTACAACTTGTCTCAGAAAGGTAAACGTGGTTGTCTATTTATTGCTCTGAGCTTACTCATGTGTAGATTAAAAATATCATATAACTCTACATTTACATGAATAGTTCATGTACCTTATGCATATGATTAATTCAGATATTTATAAATATTTTTGGATTTTATTTTTGGGTGTGTAACACATACTGTGGGCTGTGTAAAGAGTTACAGATTAATGTGGTGTGAACACATTAAATTGGTGGATGGAACATGGATTATATATATAAATTTATAGAATCATGCATATATAAAATGAATAAAACATGAGAATATAATGATTAAATAAGATATAATAGTTATGAAATTAATATACATATAGTTTATATTTATATTGTTATAATATAAATGAAAAGATCCCTCAAATACTAATTATGGGATTACTTTCCAAGTGGAAATTTCCAAGAACTCAATTATTCAACTGGGTATTTTTGAGCTCATTACGAGAACCCTTTGATTATCTTGTGCATAAAAATAAATCTATACATGAATATGTATTATCTTATTTTTTATTTTTGATCTAAGTAAAAGTATCCATTTATTATCCTTTATTAGATTATTTTTGGAATTTGATTTGGGTAACACTTTTATAGGAAACCCATAGAAAGGATACCAGAGGAATGATGTTGAGTTTATCTATATGATGGATTTGGATAAAGGGTTATCTACTCAACTATCGAAGATTCATATTAGTTATTATTTGGATGATTCTCTACATAAATTATCATGTATTATTTACATGGACAAACAAGTGTAATTTAGGGTGAAATATGGACCTTAGATCACTAAATGGATATGATGTAGAGGTTAATCAATTTTAGTGAAATCACTATCATTAAAAGTACTTGATGAAAGGATATAAATCATGATACTCATATGATAACATCTTCTTTTTCAAAAAAATAACATCATCATCATCAAACTCAATATTTAATTTAATCCTTCAAGAAGGATAAGATTAATGTAAGTTACTCTTAAGACTATAATATTAATTTTTTTTAAAATTTTTTTAAATATTAAAGAAGTTAATTACTAAGTTACCAAGTGTTGAAATTTTTTAACAAGCGAATCGAGATTATTATGGAAGCATAAAATGATCTAATTTAGGATTCAAAGTAATTAAATGCTAAATTACCCAAGAGATTTTAGTCTCCACTCATATACTCAATATAATTGAGTATACCAATAACTAAGTGAGAATAAAATTTTCTTTAAAAATTATTTTGGTAAAGGATTTTATTCTATTTTTATATATGTAAATGTTTTAACAAGATGAATGGATTTGAGAATGGTTTACCTGATATTATCAAAGTGTTGAGTATATATAAACTAGGCATATGATGTCTATGTTTTGGTACTATATAGAGAGTATAAGTGGATAAAAACTCAAACTAGAAGTAGATAAGCCCAAAAATGTTTCTTTAGAAAGATATCTAAGGTCAATGAAACCTAGGGTTTTTATAGAGGAGTGATATTTATATAATTTAGGATTATACAAAACACCTAAAGCAATTTTATGAAACTCCATGGAATTTCCATTCCAGGAATTAATTCTATAGAAAATTATTATTATTTTTTAAAGTCTATAAGATAATGAATGTATAATTTATAAGTTTTTTAAATATAAATGAGTTAAAAATCAATGTATTAATCAATAGAGATTATAGTTTACTTCCAAGAGATGAAGTATAAAATTGATACATCAAGGATTTGAATGTAAAGGAATATGTTCCAAGATTAGATGAATCTAAATAAATTATATCTATATTTATCTCATTTCTATTATATGATATGAGTTATTTTTTACTGAAAAAATAGTTTTTATGAACAAAATAATATAATTAATTGGATATACATGTTTTATGATTCATTATATTTCAAAGCATGTTTTCCGAAGAAATATAGATAAAAATGTTTTATCTAGGTTAAAGTGTTTATCCAGATATTTGTTGAAATGTAATGGAATGTGTTACCTTCACCAATCATTGGAATATTTTAATAAATTATTCTTTTCAAGGAAAAAATATACTCGAAACACATATAATACCACATATGATATGGAAACAATAGTTTATTTGTCAATTATTCATACTAAAAGAAAATAAGTGTTATTTTCAAATCACAAAGTAGTTTTTTTGAATCTTAAAAAGATATTATAAAAAGAATATAGTGACTAAGAGTTTAGTAAGTTTATATTTGAACTTATAAAGGATAGAAGTTAGAAAATGATGGGTTATATAGTTTAAAGTTATGTAATTTATCACATAATATCCCAATGAGTTAGAATATGTGGCATTAAATAAAAATGTAACTAGTTATATTTAGTTACCATGATAAAGTGAATATCAGTATTATTCCTGCCTATTTGAAAAGTGAAATTAACTTGATATCATAAAATATTTTATGCTATAATGGTAAAGATAATTTTAAATAGTTACATGTTTTTATTTTAATGAAGTAAATGCCACTTTATCCAAAGTGATTTTAGGATATGATAGATAATAATAATATATAAGTTTACATTAGTTATCATAACAAAGTGGATATTACTTTATACAAAAATATTTTAGGATGAACTATGAAAAAAATAATGTAAATATTTACATAATTTATCAAAATATTTCAAGAAAAGTTTTAAATTGAATCTCAATTTATCTTGAAAGAGTTTATGATATTTTAATTAGTAACGATATAAATATGTACATTGTTTGATGATATAATGATGATCCTAAGATTAGAAATAATTATTATTAGACAATTGTAGATAAAATTTGATGTTATAAAGATAAGAAGTTTGAATATGTTCAAATATTTTAACATTAAAAATATGACCCCTAAGTCTCACCATTATTTAAACTACCTTACTTCATAGATTCTACTAATTAAAAGGTTTTAGTGGTTGTATTTTATGAGATTGTCACATAGATGTGTGAGAAGAATATATATATACATATGTAATAAATGTAAAAAAACCATTACCATAGAAACAACATGAGGGTCTTGTAAAATATCCAGAGACATTGATTGTAATATTTATAAATATATCATGTTATTATAATAAAATAAATATATATTTATTATTCATATATGTGTGCCACAATTTAATTCACATTAATGGATAAATGAAAATATCCCCTAAATGTATAAAACATTGAGTTATACCTAATCGATATTCATTATGAAGTATTATGGGTTGTAATGATATGATAAGATTAGTTTGAATAGATTATTGTACTCATTAAAAAGGGTTATATAAGATGTAAAATTAATAGGTTCATGGGGTGATAAGTAGAGACTAATTAATTACAATGACCCACTAAAGTATATCTCATGGAATTCCATACAATCATTGATAAACCTAGAAGTATATACTCATTATCAAACCTTCTTACCTGAGGTTGGAAAGAAACCTATAATATAAACCTTTATACTTTGATATGTTACTTATGTGAGTTAAAATATAAACTTAGCTAATTATGGGGTGGCTGGGTATGTTGCCGACCATGTCATTGGTTGGAGAAAAACCAAGATGGGATTTTTCCACTTGTATGAAAATAAAAAATATATATATATTTATTGAATTAGATTGAGAAAATGTAAGGACATATATAGTCCTCTTAGAAATGACGTGTTCAGCTAGTTAGATAGATGACATGTGATGTTCTTAACTATAAGATAAATTACATGTGTTGTATTCATCAACTTAGTTATTTAATTCTTGATAATCAAGAAATAATTAATTATCCTATATAAAATTGACATGTTTTGTGTTTAGTGGTCACTCAATGTCATGATAGAAATGATTATATAGGTGTACATACAATGTATATGATATATCCTATGGTGGACATGTTCATATAGATATATGAGTATGTTTTATAGAGATCACATCAGAACCTTTAGTAACTTGAGTAACATTGATGTATTTATAGATACTGATCTTTTCTTACATATATGAAATAGTGATTTTAGATTTTTTTTAATGAAACTAAGGCACATAGGGTCACACAGTTGTACCTTTGTATCAGGATAATTTTTTGTAAAAAATATTTTGTTCCAAAATGAAGATAGTTTAATGAAACCATATCTAAAAGAGTTTTATATGCATTTAAAAATGTTTGTGAAGTTTGAAAAATTTCCTTATGGATTATATTTAAATTGTGAGATTTTTGGATCTGTTCAATAAAACTATTTTAATTATGTGCATGTATCTTCTGTAATGACCCATACCTTTAACAACCAATAATTATGAGTTTAATAGAAATTATTTCACTTATTTACATTCCCAATATATTTTGGGTAAAGTGATTTATAGAATTAGGATACACTCTTATATATTAAACTCATACATTAAAAAGTGGACACTTATACTCAAAGTTTATTTTGTCATAAAAAAATATTCATAAATTTAAAATTATGTTTCATTCAAGTCTATTTTTCTTTATTTTAAAATGAGACACCCCAAAAGAAATATAGACAATTCTATAGTTTCTACTCATCCATATACCCTATAAAAAACATTTTAAATCATTGGATAAGCACAAAAAATCTCCATAAGGGATATGAAAAGTAAAAGAACTCATTAGTCCATTTTAGAAACTATAAAATCCATAATAAAATTCCCCTTTTACATAATAAACTTTGATATAAAATATTACTTTAAATTATAATTAAATAAGATTTATTTCCAAAAGTTTCTAACAAAATATTTTTTAAGAAATAGTGAAGTAAAAATTTTAATCATGAGGGTTTCTTATAAAACATGAGAACTAATGAAAATATTTTTCTTAAAAATCAAACCTTTCACCCTTAAAAGGGTCATAGAATTTATTTAAAAATAAGATCATTTTCTTACCATGGGAAACAAAAAATATTTCGATAAGAACTCTTCTGAAATCATATAAATTTATATATATTACTTGGTGAATTATCCTTATAGAACCCATAAAACAACCATTACAAATGGAATAATCTACTTGGTTTATTCCAATATAATTTTATGGAGAAAAAAATCATTACAAAATGAATTAAAGATATATATTAGGATCAAATCTCATCATAAACAATTTAAAAGGACAAAAAAATACATAAAAATAGTATATATTTTATTTCCATAAAAAATATGATAAAATATTCTATTTAATACATTACAAAAACAATTTTGGGATTTATGTAAAAATAAGGGTAAAAATCCTTTTAGTTTAAAAAATATCAAAATGAAAATTTCATAGAAAAACCAAAAATAATATTTTCATTGAAAATACATAAAATTTATAGAGTAGTATTATTAAATAATAATGTTCATTACATTTGGAAATTATGTTGACGCGATATATGTTAAAAAAGATTCCATTCACACTTTTTAAAAAAACCCTGTAGAAAACATTAAGAAGATAAATTTTTAAACCATTGTAAGGAATATAAAAGATAAAATAAAATAAATTTAAAAAATCATTTTATTATAATAATTAATTTAATTTTTTTGAATCATGGATATAGAGGACAATTTTTTGGAAGGAAAATTTTAAAACATTTTGAACAAGGTTTTAAAGAAAATCCCTTACCATGAGTCTAAATCACCAAGTATGTTCTTTAACTAATGTATAGTAATATTATATTAATTATTTAATTGCATAAGAAAAATCTCAATCTTTATTTTCTTATCATAATCCCATTTATTTTATTTATTACTATTTATTATATAGTTACTAAATCAATTAAGTTCATGTTGGATGTTTTGTGGATGTTCAGTTCAAAATCCAAAAATGACTTCACGATAGGTTGAACATGGTCAAAGGGGTCATTAATACATCTTCAATAGAATATTAATAATGAAATAATTATAATTTTTATACATTAAATAATATTTTATTACTATCTATAATATGAGGTTATGGAAAACAAATCACATACTTCTTAGGGGTGGTAGTCCACCCATACTTTTGAGTGACGTTATAATTTTCCAATGGTTGGAAGGGTAAAAAGTTAAGTAATATATTATCCTTAAAAAATAATCAATATTTCATTAATATAAAAAATATTCATTAAATTAAACATAATAACCAACCATGTGAGGTGGTATGAAAAACGAAACACATTATTTAGTGGAGGTGGTAGTCCACACACATGCATGAGAGATGTTTTCATTTACCACAAAATAGAAAGAATACATAAGAGGGTTATTGTATAAAAATAATAACATTTATGTATATTTAAGATACTTATGATATTATATAATTATGTTTATATAATATTTTAATGATTTGGAAGAAGACATAGACATGAAAAGACTCAGTTAAGAGTTATACCACTTATTTAGAAAACCTAATTTGAATTAAAAATTAATCCTTCTAGGTTTGTTTTTAGTGATTCCATAACCTCTAATATATGGGGAAAATTTTGGTAAGGTATTTGGTGTAATTCCCCAACCTGGGTGCCACTAAACAGTGCCCCGAGCTAGTTGGTCACATGCCCTCAAGCACACCTCCTCGTATGCTAGAGGGTGCCGACTAGTAGCGAGGGTATGGTAAGTCTGTCATGAGGAGACTATAACCTATTTTATCAGAGTAAAACACCAAAGGAATAAAACAACAATAGACTAGTGTAGAATAATATAAATAACTATAACAATTCCAAATCACATGATAGTCAACACTGGAAATACAATACTCAACTAAAAAGGAAAGCATGATGTGACAATGCAAGTGTCAAGTGTATATAATGAAACTAAAAATAAGGACACAAAGACTCCAAAGAAAGTACCAAACCATTCCTATTTCCCTCACCCATGCTAGATTCCAAAAAAACAACCCATCCTAGGGCCTTTCCCTTATCCTATCCTGCAACAACAAAGTCTAATCGGGTGCTGATCAGGCGGCCCGAGTAGGGTATGAGTATAACTCAATAAGACACCACCAATAGTGTCTAAAACAAGTCTAGTCACATGTTAGTGTATGAAAATATATAAGGTAATAAATACAATACATAATTAAACATTTATCACATTGTCATTTATTCTTTACTTGTCACATTAAACTCAGGTTGGATCCATGTCTCTAATTCAACTCACAATTCATCATTATCATTAGTTTGGTGTGGAATGCCATGTCTAACACTCAACATCTCAATCAATGTATATCGACACATCTGACACCCTTGTTTCTCAATTATTGTAGATCAACATGCCTACCACTCGACCTCACAAGCGCTTGTATCAACTATTGGGGTAGAATGCCATGTCTCACACCTCAACTTCTCAATTGGTCTAAAACGCCATGTCTAGCTCCCAATTTCTCAATATTTTACATCATTTATTAATTAATTATAATTAAACACATCATTACCTTACTAATCAAACAATTATTTAAACATACCAAAGATCATTATTTAACCCAACAATTAACCAAGTACACAACCCATTAATTAATTCATCAATTAATTAATCAATCAACACAAATATTATTCCATAATTAATTCTCTACAATTAATTATCCAAACCACATATCAACTTTTCATAATTAATCTCACAATTAATTATCTTAATCAACATCAGGGAACATAATTAATTCACTAGTAATTATCTCACATATCCAAACATCACCTCAAAATTAATTCCCCTTGATTAATTATCTCAAAACCAACCACATTATATATTTAAATTACAATATCTCAAATAATAAACAATCCCCCCAAATCAATCATATATTTGGAAAACCCCTTAGCCACATGGTTCAAAAATCCATTTAATCACCAAGGTAACCACAAGTCAATACCACATTCCTAATTACTCCAATTTAAGAAATCAATTATCAAAAAAAGATAATAAATCCATAATCTCACATACACATAAAATACACGACTATGGGAGTTCAATTTAGAACACCTACCTCAATTAATTGATAGATGTTTTCCCAACGTAAATCCCCAAAATCAAAGCAGCACAACGACATCGATCAAGACTCAGATCTAAATCCCTAAACCCAAAAATAAGGTCAAAGGCATCGAGATCTTTCAACTCTAGATCTAGATCTAAAATCCTAGATCTAGATCTCACGACATAGGTCTAGATATATGTAAATAGTAGATATCTTCCATGAAAAGATCAAATAAATATAGAGGAAATAATGGAAGAAGTAATGAGATGAAATCCACTTACCGAGAAGATATATAATCTTCAATATGAGCTTTAGATCTCAAAAAACGGTGTTCAAATGGCCTTGGAATCCCTCTGAAAAGCTTTGGGATCGCCTATAATTCATTAAGCCCAAGACTAGGTCTAAATAGAGGTGTTTGGGGGGGGGGGGGTTGGTGATTTAAAAAAAAATTGGATAATAAAAACCTACGTGCACAGTTTCTTGGGAAGGGGTGCATGATTAGGGTAAACTGTGCGCCAACCTTGTGGACCCTCACTGCCCAGGATCCCACGGTTACATGGGTTTAGGTGCACGGTTTTTCAAACCATGAACAACCCTTTGTTTGTTATTTTTTCTTAAAAACTCACCAAAATTCATCCCAAGACACAACTCAAAAACAAAGGTACTTAAAAACAACAAAAAGTACCTAAAAACGGGCCCGAGATGACTTTGTAAACGGTCAGGATCTTACAATCTCCCAAACTTATAACAAATCATCTTTAAGCTGCACTCCTAAGATTCTGAGAAAAAAATATTTGGCCATTGATCCCTCATGTCTGCTTTCCATTCCCAAGTTTCCTCTTGAACACGTCTATGTTGCCATAACACACAAACTATCGGGACGATCTTTCCCTGCAACACTTTTTCACTATGATCCAGCACACATATCAGATACTTCTCAAAGGATGAATCTATCTCTAGGTCAGAATTATCCACATCAATCACATGAGAGGGGTCGGGGTGATACCACCATAGTTGTGACACATGGAAAACATCATGCATAACGCTGAATTTCTATAGAAGAGCCAATCGGTATGCCACCAGCCCAATTCTCTCAACTACCTCAAACAGTCCTACAAACCTAGGCACCAAATTTACCTACCTCTATATCCTATGGTGACCCAACCTAGGTGACACCAGAGGGAATACACGATCACCCTCTATAAACTCTAGGGGAGTATCCGTCTATCACCGTATGAATTTTTTCTACACTGATTCATAGCCATACGTTTTCGAATGAACTACACCAGCTCCGACGTCTCCTGCATGAGACTTAGTCCCAACATTTCTGACTCACCCATCTCTATCCAGCATAACAGTGATCTAAAAGGTCTGCCATAAAGTTCCTCATGTGGTTCCATCTGTATAGTTGCACAATAACTGCTTTTATAGGAAAACTCCACTAAAGCCAAGTGCTTATCCTAAGAACCACCAAAGTCAAGCACACATGCCTGCAACATATTCTCTAACACCTGTATGGTACACTTTGACTTTCCATTTGTTTGTGGGTGTGAAGATGTACTCAACAAAACCTATGTTCCAAGCACCTTCTACAATCCCTACTAGAAACATGAAGTAAAGCGCGAGTCGCAATATGAAACTATAGTCTATGGCACCCCATGGAAACTGACTATCTCCCGAACATATAGTTATTCCAAATGTTCCACTATGAAGGTTTCCATGATAGGCAAGAAATTTCTACCATTTTTATTCTATCTATAATGATCCAAATAAAATCATTCTTCAAAAGAATATTTGGAATACCTACCTCAAAGTCCATTTTCACATCATATCACTTCCATTCCAGAATAGGAAACAACTGCAATAGACCTCCAGGTTTTTGATGCTCTGCCTTCACTTACTAATAGGTGAAACATCTTGTCACAAAACCTTCTATCTCCTTTTTCATGGATGGACACAAAAACTGTCTTCATAGGTCACGATACATTTTTTTTCACCCCAGGATGTACCACCCACTTCAAGGCATGAAATTATCACATGAGTTCCTCTCGCATACTCATAGGAACCGCAACCCAATCCTTTACATAGATGAACTTATACTCATCTATCAACCAATTTGAAGGTGTATCCCCACATTCAAGGATTTACCTCAAAACTATGCACTCTGGATCCTCATACTACCTATCCCTGATCCATATCAAAATTATAGACTATACTGCATCTGAAACTAGATTCATTTTCTCCTAAATCTCCTGAAACACCACATGCATTTCATCCATCAAATTCATTATCTTCCACTCCACACTCAACTCATGTACCAATTGAGACTGAGTTTTCATGCTCAAGGAATCATCCAAACTATTCCCCTTTCCAGGTGTATATGCCAACTCAAAATCAAAGGACTGCATATACTCTACCCATCTTCGCTACCAATGATTCATGTTGTGCTATGAAAATATGTACTTTAAGCTTTTATGATCTCTAAAAAATGTAAAATTTTCACCCAAAAGGTAGTGTCGCCAACACTTAAGATCATAAAGCACTGCTGTCAACTTGAGGTCATGCGTGGGGTAATTCCTTTCATGTGGTCTCAACTATCGAGACCCATAAGTAATGACTTGATCCCCTTGCATAAACACAACTCCAAGTCCTACCCCAAAAGTGTCACAATACACCATGTACTCACCACTTGAATCAGGTTAGATCAAAATTGGTGCTGATGTCAAGTGCTTCTTCAACTCTTGGAAAACATTCTCACATGCTTTTATCCATTCAAAATTTATACCTTTCTTTTTAAAACCTGAAAGCGGTGCTAAAAATTGGGAAAAGTCTTGGATGAACCTCCTGAAATATCTAGATAATCTCAAAAAGCTTTAGATATCAAAAACATTCTTGGGATTCTCACAGGAAACCACCACTTTCACCTTTTCTAGGTCAACTTCCACACCTTCTTCCGAAATTATGTGCCCCAAAAAGTGTACCTGATCAGTCCCAAATGGACACTTTGATAACTTGGTGTGTAACCCATGATCTCTCAGTGTACTCAGAACAATGTCAAGACATTGAGAATGATCGTCATGATTATTAGAGTACACCAAGATGTCGTCCATGAAAACCACCAAAAACTGATCTAGGTATAGATGAAAGATCCTGTTCATCAAGGCCATAAACACTACTAGAGCATTCATTAACCCAAATGGCATAAAAAAAACTCATAAAGGACATACCTTATCTTGAAAGTAGTCCTCAGTATATTAGAATTATGAAATCTCACATGATGATAAACTGATCTCAAATCAATATTTGAGGACATAGAAGCTCCCTTTAGCTGGTCAAACAGATATTCGATGCATAGAAGAAGATATATGTTCTTCACAGTCATTTTGTTCATCTTCCAGTAATCGACACACAAACCTAAACTCCCATCATCCTTCTTTTCAAAAAACACAGATGATCCCCAAGGTGAGGTACTTGGATGGATAAACCCCTTATCATCCAGTTCCTCCAAATGAGTCTTGAGTTCTTAAACTCAGTCGGTGCCATTATTTATGGTGGAATTGATACTGGATCAACCCATGACATGATATCAATAGTGAATTTAACATCTCTCTCAGGTGGAAACCATGAGAATTATTTAGGAAATAGATATTAGAATTATTCTAAAAATAGTGGAAGTACATCTTGAATACTACTCCCATCATTGAGAAAAAGACTAAAAAACTAGGTTGTGAGCTCTCCAAGTTACTGAGTAATTGGATCTACTTGGCTCACCTAGATATCCCACTCTCCATGATGAACATACTAGTCACCCTTAAGAGACATAAAGGTCACTCTCCTAGGATAATAATTGATGTGGGATTTTTATGTGACTAACCAGTCCATAAAAATAATCAGGTTGAAGCCCGTCATATTAAGAACATATATATCCCAAAGAAAATGATACTCCGAGATCTCTAGTCAACATCCCTTGCATAGAAAGATATCTCTAGACCATGTTCCCAATGGTGTATCTATATTCATTACTCTACTTATGTACTCCACCTCTAGACTCAAACCATTAACAAGATTTTTATATATAAAGGAATGAGAGGCACCAGTATCAAACAAGGAACTTGATAAAGTAAAAGCAATTAGAATAGTACCTCTCACTATCGATGTCCTAGCCTTTCTCTCCACAAGTGTAGGTTTCACCACATGTAACTGTACTTACCCTCTTTCCAGTGGCACTGTCTGACTCCCTTGTGTAGAAAAACTCTGATAATATGAGTGATCATACACCGAATCACCACATACACTACCTCTACCACCTCTTCTACTAGAACCCTAGCTTCTAGACCTATAAGGTGTAGATGACCCCCTTCCCACACTCTGACTCTATACAGCTACTCTCTCAACACCATCCTATCACTACTTCCTACATAACTTTTGTAGGTGTCCCATCTTGCTGCAAAGTTGACACTCCCCTGGTGGTCAAGGACAAAGTCTATGGTAGTGTCTCGACTTACCAAACTAGTGGAAAATCACCTGAGTAATATTCTGATCAACTATTCCTCCTTATTTTCCACCTTTATTTCAAATGTCCTAACTAAGTTTCTCGTAATTTTGTTTCCTGTTCTTAGAAATCGAACTTCCTAATCGTCCATTGATAGCTACCTTTACAACACTAGAATCCCCCTTCAGGTTCCCCTCTGAAATGAGAGTCTGATTCACCACTTTTGAGAACTTATTCATCTTGAAGATATTCACCTTTGAATGAATTTCACATCTAAGTCTATCCTAAAATCATTTTTCCAAAGTATCCTCTTCTACCTCCAAAGCTGGACAAAAACGCTTTAAATCTATGAAACATTTGGTATAATCTATTATGGACATGCTTTCCTGGGTCAGATGCATAAACTCTATTGGAAAAAAAATCCTTTAATCTATCCTCTCAGTATGTTTTGGGTGTGATTATGTTTTTTTTACAATGATGATCATGATTGAGTTTGGTTGGTGTTTTCCAAATATATGTTTTTAAGGTGGTGAAATTTACCAGTGTTTTTTAAAATTTTGGGCCTCAAAATTAGGAATTTTTGTTTGGAAATGTAAGGTTTTCTTCATAGGAGAAAATAGTTTGAATATGGGAAAATGAAATGGGAAAATAAATAGAAATTAGGAGCCTAGGAAATGGACCTCCTATCATGTCCGGGAAGGGTTTGTGGCTGTGTACCAGGCACCAGGAACGGTACGCAGGAGCAGTTTGCGAAACTGAAAATGGTTCGCGATGATGGTTTTCATTGAAGGGCATGCGGTATGTGGAATGTGTCATAGTTTTTAGGATGGTATAAGAGAATGAGGCCACATAGGAGTTAAGGTTGTATGCGGACCACTGTGGAAAAAATGGTTCACATAATGGGTGTGTTTTGTGGTAAGAGGATCAATATACGGTGGAGTCTATACCGAATCAAATATTTGTAAATATTGGATTATTAGATTTTTCAGATATCTTTTCCTATATAAGGAGTGTTAATCCCACTGATTGCAATGAAGAGAGAATATAATTAGAGAACATCTCTTTGCTCTGGGAATTCAGTGAAGTCCGAAAGTGATTTGCGGGAAGCGATTCCGTAAAGGATGAAGAAGTTTGCAGAACAGTTTGCAAAAGTGTTTTTGTGGGGTTTTGTAGTTCACAAAGGAAGAATAGTCTGTGGAAGAAGAACATGGTAGGTGGAGGTGGAGCTCTGGAATGCGGAAGCAAATGCAATCCACAAATAGAGAACAATTTGTAGATAGAGGGTGGTTCGTAGAGTCGGTACGTGGAGGCAGTACATGACAACAAAGGAAGAGGATTACGTGGATGAAGGGCTATTCACAGAAGAAAAATAGGTATGTAGAAGAAGTTTTCCGCATACCATAGCTAGTACATAGTACATGGGAGGAGCAGGTGGTTCATAGAATACTCAAGGAAGCTTGAAAAAATCTTCAAGTTAGTTTGAGAAATTCATTTCCGTTACCTAACAATATATGGAAAGGTGGATTTCATCTACAGGTAAAAAATGGTCTTCAAAAGAGAATCTAACTACAGTTGAGGATAAAATAATCATGCAAATGAAGGGAATTATTTGTCCATAAACTTTATTCAACCTACAAGTCTATAAACTGTGAGTTGATTCCTTTCCAAGAGAAGTGAGAAAAGAAAGAGGAAGACAATGACCCTTTACACCAGTAGTGATCCAGAGAAAGAGGAAAAGGGAGTTACCCTTGGGAATGTAGTGAGAAGAACCTAAAATTTTTAAAGGTAGTGAGCCTAGGAATAGAAGATATATCCTGAACATTGTACACATTATTGGCAGTGTGGCTTAGTGAATTTGGTATATCAGCACATCACTGTTGTATGCTCGTTGGACGTAGCCCGGTGAGGGTGAACCAAGTAAAAATCACAGTGTCCTATGTACAATTTCATACCTATTCATATATTTCTATGGGAGGAAGAGAGAATTGTGTTTTTTTAACAATGAAACAAGATCCGAAGGGGAATAAGTCTTAATCTGTCATACTCTGATTCACCCCCCTCTTAGGGTATTCGACCTTGTGGACCTTACAATTGGTATCAAAGGGAAAGGTTGAAAGTTAGTGGCTCTCTCTTAGAAGAAGGAATGGAGGTGTTCAATACTAAAGGAATTACGATCTTCAATGGAAATATTTT
Source organism: Viscum album (assembly GCA_963277665.1). Classification (NCBI taxonomy): domain Eukaryota; kingdom Viridiplantae; phylum Streptophyta; class Magnoliopsida; order Santalales; family Viscaceae; genus Viscum; species Viscum album. Next base: position 643,303,889 of record OY728160.1, read on the forward strand.
TCAACTATGGAAGAATCAGATGTAACACTACTTCCAATCATTAGGAATGGATGTCTTCACCGCAACTATGCATGGAATATCAACTGACATCAATAGTGGTGCTTTATCAGAAGCTAAAATATATGAATTGGATGCTGATGCTAAATGGATCAATACTTTAGGGGAATACCCATCAAATTCAATTTATACAAAGGTGATTTCTTATAAAACATCACATGCTATGTGGGAATAATTTTTGAACACTTATTAGGGAAACACAAAATTCCGAGAAGCAAAGCTGTAGGTTCTGTGGAACAAATTTGAGGATCTCAGAATGAACCCCAATGAGGCTGTTAATACATTCTTCGATAGGGTAAGTGTTATTTTGGAAGACATTTGGGGTCTTTGATATTTCATTTAAGAAATAAATATTTTAAAATGTATCTTTAGGAAACTTCCACTGCGGTTCAACCTGAAAGTTTTAGTATTGGAAGAAAAAGACCTGAAAGAGATAACACTGGATAACCTACACAGTACCCTTGTAGCCTATGAAATGATAAATGATGAAAAAGATGTAGTGTAAAAGGGGAAGTCAAAAGAAGTGGAATTCAAGGCCATGAATATTCTCTCTGTCGAAGATAGTCCTGAGGAGGACAATTTGGTTGATCTTATGTCATTTCTCTCCTCAAATATACAGAGGGGAAAAGAGAAGTTCAAAGGTAAACTTTCATTTGTAAGCTTTCAATGTAGAAAGATTGGGAAATTTACAGTAAAGTTTCCTAATAAGTTTGATGATGAAAATGAAGACAATTATGAAATTACCAAAAAGAAGTATTCATAAAATGTGAAAGGTAGAAGAAGTACTAAGAGAATGTTCTTCAAAAGGAATAATCTGCTTTCAAAAGAAGATGAAAGTTTAGAAGAATTTGAGGTAGAAGAGTTGGAGGACTGCAAGGATCATAAAGTAGATGCTTTTGTGGAAATTTTAGGAAATTATTTAATAAGAGAATAAAGTGAAAATGAAGAAGGAGAAATTGAAGGAAGAGTTGATCTTCAAGTTGAATTAGAAGATTCCCTTGAATAGATATATATTTTGAGATCTAAAACAAATAAATCTAACAAATTTGTTCATGATGCCGAACTGTATATGCAGCAGTAGGAAGAAAAGAATTTTGAGATGAATATAGAAATTGAAAAGATAATTCCTTCAATGCCAAAAATCTCAGAAAAGGCCGTTGAGTACAAACTCAAAATTAAAGAACAAAATATAGATATATATAGTTTGACTAAAACTGGAAAAGATCAAATCAAATGTATTGAAGAACTAAAAGTGGAATTACTCAATCTATGAAGAACAATTAAAGGTCAATATAAACTGTTAACTATTAGTTCGACATTATTAAATAAGATCATACAGATAATAAAGAAGATGAAATTTTAGTAGAGTAGTCCAAAAGAACAGAAGGAACAATCAACTCTAAATGATAAGGATGGTATGGGGATTGATCTAAAATATAAATCATTTATGGTTGAATTCAGACCACAAGAACCCACTCCAAGATTGAAGATTGATTTGGGTATGAAGCAGAATTAGAAGATTTATAGAACCCAAGGTACAACTAGTGGTGTATCATTTCCACATAGGAATGTACCTCACATAAGATGTTATTGTTGTGGTAATATGGGAAACTATAAAAATGTATGTTCCATAGAAAAGAGGTACCAAAGGAAATAAGACCAATAGAGGTGGTCATACAGAGATCAATATTTCAGTTCACCATTTTATGGTCTTTGTTTCAGGTGTAAAGGACTAATACATATAGAAAGATATTGCACATCGACAATGCAGAGGAATGTACCGATATAATCTTAATTTGTTCATAAGAAGTAACCAAATGTATAATCAAGAGATGAAAATTCAAAATCTATTTGCAGCTATTCAAGTTGAAGCTGGTCCATCATATACTAAGGAAGATCAATGTTTTCATTCTATGTCAAGTAATAAGTCAAAGAATTGGGTCAAAAAGAAAAGGGCTGAGAAGGTAATGGTTGTAGAAATTGCATTCAAGGAACTAGATCACACTAGGATATAGATCATTGACAGTGGATGCAATTCCCATTTGACAGGAAATAAGGATCTAGTGATCGGAATCAGGTACAATAAATAAGGTATCATAATATTTGGTAATGATGAGGGCCTGAAAATTATTGGTTTAGGAAAATCCAAGTTTGGAGGAAAAGACATGAGATGATCAGATGTCTTGGTTGTTGAAGGAATTAGTCACAAAATGTTTAGTTTCAGTCAATTGTGTGACTCAGGGAATTCCATAAGTTTTCCAAGAAATTATTTATCATCAAGGAAAAGGATGGTGATTTTGTGTTTCAAGGAAATCATACAAAAAGTAATCTCTACCTCGTGAGTGGAGAAGAAGTTATATGATTTCTATCCAAGGATGAAGAAAACAAGTTATGACATAAGAATCTTGTCCACATAAGCTAAACATCCTTAGAAGATCTGGAGAAATATGATGCTGCTCAAAATCTCTCTATATTATCATATGATCATACTCATACATACGATGCCTACCAACAAGGGAAGATCATTCAAAAGGCATATAAGCTAAAGGATAAAAAGTCAACCAGATAGCTTGAGTTGGTGTATATTGATGTGTGTGGGATAATTTCACCAAGAGCTATTGATGGGAGGAGATATTATGTTCTCTTCATTGATGATTATAGAATAATAACATGGGTTTCAATAATCACCCACAAATTTGAAGTGTTTAGATACATTACAAGATATCAAAGAGAATGTGAAAAGTTTCTTGGTTAGAAAATCTGGAAAATTCAAATAGATAATGGAATAGAGTTTAAAAACAACCAAGTGGAGGATTATCTCTAGAAACATGGGATAAGGAACCAAGTTTCAGTGGTAAGAACTCCACAATAGAATGGAGTAGTTGAGAGAAGAAATTGGATTGTCAATAATATGTATAGAATAATGATCATTGAGAAAGACCTTATAGATTTTTTGGTAAATAAGCAGTGATGAAAAAACTCTATACTTAAAATATAGATTTACTTTGTCTAAAAGAGGAGAAGACTCCATACGAGTTATGATATGGAAAAAATCTGTCATTGAAGTACTTTTAAGTCTTCAAAAGTAAATGTTTCATTCTCAATAAGGAGAATCATAGGAAGTTTGAATCCCATGGAGATGAATGGATATTTCTTGGATAATCAAAGAAAAGAAAAGCATATAGATTCTTCAATAAGAATATCAGAAAGATAGTTGAAAGTCATGATGTGACTATAGTGGAGAATGAACAGAATATTTAGCAAATACATGATCAGACTCAAGAACATAATGATGAAGAGATGAGAAGGTCAGGAGGCACTTCAGCTCCAGAGGTTGATTTAAAAGAAGTCCTAGATTATGAGAATAAATTAGTGTCCACCCAGAGACCAGTGAGAAGAGATGAAATTGACAAGCATAACATAATCGGTGATTAGAAAACACCAGTGTAGACAAGGAGAGTAAAGAATCTACAACAAGCATCATACTTATCATGTGTAGAACCAAAATGTTTTGATGAAGTAGATAGAGATGAGAACTAGGTTAAAGATATGAATAAAGAGTTTAGAAAAATTAAAAATAATCAAACATGGGAGATTGTTTCGAGACTAGCATACAATAATGTCATAGGGATGAAATGGGTCTTTTGAAAAAAAAGAATGAAGATGGTGTTGTGATTCGAAACAAAGCACGACTTGGTGAAAAGAGTACTCCCAGATAGAGGGTATAGACGTTGATGAAACATTTTCACCTATTGCGAGGCTAGAGAAAATCATATTATTTTTTTCTATAATAGTGAAAAGAAGGTCAAAGGTTTACAAATGGATATAAAGTCATCATTTATGAGTGGAGTACTAGAAGAAGAAGTTTACATTGAGAATCTAGATGATTTTCTCATTCAAGAATATGAGAATGGAGTTTTTTGACTGAAGAAAGCTTTATATGGTTTGAAGCAAGCACCAAGTGCTTGGTATTCAAGGCTTGAACAATTTTTGAAGAAGCTCGGTTTCCAGTGTGGTGAAGTTGATTAAAATCTATATTTCAAAAATGGAAGTAATAAAAGGATGATGGTGTTGGTTTATGTTGATGACATAATCTTTGATGGATCAGATGAAGCACAATGCAGACATTTTTTTGAATTCATGAAAAGTGAGTTTGAAATGTCAACGATTGTTGAACTGATGTTTTTCCTTGGTTTATAGGTAACACAAGGAAAGAATGGAATATTATTTTCTCAATATAAACATGCCAAAGAAATTTTGAGAAGGTTTTTAATGGGTAATTCAAAATATATGAATACTTTGGTTGCTACCCATTTGAAACTATCACGGGATGATGAAGGCAAGGCGGTTAATATAACAAAATATAGGAAAATCATTGGAAGCATGTTATACCAGATAGCGACAAGGCATGATATTTTATTTGACACATTCCAAGTAGCGAGATATCAAAGAAATCCCAAGGATATACATAAGATTGTAGTGAAAAGAATACTTTAGTATATCAAAGGCATTGTGGATTTAATTTTGATATATAATGATAAATCTTAGCAAGAGTTATTGGGATATACTGATACATATTGGTCTGGTTTAGTAGATGGTAGAAATTCAACATCAGGTGGTGTATTATATCTTGGAAGTTTTTGTATTTCTTGGATAAGAAATAAGTAATATTTCATCTCATTGAGCACCAAAGAAGCTGAATACATTATGACTACTCAAGCGTGTACACAATTATTGTGGATGAAACTGAAGCTTGATTATATGGGAGTTGAAGTGAAGTCACTGATCAGAATCCATTGTGATAATTTTAGTTCTATAAATCAAAGAAAAAATCCAGTGCATCACTCAAGGAAAAAACACATTAAAATAAAATATCATTTTATCAAGGAGAAGGTGGAGCATGGGCTTGTGAAGTTAGAGTATGTTCTAATAGAACAACAAGTTGTAGATATTCTTATGATGGCCTTAACCAAAGAAGTATTTAAAAGGAATCGAATGGATCTGGGAGTCTAGTCGAATCCATGAACTTGAAAAAGCGTGGATGTTGGACCCACTCTCTCCAAGGTATGATGTGTCTTTTCTTATTGTAATGATATGTGTTCATTACCCTCTTACCGAAAACCTTGAAGTTCCCTTTAGGTTCGTTGACAACGGTGGAGAAAGTGTGACTATTAAGGGGTAGAAAAGACACGGGGAGAATATGTTAAGTGGAGTAGCAAGATAGGAGGATTTGAAGTTGAGCTGAAGCTGTTTAAAGGAGCTATAAGATAGGGGGAGTATTAAATCTGATGATACTAGAAGTGATCGATCAAAGATTACATATCCTGATAGATGAGTTTCGTGAAGAAATTAGTTGATTGGTTTCAAGATTTAGTGTCAGGAATGAAGTGATTCATTGATGAAATTTTATTATACTCTTATTTATCATGCCAATCATGGATCATGTGGGATTAGAGTTTTTGTTGAGTAAATATTTGATCGCAATCTTAATTGCAAGAAGCAAATGCCAACTGAAGAAGGAAGGAGATTTAACAAGGTATCAAAATGTGAAGAATTATTATGTGAAAAGTTGTCAAAAAACCCAAGGAGAATATTGTTGGGAAAAAATACATCAATGTATCTTATTGGTATGTTTTGGGTGTGATTGTGTCTATTGACAAATCCAGATGATCTTGAATGAGTTTTTTTGATGTTTAATAAAGATAGGTTTTTAAGGTGGCATAGTTTCCCAGTGTTTGCCAATTTTTTGTGCCTCAAATTCAGGATTTTGTGTTTGGAAGTGTAAGATTCTCTTCATAGGACTGAATGGTGTGAAGAAAGAAAAATGATACCAGAAAAGGAAAATAAAGACAGAGCCCAAGACATAGACTACGTACCACATCCAGGAAGGGTTCTTAATTGCGTACCAGGTTGTGGGAATGATACGCGGGAGTATTTCTCAGAACAAAAAATGGTTCTTGTTGATGGTTTGAAGTGAAGGGAGTGTGGTATGTAGAAGGAATTATGGTTCACATGATGGAAGAAGAGAATGGTGCTGCATAAGAGCAAAGTAAGTATGTGGAATACTGTGGAAAAATGGTTCTCGGAATGGGTGTAGTTCGTGGTAGAAGGATCGGTATGCGATGGAGGCTGTCCGAATAAAAGATTTGGTAAATCTTGGATTAGTGTATCTTGTAGATATATTTTCCATTATAAGGAGTATTAATCCCATTTATTGGAATGGAGAGAGAATATCATTAGAGAACATATCTTTGCTCTGAGAATTTGGTGAAGTCTAAAAGTGGTTTGCGTGATGCGATTCTGCGAAGGTTGAATAAGTTCATGGACTAGTTCACAAAAGTGTTTTTGTTGGATGTTTTAGTTCACAAAGGAAGAAAATTCTATGGAATAAGAATTCAATAGGTGGAGGGGGAACTCCAGTATGTGGAATTGAAGGCAGTCCATGAAAAGAGAACAGTTCACAGACAGAGGGTGGTTCACATAGGAGTTTTGCAGAGTTAGTAGGTGGAGGCGATACATGACAACAATGGAAGATGAGTCCACCGACTATGGTTTATTTTTAGAAGCGGAATTAGTACGCGGATTAGGTGTTCCACATACTATACCCAGTACACAATACATTGGAGGAGAAGGTGTTTCACGAAATACTCAAGGAAGTTTGAAAAAGCTTCAATTCAGTTTGTGAAAGTCATTTCTGTTACCTAACAGTATACAGAAATCTGAATTTCAACTGCAAGTGAAAAAGGTACTTCAACATAGAATCTACCTATAGTTGAGGATGTAATATTTATGCAAATTAAGGGACCTACATGTCCATAAAATATGTTCGACCTACAATTCTATAAACTGTGAGCGAATTCCTTTATAAGAGCAGCGATCGAAGGAAGAGGAAGACTGTGACTCTTTCCATCGGTAGTGAGCCAGATAAAGAGGAAAAGGGAGTGACCCTTGGGAATTCAGTGATCAGACCAAAAAACTCATAAAGGTAGTGAGCCTGGGCATGAAAGATCTGTCCCAAACATTGTACTCATTATTGGTAGTGAGCCTTAGTGAATTTGGTACATCGGCACATCACCATTGTATACTCCTTGGACGTATCCTAGTGAGAGTGAACCAAGTAAAATTCACTATGTACTATGCATTATTTTATATCTGTTCATATATTTCTATGGGAGGAAGAGAGAATTGAGTTTTTTCAGAAATGAAATAAGATCCGAAGGGGAAAAAGTCTTAATCTTTCATACCTTGATTCACCCCCCTCTCTGGGTATTCAACCTTATGGACCTAACAAACTCTGAAGCCTTATCTTGTCTCAGTGTCGCTGGATAGAAGTGCTCCAAGAACATCTCTAGAAATTCCTTTCATAACATAACATCAGTCTATCTAGATCATACCTGAATGACCCACCAGTGCTTCTTTAACCCCCGTATCATATAAGTGGGCAACTTGACCCTCCTCTCTGCTGGAGTCTCCAAATGGTAACATATCATCTCTATGAATTAAATCCAGAATTAATCTCCCTCAGGTCCACCCTCTCCAATAAAAGTCAAGGGTGTTGTAGTTGAAACTCCATTTTCAACTTAGACCTGATTTTTAGAACCCACCTTGGGCCTCTCTCCATGAATTATATGAAACGAGCAAAGTTCTCTTAGAACTCATCCCCTTCCTCCTCTACTTGCACCAACAGTGCCTCAAGTTCCCTATCTGGAAGTTTGTTCCGAGCTATACCCCTTAGTCTTTCACTCAACAAGAATCATAGAGGAATGATATCTACAATTCCAAAGACACATCTTATGTCTCACAACACAACATTATAATATTTAATTAAGAGGAAAAATAAACACAACAAGTTTCAAGATGTAATTTTTCCATTTCTTTCCACATGGTCAACACCAAGGAACTATCACTACTCTTAACCATCCTAATCCTAGGGCTTGGATAAAAAGGGTAAGCACATATTTATTAAAACGTTTCTCATTTAGACACCCAATTATTCTCAATTTGCACCATTTTCAATATTTCTCAATTCATGTTAGGCACCATTTTCATTTTAATCTCACAACAATGAAATTTTTTTAATTTTAATAACTTACCCACAACCCGTTTTCCCATGGGTGCCTAAAATGATGCATGTCACAATAAACCCGAGTGACTAGAATGATGAATTTAGACCCAAATCTCATACCTCTTCAAGAAATGATTCAATATTTAATAAATCTAAAAAACAATTATCACATCACGCCACAAGTGTATCACCCAAAGTGAAATAATATCCAATTGTAACAACAAAAAAAAATCACAATAATCCCACCCTGAGTACCTAGATTTTCCCCCATACATGGGTTTGCAACTCACATGCATGAGCTCATTACCAAGCCTCAAATATTCTTAGCCACCTATCTACATTTCCCAAAATATTAAGGAAAAAATAATAATATTGAAATAAAACTTCTATGATACCACTTTGTAACGTCCCGACCCGGGTGCCACTAAATGGTTCCATGAACAGGTTGATCATATGCCCTCAAGCACACCTACCCATATGCTAGAGGGTATTTATTAGTAGTGAGGGTCTAGTAAGTCAGTCATGGGGAGACTATAACCTCTTTTATTAGAGTAAAACAATAACAGAAGAAAACAAAAAAAATAAGTGTAGAAGCATATAAATAACCAGAATAATACCAAGTCACATGATAGTCAACACAAGAAATACAATACTCAACTGAAAATAAAATCATGATATGACAATGAAAGTGTTAAGTTTTTACAATGAAAATAAAAATAAATACACAACCACTCCCAAGCGGGTCCCGAACCACATTCAGTTCCCTAACCCGTACTCCATTCTCAAACAGAAACCTATCCTAGGGCCTTTCCCTTATCCTTTCCTACAATAACAAAGTCTGCTTGGGTGCCGATCAGGTGGCCCAAATTAGGTGTGAGTACAACTCAGTAGGCCACCACGAATAGTGTCTAAAACAAGTCCAGTCACAATTTAGTGTATGAAACTCTATAAGGAAATAAATACAATGAATAATTAAATAGTTATCATATTGTTATTTATTCTTTACCTATCACATTAAACTTGGGTTTGATCCATGTCTCTAATTCAACTCAAAATTCATCATTATCATTAGTTTGGTGTGGAATTCCATGTCTAACATTCAACATCTCAATCGGTGTATATCACCATGTCTCACAACCCTCTTTCTAAATCAGTATAGATCGCCATGTCTACCACTCAACCTCACAAATGCTTGTATCAACTATTAGGGTAGAACACCATGTATAACACACCAACTTATGAATTTGTCTAAAACACCATGTCTAGAACCCACTTTTTCAATATTTTACATCATTTATTAATTCATCAGAATTACCCACATCAATCTCTTACTAATCAAATTATTAGTTAAACATATCAAAGACCATTAGTTAACCCAATAATTAACTAAGTACACAACCCATTAATCAATTCATCAATTAATTAATCAATCAACACAAATATTATTCCATAATTAATTCTCTAAAATTAATTATCCAAACATAATATCAACTTGTCATAATTAATCTAACAAATAATTATCTTAATCAATGTTATGAAACATAATTAATTCACCAATAATTATCTCACATAGTCAAACATCATCTCATAATAAATTCCCCCTAATTAATTATCTCAAACCAAACCACATTCTATATATCAATTAAAATACCCCAAATCATAAAAAGTTACCTCAAATCAATCCTCTATTTGAATATCGCCTTATCCTCATGGTTCAATCATCTATTTAATCACCAAGGCAACCACAAGTCAATTCCACATTTCTAATCACTCCAATTTAGGAAATCAATTATCAAGGGAAGCTAACAAATAATTAATCTCACATACACATATCAAATCCATGACTATGGGAGTTTGATTTAGACCACCTAACTCTATTTATTGATGGATGTTTGCCCCGCGGAAATTCACAAAATCCGAGCGACCCAACGGCGTTGATCAAGATCCGAATCTAAATCCCTAAACCTAAAATTAAGATCAAAGGAATCAAGATCTTGCAACTCTAGATCTAGATAAAAAATCCTAGATCTAGATATCAACACATAAGTTTATATCTTTGGAAACAATAGAGATATTCCATGAAAAGATCAAAGAAAGATAGAGGAAATAACGGAAGAATCAACGGGATGAAATCCACTCACCGGGAAGAGTGAGGATCTTAAATATGGGCTTTAGATATTGAAAAATGGTATTTTAATGGCCTTGGAATCCCCATGGAAAGCTATGGGATCACCTATAATTCATCAAGCCTGAGCCTAGGTCAAAATAGAGGGGTTTCTGGGGTTCAAGTGATTTAAAAACTAATTTTTGGATAATAAAAATCTGCGCACACAGTTTCCAGGGCGGGGGTGCACGGTTAGGGAAAACCATATGCCAACCATGCGGACCCTCACTGCCTTAGGTCTCATGGTTACCTGGGTTTAGTTTCATAGTTTTTAAAACCATGAAAAACCATCTGTCTGTTAATTTTTCTTAAAAACTCACCCAAACGCATCCCAAGCCACAACTCCAAAACAAAGGTACTTAAAAACGACAAAAAGTACCTGAAAACAGGCCTCAGATGACTTGAAAAAAGGTAGAGATCTTACATTTGAGTAGTTATTGGTCTATCTAAATGGCTCAAATTATGTGAATAAGATAGGAGAGGGGTCCCTTTTATAAGTGAGGATAGTGACACTCTTGATTTTTTTCAAAGTTTTAAAATAAAATAAAGTCTTATTCATTAGAAAATGGAACTAAATCAAAACCATTTAAAATAAAAGGTGATAAGGGTATAAATAATATATTCCAATAAGATTTAAGATGTTATTTTATAACCTTATCAATCATTTTTAACCTTAATTAACAAGTTTTAACTTTTACCATGGTGGATTATTTTCCATGATTATTATTCATTATATCTAAAAAATAAAATTGAACTCATTAATAAATAATAAAATCATGATTTTAAATATTTAATCAATTTTTAATATTCAATTTAAAAAATTCATATAAATTAATTTTAATATAAGTTTACAAAATGCAAGGAATTTTTTTTAAAATGCGTTTTAAGCCTAAAAATGATTTTGTACCAAAAAAAGTATAATAATGATTCGTATGGAATTTATAATATTATTTTCAATAAAATGGAACTAATTTTATTTTTAAACCAATAAAAAATATAATGATACTATTTAAATACATTAAAAGAAATGACAGTTTTTATAAAAATCGGCATTTTTCACAATTCACCCAAAATCAATATTTTTAGAAAAATCACAAAAATTCACCAAATAATATATTTTATATGATGTTACCAAAAATAAATTCTATTTTATAAAATTAAATTTATTAAATTTATAATTTTTTTACTTTTAATTAGAACCATATAATACATGGAAAGAAAATTAGTTAGTATAAAACTATTTCTTTTCGATTTTAAAAGTCAAATAAAATTATTATAATGAATGTGAATACATAAAATATAATCAATAATATTAATAAGATATAAAATTGATTTATTTTTAACCTTACATGGGTTTTTACATTTCCCCCTTATAGAAATTGTGTCCTCACAAATTTATTCATCACTTAAGTAAGTGGGGATATTTTTACCTTATATCATTTTTCATGTTCCCATGTTGCTTCTTCAATCTTGCAATTCTTATAATTTTTTAACCAAGTGAGTTATCTTATTTAGTAACACATTCTCTCTAAAATATTTAATCTTCAATCACTTTTCCTCATAAGAAATATTTTCTTTTAACCACACCACTTTAGGTCTCAAAACATGAGAGGATTTAGTTGTATATTTCCTTAACTACAAAATATGAAATTGATAATGCACATGAGATAAAATTAGAGTAAAATCTACTTGGTAAGAAGATTAACCCATATTTTCTAGAATTTCATACAGTCTAATAAACCATGAACATAATTTTTCTTTTCTTACCAAATCCTATAACACCTTCCATGGAGATATTTTAAGAAAGACACGAAAACCTATCATAAATGAAATGTATTTCTACCTATTATTTACATAAATCATCTCCTTACTATGAGCGACCCAAATGTGCTATAGAATCATCTTTACCTTCTCAAACATTTCTTCAAATAGTTCCAATCCCAAAAACTTCCTCTCATTAACTTCATCCTATTATACTATAGTTTGAAACCTATTTTTTATATAATACCTCAAAAGTTACCATCTATATAATGAAATTAAAATGTTATTATAAGTACATTCAACTATTGAAATATAATGATACAAATTCCCTAATAATATTTTTAAAAACATCATATAATATCTTCCAAATCCTAAATCACTTGCTCTAACTATCCATTATATTATGGATGAAAAATATTATGAAATTTAACTCATTACCCATGGACTTATGAAATACATTCAAAACATTTGAGGTAAATATGGGGTCAGTGTCAGATACTATAACACCCAAAGTTTTTGCAAATAAATTTATTATAGAATGCATTCAATACTGAGTCTATGTGAAACAAACACATTGATAGTTATAGGAGATAGCTATAACCCAACCATTATATATAATTTTTCCTCTTCTGTGATTTGAATTTCAAAAAACTAACATACATAGTTACTAGTATATATAAAATCTAGTCATGATATAAACGAGAGTGAATATTTTAAAAATTAATAATTAAATATTGATATTTTTGTGAGTAATAAATATTTAATTACAATTTTAAATTAATAAATTTATTCAAAATAAAATTCAATTTCAGAAAATTTATTCTTCAATAAATATTTTGTTTTCCTATTAATTTAATATAATTTTACGATACCTCAGTTAATTTTTGAAAGTATTATAAAATCTATTTTAAATTTAAAGTATGAATTTTTAAAGTAAATAATGATTTTATTTAAAAATTAAATTTATCTTATTTAGAAAATTATTTTGATAAAATGGAGTTCATTTTTAATTCTAGACGTCAATAAATGGATAGGGGGATTTTTTTTTATTTTTCCAAAATACTTGAATTTTTGGTGAATACTGAAATTCAATAATTTAAAAAATATGAAAAATAAATGAATTTCTGCATCATGCTTGAGTCATAGATGATGTAAATGACCATTGGTTCGTAATCACAAACACTTATTACTATTTGGAGTCACAAGAATCAATACTATTCATAATCATGAGCCAAAATAATAAAATAATGATTAAAATAATGGAAAAACCATCCTCTCATCCACTATAAAAACCACCCCTCACTCCCTCTTGTCTTCACTCCTCTCAAGCCTTGTGACTTATGTAAATTCTACTAAAATCTACTCCCAAGCTCCTTTACACTTCTAGAAGCCCTTGGTATATTAAAAATACCAATTCCTCTCCCCTAAAAGGGCTCTCAAGGAAGATAAATTTAAGAGGAAAATTCCTCTTTTCATTTCTTTTATTTTCTTTCAAGTTCTTTTATTTATTTTTATTTCCTCACCTATTTTCCTCCAAATGTTAAGATAACTCTAGTAATAACATGTACTATAATTTTTTTTATGATAATTTAAAAATTGATCATCATCCCTCCAATCCCATCCTTTTATACTAGAAATGAAAATACCATCCGAGATGTGTTAATTTATCACATTCATGGACGACGAGTTTTTAACTTTTATTAACATCTTAAATTCTGGTAATGAAACCATTTTTATGGTCGAAGAAAATAATAATATATGCAATATATCCTATATAATTTTCTAGAATCATTTTTTACACACATTATTAATTTATATAAAAAAATGAGTTTGCGGTGATCGAAAAACCACCAAATTATTCAAGAATTTATCATTAAAATTTCATCTAATGATTTATCCTAACCAGAAGAAAAAAAATGAATTATATTTTCATTTAAACTTATGTATGAAAATTAATAACATATAAAATCAATTCTAGAATTAAATTCTCATTTTACATTTACTTCCATATAAGCGAACTGACCATGAAAACTAATGAAACGAGCACTTACAAACTATGATATTGAATCTCCTAACCCATAAAAATAAACATAAATAAACTTAATAAAATTATAATAAATTAAATATATGTCTTGTAGTTTCTGAATTAAGTTATTAATATTTCAAATTCATATTCCAGTATCTCAAGTTCAAGAGCGGAACATATTTGGACATAAGGTAAGAGTTTTCTACCCGAACCTTCATTTTCTTTCGTGTTACTATTTGTCTTTATTAATACCAATTAAATTATTATTTATTATTATTTAATAATAAAAATTTATGTTTTAATTTTCTATATTTTTGTACCAACCAGAATCCTTCTTTATTTTATGGATTTATACATGTTTTAAAATGATCTTTCAAAAATTCTTCCCGAAATACAAGCTCGATTCAGGGGAATTTCTCGAATTCTTTCTTATTTTTAAGGGTAATATATAATCTATTTTTAGGAACCATTATTTTTATAAAATTAATCATTTTATTATGAGAAAAATATATTATTTTACTTCTAGTTTTATGCAATATTTTTCTAAAAGAACTCATCTTTTCAAATTAAATGAGTATTTATCTCAAGATTACTCAATGATTTTATAAGAGCAATTTTGTCTATTTCAACACTCTTATTGAATCTTATGTATAATTGGGAATAATATTTTATGAATCATATACCATTTTTTATTGAATGGTTTATGATCTGTTTGACAGTGGATGTACTATCTTGATACCATTCACCATACTACTCAAAATGGTTAGTTCTTATGTGTACAGATTGGGGAAAGTTATTTCATATGTTCGTGTTGTTTATGTTTAGACCATTTCATACGAGGAATGAATTGGACATATAATGTGATGGGTGGGGTATGCTATAGCCCCTCAATGAATCAATAAGTGTCATGATACAAAACAAATATGGACTTGGCCGAGGCCTTGCCCATTTTCAGATATGGTTGTTTCTGAGGCCTTAATAATTTTTAAATGTCTTGGCTTAGGCCTTGATGGCATATTTCAGAATGTCCAACATTATTCATTCCCTCATTAGGAAACTAGAGATTGATAGTCCATGTGATTATTCGACTAGTATAATATCCATAGTTATGTTTTATATTTAATTATTTTTTATTCCTTCCATATTATGCTCAAGTATATTTTTAAAGGCATATGTTTTTAGTTATTCATCATACCTAGTATTTTTATTTTATTCTGCTGTATTATTTACCCTTACTGGGCATCTAATCTCACCACTTTCACATATTTTATTTTCCCCAAGTTGTGAAGAACTATATTATGAATGACTTTCAAGGATAATCTATGAGATTATGAGTGATTAAAAAGAACTTTTTATGTTTTTTTTTCTTTCAAGTTGTAAGGTTGAACTTATTTATGTATCCGGATTTCCAAAAATACTAAACTATTTAGTCCTTATGGATCTGTATTACTTTTTTATATTCCAATTTAACAAATTAAGGCACCGACTTTGGGAAACTGGGTTCGGGTCCTTACAGTTGGTATTGAAGGAAGTTTAGTAGAAAACTTAGAAACTAGATTTAGAAAAAGTAGATTAGGAAACAAAACCCTAATACAGTATTTGGTGATAAACATACAAGAAAATCCTGTAATTTTGGTAAGGAATATATCATGTGTATCTTTCTAGAAAATACCTCTCTATCTGAACACTACAAGTGGATGTGGTTTTGGAACTGATGTACCTAGGACTAACAACTCTGACAAGGAGTTTTGGGCTTGACCTGGGGTATCCTGGTACATGATAATGATCCTTACTGCACCCCTATTTTGAAATTCCTAGGGGATATGCTTAGGATAATTCACATTTTCTTTATAAACCATTATTAAGGAAGTAAATGTAAAATTTTCATCAATGAAACCATGATTATGAGATTAGATATGGATAGAATTTCAATTTATACGAAGTATTTTTCTATGTTGAGATTATTCATTATTTTTTATAACCAAATCTAGTGTATGCCATTATTTAGAAATAGTACCTAGTGGAAGGAATAGAAACTGCATGAACGCGCGTATCCCATATAGGTATTTCCCTCATATGAAAGATAATGATGTTGGATCTGGAGCTACAACTGGTGATGAGAAACTTATAACTATACTGGGACAGCTGAATCAAGTTATGAATAATAACCTTACCCATATGGAGAATCCTAATCCACAAAGTTGAAGAGAAATGTTATACCACTTTATGTAACAACGACCTCCATCATTCAATGTGAATAAAAACACATTCATAGCAGAGTAAGGGATAAGTTCTTTAGACAATATATTTCTTGCTTTGGGATTTAATGAAAGATAGATGGTTTTCATGGTGGTTTATTATCTATCAGGAGATACAGATCAGTGGTGGTTGTTAATTCAAAACACAAAGGAGGAGGAAGAAATAGAAGAAATGGAATGGTGGGATTTCTAAGAAATTTTCGTAAGAAAATACTTCCCTCGTGAACATAGGGTAGATATGGAAAGGCATTTTTTGAATCTGAGGCAAAAAGAGGATGATAATGGTGAAAAGTATGAAGATGAATTCACAAGGATAAGAAGGCATTCCACTGACTACATACATAATCCAAGGATAAATATTGATCTATTATTTGATGGTTTAAAACCATTTCTCTGAAGGGAACTAGTCTCCCAAAGTTTCTCATCATATAAAGATATCATCTCATTGGTTATCAAGATAGAGAAATAATTCTCTAAGTCTTTTGACTTGAAGGGAAAACAAGAGAAGAAGAGTGTGGTAGAGGAAAGAATGGATAAAGGGAATAATAAAAAGGGGAGTTTCCAAACATGTGATACTTATGGAAGGAAACACCCCAGAGCATACTTAAAAATAAAAGAATTCTGTTACATGTATGGTGAAAAGGGCGACCAATATCATGATTGCAAGGGAAAGGAAGAAGCTAACAATGTTAAATGCTATAATTTTATGGATATGGGGTACTATACTAATGATTGTCCAAAGCATCAAGGAAACATGACTTAGAAAAGGCCAAGGGAGCCAGGCCAAGCTTATGTTGTCACAATTGCGGAGGTTGATGTTCCTAATGATGTGATGGCAGGTACTTTAATCGTTTCCTCAAACTTAGATAATGATTTATTTGATCCTGTATTATCACATTCTTTTATATCTTCCTAGTTTTCTATGAAAATTATATATTTCCAATTTGATTTAATAAAGGTGTTGTCAGTAAAAACTGCCAGTAGAAGTATCATTGCAACAAAGATGAGTCAATAAATCCCCCTTATGACACATAAATGTGCCTTAGTTGAAAACCTTATCATCATACCCATGATCGAATTTGATATAATCCTTGGTATGAATTGTATTTTAAATTATGAGGTAAAAATCTATTGAAAGAAGGAAGAAGTTACAATTTTTTAGAATGATGTAGAATCCCTTATCTTTAGAGAAGAAACCTCACCATCTGATTCTAATATAGATCCACCCCCAGTATCTCTACTAAATTAAATTATTAAGGAAGAATATAATATAATATCTATGGGTGAGGAAAGGAATGTTCAAATATAGTACATATCTATTATGAAAGAATATTTTGATGTGTTTCCAAAGGATTTACTTAGACATCCTCTAGAGTAGAAATTTGAGCTCTCTATCAATTTAATTCCTGGTTTAAGACCTATATCAAATAATCCTTATAGAATTACAACTGTGGAGTTAGTATAACTGAATAAATAACTAGAATAATTGAGTGATAAAGGATTTGTATTCCCTAGTGTTTCTCCATGGGGAGCCCTTGTTCTTTTCATCAAGAAGAAGGATGGATCAATGAGGCTGTGCATTGACTATAGGGAGATCAATGATATTATGATAAAGAACAAGCATCCCATACCTCACATTGATGATTTATTTTATCAAATTCATGGAGCCCAATATTTTTAAAAGATTGAACTTCAATTGGGATATCATCAGTTGCGTGTGAGGAATGAAGATATTCCAAAGATAGCATTTCAAGTCAGGTATGGGCATTATGATTTTACAGTAATGCCTTTTGGACTGACTAATGCACCCTTTATTTTCTGGGATCTAATGAATAAGTTTTTTAAGGAATATCTTGATGATTTTTGTGGTATTTAGTGATGATATCTTGATATACTCTAAAGTCTAAAAAGATCATGAAAATCAATTGTGAATTATCCCGAAGACTCTTAGAAGAAATAAATTATATGGTTAGATTTGCAAGTGTGAATTTTGAATTCAATTAGTCTCTTTTCTTATCCATATTGTATCTAAGGATGGAATATCCATTGATCTTATGAAGAAAAAGGCTATTTGGAAATGACCTACACCAAAGCACATAATTGAGGTATGTAGTTTTTTTGGTTTATTAGGTTATTATCGGCATTTCCTTCAAAACATCACCTATTTAGCCAACCCATTAACCAAGATTAGTCATAAAGGGGTTAAGTTCATATAGAAAAAAGAATGTGAGAAATGTTTTTAATAATTAAAGAGTATATTAGTGAATGCTCCGATCCTAACTCTAGCATCAGGGAATGATGGGTTTGTGATTTATAGTGATGAATCAAAGAAATGACTTGGCTGTGTCCTTATGTAGAATGATAGATTTATTGCCTATGCATCAAGGTAGTGAGAAACTCATGAACAAAACTATCATACTCATGATCTTGAATTAGAATATGTAATTTTTTCTTTGAAGATATAAAGATATTATCTCTATGGAGAAAGATGTGAGATATATATGGATCATAAGAGCTTGAAATATATCTTCTCACAGAAAGAACTCAACATGAGGCAATGGAGATGGATTTAACTACTCAAGGATTATGATTGTTCCATACACTACCACCCAGGAAAGACAAATAAGGTAGTTGATGCATTGATTAGGTAGGATCATGGATTTTTAAACAAAATGAGCACTGAAATGGGTCTAGTATTGATGGATATAGTAAGGATGGTAATGGGAATTTTCAAAGAAGGTGAAACATCATTACTTTTTCAACTGGATTCCCAACCATATTTATTATAAAGGATTAAAAGTTCTCATCCTGATGAAAAGAATCTTCAAAAGAAAATTAATTCTACGAATGATGGGAAGTTTCAAGACTTTTCATATAAATATGGAATTCTGAAATTTGGGAAGAGACATTGTGTTCCAACTATGCCCAAGATAAGAAGGGAGTTATTGGATGATTCCCATAGTTCAAATTTCTCTATACGTCCTAGTAGCACTAATATTTATAGATATTTGAAGGAACATTTCTAGTGGGGTAACATGAAGAGGGAAATTGTAGATTATGTATCAAGATGTTTAGTCTCTCAAGATGTAATGGATGAAAGACAATATCCTAGAGGAGTCATGAAACCTCTACCCATTCCTACATGAAAATGGGATGACATAACCATGGATTGTTTCACTGGATTTCCCAAAAATCCAAGAAATAATGATAAAATATGGGTAATTGTTGACCGAATTACAAAATCTGCAATTTTTCTTGCTATAAGGGAAGATTTTCCATTGAAGCTCCTTGCACGACTCTATATCAATGAAGTTTTGAGACTTCATGGAGCACCTATGTCAATTGTGTCTGATCATGATCTATGATTTACATCGAAATTTTGGAAAAGACTTGAGAAATATTTGGACACTGAGCTTCATTTGAGTACTTCTTATCACCCCCAAACTGATGGGAAATCAGAAAGGACAATTCAAACTTTAGAAGACATGCTGAGATCATGCTTTCTCAACTTTCAAGGTATGTCGGATCAGTATTTACCTTTGGTAGAGTTTTCCTACAATAATAGTTTCCATTCCAGTATTCAAATGGCACCATATAAAGCATTGTACAGAAAGAGATGACGTACACCAACATGTTGGGATGAAGTTGGTAAAAGGAAGCTTGTGGGCCCAGATCTTGTAGAGGAAACAAAAACAAAGGTAAATACTATTCAAACCCATATCAAAGAAGCTAAAAGTTGGCAAAATAGATACGCTGATAATCAAAGGAAGGATTTGGAATTTCAAGAGGGAGATCATGTTTTCTTGAAAATACCTCAATGGAATGGTGTTATAATATTTGGAAGGAAAGGGAAATTGAGCCCTAAGTACATATGCCCTTTTAAAATTCTAAAGATAATTGGATATGTGGATTATCATTTAGTAATCACTCATAGATTTTATATGGTACAAAATTCGTTCTATGTATCATTATTGAGAAATTACATGCCAGACCCAATGCATGTGCTCACTTCTAAAGGTATTGAGTTGGAACCTAACTTATCTTACTATGAAGAGCCTATACGGATTCTGAACACTAAAGAATAGGTATTGAGGAATCAGAGGACTCGGTTGGTAAAGGTAATTTGGAAAACTCATAAAATTAAAGAGGTAATGTGGGAGCCTAAGGAACTTATGATTAAGACCCACCCAAATCTTTTTATGAGGTAATATTCTGGTAATCTCGAGGAAGTAATTTTTGTAAGGGGGGAAGAATGTAACACCCCAAGGTTCTTCAAATAATTTTATTATAGAATGAATTCAACACTAAGTCTATGAGAAACAAGCAATTTGATATTTATAGGAGATAGTTATAACCTGGCTATTAGATATACTTTTGCTACTTCTATGATTTGAATTTCGAAAAAATGACATACATGGTTGTGATCTGTAAGATATTTAGAGTCTGATAGGATCAACTTACATTTTTGGTGAATAGTAACATACCATTATGAATAGTAACTTAGCCTTAGGAATAGTAATGAACCCTTTCAAATAGTAACCTCACCCATGTGCGTATAAATAAAATATAGGCACCATATGAAGGGGAGTGAATATTTTAGAAATCAATAAATAAATGCTGATATTTTTGCGAGTACTAAATTTTTAAGTATAATTTTAAATTAATAAATTTATTTAAAATAAAATTATTTTTTTATAAAATTTATTATTCAATAGATATATTTTTTCATATGAATTTAATAAAATTTTATGAGACATCAGTTAATTTTTGAATGTATTATAAAATCAGTTTTAAATTTAAAATATGCATTTTCAAGTAAATAATGATTTTATTTAAAAATTAAATTTATAATAATTAGATAATTATTTTGATAAAATGGAGTTCATTTTTAAATTTTTCATGTCTAAAAATTTTTAGGGTTATTTTTTGGTATTTTTCCGAAATACTTGAATTTTTGGTGAATAGTGAAATTCGATAATTTACGAAATATGAAAAATAAATGAATTTATATGTCATTTTTGAGTCATGGATGATGTAAATGACCATTGGTTTAAAATTAAATTAAATTATTACTGTTTTGAGTCTCAAGAATCAATACTATTCATAGTCTTGAGCTAAAATAATAAAATAATGATTAAAATAATGGAAAAACCCTTCTCTTCTCCACTATAAAAACCACCCCACTCCCTCTTATCTTCACTCATATCAAGCCTAATTACTTTTCTAAATTATGATAAAATCTCATACCAAGATCCTCCCCAGGTCAATAAGCACTCGGTATCTTCAAAAGACCAAATTCTTTCCCCTAAAGGAGATCTGAAGGAAGATAAATTCAAGAGGTAAATTCATCTTTTCATTTCTTTTATTTTCTTTTAAGTTCCTTTATTTCTTTTTATTTCCTCAACTATTTTACTATAAATGTTATGATAACTACAATACCTTAAATATAATATAATTTAGTTATTATAATATAACAATTCATAATCATCCCTCCATTCCCTTCCTTTTATACTAGAAATGAAAATACCATCTGAGATGTGTTAATTTATAACATTCAAGGATGACAGGTTTTCAACTTCTATTACTGTCTTTAATTATATTCATAAAACAATTTTTATGGTTTAAAAAGATTTTAATATATGTAATATATCCTATTTAATGTTATAGAATCATTTTTTACACATGGTATTAATTTATATTACAAAATGAGTTCGTGGTGATCAAAAAACCACCAAATTATTCAAGAATTTATCATTAAAATTTCATTTAATGATTCATCCTAAACCAAAGTTACCAAATGAAATATATGATAATTTAACCATATTTATAAAAATTAATAACATATAACATCAATTATTTAATTCAATTCTCATTTTACATCAACTTCCATACAAGCGAACTGACCATGAAAACTAATGAAACGAGCACTCACAAACGATGATATTGAATCTCTTAACCCATAAAAATGACCATAAATGAAATTAATAAAATTATAATAAATAAAATAAATGTATAATGGGTTCTTAATTAGGTTATTAATATGTATAATTTCATATTAAAATACCTTAAGTTCATGAATGGAACATATTCAGACATAAGGTAAGAGTTTTCTACCCGAACCTCCATTTTCTTTTAGGTTACTCTTTGTCTTTCTTAATCTGAATTAAATTCTTATTTATTATTATGTACTCATCATAAATTTTGTGTGAATTTTATATGTATTTGTACCAACTAGAATAATTCTTTATTTTCTGAAGTTATATATGTTTTAAAAATATCTTTTAAAAATTATTCCCGAAATACAAGCCCGATTAGAGGGAATTTCTCAAATTCTTACCTATTTTCAAGGGTACTATATAATATATTTTTAGATACCATTATTTTTATAAAATAACTAATTTTATTATTAGAAAACTACATTATTTCACTTCTGGTTTTATTTAAATATTTTTCCAAAATAACCCTTCTTTTCAAAGAAAATATTATTTATCTCAATAATTACTCAATGATTTTATAAGAGTAATTTTGTCTATTTCAAAACTCTTGTTGAATATAATGTATAATTAAGAATAATATTTTATGATATAATATACCATATTTTATTTAATGGTTTATGATCAGTTTGACTGTGGATGTGATATCTTGATACCATTGACTATACTACTCAGAATGGTTAGTGTTTATGTGTACAGATTAGGGAAAGTTATTTCATATGTTCATGCTGTTTATGTTTATCCCTTTCATATGAGGAATGAATTGGAATTATAAAGTGATATATGGGACCTATTATAGCCCCTAGATTCATCTATTGGTCTCATGAGACAAAACAGACATGGACTTGGCCAATGCCTTGCCTATTTCCAGATATGGTTTTGGATAAGGCCTTAATAATTTTCAGATGTCTTGGCCAAGGCCCTGACGATATATTTTATAATGTCCAACATTATGCATTCCCTCATTATGAAACTAGATATTTATATTCAATGTGATTATTTGACTATTATAATATCCATGGTTATGTTTTATGGAATTATTTAATCAGTTTTTATTCCTGCCATATTATGCTCAAGTATATTTTTAAAGGTATGAATTTTTAGTTATTCACCATGCCTAGTGTCTATATTTTCATCCACTGTATTATTTACCCTTAGTAATAATCTTATCTCACCCCTTTTACAAGTTTTATTTTTCCCAGGTTGTAAAGAAGTATACTATGAATGAATTTCAAGGATAATCTAGGAGATTATGTGTGATTCAAAATAAGCTATTATGTTGTTTTTGCTTTCAATTTGTAATGTTAAAATTATGTATGTATCTAGATTTAAAAAAATACTAAACTATTTGGTCCTTTGGGATGTGTATTCCTTGTTTATATTCCAATGTAACAAATTAAGGCATCTACTATAGGCAACTAGGGTTGGGTCCATACAAATATAATAGATATAAGAACTCATTATAACTTGATTGTATCCTTAATATAAAGTTGGGAAAGCAAATACAAATACTTAATATTTTGAATAGGAAGAAAATAATCCAATTTATTCAATCAATCAATAATAACCCAAATTTCATTATTATCTCGATATTTCTTTGGTAACTCCACCAAAAAATTCATGGATATATTATCCCATTTTCATTCAGTCACTAGAAAAGGATGAATCATCCCCTTTAGTAGTATTTTCTTAGATTTATCCTATAAAAAATTCAATCATTTAATTGTAAATACAAAAATATCCTTTTTCATTCATTCTCAAAAATAATATTCCAAAATTTCTCGATATATCTTAGTGTTTTTGTGATGAATAAAAAAAAGAGTACTATGAGCTATACTAAAAAATCACTTCTTTATCTAGATATCAATAGGTTCACACAACCTCTTCCAAAATATTATAAAAACATATTTTTTAAGGTTAAATTCAGCTAACTTTCCATTCTTAACAAAATAAACTATTTATTATAAACTAACACCTAAACCAAAAGATAAATAGTTCTTGAATGATAAATTTATAGTCCGACATTCATTAAATAATTAAACAAAGGATCATGACCAAACATATCGTAACAAATGATAAATTATCATTTCAGATCAAGGAACTGACTACTTGGTTTGATTTACTTGGATGACAATTAATTTTGAAATAATAATTCTTTAATAGTTCCAACCACATTCTATACCTCATGTTTGACTCTTTTTAAATGAATATATACTCTAAATTTTTATGGTAAGTATTTATTTCAAATTTTACCCCATATAAAATATGCTTCCAAATTTTTAAATCAAAAAATACTTCTACAAGATTAATATATTGTGTAGGGTAACTATGATAATGGATTTTCAATTAACAAGAATCATATGCAATTAATAAATCATCTCACATAAATACACAACCAATTACCTTCAAATAAGCATCCATGTAAATGAAAAATTCACCATTTCTTGTTGGAAGAATAACATTGGTGTATTAGATAATCTTCTTTTTAACTCATGGAAACATTCATCACTCTCCTTTATCTAAATGATTTTAACTCCTTTTCGAGTTAACTTAGTTTTTGGTATAGATAATTAATAATTTTTTTCCACCAACTATCTGTAGTAACCTATTAATCCAAGAAAATGTTGCATCTCAATGAATTTTTAGGTATTTTTCACTCTTCTAACACTTTAGTTTTAGCTGGTTCAAGAGTTATGCAATATTTAGAAATAATATTCCCAATTAAATAAAGATTCTATAACCAAAATTCATATTTTATAATTTTTTATACAACTTTTTTTCTTTTAATTTATAAATAGAAATCCTTATATTTTTATCATGTTCCTAAAAACTTATAGAGTAAACCATAATTTCATTAATGAAAACCAGCACAATCTTATCCAAATACTTATGAAAAACTCTATTAATAAGATCTATAGATTTATAGGGTACATTTTTCAACCTGAATGGCATAAAAAAAAACTCATAATATCCATACCTAGTATGAAACACTATCCTCAAACTATCTTCCTCCTTCACTTTTAGCTGAAGATATCCAGACCCAAGATCATTCTTAAAAAAATACCACTCTCTATGAATTTGATCAAAAATTTCATCTATATGAGGTGAAATATACTTATTTTTAATAGTGATTTTATTGAGTGATTTATAATTAATGGAAAGCCTCATAGAACCATAGTGATTTTTAATAAAAAAATAAGTGCACACAAAGGTGAAGTGATAGGGTGAATCAATCCCTTATTAAGAATTTTTTTGCAACTACCTTTTCAATTCCCATAACTTCAATGGAGCCATTCAAGAAATGGGTTTTGAAATTTGATTAGATTCTATAACTATGTCAATAGTGAACTAAACCTTCCAATATGAAGTAACACTAGACAAATCATTAGGAAATACATCAATATATTTATTTAATAACATAACATCATTAATCTATAGAATTTATTTTCTTTCAACAATTTGAGAAAGATTACCCTTGATACTATATTTAATCAATTTATTAGTTCTTGGATATGTTATCAAAGTTATGAAATCATTATTATGTATAAATTCAAACTCCTTATAAAAATTAAATATAACTTCCTTAACTATATAATCTATCATATCATGAAAAAATGAAATCCAATCCATACCTAGGATAACATAAAACTAAACTATTGTTATGATAATATGGTTTTTAAGGAAACCATTCTAACTATAATTATAAGAATATTAATATATATATATATATATATATATAGATTTAATACCTACACTATAAGTTTTTACCAAAAGTTTTGTCACTATTTCTTGAGGTGATATTTTCAATTTACCATAAAATTTACTAGAAATGAAATAATGCATAAACCCCAAATCAAATAAGACATTGTCATAATCTGATTAAACAAGTAATGTACCTTCCACCACTTCGTTTGATGGTTCTACATTTCCTAAGGTAGATGAAAATGACTTTAACACACCCTTATACTTATGGTATTTATTATTTATATCCTTCATGTTTATCTTTATACACACATTTTCATAATGTACCATCTCATTACAATTATAACACCCTACTGCCTGATTGTCATTATTGTTCTGACCATTACCATTACTTTTCCCTTACAACTAGAAGATATATGTCCAAACTTACCACACTAGAAACACTTCCCAGATTTAATGAGACACTCCCCTGGATCCTTCTTACCACACTTATCATAATAAGGAAATTTAACCCTCTTACCTTCTTATTTCTTTGATGGGTGCATCCCCATTTCTTGTCACATGAACTAATTTATATCCTTGTTGTTCTAAATTTCAGAAAACTCAATATTCAATATCTAAACACAAAAAAAAACTTTCACATAGATTTTAAATTCATGAGTGGACAAATGTAACATCCCAATCTTCCACAGTATGCTTTGTTTTTAAATAATTCAATAGCGTCCGATGTAGGCAACACCGAGTTCAAGCGCAGCACGACCAATCAAACTAGTCATTTAAAAAGCGGTTATGTATATTATTAACCAAAATTTTATTTTTATATATCCCATATAATTTTAACATTCATATTATGTGTTTCTTGGACATAATATAAGGGAAAATTCATTTTTCCAGATAAAAGAAGTATTTTTCAAAAATGCTGTTTTTCACCTTTTAATAGAGAACCCTTTTTAAATATAAAATTTGGCACATTTATATATTCAATTTGATGAAATTAAATTATTCCTTAGAATATAGAAATAAATATTTATTTTAGATGAATTTTTGGTATTTTTTTATAACTTTCATATTTTTATGAATAGTGAAAAATACTAATTTTTTAATTGAAAACAAATTTTTTAATCGAAATAATTTATTGTGTTTAATTATAAATTTGTGTAGTTTTAAAGTATAATTAGATTATATTTTTATCATTTAATACAATTTAGGTCATTATAAGTATTTTTACTTTTAAATTGGACATAAACACATGTCAATCTTTTGAAAGTTTTTACTTTCTAAAAACTCGCCTTTTATCCTTGATAACAGGAATTACTTTTAAATTTATTTGTGCCTATTATATGTTTTTAATTTAGAAAAATGGATTATATATTTGGAATCCAAAGGTCTAAATTGTGTAAATATTAACCTTTTATTTTTGGACATTATGAATATTAACTTCAGTAATTATTTTTATTTACCATGGTTAAAGGGTAAATCAAGTAAGTAAGGGTAAAAGATAATTTTATAAAAATATAAAACTACCATAAAACATGTACTAATACAATTTTTTGAGATTTTTACGACCATTTGCATCATTAGGATGATTTTATGACCCCATGGGACCACTTGGGTGTGATAATGACTTGTTATAAGAATTAATTTAATGTAAATGATAATATAACATAAATATGTATCTTATTAATAAAACAATTTTAATTAGAGTTATATAAGTGATAATTTCAAATATAAATAGTAAATATAAAGCTAAAAATATTTAATACATCATTAAATTTTATTTTTTAATTTTTAGACATTAGATAAATATATTTATTTATGACACAATGATGATGTATTGATTACCTTATTAATGAATGATTCAAATAAATGAATTTATAAATATTAAAATAAATGTAATTTGGAACTTTTCATGCCATAAAATTTTTTTTGGATGAAATTGAAATATTAGGGATGATTTAATGACTTATTTTTAATTAATAAAGTTTCCATGCCTTTGAAAAAAAAATCAATTACTAAATAGTGTCAAAATTGAAATAAATGAGTTTTTAAAACAAACACTATTTTATTAAATGATATAAAAATAATAAAAATATAATATTCTATAAAATGACTTATATAATGTTAAAAATTTAATTAATTATCCAATTGGTGTTCTTTTTACATTTTATAGTAACTATATTAACCCTATAGTGTCAAAATATAAGAAGACATAGTAAGAGTTAAACTATTTAACTAAGGGTTAAATATAAAAGATAAGGTTAATTTTATGATCTAAACATGTCTAAAACCTATTGGTTGAGGGAATTTAAAAACATACTTATATTATATTATAAATTAATTAATTTTTAGCTATTATAAACCTAAAACCATTTTATAATAAATTAAAATTTCAAGATTTTTCCAAAAGTACCCCTTACCTCTCTTATAAAAGGACACCTCCCTTTCTCTTTAATTCACACCTCCAAAGACCTTTTTATCAGAAAAAACATACCCATTTATCCTCCAAACCACCCTAAATTTATTCTTAAGGATAATTGTTTTGAATTATTCAATACTAATGAGTCCTTTTGTGTAAATAAAAAGGAGACATCTGAAGAAGAGGTAATCATTTTATCCCTTTCATCAAAGTTATTTTCTTATTATACTTACTATTTATCTATTGTTTCCATACTAAAATAATAACTATATTACCTTAAACATTGTGAGATTTTAATATAATTATGGGAAAAACATATTCCTCCTTTTACCTATCCTACAAAAACAATATCACCATGCGCGCGTACGTATGACTTACCATTTCCACGCCGTAGTGTAAATTGTTTTTTCATGTACACTTTA
This sequence comes from Viscum album, assembly GCA_963277665.1. Taxonomy (NCBI): domain Eukaryota; kingdom Viridiplantae; phylum Streptophyta; class Magnoliopsida; order Santalales; family Viscaceae; genus Viscum; species Viscum album. Next base: position 643,332,753 of record OY728160.1, read on the forward strand.
TTTATTTGGGTATGATGATGAATATAATGAATGTATATAATTAATATAACATGATATTGTTTCTTTAAAATTCATATTCCATCCAATTCCATACCATTTAACCATTAAGAAAATGATACCGTCACTCATGCGTACGTACAACTTACCGTCTCCACGATGCGATGAGACTCATCTTCCATGTTCACCATCAAAGAATGATTATATAAAAAATATTATTCATATTATGAAATATATGACATAATAAGTATACTGGAATGATATATATATACATACATATATTTCATTCACTTACATCCATTTAATACTATAAGAAAATAGAAACAACATTCATGCATACGTACGACCTACCATCTTCATAAACAGTGTGTTCCATTTTATTTATCTATCTATTATATATATTAATATAAATAACATGAATATAATATATAAATAATATTATAAATTCTATAAATAATTAAATCATTATCTAATTAATATGATCAAGAATAACAAGTCAAAACACGTATGATAAACAAAGCGATTATTACCCGAAATGTTGCATCAACTTGAAATTGTTAATAAATGGGTAATATAAAGTCATAAAATAATCATATATGATATCATATATATTATTATGATTCTGATATAATTTAATAATTTTTTTAAAAACATTTTACAAGAGTTTTAGACATGTACAGAGAGTATCAGACTTAAGGTAAAGATTAATTCCTCAATCTCATTATTATCCGAGATTATATATGTGTAAGAATTTACTTGGAAATATTTATCATCCTTGAACATTTTTCATGAAAATGTTTTCAAAAGAAATATTTTATGGTTTTACAGAAGGTAATATATAACTAGATCATCATTTTAATTGTTTTAATGATTTATTTTTCTAAATCTTTTAATTAATGTCCATGATTTCAAAATGATTTTAAGGATTTATTTTTATGGAAATGATTGTTTAAAATGTTAATTACTTTCAAATGTTTCAAAGTGGTATGGGACACTTTGATTCAAAAATATATTCTAAATGACTTATTTTATAAATTGTGCAACTTTTAAAATATTTCATAAAAAAGGAATATTTCTCTCAAACAGTTTTACTGATTATTTTCATATATGTCAACACCATTTATAGGATATTGTTCTTTATTGAGGTTGAATTATTATAATAAAATATTTAATACTGTATTAAATGATTTATGATATGTTTGAATTTAGATTTTCTATTTTTATACCCTTCATGGTTTATGAATTGGAATTTTGTATATTAGTTTTAATATGAATGTTTATGTTATGTTTGAACCTTTTCATATAGGGAATACATTGGAATTATTAAGTGACAAGAATGTCCCACTATATCCCCTCGATGAAACGGTAGGTCTCATGAGAGAAACTAGTGTCTTGGAAAAAGGCCTTGATAGAGTATGTGTGCATGGTATTGGAAAGAGGACTTGAATCAGTGGTTAAGATGTATGACATTATGCATGCCCTCGTTATGAGATTAGTTATTACATGTGATTATTCAACTTGTAGAATATCCATGTCTATGTTTATATGGTAATGTTTGACTTATTTTTTCCATATTATGTTCTCATTTATGTTTAAATGGCTTCTATTTTTATTATACATCTTTCCTTAATTTTTTTTTGCTTCCGCTGAATTATTTACCCTTACTAAGCATCTGAGCTCACCCCTTTCTTATGTTTTATTTACCAGGATGCCAAGAAGTGTATTATGATTGATACGAAGGGTTAATCTAGGGGAATAATTGAGTTCTCAAAGGATTATTTATTCTATGTTTTATGTTAGAAAGTGTAATTTAATGTTTATGTATGCAATCTATTTTCCAATACTGCTAAATAGACCAGTCCTTTGGGACGCAATTCCTTGTAATCATTCCAATGTATTAAAATAATGCACTAGCTCCAAAATTCTGAGGTCAGGGCATTGCAATTTTTATCATAGGAAGCTTATCAACAACCTTGGATATATATTTAGAAAACTTAGATTAGGGATCATAACCCCAAGATAATCTTTGAGGATAAGTATTGATAAACCCCTTAGAATTTTGGTAATAATCATAGATAACCTAGGATTAAACCTAAGATGTTATATATTGAAATCACCTCACATTGATTATTTGGTTTTATTTAATGAGATGTGTTTCTAAACTTTTTCTTTATGGTCTTAGTTATTGGAGAAAACCAAAAGGAATTGGATTAAAATTGAGTTTTTTGGAAAATATGGTGATTTTGAGAAAAAAATTGGATAACGACTGGAGAGAAATATACTGTGATTATACAAACTCAGTTATCATGATATATGATTAACAATGTGATATTTTATGAAATTCCTAACACATTGTGTAAGAGGAATATGAATGTTTATAAATGTTCAAGTTTTAAGAAGCATAGAGGAAAGAAGATTTGGCTTCCTACATGTCAAGAGGAATGGAAGAAGAACCTTGAGAAAAACCTCAAATAGAGGGGAAGATGTTATCTCTGTGGGAAAAAGGGGCGTGGAGTGACCAATTGTTATGGAGATCAATGTCTCATCTATGGAAATCATGGGAATTACCCAACTCAATGCCCAGACATAAGAATATTACTCTAAACCAAGGAAGGACCTATTCCATGCCAACCATTAAATTGGATGGATTGAATTATTTATGTATTTGGATCCCAAAATTATGAATGGTGAATTATATAAGGAGTATTCAGTTTATGTTTTTTTCTAAGGATTTTCAAGAATATGTTTAATAGTTATATGGAAAAAATTTATTTAAGGGTAATATTATATTTGGAGAATATTTGATTAAGGTAAAGAAAACCCTTAATATGTTCCTTATATTAAGATAATAATATTTGGATAAAGATATGTTGGATTTGAATAAGTAAATTGGATGATGTTAGTTTGTTGAGAAATAATTTTAGATTTGTCTACAAGAGGGTTATACCATCATGGATGAAGTGTAAAACTTTTTGGGACTTAAGGAATAATCCACTATGTTTTTGGAACAAGGAAACATGCATGTTTTAAATAAGGATATCTGATAACTCAGGTTGTTACCACGAATCAAGATAATACATGATGAAGGTGTTAACATGTTTGGAATGTGACAACCAAGAACTTCCCTATGAGATATGGGAGATAAATTCTAAGATGATTTGGTTCACCTATTTCTAATGTTTTAGATTTTCAGTTTTTGGAAGGATTGTAAGGTTATCTATTTATAGATAGTATAATTTATACTATAATATAAGTTTGTTTGATATCACTATAGGTGGAATTATGCATATTTTATAACCTGTGCCAACTTTTTTTTGAGACAGATAGAATTACCTATCATTCTATTTATGGATTGCATAGTCTTCCAACACTTTAGAAATGATAAATTCAACTTCATTTCCTTGAATAAGAGATGAAGTGAAAATTGTTCAGGGCATGACCAATAATGATATTTTATTGAAATCAAGTAACAATTTTTTCTCACATTCAATCTTGAAAACTAAAAGTTTTTTTCAAGTACTTTCTTTTGCGATGAATCAAATGGTCCCTTGGATCATCTTAGATTTATGGATTTCAGATTGTTAACTTTATCATAATAATATTCTCTACCACTCTCCATCAGAACTTGATAGTTAGTTTTCTCTTCCATATCCATATTTTCCTATATGAAACCCCAGTATGTGTTATTTTCGGTAACCTTCATACTTACCTTTATTTTAAAATAGAGGCCTCATTAATCCATTTTTCAATGTGGGATTTCAACTAAGATATTTTGAAATGTCAAACCCCTAGTTTTCTATATCGATTTTAAATTTAGAGGATGAAATTTATTGAAGTAGGAGATAATGTAACACCCCAAACTTCTATAATTGCTTCCTTTTTAAATAATCCAAGAGCGTGTGATGTACGCAACACCGAGTTCAAGCGCACGATGACCAATCAAACTAGCCGTTTAAAAAGATTTTATGAATATTATTAACCACATTTTGAATTTTATAAATACCATATAATTTTATCAATCATATTATGTTTTTATTAGACATAATGTAAGGACAAATTCAATTTTTCTAGATAAAAGAGGTATTTTTCAAAAAAATGCAGTTTTTATGCCTTTTAATGGAGAACCCTTTTTAAATGCAATATTTGACTCATTTATATATTCAATTTGATTAAATGAAATTCTTATTTAGAATAGGGAAATAAAAATTTAGTTTGGTTAAATTTTTGGTACTTTTCTGATAACTTTTTATATTTTGATGAATAGTGAAAAATAATAAATTTTAATTGAAAACAACTTTTTTAATTGAAATAATTTATAGTGTTAAATTATAAATTTGACTGGTTTTAAAGTATAATTAGATTATATTTTTATAATTTAATATAATTTAGTTCATTAAATGTTTTTTTACATTTAAATTGGACATAAACCCATGTCAGTCTTTTGATAATTTTTACTTCTTAAAAATCCACTTTTTCGCTTTGACAACAGGAATTAATTTTAAATTAATTTCTTCCTATAATGTGTTTTGAATTAGGAAAAATGGATTCCATATTTGGAATCATAGGTTCCAAATTGTGTAAATAAGAACCTTTTACTCTTGGAAATTATGAATAGTAACTTCAGTAATTATTTTTATTTACCATGGTTAAAGGGTAAATCAGGTAAATAATGGTAAAAAATAATATTATAATAATATAAAACTACCCTAAAACTTATCCTAATACTATTATATGTTAAATATATAACCATGGTCGTCATTATGATTATTTTAGGACCCCATGATACCACTTGGGTGTGATAATGACATGTTATAAGAATTAATTTAAAGTAAAGGGAAATACAACATAAACATGCATCTTATTAATAAAACAATTTTAATTCGAGTTATATAATTGATATTTTCAAATATAAATAGTAATTAAAAATATTAAAATATTTCCTACATCATGGAATTTTATTTTTAATTTTTAAACATTAGATAAATATATTTATTTATGACACAACGATGATTCAATGATCACCTTATCAATGAATGATTCAAATAAAGTAATTTATAAATGTTAATATAAATGTAATTTGAACATTTTGATTCCATCCACAATTTTTTTGGATGATATTGACATATGAGTGATGGGTTAATGCCTTTTTTATAATGAATCAAGTTGTTATAACTTTAACAAAAATCCATTACTAAATAGTGTCAAAATTGACATAAATAAGCTTGTAAAACAAATACTATTTTATTAAATGATATTAAAATCCTAAAAATCTACGATTCAAAAAAATAAATTATATAATGTTAAAAATGTCACTAATGATATAATTTGGGTTCTTTTTTTATTTTATAGTAACTATAATAACCATATAGTGTCAAAATATAAGAAGACACGATAAGAGTTAAACTATTTAACTAAGGGTTAAATTTATGAGTTAAGGTTAATTTTACGACCTTAACATGCCTAAAAACTATTGTTTGAGAGGATTTATACCCATAATCATCTTATACTCTAAATAAATCAATTTCGAGCTATTAGAAAACGAAAATTATTTTATAATAAATTAACATTTCAAGATTTTTTCTAAAGTGCCCCTTACCTCTCTTATAAAAGGGCACCTCTATTTCTCTTTAATTCGCACATCCAAAGCCCTTTAGCTCGAAAAAACCAACCAATTTATACTACCAACAACCCTAAATTTATTTTATTAGCTAAACATTGGGAATAAATCCATTCTAAGGATTCCTTTTGTACAAATAAAAATGAGACACCTGAAAAAGAGGTAATCGTTTTATCCATTCTTTAAAAGTTCTTTTATTCTTATACTTCCTCTTTCTCTATTGTTTCTATACTAAAATAATAAAACCAGTTACTTCCACATTCTGATATGTTATTATAATTATGGTATAATAATATTCCTCATTTTACCCATCCTACAAAAAACAATATCACTATGTGTAAGAACCCGAATCTTCGTTTCTGGTATGTTTTTACTTTTCTGGTCGTTTTTGAGAAAAAGAGAAAAATCTGGATTTTTTTCAAAGTACACACAGTTTAATTTATAATTACATACCGTGTAATTTGATACAATTCAAGGCCATGTGCTAGCCATGTCCGGGCCACACACATGGTGTGTAAGGGCGATGTGGAGGCCGCTTAAAGTGGCGTACGGAAAGGCCAAGTACACACTGTGTACCCCAAAAGTACACACTGTGTAATTTCTTTTTTTTCATTAAATGGACCAGGGCCACACCTAATCAACAGAAACACCTTCTTCTCCAGGTTCTTTGACCGAGAGCGTGCATACGACCGCAAACATCCTCCGAGCCCCCGAGCCTCCCACTGTTTGCCGAATCGACCGCCGTCGATTGCGTTGGAACCGAAATAGTGAGATCTTCTTTCTTCTTGAGTCTCATTCCATGATTCTCCATCTTTCTCAAGATATCATGGGTTTAATATTTTGTGTGTTTTCGCAGATCTACTCCATTATAAGGAGAATCAATCCTCGTGGTCAAAGTATATTGATCTCCTAGCAACGAGGTAGGTGGTTTGTGCCTTACCTTTCTAAGTCCTTGAGTTTTATGTGAAAATTTCCACCAATACCCATGAACAGGGTATTTTGTGTTTACCGTGTTTCCCCTATTGTTTTCCTGCCATTCTTGTATGCTTGTGTAGAGGTAATTTGTTCTTGTTTATGGATAATTTCTGTGATTGGATGTTTTGACCATGCCTTGTTCTTGTTACGAACTTTGAGTCTTGTTAGCCTTTGGCCATTATACCTGTTTTCAATGCCTTGTGACCGTAGGATGGAATGATATTATTGACATGCTTGTTATGTTGTAGACTGGTCAGCTAAGTAGCTCTGTAGGTGTACTTTGGCCTTATAGCATTATTATGCACTGACTGGCATGGGACTCTGAGAACCTGGTGCTATAGACTATAAGGGATAGACCGAGTGAGCTTCCCAGAGAGTCTTGGACATTATAGACTATAGGGGGTAGACCAAGTGAGCTTCCTCATAGAGTATTGGACATTATAGGCTACAAGGGATAGACCGAGTGAGCTTCCTAGAGATTCTTGGATATTATAGACTACAGGAGGGTAGACCGAGTGAGCTTCCTTAGAGAGTCTTTACTTTGTTTGAATTCTTTAAAACCCTTCTAGGATAGAGAAGGAATTGACAGAGTGAGATTCCTTAGAGAGTCTGTGATAGACCTGAGACTATAGGAGGATTGACCAAGTGAGATCCTCAGAGAGTTTCTAGACCTTGGGGCTATAAGAGGGTTATACCCGGTGATCTTCCTCAGAGAGTCCCTGACTACCCTAGACTATAAGGGGAATTGACCGACCAAGCTTCCCCAGAGAGTCTTATAATTTCATATGACCCAAATAGAGAGGTTAGGCTGAGTGCACTGCCCAGAGAGTTGTTGGTACTTCTTGGATAGGACCAGATGGGTTGGCTGTGAGTGCTTCCTAGAGGGGTTCCTGTTGTGGTTAGCTGTTTGCTTCACTGTTGCTTGTTTTTCTGAGGATTGATTACTATTGCATATCATCCTGTTATTGCTTACTGATTACTGCCTGCTATTTACCGTTACTGTTTACTGCTTACTGTACTATTACCTGCCATATACTCACTGACTATAAGGAAGAGATCTTCGGGTGGTTTCCAACTGGGATTAGTCTCACACCCTGTTTGGGTCATGATTTTGGGCCTAAACAGACTATGTTGCTGCAGGTGTAGACAAGGGTAAGTGCCCTTCGACTTCTGGTACTTGATTACTTTGGCGCAGGAGAGCATGGGACCAAGACGAGGCTTGCGATGCTGAGGATTTGCCTATTTTTTCTTCTTTTGTACTTTGGTTTAGTATTTTATACAACATTGTGACTTGTTTGGATGATTTTCTAGACATATGTATCATGAATCATTTCATATATACATGTGTGCTCCAGTTTTATATTTTTTTAGTCTTCCGCTGTTTATTGTTGTTGGATATTTACTGCTTTTGCTATTGCATGTTTTTTTACTTCCACTGTGTACTCTGCCAATGAGGGCATAGTTTCCCCACTATCACACCAAAGGCCCTCACTGCTAGTCGGCAGCCTCTGGCATTTGGGGAAAGGCGCTTGAGGCCATGTGACCAACCAGGTACGGGGTGCCTCTGGGTGGCTTCTGGAATCTGGACATTACAAAGTGGTATCATAGGAATTATTTTCTCTTTATTTATTGTTTGGAGCCTTTAGCCAGGGATAGGTTGGATTCCGTACTTGGTAATAAGCTGTGCCTAGGAGTAGCTAATCTGTGTACAAGGAAAATCCAATCTACCTCGTTTATTGCAGTTTTCTGGTTTTGAGATTTTACAGTTGATATGATTTCCCCTAGAGTGATTCACATGCCTTGTGTTGTTATTGTTGTTGCTATAGCAGTTCTATTTCTTCCACAACCTGATGATATTAGGGTATGCCATCTCATGCATGATATAGACACTTGTTAGAAATCACATGCCATGAATTATTGCCATGCCATCTAGGGTGAATTAGAGATTGAATGTTGTTGTGATAGACATTGTGTAGATTATGCATGCTATTGTGATAGATGCTTTGATAGAATCCCTGTAGTTTGATAGAGAAATTGTTTGTATTGTTCTTTTCTTAAATGAATGCCAAATTTTTGGTTCTTGAGGTGTTATGGGCCCTCATGAATCAGAACTTGGTGGATTGTTGACTTTTTTCCCTTGTATATGATATATAGAAGATGCCAAGCTTTGATTATCAGGGAGTATGGGCCCTCACAGATCGGAATTTGGCACCTCCATGCTTTTTTTAGTGTTTTCTGTGCTTCGGTGCAGTTTCTGAGCTACTGCCCATAAAAACCCAGAATACACGGTGTGTACTTGACTACACGCCATGTAGTTTTAAACCGTGTCATTGACTGTGTGAGCAGAAACACGAGGTGGTGAAAAAAGTTTTCAGGAACACGCCGTGTACGATCGTTACACGCCGTGTAGTAGTGAGCCGTGTACCCGACCGTGTCACTAACAACACGGGTCGGGGAAGCTCGTATAGTACACGCCGTGTTTTGTATGAACACTCCGTGTAGCCTTGTTCTAGGTACCCGTCCATGTCACGAACAACATGAGTTAGTGTTATCTTCTTTTATACATGTTGTGTGTGTTCGGAACATGTCGTGTAAGGGTCAACCGTGTAGCCAGTCGTGTAACTAACAACACGGGTCGCCGAAACCTTGTCTAGTACATGTCGTGTAGTCTAGGGTTAAGAGGACCATGTAGGTTAGATGTGTAAAGAGACTCGTGCAGGGAAATAGCGTTCTAGTACACGCCGTGTGTAGGGACCACACGCCGTGTATTCTGGGGTGTTACACGACCAGTGGTGGCAGATGTACATGCCCATGTGAATGGCCTTAAGGAACACACCATGTAGTTTTATACATGTTGTGTTTAGTAGAACTTGAATGTTTTTTTTCTCCTGTTCCCATCTTGTACTCTTGTGTTCTTTGTACTTGATAATCCTGATCTAAGGTGTGTTTTTGATATTTAAGAGCTATGCCTCTGAGATGTCCTCCGGTTGTACGTCAGCTGCCAGACGGTGATGAGGCACCAGATATAGCCGATCAAGGAACTCCTGTAGATCCTCCTGCTGGGCGAGCCTTGGCACTAGCAGTTATACCCGTTACAGGCGCCGATGTGCAGTTTAGGGAGGACTTCCTTAGGATGATGCAGACCTTTCAGGGAGTGACGCCTCCTGCCCCATCGATGGATGAGTTGATGCAGGTTTTCCAATAGTAGCATCCTACTACTTTCTAAGGGTATGGAGGACCCCAGGCTGTAGAGTCATGTTTAGAGGCCACGCTGACGATCTTCAAGAACCTGGAGATACCTCCAGAGAAAAGGGTAAAGCTGGATACTTATATGCTCCGAGACACTGCCAAGAGGTGGTGGGAGGTGATCTCACAGTCAGGCCGCCAGCAGAGTATGACTTGGGATGAGTTTCAGAAAATTTTCTACGATTACTTTTATCTGGAGACCTTGAGGGATGACTGAGCCTAAGAGTTTATGAGTCTCGAGCAGGGTACTCTTTCTATTATGGAGTACTCATCTTGTTTTACTGAGCTGCAACACTTCACGCCAATTCCAGTAGGTGATGAGTTGTTCCTTACTAGGAAGTTTGAAGATGGTATCAAGAAGGAGATCCATTACTAGTTGAATATCTTCAGGTTGACTTTGATATCCTCTATCGTCAACCAGGCACTGATCACTGAGTGCAATCTGAGAGATTTTGGAGTAGTGAGCCAGGGCGGTTCGACATCCAGAGTTGGTGTTCCTCTTACCAATAGCAGGAAGTGCCACAGAGAGTCTGCTCGAGGAGATCAGGGTAGGAGGAATGCCTCTTCGGGCATCCAGATAGTATGCTACCAGTGTGGTAGGAGTGGGCATACTAGGCCTCAGTTCCAGAGAGACCTGATGGAGTGTCGATCTTGCGGCAAGATGGGCCATCTTCAGGGTTTTTTTTAGATCTTCTCGCCTACAGCTGGTGGTAGGGGTTCTTCCATGACCACACATATAGGAGATGTATCACCAGCTTCTTACCAGTCTGGGAACTGGAGTTCTTCCGTCTATTCGGGCTGAGGTGGAGGTCGCGGCTGTGGTGGTCAGTCACCAGGTTACCAGCGACAACAGAGTGGATCAGCTCAGAGTGGCCAGCCAGGGGCGTAGGGCCACTGTATATGCCGGACTTTCACTATGGAGCAGATCCATCCGGAGCAAGATCCCGACCCTTCTATAGTTCGAGGTATGATCTTAGTAGCCTCAGTTTTATCTTTATCCCTTTTCGATACTGGTTCTTCTCATAGCTTTATCTATGTTGCTGTTGTGGAGAGCCTTGGGCTCTATATCTTTTCATCTGCCGACATGTTGACTATTGACACACTGTTGGGGACTAGGACGTCTAGCGTATGTCAGTGCAGAGAGTGACCTCTTGAGGTTGCAGAGTGTCACTTCTTATGGGACCTCTATGTCCTAGAGATGACAGGCTATGATGTTATTCTTGGTATGGACTGGTTAGTACCCTTCCAGGCAGTCATCGATTTCTATCTCCACAGGGTGATTTTCATATGACCATAGGGTATATATTTTCTTCATAGAGGTGAGTGGGATGTCCAGGTGGGTAGAGACGGACTAGAGCATCATGGGCTAGGAGGAGTTACAGCCTAGATTTCCAGTCTTTATCTAGATGACCAGGGGACTTCACAATTAGACTTTCCTCTAGTGGTGGATCATTTCAGGGATGTCTTTCAAGAGGAATTTTCCAGTTTTCCTCCAGAGCGGGAGGTATAATTTTTTATTGAGCTCATTCCAGGAGCGGCACCAGTGTCCATTCCTCCTTATAGGATGGATACACCTGAGTTACAGGAGCTCAATAAGAAGTTGGAGGAGTTGCATGCAAGGGTTTCATCCAACCCAATACTTCTCCTTGGAGTTCACCTGTCCTATTTGCAAAGAAGGAAGACGACACCCTTAGGATTTGCGTGGATTATTGGAAGCTGAACCAGTTGTCGGTCAAGAACCGATATCCATTTCCGAGGATCGTTGACCTCTTTGATTAGCTTAGAGGAGCCCGTGTGTTCTTGAAGATCGACTTGAGGTCCGGTTATCATTAGTTGAATGTTAGACCATCATATATACCTTTTATAGCCTTCAGGAGACAGTATGGTCTATAATAGTATATGGTCATGCCATTCGGTCTCATGAATGCATGAGCAGCTTTTATGGCCCTAATGAACCGAGTGTTCCATCCATACTTGGATTCCTTCATGGTGGTTTTCGTGGACAACATCTTGGTGTACTCTCACATCTTGAGATCGTTCTGATTACACTAAGAGAGCATCATTGATATGCTAAGATCTCAAAATTCCACTTTTAGATGGATCAGATTCACTTATTGGGTCACATTATCTTAGAGACAGGAGTATCAGTAGACCCAGAGAAAGTGAGAGCTGTAATTTCCTGGGAGTAGCCAAAGAATTTCTTTGAGGTGCGGAGTTTTCTAGGGCTGGATGTGTACTACAGGCATTTCATACAGGACTTTTCACGCCTAGCAGCATCGCTGACAGGTCTGACCAAGAAAGGGGCGATGTTTTTATGGTTAGATTATAGTGAGTCAGCCTTTCAGGAGCTGAAGGGTAGGTTGACATCAACACCGATACCAGTCTTTCTAGAGCCGGGCAAGAGCTATACAGTCTACTGTGATGATTCAGGTGTCGAACTGGGAGTTTTTCTTATGTAGGGAGATGGATTCATTACTTACAAGTCTCGGCAGTTGAGTCCACATGAGAGGAACTACCCGGCGCACGATCTGGAGTTGGCAGCTGTTGTTCATGCCTTACGCTGTTGGAGACATTACCTTATGGGAGAGAAATTTGTGGTTTTCACCGATGACAAGAGTCTCAAGTACATATTCACTCAGCGTGATCTGAATCTGAGACAGCGTAGGTGGGTTGAGTATCTTCAGTCCTTAGAATTTGAGCTTTCCTATACACCGGAAAGGGAAACACAGTGGCTGATGCGTTGAGAAGGAGAACTTAGATTCAGGCAGTTCAGTAGGCCAGTAGTGAGTGGAAGCTTATGGATATGTTCTCTGAGATGAACTTGGAAGTGGACGACAGACATGGACCAACTTTTCTATCTTATGTAGCTGTTACCTCTACCCTTATTGATCGGGTACAGATGAGATATCTATGAGACTCAGAAAGCCTAGTCCTGCGGGAGAGTGTGTCAGGAAAGGACCCTCTTCCTAGATGGACAGTGGGTGAGGATGAGATCTTGCGTTTCTAGGGATGCGTATGAGTGCTAGTATACATACGTGAGGAACTGATGCGGGTTTTTCATTCTCTAGTTTGGGCAGTTCATCCTGGTGTCACCAAGATGTATCGTGATCTACACCGCCAGTAATGGTGGCCAGGTATGAAGAGGGATGTTTCCGGGTTCACCATGTGATGTTCTACTTGTCAGTAAGTGAAAGCAGAGCATCAGCGACCAGCATAGCTTTTACAACAGTTACCCATTCCTGAGTAGAAATGGAATTATGTCACGATGGACTTCGTGACTGGGTTAATGAGGTCACCTCGAGGGTGTGATGCTGTTTGGGTTGCCCTCAACAGGCTTATGAAGGTTTCTCACTTCTTTCCGATCAAGGAGACCTTCAGTGATGATGAGCTGGGGCGGTTGTACATTCTAGAGATTGTACATCTGCATGGAGTTCCAGACTCCATTTTTTCAGACCGGGATGCGCGTTTTACTTCTCTGTTCTGGCAGGGGATTCAGAAGGCTGTGGGTACATAAGTACTTTTGAGTACAACATACCATCCCCAGACAGATGGCTAGTTCGAGCGTACGATCCAGGTGTTTAAGGATATGCTTCAAGCCTCCATTCTATACTTTGTAAGTTCTTGGGAGAAGCATATTCCTCTTGTGGAGTTTGCTTATAAAAACAGTTTTCAGGCGACTATTCAGATGGAACCTTACAAGGCTTTGTATGGTAGGCCATGCCGATCACCTTTGTATTGGATGGAGGCAGGAGAGGCAGCTTTACTGGGACCTCGTCTTGTTCAACAGACCTCAGAGCAGATAGAGTTGATTCGGAAGAGGATGGCTACAGTATAATCTCGACAGAAGTCTTATGCTGATCAGTGGAGACGACCTCTGGAGTTCGAGGTTGAGGATCAGGTTTTCCTACGTGTCGCACTGAGGTTGGGACATAAGAGGATTCAAAGACAGGGTAGGATTTCACCACGGTACGTCGGGCTGTTTGAGGTGTTGGAAAGAGTTGGACCGATTGCCTATCGGTTGTAGTTACCTTAGATGTACTAGGCTATGCACGACGTATTCCACATCTCTCAGCTCTGACGATACTTTTCAGACCCGTCTCATGTCTTTCACCCTGAGGAGGTTGAGCTATAAGCAGATGTGTCGTTTGAGGATCATCCTATCCAGATTGTCGATCATAGTATGAAGGTTCTTCATGGCCGGTCTCTTCCTCTTGTACGGGTGCTATGGAAGCACCGGCGAGTACAGGACGAGACCTGGGAGAGGGAGCCCGATGTACGATCGTAGTGGTCGGAGTTGTTCGGGGTTTCTACTTCTACACCTCGCTAGGGAAATTCAGGGATGAATTTATTTAAGGGGGGATGTTTGTAAGAACCCAAATCTTTGTTTCAGGTATGTTTTTCCTTTTCTAGTAATTTTTGAGAAAAAGAAGAAAATCTGGAATTTTTTCGAAGTACACGTCGTGTACTTTATAAGTACATGTCATGTACTTTGATGCAGCGCAAGGCCGTGTGCTAGCTGTGTCCGGGCCACACACACGGTGGGTAGGGGCGATGTGGAGGCCACTTAAAGCGGAGTATGGAAAGGCCAAGTACACACCATGTACCCCAGAAGTACACGCCATGTACTTTTGTTTTTTTCATTAAACGGACTGGGGTCATGCCTAATCGACAGAAACACCTTCTTCTCCAGGTTCTTTGACCGAGAGCGCCTGTACAGCCGCAGACATCCTCTGAGCCCCCAAGCCTCTGTCTATTTGCCGAATTGACCACCGTCTATTGAGTTGGAACCGCATCAGTGAGCTCTTCTTTCTTCTTGAGTCTCATTCCATGATTCTCCTTCTTTCTCAAGTTATCGTGGGTCGAACATTTTGTGCGTTTTCGTAGATCTACACCATTCTAAGGAGAATCAAGCCTCGTGGTCAAAGTATATTGATCTACTAGCATCGAGGTAGGTGGTTTGTGCCTTACCTTTCTAAGTCCTTGAGTTTTATGTGAAAATTTCCACCAATACCCGTGAACGGGGTATTGCGTGTTTACCGTTTTTCCCCTGTTGTTTTTCTGCCATGCTTGTATGATTGTGTAGAGGTAATTTGATCATGTTTGTGGATAATTACTATGATTGGATGTTTTCCCATGCCTTGTTCTAGTTATGACCTTTGGGTCTTGTTAGACTTTGGCCGTTATACCTGTTTTCCATGCCTTGTGACCATAGGATGAAATAATTTTATTGACATGCTTGTTATGCTATAGACTGGTTAACCAAGTAGCTCTGTAGTTGTACTTTGGTCTTATAGCATTATTATGCACTGACTGGCACGAAACCATGAGAACCTGGTGTTATAGACTATAAGGGATAGACCGAGTGATCTTCCCAGAGAGTATTGGACATTTTAGACTACAAGGGGTAGACCGAGTTAGCTTCCTCAGAGAGTCTTGGACATTAATAACTACAAGGGATAGACCGAGTGAGATTCCCAGAGAGTCTTGGATATTATAGACTAAAAGAGGGTAGGCCGAGTGAGATTACTTAGAGATTATTTACTTTGTTTGAATTATTTAAAACGTTTCCAGGCTAGATAAGGAATTGACTGAGTGAGCTTCCTTAGAGAGTCTGTGATAGACCTGAGACTATAGGAGGATTGACCGAGTGAGCTCCTCAGAGAGTTTCTAGACCTTGGGGCTATAAGAGGGTTAGACCGTGTGATCTTCCTCAGAGATTCCCTGACTACCCTAGAATATAAGGGGAATTGACCGAGCGGGCATCCCCAGAGAGTCTTATAATTTTGTATGACCCAACCAGAGAGATTATTCTAAGTGCACTGCCCAGAGGGCTGTTGGTACTTCTTTGATAGGACCAGAGGGGTTGGCTGCGAGTACTTCCCAGAGGGTTTCCTATTATGGTTAGCTGTTTTATTCACTGTTGGTTGTTGTTTTGAGGATTGATTACTATTTCATATTATCCTGTTACTACTTACTGATTACTGCATGCTGTTTACCTTTACTGTTTACTACTTACTGTACTATTACCTGCCATATACTCACTGACTGTAAGGCACAGATCTTCGGGAGGTTGCCTACTGAGATTAGTCTCATACCCTGTTTGGGTCATGATTTTGGGCCCAAACATACAATTTTGTTACATGTATAGATAATGGAAAGTTCCCTTCAACTTCTGGTACTTGATTTCTTTGGTGTAGGAGAGCATGGGACCAAGCCGAGGCTTGTGATGCTGAGGAGTTGCTTATTTGTTGTTGTTTTGTACTGTGGTTTAGTATTGTATTCAGCATTGTGACTTGTTTGGCTGCTTTCCTAGACATATTTATCGTGAATATTTTCATATATACATGTGTTCTCCAGTTGTATATTGTATTAGTCTTCCGCTGTTTATTGTTTTTGGATATTTACTGCTTCCGCTATTGCTTGTTTTGTTTACTTCCACTGTGTACTCTGCCCATGAGGGCATAGTTTCCCCACTATCACACCCAAGGCCCTCATAGCTAGTCGTCAGCCTCTGGAGTTTGGGGAAATGCGATTGTGGTCATGTGACCAACCGGGTATAGGGTGCCTCTGGGTGGCTTCCGGAACCAAGATGTTAAACCATGTGTGCATACGTACGACTTACCATCTCCACGCCGTAATTTAAATTGTTTTTCATGTAAAATTTATTTCTCTGGGTATAATGATGAATATAATGGATGTAAATAATGGATATTACAAGATATTTTTTCTTTAAAATTCATATTCCATCCAATTCCATACCATTTAACCATTAAGGAAATGATACTATCGCTCGTGCGTACGTATGACTTACCATCTCTGTGGCACGATGATACTCATTTTCCATGTTCACCATCTAAGAATGATTATAAAAATATATATATGTTATTCATGTTATGAAATATATAAAATAAAAAGTCTACTATAATGATATATATACATACATATACATATTTTTCATTCACTTACTTCCATTCAATACGATAAGAAAGAAGAAATAGTGTTCATACATACGTACGACCTACCATATCTATGAATGGCCTGTTCTATTTTATTTATCTATCTATCATATATATTGATATAAAGAACATATATAATATATAAATAATATTATACATTTTGTATGTAAGTAAATCATTATCTAAGTAATATGATCAAGAATAACAAGTCAAAACACGTATGATAAACAAAGAGATTATTACCTAAAACGTTGCATTAACTTGAAATTTTTAATAAATGGGTAATATAAAATCATAATAGAATCATATATGATATCATAAATATTGTTATTATTCTGATATAATTTAATGATATGTTTAAAAACATTATACAAGAGTTTCGAACATGTACATAGAGTATTGAAGCTAAGGTAAGGGTTAATTACTCAATCTCATTATTATCCAGGATTGTTTATATGTAAGTATTTACTGGGACATATTTATCATCCACGACCATGTTTCATGAATTTTTTTTCAAAAGGAATATTTTATCGTTTTATGGAAGGGAATATTTAACAATATAATCATTTTAAATTATTTAAAGATTTATTTTTCTAAATATTTTAATTAATATCCATGTTTTCAAAATGATTTTAAGGATTTATTTTTATGGAAATGATTGTTTAAAATTTTAATTCCTTTGAAATGTTTCAAAGTGGTATGGGACACTTTGATTCAAAAATATCTTCTAAATGACTTCCTTTATAAATTTTGAAACTTTTAAATGATTTCATGAAAAATGGATATTTCTCTCAAAGAGTTTTACTAATTATTTTCATCTATGTCAACATCCTTTATTGGATATTATTCTTGATTGAGGTTGATTTATTATCATAAAATCTTCTATATTTTATTAAATGAGTTATGATATGTTTGACTATAGATGTACTATTTTTATACCATTCTTAGTTTATGTATTATCATTTTGTATGTTAGTTTTAATACGAATGTTTATGTTATGTTTCATATTTTTCATATGAGGAATGAATTGGACTTAGTAAGTGATAGGCAGGGCCCGCTATAGCTCCTCGATGCATTTGTAGGTCTCATGAGACAAACTAGTGTCATGGCACAAGACCTTGATAGAATATTTGTGTATGGTTTTGGCACGAGTCCTTGACTTAGTGGTTAAGATGTCTGGAATTATGCATTCCCTTGTTATGAGATTAGTTGTTACATGTGATTATTCGACTAGTAGAATATCCATGTGCATGTTTATAAGGTAATGTTTGACTTATTTTTTCCATATTATATGAAATTTTATGTTTAAAATCTACTGTTTTTATTATACATCTTGCCTTAAAAGTTTATAGCTTCTACTGATTTATTTACCCTTATTGAGAATCTGAGCTCACCCCTTTCTTATTTTTTTATTTTCCATGTATTTTGAAGTGTATTATGGTTGATATGCAGGGTTAAGCTAGGGGAATAATGGAATTATAAAAGTATTATTTATGACGTGTTTTATGTTAGAAAGTGTAATGTAACATTCATGTATGTAATCTATTTTCCAAGACTGCTAAATTGACTGGTCCTTTGAGACGTGATTCCTAATAATCCTGCCAATGTATTAAAATAATGCACCTGATCTGGGATTTTGGGGTCATGGCATTACACCAAAGATCTTCAAAAACTTAGTTTCAATCTCGAGTAAAACCTATCAATTTTTCTATTACGTTCAAGAATAAAATTTTGTGTATTGATGTCCAATCTAGTAAAATTTTCTTCATAGGAAGCAATAGAGTCCTCCTTTTTCTTTTTTTTTTCCAAAAAATTTCTTTCCATCCTAAGTCAAACAACCTATGGAAAATAATTTTCAAGTAATATATCTTTAAATACTGATAACTTTATGACATCAATATCATATTTCTAATTGGTATTTTTAACCAATGACCACCATTGATCAAATTCACTATTAAAATTAAAAATGGAAATAATTACCTTTTTATGTTAAAAACAACCCAAAATATCAAATATCCTTTCTAGATAATCCATCCTTCCTTTGGAAACCGTTGGGTTTGAGGTTCAACTAATTTTCAGAGGGTGTTGTTTCATGAAATTATCTACTATATACATATTCATATACGAAGAGTTCAGTCAGTCTCTAACATGGGTACCGCCATTAATAGCCTATACCAACTGATTTGAAACAACTACAAACTACATTCCAATTCAAAAAAATCAAAGTTACTCTTTCAAAATGATATTGTCCTCATGATGCATTTCCACTTCATTCATTCTATTTACCCCATGGAAAACCATTCTAAAACAAACACAGATTTGATGAAGCAACATTTCAACCCTCAAAGTTTTATTATAATCCTCGATTAACTCCTCTTAAATTTTTTTCTTATTATTATCCCAACCAATAAAGCTATCTAAGCCTTTCTATGATAAAAACTATAGTGGACCGTGACTTTAATAACTTATAATTATAATTTTATAAAATAGGATTTCACTTATTTACATTACCAAGATATTTTAGTTTTAGAGTTTTAGAGAATCATAAGAAACTATTACATATTAAATCCATATAATACAAAGTGTAATCTTCCGATCAAAGTATATTTTTTCACAAATATGATAATCTTAAATGCAAACTTCTATTTCATTATATTCTGTTTTTCTTAATTTTAAAATAACCCACCAGAGTATAAAGATAGACCTATCTATAGATTCTAGTCGTCCTTAAGAATTTTGAAATGCATTTAAAAACTTAGTATGAGAAAAAAGTCTTAGTAAGGGATATAAAAATTAAAGGAACCCATTAGTCCATTTTAAGAACCATAAAATCCATAATAAATTTCTCGATTTACATAATAATCCTTGAGATAAAATATTCATTACTTTCTTATGAAATTATATTCATTTCCTATTTTTTTTGATAAAAAACTTCTTAAGTAAGAATGATGTAAAAATCATAACCATGAAGGTTTCATATAAAACATGAGAACCCATGAAAATACTTTTCTTGAAAATCATACCTTCAACCTTTAAAAGGGTCATAAAATTAATAAAAACATAATCCCATTTATTTAAAATTTGAAATGAAAATATTCCCAAAAAAAATATTTTGAAATTATAGAAAATTAATTTATTTTCCTTATAATATAATTTTTATATAACCCTTATAAGAACCTTTACAAAGGGAATAACCTACTCGATTAATTCCAACATAATTATTTAGAGTACAATATCATTACCCAATGTACTAGAGAGCTATATAAATCTCACACGTCACCATAAACAATGTCCAAGGATCATAGTATATATAAGAGAATAAAATATTTCATTTATATTATAAAATATCATAAAATATTTTGTTTAATACATATGTAGAAACAGTTTAGGGATTCACCTAAAAATAAGGACAAAAACCATTTTCTTTAAAAACTCTTAAAAAAAATTTATGAGGATAATGTGAAATAATATTTTATTCAAGAAACATTGAAAAATTATATTTTATTATTCTTAAATAATTATGCTCATGATGGTGGGGAATTTTTTTCAGGCCAAATATGTTAAAAAAAAATTCCCATCACACTTTTAAAAAAATAACTCATATAGAAAATTTTAAAAATATACCTTTCTAAACCACTATATGAAATGTAAAAGATAGTTTATTTTAATTTTTTTAGTATAATACTAAAATTAATGATTTTTTAGGAAATATGGATATAGATTAAAAAGAGTGATGAAGAAAACTTAAAAACATTTTAGTCATGGTTTTAATGAAAACCCTACACCATGAGTTTGACTCGCCATGCATATTTTTTATATCTAGTATTATTAAATTTTATTAATTATTTAATTTCTTAAAAAAAATTTTTATATTTATTCCCTTATCATAATTTTTTTTATTTCATTTATTATCATGTCTTATATAGTCACTGAATCGATTAAGTTCATGTCAAATGTTTTGAGGACGTTTGTTTATAATCCTAAAAAAATTAGGTAGGTTGAAAATGGTCAAAGGGTTCATTGTTACACAATCCCTAGAATAATAATAATTAAATAATTATCATTTTCATAAATTAAATACAATTTTAGAGCTATCCATGAATTTCCGACATGAAAAATGAATCACATCACTTCATGGAGATGGAATACCACACGTACGCAAGATCAACATTATCACTTTACAAAATATGGATGGGTAAGAAGATAAGTAATCATTTTTATTTAAAAATTAATAATTATATTATTAATTTCATATATATATATATATTCATTAAATCCATCATAATAATCAGTCATATGAGGCTGTGATGAAACAAAACACATCGTTTCATGTAGGTGGTAGTCCATACGTATGTATGAGTAATGTTTTCATTTCACATTGGGAACACCCCTAGGAACTAGTTAGTTGTGAGCCCCAGGTACCTCGTATCTCGATGAAGGTAACCATAATAAATATCCGTTCTCGTTCACATGAGCCACTAGTAGGGAGAATAAAAATAACCTAGTGGTCCTCCAACAACAACATCATCATAATTATGTTAGTTTTTTCATCATCAAACTTGCTACGTGAAACAAGGGGCAAACCCCATGGGATCACTAACATACTAGTACACGTCCGCCCACCTAGATACCCATGATTCCCTTTAGTGCTCAATCAAGTTACACATATTATCAAATTAAATTTTCACATAAAAATTGAATTCCTAAATCATAAACACACAAAAATCCCACAAAAAGCTTCACATTTATTTCATAGATCAATAAACCAATAAAAGATTTCATAAAACAATTTCAAGGAGTGTATTGAGGATTTTCATATAAAACTCATTCAAAAACACACTTTTAAGTATAAAAACACAACAAAACCATAACAAATCATATTTTTCAGGCCTAAAAACATTTAATAAAATCATTTCATGGATCATAAAACAATTCCAATTGATGCAACATGGTATATACATGTAATACACTCATTCTTCATTTTTAGGAAAGGCCTAATGAGACTTTAAACGTTTTATCAAAACTAACAATTGATAAAGGTATGCATTTAACTTTTATTAATGAGGTGTATAAAAACCATTTATATCATCAAACCAAATTCATAAATTCATTAAAACACTCAGGTTACATATTCAAAACACAACCATTTTTATAAGGATGTGAAACATGCCATTTTCCAGCAACTCGGGCCAAAACATGTTGTAAACCAAAACCCATTTGTTTGTGAAACCAAATACAAATTTAAAAGTCATATAAGGACCCAAAAATACCATTTTAATTCTTCAAATATGTTTATAAATCCAAACAAATAATTTTTAAATCACACTTAACACATAAAAACCAACCGGGAAATTTACCAAACACATGACATACATTTTTAAACAGAACAATTAATTTTAAGAACTTGACAAGTAATAAAACACCAATTTCATGCCATATTTTATTCAAGATACTGAATAATATTCAAAATACCACAAAATAGGTGTGAAATCTCATGACATAATTTATCAAATAGGAGGAGTGCACATTTATACCAAAACAACTATATTTCTAATAAAATAAGGCATAAAACATCATTTGCACACAAAACAATTAAAAACATAGTTTAAAAGAATAAATTATCATATAAATAAGGTTATAAATTCCTGATAATGATTAAAATTAAATTATAGAGGCTTGTGGAAGGGATATCCTACCTCAAATCCGTGGCTGAAAGTAAACACACACCCAAAATCACCTGCTGTGGTTCCCGACACTATAGATCTATGAAGAACCACCCTAAAAGAACCAAACACCCATAAAAAATAATTCCAAAATATAACCATAGGTCGTGCATGACCATGGGAGAATAGGAAACCAAAATAAAATGGAAGGAGATGGAAGAGGGAGAAGAAAGGAGAGGGAATCTCACCTAGGAAACTAAAGGACTCTTCGTCTTCCCTTAGATATGCACCCTTAGAGGAAATGTAATGGAATGGAACATATTGGAGATGATCCTAAGGTCTGTAAGAACCATGTAAATTTGATTTGGCGTAAAAATAGTGAAATATAAATGATTTATGAAAGAGACAATTTACCTTAGAAAATCTGGACAATTTCAGGAATCTTGAGAATTTTCTCCATAATACTTGGCTAATTTGAGCTCCAAAGAGTGAAAATGAAACTTGGGGTTGAGACTATGTACCTTGGGATCTAGTGGGAGGTGTAATCACCGAAAATTGTCCAAAAATAAAAAACGATATAATTTTTTTAAAAAAAATGGAAATGGGCCCACGGTCTAGCTCAATACCTGAATAGATAACCCAAATCCACCATGCTTATTAATTCTTAATGGGTCCAAAAGGATATGTAGGATTTAATGTGTAATTGGAGGAAAAATAGGAACTGTAATGAGTCAGAAATGTTAAAAAATGAAGGAGTTATAAAAGAAACAAAATATGTTGTTAAAACTAGAAATGGGCTCACGGTCTGGCCCAAATCATGAAGTAACCACCCTTTCTACAAAAAATCAAAAAAAAAAAAAATTGAGGCACCCAAATATGGATGATTAAATATAGATGAATCTTTAATACTCGACATTAATCTCACCCAAGAACTAGGAAAAGTATCAGGATTTCTAATGAACCGAATCAAAACAAAGACATGAAAAACCAGGTGTGACAATTCTCCCCACCATTAAAGCTTTCCGCCCCTGGAAAGAAATAACACTTTCCATCTGAAAGATAAACACCTAAGGATTCGTTATAAATACGATCCATCCTCTCAAGCTAAGAAAATATCATTCACAATTAAAGGAACTTAATCCTCTTGCCAAAAAAATTCACCAACTCACAACCACTTCCTGAGAATCAACTGATGGATTGAGTCACAACCTCCACAACCAAATTAAGAACTAGATTGTTGGGCGTTTCCCCAATGAAAAAAATGATTAACCAAACCAAAGATCACTCATGAAAACCAAATATTCCAGGGGAGTCTGAAATGGACCCCCACCATTAAGAAACAAATAGCACTAGACAATTTCTTGGGGTGAAAATCCACGAGTCCCATGGTGGGTCTCCACACCATTAGAAACTAACTAGAAATGAACAAACAAGAATTCAACGTGAGCTAGAATCAGACCTCACTCACACAATCCCAACAAAACTCTCATGCAACAACCTGCCAACATAAGTTCATAGGAACACAACATGAACATTTAATCCACCCACTCTTGAATGGAGGCCGCAAGAATTGGGCCAACACACTCTAAACAGATCCAAACCCCCACCAATTAGGGTGAGGAGGGAATGGGACCCAATAATTGGGCCATTGAAACCACAAAATAAACAAAGGAACTACCTCACAAAAATAGTATAGGTATGTGCTTATTAATACTACCCAAAATCCTAGGACTCCTGACTACGCTCCAACTTCACTCCGAAGCCTATGGCTAGAGCTCTGATGGATGAAACATATCTTGGCTCATAGTGAGGCTTTCTAATCCCCAACTTGTAATCCATACCTTAGTTCCACATAGTACCACATAACACTCCCAAAAATAAACAATAGATCAAGAGACACCATGAAACTCTCTTCCTTAACAACACAATTTTACCCAAACAAGAACATGGAGATACACAACACTATTTTATCTCAATCTGAAATAGGATAAGAATGAACAAGTCACAGAAAAATACCCCCTAAACATCACTAAGCACAACTACTAAAACTGATAGAATCACCATAATGGGAAGGTACTTTAAATCGAGCCCAAAAATCTCCCTATTTCAACAAACGGGCTGAGGTATCATTGAAAGAGGTGGATTTAACATTTGAAAAAAAATCCTTAGGTTGATCAACTGGAAAGCTTGAAAACGGGGAACCATCAATGGACACATCACAACATCCAACACATCTTTAGAAACCCACTAAAAATTACCCCAAAATCAAGCCACTAACAGGATCCCATCTCAAGATGCAACAAGAGTATGAATTCTAGAACATAAGAAAGAATACCGAATTGAAAACACTTCTAAGAAATATGATAAACCATCCACATAACCATTGGTTCATAACAAATACCAAAATTTTTTAAGCTCAAAACACTTTTAAAAAAATAAACTAACTTGGTGGATTTTCACAGTCACCAATGGTGTTTCATCAAGTCTCACTCACATGAACATTTACGTGCCACCCCAGGCACTGAAATACCATGCCATACTGTCCATTCATCCATATATCCACAAAAAATTGCATGTGATAACCCATGAAAACACCTAAGGAATAAAACAACATAAAAATTACAAAAATAATCATGCACCTTCCAAAGGTACATTAACCACCAAATCAAATACCATTTTCAGATTTCACAAGACAAAAAATGCTTCATCAAGAACCATTTGATTAAAAAAACAATCCATTTCATTTAATACAACTTCCAAAAACAACCATTCTATTCCAAATATCCCTTTACCATTTTAAAAAAATCATCAAGGTCTCTTTTCATAATCTGACAACCACAAAGGCCAACACCCCTTTCCAGAAAAACACTAGCCGCTCAAAACCAAATTTCCAAAACCAATTCATCAGATTCAAACACTTTTCAACGGCCCAAAACAACCAATTTAAAACAAAGTTTCTGAATTACTTTAAAATATTTCATGCTTCCCAAAAATTTCATTTCAACAAACCTTATGTTTAGATTAAGGAAAATTCAATCCCACTAAATCATTTCCACTTCCTCCCAAAACTTTTTTTCACAAAAAGCACAAACTTCCAAAACCATTATTATATTTAATTTTTGAATAACCCTTTTTGACTTTTCAAAAACCAAACATTCATTTAAAAACCAATTTTTACAATTCTCACACAAAAATTTTCAAAACAAAAAAAATCGTAATTCAAGAAAGGTCCAAGAGACCCACAAAAGGGAACTAGTGTCGGTGGGTGACATGAACATAGGTTGGTAGCCATATGTCAAACAAAAAACCAACATAGAGAGACATATTATAACCATGCCCCAACTCTACATGGCTTTCCAGATCCTGTGAGCTCACAGAGTCCATTAGTCAGACTCCCCTTGTCATATCCAAACACCAAATAATTAACAAGAAAAAATGACACTAATAAAACCGAACTACCCTTGGAAACCCGAGGATCAGAATGAGAAAGAGTTCGCGACGCTCTTCCCACACTTACTCCTAAATTCCCAATAATACCACTCCATCTACCTTGACATCCCCCAAATAATAAGGTCTCTATAAAAAGAAAGGTCTTCTAAGAGCCGAACTCCTTTGATACCATTTTATCACGAACCAGCCCGAGTTGACCGTGAACCGGTCACCTAGGATAACCCACAACAAGTCCCGAGAGGCATTCCCAATCCTCCCAGGATGGAGACAAGCACCGAGGGAATAAATAAAGTACACAAGGGAACAATATTTCCCAAATATAAACAATCAAACAAACAATGGAAGGAAATGGAAATCCCAAAATACATTTACATAAAAATTGAACTGAATATTATTTGTACAAGAAACTGAAAGTACAAAAAAAACAACTCAACTAACAAGAAATGATAACAAAATAACACCATATAACCCCTATAGTCACTCTCCAACATAATTATCACATGTAGCCCAAGGAAATCGAACTCAAGCCGAAACCTGCACAAGGGATAAAAATAGAAGAAGACTATATGCGTGAGTATTAAAAATCAGTAGGTTAGCCCGATATTCTATTCCCAATGAAAATCCTTTAAAATAATAATAGACATAAATTTAAAGTTTGAAATAAAATATATAAAGGTATGTATTACAAATGAGGTCTCATTCTATAAAAAAATTACTAGACACAAACTTGCATGTTTTATAAACAAGAATGCTAGTAACAATTTTCAAAGAGCTGAAACTTCAAAATAAAAATAGTTTTCAAGTAGGCTGATTTAAAGAATGTAAAATTTTAAATTAATCACACACAATACTGAATTTTCCAACCAAACACATCGTATTTTTATGGTGAGTACAAAATATCCAATGATCACAAGTCACAGGAACACCTCTAGGCACTAGTTAATTGTGAGCCCCAGGTACCTCATTTCTCGGTGAAGGTAACCATAATAAATATCTATTCTCATGAACACGAGCCACTAGTAGGGAGAATACCCATAACCTAGTGGTCCCCCAAAAACATCATCATCATAGTTTAGTTAGTGTTTTCATCATCAAAATTGCTACGTGAAACAGGGCCCAAACCCCACGAGATCACTAGCATACTAGTACACGTCCGCCCACCTAGATACCCTGGATTCCCTTTAGTTCTCAATAAAGTTACAAATATTATCACATAAACTTTTCACATAAAAATTACATTACTAAAACATAAATAAACAAAAATCACACAAACATTATTCACATTTATTTCACGGATCAATAAACCACTAATTTTTTTGTAAAAAAATTTCAAGGAGTGTATTGAGGCTTTGCATATAAAACTCATTCAAAAACACTCTTTCAAGTATAAACACCCAAAAAAACCAAACCAAAAAATATTTTTCAGACCTAAAAACATTTAATAAAATCATTTCATGGACCATAAAACAATCCCAATTGACGCAACATGGAATATACATATAAAACATTCATTCTTCATTTTTTGGAAAGGCCTAATGAGCCTTTAAACATTTTCTCAAAAATAACATTTGAAAAAGGTATGAATTTAACTTTTATTAATGAGGTGTATAAAAAACATTTACCGCAAAAAAAAAACATTCATAAATCACTTAAAATACTCAGGTTACATATTCAAAACACTACCATTTTCATAAGGATGTGAAATAGGCCATTTTCTGGCAACTCAGGCCAAAACATGTTGTAAACCAAAACCCATTTGTTTTTGAGACAAATTACAAATTGTAAAGCCATATAAGGACCCAAAAATAAAATTTTAATTCTTACAATACATTTATAAATCCAAAAAAATAATTTTTAAACCACACTTAACACATAAAAGCCAACCAGACAATTTACCGAACACATGACATGCACTTTTAAGCAGAACAATTTATTTTAAGAACTTGACATGGAATAAAACACCAATTTAATACCATATTTTATTCATTCTACTGAAAAATATTCAAAATACCATAAACCAAGTTTGAAATATCATGGAATAATTTATCAAACAAGAGGAGTGCACATTTATACCAAAACAACTATATTTTTAACAAAATAAGGCATAAAACATCATTTGCACACAAAAAATTAAAAACAAGGTTTCAAAGAATAAAATATCTTTTAAATAATATTATAAAAGAATTATAATAATGAAACTTAAATTATGAAGGCTTGTGAAAGGGATATCCTACCTCAAATCCATGGCGGAAAGGAAACACACACCCAAAATCACCCACTGCGGTTCCCAACACTCTAGATATATAGAAGACCCACCCTAAATGAACCAAAAACCCATAAATAATCATTCCAAAACAGTGAGCTAGGTCTTTCATGACCAGGGGAGAAGAATAAACCAAAATAAAATGGAAGGAGAAGGAAGAGGGAGAAGAAAGGAGAGGGAACCTCACCTTGGAAACTAAATGACTCTTCATCTTCCCTTAGATATGCACCCTTAGAGGAAATGTAATGGCTTGGAACTTTTTTTAGGTTCTACTTAGGTCTATAATAACCATGAAAATTTGATTTGGGGTAAAAAGAGTGAATGATATAGGACTTATGAAAGAGAAAATTTACCTTATAAAATCTGGACGATTTCAATAATCTTGAAAATTTTTTCCCTAATACTCAGATAAGATGAGCTCCAAAGAGTTCAAATAGATCATGGGGGTGAGGATAGATATATTGTTCTTGGGTGGGAGGTAGAATCACCAAAAATTGTCAAAAAATAAAAAATATATAAAGGAAACAATTTAGTTTTTTAAAAACCAGAAATTTGCCCATGGGCTAGCTGAATACCTGAATAGATAACCCAAATTTACCATGCTTATTAATTCTTAATGGGTAAAAAAGGATATTTAGGCCTGAATATGTTAGTGGAGGAAAAATAAAAATTGGAATGAGTCATAAATGTTAAACAATTAATGAGTTATAAAATATACACAATATGTTTTTAAAATTGGAAATGGGCTCATGGTTTGACCCAAATCAAGAAGTAACCACTCTTTCTACAAAAAATCCCAAAAAAAGAATTGAGCCCCCAAAATTTGGTTTATTAGATATAGATTAAAATTCAAAACTCAACATTAATCTCACCCAATATCCATGAAAAGGATAAGGATTTTCAATGAAAATGATCAAAACAAAAAGACATGAAAAACCGGGTGCGACACAACATCACCATAATGTATCACAACCATTTACACTGCTATTTACACCTCTAAATCCATGGAACCACACAAGAAATCTACAAGAAATCCATATAACATAATATTTTAGAAATAATTAATTTATATATTTTATAATTAACTTTTATTTTTATTTTAGTAATCCCATTCATTTCATGTTAAAGTAAATCACTTTAACAAAACTTACCACTTTCATTTGATGAGTTCAATAAGCCATTACATCCAATTATTCATTATATAAATTACTTTATTTAAAAAATAAATTATTTTCCACCCACATTCATTCCCATTTCAACATTTCATGTTCATTCCATAGCTATTGGGAAACTACCCAACACAATACGAAAGACCCATCCATCCGATGTCTAAAAACCATACTTCACAACCACCCCACATCACAAACACCACACATGTCACCACCAAAAAATTATATTTTAGTTTTTAACATGGTATTACATCATAATATATTTATTATTGTCAAGTTTAATATCACAAAAATAGGAGATTCAATGGGAAACCAATTTATTAGTCAGATATATGTTCTTAGCCCTTTTCATGTATGGTGAGTATAACAAATTACAAAAAGATTCACAAATTCAAACAACGACAATGGAACATCAGTCTGAATATATGTCATAGTTTTAAAAACAACAATAATGTGAAACCATATAGGAAAAATCATAGGACAAAATAAAATTCATGCGATTTCTCCCCTCCCTTTCAATTTAAATTTAGATGGTTAATTGTATTTTTAAGATATTTTATACCATTTATCCAAATGAATAAAAAATCATGATATTACCACATATACACCTAAAAAATTAGAGACTAAGGATCAACTTACTAGAAAACAAGGATCCTATTCACTACACCCAAAATAGAGAAGAGAGGGAGATATTTTTTTCAGATTGAAAGCATATGTCTGGTGTGTGAGGAAGAACCTAGATTAACTATAGTTGGCTCACATGACTCAAACTGTAAGGTTGTAGCTACCAGATCTTGAGATAAATAATTAAAGGTTAAAATAAGGGAAAATGGTATTTTTTAAATACATATATATAGATAATTCCCATAAGGAAATTTAATTTTCATTAAATACATATTAAAACATTTTACATTTATTTCCCTCTCAAGTATCTTTTTAAGACTCCTAAAATTAAGAAGGGTCAAAGATATAATTTAAATCTCTTAACAGATAAATAAAAAATAATTCCCATATTTATTTCCATTAATTTTCATTAAAAATGTGTTATAGGAGTGACTGGAAAATGAAAATTTGAATTTTAAAGAAAACATGCTACCTATATACAGGAGGTACACACTATGTAACGGTAACACTGTTTTACCCATACAAGGATTGTTACAATTACATTAGCATAAAAAGTTTAGTTATAGGCTTATGTGACATTTAAGATTCATGGTATACCTTTACATGATCAGGGGACTACCCTTACACTGGTAAGAAAAAGGGTACCCTACCCTTATGTAGCTTTAGGAAACTCATAATGACCCTTATACAAGATAATTATGACCCTTATGTAGCCGGTTTAAAAGTTAGGCTACCATTATACAAGAAGAAACTGAACTTTAAATGGGATACACCACCCTTATTAAATAAGGGAAAATAAGGATTACCCTTATAAATCCTTTAGAGAAACCTTCTTGACATTATGTAACTTAAAAAACATGCATAATGGAAAATGTTTTATTGAAAATGTTACATTTTTAATTAAAAAACTGACATTATAAAATTAAAGGATTAATTATAAATTCCAAAATTACAAAACACCTCCAAAATTAATTAAATTACCTTAAAAAATTCCCAAATTAATTCCCACATAATCTCTTAAAACCTTTAAATTACTTCAATAAATTTTGAAACCACTTAATAAATTAGAAAATAATTTTTAAAAAACTTCTAAAGTTTATGATAAATGACTAAACCACTTGACACTCTAGAATGATAATGGAAGGTCTTGGAAAGACCCAACCCCTTATATTAGATACCTTTTAAACAATTCTCATATGTGATAGTTGAAAAAACAGGAAAGATGAAGGAAAGGATGGGGGATACATCAACCACCTTGTGAGATACCTCTCAAACAATTATCATTACAACTGGGACACTTCCAACATCTCAGAAAAGTATCAAGACACCTCCCTTCCACATAACCATCCAAACTACCACTTAAACCTCTACATAGCCCAAGCTAATGACTACCATAACCATCACACTACACGCCTCCAGGCACACAAATAAAGGTAATCCACCATCTATATCAAGATATTATCCACTTTGGGAAGCACTGACTCATCCACATAGTTATAAAATATGTCATAAATATAAATCATTTTGATTGAGAAGGGGTTTTCTGTTATTTATATACTGATATTCATATCACACACCATTAATAAGAAATTTTTTTACATTTCGTAAATCATCAATATTCAGGAATCACATCATCAAAGAAAAAAATGGAAAACGCAAAAAACTATGGGTGCTGGTAATGATTATGCATATCATGCTCCTAAGTACTCTTGTCATGACCCATCCTAGTAGGGCCCGTGCCGTGACTCACCAAGCCCACCCCCAATAGGCCAAGGGCTTGTGACTAGCACCGAGTAGGCATATCACTAACATGGGAGACATTGCCTAAGAACCTGTACACACACACAATATCTGAGCCCAAAAATGATGAAATGTAAAAATAACCACTAAGGAACAAAATGCATGCATACAACTAAACCCAACCCACAAAGTATGATGGAAAGTAAAGTGATGAAAGAAAATTGGGCCAGAATATAAGCCCAACAAAACAAGAGTTTGAAAAGTGAAAAGTCCAACCTTTAAATATAAAGAGGTACTAGGACTGCTGCTCGTAGCCGTAAGAATGCCTTAGCCTATAGGGAGCTCAGAAATATTGGTCTTGTCCTAGTCTTCCCTGGACCCTTTTAAAAGGCTACTTGTCTGCACAAGACATGACACGTGTAGGAAAAGCCCGTGCAGAGGTGAGTATAACAATACTCAGTAGAGGACCCCGAAAAACCACAAATAAATACACTAAGTAAGGGTATAGTCATCTCTACACAGTATATGTCAACAGAATATATAGTGGAGAAACAAAAACTAGATATACTCAAAACTCAGACCTGTAGTCTAGAGACAAGTCACACAACCACATACCCCTGTCTAGGGATTCAGCTCAAAGATTCCACGAAGGAATCCTTCCGGGAGAACACACTCCATGATTCTAGTAGCTCTAATGAAGTCTGTCTGAGAAGTAATGTTCATTGGGAAATGTCACGAGAGTCAGTTATACTCATTATGGGAGACACACTCCTAAGTGAGAAGATCACGATAGATAGATACACTCATTATGGGAGACACACTCTTGAGTGGAAAATATCATGACACACATATGAGGATCACTACTAGGGCCACAGAGAATACCGCATATCATCCAAATTCACCAGCTTGGTAGAGGATCAATGCCCGGTAGAGTTGGTCACATCGATGCCTGACTCTACCTAGGGTTAGGAATGGATAGAGGATCTCGCTCCGGGCCTCTCGGAGGGATGCCTGACTCTATCACAGAAAGCCATGTTGAAGGGATCATACTCCTGTAAAAAGGAAATGATGCCTAACCTTTAGGGGAACGAGAAGAAGGGGAACTAAACCAAATGAAACATGTCTAAGACCCGGTGGACAAGAGGACCAAGCCATTTTCCAAAAAGTACACGTAGTGTAGAAAAGTCACACGCCGTGTCTTCTGACCCCGGGTAATGCCCATTTACAACGGCCTGTGTCGTAAGGCTGGTCGTGTAGAAAAAGTCAGTACACGGTTTGTGGTATGAATTACACACCATGTCCGAGTATCTGGGGTCAGTTCCGTGTACGCTGGCTATGTGCCCGTACACGGCCTCAACCCATGTATTCCAACCTGTGTTATCAGTACACAGAGTGACCCGCGCTACTGGCCTCACCTGGATATGTGGTGTAGTACATATCCATGTATTACACCCCATGTTCGTGTATCCCCTGGATACATGCCGAGATTCGGGGAAAGTCTAACATGCCGTGTGATTCCTCTCTTACCCACGAAACCCTAGCCACTGCCGCTGGTACTACACGACGTGTTCTTCGTAAGTACACGCCGTGTATCCCGGAATTTTCCAGAAACGATGCTCTTCGTCAGTGCCTCCCGTGCTGCCCCGTTTATTGATCTGGCCATTCGATCGCCACAAAACTCTAGAATCTAGGTCACCCCGACGTCCTGAAGTCTTTTCCGTTGTTTTTGGTCCTTCGATCGGCCCTGAAAACGTGTTTTGATCCACTCGCATGAATAACGGTCGAAGAAAGGTAATTCCCAAACTGTGTTGATTTGTCTTCTTCCGTCCCTGTAGCACATCCTCTAAGTCGTCATAATGTCGGATCTCCAATTTGGGATCGTTGCATCGCAAAATGGATGCGCAACGATCCATTGTTCATCGCCCCATGAAGAACGCGAAGAACTGGTAGAACACACGAGAGAAGAAAGGGGAGGAAATATAGAAAATAAATTGAGGACAAAAACCTCTTCCATCGTTCGTTACGGTGTTGAACCGCTCCTTTTAGTAGAATCAAACAGAGTAGGATCAAAATGATAAACAATAATCATGGATCAATCCCCAAAAACATCCCAATAGAAACCCTCCCATAAGAACGCACGAATCCACAGATCAACTTGTTCATGGTTGATCTACATTCTTCATTTAAATAAAAAATGGGGAAAAAATTTAAATAACAAACCCCTACCTAAAAAGGGATCGATCACTGATGAAGATGTCGTGCTTCCGTCTTCGTCTAGATCCTTCAAATCATTGGCGCAACGATTGTCAGCTTTGATTTGTCGTCGTTCATCGCCGAGAGTTTTCTCCAAGGCTCCATGGATTCTCCAGAGTTTTTTTATCAATTTTTCATCAACTACCATTATTCTATTAACCAATTAAAAAGGGGAAGCATGTTATAGAATTCCATCACGCTGCGGCATTAATGAGTCAAGTTGTCGTTTCTGAGTCATTATGACATGGCATTAATTATTAAAAAGCTGCCACATCATTGCACTATAGAGAATGTTTAAAAATAAAATAAACTTTTACATTTATTTTATTTTATTTTACTAAAAACTTCCAAAAAATTAAATTTTCCCTCAACCCGCGCCGGTTGAGGTTAGACCCATTCTTAGGTAAAGTTGTCATCCTGGACACAATGGTGCCCTCAGATTTTTAATCCGGGCACCCATTTGGAAACTTCCACAATCGCGCACAAGTGCCATGATAAAACACTATTTTTTTGAATATTTTATTGATAATAAATGTTATAAATTCCTCACATTATGCTAAATAATATCAATTATGAAATATTTGGGATTAGATCATTCATTTGCAAATTTGATGAAAAATCCAGTTTTAACCTTTTAAAATTCACTGTAGTATTTTGGGAATAAATATTGTTTTGTAAAATATTTTGACATAAATTTTTTTAAATGTGTTACTGACTTAATGGGATAGAAATTCTATTTAGGACATGTGAGTTGGATCTTGCATTTGAGGGGAGTAAATAGGCCATGAAGACAATGGTGGACAGAACCATCCAGATTGGAAATTACTTCACAATTTGGACTGTGTATTCTTCATCCGGGATTGGATTGAGCCCAAATTTTGAGGAAAGCTCGGGAACATGATTTAGAACAAATAATCATTCAATAAGTCTGGACAATTCACGCGTTTTGGAGGTCAACTATGCAGTTCAACTTGGAATAAAATATTTGTCTGAGTTTTTCATTTCAAACTTAAAAAGTTATGTAACCCCAGCCCTCACAAAATTTATTTAAAGGGGTTTTTAAATATTTGAGAGGTCTGGTAGAGGATTTTGAAAGGTGTGTCCGAAAGGGTGTCTCTTGGGAGCCCCTCAAAACTCTTTGAAGAAGTAAGGCTTTGGGAAAAACTCTCTTCCAAAAAGGCTCTCCTCTCCCACCCCCTCTTTGTATTTCTTTTATTTCATGTTTGAATCTTGAATTTCTATTCAAATAATATTCTGTGTTCTTCCCTTTTCTTATTCTCTTAATCTTCCTAATTGGGTTGGAATCAAGAGTGGTGATGAGATTGGGTTCTACCCTTTCAATCCTTTTCTCATGAAAAACGTCTCCACGATGACCACACCACCCATGGAAGAGTAGTTTTTTAGTGATCGATCTATATTCTACCCTCTTCATTTAATTATTTTGAATCATTGAGATAATGTAATTAACTTAATATGATCCATGAATTGTGTTTTTAAATTGTAAGAAACTAAGAAAGCAATTTAACAATTAACACAAAAACACACGAGGTTGAGATTTTGTGTAAATTGTAAGAGCGCGATCTTAATCGGTAATACAAGACCACACAAGATAAATTTGTAGAGTTCAAATATAATCCCAAAACACAATTAATTATCATTTATAGAATGAATATGTGATCTAATTAACCACTGACCATAAGATAACCTTAGAACAACAATCAATGCTGGGTGCTGCGATTGCGTGTTCCGAAGCTAGCCTAGGGATTAAGTAATTTAATCTTTGTGGTTAAGTTAACTCTCTTAGGGTTCAAGGGTTAAAAAATTAGGGGATCATAATTAATTGAATATTGATTTAAATGATAATGATTAATAAGTAAATTAATAGGTATAGTTAGATAGATTACACCTTTTAAAATATTTTCTAAAAAAACATATTCTTGTTGTGTCTTTTTAATCAAACATCATTTCAAAATTTAAAAAAAAACGGAATCTTCTTCCAGCAAACTTCTTTAAGTTTTATAAATGATTTACAACCACCCCCATCCTTTCAAGTAGTGTTTTAATTATATTATATTATATTTTTAGAATACCTCTAGAAAGTTGTTTTAATTCACTTCATCCTTTGAGAGACGGCCTTGGTCAGCCACTCTGCTGCACCTAAGTACCCCAAAATCACACTAATCATTTGAGGGTTCCCATGACAACGCTATTTAAAATTGGCACCGTTGCCGGGGAGGCAAGTAATTATTTCAACCAATTAGATGTATTTATTTTATTTTACATTTCATTCTCTTCCTCTCTTCTTTCTTCCTTCTTTACCCAATCTGTTTTTTTTCTTTTATTTTCTTTTACTTCTTTTTGAACCATCAACTCAAACTTATTATTTTTATTTTAATACGGTACAATTTCTTTGTTTTCATTTTTATTTTATTTATGACATGAACTAATCCTGAAGGTCTCTTAGATATTGACCCTGATATTGAACGTAGCCTTAGGGCTCGAGTCAGACATTCTCAGTGTATGGGAAGTTTCAACATTCAACCAGTTGGAGAATTAATCCAATATCTGAACATTGAATTTGGAAGTAATTCAAATTCAACCATAAAACAAGAACCAATGGCTGAAAATAATGGAAATGAACTTAATAGAACCATTCGAGAATTGGATGCACCTGATATTAACTATCAACCAAATTGCATTGCATATCCAAATATCGAATCGGACTTTGAACTAAAATCTGGGTTAATTAACTCACTTCCAATGTTTCATGGCCTCTCTGGTGAGGATCCCAATAAACATTTGAAAGAATTTAATGTGGTTTTCTCAACCCTAAAACCAAGAAATGTCTCTGAAGATCAAATCAAACTAAGAGCATTCCCATTCTCACTTGATGGAGCTGCGAAATACTGGATGTATTATTTACAACCCGAAGATGTAACTTGTTGGAACGATTTGAAACGTCTTTTCTTGCAGAGATTTTTTCCAGCATCGAGGACCACTTCCATTCGTAAAGAGATCTCGGGGATCAAGAAAGCATAAGGGGAGTCAATTTATGAGTATTGGGAGCGATTCAAGAAGTTGTTTGCAAGCTTCCCACATCACCAAATTAGTGAGAAATTACTCATCTAGTACTTATATGAAGGACTCGCACATATGGAGAGAAGCATGGTGGATTATGCAGCTAGAGGAGCATTGGTGGAAAAGACACCAGTAGTCGCACATGCATTGATCGACATGATGGCCCAAAACTCCCAACAATTTGGCGATAGAGGTACACCACATGTCAGGGGAGTACATCAGGTAAGTCCTTCTTCTTTTGAAAGTCATTTGATTGATACCAAGTTGGAAGAATTGGCCACTATGGTGAGGAAGATTTCTTTGGCTCAAAATACATCCCAACCCACTCCTTCATGGCCTTGTGGCATTTTCACTGAGATAAGCCACCCAACTGACTATTTCCCACAACTACAAGAGACAGAGGATTGCGCAGCAGTATTCCCAGGGAGACCATATCAGCATCAACAATAGACATACCCCCAAAATAAGTTTGATTCATTTTCTCCAACATACAACCAAGGGTGGAAGGATCAACCAGACATGAGGTATGGCTCTGGACAACAACAAAGGCCCCCTTTTTAACAAAACTTCCAACAGCCTCCGCCTTACCAGCAGGGATTCCAACAACCCCAAAGGAGATTTGAATCTCAAACCTCAAAAAGTCAACAAAAAGGGAATCTCCAACACAAGGTAGACTCTAACACTTATGATCTTTTGAAACAAATTGTTATTAATCAATAAAATGAGCTGAAGAGTCAAGGTTCGGAGTTGAGGGAGTTAAAGACTCAAATGAGCCAGATTGCCACTACCCTCCATGAACTGGTAAGTAAGAATTCTGGAAATCTTCCTTCTCAACCTACTCCCAATCCAAAGGGGAATGTCAGTGCCATTACATTGAGAAGCGGGAAGCAAACAACTGATGATTCTCCAACTATCATTCCACCGGGATTCACCTCTACTCCGGAGAAGCCCCATTCCATACCAACTAATGAGCAACCCAAGGAGAAAGATAAAGGTAAGAAAAATATTGATGATTTTCCTCCTAAACCTCTTCCCTTTCCAAATAGGGTTGTTCAAACCAAGAATATGACTGAAGAAGCGATGAAAAAAGAGGTTTTGGACACATTCAAGCGTGTTGAGATCAACATCCCTCTACTTGAAGCCATCAAACAAATCCCAGGGTATGACAAATTCTTAAAAGAACTCTGTACCAATCAAAGAGGGTTCAAGGGAAATGAGAGGATCAATATTGGAAGGAATGTGTCAGCACTCATTACACCAACTCTATCAATGCCAACAAAGTGCAGGGATCCTGGGACATTCACTATCCCATGCACCATAGGGGAGTTACACTTTTCTGATGCACTTTGTGATTTAGGAGCTTAAATAAATGTGATGCCTCACTCTGTATTCTCTTCTTTACATGTTGGTGAGTTGAATCCGACGAGAGTAGTGGTGTAGTTGGCGAATAGAGATATGACATATCCAACGAGATTCCTTGAAGATGTACTTGTCCGGGTAAGAGACATGATCTTTCCAGCAGACTTCTATGTGCTCAAAATGGAGGATGATCAGGTAAGTTACCATTCTACCATTATCTTAGGTATACCCTTCCTCAAAACTGAAAAAACTATCATAAATGTTCATGAGGGTACACTTTCCATGTAGTTTGGAGATGAAGTTGTAATTTTTAATGTCATGGACTCCATGAAGTACCCCTATGAGGACCATTCTGCTTTTGTTATCTCCCATTTCAAACCACTAGGTAAAAAATCCATGGATTTTGATTGTCCTATGCTTAGAGAGATTATGAGTATTGGTTCTAGATTGATGTCTAAGAGTACTTCCACACTTGTTTTTGTTGGAAAAACCTATGTTGGATTTTATTTTGAGGTGGATTCAAATTCTGATCATGTAAACTCTAATTATGATGTGGCTGTTGAGTATGAAGATGGATTTGATGCATTATTTTCTAATTTTGATGATTTTTATTCTGATACTGATGTTCATTGTGCAGATATCTCTGTTTCATCAATTTCTCCATCCATATATCACCCCCTACATTGGAACTCAATCCATTTCCCCCAAATCTTAAATATACATACCTGATGAGTGGTGATAGATTACCTTTTATCATTGCTAAAAATATCTCTTTTGAACATGAAGAAAAACATTTGAATCTTTTGATGGATAACATTAGGGAAATTGGTTGGACATTGGTAGAAATATCAGGTATTATCCCCTCCATTTTCATGCATATTATTCTCTTGGAGGATGGGGCTAAACCGATTAGGCAGCAACAAAGGAGACTTAATCCAACACTTTTGGAAGTTGTTAAGAAAGAAGTTGAAAAATTACTTGAGGCTGGTATCATTTACCCTATTTCTGACTCACAATGGGTTAGCCCTTTCCAGGTTGTACCAAAGAAAACTGGTTTCACTGTTATAAAAAATGAAAATGATGAGTTAGTTCCTGTGAGAGTACAAAACAGTTGGCGAGTGTGTATTTATTATAGTAAACTAAATCAATCCACTCTTAAGGACCATTTCCCACTTCTATTCATTGACCAGATTCTTGGGAGACTTGCAAGTAGGACACATTATTGCTTCTTGGATGGTTTCTATAGCTATTTTCAGGTTCCCATTGCAGCAGATGACCAGGAGAAGACGACATTCACCTGCCCATTCGGTACCTTTACTTACCGAAGGATGCCATTTGGAATTTGCAATGCCTCAGGTACCTTCCAGAGATGCATGGTGAGTATTTTGTCAGATTTTATTGAGACCTGCCTGGAGGTATTTATGGATGATTTTACAATTTATGGATCCAAATTTGATGAATGTTTCTCTAGTTTGGGTGATGTGTTGCATCGTTTTAGTGAGAAAAATCTGGTCTTAAATTTTGAAAAATGTCATTTCATGGTCGAAAAGGGAATTGTCTTAGGTTATATAGTCTCACAACATGGAATTGAAGTTGATAAATCTAAGGTAGACATTATTTCATCCCTGCCATATCCTACATGTGTTCGTGATGTTCGATCATTCCTTGGACATGCTGGATTTTATCGACGCTTCATCAGAGATTTTAGTAAGATCGCTCTACCCTTATCTCTATTGCTTCAAAAAGATATTGTGTTAAATTTTTATGATTCATGCGGGGTATAATTTGATGATCCAAATAAATATATAACCACTCCACCGATCATACAAACCTCGCGGCGGTACCTTCCATTTGAGCTTATGTGTGATGCGTCCAACTTCACGGTTGGAGCTGTCTTATCTCAGAGGGCGGAGGGACGTTCACATGTGATTTCGTTTTCATCGAGGATGTTGGATTTTCCCAATAAAACTACACCATAATAGAAAAGGAGTTTCTTGCTGTTATATTTTCTTTAGATAAATTTCATTCATATTTATTGGGATCTAAAGTAGTTGTATTTTCTGACCATGAAGCTTTGAGGTACCTTCTAAAGAAGCCAGATGCAAAGCCACAACTTATCCGTTGGATGCTCATTCTTCAAGAGTTTGACATCAAGATAAAGGACAAGAAGGGGTCAGAGAATTTGGTGGCAGACCACATGAGCAGGCTTACTCACACACTAGAGGGTGACACCTTGGACCATGTACCACTTCGGGAAACTTTCCCCGATGAGCATCTCTATAAAATATTAGGTACGCATCCTTGGTATGCTGATTTAGTAAATTACATTGTTGCATCTGAAACCCCTGCAAATTTAAAGAAACATAAAGTCCAAAAATTAAAAAGTGAGTCTCGGTATTATGTTTGGGATGATCCATACCTCTAGCGCATGTGTAGTGATCAAGTTATTAGGAGTTGTGTTCCTGATCATGAGTTGGAGTCTGTTTTACATTTTTTTCATACACTTTCTTATGGTGGACACTTTAGACCCCAATGGGAAACTAGGAAAGTTTTGGACTCTGGATTATATTGGCCTAGCTTATTCCACGATGCCCATGTGTTTTTTTAGTCATGCTCTCGTTGCCAACAGACTGGGAACATTTCTAGGAGACATGAGATGCCCTAAAAACCCATACTATTCTGTGAGATTTTTAATGTATGGGTCATCTATTTTATGGGTCCTTTTCCTAGTTCCTTTGGTTTTTTGTACATTTTGGTTGCTGTTGATTATGTGAGTAAATGGGTGGAGGCTAAGGCCACCAGGACTGATGATTCTCATGTTGTTGTGGACTTTGTCAAAACACAATTTTTTTGTAGGTTTGGAGTACCGAAGGCCATCATTAGTGATCAAGGGACACACTTTGGCAATTGGAATTTGGCTTCCCTCCTTTAGAAGTATGGGGTGACACAAAACATCAAAACCATACCACCCCCAAACAAATGGCCAGGCTGAGGTTTCAAATAGGGAATTGAAACAAATTTTGGAGAAAACCGTTCATCCAATTAGGTAGGATTGGATCAAGCACTTGGATGATGCGTTGTGGGCTTATAGGACAGCATACAAGACCACCATTGGCATGTCCCCATTTCATATTGTTTTTGGGAAATCATGTCATCTCCCCGTGGAAGTTGAGCATCGAGCTTATTGGGCTATAAAGAAATTCAACATGGATTTGGCCCAAGTTGGAATCCAACGGAAGCTGCAAATTCAAGAGCTTGAGGATATTCTATTGTCTTCATATGATAACTCAAGGCTCTATAATAAAAAATCAAAAGAAGCTCATGATATAATGATCCAGCAAAAGGAGTTTCATGTTGGAGAGAAAGTCCTTCTCTACAGTTCACGACTGAAGCTGATGCCTGGTAAGTTGCGTTCTAGATGGTTAGGTACTTATATTGTATCTAATGTTTTACCTTATGGTGCAGTGGAGATCACACTAGTGGACATTGGAAGAAGCTTTACAGTCAATGGGAAACGTTTGAAGAGATACATTGAGGGATTTCCTACTAATGCAGTAGATTTTATCACACTGCATGACCCCATCATCACTTGAGCACATCAGGCTATTCCTAACCCTTTCACTTTTATATAGTTTTTACTATTTAAAAATTCTGCATTTCATGTGCATATATCATCTCATGGGTTCACATTGAGGACAATGAAATATTTTAAGTGTGGGGTATGGAACCTTTTAGTTTAGTAATTTCAATTGTTTTCCTGTTTAAAAAAATAAAACAAAAAAAAATTGTGTGTTTTTCAAATTTTGTGTGTTTATTTTTCAATTTTCTTTGTGTTTTTGAAATTTTTGAGCTGAAATGATTCTCATCACAATTTTTAAATGCATATAAATGATTGAAACAATTTATCCCATGAAACTGAGCTTAAATGAATGCTGAAAATGACTTTGTTTCAAGTTCAAATATTTAGTAATTTCATGAAATGTACATTGAATTTTGAATCCCATGCCACATCTCACTGTCTTTATATTTGAAATCAATTTCCTGTGAGGATTTTGAACCATTATTTTAATATTCTTTACATTCACCTCACTTCTTGAGAGAACCAAACCATGAATGATTTAACCAGAATTTGATTTATTCCTATCAAAACTTAAGGGTTTGAGGTACTTATGTTTAAATGATTGAGGCATTTGTTTGGTATTAAAGCCCCTATTTCAAATAATCATTTTTTATAATGGCCTACCTTGAACATTTAATCCTTATAGCCTTTATAATACATGCATATCCTATTAGGTTAGCCACATTACAATCCAATTTTCCCTATCCAACCAACTCTTGAAGTGAAATTGCATAATCTAGTTGATCTTAAGTATGGGGGAAACTATCTTGTGTTGTGCTACCACATTTTGTGATACTTCAGATGAAAAATTAAATTATGAAGAGGTGTGTTTGCTGATAAAGAAAAAAATTATATTGAAAGCTGTGCCTTTCTGAAGCTTTCATGATAAAAGAAGCTGTGCCATTCAGGAGCTTCTAATAGAGGGGGAAATCTGGGCCTATCTGGAGCTTTTAAGAAAATCATGTTTGAGAAGATTGACATTTTTACTGTGGAAATGTTGAATGGTGTGAAAATTCATTTATTTTTCATGATGATGGAGCTAAATTGATACTATGGGGATTGAGGAGAAGACCATATTTAAGTGAAAATTATATTAATGCAATTTTGCTTCTAAAAGAGTCAAGCCCTCCTCATTCAGCCTCAGAATTTTTCACATCTAAATACTATGAACCGAAAGCCACAGAACAACCCTAAAAAGTCCTCATGATAAACATATGTCCTTGACTCACATCAGTTAATGATGTATGAATTTATCAAGCCTATGGTGACCCTTGTATGAGTTTGGATCAGAAAGACATTGCAAAAAAAAATTGACATTTGTGTCATAAGAGAAAATTTAAGTGAGGTAAGTGTTTTGTGCATGGGAGGATAAATAAAGTGGAAGTATATTTAATGATATAAATTAAGAACTTGAAATAATGGTTTTTATGAGGCATGATATCTTTTGTTTCATTGTGTGTAATTGTTTTATCTCAAGGATTTGTTTTTTAAAATTGGTTTTGATTTGATATTGATGTTTACTTGATATGAGGTTTATCCCGGGAGTGCAAAAGGGTAAGTGTGGGGGAGTTGATAAAAAACTATTTTGTTGAATATTTTATTGATAATAAATGATATAAATTCCTCACATTATTCTCAATATGATCAATTATGAAATATTTGGGATTAGATAATTTATTTGCAAATTTGATGAAAAATTCAGTTTTACCCTTTTAAAAGTCACTGTAGTATTTCGGGCATAAATATTGTTATGTAAAATATTTTGACATAAAATTTTGTAAATGTGTTCCTGTCTTAATGGGATATAAATTCAATTTAGGATATGGGAGCTGGATCGTGCATTTTAGAGGAGTAAATGGGCCATGAAGATAAAGGTGGACAAAACCATTGAGATTGGACATTACTTCACCATTTGGGCTGTATCTTCTTCATCTGGGCTTGGATTGAGCCCAAAATTTGGGGAAAGATCAGGGAAATGATTTTTAACAAATCATCCACCTAGAAGGCTGGATAATTCAAGCGTTTTGGAGGTCAACTATGTGGTGAAACTTGGAATAAAATATTTTCCCGAGTTTTTAATTTCACACTTAAAAAGTTATGTAACCCTAGCCCTCAAAAACTCTATTTAAAGGGGGTTTTAACTCTTTGATAGAGCTGGTAGAGGATTTGGGAAGGTTTTTTCCAAAGGGTGTATCTTGGGAGCCCCTAAAAACTCTTGGAAGAAGTAAGGC
Source organism: Viscum album (assembly GCA_963277665.1). NCBI lineage: Eukaryota > Viridiplantae > Streptophyta > Magnoliopsida > Santalales > Viscaceae > Viscum > Viscum album. The sequence goes on from OY728160.1 coordinate 643,376,993, forward strand.
TTTGTGCAAACCTCTCTTCCAAAAAGGCTCTCCTCTCCCACCTCCTATTTATATTTCTTTTCTTTCATGTTTGTATCTTGAATTTATCTTCAAATAATCTTTTGTGTTATTCCATTTTCTTCTTCTGTTAATCTTACTAATTGGGTTATAATCAAGAGTGGAGACAAGATTGAGTTCTACCCTTTAAATCCTTTGCTCATGCAAAACGTCTCCACGATGACCACACCACCCAAGGAAGAGTAGTTTTTTAGTGATCAATATATCTTCTACCCTCTTCATTTAATTATTTTTAATAATTGAGATAATGTAATTAACTTAATATGATTCATGAATTGTGTTTTTAAATTGTAATAAACTAAGAAAGAAATTTAACAATTAACACAAAAACACGCGAGGTTGAGATTTTGTGTAAATTGTGAGAGCACGATCTTAATCGGTAATACAAGACCACACGGGATAAATTTGTAGATTTCAAATATAATCCCTAAGCACAATTCATACTCATTTAAAGAATGGATATGTGATCTAATTAACCACTGAACATAAGCTAACCTTAGAAAAACAATCAATGCAGGGTGCTGCGATTGCGTGTTCTGAAGCTAGCCTAGGGTTTAAGTAATTTCATATTTGTGGTAAAGTTAACTCTCTTAGGGTTCGAGGATTAACAAATTAGGGGTTCACAATTAAGTGAATATTGATTTAAATGATAATGATTAATAAATAAATGAAGAGTTAGAGTTAGATCGATTACCCCTTTTAAAATATTTTCTAAAAAAACCATATTATGGTTGTGTGTTTTTAATCAAACATCATTTCAAAATTAAAAACAAAAAAATGAAATCTTCTTCCAGCAAACTTCTTCAAGTTTTTTAAACAATAAATAACCACCCCATCCTTTCAAGTAGTGTCTTAATTCTATTATATTTTATTTTTAGAATACCTCTAGAAAGTTGTTTTAATTCACTTCCTCCTTTGAGAGACAACCTTGGTTAGCCACTCTGCTGCAACTAAGTACCCCAAAATCAGAGTAATAATTTGAAGGAGCCCATGACAGTGCTCTTTCATGCCGACTCACTTAACTTAAAAAAAAGTTCAAACCACTATTCTGGGATCACCGGGCCTCGGAATGGTGTTCTGTCTTTGCACCTAGTCTCGTATTAATTCCATATAATATTTAAAAATAATATACGGAAAATCTGAGACATTAAATTCTCCCTACCTTGGGAATTTGCATCCCCAAAAAGCCAAAACAAGACTACTCAAAAAGATGTGGGTACTGGGCATGAATTTGAGCCTCCCGCTCCCACATGATCTTCTGAAGATTCATATGATCCCACCGAACGCGCACTAAGGGAATTGATCACCCACAAAGGATCCTCTCCTGCTTATCCTTGATCTTCACCAGGTACTCAAGAAAGGTCACTCCATCCTCAATGTCGAGCTCGCCCCAGTCGATGACGTGCGATGGGTCATGCCCGTATCTACTCTACTGCAACCTGTGGAAGACATCATGTACCTGATGCAATTGTGGTGGTAGATCCAGGCAGTACGCAACCTCATCAACTCTATACAGTATCTGGAAAGGTCCGATGAAACTCGGAGATAGCTTTCCGCCTCGGCCAAATATCCATAACCCTCGTAGAGGTGAGACCCGAAGAAAGACATGGTCTCCCTCCTCAAACTCCAGGGGTCTCCATCGCCTATCAGCATAAGACTTCTACCAGCTCTGTGCAGTCTTCATCCGCTCCTGGATGAGATACACCTTCTCGGTGGTAGCTCGCACCAACTCTGGACCCATGAGTGCTGACTCTCTGGGGTCAGTCCAGCCAAGTGGTGACCGGTAGGGTCTCCCATAAAAATCCTCGAAAGGTGCCATACCAATGGTGGAGTGGTAGCTGTCATTATATGCAAACTCCACCAGTGGTAAGTGGTCCTACCAACTATGAACAAAGTTTAAGATACAGGCCCACAACATATCCTCCAGAACATGCATGGTCCTCTCTGTCTAACCATCGGTTTGGGGATGGAACGCCATGCTCAAGCGTAGCTGAGTCCCAAAGGCCTCCTGTAATCCCTTCCACAACCGGGATGTAAAGTGGGCGTCTCAGTCCGAGACTATCTTCTAAGGGATTACATGAAGTCGAACTATCTACTGCATGTAGAGGCATCCCAAGCTCTCTACGGAACACTGCACTCTGATAGCTAGGAAGTAGGCCGAATTGGTGAGTCGGTTAACGATCACCCAAATGGAATCATGCCTCTTGGACGTCCGTGGTAAGCCTGTCACGAAGTCCATCGATATTCCATCCCACTTACACCATGGAACTTGCAGGGGGTGAGTTAATCCTACTGGAACCTGGTACTCATCCTTCACCTACTGGCATGCGAGGCATCATGAAACAAACTCTGCTACAGCCTTCTTCATGCCTGACCACTAGAACTATCATTGGAGATCCTGGTACATCTTTTCCACTCCAGGATGTACCACCTAGGGGGACGTATGAAACTCCCGTAGGACCTCTTCCTACAACGCTACTGGTAAAACAGTGTATCCTCAGAAAAGAAGTACATGATCCCCTCGTTGCGAATATCCATCAAGAGCATGTCCTATGGATAAATGAGCACGTAAAGCCTCACAGTCGACATCCCTAAGCTGCGCTTCCCTAAATCGTTGTAAGAGTATAGGGGTGACAGCCATAGACTGCAGGTAAGCAGCATCCTCTCCATCCATAAAGGATAACTGCAACGTGGCTAACTGCTCTGTCGCCTCACTCAACAGCTTCGATCTCGACCTTCTGCTAAGGGAATCCTCCACCTTGTTCCCCTTCCTAGGAATATATTTGATCTCGAAATCATAATCTTGGAGGAACTCTATCCAACACCTCTACCTCAGATTCAGATCCTTCTGTGATAAGATGTACTTAAGGCTCTTGTGGTCAGAGTAGACGATGAACCGCTCGCCCATAAGGCAGTGTCACCACATCTTCAATGTGAATACTACCACAACCAACTTGAGATCATGGGTCAAATAGTTATTCTCATGTGACCTAAGCTGGAACGAACCATAAGCAATCACTTCTTGTCTCTACATCAGGACACATCCTAGCTCGGTCCCTGATGCGTCACAGAAAACTATTTACTCAATACCCTCCTCCAGCAACCTCAAGATTGGGGTGCTCGTCAAACTCTGTCTCAACTGATCGAAAGCCTACTGGCACTTATCCATCCATCTAAAGTGTTGACTCTTCCTGTTCAAGGCTATTATCGGTGATGATATTCGGGAGAAATTAGGAATGAATCTCCGGTAATATCCTGCCAACCCAAGGAAGCTTCACACCACTGTCACGCTCCAAGGTGGCTCCCATACTAACACTACCTCCACCTTGGCTGGGTCCACCGCCACTCCGTCTGCTGAGTTGACGTTCCCCAAAAGGTGGACCTCTTGAATCCAGAATTGGGACTTCGAGAGCTTCCCATAAAGCTGGTGCTCTCAGAGTACATCTAGAACTATCCGCAAGTGTCTCACGTGCTCCTCCTCTGACGCCGAGTAGAAAAGAATGTCGTCGATGAAGACCACTTCGAACCAATCCAAGTACGTCTAGAAGATATGGTTCATTAATCCCATGAACACTGAGGGGGCGTTTGTCATGCCGAAAGGCATCACCAAGTACTCATAGTGACTGTAGTGGCATCTGAAAGCCATCTTCGGTATATCCTCGTCCCGTACTCGTAACTGGTGATAACCTGATCGAGGGCCAACCTTCGAGAACCACTTTGCCCCTCTCAGCTGATCGAAGAGGTCATCGATTCTCGGTAGTGGATACTTGTTCTTCATCGTCACCTGGTTTAGGTGCCGGTAATCTATGTACAACCTCAAACTTCTATGTTCCTTCTTGGAAAACAAAAATGGGGCCACCCAGGGTGAAACAATGGGTCTCAAGAAACCCTTTCTCTAAAAATCCTCCAACTTCACCCTCAGCTCACGAAGCTTTGTGGGAGCCATTCGATATGCTGATGAAGAAATCAGAGCCATCTCGGGGTGCAAGTCGATACATAAGTCGATTTCCTCATGGGGAGGTAGTCCTGGGACATCTTCAAGAAAGACATCCTCGTACTCTGCCATTGCTACGGGGAACTGGGAGCTCATCAAATCTACTACTCTGAGGGCAAGGATATCCAACTCATGAGTGACCAGCTGCACCCTCCTATGCATGAGCTGACTCCGTACTTCTAGGTTCTCCTTTTCTCTGACAAAGGAAAACATCGTCCTGTCACTGCGGACACACCGCACTCTTTTCCTAAAACAATCAATCTGGGCATGGACTACAGATAACCAATTCATACCGAGAATGACTTTGTAAGGCAACGATGCTAACACAAAGAGGTTCCAACCAAAAATCTCACCTCCAAGGGTAAGATCGCACTTCCTAAAATGGTGCGTGATCATCGAGTCTCCTCCCGTAGGTGTATCAAAGCATAAGGATCGAGTCAACGGTTCTATTGAAATCCCAATGTTTCACACAAGACATGTGGCTATGAAGGAATGACTTGCGCCTGTGTCTATAAGTGTGAAAACTAAGGTAGAGAAGACATAGATTGTACCTCGTATCATCCCTAGAGCCCCTGGGTTATACGCCTCGACCGCATGCAGCTGTCCTTGACCATGTCCCCCAGCTCCCTGAGCCTAGTGAGGAACTCCTGGGGGTGGTGGTGGAAGTAAGTTGAAGCGTATTCCACCACCTGCAGCTCTCCCTACTCCTCTGCCACATCCGCCGCCTGAAGGGTCTGTCTGCTTCACTCTCTACCTCTTCCTCGGTGGTCCATCCACCGCTTCCCTGTCAGCATCTTGATGGGTCATACAATCTTTAGCGAGATGTCCCCTACCATCACATGCATAGCACCACTTCTCTCTAGGATGACTGGATCCATAATGAGAGCCCTGGACTTTCGATCCCCTATCTTGGGTCCTCCTCTGATGTCTCTCACGTCCTGATACTTACATCCAACATTGGCACCCTAATGCCGAGGTCTCCGGACCTGTCTACCTGCTGCTGACTGTCATCGACCGTCTCTGATCCACCAAGAAGCTCTCGATCACCAAGGCCTGCTCGAGCACTCCAGCATAGGGAGAAATGAATAGAGGCACAACAATAGATCAGTTGTCTTATTTTAGACCTCGCTCGAAGGTCCGAGCTCTGAAGTACTGATCTCTGAACATATCCATCGAGTACCTGGAAAGGTTGGTGAACCTCAATGAATAGTCAGCTACCGTCATACTGCCCTAATGGAGCTGAAGAAGCTCCTGGATACATACCGCTCTCAATATAACCAGAGATAAATCCTCCCTAAAGAGTCGCTCGAACTCTGTCCATGAAAGAGTCTCCTTGTTGTGAGTCTGCGTGGTCAGACTCCACCATCGTCCCACTGAACCCTAAAGAAGGATTGCTCTTCGGATCACCATTTGGTCTGCTGGTATCCTCACTAGGTGAAAAAATATAATCACTGCCTCAAGCCAGACCTCATCCACTAGAGGGTCGAGCTCGCCTCAGAATCTGAGTGGTCTCTGTCTTTGGAACTCATGGAGAATGCTAAGTCTGTGCTCCTCATCGGTCGGTACTGTAGGTACCACATGCTTCTCCATTGGTGGTGGCATAACAGGTTCACCACCTGGTGGAAACGCCTGGGGAACTAGTCCCTGTATCGAAGCCTCGTCACTAAGGGGGTCATCCTTGTGATCATCCTACTGAATCCTAGTGGGTATGCATCATGGAGGCATCCTATAAAAAAACCAGATGTACCATGAGTATATATAGATAGCTGAATCAAAGGACATGGAAAATATAACCCATTTTTAATTGATTAATGTAACTTTCTTTTATTTCCCCGCAACCAGTGTTTTCGTGTACTGAGTTGAAAATAAGGTTATCAGAGTTCTGGTGTATGGATACGTCAGCCACCCGCACCAACACTGGAGTCTCTGGCCTGGAATCCGAGCTCGAAACACTTAACACCATTTCCCCAAACTCAATCTCATAGACTCTTGTTTCTAAGGTAGAACTGACCACCTCTGATAGCACTATGTCATGACGCGTCCCAGTGGGTCCCATGCCTTGACTACCCAAGCCCGCCCCTAATAGGCTAGGGGCTGATGACTAGCACTGAGTAGGCATATCACTAACATGGGAGGCATTGCCTAAGAACCTGTACATATGCACACGTCTCCAAGACCACAAATGATGAAATGTAAAAACAACTACTAAGGAACAAAATGCATGCATACAACTAAACCAAACCAACAGAGTATGATGGAAATTAAAGTGCTGAAAGAAAACTGAGCCAGAATACAAACCCACCAAAATAAGAGTCTGAAATGTGAAAATTCCATCCTGTAAACACAAAGAGGTACTGGGACTGCTGCTCGTAGCAGTAGGAATGCCTCAGCCTGTAGGGAACTCAGAAAGCTCCCTCCTATCCTAGTCTTCCCTGGACCCTGTCAAAAGGCTGTTCGTCTTCACAAGACATGACACGTGCGGGCAAAGCCCGTGGCGAGGTGAGTATAACAATACTCAGTAGAGGACCCCAAAAAACCACAAAGCAATACATGAAGTAAAGTTACAGTCAGATCTACATAGTATATGTCTATAGAACATATAGCAGAGAAACAAAAACCAGATATTCTGAAAACACAGACCCATAGTCTAGAGACAATTCACAAAACCACATACCCCCATCTAGGGATTTAGTTCGAAGATTCCAAGAAGGACTCGTTCTGGGAGAACACACTCCATGAGTCTGGTAGCTTTGATGACATGCATCCAAGAAGTACTGTTCGTCAGGAAATGTCACGAGAGATAGTTACACTCATTAAGAGAGACACACTCCAAAGTGGGAAGATCACGATAGATAGATACACTCATTACGAGAGACACACTCTTGAATGGGAAAAATCATGATACACAAATGAGGATTACTCCCATGGCCATGGTGGATACTGTGACTCATTCGAATTCACTAGCTAGGTATAGGATCAATTCCCGATAGAGTTGGTCATGTCGATTCCTAACTCTACCTTGGGTTAGGAATGGATAGAGGATCTCACTCTGGGCCTCTCAGAGGGTTTCCTGACTCTATCACAGAAATCCCCCTAAAGGGATCATACTCATGTAAAAAGGAAATGATGCCTGAACTTCAGGGGGATGAGAAGAAGGGGAACTAACCCAAACAAAACATGTCTAAGACACAGTGAACAAGAGAACCAAGAGATTTTCCAAAAAGTACACGGCGTGTAGAAAAGTCACACACCGTGTCTTCTGACCCCGGGTACTGCCCATGTACAATGGTCTGTGTCGTAAGGCTAGTCATGAAGAAAAAGTCAATACACAGCGTGTGGTACAGATTACATGCCGTGCCCGAGTATCTGGGGTCGGTTCCATGTACGCTGGCTATGTGCCCGTACACGGCCTCCACCCGTGTATTCCAACCCATGTAATTGGTACACGGGGTGACCCATGCTACTGGACTCACCTGGCCATGTGGTGTAGTACACGACCATGTACTACACCCCGTGTGCGTGTATCCCCTGGATACACGTCGAGCTTCGGGGAAAGTCCAACACGTCGTGTGACCAGGGTCCCACACCGTGTGATTCCTCTCTGACCCCCGAAACCCTAGCCACCACCACCGGTACTACACGTCGTGTTCTTTGTAAGTACACGCCGTGTATCTCGGAATTTTCTAGAAGTGACGCTCTTTGCCGGTGCACCTCCCTTACTGCCCCGTTTGCCGATCTGACCATCCAATCACCACGAAACTCCAGAATCTAGGTCACCCCAACATCCTGATGTCTTTTCTGTTTTTTTTTTGGGCCTCTGATCAGCCCTGCAAATGCGTTTTGATCAACCCACACAAATAATGGTCAAAGAATAGTAATTACCGAACCATGTTGATTCGTCTGCCGCCATTGCCGTCACACCTCCACTAGGTCGTCTCGATGTCAGATCTCCAATTTGGGATCATTGCATCACAAAACGGATGCACAATGATCCGTTGTTCATCTTCCCACGAAGAACGTGAAGAATATGAAGAATGCGCGAGAGAAGAAAGGGGGTGGAAATCCTGAAAATAAATTGAGGAACGAACCTCAGCCATCGTTCCTCAAAGCATTGATCTTCTCCCGTTAGTAGGATCAAATGGAGAAGTATCAAAATGATAAAAAATAATCATGGATCAATCCCCAAAAACATCCCAATAGAAACCCTCCCATAAGAACGCATGAATCCACGAATCAAATTGTTCGTGGTTGATCTATGTTCGTCGTTTAAATCAAAAACGGGGAAAAATAATTTAAATATCAAACCCCTACCTCAAAAGGGATCGATCGCTGATGAAGAGGTCATGCTGCCGCCATCGTCGTGATACTTTAACTCATTGGCGCAACGATTATCAGCTTTGATTTGTCATTGTTCTTCACTGAGAGTTTTCTCCAAGGCTCCACGAATTCTCTAGAGTTTTCTCTCAATTTTCCATCAATGACCATCTTTCGATTAACCCATTAAAAAGGGGAAGCACGTTTTGGAATTCCATCACACTGAGGCATTAATGAGTCAAGTTGTTATTTCTATGTCATTATGACGTGGAATTAATTATTAAAAAGATGCCCCATCGTAGTGATAGAATGAATGCTTAAAAATAAAATAAACTTTTACATTTATTTTATTTTATTTTACTAAAAACGTCCAAAAATTAACATTTTACCTGGACCCGCAATTGTCGAGGTTAGACCCGTTCTTAGGTAAAGTCTTCATCCCGAACGCAATGGTGCCCTCCTATTTTTAACCTGGGCATCCATTTGGAAACTTCCAAAAACGTGCACAAGTTCCGACTCACTTAACTTAAAAAAAAGTTCACACCACCATTCTGGGATCACTAGGCCTCCGAATGATGTTCCTTCTCTACACATGGTCTCTTATTAATTCCATATAATATTTAAAAATAATATATGGAAAATCTGAGACATTAAAATTCTACTCAAAGGAATATGACTTTATGGATCATGAACCAAAGGAATGGTTCATCCATGAATTTCCTTCTTCTAATGATCCTGGATCTCTACTGGTCTCTCCATATACATTACGCCTTCCTCAATATCCAACTCTCCCCATGCAATGACATGGGATTTGTAACGACCCAAAATTTCATTAATGGAAATCCCTCTTGATCTAATTAAATGTCTCTTTATGTAAAATGTTTATATAAAATGTCAAATTCTTTGGTTTTTGGTTAAGAATTATGACCCCTACTAATATAGCTGTTGAATAGTGATCACATGATTAGTATAAATATAGGGCTTTAACAAATCCAATTATTCAGACAAAGGAAGTGATGGACTCATCCAGTAGACATGCCCCATACGAAGCCCATTTGTCCGATCTCAGAAAGCAGTTTGCGTCTTTGGTCTTCGCTCTTGAACAAGCCCAAGCCGAGCTTGAATATGTTAATATTGAGTGGGACCGCCTAAGAGAGAAGTGGAAGTTGATAGAGATTACCACCAGAGAAATGTTATCTGAGCCACCCCAAGTGTCTGTCACCATCACACACCATACTCTTCAGTCTTATGCAGGTGTTATAAATGGTTATGTAACAAGACCTTAGCACTATGTTTATGTACATTATTTTTTGTATATAATAATGAATATACTTTCATTTTGTTATTATTACCTTGTAAATAGTTTTTTAAATCACAAATAGTATTTTTAGTTAATGTTCATCTAAGAAATCTATTTTGATGAATTAATGGATTTTTGAATTAAATAATATTTAAATAAAATATTATTATTATTATTAGATTAATTTTTATTAAATATAAATGATCGTATAATTTTATGAATGCAATTGTAATTTTAATTAAGGTTTGACAACCATTTTTTTCAAAACCCATGAATTTTCGATAAATATAGGTTTTTATTTTAAAAGTGAAAATTAATATATTTAGAAAATTAATTAGATAAAATGAATATTATTTCTTGAATTAGGACCTTGAAATTTTCAAACATTGATTTTTTTTATAATTTTCTGAGATAGTCAAATGTTTGGGTAAAAATTAAATACCATTTAAATATATAATGTGTTTTATGAAAACATAATGAGCCAATAGTGATGTAATAAAATACTATAAACTTTATTTTCAGCCAATATATGTTTTAACATTAAAATAAATTGAATTTGGGTTTGTTTTATTTATTTTACCAAGCTTTTTTGGACCCTTCAAGACTTATTAAACATTTTGTCTTTTTAAATTGTTTTCCTTGGGAGTGTGACTCACCTCCACATAAGAAACCCCATTATTTTAAGATGTTCGAACTTTGGCCTTATAAAATATTTTTTTCCACTTCCCTTTTCCAAAAACCATGGGAAAAAACCATGGGCTGGTTTGTGGTTTGGATTAGTTTAATGTGAGGTGTCCCAAACCTAAATAATAAAGAATTCCCTCACCTTTCCTATATAAACCCACCCAAGATCCCACTTAATCCTTACTAAAAGCCTTTGGATTTCGTCCAACCTCTTCCCTCCTCTCTATAGAATCCTCCCAAGGTGCCCCAAGCTCCCAAGAATCCTCTCTCAAGCATCTCTCAAGCCTTTGGAAGCACACTTCCAAGTAAGGTATTTCTTCCTTTCTCATTTTGTCCAATTTTCTTTAAGTTGATATGCCCATTTGTTTTCAAATAAAAATGTTGGGGGTACGATTTATAACCTACCCCATACTTCTCTATTTATGTTTTATTGATGGGATACCCATTTCTCTCTCATTAAATGCCTCCCATGTACACCCGTTACTATGCCGAAATTCCGAAAGGAATTTCTCTCTCCTCATTTACATTCAAGCAATTCTATTGTATCATGAATCTAAATTCCATTACATTTGTTGGGACTTATATCTATATGGCCCTCTTACTATCCATGTCATGTAAATATAATGAGACACCCCTTTATCTCTCATCAACTATTTTTATTAGTTCTTATGTCACGCCGCTATGCTGCCGAAATTGCACCTTGCTTTTCCAAGCCAAAGTCATTATGTAGTGAATACCATGCACATTTCTCTATCAAGGGTATTGAAATTTATGCATATTTACTTATTGTTTAAATAGTTTCATGTATTTATTCCAAATTCTTTTATCATGGCATAAATTATTATGTTGAATGATTCAATGTTTTATGATCAATGTGGCACACTTATGCATGAAATGAAATGTTTAAGAAGGGTGTGCCCTGACAGCGCTCCAATGCATTGGGTAAAGTATAGTATCATGATACGTCATGTGAAATGGGTGTTTAATCATTCTAATTCAAGTTCAATGAGGTTTTACTCATTCTTCATGTGCAATAAGGGTTTACTCATTCTCCATGTGCAATGATAATTGGCTCTTGCTAATTCCATGTTAAGTGTTGTTGCCACATTTCCATGTCATGATTATCATGCTTTATCATGAATTTATGTTTATGCTTCTCTTGTGCTCTATTGATAAGCCTATTGTCTAATAGGTATTTTATTCCTCATGTTATTCCATTATTATTCCCTTACTGGGCTTTATAGCTCACCCTTTTCTTATGCATGTCCTCAGGTTATCCCATGCAATACTAAGTACGAAGGAATGTAGTGGGCGTGTAAAGAAAGTTTTCAATAAAGATGTTGTATCTCATGTTTTAAGTTGTTATGTAATGATCCTAAGACCCAAAGACACTAGACCTCTCGATCTTCTATGTTGTATCAAGTGAAGTTTATGTAATAAATTATGTTTAATTGTGTAATAAAAAGTAGGGTTGTCATAGTTTGTATCAAAGGATAGGTTTAGTTGTTTTTGGGATTAGAATTAGAAAACCCTAGTAATTCCTTAGAGACAAGACTAAGTATAATAAAAACATACCAAAGTTTTTGTGAGTATTGAGTAAGTGGTTTATCAAGAAAATACATCCCTGTCTGGATACGAGAAGGTAGAGGCGGCTCTGGCACAGATGTATCCTAGGGGTAAAACCCGAAAACACCACTTTGAGCTAGACTCGAATGAGAACTGGTGCATAACAGTGGGCCTTGCTGCACTCTTGGTTATGACACTCCTGGGCGATATGATTTGGTAGATTCACAATATTAGTATGAACCATTACTAAGGGACTACAAAAATGCCCTAAGAATATATGTTAGAAAGTAGATCATGGATAACATAGACTAAAGACAATAGATTCGTATGTTAAGGAAATAAAAGTTATTTATAAGTCATCAGTTTTGTCCTTGTATTACCCTTTATGTGTTACCCCTAACTTTCCTTTTATTCTAGCCAATGGCCGTTAATAGGAGGACTCGGGCTAACAACCGATGTGAAGATCAATGTGATGACTGTACTAATGAGATGCCCAATCCAATGGGAAAGGCAATCTGCACTTTGTCATGCTTCTCTCTTAGATAACTCAAGATTTGAATAGAAACATGGGTCAAGAGGAATGTTCAACCCCCCTAAGAAAGAAAAAGTCACTATCAAGATATTTATGAAACAACGACCTCCTACTTTTAATGGATCATCCGATCCCTCAATCGCTGAACAATAGATCAACTCCATTGAAAAGATGTTCTCCGTCCTTAAATGTTCCGAACAAGAGAAGAATCTCATAACTGCTTATCATATGGAGGGTGAAGCTGATCAATGGTGGACATTGATCAAAAATTAAAAGCCTGAGGAGGAGATCGAGGTGTTGGAATGGAAGGATTTCCGGAAGATGTTTTTTGATAAATATTTTCCACACACCCTCTGACTTAATATGGAAAAGGACTTACTTGCCCTACAAAAAAAAGACAACAAATTTGTTGGAGCGTACGATGAAAAATTCAAAAGTATTTCACGATACACTTATGGCTTTGTCATTACCCCCAAATTCGAGGTTGACCACTTCTTTGGTGGCCTGAAACCTAGCCTACGTAATGTACTGGAGATCCGTGACTTCGACAGCTATGATGAAATTTTCCGATGTGCCCTCAAGGACGAAATATAGATCAGAGAATATCAAGGGTATTATGAGGCTAAGAAGAATAAGGTGGAATTCAATGCTCGTGGTCCGATGGATAAATCCAACGGTTCTAAGAAGATCCAGCACCCCACTTGCCAAAGGTGCGAAAAGAAGCACCCTAGAAATTTTCTGAAGGGGATGGGGAAATGCTTTAGGTGTGGAAGAAAAGGGCACCTGGATATTAACTGTCGGCAAGAAATACCCACAGATGCGATAGAGAGGAGGAATGATCCATTCGAACCTCAATGCGTGGTTCATTGATACAACTGAAAAGAACCAGGGCATCTTGCAAATCATTTCCCTAAGCCAATGGTTTTTGGAGGCAACCAACAACCTCTAAGGAAGAAAGGGTGAGATTTTTCCATTACTAATACCGAAGTGAACCCCAAAAATGAAGTGGTGACAGGTACGCTAGTTAATCATTCAAGAATAGCGAACATAATTTTTGATTCAGGTTCTATGCATTCTTTTATATCTCGAAAGTTTAGTAGAACAATCCCAGAACCACCACAAATCATGGAAGTGAATATGTCAGTGAGTACAAAAAATGGGGAAATCATTGAATCCCATGAATATAACTCCTTCCCTATCATAATCTATCTATTGAACTTCCTGAGGAACCTCATCATACTACCTATGGTGGAATTTTATGAAATTCTTTTAATGGATTGGATTTCCTTATATAGAGCCAACATAAATTTCCATGAGAGGGAAATAAATCTCCATGTGTAGAATCGACCCCCGATTCTTTACAAGTGCAAGGAGGAAGATGAATCTTATTTAGCTCCATCATCTCAAGCATAGATATTAATACCCTATGAGCATGCGTATCTGGCTCAGATGATTGAGTATAAGGAGGCATCCATCCTAGAAGACATTCCCATTGTGAGGGAATTCTCTAAAGAGTTTCCTGAGGAATTGCCTGGTCTTCCTCCTAGAAGATATGTTGAATTCTCAATTGATCTTATACCTGGGGCATTTCTAAAATCCAAGACTTCATATAGAATGGCTATTTTGCAGCTTGAGGAGCTAAAAAAACAACTACAGGAGAATCTGGATAAAGGTTTTATACGCTCAAGTGCTTCACCATGGGGTGCACTAGTCCTCTTCATCAAGAAGAAGGATGGGTCGATGATCCTTTGCATCGATTATTGTGAGCTCAACAAAATCATGATAAAGAACAAGTATCCTCTACCATGAATTGATGACTTCTTCAATCAGTTCCATGGAGAACAATACTTCTCCAAGGTGGATTTGCTGTCAGGATATTATCAAGTAAGGGTGAAGAAGGAAGATATCCCCAAGACCGCTTTTCGTACAACATACATGCACTATGAATTCATAGTAATGCATTTTAGACTCACTAATGCTCTAGAAATCTTCATGTACTTGAGGAATAGAGTTTTTAGATATTACCTTGACAAATTTGTGGTAGTCTTTATAGATGATATTATGATATACTCCAAAACCAAGGAGGATAATGAGGAGCATCTAAGAACTGTACTGGAGACCTTGCGGAAGTAGAAGCTCTATGAAAAGTACAACAAGTGTGAGTTATGGTTGAAGGAGGTATAATTATTAGGGAATATCATCACAAGCAATGAGATATCTATGGATCCATCCAAAATAGATGCAATTGAGGGATGGCCGAGGCCAACATCTTTAACAGATATCCATAGCTTCTTGGGTTTAGCTGGATATTATCGAAAATTTGTGAGAAATTTCTCATGATTGTACAACCCTCTTACTAAGATAACTTGGAAGGTAGTAATGTTTTCTTGGAGTGATGAATGTGAAGAAAGCTTCAAGGAGTTGAAAAGGAGGCTTATCACTGTGCCCATGCTCACTTTACCCACAAGTGGAGAAATTTTTGTGGTATTCAGTGATGCTTCGAAGAAGGACCTGGGATGTGTGTTGATGCAAAATGAGAAAGTCATTTCCTATGCTTCAAGGCAATTGAATGTTCATGAACGAAACTATCCAACACATGGCCTCGAGTTGGATGCAGTGATCTTCACTTTAAAAATTTGGCAGCATTATCTCTTTGGGGAGAAGTGTGAAATATATACAGACCAAAAAATCCTCAAGTATATATTCACACAGAAAGAGTTGAACATGTGCCAATGTAGATGGTTAGAGCTGATCAAAGACTATGACTGATCAATCCATTAACACCCTAGGAAAGCGAACAAGGTGGCGAATTCCCTAAGTAGAAAGGACCCAGTGATTCTATCATTGATGAGAATTGAAAAGGATCCAATCTTCTTAGATTTGACGAAGATGGACATGGGAATTATAAAGAAGGGAAAATCATCAATCCTTTCACAAATTATTTCTCAACCGTCACTTTTTGAAAGTTTAAAAGATGCTCAAAAGGATGATGTGTGAATTCAGGAAAAAGTGGAAGCTATTGAAAATGGGAAATCCTCAGAGTTTAATGTTAATAAAGAAGGAGTTGTGAGATTTGGGAAAAGACTATGTGTTCCATAAAGTTTGGAGTTTAAGAAGGAACTTTTAGATGATGCACATAGTTCAAATTTCTCTATTCACCCAGGAAACACAAAGATGTATCGAGATATCTGAGAGCATTATTGGTGGGATAAATGAAGAAGGAGATCACTGAATATACATCAAAGTGTCTGATGTGTCAGCAAGTGAAGGAAAAGAGGCAGAAGTCTAAGGGGATGATGCAACCATTGCCCATAACAGGATGGAAATGGGAGAAAATCACCATGGAATTTGTCACTGGACTTCTAAAGACATCCAAAGGCAATAATTCAATCTGGGTTGTTGTGGATCATCTTACAAAGGCTGCACACTTCATTTCTATTTAGGAGGATTTCTCATTAGATCAACTGGAACAAATATATATCAGGGAAGTGGTAAGGATTCATGGAGTACCACTATCTATTGTGTTCAATCGAGATCTAAGATTCACCTCTAAGTTTTGGAAGAGTCTTCAACATGCTCTGAATACTGAACTGAACTTCAATATGGCCTATCATCCTCAAAGTGATGGCTAATCCAAGTGGACTATCCAAACACTTGAGGACATGTTGAGAGCATGATCAATAGACTTTAAAGGAGGATGGAATCAACATCTTCCTTTGGTTGAGTTCTTTTATAATAATAGTTTCCACTTGAGAATCCAAATGGCACCATATGAAGCCCTTTATGGGAACAGGTGCAGAACACCGGTGTGTTGGGATGAAGTCGGTGAGCATAAGCTTCTTGGACCAGAAATGGTCGAAGAAAATGGTGGAGAAGGTGAAAAACATTCAGCAGCATATCGAGGCAGCCCAGAGTCGACAAAAGAGTTATGCAGATAACCGCCAACAAGACCTTGAGTTTATAGTTGGAGACATGGTATTTCTATGCATATCTCCGTCGAAGAAGGTCACGAGGTTTGGAAAGAAAGGGAAGTTAAGTCTAAGGTACATCATCCCCTTCGAGATTCTTTATTGTATCGGGCCAGTGGCCTACCGACTAGCACTTTCAACTACCATGGGCAAAGTACATGACATATTTCATTTATCCATCTTAAGGAAGTACATACTGGACCCTTCACATGTACTCACTTCAAAGGTGGTACAGTTCGAGGTAGATCTTTCTTATGAGGAGAAACCAATGAATATCTTATATCGTAGAGAAAATGTTCTACAAAATAAGATAATGCCCCTCGTTAAGGTGTTGTGGAGAAACCACAAGTTTGAATAAGCGACGTGGGAATCAGAGGAAATGATGAAGAAGATTTACCCACATCTGTTTTAGTGTGGCAAAAGGAAATTTCGAGGGAGAAATTTCTTAAGGGGGGAATATTGTAACGACCCAAACTTTCATTAATGGAAATCCCTCTTGATCTAATTAAATGTCTCTTTATGTAAAATGTTTATATAAAATGTCAAATTCTTTGGTTTTATGTTAAGAATTGTGACCGTTGCTAATATAGCTATTGAATAGTGATCACATGATGAGTATTAATATAGGGATTTAACAAATCCAATTTACCCAGAAAAAGGAAGCGATGACCTCATCTAGTAGACGTTCCCCCTACGAAGCCCATTTTTCAGAGATCGGAAAGGATTTTGCGTCTTTGGGATTCGTTATTTACCAATCCCAAGCTGGGCTTGAATATGTTAAGCTCGAGCGGGACTACTTTCGAGAGAAGTGGAAGTTGATAGAGATTACCACCCGAGCAATGTTATCCAAGACACCCCAAGAGTCTATCACAATCACACACCTTACTCTTCAGTCTTATGAGGGTTTTATAAGGGGTTATGTAACAAGACCTTAACACTATGGTTATGTACATTATTTTTGTATATAATAATTAATATACTTTCATTTTATTATTTTTACTTTGTAAATAGTTTTTTAAAGCACAAATAGTATTTTTAGTTAACGTTCAACTAAGAAATATATTTAGATAAATTAATGGATTTTTGAATTAAATAATATTTTACTAAAATATTATTATTATTATATTAATTTTTATTAAATATAAATTATCGTATAATTTTATTAATGCAATTGTAATTTTTATTAATGTTTGAAAGCCATTTTTGTCAAAACCCATGATTTTTCGATAAATGTCAGTTTTTAATCTAAAAGTGGAAATTAACATATTTAGAAAATTAATTATATAAAATGAATATTATTTCTGGAATCAGGACATCGAAATTATCCAATAGTGAATTTTTTATAATTTTTTGAGACAATCAAATTTTTGGTTAAGAATTAAATACTGTTTAAATATATAATGTGTTTTATGACATCATAATGACCCAATAGCGATGTAATAAAATAGTATAAACTTTATTTTCAGAAAATATATATTTTATCGTTAAAATAATGTAATTTTGGTTTTTTTTTGATTTATTTTACTAAGCTTTAGTGGACCCTTCAAGACTTATTGAACACTTTGTCTTTTTAAATTATTTTCCTTGGGAATTTGACTCACCTCCACATAATAAACCCCATTATTTTAAGAATTTAGGAATTTGGACTTATAAAATATTGTTTTCCACTTCCCTTTTCCAAAAACCATGGGAAAAAACCATGGGATGGTTTGTGGTTTGGATTAGTTTAATGTGAGGTTTCCCAAAACTAAATAATAAAGAATTACCTCACCTTTCCTATATAAACCCACCCAAGATCCCACTTCCTCCTCACTAAAAGCCTTTGGAGTTTGTCAAAACTCTGCCCTAATCTCTCTATAATCCTCCCAAGGTGCCCCAATCTCCCAATAATCCTCTCTCAAGCCTCTCTCAGGCCTTTGGATGCACACTTCCAAGTAAAGGATTTCTTCCTTTCTCATTTTTGTCCAATTTTCTTTAAGTTGTTATGTACTTTTTTTTTCAATTACAAATATTGGGGTATGATTTATCACCCCCCCATACTTCCCTCTTTATGTTTGAATAATGGGAGACCCCTTTCTCTCTCATTAAATTCCTCCCATGTACACTCGTTACTATGCCAAAATTTCGAAAGGAATTTCTCTCTCATCATTTACATTAAAGAAATTCTTTTGTATCATGAATCTAAATTCCATTACATTTTTGGGACATATATCTATATGAACACATTACTATCCATGTAATTTAAATATTATGAGACACCCCTTTCTCTCTCATCAACCATTTTTATGAGTTCTTATGTCACGCCGTTATGCTGCTGAAATTGCACCGTGCTTTTCCAAGCCAAAGTCATTATGTAGTGAATACCATGCCCATTTCTCTATCAAGGGTATTCACCTTTATGAACATTTACTTATTTTTTAAAGAGTTTAGTGTATGTATTACACATTCTTTTATCATGTATTAAATGATTATGTTGAATGATTCAGTGTTTTATGATCCATGTGCCACACTTATGCAATAAATGAAATGTTTAAGAAGGGTGCACCCTAATAGCGCACCAATGCATTGGGTAACGTATAGTATCATGATATGTCGTGTGAAATGGATTTTTACTCATTCTAATTCAAGTGAAATGAGGGTTTACTATTGCTTCATGTTCAATGAGGGTTTACTCATGCTCCATGTGCAATGAGCCTTAACTCATGCTAATTCCATGTTAAGTGTTGGTTACACATTTCCATGTTATGATTATCATTATTTATCATTACTTTATGTTTATGATTCTATTATTCTCTATTTATATTCCTATTGTCTAACATGTATTGTATTCTTCATGTTATTCCATGATTATTCCCTTACTGGGCTTTATAGGTCACCCTTTTCTTATGCATGTCCTCAGGTTATCCCATGCAATGCTAAGTACGAGGGAATGTAGTGGTAATGTAAAGGAAGTTTTCAATAAAGATGTTGTGTTTCATGTTTTAAGTTGTTATGTAATTATCCTAAGCCCCAAAGACACTAGACCTCTCGATCTTCTATGTTGTAGAAAGTGATGTTTATGTAATAAATTATGTTTAATTGTGTAATAAAAAGCAGGTTTGTCATATAAGTCATCCTGAAGATATCAATGGAGTTGGGATATGTGGAAGACATCATGGATCCTTCCCAACTATTTTGGGATCACCAACTAATATCATATCATGAAAACACACTCTAACACCTCAAAGGATCCAATGAATTAGGGAGAAATATTACCCCCTACCGAACCTCTGCTACCCCCGATGAGGGGAATCCATTAAGAACTTATGGTATCTAACCTCAAAATCTAGGGAATCCACCTATGATTAGACTAGTCCTTTTGATGATTTTCACCACCTTCATCTTCTCATGAACTACCTAAACCATCTCTTTCATGCTTCACACCACATCGATATCGAGAATAGATGACTATCCAACCTCATTCCAAGATAGTGGAGACCAATATGGTCTCCCGTAAAATGGCTCAAATGGATCCATGTTGATGAAGGAGTTGTAGATGTTGTTATAATATAACTTAAAAAGGTATTTACTTTGTATAGGATTCGTTGAAATCCAAGATGCATGCCTGCAATATATCCTCCAACACCTGGATGTTCCACTCCATCTATCCATCTGTCCAAGTGTGGAAAGTAGTGAAGGGGTGTAACTGAGTTCCAAAATCATGATTCAATACTCTCCATACTTGTGAGGTAAAATGAACATCTTGATCTAAGACAATTTACCTTATAACTCCATGTATTCTTGTGAAATCATCCATATAACTTCTTTCCAAATAATTCATGATGCTTGATTACTTAATTGGAATATATTGAGTCAACTTCATTAGTTTATCATAGATTATAAAGATTTCATCATATCCTCCTTGAAACCATGGTAATACTATGATGAGATTCATCAAGATTTCTCCCCGAATCCACTTGAGGACATCCAAGGGCCATAAAAAACCACCCGGAACATGATGATAAAACTTTACTTGTTGGAAAGGAAAACACCAAGCCATGAAGTCCACCACTTCACATATCATCCCGAGGCACCAAAACCACATCCTCAAAGCATGATACATATTAGATAATCCTGGGTGTACCACTAATGGTGAGTTTAAAACCCTATGAATGACGCCCTCATGCATCACTGTTGGGATAAACAACCTCCACTGAAACAACATTCAGTTCTCTCCATCCTACATGTATACCTCTGGGGAATCACTATGACCAAAAAGTTCTTGAATCACCTATTCCTATGAGTGTCCCCACTGAGACTCCTCCACCCACTACATAAAATAAAACCATATTATAATATAAAAGAAGCATCTTATAAAATCAAAACTCGATATATCTAGGTGCATGGACACTAACACTATCGACCTCTAGGGATCCATAGACTTTGGAAAAGTTTCCCTTTCTGACTTTCATATTAGTGAGTCAGCCCGAAAATTCCCCTTCCCTAAGTTATAGGATAAATTAAATCCCAAGTACAAAGAAAATTCCATCTACCTGAATCTTTATATACCTAGGTCATGTTGATAGAAAATGTACCTAAATCTCTTGTGATCGGAAAATTCCACAATGTATTATCCGATGAGGTAACTTTTCCAAAAATTTATCACAAAAACAACCACTTATAAATCCATATCATGAGTTGATTTTTTATGATCTTGGGGATATAAATTTTTATACCCATAAGAGATCACCAACTTTTTCTACATCAAGATGCATCCTAAGCTCATAAGAGAAGCATCATAGAAACCCTTGAACATCACCCCTTATTCTAGAAATCAAATCACTAGGGAACTGATAAATCTCCCATTTAGGTAGTAAAATACTATATTACATTGATAAGTCTAGATGAAATTCTATTTTTTCTTGGTTATATCTATCAATAGAGGCATAATATATGAGAAATTAGACACAAACCTCTGATAATAGCTTATAAGACCAAGAAAACTACCAACCTCTTAAAAATTCTTATGTTTTAGACAAGAAAAAAACTACCTCGATCTTTGATAGATCCATAACCACACTATTATAAGAAACCATTCACCTAATGAAATGAAACTACCACATATAAAACTTACACTTAAAAACTTTCATTGAAGATGGTGTCATCGAATTACTTTTAAGACAACTCCGAGTTGTTTTGTATGCCCCTCCTCCAAATTTGAGTAGATCAATACGTCATCAATGAAAATGAACACAAAATGGTCCAAAATCTCAAGAAATATGGACTTCATGATCCCAATGAACACAACTATACATTCGTGAAACCAAATGTCATGAACGTAAACTCAATGTTACTATGCTAGTAATTGAAGTCTATATTAGAGATATCTTCCTTCTTCATTAACATATGATGATACAGGCCATAGATCGATCATAGAAAACCAACTAGCTCCCCTTATCTGGTTAAAACTATCATAAATATTTGAAAGAAGTTAATGATTCTTGATCATCATCTGATTCAACCTTCTTTAGTCTACGCATAGCCTTAGACTGTTATCCTCCTTCTTGGTGAATAACATTAGAGAACCCCATGATGATACACTGGACCAAATGAAACCCTTATTCATTATGTAATCTATATGAATTATCAAATACCACAACTTAGAGAGTGTCATCTGATATGGATCCTTTAAAATTTGAGAATTTCCCAACTATAATTCTTTCTGAAACTCAACATCATTTCAAGGGGGAAGTGTTACAACCTCCTTGGGGAAGACATCCAGAAACTCCGTAGCAACTTTGGGAGTCTCAACCATCTTAGTGCACACTGAATTTACTAATAGTTCTTTTATCAAGTAAATAAGGGGATCTATATGATTATTTCCCATCCAAAAACCTTGATAAAAGACAAAAACCAAACACTAACCATCCATGCATGAGAATGAAGCCCTCCTAGAGAATCAGTAGATAACTGCATATAAAAAATAAAACCAATCAATGTTGGGGAAGTCATAATAAGAATTTATTCATAGTAAGAAGATATCCTCACATGAATAATTATACCCCATTATAAGTATACACCCTCAAAACACATTAAACAAGGAGGTCTGGCCTCTAATTGGAATAGTAAACAGCATGGTCATTAAAATAATCTCCAGATCCAGTCATAGTTGATACAATAAGGTGGGTGAAATGAAGGAATTTGAAGATCATGAGTTAAACAATGAAAAAAAGTATAGATGATAATATAATCATACCTATGATGACATATATCCCCTATGGTACAAGAACCTTCATATCATGGAACTATCCACACCCATCTCCTCTACCTCATTGATTATGGCCACCTCTATGGATATGATCTGGAATAGGTCCTTGAGGATAATAAAAATCATATGGGTGACATATACTAGGCCCATATTTTATTAGATACTGAACAAATGGTGGTGGAATCTATTACTGCTATGGCATGGATTGATCTACCAAACCAAAATATCCTCTCTAGGAGTTTCAGCACTAATCCAAATGGTGACTATAACATCCATAGGTGTAGAATATGAATAAAAAGCCTTTGATAGATGATCGATAACCACTTACCCCAGAAAAATGTGAAGCAGCTGGCTACAACCAACTCCCTCATGGTTGAAACCTCAAATACCCTATCATATAATACCTAATACTAATAAATTTTATCTTTGAATAACCCTTATATCTACCTTATCATGATATCCCTAATTATGAGTGCATATGATCGATCACCTCCACCATCTTTGACATTTCAAAGTACACTAGTAATGTAAATGGAGTAACCACATATTAGATAGATGGGTAGAGTTCCTTGTCAAGATTCAATGTAAAGGAATCTTCATCTAGAAAAATATTTAAGGTGAAACACAAAACATCCTTAAACTTGAGCCCAAGATCTCCAATAGACATATAACCCTATTGAAGAAAAATAAGCTCCTGCACTTTTACTGTCTTCATGGTCAATGATAATAACTCTATTCAAAACTACTTATGGAAATCTTACTAGGAAACATCCACCCCTAGAAATAACAATGACATAATGTCCACCACTAACTAACAACACCCATTATCTTACTAACATCCAAAAAAACCCAAAACTCACCCAAACTTAGATTAGAATGGTATAAATATCAAGATCCTCTAACCAGTGCACCATTTCTAGGTCACATACACTCACCTCATACTTCACCAATCCTTGCTGATGAAAATAATGTAGCGCTCGATGCCATGACTCATACTCCTCTTTTAGGTCAATCCTCTGATGATAAATCATATTATCTTATTAAACCTATATTGCCAGAGTAGAATATAGACAACAAGCCACCCCTAAAAAATAAGGAGAATCACTAATCCCAATAACATGGAATTTTATTAAGGTTAATTTAATTAATTCATTTTAATTTTCAGGGATCACCTAATTTAAACATGAACACAATCAATCATGATTCATGTACCCCTCCTAGGTCTCTACCTTATAAGTTTAACCTCCTCACCTGGTAATTCAGTAGACTCATGGTCATTTTTTCAGATCTTGGGGGGACCTAAAATCCCATGTCTAAGCCAGTATCTCTACTATATGTCATGCACCAAGATCAACTAACATCGTTTTACTACTAAACCATTAAATCCTATTAGTTAAAAACTCCAAACTCCATCCTATATCTCAACTTAATCCTTTTATACTACTCTTTCATGACCCCATCACTCCAAAGGTACCCCTCTTGGACCAAAAATGAAGTAACAGAAATAAAGACCCTTGAGTCCTACTTTCAGTAAGACCTTTATTGGTGACTTGCACCAAGTGTTTTTAAATATCACATATGAAAGGTATTTCCCTTATTTAAAAATGTAGGATAGATATATAGAAGAAAAAATAAAATGAAATTCCATCTCATAAAAAGAAAATTAAAAAAACTATCCCATAATGCACGTGTAATGAAAAAAAATATAATAGTCTATAAATAAATACCAAAAAGTAATATTATGTTATATAATCATCAAAAAATAAAATATTTGGGCTAGTAATATCCATATAATCACCCAAATTCCTCATAGAAACTTGATTTTTTATATACATCGGGTGAGAATCACATGTATAATCAGTATGATCATACCCAAGGACTCTCATGCACATGTTAAAAGAGAATACTGATGCAACGATGTAAAAATAATAGAACCAACATATACCTAAATAGATTAAATCACCAATCCAATCCTCACCATGTAACATCACCAAATATTGAATCTGATTTATCGATAAAGGGATCCCCACACCGCTTTCCCGTAGGCTTGCCACTCTCACACCCCAATGTCATTCATCGCAGTGATCACATCCCTTTTATAATAGTCAAATATGATGAAACTTGGGAAACCAAATCACATCATACCTCAAGAAACCTAAGAAACCACATCAAATCCCATCTAAAGACACTTGGGAAGCCACATAACATCCTGCTTGAATACATCTGGGTAACCACATCACATCCACATCCACCCATTACCACTCCCATATAACCAAATTGATAGGGTATAATGATCATGAATTAAATAAAAATTATTCCCTCCTCCTAAAACATAAAACCCCACCATGATACACCTCTTCCTTTCATCAATAACCTCCCCTAGTCCACTTTTGACTTCTAGAAATCATATCCTATACATATCTATCATGCTTGGAAGAGGGAGCGAGGAAGAGGGGGTTACCAGCCACCCATCCTCACAATAATTGATGTTTGTAAAAGACACTCCAAACCAAAAATATTTGTGAATTAGTGTAAACACATGACTTATTCGTGATTTGTATATAAATTACATAAAAATAAATGATAAACAGGTAATACACAAGCCCAACATTGGTGTCCGTAATAAGAGAACCATCACTACTAATAAAATCACCACATGGTCTCACAAAAACTGCCTGAACCGCTGCCACATCTAAATGCATCACACCACACAATAAATCCACCCACAATCCATATCCCATCCTATTTTAAAAACAACCCATTTCCAGATTTTACAATTACCTATTATCTTTATTTTAACAATCTCATTCATTTTAGGTTTAAAGACTACCACATTAACAACACTTTCCACTTTAATTACACTAGACCATTAGCCATTCCAACCCATTCCATTTCATTATATATTCTATGAATTAATTTATTTACCACACAAATTAATTTCCAGCCTTTTTCATTTCCATTTCAATAATTTAGGTTCATTCGATAGCTACTGAGAAACTACTCAACACAATACAAAACGACCCATCCATCTCATGCCTGTGAACCCTACTTCATAGCCACCCCACATAAAAAACCCCACACATATCAACCACCAAGAATCACATTTTAGTTTTTAACAAGGGAAGGAATAACAATTTATTTATCATTTTCAAGGTTATTCTCACACAAATATGAGATTCCATGGGAAACCTATTTATTAGTCAGCTATACATTCTTACCCTTTTTCATGTGTGGTGAGTTTAATCAAACAGAATGAGATTCAAAAATTAAAATAACTAAAATGACACATTATTATGAACATAAGTAAAAGTTGTTAGAATAATAAGAATTCACAACTATATAGGTAAAATTACAGGAACAAGTAAAACTCATGTGATTTCACACCTCACCTTTAATTTAAATTAAGCTAGTTAACTATATTTGTTAATTCGATACATACCATTTACCCAAAGTAAGAAAAAATCATGATATTCCCATGTTTACATATAATTAGGGATATATTAAGGATCCCTTACCTAGAAAACAAGGAGCTTTCACACTGCACCCAAAACAGAGGGGGAGAGAGATCTCTTTAACTTCAAAGCACATGTTCGATGCATAAGGAAGAACCTAAATCAACTATAGATGGATCATGTGACTAAAACTATAAAATTATTATTATCAAGACTCAATATAAGTAATTAAAAGTTTTAATGAGGGAAAATTATAATTTTATAAATACACAAATATGTATAAAAGTTTCAAAAAAATATTTAATTCCCATTAAATTCATATTAAAACCATTTCCATTTATTTACCACACAAGACTCACTTTAATAATACTAAAAATAATAAGGGTTAAAGATCTAATTTAAAACTCTTAGTAGATTAAGACCACTTATTTCCACATATATTTCAATTAACTTTCCTTAAAATGTGATACAGGAGATACTGGAGGTATGTGGTCCATAAGCAAAACATGTTGCATAAGAATAACATGGTTTTAACCTTGAAAAACTTATAACCATTATATATGTTTAATAAGTTTAGTTGGAACCTTACAATTTTTTTAATATTCATGGTATACCTTTACATGAGCATGGGAGTACAGTTGCTCATGTAGGGTAATGGGTAAACTTCCCTTATATAGAATTATGAAACTCACAACCACCCTTAAACGGGATACTCATAACCCTTACATAGCCTGTTCAAAAGTTATACCACCCTTACACAATAAGTAACTAATATTTACATGAGATATAGTACCCTTACATAATAAGGGAAAATAAGGCTTACCCTTATTCGAAATTTATAAAATCCTCTTTATCTTTACACAAGTCCCAAACAAGAATAAGGGTAAATAATTTATTATAAATATTACATTTTTAATTAAGAAAACTAATATTATAAAAGTAAAGGATTTATTATAAATTCAAGAATTCTAAAATACCTCCATAATTAATTAAATTACATTAAAAAATCCCCAAATTAATTCTCAAATAAACTTTTTAAAAAATTGAAATTATTTATATAATTTGTAAAACCATTAAAAATAACTTAATAAGTTACAAAATCATTTTAAAAAAACTTCTAAAAATTATAAAACTACTCCTTAATGTTCCTAGTAGATCATAAATGTATACTCAAGGGGGGGGGGGGGTGAATTAGTGTACAAAAGTTTTTAACAATGTTTCTTTTATTTTATCTTACCCCTTTTAATTCAAACCTATGAACTTGTTAGAGTGAATTAATCTTCCATATTTACAAGAAAAATTATACTATATGCAGGGAAAAAAGTAAGTGAATCACAACACATAGTATTTTTACAAGGTTCACCCTTGATGTTTGTGACTACATCCTTGATATGTTTGGGATAATCCAAGACCCATATTTTCCACTAGAAATAAATAAAAAATTACAAGTGGGTTGGTTAAGTATCACTCTAAGACCATTGTGGGTAGGTATGAACCATTTCCAAAATTTTACTGATATCCCACCAATTTTATTTATACTTTAATCCTAACAGCGTTATTTATACTAGAATCCCACTAGTGTTAATAAAAATAACACTAACACAATGATAAATATTAAAAGATATTTTAACTACCACTGTAATACAAAAACTAATATTCCTCTTGAAGTCACAAAAATAAATCAATTCTGAACTTTCTCACTTTAAAGAAAATTCTTCAACTATCACTGATTGTAAGAAAAAACAGTATATGGAAGTTATCTCAATATACTCTTCTAAATTATAGAAGATATCAATTACACTTTAGATCACTTCAATACTAAAATGAACAATTGAAGATTCCTCAATTCACTTCAAGTTTCCTTATAATATAATTCTATAAATTTAATCTCAAAAATACATTTCACACTTATTATACAATGCATATTTGATGTGATTAATGCATATAGAATTCAATCCATAAACTTCTTTATTTTATGAATTAATTATTTCATGTGAATGTATGCATTGAATAATGAAAGAACATTTCACAAACTCATATAATTCTACAACGACTGAATAATTTTTATATCTCTTGAGATAATATACACCACAATATCTTCATGCACACATATCACATACTTTCTCTTTACTATTCCTTGATGTAGCTTAGCATTGGTTGAAATTATTAACAGTGCATGCACTCAACTAGATGAATGTAAACTATCCTACTGCCTTCAATATATGAGATGACCACGACCCTCAATAATGTATCTTCACTATTGTATGATGTATGCATAAACCAGAAATTTTCTCAACCACTATTAAAACCTCATGAATGTACCGACTCACATTCAGGAACCCACTACACCGTACACATGTAATGGATGAGTATTATATTGTTTCTTTTCATCTTGTACCAAAAAACTAAATGGGTGTTTCCTATTGATGTGAACAACTCAAAAATATTCATTTCACACTTCAATATGTGTATTCAATATATATGCTAACTCCACTTTAATCAGGATATAACTTCTTCCAAGTAAACCAAGTGCATAGTCCATGTAAGAACTAGTAGATATACATGAATATGATTCCAATATCTTGGTTGTTTCACATAAGTACTTGTCCATTTCAACTCACATGTGTCTTCTTCAGGAAACACATGTATATGAGGTTCATAGATGGATCTTTTTTTCACTTCATGAAACACAATGAATGATTGTAATGATTTGTGTTTCCTTAAAAGGTTCTTGAAAACTAGGTGATAACGTGTAAGAATATCGTGCTTCCTTAATGGTTTCATAGAACTAAGTTCTTCATGAAACAAACAAGTGTTTTATGAAAAATTTGTTATCTTTCTAAATCTATTCTTATTCACACAAAAAAAAGTGAAGAACCTTTGTATTTTGTGAAATAGATAGATTTTAGGTGTTTCTATTTCTCTGGAAATGTGATTCCATAAAACTCTACAAACACTCACAGGTGTATGCCTTAGTATTTATAGGAAACTATACCACTGACCTAGCTTGTGTGAACCACCTCTCTTCAAACAGACTACAACTATTTCATAACAATGGATAAACACCATCAATGTAAAAAAATATTGAATAGACACAATAAAACTTTAATTTCTTTCAAATTTTATTATGAAAATGAAGTTTTATTATAATTTAAATCATGTTTGGATTTCAAGAATGATGAAATGACAATGAGAAGTCTCAGATCGAGTTTCAAATGATGTAGAATAGATATCCTAATGAACAGAACCTCTCGGATGAACTCGGTGGAGAAGATAACATATAGAATAGAACAAATGTTTTAAATGATATGATTGGAGATATTTCACAGTTTCCATTTCTTTAGAGCTACAGTAACATGATGAATTTGATCCCACATAAAAACGTAAAGTGTTAAACCTATCCCTTATAATACAATATGTGAATTAAGAGGCTCTAAAATTAGTTACTACCTACTGTGATCACTTCCTGGCATCGTCCCATTCCTGATGCTTCTCCGCTGCCATTCCACCCCACACGTTGCCCCCACACTGCTCCCTAGTGCCTTCAGGTGATCTATATCTGCTGTGGGTCATCATGCTAGCTGGTTGAGGTTATACCATCCCATCTTAGTAGTGGAGCGGGTTACTCATTGCTGACCGGTGTGCTTGGCGTACAAATTTTTAATAAAATGCTAATATAAAATGTGAGCACAAAAATATGACATGCCAAGCCATAAAAAGAGTCTCACCATAATTATCTTTTTATTTATTTTATAATTCAACCATAAATCCCAAATAATTAATTCTTACTAATGTTGTAAACATTGTACAATTCAAATAACTAATGACACAAGTATTTAGAACTCCTAGAAACATTTTTAATCGTCACACTTCTTCATGAAATAAGAAATTCATTTTGTATGGAATCCATTAATCTTCCAATAAATGTTGTAAACAATGTGTCCCCCTTTGACACATTTCATTTTCATTAATATCACTTCAAACAATCATCATATTTAATGTTGCTTTATTATAAGAAAATATTCCAACCAATGTAACCTTTTAAACTTATGAATATTCTTTAAATAAAATTCAATAGTAGAACACCAGAACACCAACCTTCAATTAATATCACACAAAATTTTTATTATACATATGTATTGAAAGAAATTATAACACAAATATTACTTTTAATCAATCTGTGTTCCTCAATCTCCCCCATTGTATTTTTTGTCAATAACCATTTCACTTTCAAAGTCAATGTTTTCTTATCCCCTTACTTGAAAATAAAACCAAAGATATAATTATGGGATGAAAATTCAACTTATCTCATTTTGTAACAACTAGATTTTTCTTCTTCTTCCAGTCAATATCTTCATTTCATAAGAGATACCAATTAATATAAATTCAAATTGATATTCTTGATATAAGGAAAAACATCACCTTTATTAAAGAAATGAGTAATTAATTAATTAACTCGAAGTCTATGTGGGATAAACTAGTGTATAAAACAAGATTGATCAATTTAGACATTAAGGATCTCAATAAAATTTTCAAAATATGGTGTCAACACTAAAATATTCTATCAGGAGATGTTCAAAATATTTCTAATAATCTCTGGAATTTATCTCAACAAATAGATTAAAATCATTCAACTGTAAGAATTGACTTCCCATTTATCAATCCATTTTACTTTCTTCAATAACGATCTTCAAGAACAATTTTATTAGAAATTTAAATAAATAAGTCCATGATGTATAGCCTCTAGGATGATGTATAATAATTTTGACAGCACTAATATCATCAGAACTCCCCTGAATATATTCTTTCTATGAATCACCTTCAATTCCCTAGATATAAGAAACAAACATAAAATATAAATGGGAATAATGTAGTTCCTCAACGATTTTTAGTTAGGGAATAATTGATGAGATTTATTTATAAACCTAGAAAATCCTTTCAATTATTATCTACATTTATGAAATCTCATAATGATTTATCCTTCTTTGACTTTCCAAATTTTATCATTTAAGGTCAGTATAGATTTATTGATTTCTTCAGCTTCCTTCTTAAACAGAATATTATTTTTTTCTCACATTAACGAGCAGTTCACGTTAATTCTTCTATTTATACTATAACTTTTTGGCCAATTCTAGATGCTTGGGCCATATAACTAAACATTATTTTGGTATATTCTTATAATTCTTCTTGTATATAGTGTCTTTATTAATAGTAGCATTTTAACATACCAATCCACTGGTTCTTTCCTTTATTCTTTACTAGTTCAATTTGTTCCAGAAACCATGCCATTAATTTGTTAGAAATATTCCCCAATATTTTTTATATTCTACAAAAAAATCTCAAGCAGTCATAGGGTAATCCTTTTTATAAAACCTTCCATGAAATTCTAATTTTTCATCTAGATTTTCATGCACCAAATCAATTATGTTATTTTTTTCTAAGATTTATTTCCTTTTTTTTAGTTACTTCCACTAGCAATGGTGTTTATGAAATGTTTGAAACAATCCATTATATGGACCCTTTTTCCATAATAGAATCATATTTTCATTGATATGACATTAATTTCTCCATTATTCTTGGGTATAGATTTCTTCACAATTTTCTTAACTTTATTTTCTGGCTTAAACCCCAAGGAATACATTTCTACTTTTGTTCTTTGCCTCTGCATTTGTTGTGGACTTTTCTTCAGATCAACATATGAAAAGTGCATAGTTGGAACATACCAACACTCATCATAACCATGAACACTTCTCTTTCAATATTCAAAAAAGTCTTTAAGATGCTCAAATATATTCTTGATAGATATATCATTCTTCATTTATGAATTATTCTTCAATTTTACTTGATTTATCTTTATATATGATCTTCTACCCCTTAATAATAGCCTTATTTTTTTATCTTCCATTTAAAAATTATGCCAATAGTCAATACCCCGATTCCCAAATTTCCAACAACACAATTTTTTTTAAAAACATCTTGATTTATTCATTTGTGCTTCCACTTTTCTAGATTTGAAATATTGTTGTTTTTGGATTGCATGATTCTTAATATTATCTCTTTGTAGGGAACAATAATTCACACTATTCTTTATTTTAAAATTTTATGGTATGGTGGATTTTGATCAGTCTTTTTCACCCATGTTTGACCATTTTTTTTGGAACCCATACTTGTAGATGAAAAAATATTAGTACAAATAGAAAAATTATGGATCAATGGTTACCTATTTAAATGAGCTTATAAGATATTTATATTTAGATAATCTCAATATATTATCTCCACTTTAATGAATCTTTTCATAATAAATACTCTTTTCAGAATTAATCTTGGAAGATTTTCTGATCTCATCATTTTGTGAAAATTCATCTTGAATGTTCTCAAGATTTATGAACTTAACGTCCAACTCAATATATTTTAGAGATAGATAGTTCTTATTATCTTTAACTGATGTCACCATATCTTCACATTCTTTTTGGGAAGTGTTTAATTGTTTTTTCTTCATATTTTTATAATTAAATTTTAATTCAATACACTTCATGTTGAGGAAATTTTTCTCATCCTCCAAAACTTTTAGTTTGTATTCCCATTGAATCTTTATTTTTTGAACATGATCATCATTCATTTGATTTATGATCAGTAGAGAATTATTAAAATCTTTTATTCTCTTTGACTTAACCTCTATCTTGGATTATTTTACATTTGTAGAGGTTATATGTACTTTATCTAATACATGGATGAATTTTGTAAAAAATTTCTCAGCCTCATTCTTATGATATATAGTCCTTTTTAATTTATATTCAATCACAGTGAATCTTACATTGAAATTCAATACATATTGTTATTTTGATTCTTAAGTTAGGAGGAATGTATCATCCTTGTCTTTGATTTCAAACTGAGAGTCCTTAATACTCATGGTAGATTTATGATATTTTTCAAGTTTATGAATCATCTCAGTAAGGAACTTCTCATTTACTTATTTCTCACACATATTTCTTTATAATTATTCTTAAACATAGGAGAAATTAAAAGTTATATAGTTTATTTTTTAGCATCAATAATTTTTTCGAGAAGTTTAAATCTTTGAAACTTCTTTTCCAAGTATTGTCCATATCCTCAACTTCCTTTTTATGCTTTTTATTTTTATCATATAGTCCCTTGATAAAAAAATATGTAAGTGACAACCTTATAAGGAACATTATTCATATAATTTTTTATTTCTAAATAAAAATCACAGAGTGATTAAATAAATTATTCTTCATTACTAATTTAACTAGAATCATAAGAGGGATCTTTATCAACTAATTAAATAGATACTAATAATAGACTACCATTTTGATTATATTTTTTTTATTATGAGTCCTATTTCTTATTCAAATTATTTCTCAGCTTTCATTCCTATTTATTCTTCCTGTTCTTCATGGTTTTTTCCAGAAACCTCATTATTAGGATTAACATAGATGAGAACTAAACTTTTCATGTGAGATAACTCAATTAATTATTCAAATTTAAATCTTTAATTTATATGTTTCTGATACAGACAACTAGAGAAATAAGGTAGATCCAATCCGAGGTGGATCCTTTTCTCTGATACCAATTGAAGTTCCCATTTGATCATGTGGGTACACTGAGGGGGTGGGGTGGGGGGGGGGGGTGAATCAGTGTACACAATGTTTTAGAAAATTTTATTTTCTATTATATTAACCCTCTTAATTCAAACCTTTTCACTTATTAAAGTGAATTAAACTAACATATTTAAAAAAACTATACTATATGAAAGAACAAAAGTAAATGAATCAAAACACACAATATTTTTTCAATGTTCTCCCTTGATGTGGGTGAAAACATCCTTGCCGTGTTTGGTATAATCTGAGACACATATTCTCCACTAGAAATCAATCAAAAATTATAAGTTGGCTGGTCAGGTATCACTCTGAGATAATTTTGTGTATTTATGAACCTTTTCCCAAATTATAATAATATACCACCAGTGTCATTTATACTAGAATCATACCAGTGTTATTTGTGCTACAATCCAACCAATGTTTTACAAACAAAATTCTAACAAAATGAGAAAGGTCGTAAGAAATTTAAGATGGTACTACAATACAAAAACTGATCTTCCTATTTGGAGACACTAAAATAAACTGATTATGAACATTCTCACATTGACTAAAAATCTTCATTTTCCACTGATTGTAATAAAAAACATTGTATGTAAGTTAATCTGTATACTCTTATGAATTATAGAAGATATCACTTCCACTTCAGCTCACTACAATACCAGAATGAACAACAGAAGTTTCCTCAATACACTTTTAGTTTCCTTCTAATATAATGGTCCATCATTAATCTCAAAAAATAAATTTTACACTTATCATGAAATGTATATTGAATATACTCCATGCATAAATAATTTAATGCATAGTTTTTTTAAAGGTTGGGGCCGAAGCCTCATTTAATATAAAATCAAAGCAAAGAAATATTTAATAGGGTAGAGGGAGACCCATTACATAGCCCGAAGGCCCAGTGGGTATTTATCCCATTACAAGGCCCATAGCACAATGGTTTGGCCCAAGGCCCATTCTATGAATAGTACTAATATAGTACCTTCCTACTATAATAACATACAGTACCCGCCACCACTATAGTGCTCTGCTGCTGCTATAGTGACCTGCCACCGCTACAATTCCCGCTATTACTATAGTTCCGCCACTGCTATAGTACAATACATTACTACTACAATACCTGGTACCCAATGGATTTTGAACCCCCATTTTTCATGTAGGATTACAGGGTGCTTACCACTAATCCAAACCGAAACTATAATTCAATGCAAAGTCTTATTTATTTCATACACGCATTATTTAATGTGTATGTATGCATTGAATAATGCAAGTACATTTAACAAACTCATATAATTCTACAATTCCTAATTAATTTGTATATCTCATGATGAAATATACACTGCACTATCTTCATGCCCACATATCACATACCCTGTCTTCACTACAACTTCATGTTACTTATCACTAGTTAAAATTCTTAACAATGTATGCGCTCAACCAGATGAATGTACATTGTCCTACTGAGTTCAATACATGAGATTCTCACTTACCTCAATACTGTCTCTTCACTATTATATGATGTGGGTACACACTGAACACTTTCTTAACCACTGTACAAACCTCATGCATGTATTGAATCACATTAATGCACTCACTACACTGTACATGTGTAATACATGAGTATTCTGTTGTTTCTTTTCTTCTTGAGCATAAAATCCTAATGGGTATTTCCTATTGATGTGTGAAACTAAAAAATATTTCTTGAACGCTTAAATATATCTTTTCAGTATATATTCTAATTCCCCTTTAATCGGTAAAGAAATTATTCTAAGAAAACTAAGTGCACAGTTCATGAAAGAACCAGTAGATA
The DNA here is from genome assembly GCA_963277665.1 of Viscum album. Lineage (NCBI taxonomy): Eukaryota > Viridiplantae > Streptophyta > Magnoliopsida > Santalales > Viscaceae > Viscum > Viscum album. The sequence goes on from OY728160.1 coordinate 643,412,539, forward strand.
GACATGAATAAGATTTCACTATCCTGTTTATTTTTCATAAGTACTTGGCTATTTCATCTCATTCTTGTATTATTCATGAAACAAAATCATCTAAGGTTCACAGATGGCTCTTATTTCTACTTCATTAAGCACAGGGAATGTTTTCCATGATTTTTAGTTCCTCAAAAGGTTCACGCAAACCAATTTATAACATGTAAGAGTATCATGATTACCGAATCATTTCATGGAACCAATTTATTCACAAAACAAATGAATGTGATATTTATAAGTTGTCTACCCATAGAATATATTATTATTTGCAGAAAAAAATGTGTAGAACCTCTGTATTTCGCAAACTAGATATATTTGAGGTGTTTCTATTTATCTAGATTTGAGATTATTTAAAACTGTACAAATACTCATAGGTGTATACCATGGTAATTATAGGAAACTATACCACTAACCTAGAATGTGCACACCACCTCTATTCAAATAGGTTGCCTTTGTTTCGTGACAATGGATAAACACCATCATCATAAAACAACATTTTCTAAACACTGTAAAACCTCAGTTTGTTCATAGTTCTATTATAAAAAAGAAGTTTCATTATAATTTTGATAATGTTAGGATTTTCATAATGATGAAACAATGATGATAAGTCTTTAATTGAGCTTCAGATGATGTAGCATGGAGATCCAGGTGAACTGATGCTCTTAGACAAGCTCAGTGGAGAAGACGACATATAGAATAGAACTGAAGAATTTGATGATCTAATTGGACTTATTGCATGGTTATTGTTACTTTGGAGTGACAGTAATGGATTGAATGTTATCCTACATAGAAACAAAATGATTTTTTTTCTACTCACATATAATAAAATAGAAGAATTAATCGGCTTAGAAATCAGTTACCACATACTCCGATCACTACTTGGCACCGCTCTGTGCCTGGGGCAGATCCGCCACCATGATGCCCCGCACGGTGGCTCCATTTTTCTCCCCTATGCCTTTAGGCACTACATTTATGCTAGGGTTCATCATGCTGGCCGGTCAAGGTTGTACCTAGCCACCTCTATAGTAGAGAAGGTCCCTCAGTACTGGCCAGTGTGCTTGGCCCCTAAATTTTCAATAAAAGGACAACATAAAAAGTGAGCACAAAAACATTCCATTCTAAGTCATAAAAGATTCCCAAGATAATTATTTTTTATTTATTTTATAATTTAACCATATATACCAAAATATTTTATTATTACAATGTTGCAAACATTGTACAAATTTAAATAACAAATTACACAAGTCTTTGAAACTATTTAACAGCTCTGTAATCATCACACTTCTTCATGCAATAAGAAATTTCTATTTGATAGAATCCTTCAATCTTCCAAGAAATTTTGTAAACAATGTATCCTCCTTTGACACATGTCATTTTGATTAATATCACATCAAAAAATCATCATATTTAATGTTTCTTGATTAGAATAAACTATTCCAACCAAAGAATCCTTCCCAACTTATGAATATTCTTCAAAGAAAATTCAATGTCAGAACACCATAACACTAACCTTAAATTACCATCACATTGAATTTTTATCAAACACATGTATTGAAAACAATTAAAAATAATATTACTTTTAATAAATTTGTATTATTCATTACCAAACCACCAGACACCCTATAATAAAAAAGGAATGGCTTTGGAAGATCCAAAAACTTATAAACATGACCTAGGATATCACATCTTCCCATGAAATTTTATGGATTATAAGTTTCTTAAATGAATTATATATTTATTTGAATATTATTCAATGAATTAATTTAAATTTAATAAATATATTTGGATACACTAAATCTGATCAAATTTTTTTATTGAATTAAACACACATATTATGTAAATATAGTGGGATATGATCCATCCGGTTGTGTATACCAATTTATTACCAGCCTCCTGATACTTTATTCTTCCCTAACAATGTTCATATATCATAGAAAAGGTACTAGAACCCCTTAAAGAGTTTGGGTATCCACCAGTTGTAAAACAGGACCCTCTGGATGGTGTAATCCCCTAAAGCAGGATGTTTTTGTCTTTCGTTTTGGTGATCGTCATCAAGCATACAATATTGGGGATTAAAGATTGAGGATAATGCATTGGAAATTCAGGTATGGATATTTTATGCTCTTCATTTATATTACATGTTGATTCTATCAATAATAGATCATAAATATGGGGTTTTATTCTATTTCAAATGTTTATATAATGTACCCCTAAAACCCAACACATCATCATATAGTGGATAGAGTTCCAAAAATTAGTGGATTGGGTTCTCGACCTAATTATATAAACTCAGTGGAATGGGTTCACTCCTTAGTCATGTAAATTTTATATAATGAGATATAATTATTTACTTGATGCATTTTAGAACTATATAATTCATATCTCACCCATCAAATAATGAAAAAAATACATATGTGTGCTATATGAACCCGATAACATTAATAATTTTGTCATAGTCTAATTAATTAGTTTGAGAGGAAAATTTTTCATGAAAATTTTAACAATACATGTTCATAATACATCCTGATAAAGTATGTGGATGATATCATTAGAGTATATTAATAGTGAAGTATAAGAAACATTAAATGATATTGACATAAATGAAAAAATATTTATAATATAATTTGAAAATTTTTATGAAAAATAAGAAGAAATATCATTCAATTTTATTTTAAAATGAAATAATTTATAAAATAATAGGTTTATAAAAATAATAAGAAAATAGAAAAAAATTCCTTTTGAAGAATTTTGAAAACTTGGAATGGAAGCTTCATAATGAGAATAAAAAAACGGTGGGAGAAAGAGGTCACATGAAAAACATTAAAAAAGATTCCTTTCATAATTTTGTAAAGAAACACAAAGGCAATATAAAACATCCTTAAGAAATCATAAAATTAGGAATAATAAAATCTATAAAATCATATTAAAATCATGGGTATGTTTGATAAAGATTCATGATCAGAAGGAAGGGATAAGGTCAGCTCCAGTTATAATCATTCTTTCATTTGAATTTTGAAGTAAGGTGAGGTGAAATGGTAAGTAGACATGTAAAACCTAGAAATAACAATAGGATAAGATAATATATTGGGTTTTTAGAGTGAATGAATAAATAATTATTCCCCAATGAAAATTTATTCATCAAGAATAATGATTTCAAAGAGATAATGGGAATAAACCCTTACCTTTACTCCCAACATCTGTAAAAGTGATTTAAGCTTATGTATAATAAATATAACCATACTAATCCCTTATTTTAGAAAATTATTCATATATATTACCTTATATATTATTTTAATTATAATAATTTATTAAAAATATATTAGTTATTTATTTTTTATTCTCATCATCAAATGCCAACGATTTTGATTGTTTGATGCAAGTTTCATGATGAAGATATCTATAATCATTATTTGATAAAAAGTTTATCATTATAAGATTAATAAATGTATTGGAATTATTTTGTTTCAATTATTAATTTATTCCCATTATTATTTGAGGTAAGGTATGGTTATGGTTTGTGAGAATGGAATCTATAATAAGCATATTTCAGGAAATTAATCAATAATAAAAAGATACTCTATAATGACCATTACTTTTTATTTCACCCTTACAAAACCATATTAAAAACTCAATTTACTCCTTAATATCATATATTACTTGTATTATTGTATTTATAATTATTCATAATGAAAATGATGATGTTAGTATAACAACATTCATGTAGGTGGTTGAACTGAACCAAACAAAAACATGCTATACTAATGAACGAGTAATAGTTTAGAGTTATATAATTGTAATATCATTTTTAGAGAATCATAATAATTTTAATAGATTATAATTTTAGTGAAAAATTATATTTATAAAAATTTTATATTAGATGTTAATTTATAGTGACCCCATCCTTAGACACATATTAATTCATGTTCTTTAACATACTTTCCCAATAAATACAAAACAAGGATATAGTGGTGTAATGTCTTTAGAAGATTAGGAATACAAGTAAATAATCTAAAATGAAAAAAATAAACATTATTTATAACTCCATATAGTCCTCATAACTCCCATAGATCTTCTAAAATGAATAGCGTACCTTGGGGAAAATATATTAGAAAAAGGTGAGATAGAAATCCCAATATAAGAATAAACATGACAATAAAGCCTAACATGATAGTTAAGAGGCATAAAATGATATCATAATGTGAATGATCATAATAATGGAAACATGTAATAAGGAAATGAAATCATTAGATCATGTAATAGTTGAATTTTTGATTACAACATAATACATGACATCATAAACATAAGTCAAGGATCACTCCCAAGACCATTGTCATAAAGTGGATAAAGTCCCATAGTGGATCAGGTTCACTTCCTAATCCATTAAATACAATCTAAATGGATTTAAATATTTACTCAATTCATTTAAGTTCTACATAATTTTTTTCCTTTTGTCACATAATTAAAATCAAACATATGTGTGGCACATGAGTAAAATAAACCATACATAAATCACAAGCATGATCAAACCCATGTGAGGGAAGTGAGATTTATAATTCTAATTCAAGGTATAAATAAAATCTAACTCATAAGCACTAAAAAATAAGTAGGAATCAAATTTTTTTAGACTATAATAATTGAAAAAGGTATTTAGTTATTGAACATGGAGTTCCAATATAAAAAATTTATAATAAGGTTTTAGGATAAGAAAGAATAAAAATGAACTACTAGTGTAACGCTTTGTGAAATAAGTAAAGGTCATTTTAAATAAGGAAAATATTATTTCTTTCTATAAAAATAGAATTGAATGAATAGTTTTATTTATAAAATAATTATGGTTTTTAAAATATTTTTAAGTTTTAAAATCTTTTTATGGGGATGATGATTTATATGAGATAAGAAATAGGAAAGACCCCTTAAAATGAGATTACTTTGAAGTGGGAATTTCAAAAGGAAATAAAAACATATATAAACCAAAAAATTGAGAGGTTATTTTACTAAGTATATATTTATGGGACATATATAAAAAATAAAATTTTAATGAGAAAATTATTCCTTAAAATGGTGAAAAATAAACAAAATATGTAACTGGAAAGTAATGAGGGTGGTGTAACAGATCCCCTACCTCATGTATGAATTCAATTTATTATTCGGATTAAATTAATGAATAATTAAATTAATTTCATTAATTTCATATAAAAAAACCTTTTTAATATTGTATAATATTCTATGTTCCATTTATTATATAATTTTATTTATTTTTCATATAGTTTATTCTTACATCGGTTACTCGGGGTTGTTTGGTTAATTTATATGTAACAATTCAACTTTATTGACCATGGTAAAAGGTGCTGTAAAATAAATTCATGATATAAATAATTTCTAATGGTTATTTAATTTTATATTCTATTATAAAAATATCTATAAAATTTTAAAGTTTATCTCAAAATAAACACAAATTAAAAAAGGTTCCTTGATAAGTCCATTTACAGTGGTTAAAGTTACTATGACCGTTTATTGTTAAATACACATATAGAATGCCAAATATTATTACTAAATAATATTAATGGTGTCACAAATATATTTTTTATATAATAAATAGATTTTTAATTTTATCCATGTTAGATGGTCATGGGAAAAAATATGTCAGTTCATAGAGGCGATAGTCCACACAGACACAAAGATGGCACTTTGATTTTACATGGAATGGGAAGGGGGTGGATAAGAAATGAAATAGTTATTATTTTAAAATTATAATAATGTAATAAATATAATGTTTTTAATTAAATAACATTTTTAACCCTCCATTTAAGGTGGTGATTTACAATTGAACACGTAGTTCATGGAGGCGATAGTCTGTACAAACACATGGCAATTTTTATTTTTATCAATGATTTTAGAGAAAGGTATAAAATTTATATTACACTATTATAATAAAATTTTATCATAATAATTATTTTTTATAATTATTTCATGTATATAGGGAAATTTTGGGGAGAAAAGTTAAAATACCTAGAAAGTTGGGTTGAGAGTATTACCTCTCCCTTTGAAGTTCTCCCTAAGTAACTAGTTAAGGCTCCATAGTTTTTTATTTTTGAGTGATCAAGGTTTAAAAAGCATAGAAATGATTTTTAAGATCGACTAGGACATAGTTTTGGTGATCCAAATATTTTTAATGAGTGGATAAATGGTGAGGAGGTGTGTTCCTTTTATAAGTAGTGTGTGTAATTTTTTTAAAATCCCTTTACTTTTCAGAAATTTCATTCCATTATTTGAGGCTAAAGGATGAAAAAAAGGAAAAAATGGGGTGGGGAAATAGATAAGGTTGATACTCCCTAAACCATTCAATTTTATATAGGTTTCTATTATGTTTTAACTTTTCTTTCTATGTTAAACCACATTTACCCTAATTTACCCTTATTGGAGTAACTCCACTTTTACCCCCCAATAACTAATTTTAGTATAAAAAATTAAAATTAAAATTATTTAATAATTTGAAAATTATTATTTTAAGTATGTAAATAATTTAACAAAATAAAATTTCTATGAGTTTGATAAATTAATTTTAGTATTAGCTCATATAACACATAAAACTATTTCTTAGAAAAAGTTTATTTAAAACTTAAAATTTATGCCTGGGATAAAATATTAAATGTTTTTTATTTTTAATAAATAAATTGGTTTATTATAAAATAATTAAATTTTATTTGGCTTAAAAATAAATCAAAAATTAAATGTTACAAAAATAATATATAATTTAAAGTAATGACCAAAACAATTTTTTTATTAGGATTAAATATTACTTAAGTCCAAAAATGTAGAGAATATGATTTCTATGGTCAACCTTATATTTTAGAATAAATAATTTTTAGAACTAAAATAAATATTCAATTTTTTAAAATCTAAAATTCATTCTTATCCTATGACAAAAATTTTACAATTTTGGTTAAAACAACATTTTTCACTATTTACCCTAAAAATCAATTATTTTAGAAAAATACTAAAAATAAATAATAGCATAATTTTGATACATGGAATTAAAAAATTATTTTAATTATATCAAATTATAATCCTAAAATTTTAAATTTTGAATTTAAATTAAGATAAAAAATTAGTAAAATAATTATATTGGAAAAAATTAGTTTGTAGACTTTATGTGTTCTTAATATTATTTGACATAAATTAATAATTAAATATATATCAATAATAAAATTTATATTAACTTCACGGTAATATATTTTTTCTGCAAAAAAAATCACAGAGCGTTAAAATCCATTTTTTAAAAAGAAATCTTTAAATATTAACTGAAATTAAACTAAATATAAAATTAATTTTATTTCTTATATCCAAATAATTTAATTTTATAAATATATTTATATCAAAATATTTATTTGAAATAATATTTTATCTCATAAGAATAAAATATTTTAATTATATATTTTATTTTTTATTTCATTCATATTATTTCTAAAATAGATTATTTAAAACCCTTAGTAACAATATATAATTTTGGTATACCTATTTGAAACTTTTATATCCAATGTCCATTTATGAAAATAAAATATTTTCAACGAAAATATTTGTAAGGACCATATTTATAATGCTTGAATTCCAGTACTATATGTTTTCTTAATAAAATCATTCACTCTATTCTCACTTCTAGAAGTCACACTTCTCATTTTTATAATTTTCATTTTAGATTTATGAACATTCTTCGTCTATTCATGGTATTTTTTCTCATTTTTGGTTTTGTTACAAAAATTATTATTATTAAAGATATGGTGGTCTAGGCGTATTACTATTTTATAATATATTGTTGATTTCAATTTATTTACCCCTTAAATGTTTTTTGTTTTAATAAATGTAATCATCCATGATGTGTAATAATCTATTGTATTCGATACATGGTTTCACGTACCTTTGCTAAAATGTTCCATTATAATTGAATAAAGTGTCATTATCTTCGTTCATATCTTGTTTTTTCCAACCTATAATCAAGTATAAATTCTATTTAAATAATATAAAAACATTATTTATAATTATAGGGAGAAAATTAATTGCTCCTAAAACTCGAGAAATTACACCCCCTTATATAATTTTCTTACTCAAAATTTTATTTATCACATAATAATGAAAATAAATAAGGTTATCTAAAATGTATTCATGAATCAAGTAATAATTTCTAGAAAATTGCACCCTTAAAAATTTATAGAGCATTTATTTTTTCATCGAAATCGGCTTATCCCTAATATTGGGGTTTTCTATTACCATTTGAGCCAAGATTTGATCATTTATCATCCTTGAATTGATAGACTATCACAAGTTTATGTGAAATGTGATTTATTTATTCCAAAAATTAATTTATCTTATAATTAGTGGGAAAAATTAATTCCTAAAATCATAGTTAATGTATCTAAAGGATTTATAATACGACTATAATGAATCATAATCCCATAAACCTTGAAGAATATTCACATACCATGGATACAATAATTATACCACCAGGTTTTTTTATTTTAATAGATAATATTTGGAGAATACTTATATGACATAAGATATCCAAAAATATAGAGTGATGAATAAGTGTATGTAGAACCACTTAATTTTCACTATCCATTTCAATAGTATTCATTGCATAGAATTTTCTGTGTTCCCATAATCTAGGAGGTTGTTGGTTTCTATTGTTTTATTGTTCCTTAGATTAGTGCCCTGGGTTGTATGGTTCCCAAATTACTCACATCTAAATCATCAAATTTCAACTGGATATTTTGGGAGAGAATTATTTACCCCATCATGTTACATAAACTCCTCCTTTTTCCTCAGAAACTTATTGATTTATTTTATCCTTTACCAGAGAACAAACAACTTTGAGTTTCTTTGAGGAATTCCCCAGGGCGACTCTTCCAACATTTTTTAGATGATGTAAATTTAAAATTCTTTTATTCAATATATTTTCCACCCAAAATTCCATGAGAATCCATAATTATATTATTTGGTTTATTTTGAAAATCATTTATGTCTGTGTTGTTAATTATAATTCTTAATATCTTGTTTGGAATAATCAAAAGTTTTCTAATTCCATATCTTATCCTATGAGGTTTATACTTGAGAAAAACATGACATTGTCCATGGAATCCATTGTTAACTAATTTTTTTGGATTTTGGAATTACTTAAACGAAAAGGGGTTAATGCGAGTGATGATTAAATAACATCATAATACAATGATCATAAATGATCTTTTGAGAAAATAAATCATTAAATTTATATCTCTTTAAAACTATCACATTATCTTTTAAATCAACCAAAATCACTCCTGGTTCAATATTGGTTTCTTTTGGTTGGTTTCTTTCATAATTCATAACATTATTCCTTAACATAATAAATCATTCATAATGGATCATAATGATAATGTGATTAACAAATGCATATCCCATGGGAGTATCAAACCAAGGGTGCTGGTCTCTTTACAGTGAATAGAGTGATGATATATTTAGTACCAAATCTCCTTTTTTTGAGTTATTACCCCTTAGAACATCTTATCCAGATCTTGCATCCACTTTTAGTATCTCGATTGGGATTCTATTTTTTGAAAATCTATATACACAAAACTTTACCAAAAAAATAGGATGTTAACATATTATTAATCCCATTCCTAAAGATTTAACTAAAGTTAAATAATACTATTTTTTAAAAATAACTTGACTATGATCTAATACCATCTCTATAAATCCATTCCTTAAACATATATTAATTCATGATCTTTAATATTCTTTTCCAATAAATAAAAACCAAGTATCTAAAGGTCAAGTGATTTAGAAGATTAGGTAAACAAGTACATAATTATAAACATAATACATAACCATTATTTAAAACTACACATATTGATCATTATTACTATAGATCTTATAAAACTATATAGGATACCCTAGAGAAGACACATTTGGGAATGAATGATATAGAAATCCCAGTGAGGGAATAAACGTGGAAGTAAAGCATAACATGAGACTCAATATTCATAATATAACATCACAAAGGGAATGATCATAAGAATGTAAAAATTGAACAAGGAAATGAAATCATAAGGTCATGGAATATGTGGAAACAACATAATACATGAAATCACAAACATAAGTCAAGGTCCACTCCCAATACCATCATTATAAAGTGGAAAAAGTCCCCTAATGTGTTAGGTTCAACCCCTAATGCCATAGATAACATCTCATGATATATATAGACTTAAACAATGCATTACAGGGCTATATAATTCTATTTACACTCATCATATAATGAAAATAATACATATGTATGCCACTTGAAAAAAAGGAAACCATACATAATTTATACGCATGATCAAACCAATGAGAAGGAAGTGGGTTTTATAATTATAATTCAAGGCATAATAAAAGGATAAATCATAATCATTACAAATATAATAAGGAATTAAATTGTTTTGTACTTTAATATTTGAAAAGGTTATATAGGTATTGACATAGAGTTCCAATATATAAAATTCATGAGAATGATATTGGATAAGAAATAATAAAAATGAACCACTTGGATGGTTCATTGTGAGATAAGTAAATGATATTTTAAAGAAGTAAATATCTAATTATCCTTCATAAAACCAGAATCATGCTAAGGGGGTTATTCATAAAATAATTATGGTTTTAAAATCTATTAATGATTTATATTTTTTATGTGGGTGATTCTTGACATGAGGCAAGAAATAGGAAAGTTACCTTAAATTGGATTTACTTTAATGTGGGATTTTAAAAGGGAACTAAAAACTTGTATAGCCCTAGAAAAGGGATGGATTTTTAACTAGGTATATATATAAGGGACATATATACAAAAATATAATAAGTTCACGAGAATAATATTTCTTAAAAGGTAGAAAAAGAAAGAGAACGTGTAACCAATAAGTAACGAAGGTGGCATGGAAGATCTCTTACCATGTGCCCAAATTTGCTATGCACTTGTGATTAACATAATAAATAATTAAATTAACTTAATTAAATACATAATAATAAAACTTATTCATATATTTTTAATTGTATTTGGCCTGTTTATTATCTTTTGATATTTATATTTAATATAGTTTATGCTTACATTAGTTAATCAGTTTTGTTCAGTTAATTTCTCCATAACACTTTAAATTTGTTGACCATGGTCCAAGGTTTTGTAAAATAACTTCATGATATCCATATATATATAGTATTATATACATTATTATTTTATTATAAAAATTCTTATATATTTTCAATGGTTATCCCAAAATTGTCCCAAATTAAGAAAGGTTCCTTGATAAGTCCATTTATGGTGGTTAAAGTTACTATGATCATTTCATGTTAGTCACACATATATAATGCCAAATATTTTTCTTCAAGAATATTAATGGTGTATAAAATATAATTTTTACATACTAAATAAAATTTTAAAACCATCAATGTTTGGTGGTCATGGAAAATAAAACATGTTGCTTCATGGTGGCGGTAGTTTACACGTGCACACAGATGCCACTTTCATTTGACATGGAATGGAAGGGGATTATAAAATTAAATAATTATCATTTAAGAATTAAAATAATGTTATAAATATCATATTAATTAATTAAATAACCTTTTTAACTTTCCATTCAAGGTTGTGATGAAAAATTGAACATGTAATTCGTGGTGGAAGTAGTCCACACATACATATGACGACACTTTCATTTTTATCAATGATTTTTGTTGATGGTGTAAAATTGATATTAAATTTGTATAATAAAATTTAATTTGTAAAAATTATTTTTTATCCCAACTTCATATATATATTGTATCTTAGTGGTGTATAAGAATAAAAGAACTAGAAAAGTTATGTTGAGAGTATCACCTCTCCCTTTTAAGTTCTCCCTCGCGTAACTCCTTAAGGACCCTTTGCATGGAATTTTGTTGTGAAGAAGTATTCAAGGGAAGTGTGATGGTTTTTAGGATTGAATATGGTATAGTTTTGGTCGATACAAATCTTGGGAATGGGTAGATAAATGGGGATCAGGTGAGCTCCTTTTATAAGTTATGAGATCAACATTTTTAAAAAACCTCTTTACTTTTCAGTAATGTCATTCCATTATTCAAGGATAAAAGCTCCATAAAAGACCAATAATGGTGTAGTTTAATAGATACGATATATAATTCCTACAAAATATAATATAATACATTATTTTTTCAAATTTTAACCATTTTTACTATGCTAAATCACTTTTAAACTAATTTACCTTTACTGCGGTAACTCAACTTTCACCTTCAGTAAATAATTTTAATGACCAAAATTTAAATTTAAATTATTTAATAACTTAATAAAACTAATTTTAAATATGTAAATAATTATATAAAATAAAATATCTATAATTTATAGAAATTAATTTTAGTATTAGTACATATAACGCGTAAAGCGTTTTTCTTGGAAAATGTTTATTTTAAGCCTAAAATTTATTTGTGGCATAAAATTATCAATGTTTTTTATTTTTAATTCAAAAATTGGTTTATTATTCAATAAATTAATGTTATAATATTTTTTAATCAATTCAAAACCTAGTTTTTCTAAAATAATATTTAATTTAATGTAAAGACCAAAATAATTATTTTATTAGGACTAAATATTATATGTCCCAAAATGAAAAGAATATTATTTATAATTTAATCCAAATATTTTAGAATGAAAATTTTTATTCATTAAATAAATCTCAATTTTTTATAAATATTTAATTCAATCTTATATTATTATGAAAATATTATGAATTTTAATAAAAACAATATTTTTCACTATTCCCCCTAAAAATAATCTATTTTAAAAAAATCCAAAAAATTTATATAAAGCTAATTTTGATATGTGAATTTTAAAAATTATTTTCATTTTATCAAATTAAAATACTAAAATTTATAAATTTGGCATTTAAATTAAGATACAAAAAATAAAGAAAAATACTTATATAGAAAAAAATGAGTTTTTGGAATTTATGTATTCATAATCTAATTTTAAATCAATTAATATATATATATATATATTATAATAAAATATATCTTTATTTCACCATAATATATTTATCCTCTAAAAAAAACCGTAGTGTATGAATATCCAATTTTTAGATAAATAAATTTTTATGTATAAAATTATTATAACGAAGATATAATTATAATTTAATTATTCATATCCTAATAATTTAGTTTTATCAATGTATTGATATTAGAATATTTCATTTAATTAATATTTCATCACATAAAAATAAAATATTCTAATAAGATATTATATTTTTTATTTTGTTAATATTATTTCTAAAATATATAATTTAAATCATTACTAACAATACATAGCTTCGATATATCTATTTTACACATTTATATAGAATAATTCTTTTTGAAATGACCATATTTATAATGACCATTTTTTCAGTGACCATATTTTCAATGAACATATTTATAATGATGGAATTCTATTTCTATATATATTCTTATTAAAATTATCTATTCTACTCTATCTTCTTAAGTCACACTTCTCATTTCCATAGTTTTAATTTTATATCTCACAACATGCTTTCTCCCTTCATGGTATGCTTTCTCATTGTAGTTTTTATTTTACTAATGATGATTCTAAAACGCCTTGGTGGTCGTTGGGAGTTATCAATTATAAAGATATCATTATTTTTAATTTATTTTCCAATTTTAATCATTATATTTTTAATAAATATAAACATCCATGATGGGTAATATTCCATTGTATTCAATAAATGGTTTCATATAACTTTGTTTTAATGTTCAATTATAATTGAATAAAGTGTCATTAGTTTGATTCATATCTTGTTTGGTCTAATATATAATCAAATATTAATTCTTTTGAAATAATAAAGAAATATTATTTATAATTATTTGAATAAATAATTAATTGTTGCTAAAACCTACGGAGTTACATAATTGAAAAAATTTAGAGGGAAACCTAAATACTTATTTTAATGGAGTCACTCCTTCTGGAAATGGGTTCCTTCAGAATGAAGGATTTAACCCTTCTTAAAAACATTGCCTACCAAATGTATACTAAGCATTTATGAGAGGTAATTTGGGAAGGGGTTAAAGACATATTTAATAGTGAATATTATTTTTAGAGGTGTAGAGGAGGAGTCCTTTTATAGGCGAGTTAGAGTTTCATTTCCACAAATACTCATTCCCTAAAGAGTAAGGTTGTAATTTTTCATGTCATGTGGATATAAAGTGGATAAATAATAGATATGGGTTTTGAATCTTCTTATACAAACAATTTTGAGATATGTTTAGAGATATTTTAGTCCTTTACCCCTTAATTTATTATTTTTACCCCATTTTACATTTACCATTGTAAATTAATTTTTCTACTTAGACAACTTATTTTTTTTACCTCAAAATGAAATTGAACCTCTTGATAAATTTCATAATGATGATTCCAAATTTAGAATCTATTTAATGTAATTCAATTTCTAAATATAAAAATTTAAATTTTTCCTAAAAATTTAAAATATATAGAAAAAAGTTTTAAAAAATGACTTATAAAACATTAAGAATTCATAAAATTATTTCTTATAAATTATTAATTAAATTAGTGTCAAAATGTATGTTTAGCCATTAAAACATTTTATTTTAATCATACTTTAAAAATCAACAATTTAACTAATTAAAATAAGAAAACAAAAAACTTTTAAAAAATAATTATTTGAATAATAACCCTTACATTTAATGATTTTAATCACGTGCCAAATTAATTAATTATTTATCTTATAAACCGTAAATTTTATAAATCCATTTCTATTTTAAAATTTAATTGAATTTTGTAAACATGTTAAATTATTCTTTTGTAAAAACAATAACAAAAATATTAATGATAATAGTAATAATAATAATATATAATGGGAATATATATTTTTACAATATAGTGTTTAATTTTTTTTAATTTCATTCCAAAATTATTGATTATTTTTGAATTATATTAATTATAATTTGATTCTAAAAATTACACAAATTCAATGTATCTATTATATACCAGTATATCAAACGATCATATATCTACAGTCCATATCTCCAATACCCATATATCCAACAGTTATATGTCCATTGACCATATGTATACCGATCAATTAAATTACTACACATTTAATTATATAAATCTTTAAAATCATTAATCATATTCTCTAATTAGATTATCAAGATGTTTATCATTTGTATATTGTTTTTTATTCTTTCTATTGTTATCATCAGTGGTATGATCTTTTTTCCAGATCATGATGATGGGATTTTAACCCTGTAGTAGTTTGATTTACTTATGGTTTTATTCCTTTAGTAATCTTAATAATTATGTTTAATTTATTTATATAATAATGTATTTTATTTTTTATAATAATATTATACCATATTGAAATAATTCATTGTTCATTTTAGTTTGGGGTTGCGTGTATCAAAAGTTATCAAACATAGTGTTTATTTAAATTAAAATGCCAACTAAAATGATGGGGTGATATATTTTACCCTCATAAAGAGTATCTGTATCTCAAAATTTCATTACTATGATGTGAAAAATGATGGCACTTATCACGCACTACATATTTTGGTTTCCATGTTTCTTCCTAAAAACTATGATTCCTCTAGAGAACTTTAATAAGGCGAGTGATCTTATTTCATAGTACATTACCTCTATGCTCCAAGATTTCTCTCAGTTATTACTCATAAGAGGGATCATGTTCTAGTTGTACTACTTATAAGTTTAGTACATTTGAAGGTTCTCATATTCACTTCCTAAAAAGTAATACATGGAAAATATTTTGGTCCTAAACGAGTATGAATACCCTATGTGTTTGTGTGAGAGAGAGAGTGTTTGTGTGTTGGGGGGGGGGGGTGGTTTAATTAGGCTAATTAAAATTTTCATCAACTATTTCTAGTGATATTATTCCATTTTAAAAGGAATAAATATTTATTTATCTCAATTATTATAAAGATAAAAAATAGTTGATAAGGTAGACATAGGTTTTTACAAGGTTCCCCAAAACTGGTTAATCCAAGGAGCATGCATAACAATGTACATATACTTAAAAAACAATAATATCACTATTTTTATTATAATTTTGTAAGGCCACACGGATCAGCCTGATTTGTAACCCTCATAAGATAGAATTTCACTAATCTCAAATTCTCAAGGAATACAATGCTTTTCCAATAATTACTACTTCAATGCTCAAGAACATAGAAGTATGGTCACAAAAAAAATGGTGTGTAAATATACTTCACTTCTATCTATATGAATAAATCTAAAAATATTATAGTTAGAATATCTCCGAGATCCTAACTTTATTCTTATAAATCCTTTTTTTCACACTTCAAATACCCCATTATATTTTCTTTGTATTCTATTTAATTATGTTCACTGATTCATTAAAAATTGATTCAAATAGTTTTCATATCCTTCCAAGTATCCAACCCTTAATGAAATGGTTATGATTAATTATTATTTCTCTATACCATTGAGATCACGTCAATTGTACACATATTTTAAATGTGGTTATAATATAACAATCAATTTTAGTTAACCCTAGATTTTTTTTGATAATTCCTAATCTAAAACTCTAGATTTAACTGATCTATGGTTTATAAAGTCGTAGTTCAAGACCCGACTTCTTGATTCATGGTTACATGAATGGTAAAAAACTAGATCCATGAAATCCAATCCATATATTATATTTAATTTCTTTTAAATAGTGTAATATATTTCTCAATACAAACTAATTTTTAACTAGTCTTGGTATGAACATCTTCTTGATAGCATGAAGTACCACATGTAATTAACCGCAAAAATTTGGGAAGGTCAAGTCACAACACAAACCTGTGCTTTATAGTGCAACCCTCACATGTACTTAACCATCAAAATCCACCTAGATCTTGTTGTGAAACAAGCCTTCTTCTCACGACATGTTAAATTATAGACTTAAACCATAAAATAATTCACCTTGGAATCCCTTGATATAGTGACCCCTCTTCAACATGACCATTAGATATATAATGCCACTAAAAATATTCAATCATATTTGTAGTGTGAAATATATGTCTCGATTTGATTTTTTATATATAGAAATGTAGTAGATCCTTTAAAAACTCCTAGAAGATCTTCCATCATCATTCATTCTTGTTTTAAATTACTAATATACACTATTATCAACAAACACAATCCCAATAATTTTCCAAGGAATTTTTGATAATAATCTCCCCTGGGTTTGTTAAGAACTCTTTATAATAGAAAATACTTCTAATGTACCAAAGAAGATTAAACATCATCATATATGAGAACTCAAGAATTTTCCTCCTCCATGATATAAAATCATTCACCATTAGATAGTGAATTAATGAATCACTAATAACCAATTATACTCCCACATGATCCAATATTTTCATGAGAAATAATAGTTAAGTGATAAGTTCCTCATGAAAACACTTTCACGATTTCTATGATCTTAAACAAATTTCCAAGCTATTAGTACCCCTAAATAATCATTCAAGACATCTCTTAATTTTTTAAGTAACATTTCATCCCCTCTTCCAATAAGATGAAATAATCCATGGACATCTTCTCCAAATTTACACAAAAAAACATTCTACCCCTTTTTCAATGAACAAAAAGCGAACTTCTCAAAAATTTTAAAAAATAGATTTAGATATTTATACACTTAAAACATATAGGAGTTACAATAATTTGTTAAAAAGTAATTCCTAGAGAGGAGTGGGGGTGTGTTTTCCACACTATCTTGGTGGATGGAATCAGTTGGACTCTAAGATCCAACCAATTAATCTCAAAATTTATATTAGGGGGGTGCCTTAGTCTTGATATCTACAACCTGATCTTATGTTTTGATGTACTCCAATTTTACCAACCCTCACTAAAACTTATTATTAATAAAATGGTATTTTATATAATTAATCTAATTACATGAATGGTGAACATGATTTTTTAAAAATATTTATATCAACTAAGGTGTCACAATTTTTTGCAAAAAGATATTCCATGACCATTCCAACATCCACAAGTTGTTTCTTCATCCAAATCAAATTAGAACATGATTGAGTGAAATATATGTATTTAAACTATTTTTTATCAAAGAAATATGTTCTGGATTTTTTAATTATCTAAGAAATTTAGGAACTCCCTATATAAAAAGATCCACCGGATATTGACCTTTTTTAATCAGATGGTCCTTCCCAGTCTATATCTATGTACACAAAATTTTTTCTTTGATAAACTATGATAAAATTTCCAAAATTATAATATATGGTTTATATACTGAATTATACTCTTCACAATAAGAAATTTAATCTCCTTTAAGAATCTTTGGTACCAGAAACCTTGAATTTTGGAAAATACTATATCAGGTAGTGTGGTAGTTAGGTACAATAATATAATAATAATTTCTTTTAATTTATCACATCTTCCTCATTTCCATCCATATACTTTGAAAACTTTATCTAGGTATCCAATGGAGTTATCTCTGTCTTTTAATCCCATATATAAATCATTTTGAAAAAAATCCTTGGTATATTATATTTGAGAAACAAAAATCCAATTTTCTCCTAGAATTACTTATAGGTCAAGTGAAAATACAATCTCTTCAATAATGTATATTTAATATTCACACCACATATATTCTGAAACCCACTTTTATTGTACATAATTTGATCAAACACAAATAATATCATCTATATAAATGATCATGAATATATTTAGAAAATTTTCATTCATGAAATAGAGGTTATGATCAACAACTCCTCTTTATTATCTGAGCTTCTTTAGATATTGATCAAGTTAGAAGTAATAAGATTTTGGTGCACGTTTTAATTTATATATTCTTTATTTTAACTTGTTCACATTTTTATTACATTCATCAATAAAGAAACCATTTTTTGTTCAATTTATACTTACTTATCATGTAATCCATTGAGGAAAGATGATTTGGCATCCATTTGATATAATTTGAATCCTCTGTTCACTATCATAACTAAGAATAGTTTTATAGTCTCAATCTGGGACACAAGTTAAAATCCATCATTAACATCAATATCATCAATTTGGGAATATCCATTACACACCAACCATGATTTTTTCTATGTTACCTTTCTGTATTTATTAATTTTATTCTAAAATACCCATTTTTTTGGATGATATTCTTATCTTTCAGTTTTGTAACAACTTAATATGTTTGGTTCTTTTCTATTTGGTCAAGATATTCATTCACAAACTTGATCTAATTATCATCTTTAATAGGTTATTGATATTTTTTAGTCTCCACTTGAGATGGCCGTGTGGTTTTGAACTGAGCCTTTATTCATTGAGTTTGAACATGAGTTGTTTTGTATTAAATAATATTTCCATCACCGATTTAAGATATTATATTATTTATATTTTCTTCTAATAAACTAGATTTTTTAATTAATTTTAGTGTATTCTTATGAGTATTTTATAGCCCTATTATACCCCCTAAGTTTCTCATATTAACATAAATTTCCACGTTAATTGTTTTATAAAACTATTCTAAATTTAGCTTACCACTTTGAAAAACCAACTCGTTCTCTATATCAGTTACATATTAATTTCAATTCCCAATACTTTTATAGAATCACCTGGATAACTTAATTTTTGAAAAATATACAAGGAATATAACTTCATCCCTCCATTCCTAAAATTTCTAGTTATTATTTTTACTAGGAATAAATAATATGATTTTGAATAATTGGAAGTATTGGGGTGTCATCTTATTCCTATACCATAAATCACATGTGATATTTTCTTCACACATAAATAAAAAGGCTCTGTTGGATATATAAACTTATGTAAGAACCACTTCCTTCCACTAAGTCTCTAGTATATTCTTTTTATGAGAATTGTCTAAGCCATATTGATTATAATCTAGTTCCTCTTCTCAATATTTATGTTTTGATGATAATTCCACACAACTATTTATTGATGCTAAATTCAATGATTTTCAAGATACCCTGAAACACATTTATTAGTAAATTCCATGTCATTATCAGTCAAAAAAATCTGATTTTTCATACCAATCATATTCTCTATAAACCTATGACATCGTGTAATGCATTTAAACACCTTGTATTTGACATTAATAACCACAATAAATTACATCCTTTTATAATAATCAATAATAATTACATAATAAAATTTTCAATCCATGGTTTTTGGTTTCATTATCCCACACAAATCCACATTATCTAACTCAAAAAACCGTTTTTATTAATCCTTCTTTGGATTATAGGTATTTTGAATTATATAACCCTTTTTAAAAGCATCCCATGTTTGAGTATGATTATGTTCCAACTTTGGGATATGGCTCTGTCCTTCATTCTTCACCTTTTCCACCATTGATTGTTGGGTCAAATTGACACGTCTTTTATGCCAAAATTAGTTTTTTTATTCTTTAGTCATAAAATAAATATCTTCTTCACTAATGAGTTAAATATTTCCACTAGTTTTCTTTCCTTGAAAAATAGTGGATCCATCTATACATTTTATAATAAATATCTTCTTGTTGAACTTTATGGCATGTCTTGAATCACACATCTGACTCAAACTTAGTAGATTTTGATTGATAACTTCAAGAAAAAAGTAATTCATATGACCCATGTCCCCTTCACCTATGTTTTACTTCTAGAGTTGATGATCTTAATCCCCTAATAATTTTCAAACTGAATAGATCTATCTTTGTCATACTTTTCCCGATGATAAGATCTTTATTTCTCTTCCTATGGGAAGTGAAACTAATATCCATAAAATATATTAGAGTTATATCCATTTATTTCAAGGAAACATTAGTGATATTTTCTTCTACATATTTTACCTAGATAATGTGATCTATTTAGTTTCTTTTATGAGATAATGAACTTATTCCTCCTCCAGATCCATTACTTCTTCCTCATTTTACATGGATACAAATATGTTATGAGTTTTCAACTTACTTGATTATGTATCCATATTTTTTTTTCTTCTATATATATCCATTTTAATATCCATTTTTATCAATGATGTAAAGATTCACTACCTCATGTCTATAATCTATAATAAAACCAAATATCCATTAAAAAAATATCAAGCATACAAAATTTTGGTCGTCAGTTTTTTTAGTGCCAAGACTTGGGGTATCTTTTCACTATAGAATGCACATATTTTTTATGTCCCATCGTTATTAAATAATAACCATTAATTATTCTATAATTATTGTGTGTATTAACTGTTCCACCTATGGAATTCTTCTTCTTTTTCATTTTACCCTATCAAGATTCTTTTGTGGAGTGCATCATTATGATTTCACATTAACCAATACTATTTTTATTTCATCTAATACCATTAACAGCTTTCCCTTTTTCTTTGAATCACTAAACTAGTGGATAGGTGTTCAACTTATGCATTGATTCACTATACACTTCCTTAACATCTTTTATATCCTGTATACTCAAAATTCCTAATTCCATGCCATGAGTTATATGTCTCTATTGATCATCAAGACTTCATCACAACTCCATGGATTTATTTATGAGTTCCTAAACTATTTTTAAACAATATTTTATGGAATTAATGAATCCCTCTATGATTTAGGCATACTGTTAAACTTTGATATTGTTATAAATAATTTTTTTTGGGTTATCTATATTTTCTAATTTGAGTCATTAAATCTGAAATTTTAGTTAATTATTCTTCTCTTATTGTTCCTATATGTAAATCTTGAATTCATTTACAATACCATTATATTTCTTGTTTCTTTCCCTTCAAATTTCTATTTCTTTAAGTGTACCCTCATGTTCATCTTTAGCGTCAAATCTTCCATTGACTTTAGAACCTTCATCATTGCTATATTCTACTTGTGGTTTGTCTATAACAACTAAAATAAGATATACAAAGGTGTTTATAGTCCTTATCCTCCTATTTTTTGGTTTTCTTAGAGATATATTATTATTTTGATAGTAAATTTATTCCTTTAAATAATGTATGCATTTAATTTCTCTTAACTTTCACATCCTTTGATGAATCTTCAATGGTACACTATATTCACTATCATCTTGTAATATCCTGAGATACCTAGGAGTGATATTACTAACTTTTCTACATGTAAAAAATGCAAGTAGAATATTTATATTTAATTTATTTTTTCCAATTTTCTTAATATAGGATAAAAAGGGCATTACTTCATCCAATTATTCTTCTATGGGGTCCTCCTAAAATGAATGTTTATTTATTTCTTTAAAATAATCCTCTTGAAAATCTTCTTTTGGCCAAGAATCGCGTTTATAATTCCTCATCACATATGCAATTAGTGTATTGAGTAAGATTTCAAGTCTCACATCTTTTGGATATTTTTTTATAAGCCCCGATACTTTCACATTAAAACATATAGGTAATCTTCTCAGTATTATTTTAACAATTTTCACATCATTCAGGATTTATCCAAGTCCACACAATTATTCTATAAGAATGTTCAACTGATCAAAAAACTTTTCAGCTATCTCATTCAGGATCATTAATAAATATTTATTCTTATTCCACATAAACTTCAAATTCTGTTGTTGAATTATTATATCACCTTCATAAATATTGAGTAGTTTATCCCACATAAAATGTGATGTTTTTCATGACATCACATTTGTGTAGATAAGGTTGGAGATGTTTATCACTAGTGCATTAATCACCTTAGATTTATTATCCAACTCCATTCAATCCCTCTCAACTAGGGATCCAATCTCTATAGTGGTGAGATTATATGCCTAGAATTTTTGTATTCATCTATCCCAAAATAATGTGAGTATTATTGAATTATATTTTATCACAATTTGAAATAACTATCTTCAAAAATAAATATTCTCTATGATTAACATCTATTTACATCATTTAGGAGAGAGTTAGAGAAAAAATTATATCAATAAACTTTACCATGATACCACTTATCGGTCCCAAATGATGGTGAATACCCTTAGAGGGGGGATTGAATTAGGGTATTATAAATTATTTTCTCAACCCTTTATAATGATATTATTCCATTTTAAAATTAATAAATCTCTATTTCTATTAATTTTTATAAATCTATAAAATAACAGAGAAGGAACACATTGGTTTTTACTTGGTTCACCCAAATTTTCTAGTCTAAGGAGCATGCAAGGAAATGTTATTATACACTAAAAACACTATTCTAACTACTTTGATTATAGTTTTGGAGTGTTCAAACCTCACCTCCTTATTTATAATCCTTATAATATGAAATATAATTGCTATTTAATACTCATTGAGTGCATTAATCCTCCATGAATTGCTACTATAATTATCAAGAATAGATAAGTGTGATTACACCAATAATAGTGTCTTAATATTATTCAAATTCTTCCAATTGAATAACTCTTGAAATATTCAAATGAGAATATATCCAAGATATCCTTTTTTCTCTCTAACCTTCTTGCACTATTTTGTAACTCCTTCTTTTATTTTCTATATATTCTATATTTGTATGTTCTTTTCTTCCTTCAAAATTTCTTCAAGAAAGTTTATATCCTTACAAGTATCATGTCCCTAATATAATGTTAAGGATTAATTATCTTTTCCATAAAACAATGATTTTATAAAAAATGCAATTGGCCATCATGGGATAATCAAGTTGAGTTAACCCTTTTAATTTCATGCTAATTCACAATTTTGAACTTTAGCTGTAACTGCCTAATTGTATGAAAAGTCACAGTTCAGTGTGAGACTTAATGTTTCATGGAATGAAATATGGATAACAACCATATATAATAAATAAACTCCATATCTAATATTTAATTCCTGAAATGGATTTTCCAATCCACAATGATTCTTGAACTGGTCATAATATGACTATCTTCTTCATGGTTAATGTTGCAAATGGACAGAACCACTAATATTTTAATAGATCTAGTCATGACACAAACCTATACCAAAATTTGCAACCATAAATTGGATAAAACCACTATAATCTTATTAATTCTATTTTAGATTAAGAAATATTCTCATGTTGTGGTCAACTATATAGTCAAACCATCAAATACTTCACCTTGGACTCCCACATCATGATTATACCTCGGGGGTATGTTCATACTATAGAGAGTGCCACTAAAAACCACTCAATCACCTCTATTGTATGATATCTATGTCACAGATCGAATTTTGTTTTATAGAAAGAACAATAGTAGCTCCTCCCAAAACTCAGTCACACACTTCCATCAATTAATATTCTTTATAAGTACTATCATACACCATTTTCAATAAAGATAATCCCCACAATGCTATAATGTATTTTTTCTAATGCATATCATGAACTTGGTAGAGGATTGGTGTAAGTGAAATACAATAAGCTACCATACCCACACGATCAAGTATTTATAATGGGAAAATGTATCTAGGACTCAACTTTCCCTTCTTCATAAATCTCAAATCCCTCTTCCAAAATGATATTCAAAGGAATATATTATCTCATATTCAAAATTAACATTTAATATATAATTATCATCATAGATATTTTTATTTTTTTAGTTTTAATATGTTAATAAATGGTTTGAATATCTTGTAAGATATCTTGAGGAAGATCTATTCCTAACCACTTATTCTCTTTGATTTTATCCCAACATGTTAACGATCTATAACCATTCCTATAGAGAGATTCATATAGTTCCATTTTAATTATATATTGGAAAATTTTCCATATGATAACTATACTAGTGGAAGTTATTGATCCCAAAATCCTTTAAAATCCATTTAGTAGGATCACAATATATCTTCTAGGGTTTGAATAATACAATCTGATTAACCGTTTTTTGATAATGAAAAACCATACTAAATTTCCTAACTATATCCAATGCTCGCTGAATTCTTCTATAGATATTTAAGATAAAAATTAGTTCATGATTAGATACAATCAATAGGGGTACTCTATGTAGCCTCACCACTTCCATTATGTATACCATAACAAGCTGATAAAGTGAGAAATATTTTTGAATAGTGATTAAATGTTCAAAATTTTTAAGGATATCAATTATAACATAAATGAAATTATGGAATTTAGTTATCTTCGGAATAACAATAAAATATATACATGGATATGTTCTTCTATTTATATATAGGTATTGGTAATAGTTTCATCATCCCCTTAGACTTCTTTTATTTTCCTTAACATACTCGAATGCCAATGATTCAGATTTATACTCCATAGTATCCTTCATATTATCCCCCTGAAAATGTTCCTTGATATCCATAAATGATTTTATGTTTTCTAGATGGATAATTAATTATTATAAATTTTTTCTGACAAGAAATATGCCCATGATTTTTTTGAGTTGATACCAGATTTCTAAAAGAAGGTGGCTATTAGGACTTTACCAGCAACACTTGGGTTGCGTACTTGATGATAGGATGTGAGATTTGGATCATAAAAACCATTAGGGGTAATTATGGAATAATCTAGGAATATTTTATAGATATAATACATACTTATGAATCCTTCCCAAATCCTAGGGTGAGACTCTTTACCTTTATATCATGGATTTTGTTGAAACCATGCATTGATGTGAACATCTATATAAATCATAGGTTCCCTATCGATATAACTATATGTATATATAATAGGTTTTCCATCAATAATTATAATTATATATATATATATATATATCACAGGGTCTCTATCTTTTGTTAGCTGGTGATACTATGGTTTAAAGATGCATAACTGGGTGCTCTAGAATTTTTCACCATCTAGGGAGTTGGTAAGTGATTTTGTGTTGGGATGAGCCCCATGACAGTAAATTAATATGTATATCTACAAATTTAATCAGAATTTGTATAGTTATGTTTCACTTAATGGGACACATCATACCTTTTATAGTTATATGATAAGGGCTAATGTGGTTTTTTTGGGTCATATAGTGATTACCAGGTGAAGCTCCTTTTAGGTTCATGTTTCTAGGACCTATTTTGAGTTGTTTAATTTTGTGTAGAATGAAATAATAAGATAATGGTTATTATAAATAGTTTTTATGATATTAACATATTAGAGGACCTCTCTGGACCATTCTGTCTATTAGTATTGAAATATAAGAAGGCGTGATAGACCTATTGGAGTTGGTTCCCTAGAACCAACTTCTGTATACTTTATGATTACCAGTATTCATATTTCTTCATATTAATAAACCCTTTATAATATTATGAATGTTATTATATGTAAAATTTCATGTGATAATGTCTTTGGAGTAGCTTTCACACTAGAAGTTTATAGCAGTTCCCCGCTATGATGAGAACATAGAAGTTCCACAATAACATTCATAAATATATTTTCTATAGACAGAAGAAATAACTTTAAGGAAATAAATGATACTGAATATTATGTCACGACCCGCCCTCGGGGTCCGTGCCGTGACTACCCCAAGCCCGCCTTCCATAGGCCAGGGGCTGGCGACTAGCACCAAGGCGTAAATCCCCGTAAAAAGGGAAGGCATTGCCTTTGTAAAGTAAACAAACACCACAGAGTAAGCAAGCAGAAAGTAAACACTAAGCAAAAGTAGAGTACAACTGAAAGTGCGGAAAAGTAAATGGGCCAGTATACAAACCCAAGCTGAAAGTAAAGTACAACTCGAAAGGGAAAACAGCAACTGAAAAGTAAAAGCCTCTACGCCGAGCTGTCCACCGGTAATCCCACCTGAAGGGTGGGTACAGATAGCTCCACTGCTCCACGGGTCCCGCCGTCCGCTCCGAGCACGTCCCGACCAGTGGTCCATCTCCGGGTACCGTCCCGCTTTGCAAGCCTCAGCCAAGGTCAACGCTGTCCGTCGTCTGCAACCAACACAACGTAGTACAGGCAAAGCCCGTGCAGGGGTGAGTATAAGCTACTCAGTAGGGACCCCGAGACCCCTGAAGGTCTCTCAAATCCACAAAGGATAAACCACGAAGAAAGGTACAATCACGAAGTAACAACTGACACTGCTTAGGTATATGCCCATACATATACCTAAGTTATCAAATTTAAATACGCTCCAACCTCCGAGCCCCAGTACAACTCAGTCCACACAGGAAAGTAAACGTATTCCACACAGGAAAGCGAAACGTAATCCACACAGGAAAGCAACAGGATTCAGCTCACACAGGTATACATCTTCAAGGACGATAAAGATGATCTCTGATCCATCTAAGTCGTCGGACCCACGAAGGATCGATAGGTAACTAACCCCCGCAAAAGACCCACACAGGATCGGGCCCACACAGGACCTATAGGCGCTGGTTCAAACAGGACCGCTGAGCGCAAAGACCCACATAGGATCGGACCCACACAGGATCGGGCCCACACAGGACCTGTAGCACTGATCCACGTAGGATCGCTGAGCACTGTAGTCGTCGTCGTCGAATCCACACAGGATCGGGCCCACACAGGACCTGTAGCACTGATCCACGTAGGATCGCTGAGTGCTGTAGTCGTCGTCGTCGAATCCACACAGGATCTCTGTACTGTCGTCATCGTAGTCACAGTAGCAGTAGTAGCAGTAGTAGTCACAGTAACAATCGCAGCCAGCACTAGGGTTCCCGCACACAGCAAGCTCGTTCGGAGGGTCCGCTCCACGAGCCGAGAGGCTGATACATCAACTGTCACAAAGTCCAGAGTTGATGTATCCAAAAGTTCCGTATCGTCAACAGGAACTCAACGCAACAGACGGCGCGTCGATCAGACGCCCGGTCTGAGAGTTATTGGCATTTTCGTCCCCGGGGCCCGTTTGGTTTTTAAGGCAAAACCAACCCGACCGTACTCCACCTGCGTCCAAACCTTGGGCGGAGTATGCCAAAAGATCCGTCTCACTAAGAGGAACACAACAAAGCTGACGGCACGTCGATCGGACGTCCGTAGCTCAAGATATGAGCGTTTCCGCTCCGAAGGCCCGGTTGGTTTCGTGAACGAACCAACCCGACCGAACTCAAAGTAATCCGAAACCTTGAGTGCGATAAACCGAAACGACCGCCTCGATCCAAGGATCGCATCGCCGTTGACAGTTCGTCAATCGGACGTCCAGTCTGAAAGATATCAGCCTTTCCGTCTGACACCCACCCTGGGAAACTTCCCAGGAGGTCACCCATCCTGATCACTACTCTAAGCCAAGCACACTTAACTACGGAGTTTTAACCACGTAGGCTCCCGAAAAAGAAGGTGTGCCTTGAGTATAGTATACCGAAACGACCGTCTCGATCCAAGGATCGCGTTGCCGCAGACGGTTCATCGATCGGAGGTCCGTGGCTCAAGTTATGGCCAAAAGACCGAAGTCGTCTCGAAAACGGGGGGTCCGGGTCCGGGCCGACCCGGCCCGACCCCCCCTGGTCTGACACGAACCGGGTCGACCCGACCCGGATCCGGGTCGGACCGACCCGGTCCGCTGGACCCAACCTGGATCCGACCCGAACCGGGTCGGACCGACCCGGTCCGCTGGACCCGACCCGGCCAGCGGCGGCGCGGCCAGGGGGCCGCGCATGTGCCGCACGCGGGGGGGGGGGGGGGGGGGGTAAACCCCCCCTTTTTTCGGATCTCGGCCGGCCTTAGGCCGGCTGTTTCTTTCTCACGCGGGACCCGCGGGTCCCGCCTCCTAACCAAACCGGCGGCCGGCGCGGCCGGCCGCCTTCTTCTTCTCCGCCGCGGCCGTAGCCGCGGCTCTTCCTCGATCTCCGGCGGCCGGCGAGGCCGGCCGCCTTCTGGCTGCTCCGCCGCGGCCGTAGGGCCGCGGCCTTCCTGTTCTCCGGCGCCGGTGAGGCCGGCGCCCCTGGCTGCTCCGCCGCGGCCGTAGGGCCACGGCCCTTCATGATCTCTGGCGCCGGCGGCCCGGCTGGCCGCCGGTCGCCTCCTTGTTCCGCCGCGGCCCGTCTTCGGCCACGGTCTCTTTCGTAAACAACGACGCGGTGCGTCGGCACCGCGTTTCTTCGTCGCAGCTCGCTCCGGCCATTAATTCTTTTGTTCCTGAGCGGTTGCGACGACACCGCGCTGTCTCCGCTAAATTAACATGAAAGAATAGAAGGGGGAGGAGAATCGGCCGTGTTCGTGCGGTCCGGTCTCCTCCCGTTATAACGATATCAGTTGGCCAATCGTATAAACACAACAATGAAAGTTTCACAATTTTTAATAAAATTTGGAACTACGCCCAACGAATTATTCTTTCATGTTCGAGGGAATGAAAACACGTAATTTAAAAAGGACAAACCCCCTACCTTGAAAATTGACGTCACACGTCGGTTATCGCGGAGGAAGGCGTCGCGGCGTCGGACGTAGATTCTGTGGACGTCGGGGTGCATCTGAGGAGGGAACGACGTCTCTTCACTTGTCGCTTAAGACGAAGAAGAGAGGTACGTTGTCGTTGGCGATGATTACCACGGTCGGCGACTTCTCCCTTGTCGAGGAGGAAGACGGAAGAATCTGGGACGCCGAGTCTCGATGGTCGTGGGATCGATGTTCTTTGTCGGAGAAGAACCGTTCTTCACGTTCTTCGTCGAAGACGAAGAAGATCTTCAAGTTTCTCAACGATTCTCCCAATCCTCTCAAGTAACAAAGGAACTAACCCAAAAATAAATCAAGCTTACACTTAATTTATTAACACAACCCAACCTTTGGAATTCAAGAGTTTGAATTTCAAAAACTCAAAATTAAACTCACTTATTAATTATACATGAGTTGTATAATTAATTAAAAGTTAAGTTGTCAAGCCTTTAAGAGGGAGAGAGGGGAGTTAGGGAATTTGAGGGGTTTTGGCACATTAAGTGCAAGGGAGTTTAAGGGGGTAGAAGAGAGTTAAGGGGAAGGTGAAGGGTTGGGGCTCTTGTGGGCCCCACCTCACCTTAATCCTCACTTGGTTAGTTAGGAACTTGTGATTCCACCCCAACTTCCACACTTAGGATATAACCACTTAAGAAGATAAATAAAATAAATATTGTATAACAAATTTATTTTACTCTTCATTTCATCCAGAAAATTAAACATCTCCTCCTAGGCAAACGCAACTTCGGGAAAGGTCTCCTTAAGCGAATATCGGCGCTACGAGTTCATCGGTGTCCTCAGATTTCAATTCCGAGCACCAGATCAAAAGTTAGGAAATCCCGCTCGTTCGTTCACTGAACGTACCCGAGCCAAACTTCGAAAATTAATTCCGGGCACTCCGGGCCTCGGAATCAGGTGCCGTCAGAAACCGCGCTCTTGAAAAATTCCAAAGAAAATTAAGAAAAAATTTCCCTTGAATTTTACGGGTCTTTAAATATTAGGGGTGGATACTCATAGGAATTTTAGGATGATTCTCATGATGTACTCCCTTGGGAATTTCCAGTGTTTGTGATTATGAGAATGAGATCCCCAGTAAGATATCCAAATACATATGTGTCATCAGATGTTTCTATCTTTAGAAATGTGTATTGGTACTTAGAATTTAATATTATTATTAATGGATATTATTAAATGTCTACTTTTATGTATTTTTTAAAACCATGATGAAATTTTTTTATGGCGAAGTAGGACACATTGGGTACGTGATGTATAATACTTCATTAATGAATAATATGAGAAAGATTTTTTTCATTATGTTAATTAATGAAAGATGATATATTAGGATATTTAATATGAGTGGTATAGCCTAAATAAATCCCTAACCATGGCGTTATATAGGAAAGTTCAATCTCTAAAAAGTAAAATAAAAATACATCAATAAAATAGGTTGATGGTACCAACATGCAACCTGCTTGATTAAGGATATCTTGATAAAATAATTATATTGCATGGTAAGTGTTTGTTAGAGGTTTTATATCATTGTAACATAAACTTATATATCTAGGGGAACCTTGGTGTGTTTCTAGATGCTAATCTTGGACTTTGGGATGCTTCACCAAACTCTATTGAGAAATAGGCCTAGAGGTCCACACACTAAGTGTATGCACAATCTCTATTAAATAATGATATTATTTATTATTTAAAAACTTTAATTAATATTTTTAATGCACAAGGTTAAATAATTATTCACATTTTGTTTATTGAATATATATCTTCACCAGTTATTGGAGAGAATATTTTTGTGAGAAAAATAATTAATAAATATTTATTTTCTATTTGGTGAATATAATATTTATTTATTTATTGATGAATAATTTAGTGATATTTATTTAATAAATAAATAGTAATTATTCAAGGGAAAATAAATATTG
The DNA here is from genome assembly GCA_963277665.1 of Viscum album. Lineage (NCBI taxonomy): Eukaryota > Viridiplantae > Streptophyta > Magnoliopsida > Santalales > Viscaceae > Viscum > Viscum album. The sequence goes on from OY728160.1 coordinate 643,443,812, forward strand.
TGGGGTGAATGGTGGACCTAGTTTAATGGTTTGGTGAAAAATAATATATATTGAATATTATTTGAATAAAATAATATTTAATTTAATTCAAAAGTTTTTAAAATGTAAAAAAGTAATAATAATATTATCATTATATACATGTGGTTCTGTAGGAATTAAGAAAAATAATAATGGTTCACATGCAATTATTATTTTCTAACCCTAGTGGTATTTAAACCCAATTATAATATTTCTCAAAGAGTATTTTTTTCATTTCATTTTGTGCACAATGACATCCGAAGAGAATTCCTTTGAATTCATAGAGAAACCTCTCTCTAAGAAATCTATCAAGAATGGAGGGAGATCCTCACCCACAACCACTCTTGAGTATAGAGAGATAAAATATAATTCTTATTCAAGTGATTCTTGAGGAAATCAAAGGTAAAAAATTAAAGTGTTAGGATCTACTAGGCTAGAACCTCTAGATTAGTATGGAAACATTATGGGATTTATGAAACATATGTGAATCACCACTGGAGGGAATCTACACTTAATTACTATAACACATTGATGGTACAATGTTGATATATTTTCAGATCCATAAATAAAGAAATAACTTATCTCTATGTAATTCTGTAATTATCTGAATTAATTATAAATAATATGCGATGATCCCATGTCTCAATTTCAGAGTTCAATATTCAATTTATCTTCGATACAATTCCATTGATCACAATGTTTGTCATCATGTAAATATCATATTATAATAAATTATAATAAAAATCTGAGTTGGGCATACACCATCAACTTTTTTCTATTCCTATAATCCTTTTAGTGGTATGTGAGGCGTCACATAATTAATTATAATTATTTAAATATTGTTGATTGATTTATGTATTTATCATTAGTTTTCCATTATAGTTTAATCATTCCTTAATCCGAATCTTGAGATCTAGTATTGTCTATCTTTGTTATCTCAAATATAATCATATTGATTAATTTTATGAATGAAATACATTTTTAGATCAAATCTATAGGTATTGAGGATTATATAATGTTAACATAAGCGCACATTCCATATAGCCCGTTAGTACATTCCATATACCCATGTTCAATGAACCAAGAATTAATTCAAAAGTAATTCAATCCATGTGACTTTATTACATGTAGTGTGTATTTAAATACACCCCATATTGATCAGTCCAAGTTGGTGCATGATCTTCTATACTACACAACATGTAACATCTGTAAACGATGTGTAGTCTATTAGTTAAAGATGGTCCGTGTATTCTCTTACATGACTTACATGACTGGTGTACATGTAACTCATAGACCACACACCATGTAGCCCATGTAAACATTATGTAATCAATTATTTTCATGTAATGATTAAACACAAAGTCCTTAGGTTCTTTCCATGGATAGAGGTTGAGAAATATACAATCCATGTAGCTATATTGTACATGCCATGTATATTACCAAATTACGCATAATTTAAAATTAATTTATTAACCCAATTTAACCATGTAAACATGTGTTTTTTGGTCATTAAGTTGATAGTACACACCATATAATGGGTTATATATATATATATATATTAAATTTCTAATTAATTTATTTATAATGTTTGAAACTGTATATCATGTAAAAGTAACAATACAGTCATTAATCTACACACATTGAAACATAACATGTTTCGTAAATACCATGTATTAATTGTAATAATTAAGTTGATAGTACATGCCATGAAATTACATGTTATTTCATGTATTCCACATGTCTAATGAGTAAAAAGTACACAAACATAATACATATTGGGTTGTTCAGACGATTACTCACCATGTTACCTCCAAGGTACATTTTTGTCCAAAATTAATTTTAAATATTTTTTTTTAAAATTATGATGTGTGAGTACCTCAAGAAAATTTATATTTTAATTAAGATAAAATAATTTATTAATTAAATAATATAGTTAATTTATTCAATCATGATTTGTCTTAAATAAGAATGACTAGAATTGAATTCCATTTTATTAAATGTGTAATTTGTTGCATGTATGTAGATGATCACGATCACATAATAGACCTATACATGTGATTAGTTTCCTTTTAATTTATTATTTAATTAAATTAATGGCCTATGTGTTATCCCACCTCTCATTATGTAAGGGCCTATGAGCCCACTATTTTTTATGTAAATCCTTTAACCAATCCTTTGGTTACCCTAATATGTGAGTGAGTAAAATAAAATGTTATGGATGGAGCTCCCAATCTAGAAGAGGTGGTCCAAGTTTGAATCTAAGATGATACAAATCGAAAAGAGATACATTGGTGGACTGGTGGAAAGATGCAACATGAACCATTTAATGGTTCAAGTTGATTTCCCCTAATTTGATGGTTTGTTTATCACATGTTAGATAAAATAACCATTATTAAAATCTCATGATCATATCTCTTTATTTTTTTTCAAGTTCATGGTTAATTTCTTTATGCATTTTTAGTCAGGATCTCATGAATTAATTAATTAACAATTATGGATGACAAAACTGAAATAAATTTTATTTTTCATAAAAATTATATAAGACCTGGTTAATCACTTAAGTAAATCAACATAATATTAAAAATAATGTAATAAATATAAAAATGGGAAATTTAGGCATAAAGATTAAAATTACCTCAATTATATTTTTTATGTTGGTATTTCCTTCCATTACTTAAGTTATAATCAAACCATTGTTCAACGTTCTTGATCAACCAAAGTTAGGGGTGCTTTAAGTTATCGAGGAATTTTTAATTGAAGTTTTTAATTAAATTAACTTATTTTAAATCAATGGATGATTGTTAAAGTAGGACTTAGTGATACTAAGAGGAAAAGAATAAGGAAATCCAATTTAAGGATTTTAGGATGGGGGGGGTCTACTCAACAGATTAAGGAGTTGTGAGTTAATACAATTAGAATTTGTAATTCCAAACTAAAAAAATCCCAATAGATTTATCGACCAAAGTTAATGCAATGAGAAGGGGAATATGGATCCCTGCCACTAGAATTTCCAACAAACATGATATTTTGAAGCTAATGGAGAAGGATATTAGTTTTCGATAAAATACTGGGTGATTAATGTATATAATATAATATTTATTTATCCACAATTTATTAGATAAAGTAATAAAATTATTCTCATATTATTTGTAGAAATGATCATAAACATGACTTTAAACATATCACTATTATCCATACCTAATAATGATAACCTTCTCACCAAGATAAATGTCTATGAGTGGTAAATGTTTTTAGGCATTATCCTATGCCATGAAATGAAATTTTATATGCTAGAATAACCTATTATTGAATTTCTTAGTAAAGAGGATAGTTAGTAATAATTTTCTCTATATGAGTAACCTTTTAATGATGTCACATATATTTGATGTTTCATGCTATCATCCATGACCAATGAGATTTTAAAGAAACATGAGGACATGGATACGTATAACATGATTCCTCAAATTTGGGATCTTTATAAAGAGGAGAGATAAGGAAGATATGATATATACAATGATTTATTTACAACCATTCTTAGAGATTTGGTGTAAGCTAGGCAACATGTATTGAATATTAATAGATACATTTAATGATTATAAATCTTTGGTATTAAATTCCTAGATGAGTTACATATAGATCTATTAATTTTCTCATAACCCATGTGCTTCTCCAGTTTTATTGTTAATTATAACATGAAAAACAATGAGAAGAGACTTTATAAACTTTAACTCTAAATTTTCAAGTTTAAAAGGACTTAGGAAATGAAAAAACCACAATCCTTATAGTTAATAAGAAAAGGGAAGAATAGGGAAATAGGGACCAAGACTCATAATAAGTATAAATCACCCAGGAACTGTCCTTCCATGGAGAGGAATATCTAGTGGCATAGAAAGGAAATAGAAGAAGAATGTTTTTCATGTGGAAAGTAAGGCCACTAGTAGAAGAACTACAACTAGAAGGAATTTGAAGTTAAATATGCATTTGTTATTGAGTATAATCTTTCAATATCTACAAATTGGGTATTATATACTACTTCTGATTCTCACATATGTATTAAAATGAAAGAACAAAGTGGATTCTAAAATATTTCCAAAGGAAATGTGGATTTTTGAGCTGCCAATTGTGTGATACTGGATGCTCTAACTGTAGGATAACACCACCTTTCATTTCCAATAATAATGATATTGGGTTTAAGTGATTTTTATTATATACTGACTATAACCAAGAACATAATTTCTATATCATACCAAGATATAGATTGTTTTATTTAATTTTTTTGATATAAATATTGTTTATTTTATAAAGATAAAATATATTCTGGTATGGAACATTTAATAATTGTTTTTATGTATTTAATTACAAAAACCAATCATTAGAAATTGATAATGAATGTTCTCACTACTCATAGAAAACCCCAATATTAAATCACCATCTTGGTCATGTAAACAAGAAGTATTTAAAAAATCTCTATCAAGATAGTTATTTAGAATCTTTTGAGATAAAACCACGTGAAATATATCATTTTCTATTATAAGGAAAAATTACCAAACTACCATTCAGTGTACATGGTGAAAGGGTCATAAAGCTTCTCTAATGGGTACACATTAATGTGTGTAGACCATTTCTAGTACAACCTAGAAGTGATTATTCATACTTCATAATTTTTACTATTGACTTGAGTATATGTGGATATATATATTTGATGAGGTATAAGTCTGAGTTATTTGATAAATTCAATGAATTAAAGAATGAAGTAGAGAGTTAACTTGGAAATAAGATAAAGAAGATTTGATTAGATCGAGGTGGTGAATATCTTAACTATGAGTTTATGAAATTTATATGGGAGTTTGGGATTCCATATCAACCCAATACACCTTACGTACCATAGTGGAATGGTATTAGAGAAAAAAAAACCATACCTTTATAGACATGGTAAGGTTGCTAATGAGTCATGTAGATCTTCCATTATCCTTATGGGGATATGCATTATAGACTACGATATACACACTAAACCAAGTACCAACTAAAGTGGAAAATATAATTCCATTTGAACTATGAAGTGAAAGGAAACATGTTTTATTACATACATGTGAATGATATTTCAAGGAATTTGTTAAGGCCTTATCTGAAATCAAACTAGCACTCCAGATCAAAAAGTGTATCTTTATAGAAAATCACAAGAAAGTAAAGGGATAATACCTATACAAACCTCAGATAATAATGTGACTATCTATATACAATATGTCTTTATTTAGATTGAGAAAATTCTGGAGGAGAATAGTGGGAGAAATATTGAATTCGATGCAGTTTATGCTCAAGAAACACATGAGTTGTTACAGGAATAGATTCCATAGATCCCCATCAAAGAAGTTGTTCTTAAAACACATGTACGGTATAGAATAACTAGAAAGGCAAGAGAACCAGAGATATATGGTTTTCCAATCATAGAAGATGGTGAACCATTATTGGATGAAAATAATGAACCTCTATCCTACAAATAGGTAGTAGAGGAATCAGATGCCACAAGATGGCAAGAATCTATGATTTCAGAAATAGATTCCATGCATCATAACCATGTTTGTGTTTTGGTCAATCTGTTAGTTGATGTAAATCCTATTGAGTTAAAATTTGTTTTCAAGAGAGAAATAGACATTGAGGGTAAATTAAGTATCTACAAATCAATGATAGTGGCTAACAGGTTTAAATATCATCAAAAAATTGACTATGATGAGACCTTTTTTTCTTCTAATTTACATATTTAAATCCATTACAATTCTACTTAATATAGTAACATACAATGACTATGACATTTTTAAGATGAATGTAAAAATGGATTTCATTGACATGAAAATTTATGAATATGTCTATATGATACAACCATAGGGTTTCTGAATCCAAGTGATGTCAAGAGAATATTGAAGTTGTATAGATCCATTTATGGATTGAACCTGGAATCTAGGTCATAGAAACTTTTGTTTGAAGAAGATATGAAAGAAATTTGTTTTATAATGAATGAATGTGAGACATGTGTTTATAATCATTTTAGTAAGTATGTGATCATTATCCTAGTAGTATATGTTTATGACATTATACTTATTTAAAATGGAATACTAGTCTTATAGTTTCTTAATAATTGGTTAAAAAAGTATTTCATCATGAAGGACTTAGGTGAAAAACCCTACATTCTAGGGATATATAACATTCAGGATAAAGTGTACTCTTATACTATGTCAGATTATATAAATTGACCATATACTAAAGGGAGTTAGCAAAAAAAAATCCCAGAGGGTATTGGTTTCAGTGTCATATGGTATACATATTTCCAAGAAAATGTGTCCTTTGACGCAATGGAGAAAATACATAATGAGTAAGATCCTATACTCTTTGATGATTTGATCAATCATGTGTTCCATGTTATGTAAAATACTTGGTGTTTCCTATGCATTGAACATAGAACGAAGATACCAAGATGATCTTGGAGTAAACATTGGTTTTCTGTCAAGGGAATCCTTATGTATATGAGAATAATTAAGGGCATGTTCCTGGTGTGTAAAGGATATGAGGAAATAGTCATCAGGAGTTATACCGATGTTATTTTTTCAAATCGACCAGAATGATCTGAAATAAGATCCATGATATGTTTTCACTCTCAATAAAGGAGCTATGAGCTGGATGAGTTCAAAGTAGTCAGTTTTCAATGATTCTATTGTAGAGTATGAGTATATAGAACCTTATGATGCAGAAAAAATCCATTTTGATATGATTATTTTTACAATAGATTGATTTGGTACCTAGTAGTAAATAACTAATGTCAATGTATTGTGATGATATTATAGTGGGGACTCTTTCAAAAGAGCCAATCTCACACCAACGAATAAAGAATATACTTAGGAAGTATCACCTCTTGATATATTTTTCTTAGAGTAGTGAATTTTTAGTAAGAATAGTTTACATGGAAGAAAACATGGTGTAACCCTTTACCAAATCATTATCTCAGCAGAAGCATGAGTATCATGAGAGAGATAGTAAATATAAGGTTGTTTGAAGTTGGATCTAGTGCAAGTGGGAGTCTGTTAGAGTTGGTGCACTAGAACCAAATTCTCTATACTTTATGGTCACCTATATTCATAGTTTTTAATATTAATGAACTCTTTATCACATCATGATTGTTCTTTCATGTAACATAACATGTGATAATATTCTAAGAGGAGTGTCGCACTGAAAGGTCATAGAAGTTCTCCACTATGATGAGAAGACAACAGTCCCATGACAGAATTGTTAAATTTATGTTCTATAGCCAAAATAAATCATTTGAGGGATAATTATTATAGAAGATATCAGAATTGGATACTCATAAGATATTTAGGCATCTTCTCATGGTGTACACACTTGGTAATTTTTAGTGTAGGAGATTTTTAGAATAAGACCCGCTAGTAGGAAATCCACATTTATATGTGTAATTAGGTGTTACTATTTATTAATGTGTGTATTGGTCCTTAGAATTTATGATTATTATTAATGGATATTATGAGTCACATAATTTTATGTATTTATGAAAACCATGATGACAAATGTTTGAGGAAAAGTAATACATGTTGGGTGCATCATGAATAATACTTCGTTAATGAATAACAAGAGAAAGGATTTGAACCTTATGTTCTTTAATGTAAGTTAATTTCTCAATCCCTTTGATGGGAATGATATATACAAAATAAATCCAAATACATGTTGTTCTATAGGTAATTTCCATTACCATAAATTCCAAGAAAGTGACATCAAGCACATAGGTTGATGACACGAGCATGAAACCTACATGATTAGATATATCTTGATAAATGAATTATATTACATAGTAAGTATTATTATGATGTTTTATATAATTTTTACATTAAATTATTTCTCCCAAGTTTCTTTGTCATATTTCTATATACTAACCTTTGAATTTGGGTTGCATCACTTAATGCCACTGAGAAAGAGGCCTAGAGGGACACACACTAAGTATATCCAAAATCTCAGTTAAATAATGATATTATTTATTATTTAAAAAGATGAATAAATATTATGGCCACATGTAGTTTAATAATTATTCATTTTTTCCAATTGTATATATTCTATCACCGGTTATTTGAGAAAATATTTTCTGATCAGAATGTTTAATAAATATTTATTTTCTATTTATTGAGTATAATGTTTATTTATTTACTAGTGAATAATGTAGTAATATTTTTTAATAAATAAATAGTCATTATTAAAGGATCAATAAATATTATATAGGAATATAGGAATTAGTTTAATAGTTTGTTGATAAATAATATATATAGACTATTATTTTAATAAAAAAATATTTATTTTAATTCGTGAGTTTTATGAATGTTAATAAATAACTATATTATTATTATTATTAACATGGGGTTCCACAGGAATTATGAAAAAAGATAAGGGTGCATGTGACATTATTATTTTCTAACCCTAGTGGTATTTAAACCCAATTATTTTTCCCAAAGAGGGTTTTTTCCATTTCATTTCAGTTGTGCAAAATGACATCAAGAGAGAATTCTCTCGAATCCCTAGAGAGTTAACTTTTCAAGAACACACTAAAGAATGAATATATATTCTCCTCTACCACTTCTTTCATGTCCATAGTGATCAAAGGGAATATTTCTTCAAAAAATTCTATGGGAAATCAAAGGCATACGATGGAAGTATCATGATCTACCATTATATAACTTAGATATTCTTACGGAGACATTCAATGGTTTTTGGAACATGTGTGGGTCACTATTGGAGGGAATATAATATTTATTACTATAATAAAATGAATGTAAAATGTAGTGACATTGTCAGATCCATTAATGAAGAAAAAATTCATTACAAGGTAATTCTTTAATTTTCTAAATTAATTATAATTAATTTGAAATGATCCTATATCTTGGTTCTGGTGTTCAAATGTCAATTAATATTTGATTAAATTTGTGTTATCATCAAATTAATCATCATGTAAATCTTAGATTAATAATAAATTATAACAAAAATATGAGTTGGTATTTCCCCATATGATGCTTTTGATGCACACAAAACCCTTGAAGACCTACTAGGAATATGACCCCAATGAAATGGGATTATGTTTCCCATTAATAATATGCACCGATGATAAAGAGTGGTATAACTTATAGGGAATACGTCCCAATGATTGTATAGATTTTTAAATTTGGTTTGAACCTTAGAGAGGCGTCGTACATATCCCGATTAATAAGAATCAAATACAAAATTGTTTAAATCACACAGTTTATGTTTGTGTGCTAGTATTAGCCCATGTACTTTAACATCAGGTAGTGAGGATTTTTTTTCATTTGGTTTTAGGTCATGTGATAAGGATGTTTTCATCATGAAGTGGGTGATAATAAATATTTTAGTGAGATGTAAGAATTGGTAGCCCATATATGTATCTATTTCACAGGGAATAGGGTAGTTTGAAGAAGATGTCCCCCACAAGATATGGACCTTTGAGGAATGAGTTGGTATTTACACATGAGCAAACTATAGGTGCATGTATCCGTCTCCTATCTGTTGATAATGAGACATAGAAGGATGATTGGACTTATGGGGAGATATGTCCCAGTGAGAAAGAGGTTAGGTATTATGCATAAGCTAAAATTAGAATATGGGTAGGTGAATACACCATTTAGGAGGACCAAGTCCTACTAAGTGAGTTGGAATAATGTGTGTGAGGTTTATACATATGTTTTCTGAAGATGAATCTTCTTCATTCTAATTAAAAATTTCACTGTGAAGGAAGACTGAAGATATGGGGGATATATACCCATGATTAATAAGTTTTGGATTATGTATAAGAAGACCTAATATGTATTTCCCTAGTTTATTGATGAATCATGGTGATACAATCATTTATGCAAACATGGTTGAGGCTTATACCTATTGGGGAATCCTATGCTTTTATGGATCATTAAGTAAACTAGAGTGAATAATTTAAAACATGTATAGACAAGATGATCAACGTTATCCAAGGGAATATTCACTAGTGTCATCATAATAAGATTACTTATTATCAAGGGTATAAATTATTGTAAACCTACCAAGGTATTAGTTTGGTATAACAATACGGAAAGGTGCGTTATCAAGGGAATACATGATCAACGTGGTACATAATAATGTTCATATCCTGATCACGTACCTCAGTAATCCATGGAGGAGGCCTCATTAGAATGATATTTTTAGGGATTTGACCTTAGAAAAAGAAATCTAAGAAGTTCATTTAGATGATCCCCACCAAGGTAGATGGCTTGGGTGGAAGTAATGATTCCATGGGAGCCTAGTGAATTTCGCTATGAAGTGTCCATCCTTATGTTAGACGCTTCATGATCATATAACACTATAAGGAAGATAAAATGTACTTTAAGAATCATTTTTTATAGAATATGGTGTGCTACATAAATGGAAATGGTATGGAATAAAAGGATTATAGTTTTCGAATGGTTATGAATGAGCTGACCTCAATCAATTGTGTTTATAGGGTTTATTCACAATGGTTCATCATGAATTGTCCTTCAAAAAGGTGGTTAAAATATGTGATTATAGAAAGGTCTACATAAAGAAGTTCCACAAAGAATTTTCATAAAGGAGATACATGATCCACTCTTCAAGAAGTAGATTCACAATACTTTTCCTTACTCCCTTATTTGGATATGTATTAGAAATTTATTAAAGGATTTATTTGATAGTTTAAGTAAAGAAAATACTTTTGAATAATGGAAAACTAAATGAAAATTTCCCATTTATTGAAGTAGAAAATACACTTTTAATGTCATAAAGTCATCCTACCAAACATTAAAGTGAAAGATACTTATAGGAAACATTTTGTAACTGCATTAAAAAAATAGATAGATGTATCAGAGGCACAAAATTTCATAAGATTAGAATTATGAAGTTTTAAATGATACTGGTCCACAAAGAAAGCATGATCTTGTGTCGGAATCCCATGTCTTGGGTGCGAATGAGACCTCGTATTCCAATAAAATATGTGATCATGTAGGGTAGTATAATTTATTCATCAAGTATCCTTGGTTGAACAATGAAGTAAACACATATTATGGGATCAGGCTACTCCCCTGTGAATGGTCTTCATCTACAAATGGATTACACACATGCGAAGATAATATGTATAGACAAAGAATTATTTCCCTTTGTGATGAAAATTTCTTTTCCAAATCTTCAAAGGGTTTCAATTTTTAACCTTCTATTTTATTATTGATAGTTTTAGGGATAACATTTTTCCCCATTGCAATTATGTCAAAGAAAATAAATAGGGGTCAATTCCAAGGAAATAAAACATCCCATATAGTTTCTTCATTATTCACATACAAGGTTTTTGTTTCACATAAGTTGACTGGTACCCCAATAAATTTTTTATGAGGGCCCTCATTTAGTTATTTATGAAAATATCTCTTGATCACCTCATGTAATAATCCCCCTACATAAACCAATCCCCTTGTGAATGCATAATGAACTTCTTCATGAATGAACTATTGTGTGTGTTCCTCTCTGTTCCATGATCCACATAAAACAATATATTGTGAATTAAGTAATTTTAAATAATAAGAGGTAACTACATAATAATTATGTGAAAAAATATCTTTTTATGCACCATGTTGTGTAAACCGTTTCTCATGTAGAACATATATTGTGCTCGTGTAGGCACTATGTGACAATCCCAACTTGGGAATTTTTTGGTTCAATTTCCCTACATAGCCAAAACTTATTTATTCAATTTAAATATGAATTCATAAAAGTGGGAACATTATTAATATCTTACTATGATTTTTTCTAAAACTATCGAGAGCATCGATGTCGAACAACACCAACATGTCAACTCAAAGCATTAGTTTATTTCATATCTCATGGTTTAAGGTCTCTAAAACTATCCATTAACTGAGAGGATATCTGTATATGGGTTTGGGATACTGAGGGACACACCCATACCTACACCATGAATTTGGAATAAACCAATCAGTTGGTTTAATAGCCACCATGAACTGGCTAAATATAATGTTTCATCAATTTGTTGTTACATCAAAGAGGCTGACCTCTCTAAGGGTTATGTATTGGGATATAATTTCTTAAATATAAAATAAGTATGATAAATATAAAATATATAGGTCTATAACTATGTGTCCATCATGAAGAAATCTGTAGAGAACCCGAGGCTATGCTGTGTATTGAGTTGGGATCCTTGTTTGGGGGGGGGGGTGGGTTAGCATGGAATGAGGTATTCATAAGCACCAAGGGTTCACAAATACCACTACCAAGGATAATATAGACTTTGAAATACTTTAATGGATTCTTTTGGGAGTGGTGATGGGTAATTCCCAAGATAAATCAGACCCGACACTCAATTTGGATGCCTTGACCATCATCCCAGTTGATCGAAGGAAAGTGGAAGAACTTATGAAGGTTTTAGATATGGATAGATATTTTGTATTTCACATATCTATGTTTGTTAAATATATTCATAAATATAAGTGTTTGGAATTATAAGTAATTGTGTTATATTTGTTGGTAATAAGGAAGATTACCTTGAAAACGAGTACAAGGTTTCCTAAGGTGGAAGATGGACAAGGAAAGAGTTAGAAGAGAATCCAGAAGTGTAAATGTATTCTTTTAGAACCCTAGATGTTAAACAGGGACAAATAAGTACTAGAAGCATCTTGGAGAATGTTTTTTTGATGTTTCCCAGCACGAGAAATACCAAATAAGGTCTGTGGGTGCGGTGAAGAGGGAAAAAAGGAAAGTGAGACCACACCATGGCTTATAGCCAAGATAGAGAAGAATATACCCAACACATGAAAAATATAATGGGCCACACCATGGTGTAATTATAAAGAACTTTTGGAACACAAAAAATACTAGATGTGGTAGAAATGAATTTATATTTCTGGGTTATTCATAGAAGACCTGGTTGAGTAATATAGTTAGCTAAAGTTTGACTATTCTGTGGTATATTCCATGGTGAGTAAAACAAGGGATTTTTTGGTGCCTTGCTATAGAGAATTCGATTTGGTTGAGAGATTATGCTATATTGAAAACCTGATGCTCTAAGTGGTTAATATGATCAAGGGAGATCGACCATGTCATGGTGATTGGTTTGGTGCCTTGAGATTCAGCCTATGATCCATGAGAAGGACTGTTATAGTTGTGGTGATGGACAAGGAGGTGTTGTTTATTTGAAAAATTGTTGAGTCTTATCAAGATTCTATAGGAGATTGAAACATGGTTAACAGGTTATGGGACTTGGTGTGTTAAAGGGAATGTTATCTTGAAGGTACAAAGACCACACCGTAGTGTTTGAAAGAAAGTTGTGTTGGTGGGTGTGTTGGTAAGAGATACATGAAATCTAAAGTATTTGACTTATTAGATTCATTAAACATGATCATAATGTTTAAATATCATTTTCCATGATTTTAGGATATGATTCATGCATAATTTGAATGGTGTTTTCTGCATTTTTGAAAGTGGATTAATGAGAATCAATTTTATGCAACAAACAAGAGAGATATTTTCCATGTGGAAGTTATAGTGGTTGAATATGAGAGATGATGGAGATCTTGGAAGAATAATGTTCAGTTTTGAAGACCCATATTGGAGTGACATGTGTCCAATTCAATTAAAATATGATTCCTTATTATAAAAGCGAGATTAATATCTGTAGTTGAATTATCAATGTTACTATATTTGGATTACTCAAATGCACATCAAAATATGAAAGGGAACCAATTTAATCATGAATATCTAATGTACAAAGGAATAATATTTCATAGTTATTAAAAAACTATTCCAGTTTATACTAAAATAATGAAGAGGATTTATATACTTAGGATGGAAGAGAAGAAGGTTATTCAAGAGGCGAAGTTCAAAATATATTATGGAGTGTCAAAAAGAGATCAAAAGAGTATCTATATATATACCGGTATGTGACTCAAGAAAGTGATATTGAGTAAGTGATCTAAATTTCCATAAACCGTGGGGTGATATGATACTAGAGTAGTGAGAAAAGGTGGAGAAAGTTGATAAATATACAATAAGAGGTAGTGAGACAATATGAGGACAATGAGCCTTGGTTGACAATGATTTGGCCCCAAAACATTTAAAGGTAGTGAACCTCTACAATGAGTGAGATAGCTCAAACCCTACCATTAATTAATGAGGTTAGTGGATTTTGGTGCATGGAATATCCCCATTTTATTTTCTATGGAGTATCGAAGTGTGATTCAACCAAGTAAAAATCCATGTGTCCCATGATTTATGAATGAACACGAACATATAAAAAGGGTAAAGTAAGCTAAATAATAACCAATTAAATGTAAGTCAAGTAAATAGGTTATTGAATTATGTTATTTAATAGAGAAAAATAAGTGATCCACAAGTTGAGAGGTCAAGATATAAGTAGATTCTAGGGAGAGGCTGTTTCAAGTAGTTATTGTCTGGATGAATTCCTCTAAGACCTTCTGGTCTTGTTATGTCACAAAGCCTACGGGCCATGTAAGGGTTCCACTTAACCCTTAAAAGGGGGATTATAAACAATGAAAAAAATAAGGTTTTAGAGCCATTTAGGGGGTAGGTCATGTTATAAGTAGGGAAGTGATAAGTAGATGATAATTTATTAAATTGTTTAATACTTTAATATTGTGATTCACACCCTCACTTTGGGTATATCTCACCTAAGTAACTAATGAGACCTATCAAGTGGAATAATAAGGAAATGTTTAATTTTATTTTATTTGTTCTCTATGAATTGATGTTATTATTTATTGAGTTAATGTTTTAGTTTTAATTTCCTATAATTCTATGGATTTTTTTTTCAAATTAAAATGGTCTTTTTATGAGACTATGCTCTGAGATGGCACGAAATTCCGAGACCCGGAGTGGCTGAAATGGATTTTCAATTTTTTTAAAGTTTATTAATTAAAAATGTGAGTGGGGTTTTCTGTCTTTTGAACTGGTTCTTAGATAAAAAATATGAGGGCACCATTGAACTCATAATGTCAGGATTCACCTAGAAAGGGCCTAACATTGGCCAGCACGAGCGAAAAATAGAAGTTAGTTTTTGGTCGTAAATAAAATAATTTAGTGTAACATGCATGGAAAATAAAGAATATGAAATTTTCATATTTATTAATATTTATTTTATTTTAAAGGGGATTCTATATTTAATGGCGTACCTGACACGCAATAATGGGTTTCTCCGAAGTCTTATGTTGCACACAATGCTGAGTCATACGGAAAAATAATAATATATAATTATTTTAAATGGTAGTTAACACCTAGCCATTGTAATGGATGGAATGAAAAGAACTAACTATAATATGATTATACATTTTAGTTAAATCTTTTTACATTTATCCAATAAAATTTAGAGGCTTAAAATGTGAATGAATTTAATTTTAAGCAAAAATACTCTAATATTCTTTAAAAAGTCGATATATTGCATTTTGATGGAGAACCCTATTTAAATCTATTTTTGGTCACTTTTATATGTTCTATTTGAAAAAATAAAATTCTTCTTTAGAATCGGGAAATAAAAATTTACTTTGGGTATATATTTTTTATTTTTCTGATAAAATTCATTTTTTAATGAATAGTGAAAAATACTGTATTTTAATTCAAAACTTCCTTTTAATTTTATTTATTTATATATTTAGATTAAAATTTTAATTTGTTTTAAAGTGTAATTAGATTATCTTTTTTCCATTTAATCTAATTTTGGTCATTGTAAGTAATTTCAGTTTGAAATTGGACATAAACAAGCGTCAATCTTTTGATAGTTAATATTTCATAAAAACACGCTTTTTTGTTTTGATAAGGAAAAATAATTTTAAATTAATTAATGAAACTTCTGTGTTTTGAATTTAGTATAATATAAACCATTTTCTAATTCTTAATATCAAATATATGTTAGGCTGAATTTTTGGTATTTTTCAGAAAAACATAAATTTTTGATGAATAGGGAAACACTGAGTAGTAGTTAAAAAAACTAACATTTTAATTTAAATGAAATTTTAGCACGTCTCTGAATTTAATTTCAAAAATAATACCTACATGTTTGTTATTGGTAAGTAAAATGTGGTTCAATAAGATGAAAATAATTTTTGGTGAATAATATCTTTTGACTTTTATCTTCCACGATTAAAGGTAAATAAGGTAATTCAAGGTAAAAATAATATTATAATAATATAAACTTACCTTAACACTTGTAAAAAACTTATTGGATGAGTAATTGAATACCAAGACAATCCTTGGCTGAGTATTTTGGATTTTGAAAGCCACTTGGTTAAGATACTGATATTAATAACTTTTTATTTAAAGTAAGAATAAAAATATCATAGACATGTGTTGTTTTTCTAAGACAATTTTAATGTGGGGTTATATAGTGGATATATTCAACTATAAATATTAATTTAAAATATAAAAATATTTCCTACATCATGATATTTTTGTTTATAATTTTTATACATCAAATAAATAAAATAATGAATGACACAATAATGATGCAATGTTTACCACATTAATCAATGATTTAAATAAATATGATTATAAAAATGAAACAATATCCAAAACCTATCCAGTTCTTATTGGATGATTTTATTTGAAACATGAGTCATATTATCTTTGACTTTAGTAAGTTTTGGAGCTTTAGAAACTGAAAATCATTATATAATAAAATAACATTTTCAACCTTTCCTAAAGATCCCCTCCTCCCCCTTATAAAAATCTATCACCTTTAACCCATTAATCACACCTCTGAAGCCCCTTGGATCGTTCAAACTCTTCCCAAATAAGCTCTCACGATACCTCATTTCCATAAATAATCCTTAACTTATCCATAAGGCACTTCAAGAAATCCTTTGGGTTCAAACCAAAGAGAGTTACCCGATTTAAAGGAGACTAAAGAACGAATGGGTCAAGTAAAACACAAGGTAAGGGGTTTCTTATCTCACTTTTAATTCTACGAGATTTACATTGTTCAGAACTTATTTATTTCATGTGGTTTATTTTTCACTTCAATTTGATATATATTATCATTATTCTCTTTATATTTATGGAATTTTGTGATTCATTTGGTGGTTATTAACTTTTGGTCATACGACTCGATTTATTACAACGTTGTAAGGGGTTTTCATATCACTTTTTATTCCCATGAGATTCTTGCTATATTTGACACTATTTTCTTTTTGTGTGGTATATGTAATTACCATTATTTTATTCATTATGTAATATAATTTAATTTATGGGTATTTACATCTTCATTGTATGACCCTTATTTAATGTGGCATATGTTTCTTAAGTTACCAAATCAATAAGGGAACCTTTCACCTCCTCTTTTTAAAAGTCTTCTTTTTGTTATGTATTTTATTTTACATGTTCTTATGTTGGGATATGTTATTATATATCCTTATTGCTGTAAATTTTATTTCCATGTGATGATATACCCTTTTCTCTCTCATCAAATCATTTTCTGAATTTTAAAATGACGCTGTTAGGCTGTCGAATTTCTGTAAGGGAACTTCTTCACCCAATCTCAATTATTTGGGTTAAACTTATACTTCTTGATTATTCCATGCTATGAATTTGTGTGAATAACCTCTGATTGTTTTACAAATAATATCCACTTATATTGGGTGTATTTATATTTGCCACACATAATTATGTCATTGATTTATCTTTAATCTAAGGATACCATCTTTATAAGGGATTTGATCTCAATTTACATTCCATTGAAAATTCATTGTTATTATGAACCAATTCAGTCTTATATGGTGTATATACTTTCTTTTTTCATATTATATCATGAATCCCTTTATTCTAATGATATAATAAAGTTCTAATTAAATGTTATTCCTCAATTATTTGTATTCAAGCGTCTCACATTTTTTTAAAAACTCTTTAACTAGAATATCATTTTAAATTTATTAAAGATTTATTCTTCTAAATATTTCTAATTAATGTCCATATTTTCAAAATGGGTTTTTGGATTTATTTATATGGACTTTAATGTTTTCAAATTATAATTCATTTAAGAGTTTCAAAGTGGTATGGGACATTTTGATTCAAAAATATCTTTATTAAATGTTTTAAAAGGTTTTTGAAAATGGTTTGATAAACCATTGATTATTTCAATATCTTGAAATTATTTATTTTTATTAAAAATGAAATGTTATTTGTGAAATATTTATATTTTAAATATTTTATGTGTTATTATTTTACAATGGTACTTGGAAATTTTATGGGTGGTTACATGATAAACTAAATGACGGGTGGTGCCGTGATAAACCAGGACGTGTGGTTACATTATAATTTCCAATACATTGGGTATGGAAGTCGGCCATATGTCTATTCCATTTAGTCATATTTGTAGAAGTAGACCGTATGATTATTCTATTTAAGTATGTTTATGTACCAAGTTAACTTTATATGTTATGTGTTCTTTCTATGGGTTTTATGGTAATCCTTTGGTTACAAAAGGGTAAGTAATGATCTTTTATTTGTTGAAGAGTATTTACTACTTCATAAAGGTGAAAAGTATTAATTATGATAAAGTATTCATGGTTTACTGGTTGTTTTGAAAAAATATCCAGTTTCTATATTTGCCTATCCCTTACTGAGCTTTTTATGCTCATACCAAGTTTTGAAATGTTTTTCACAGGACTTAAAGATGAATAGGTTCAAGTATGGGATCAAGGAAAAGTCATGCTGCCTAAACCATAGAACTAGACAAGTTTATTTTTTAAGAGTTTTAATTTTATAAAAAAATGGAAACTGAGCAGAAGTTTCTACTTTGTAATTTTTGATATGTTATAGTTATGGCCTAATTATCTAAAGCTCTAAACCCAAAAATATCCTCAATGTGAATTATTCACTTAATTCAATATTATATAATTTTTATGGTCGAGTCCTTATTGTTGGTATCAAAGGTCGGTTTAGATAACTTTAGAGGTTAGGGTGGTATTTAAGCATAAGTGACATAACCATAATGGTTAGTATATTAGAAATAGTCGTAGTTATTTTAGAGGTGATAAATGGTTATTACATTTTGGGGTGAAAAATGAAAGGTATTTGATAACATTTGAGGATAAAATATGTTATGGTTATTTTTGAGGCATTTTTCACTATTTTTTTGTAATGTTATGAAATTGTATATTTTTTTAAAAAGAACAACACACAGACAATGTGACAATCCATCATGTCAGACAAAGCTACGGGAATCAAACCCACAACCCAAGTGTGATTGGGATTTATCACCTACCACTAGACTACGTGAAGTCCCTGGTTAGTATGACTAATTATTTTTAGTTAAATGATTTTATGGATTAAGAATAAGTTTATTTGGGATTTTATGTTTTATAAAATGGGCATACTTAGTATAGTATTATGATTTGGTGATTAAGTGAAAAAGGTTATTTTGGAAGACATTATCTCTTTTGGGAACACTATATGCTTAAGGAAAATAGAATACTATGAGATTTAATTTGTGGAGTAATGGTTGAAATATTATTTTGGAAGAATCTATGTTTTTATTATGTACATAAGGTGATTTTTGTTATTTATGGAAATTATTAACCTATCATAGAGAATATGTGATTAGGCTAATTACACTTCAGTAGGAGACATTAAGAGTAGTTGATGTTTTTGGAGATAAATGTTAAGATTTACTGTGGAATACTCTGTGATTAAATTCTTTTGAGTTTTGGGTTTCAATCTTAGTTTGGATTATTTTGAAGATTTTTAAGGAAAATTGAATATTGAATGGTCTTTCTTGAACTTTGGGTACTTTTTGTTGAATTTTGGAGATTAATATTAGTATTTATTTTTATAAAGGATTATCCTTTTGGGGATTATCTGATCTCGTACTATCTAATTTTGGTTTTGGTTAATGTATAAAGATAGGGGAAATATATGGTTTATATTTTTTGGATCATGTTATTCTCTAGAATTTGATTCTATCACTTTTTATGTGACCAAGTCGCCTTGAATACTCATTGTTTGGAGAAAAGATGAGTTTGTGGTAGAAATTTTCTAAATGATGAGAGTATACATGTCTAATAGGTAAGTTTCTATATGTTATTATTCAATATCATAAATAAATTCTCAAACTTTATGAAAAAGAACTTAAGACAATTTTTTTTCCATTTACTTTTCCTACAGGAAAACCAATGACCGTTTAACCCATCACAAATTTGTGGTATTCTTGTTGTTAACTTTCTCCTAATCATGTTTTCTATCACTCTGCATCATAACTTGACACATAGTTTCTCCTCCATATCCATGTTTTTATGGAATCCAAGTATGGGTTATCTCAGGTGACCTTTGTAATTATCATTCCTTCTTTTAAAGTGAAATTTTTATTTACTCTTTTTCCGATGTGGGATATTCAATGAAGTTTACAAGCCCAATTTTAAAATTTAGAGGACATAATTTCTTAAAGTGGGGAAGAATGTAACATCCCTGGAAAATAATGAATATGAAATTTTAATATTTATTAATATTTATTTTATTTTAAAGGGGATTCTATATTCAATGGCGTACTTGAAACACAAGAATGGGTTTTACTGAAGTCCTATGTTGCACACAATGCTGAGTCATACTGAAAAATAATAATATTTTATTATTTTAAATAGTAGTTAACGCCTAGCCATTGTAATGACAGGAATGAACGGATCTAACTAAAATATTATTATGCATTTTATTTAAATGTTTTTACATTTATCCAATAAAAGTTAGAGGCTTAAAATGGGAATGAATCTTATTTTAAGCATAAATACTCTAATATTCTTTAAAAGGTTGATTTACCGCTTTTTGATGGAGAAACCTCCTTAAATATAATTTTGGTCACTTTTATATGTTCTATTTGAAAAAATAGAATTATTCTTTAGAATCGAGACATCAAAATTTACTTTAGGTAAATTTTTGGTATTTTTCTGATAGAATTCAATTTTTAATGAATAGTGAAAAATACTGTATTTTAATTCAAAACTGCCTTTAATATAATTTATTTATATGGTTAGATTATCTTTTTAATTGATTTTAAAGTGTAATTATGTTATATATTTTTCATTTAATATAATTTTAGTCATTGGAAGTAATTTCACTTTGAAATTGGACATAAACAAGTGTCAATCTTTTGATAGTTAATATTTCTTAAAAACGCGTTTTTTGTTTTGACAATGAGAATTAATTTTAAATTAATTAATAAAACATATATGTTTTTAATTTGGTAAAATAGAAAACATTTTTAAATTTTGAATATCAAATATATCTTAGTCTGAAATTTTGGCATTTTTCTGAAAACCTTCAATTTTTGATGAATAGTGAAAACAATGAGTAGTAGTTAAAAAAATCGACTTTTTCATTTAAATGAAATTTTACCGCTTTTGTGAATTGAATTTCAAAAATCCGACATACATGGTTGTTATTAGTAAGTAAAATGTGGTACAATAAGATGAAAATATTTTTTGGTGAATAGTAACTTTTTGACTTTTATTTACCGCGGTTAAAGGTAAATAGGGTAATACAAGGTAAAACAATATTATAATAATATAAAATTACTTTAACACTTTTCATAACATTATTTTATGAGTAATGGCCGACCAAGACAATCCTTTGGTGAGTTTTTTGGCCTTCGAAAGCCACTTGAGTAAGATAATGATATTAATAACTTTTTATTTAAAGTAAAAATAAAAATATCGTAAACATATATTGTTTTGCTAATTTTTTTAATGCGGAGTTATATAATTGATATATTCGATTATCAATATTCATTTTAAAGATAAACTTTTTTCCTAAATCATGATATTTTTTTTAATTTTTTGACATAAAATAAATAAAATTATTTATGACACAGTAATGATGCACTGTTTACCTCATTAATGAATGATTTAAATAAATATGATTATAAAATTTGAAACAATATCCAAAACCCGTCCAATTCTTATTGGATTATTTTAATTTGAACATGATTCATCTTATAGATGACTTTAATAAGTTTTGGACCTTCATAAACTGAAAATATTTATATAATAAAATAATATTTTTAAACTTTCCTAAAGAGCCCTTCCCCCCCTTATAAAAAGCCCTCACCTCTAACCCATTACTCACATCTCTCAAGCCCCTAGGCTCCCTGAACATCTACCCAAATAAGATCTCAAGATCCCACTCTTCCACCTAGAATCCTTACCTTAGGTATAAGGCACTTCAAGAAATAATTTTGGTTCAAACCAAAGGGAGTTACCCGATTTAAAGGAGATTAAAGAATGAATGGGTCAAGTCAAACACAAGGTAAGATGTTTCTTATCTCACTTTTAATTCCATGAGATTTCCATTGTTAGACACTTATTTATTTAATGTGGTGTATTTTACACTTCTATTTGATATATATTATCATGATTCTCTTTATATTCATGGTATCCTGTGATTCATTTGGTGGTTATTAACTTTTGGTCATACGACTCGATTGATTACAACGTGGTAAGGGGTTTTCATGTCAAATTTTTTTCCAGTATGATTCATGATATATTTTCCACTATTTTATTTTTGGTGGTGTATGTACTGCACATTATTGTATTCATTGTGTAATGAACTTTAATTTATTGGTATTTACATCTTCTTTGTATGACCCTTCTTTAATGTGGCGTATGTTTTGTAAGTTACCAAATCTTTAAGGGAACCATTCACCCTCCTCTTTTTAAAAGTCTTATTTTTGAAATGTATTTTAATTTACATATTATTATGTTAGGATATGTTCTTATATATCCTTATTACTTTAAATTTTATTTCTAAGTGATGAGATACCCTTTTCTCACTCATCAACTCATTTTCTGAATTTTAAAGTGACTCTATTAGGCTGTCGAATTTCTGTAAGAGAACTTCTTCACCTAATTTCAATTCTTTGGGATGAACTTCTACTTCTTGATTATGTTGTGCTATGAATATGTGTGAATAACCTATGATTGTTTTACACTTAATATCCACTTATATTGGGTGTATTTATATTTTTCACACATAATTATGTCATTGATTTATCCTTAATCTAAGGATACCGTCTTTATAAAGGATTTCATCTCAATTTACATTCCATTGAGACATTATTGTTTTTATTCACCAATTCAATATTATATGGTGTATATACTATCGTTTGGAATATTATATCATGAATCCCTTTATTTTTATGATATAATAAATTTATTATTAAATGTTATTCCTTAATTATTTGTATTCAAGCATCTCTCATTTTGTTGAAAAATCTTTAACTAAAATATCATTTTAAATGTTTTCAAGATTTATTCTTCTAAATATTTCTCATTAATGTCCATGTTTTCAAAATGTTTTTTAAGATTTATATATATGGACATTAATTTTTTAAAATGATAATTCATTTAAAAGTTTTAAAGTGGCATGGGACACTTTGATTCGAAAATATCTTTATTAAATGTTTTAAATGGGTTTTGAAAATGGTTTGATAAAGCATTGATTATTTCAATATCTTTAAATGATTTATTTTGATTGAAAATGAAATATTATTAGTGAAATATTTATATTTGAAATATTTTATGTGTTATGATTTTATAATGGTACTTCGAAATTTGACTCGTGGTTATGTAATAAAAAAAATGACGGGTCGTGCTATGATAAACAAGGACGGGTGGTTACGTTATAACCTTCAATGCATTGGGTATGAAATTCATCCATATGGATATTGAATTTAATGATATTCATGGAAGTCGACCATATTATTATTCCATTTAAGTATATTTATGTCCCAAGTTACCTTTATATGTTATGTGTTTTTCTATGGGTTTTATGGTAGTATTTTTATTACAAAAGGGTAAGTTATGATCTTTTATTCGGTGAAGAGTATTTACTACTACATAAAGGTGAAAAGTATTACTTATGATAAAGTATTCATGGTTTACTTGTTGTTTTGAGAAACTAACAGTTTTCCTTCTGTGCATATCCCTTACTAAGCTTTTTATGCTCATCCAATGTTTTGAAATATTTTTCACGGGACTTAAAGATGAAAAGGGCCAAGGATGCGATCAAGGAAAAGTCATGCTGTCTGAAACATAGAACTAGACAAGTTTCTTTTTTTTAGAGTTTTTATTTTATAAAAAATGGAAAATGAGCAGAAGTTTCTACTTTTTAATTTTTGATATGTAATAGTTATGGCCTAATTCTCCAAAGCTCTAAATCTAAAAAGATCCTCAATGCGAATCATTCACTTAATTCAAGATTATGAAATTTTTAAGGCTATGTACTTATATTAAGTAGCAATTATTTTATTTTCAAATATTTATAACTCCTTAATGGTAACTCAGATTGGAAATACGATAGTACCGTTGAGATCATGTGGGCGTGTTTCCCTTAGGCGGAGCATAACCTCGAATTGCATGGGTCGAGGGTGAAAGTTAGTTTTTGAGTTTTTATGCAAATTAAAATGGAACGGGTGCACGATTTTGGAAACTTCTAAACGAGTGCTTGGATTAAAAAAACGAGGGCAGTGTTACATCCAGAATGATGTCATTACCTAATAATGGACTTAACATTGACCAGCACGGGTCCAACAGAAAATATAGTTTTCAGAATTTTTAAGAAAAGGTTAAAATAAAATAAAGTGGTTGTTTTATTTTATTTTTTAAACTTTTGAAACCATTACAGAGAAAAAATGCGTAATGCAATGAAACTGAACACACTATTTCATTAAATGAAACAATGTAATGACTTCTTAAGAAAAATGTAACCGAATTGCTGATTTGTGTTTCGTCCTTTAATGGCCAAGTAGAAGATGCAGGATTGTAGGCACAATCTTGGTTCTGCTCCGAAACTCTGGTGGGTGACAACGATGAATGCCAACCCCCCTTAGAACAGATTTTCACTAACAAATATCTACAAACAACCATAAATAGAGTATCACGGAATGACTAATGCGGTAACACCATTCTTCACCAATGAACGATCCATCCTAGGTTGGGTTTTTTATTTAAATTCCATTCTTTTCCCCACTCTTGGTTTTAAACGATGAACCTGGATCAACGCATGAACAGGTTGACCTGTGGTTTGATCATTCTTATGGGGGATATTTTTCTATTGGGATTATCTTAGGGAGTAAATCATTTCATAAATAAATTTTGATTTTTTCCATTTATCCTTGTAATGGGAGCAGATCAACGCCATGCCGAATGATGAATGAGCTCCTTCCCTCACTTAGTGTTTTGGTTTTCATCCCCCCTTAAAACACATTCTTTGCGTTCTTTGTGGGATGATGAGTGGTAATTCGTTACACAACCACTCTTGGTGCAACAACGATAGAAGTGTGATGATGATGACGACGGACAGATCAAGGTGGTGTGATAGATGTCAGCAATCGAGCGCTTCTTGGTGGAATGGATTGCAACGAATTTTTGTACCACAGGCGAAGAAGAAAGTGAACCGAGGGTTCTAGAACACCATATAGATTGAAGAGCGTACCACCGGAACCTATTTTGTGGCCCTTGAAAAATTTTACCGACACGCCGACTGGGTGCAGGACGATGGGGTTGGATGATGGCATCCGCATAGAGGAACCACATAGTGATCTAGACCCGCAGATTTCCGTAGGTCTTGCTAGATGAACCGGTCTACATGAGTGGAATAGTTGAATTGATGTAGCGGAACCAGCAGGCGCCGCCTGGGATGGGACGGATGCGGCAGAACCACGTCTGATCTGGAGAAGCTGACATGCTCAATATGGCGGGCCAAGTTGCTATTGGCGGGTTGCACTGGACCCGTGACCCCGTGGCCCAAGCCCATTGGGTTGGGTCAGACCCAGGTCTGGTCATAATTTGGTCAGGTCGGGTCTGTCTGACCGGGTCGGACCAGACCCAGACCCTTCCAACCCCCGTTTCACAAAAATGCCTGTAACTTCCAAACAGAGCCTCCATTTGACGAGTTGTATATGGCGCTAGTACCCTTGAGATGAGAAGGTAGTTTTGAGATACTCTATGTGTTTTTTTAGAATATTAGAGGATGAGTTATTTTATTTGAATAGTAGGCCCTCCCAGTATGGTCAGACTTTGGGTAGAATCAGGGTGATTCTTATGATGATATGTTAGGATAGTTACTCCCTTGATGACTCAAGGTGAGAGTACTTCTTATCCATCTGATTTGGTAGATATAGGACTCTCCACATTTTAGGGTGAAAGTTCTTGGAGAATTTTTTAAAGGAAGATTCAGTACACCCCTACCGTGCTAGGGAGCAGGTGGTCTATCTTGAGAGTTGGTACTCCCCTATTGGAATAGGGATCAATTACACCATATCTAACACATGTAGAGTCGTTACTACCCTATTATGTTGGGAGTGGGTCCTCTATTATAGGAGTCGGTACTCCCCTACCATTCCAGGGTGTAGGTCCTTCTTACGTAGTTCTACGATAGAGTCGGTACTCCCCTACCGTGCCAGGGAGTAGGTCCTCTATCATGGGGTCAGCACTCAACTAATGTAGTATGGTTTGGGTCCCCCATATAAAATATACTTCCAGAGTCAGGAATCCCCAATATTACCAGGGTGTGGTTCCTCTAGTCAGTGAGTGGTACTCGCCTACCGGGTATGGTGTAGGTCCTCGATATATGATGTTGTACTCCCATGCCGATTCAGGGTGCAAGTCCTTCATGAGTAGTACTCCTCTGTCAGACCAGGGTGTAGGTCCTCTAGTCATTGGGTAGTACTCCCCTACTAGGTAGGGTGCAGGTCCTCGATTGGATACAGATCTCCCTTGGCTATCGGACACAGTAGTGATGGAGTGAATCTCTCGGATGGGTGCCATAAGGGATGGATGAGCTCATGGAGTGTGATGTATTAGTTTGTGTGTTATGACTTGAGCCTTTGATGAGAATCATGAAACTGGTTGTGTGGCTGGGAACACATATTTTATTAGTGGTTGAGATAAGTATATCTAGATATTCATGGTATATGTATGGGCATATACCTGAGTAGTGATGAATATGAATTCTTTTGTGGGTTTTGTCTTTCCCTTTACCTTTGTGGTTTTGGGGCCCCCAACCGAGTATTGTTTTACTCACCCTTGCACAGATTTGCCTGCATATGTCATGTCTTGTGTAGATGACTGACACTTTGACATATTTCAGGGAGGACCAGGTCCTAGTGATGTTCAGTGAGATCAAATAGACGAGGTGCAATTCTACAGCTTTAGGTAACTACCCTTCACATACCCCTTAGGTAGGCTTCCCGGTGGCTGGGATTTAGGGACATTGAGTTTTACTTTTGTTATGTTTTTCTTTTGGTGGGATTGTATACTGGCTTGGGTTTCCACACCGTACTTTACATTCCGTTTCACTCTAGTTGTGTTTTACTTAGTGGATTTCATGAATTGTTTCCTTGGATTTTGCTTTATAGTACCATTGGATGGGAGATGTGTGCATGTGTATAGGTACTCAGGAAAATTCCTCCAACTTGTGGAATAATTTCTTTAGTTCTAGTCTCCATCCCATGGACTTTGGGAGGTGGTATTGGGGTAGTTACGACACGGGCCCTAGGGGATGGTTCATAGAAAATTGGTATCAGAGATGTTCAGTTCTATCTCAAAGACCGGAGGTATGTTGTTTTTGGTTTTGGGAAATAGTGTTTGGTGTTTTGAGTTTGGATTTCAGTCCAGGGACTCTAGTGTTGGTGCAACGACTGGCTTATCAATACACTAAGAATTTGGGCACCTATTTTCTGAATCGGTATAGGGGAACACTGGTTACAAGAAAATAAAGGGTACATGCATCATGTAGGAATGGTTGTGCTTTCCATGTACTTCTTAAGTCAAATATCCATATATAATCTTTAATCATGGTTCATATTGATATATTTTAGGATGCCCCCATGACTACAGCTAGATAGGATTATACAATGTGATCATGATGAAGATTCGCCCTGAGTGGAGGCTTCAAAAAAGGGCACTGAATCTATGGTGTTACCTCTAGGTGGTGCACCGGTGATATAGCCACCTTTCGATCAGCAGTTTCTACTAGATTTACCCATGGAGGATTCCTGTAGGCTGAGTGCACTACACAAGTTTCAGAGGCAAAGATCTCCTAGGTTCTGAGGCAAGACAAATCCTCAGGTAGTTGAGGATTGGATTGAGGCAGTTACGTGAGTCTTACACCTAGTGAAGACGCCTCTTGACCAGATGGTAGTACTAGCAGCGAGCCTTCTAAAGGGATCAGCGGGATGATGGTGGAGCTTAGTGATCTAGACGCATGACGAGGAAACCCTCAACTGGATTGAATTTGAGTGCCTCTTTAGGGAGGATTTGTTTCCAAAAAATTTATGCACTGTGTGTATATTAGAGATGCTAAACCTACGATATGGTACCACATCAGCTGAGTACTCAGCGAGATTTAGATATCTTTCTTTCCACTCTACAGATATGTTACGGGACCCTTACTTTAGGGCCCGGACCTTCGATCAGGGACTAAACCAGAAGATTAGGGAATCAGTGATACCCCTTTGCATTCCAACGTATGCTGTGGTGCTGGAGAGAGCCCTAGCGGTTAAAAGATACCTGGTGGAGGAGCCGATGGATGTATCCTACAATAGGGGTCACTTGGTAGAGGCATCTGGTAGAGCTAGCAGATGAAATGAAGGAGGATTATGGCATAGTAGGCATGCCCTTGACCAAACACAAACACATTGTTATGTGGTGAAGAAGAAGCACCAAAGTGTAGATCAACTATAGGAGAGGCAGTGTTATGATATCCATAGCCAAGGGAATCTTTCTAGAGATTTTCTGATGCACCGTACCGTTGATAGAGAGCCAAAAGATGAGTCTCTTTAGCAGAGACAACACTTGGAGCAAGGAGTTCCGCAAGATGGCTAGAAAGGAAGACGAACTGAATGAGAAACATGAGGTGGTAGGCTGTTTGCAGCTTTGCCACCACTACCCCAAGGTAGGCCACACCAAGCTCAGGGAGCTAGAGGACATGGGTGAGGATAGCTGCACGTGATCTTGTCTTATGACTAAGAAGCACCGAGAGAAATTCGAGGTATGATCTATGTTTTTTCTTTTAGATGACTTTTTAAATAGACACAGGTTCTGGATGTTCTCCTTCTTCTGTGAGTTATGTTTGGGACTTCAACGGTCTGGTTGGATCGTGGACTTGACCCCCACACATAGAGACTCATTCTCAAGGAGACCTATTGATAACACATTGGTGTTAATAGTGTGACATGAATCTTGGTGGCGAGACTTGCAGTTGAGATCTTTTAGTCGTGGAATCGTGGACTTATGACATCATTCTTGGTATGGAATACTACCATTTATACCTGGTTGACTATATTAGGCAAAGGATGTGGTATGTCTCTGATGGTAAAAAAGGTTTTCCTTCTAATGAAAGGAAAACTCAGGTAGCATAGGGTGGAATCTCGAGAAGTGTCATGCTTAAAAATGCTCCATGGGGGTAGAGTTAGACCCCATGATGTTTTTGTAGTATGAAATGGTTGTTTACCATCTATACATAGGTGAGATACCACTAGTGAGTGAGGCAGTGTTCCAGTATTGGTAGGTTGTGTGGCTGCTAGAGGTTGTAGACAGAGGGCCTAGTAAGACCCAACGTTTGCTCGTGGGTAGCCCTGTTTTATTCGTAAATACCCTTGCGTGTTTAGCATCAAACTTGAATGCATAACACTTTTGGAAGATTTAGCACAGTTTCTCCAAGGGTGGATGTAAAATGTAGGTTTCTATTTGTATCCATGCCTGGTTAGTGTGGGGGTGAGCTGTTAGACCCTATGACTACAAATAGATCAGATTCCTTAGTTCTTTTCCCAGTTTTTGCAGCTAAAGAGACGTTTTCTTGTTGTTGCATGATGTTTACCTAGTAGAAGATGGACATGAAAGTGGTCGATCTTGGTGGTTCCCAAAGGTTCATGTTTTTAAGTATTGTATATACCCTTGTTGAACTTAGTTTTCTTCCATTGAGTTTAGGATTTTTCATTTCAGGGACTAAAAGGATTAAGGTGGGGAGAATGTAATGTCCTAGAATTACATGGATTTTTTTTTTCAAATTTAAATGGGATTTTTACAAGACCAGGTTCTAAGAAGACACATAATTTTGGGACCCAGAGTGGCTGGAATGGATTTTCAAACTTTTTTTAAGTTTATTAATTAAATGTAAGAGCAGTTTTTTTATCTTTTAAAATGGTGCTCAGATAAAAAATCTAAGAGAAACGTTGAACTCAGAATGTCTAGATTCGCCTAGAAAGCGCCTAACATTGGAAGGTGCGGGCCAACAAAGGAAGCTAGTTTGTGGCCATAAATAAAATAATTATGTAACAATTATTTTATTTTTGAATCGTTATGACCGAGAAAGGATGAGGGTGAAAGTTAGTTTTTGAGTTTTTTTAAGTGATTTAAAATGGCGCAGGTGCGTATTTTTGGAAACTTCTAAATGGGTTCCCATATTAAACATACGAGGGAACCGTTGAGTCTTGAATGATGACATTACCTAATAATGGACTTAACATTGACCGACATGGGTCGACTGGAAAAGATAGTTTTCGCATTTTTTAAGAAAAAGTTAAAATAAAATAAATTGGTTGTTGTATTTTATTTTTTGAACTTTTGAAATCGTTGCAGCAAAATGGCATGTAACACAATGAAACTGAATATGATGTTTCATTAAATGAAACAACATAATGACTTCATAACAGCAACGTAACTGAAATGATGATTCATGTTTCTTTCTTTAATGGATAAGCAGACGACATAGGATTGTTGTCAAAATACTGGTTCTTCTCTGATGCTCTGGTGGGTGAAGTTGAAGAATTCCAACCCCCCTTCGAATGGAATATCACCAATGAAGATCGACCAATGGCCATAAACAGAGGATTACAGAATGACGAACGTAGTGACACCGTTAATTGCCAACGAATGATCTGGCCCAGGTAAGGGTTGTTATTTAAATTTTTTTCTTTTCGTTATTCTTGGTTTTAAACGACGAACACAGATCAACCCATGAATAGGTTTACCAGTGGTTCGATCATTCTTGTGGGCAGGATTTTTCAATCGGTATTATCTTTGGGGAGTAAATCATTTCATTAAATTCTTTTGTTTTTCCCCATTTATCATTCTAACGGTAGTGGATAAACACCGCGATGAAATACAATGGAGGTCCATTGCTCACTTAGTTGTTTGGTTTTCCTCTCCCCCCTTGAGGCATGTTCTTCATGTTGTTCATGGGATTATGAGAGGTTGTTCATTGAGAAACCATTCTTGGCGCAACAGCGCTGGAGGTGCAAAGACTGACAGATCGAGGTGGTGTGAGAGATTCCGTCAATCGAGCACTTCTTAGCGGAAGGGATTGAGGAAATTTTTTGAACCATATGCAATGAAGAACATGACCGAAGGGTTCCAGATCACCCTTAAGATTGTATAACAGACCACCAGAGCGCATTTGGTGGATGTCGGAAAAATATTCCGGCGTGCTGCGTGAAGGAGCCATAGGTCTTGCTGAAAAAATAGGTCCGCAGGAGAGGACTGGTTGAATTGAGGTGGTGGCACCAGCTGGTGCTGCCTAGGGAAGGATGGATGCGACCGAGCCTCTTCCAGTCTGGAGAATCCATCCTACTCAAAATGGCAGGCTGAGTTGCTGTTGGCAGGCCGCGCCCATCCAGGCGAGCCAGGCTTGACCGGGCCCATCTAGTCCAGGCCATACCCATTTGGCCTGGTGGGATGCAGGTCGGGTCGGACTCGTGTTGGGTCATACCCTAGTTCGGGTTGGACTCGGGTTGGGTCGGGTCAGTCCGACCGGGTCGGAGCAGACCGAAACCTAACCAACCCCTGTTTCACAAAAATGCCCGTAATTTCCAAACGGAGCATCCGTTTGAGGATCCATATGTGGCATTGGTACCCTTGCGATGAGGCAGTCCTTTTGAGATACTCTAAGTTAGTTTTTGAGGAAGTTTGAGGATGACCTATTTGATCAGAAGAGTTGGCCCTCCTGGTACAGGCCGACATTGAGTAGAATCGGGGTGATTCTTATGATTAGATGTTATGATAGTTACCCCTTGGATGACACAAGGTGCATGTACTCCTTATCCATATACTTTGGTAGAGACAGGGCTCCACACATTTTAGGGTGTGGGTTACCGGAGAAGTTCGTAAAGGAAGAGTTGGTACCCCCTACCATAAATGGGAGTAGTTCCTCTATCCTTGGAGTTGGTACTCCCTTATTAGACTTGGGTGTGGGTCCTACATATCTAATGCATATAGAGTTGGTACTCACCTACCAGGTAGTGTGCAGGTCCGCTATTATAGGATTCAATACTCCTCTACCATTTCAGGGTGCTGGTCCTCCTAACGTAGTGCTACGACAGAGTCGGTACTCCCCTACCGTGCTGGGGAGAAGGTCCCCTAGATTGGGTTTGGTATTCCCCTATCATACTATAGTGAGGGTCCCCCATAGCGAATAGACTGACAGAGTCGGTACTCCCCTATATTATCAGGGTGTGGGTCCTCTAGTCCCTGAGTGGTACTCCCCTACCGGGTTGGGTGCGAGTCTTCGATATACGAAGTTGTACTCCCCAACTGATACATGGTGTAGGTCCTTCAATTCAGATGTTAAGGGTAAGTCTAAACTCAATAATTATTTACATATTTTGTTTTATCGATATTTAGTAGGTGATGGTTAAATGAAGAATAAATATTCCATCTAATAGGTGAAACATGAATATATTCTCATGAAACAAATACTATATATCATGGGTTAATCCAAATTTGGATATGAAGGAACACCACCAAGGTTTGAGAACAATGAGATATGGATATTTCCATTAACATATAATGTTGTGAAGGTTCTATAAAATAACATAAAAGTTTCCATGAAAGAGGTAAAATTATCCACATGAGTAAGCAAAGGAGAAATAGTAACATGTTCTATTTTTTTGGGATGAATGGACACATATATAGTTTTTTTATTTTAATGAACTATCATACATAAATTTATGTGAATTTATCAGAAGTTGTGAAAAGTTAAGTTCTCATGTTCAATAGAAAAGGAAATCATTATCACAATTCTTATCAATATAGATATGTCTTTAGTGGAAGGTCTAGGGGAACTAAAAATGAAATAAAATTGGGAAACCTCCTACATTTAAAGAAAAATCCATCCCTCTCAGGAAAAAAGTTCAAGGGCTGGATAAAGAGTACTTTTATGATGAAATAAGCTCAAGAAAAAGTTATAAATGTGCTATAGAAACTATAAACTCTTTGAAAAAAGAGGGTATAATTGGAGGCAAAATCAGAAATAAACTTAATCTATGAATAAAGAAAATACAACAACCTCAATTTTAAATAAAGAGAATATTCCACCAAGAAAGAAGCCTAAGATAACACTCATGGCCTTTGAGGAGGTATGAGAGAAAATTAACTCCTAATAGGTATTTGAAAAACTGATAAAAGGCATGTAATAAAGAATGTTGGATGTGTTTTTTAGTGGAGAAAGAAAATTTATTAAAGTTCGAGCAAGGATAAAATGAAGAAAATTGAAAAAATGGGATTTCAATCATTGTAGAGAATAATCCCAAGCCTAAAAATAAGAAAATTTCATTGGGGGTTAATCCAGAAGAAAATGAATTGGATGATGTGATAAAATCACTTTACCTAAATATAAAATGGGAAAAAATAATGGTGGAAAATAAATGATTTTTCCATATTGGCCAACACCACTCCTATACATTAAGATATTTGATGTATGTCACTCCTAATATACTTTGTTTTTTCAAACTATTATTTGATAAAGTTAATTTATAAGTATGTGATATGATCCATGAGCTTATTATTCTTTAAAAAACATTTTATGTAGATGAAATATGATTTAATAAATCTATAGTAAGTGGTTTCAATTCGGTTACATACCCAGAATAAATTCCCTATTCCAAAAAATTGAATAGAAAAGAAGTCCATGAAATTTTATAAAAAAATTTTGGTAACATGATTTAAATGTTAACAAGTGATATCAATTGATACTAGGTGGTAATATCCTCACAAAAAAATTGATTTAGTATTTTTAAACTAATAGTTTGGTGTTAAAGTGTGTTGGAGATCACATTTTTGTTGTTGAGAAGTGAAAATGACAAGTATTCTATGTGTTTTTCATTGGTATTCAGGAGTGACATGGATGAATTTGAGGAAATATTTAAAGAAACTTATTTCCTACACTGAGACTATGCGCCGTTATCTTAGAGGATTTGGTTATATCTAAAGTGTTAAGTGGTAAATTCCCTCAATGAATCTCTAGATAGGGTGAACCAATATTGTATTAAAGGATATTATAGAGTTGGTATATCCAACCAAAAATGGTTATAATTATTTTCAAATCATTTTTATATTCAATATCTTGTTGAAGACAAATTCTGAAGGGTTTTCAAAGGGTGAGATGAAACAAGATTAGAAATTCCTCCGTATCCTCATAGGGGGAGTAGAAACCCATGAAGATTCCCTCTTAAAAGTTGTAGACAAAGGGGGAGTTGATATTTATTGGAGTTTCTTCCCACACATCAAGGGGGAGAATGGTTTAATGTAGAAAATAGATAAACCCATTAAAATATGGTTATAATTTTCAAAGGAAGATCCCCAAAATTTGATAGAAGATTAAGTTCCCTTTTTTATTTCATTACCAATAATGGGGAGTAAGAAATGATAGACACAAGGGCTAGATATTAACAAAATAATCTAAAGGATTATATTTTTAGTAATCCTAAAGGATTGTGTTGGATTTTTTAACAATAAATATGATAGCCTTGAAAATGAGGAATAAGTTGGCCGAGATTGAAGATGTATAAGGAAATAGTCCAGAGGAGATCTAGAAGTGTGAAGATATTCTTCAAGGTTCTTAGATGGTCAAGAAAAGGACCAAAGTAGTTTTGGATGAATCTTAGAGAATTTTTTGTTGAAGTTTCTCAACATGGGAAATACTATGCATGATTTATTAGTGTTGTGAAATGAAAATAATAAGTAAGGTGTTACTATGCCATGGATTATGGACATGGTTGGGAAGGATATTCCCAAACTGTGCATGCTAAAATGGGAGACACTGTGGTGGTCCCTATGGTGGAATTCTAGATCACCTGTGCAACACAGTTAAGACCATATGAGGTGGAAATGAATTTTAGTGGTTGTGGAATTCATAGAAGACCTGGTGGAGCAACACATTTTGTATAAGGTTGAAAATTACATGTCACATGTTGTGGTGGGTGAAACACAATCAATTTTTTTGATCCATTCCATCGAGAAGTCATCATGATCAAGCGTTTGTGCTACATTTAATACCTAATAATCAAAGTGGTTAGAAAAGTAAAGTGATATAGAAAAAAACTATGATTATGAGTGTTTCTCATGAGAGTCCACCTATGAGACACATGATTGATAGTTATAATTGTGCTGGTGGTCATGACGATGTTGTTTGTTCGAACAACAAATGTTGATTATCAAGATTCTATAGGAGAAAGAAACTTGTTGAATATGTCTTGGAGTTGGGTGTGTTATCCTAAAGATATACATACCACACCATAGTATTTAAAGGAGTAACTTGTTGGTGGGTGGGTTAGTAGGAGACACTCCAAATCAGGAGCATATAACTAAAATGTTTCATAAAGCATGCTTTTAAAGTCTCACTATTATGTACCTTGATTTTTGGACTTGATTGAAGGAATAATCAAGTGGTTTTTATACCGTTATTCCAACAATATTAATTAGAATTGATTCCACACTATAAATAGGATAAATACGATATTTTAATCAATTATAGAGGTTTACTTTAGGAGATGATAGAAATCATGTGAGAATTATTGGTATTTTTAAAGACCAATAATGGAGTGATTGGTGAAATATTTAGTTATGATATGAATTATCAATGTTAGTATCTTAATTTAGGAATCTACCATCGTCAATCTATCATAGTATACACCACATTGGATCACTACCTCCCAAATTTGTTTTTCAGTAGGGATAACTTCCCACCAAGGGGCTCACTACCACCTCACTTTGAAAAGGTCTTTTGATATGGGGATAACACATATGGATTATAATCCATTCAGAAACACCCCCATATCTAATGTGGGAGTTGGGGCTTGACACCATGGAGTTCCCTCACTGGGAATGACCATGGTGTTGACCAGATCGCACCGGCGGGGCTGTTATACACATGTCATGACCCCAAGGCAAGGATATGTTTTAAAGGTTCTAACAATATCCCCCTTAGTTCATCCCCTAATGATCGTATATTCCTCTCTCTATGATACTAGGTGTAGGGTTCTTCCATGAACCTTTCATCAAAATATTGTCCACTTTGGATCACTAGTTTATGATAATTTTTTTAGCACAACTCACTTCCCACCAGAGGGAACACTTCAAACTCTCTATAAAAAGGCCTTATGATAGGGGAGAACAAATAGGACCTATAATACATGTTTAAACTCCACCACATCTAATGTGGGATTGGGGGTATTACACCACCATGTGGTCTCAATATCCACAGGAGTGGTGTCAGCCAGATCAAAGTGGAAGAGCCGTTAAGAACATGCCACTATCCCTTAGAAAAGTACCATTTTAAATGTTTTAACAATAATTAATACTGACATTTTCACATTATTTCATGATTTTACTAATCTATGTTGGTCCCTATATGTATACTTCTTCAGTGATGATCCAGGAATTCTTAGGTAAGGTCAATATCCCAGGCCTACCACTTTATCAGAGGGTATAATGATATTTAAAGTAGAAATAATATCTTAATGTACTATGCATGAGTTTTCATGAGATGAATCACTTATTTCAGTTTCAAACATGGTGGAAATAGTTGAAGAGGTTGACACCCCAATGAATGAAGTTGTCCATTCACTCCTCCCATAATTTGTTTTCTTCTTATTTCCAATAACTAAAATTTACAGGGTATTAGTTTTAGTAACCATACCATTGAATGTAGAAACTAAATAAATTATTACTTCTATGTCTCAGTTAGTAGAGTCCATGAAGACATATACTGATTTGGTTCCATCTCACTCTTGTGGTTTTGAAACCATACCATCCTTGAGTTATTTGGTCTAAGATTATATACTGATATCTATGATCAATTTTGATTTTCCCCTTGATTAATTATAGTTTAATTAATAGATTTGGAAGTGGTTATGATATAATATCTCAAAATTGGTCTTTAGAGGTCAGATTGGTGGTCAGTTGCATCACCTACAACACATGTTCGCCACTATATCCTTTGGATGGTATGATTACCATAACATTCTTACTGAAGTGAAGAAGTTTATTTATGATAGAGAGAGAATGATCATGCTATTGCCAGATATTTTACCCCCAAAATAATTATCTTGATATTTTAATATTATTACCATAATGATTAATTATGCTTCTCATTATACAATGGTTTAATATTGGTGAAACAAAACAAATTATAAATGAAATAGCCTTGGTGGATCAAATTCACCAAGAACTACATTTAATTTATTAATATATTAGTGTCACTAAAAATTTAGTCGAACATCATAATTTTTTAGTTAAATATATTGGAAATTTAGGTATAGAATCTAATTAAAGGGAAGATGAATTATATCCTAATATAGAGGAAAATCTGCAATGCAAGAAAAATAGTAGCAAGTTGTTAGTGACTTAGAGAACATGATGATTTTTCTTGGATAAACTATTGATCGTGCCCTAGAATAATATTCCCATTTATAATTATATCTGTTTATAAATTTATAGAATTCACACTATGGACACTCCTATATTCTTTTGATTAATAAATAGAAATTTTTTTTTATCATTGTCAATTCTTTGATTTCTATCACACCCTGGTTATCAATTTACAAAAATCATGTGAATCTCTCAAAAATTGATATCAAGATAATAGAATCCATCAGAGTATTAAATGGATGTAAATAAATTCTATAAATATTTCAAAATAATTGAGTCAAGTATTAGACATGAAAAAATCTTCTATCTTCTAAACAAGTTGTCTTGGATAGATGTAGGCGGGACTAGTATAGTATCACTTGTAACGTCACCATAATCTAGAGTAAGCACATGAGTGACAAGATTATGGGATTTAATATCATTCTAAGAGTCACACTTGTATGGATATAGGTATGATGATTATAGATTCATATGTACCATCCTTTTAAGACAAGGTTATATTATTAGGGTATAAAACATGGTATTCACCTTGATGTATGTTCCTAGACGTTTATAAGTAGCCTGAATGTG
This sequence comes from Viscum album, assembly GCA_963277665.1. NCBI lineage: Eukaryota > Viridiplantae > Streptophyta > Magnoliopsida > Santalales > Viscaceae > Viscum > Viscum album. Next base: position 643,482,142 of record OY728160.1, read on the forward strand.
GAAAAATTTATACCAAAACCTTACACTAGGGTTAGTATATCTAGATATTGAAGATAAGTGGATAAACATAATAATTATAATCACAAATGGGAATATTTAGGTTGGAGAGTTTAATGCTCAAGAGGGACCGATTTCCCAAAAACTACTCTTATGAATTTCACACAAATAATCTAAAGTAATATGCATGGAATAAAGGAATTATCAAAATTTTTCCAAGGTTGAGGAACCTAGTGAGAACAAATATACTTTTTAGGGTCATATGGTGTACCCCATAAGATTTATGTCTTTTTTCCTATTCAACACAACTATTTCCAAACCATTAAATGGGAAGGGAGCTTTAGTGGGTAGGAAATCATTTTTTGGACACCCTTTTTGATTTTTAAAACTAAAAATATTTGTTCCTTTTCTTCTTCTTTTTAAAATACTCAAATTTTCCTAGGTAATGTAATGTGAATACTTAGTTAGTATAGGCTCTACATTTTCAAAGGTGTCTTTGGTGAATTTATAATCCGGTTAGTACTATACATATTTCATTTAATAGTTTACGTTATAACAATTTGGACCAATTCAGCTGGATTTTAAGGTTTGAAAACATTGACTAACAAGTGAGATAGTCTATCTAATAGTAGGGGAAAAGAAAAACCTAATGCGAATAGAATTACCAATTATACAAATATATAAAACCTCATATATGGGTGGAATTAATTTTGGACCCTGATTCCTAGTCCATCATGTAATGTGGAATAGGGTCACATGATGGTGACTAGAAATGTTTCACAAATGATATATCATATTCCTCATTTAAAAATGGGTATGATGAAAAAATGTGTAACATCAAGGGAATTTAGATCGACTTAAATATATGTGTTATAGAAGGTGTAAATCCTAAATAAAGACGTTTGAATTCAAATTTTTTGAAATGGAATAGGTACATTGAGGATGACCACTGATCAATATTTTAATGTTGGTTTCCACTACAATATATTTGGCGGTGTACATAGATCATAAGACCCTCAACTTGAGATGAAATCATGTATTTGATTTATATTTCAAAATATGATAGCATGAAAATAATTACCAACCAATATTATCCCTTGATGATGGATGCAATCATTACCGATAGCCTTAAAATGTTTTTAAGGATCCAAGAACATGAATAATGAAGTAGGTTCATAGAAGAAAAGACACTCAAGATGGGTTTAACCACACTAAATGTTTCACCAGTATATATTAAACATATTCTAATGTTGTGGGATATGACATGAAATTTATTGAGCTCACATGAAGTGTAGAAGTCAAAAACATTTTCTAACTTTTTCTCAGTCTAGTGGGTCTAGTGGGAATATATTTACCTTTTTAAGGCCCTATGGTATGGCCCAAAATATTTGGGCCTTTTTCCCTTTGTAGTTTAAGGGTCTTACAACTCAGACCGTTCATGGATGGAGTTTGAAGGCCATATATCTTTAAATTATAAATGAGGTGGTCTACATGATAACAATTGTTAGTTAATATCTGTGTGAATAAGGAAACTTGTACTATTATAGATGGATCTATGGGACGTGCACATAGTTTTAGTACATAGTGTTTAGAATATATGTCACTTAAGTGTATGGTCACATACCTTGGACCAAATTTTGTGATGGCCTATCTAGCTAGGGTGAAGAAAAATAGATGTTAACAAGATCACCATACTAATATAGAACTTCTCATAGAGGGGTAAATGAAATTTATGTTCATGGTTATAAGAACACTAATGGAGGGTGTGATATAGAAACTTATATGGGTATTCAGAACTAAGAGAGAATGATACCTTTTGAATAGGTAATAACAATAATGTAAATCATGACCTTAGGTACATGAATTAGAAAGTGTTGAGATGGGATAAGTAAACTGAGGATAACCACTAACTAAAATTTGAATGATAGGTTCTACTATGATGATTGGTATTAATAATGATATTAGAGGTCCGTATCCTTAGGATGTAAACATGACTCTGGTGGAAAATGCCAAATATGGTTTCACAAACATCATTACAAAATAGAGGAATCCCTTGTAGTTGATTTCAATTGTTACTAATATCCAATAATGTTTTATCGTGAATCAAAATTACTAATTCATGATGTGTAGTTTTTGGGAAATAAGTACTCAAAATGTGATAGAAACATTTTATTCCTGAACTAACCATAGTTGTACTATAATGGTCCTTTGGAAAGAAGTGGATATGGATAAGGGTTTACAGTTGGGTATGAAATACAGAGTTCATTCCTTAGTACATATCTTGAAATAATAAGAATCTATACACATGTATTTATTATACAAGAAAACCCTTTTATAGATTTATGACATGTTTAGAAGATGAAAATTTTACCTTGGCATGGAATTATAATTAGAAAACGTTCCATTAATTATAAACAGAGAAATATCCTCTTGCATATTATGGGAATAAAACTCAAGATAAACAAGGATCCCAAAAACTAAGACATAATACTCAATAAAAGGTTACATTTTATCTTGATGTAAGGCTATGGAAATAATCATATTCTAGGAACCCTTACATGGATCTCACTATCATATAGGGAAGTTGGTGTCATGTGGGATAAACTACCCTGAATAATTTAAAGTGATGAAGGGTGGACCATATATCATGTAGTTTAACATAATTAAATAATAATGATTGTTTCATATGGTTTAAGGTTATATGATGAGGACCACTATATGTTATATTTCATACAAATCTGAATCATGTGAAAAAATAAAATAGTTTCATCTCACTAATGAACTGATGATAGAAAATCTCATGTGGATGAATAGGGATAACAACAAGAATGAGACTATTGAAAGTGACATAAATATTTTCTTAGAATATGTTCATGAAAAAATAACCATAACTTATGGGTATTATATAATTTGGATCATATTTAGGGAATATTTTTCTCAAATAACAAACCACTCTGAATAGTTTAGGGTCATACAAGGTGGACCATCATGTCAAGATGTTTAACATCATATAAAAGGACTCAGGTGTTCTATAGGTTAGGTTTATATGCTGAGGAAATATATATGGGATAATTGTACATATCTTACTAATGGAAAAAATGAAATGACTTATTTATAGTGATAAACCCGTGAATGAAAAACTGACATGGATGGAGTTCGACTGAACACTAGGATAAAGTGGGGGGTTTAGTTAAAATTTTATGTCGGGCCTAAGATTACTGATCTAGGAATCACTGAATATCCAATAGTTATTGGAATCAAGATACAAATAGTTCTTATATAAATTATCCACATATTTCTGGGATTTATGACTGAGATGTTGAAATAATGTGATTGGCTATTCTAGTGTGAGAAGGAGAGAACCAACATGAATGAAGAAATGTCGCATCACCAAAACAAAACCAGATATGGAAATTATATATTTGGCTCAATCTAAGATAGGATATGTAGACATCTCTATGTGTCTCATGACATTATAATCAACATAGTTTTAGTTCTTATATAATTGAAAAAATTTTATTCTTAGATAAATTAGTGAATACAAAAGAACATGCATTAGGAAATCTTAAATAGATATGAATATCATCTAAGAAAAAAGTGTCACACCAAAAAACTATCCTAATCTGTTTAGGACATCATATATAGAAGATCACATGTCATGAATTTTAACATTATGAGACAAGGATGGCAATCATGTATTTTTACATTGTGTGCTAAGGATGACACACTATATAGTTTTAGGTCATATAGTTGGGACCTATGTGCTATGTAATTTATAGTCACACATCTAGAAATTTTATATGAGGATTTTTTTTTCTAATCTAACTCATGAAAAAAATAAAAAACCACGTATTAATGTATATCAAGGTGGTAAATCCTAATGTGAATAAAAGGGGGATTGACCTCCAATATAGAGTGATGGATAATTTGGGCCAGACTTTCATCTTGTTTAGGTAGTCCAAAAATCAAAATGTATATTGTAATAATAGTAATCAATACACATGTTTTTCTTATGAGGTTTGGGAGCATTATCTTCATGTAGTACAATAAACATAGAAAGGGAATGTGCATTGAGAACTCTTAAATTGATTTGACACTCGTGTAAGGAAAAAGGGTCTCAGAAATTGTCTATCCCAAAAAATTGGAAAGGTTATGCATGGTGTACCATGTTTTTTTATTTCACATCCCGTGAAAAAGAATAAAATGTTCTATAGTTTACGGTAATTTAACAATAACCTATTCCAAGTAGTTTATAGTTACACAGAATGGAATTTTAAAATTTAGCTTAACATCTTATAGTGAAGATATAATGATCTATAATTTAAAGTCATATATGTGAGACTTATATGATCTATAATTATAATTCATGTGATGAAGAACCATTTCAAGTAGTCTATAGTCTTGTAAAATGGGGTTTGAATATGCAATTTTATGTGATATAGTGAAGACATAACACTCTATAGTTTAAAGTCATCCTGTTGGGACTTTGTTGTTATACAGTTAAAGGTTATGCGATGAGGATTTATTACAAATAATTTATATTCATATAGAATGGGATTCAAATATACAATTTGATTTCTTGAAGTGAGGACATAACCCTATACATTTTAGTGTTTTATAGCAGGGACTTATGTGAATCCAATGAAAAATTATAGGAAATAACTCTTGTGGTACCTCCCATTTTTGGTGGGCATGATAAAATCTCCATCCATCATGATCAGGGAGTAGGATCCATTAAATTAGACATTATGTATAACATTTTTTCCTTCTAATATTGGATCATGATTTGGAGGCTTCTTCCAATCTATCATGGGAGTTCTAAATTTTAGTACCAATTCTACTTGGATAAATTATTAGAGGTGAACTTTATAATTAAATGCTCAGATGACTTGATTATCATGAATCTCATAGTTACGAATCATGCACAAACTTTTTATCATCATGTCAGTCTAATTTATCCAATCATATATGAGAATTTTCATCTTCTTATAACCAATTGAATACGATAATGTGATGTGAGGTTAGTTGAACCTCAATGAGAAAGACTGCTCTGTCATGTATAAAATAGAATACGGGGTCACCCGTGTGGCAGTATGGGTTGTGGGGCCATAGATCTTTTAGGGGGTTTTAGGACAATTATTCTTTTCCCAGTCCACAATATTCTGTAGGATATTAGATAGAGTCTTGTTTAAGGCTTGTATTTTTCCATTAAATTATACATGGTATAATGATGATCAGATGGATTGAATATTTTATTTTTGATAGAAAATCATCAATTTAGAAGAGAAAATTTGATTTCTTTGTCCATAAATATTGTGTAATGGACAAAAAACATGGTGATGATATTGGTATTCATGAAATTGATGATAACATCTTTCTGAAATTACCTAAAGGATATATACTCAACCCACATGAAGAAGAAATTGATCGAAGTAAAGATATACTTAAATTTAATGGCTTTAGGTGGAGGTTACACCCTAATTTAGTAGATTATGTATAAAAAAATAACCATGAGTAATTTATGGTATGAAATAGATCTATGGGTTAATGAATGAAATTATCATGTATCTATCATGTAGGTAACTTTTTGATGGACTCCATATAGTCTTGCAACATTGATGACCAAAAGTATTCAAGTCTTATGAATTGATTAAATAGATTGGGTCTTGATTTTTGTTCATTATAGGCATGGAAATTTATTTTTTATATAATAGTGAGGGGTTATTCTCCATTGATGTATATAGAGAGCAATTAGTTGAAGCCTCACTTATTGAGGACTTTTTGGGAATTCAGTCCATCACACATGATGAAATTTAATATTTTTTTTGAATCTATTATCTCTTACCTAATTTTTTTATATAATTCTACTTTATTAGTAGTCTATTAGGGGAGATATCCAATAAATATTGGGAATTAATTAATGGGGTATAAGATTTCTCTGATCAAGGGTGAGGTTAATGTCATTTTTTTCCTTTTTCCTTACAGATGAATGGAGAAACCACCATATGATATGTGATGAAGGTGAATGTTTCATCCTTGTATGGATCATATAGGGTTATGGTTGTATTAGATAATTCATTATAACTATCATTATATGAATATATAATGTGTGAAAATATTGGACTGGAGGTAAATTCAGACATTACTTGTGATACACAATCGAGTAAGGGGATCAATCCTTCCTTTTGGTTGGAATATTCTTCATTGATCTACTTGATTAAAAACTATAAATTACCTTTTATTATCAAGTAATAAACTATTATATTTGGATTTATATCCAATCTTATGATGAGGGATAGGTATTCTGACTAATTATTGGTGAAACATTTTTATAGTAATAAAAAATAAGGTAGAACTGCCTTAACTGGAGAAAAAAGTACAATATTAGAGATAATGTGATTGAGCTTTAATCTTCTTATCTGTCTCATAGAATTACCATCTATGTGCATATCCCATATCTAGTGGTGTCACAAATTGAGAAAATATCTTCTTTGGGGATATCAGAATTTATTGAAACACTTTTTAGGGTAGGGTGTGCTATGAGGAAATATACCAATGCCTACCCTTTTACTACATTCTGAGGAAATAATAAGATATAAAATTACTGCATGATATCTTCCCACTATGATATACATCATGTTAGAATTTTTAAAAAAAATTATTTTTTAAATAAATAAATAAAAGAGACCATTTGAACGTCATAATGTTGTAGGCAGTGTATTAACATTTTCAATGAAAAAATAAATTGAATGTATTTATTCTCAATATTAGATTATTAGGTCTCAATGTTAAAATTTTTTACATTGATATAGTAGTGTATATTATCCTTTACCATGTAATTATTTGGTACATTGAGTGAACCAAGTGATCACTCCAAGATTTTCACATATAAGGTGAGAAGATTCCCCTCTATTAAAGGCCTAAAAACTGATGGGTGAAGAAGATACTTCTTGATGTCATTAAAAGCTTCCTAAAAATTATCATCCCACTAATAGGTAACCCCTTTCATTATATAAGTCCTAAAGTGTAAGAACATGATGATGAGGTTTATTTTTAAGAATGTAATGTATCCCGGAAACCCTTAGTGTCTCCTCAAATTCTTGATCTTTTAAATAGGAGTCATGTCAATGATCATTTTTCTTTTTGTGGTTTAAATTTTATACCATGATGAAATACCTTGAATCCAAGATTTTTTTCTAATGATAACCCAAAATAACATTTTAATGGGTTCATCTTAAGGTTGTGTTTCCATAGTTTGTTGAAAACTACTTCATGATTGGTAATATGATCACAATGTTTCTAGGATTTAACCACTAGATCATGAAAAAAACATTCTATGGTATTCCTAGAAGGGGAATGAAAATATTTTTCATGAAATTTGTTATTCAAAGTGATAATTACTAAAGATAAATAGAATAATTTATAGAAATATTCCCATTGGTATGCCCAAAGTTTTTTATCCTCCTTAGAATCAGGAGCCATATGAATCTGGTTATATCATGACTACGCATCCATGAAAGAGAGGGTTAAGAAACCATAATTTTCATCCATTAATAACTTCATGATAAGGATTAGAAATTAATTATTTGGGAAATTCTATTTTAGATCCCTAGAAATAATGAAAACCCAAATCTAACCATTATATTTCTTAATATGAATGATATTGGATATTTATTTAGGTTATTCAATATTAGGAAAGTTTTTTCCCTTGATGTGATTATACACATTTACTTCTACCTTGAAAATGTGGGTTAGGTACATTCTCCTGACTACCTACTTATAACCATAGTGACTGTTTGGAATACCCAAGTGATAGGTATACATATTTGGATCCAATTAGAGCACCTCATTATAGTTCCATGAAAATAAATCCTAGTTCTATTTTAAGAAGAATATCTACTTATAGTATTCCTTGAGGGTTATGGTTATGTTTATCAACATAATCCACTAATCCTATTTTATTCCAAGATTCACCTATTTTAGTTCATCGATAGTGGTAAAAACACTATCCTCCAATGATTTAGGGTAATCTATATTATTTTCCTCTTCCTCCTCTTCCACCTAATAATTATTAGAAGAAAAATATGGATAATAATTTTGAAATCTTACAGATTATATGAGATCCTTTTTAGATCCTGAAGTTATGTGAGTGTTTTGTAGAATTTTTTTTACCACATTTTCACTATTATCAGGGGAAAAATATCTGATAATAACCTGTGACTCAAGAGATGGTATTATAGAATTATTATCATGGGTGTTTTTTATTTTCCAAGATCACAACTCTCCTCAATACATAAGGATTCAGTTAATGGAAATGATATAATGAGGATAGGGATAATGTGCCCATGCATTGTGAATGTATCCTCCATTTAATTTTTTGGTATATTTGACCAAAATAATGCAACAATGTGGTATTTATGTTTGTCAGAACAACCCTTGAGTAGAGGATTCTAGGAGAAAGACTATTTTGTAAGAATGAGGAATTATCCTCTTCATTCCATAACAACAATTGCAACATTGGGACATTCACATGAAAATAATATAATAGGAATGTGACTATATGATTTGAACTCACAAATAGAATTCACTTGACTTGATAACCTCCCAAATCTAGAGCTATTATATCAATTCAATTACCAAGAAACATGTCGTCCATATCGATTTCACTCCATGGACTGATAAATGAAATTTCCAAAACACTAAGAGTAGTCATCTAGATGAATCTGTCTTCCATCAGATGAACTTCCTCCCTTTTATAGAATTATTTATCTATATAATGAGATTTACTAAAATTATAGGGAGAATTATCATCATATAGTACTATAATATATTCATTGATATATTATTTGAGGTATAATGGTATGATTAGGGATGTTACATGTGAATATAGGGCCACAAACTTCCCAGTAGGGCATTGAAGTCTATGTCTTGGTGAATGACTATAAACTCCTACCCCGATATGAGGTATTTGAATTTTATTTTGAGTTTTATTATATTAATTGGTTTTTTCTTACTCTTATTATACACATAGATTTTTAGGGTGGAGGTAGACAATTCAACCTCATTATAAACTAAGCACCTAAGGGTTTCGACTAGTATATGGTTGATCTTGAAAACATTATCAGTTAATGCTTTATAGATGTCAATATCATCCATATTTCCAAATATGTACAAGGGCATGATGTTTCCTTGTATGTAAAGTCTCCAATATTGTTATGTGAAGGAGATGACTATGTAAAACTCAATAGAATTGGTTACCATGTCATATTTCTATGCTTTAGTGATGTTAACTTCGAACTCTTAAGGGCTCAAAGGTCCTCATTGGTTCCTCCTCAAGATCTATGGAGAGGTGAGGTGTATCCAAAATTGAGTGTTTATCTTTGAAAATGACTAGATATTTATGGATTTCATACTTCAAAACCATGGATATATTCTTCCTATCATGATATTTCACTCTTTCCGAAGTCTTATAGGATGCGACTACTTGTGATTAGAGTTTCTTTTCTAAACTAAAAATTGGGAACATTTTTGAGTATTGTTTGTTGGAATGAACTAGAGTTATTATGTTCTAAAATTTTCTATATATTCATATATTTTATATATATTCTTCTAGTATAAAAAGATATTAACAGGATCTTGAAGACTCAAGAGTAGATTAATATTCATGTTGGGCCCACAGAAGAAATTTTCTATGGGTTACATATATGGCCTTATTAGAAATGGTGGATGAGTTTCATAATCTATTTCAACCCCACCTTCCTAGACCTCCACTACCTATGTGACATATCCTTTAATTATGGAAGAGGATATTGGGTTCATATGTGCATTCTTCATAAAATAATGGGATTTTCAAGGGGTTGATTTTGGTGAAACAATATTTTGAATATTCATATATTGAGGATATAATTTTGTGGAGAAATACCCATTATATTGTTTGGTGGGGGGGGTGATTTTCCTCCTATAGATGGTGGTAATAGGTATAATAGGTTATGAAATGACTTATATTACTATATGGTATCTGCCAACAACATCTTCTTTAGTTAGTGATGATTTATTTGACTCTTGAAAAATTATGATTATAAAGATATCATCTATAATATTATATGGGGAGATAGAAAGAACTAGATAGTTTTGTTGGGACCTGAGAATAGCATGTGTGTGGTTGACTGAATTTCTAGTCATCCAATCATAAAAAATTTGTGTGCCTCATGTTGAGACTTCCAACCATTCTTCTTCCAATTATTGTGGTATATAAGATAAAAAATTTATCTTTGTTGAAGGGATTAACCAATTTCAATTCCCTAGAGTAAACTGTTTTTGAAGGATTTCCTTAAAGATGAAACAATATAAGATATTTCAACCTATCATTAGATTTTTAGGGAAATAACCAGGATGGTCATTGAGATTGAATTCAGTGGGATTCCTTGAATTTTTAAATTTTAGTATTTTATTCTCTATTATAGTGATTAAGTACCATGGGACTTTCCCTTTTTTAGAAATTGTAGATATTATTCTTCAAATCCTCATACCTTAGAAGAGGTTTATCCCTCCTCCCATCATGGTGAAGGTGTTATGTTTCTGCTATCATTTAGGATAAGGTAACACATGATATTGTGTAATATTTGGTTGATAAATCAATATTAGTTTCAGTTTGAGCTTGATGGTTGTGGTATATACTCTTCCATACATATTTCACAATACTGATTGAACCATATGAGACTAGGCCTTAAATTTCCATATGAAATCCTATAACCCTTTTGAATCTACTATAAACTCTTGAAAATGTTCAGGATATTTCAATTAGAATAGATATTTTTGAAACTCATTGCAGATATTTTCAATAAAAATTTCCAATCACCTCTACTGAAACAATTTCATATTCAAGTAATTAGACTTAATTTTTATCTAGAGATGAATTCTAATACCATGTCATTTTAACGCTTCATATAGTTTGATAGATAAAGGATTATTATATTTCTTATTTTTGAGTTAAACTAATAAAGGAAATACCACCGTAGGTATTTCGAGTTACTAAGAGACCAAGATGGTAGGTTATATACCAAAAAATACTAGATCCTTTAGGGTTTTAAAAAATTACATGCTTTTCACTACCTCTTTCTTACCTAATGTTACCATCATGAGACTAAAATGAGATAATAATTGTGTGAGATTCTATTCATATTCTACAATTCCATTTAATATTAGTAATGTTGAATTATGGAATTTACTATAAGGAGGAGTCACATCCACCAGCTCGAGATATGCCTTTATCTCTAGTTGAAAAAGTGTGTATCTCCCTTATTTAAAATCCATTAGAGTGTCTTAAGACTCTATTGATTTTAACACTTATATAGGTACTAAAATATAGTTAGGTAATTAATTAAAGGTATAGGATAGAGCATGATATTATTAGATTTCCCATGTCTATAGATGATGTACAAATTGAACTATCATGGGGTATCTTTCTTGGAAAGGTTGTGTATTCTACCCCATTGGAGAAATTCATGATAGTCCTTAGCTATTAGGGTCATGTATAGTATCATTATAGGTTCAAATATAGTTGGATGGATACAAAATTCTCTTATCATTTGATAATATTCATCGCATTGTGTATACACAAGAGGAGGGACATTGGCCTCTGCCTTAGAGTTGTAATCACTATGAATACTTCCTCTAAGTAATTTAACCTTGTTATACCTATATCACTCTAACCTAGGTTTACATTGAGTTGAATTCTCCTCAAAAGTGAGGTTATAAATTTATTTTAATGGTTCAAGGAATGTAGCCACACCTTTCCATTTGTCTCATCCTGAAGCTCACTGATGGGGCATGAAATTAGTGTTTCGGGGAATATCTAAATATTGAGTTTGCCTCAAATTATAAGTATACAAACCTTATTTGAGTATTTTAGTGTGATAAAAATTTTAAATTGATGTTTTATCACTATTATCCTCCATCCCAGTGTTATGATCTTTATCATTTGTGAGGTTTCCATCAGTGATATTCAATGATGTGAAGAATATAGTGGGTATCATATACTTTTCTATTTTAGAGTACAAAGTGGATTTTAGACCATTTGACTCTCCATGATGGGATTGGTTATAATCCTACTTAACATATTACTTCTTGGAGGATCATTTTATCTTATGATCCTAACAAATATCGATATTCCCTCCCTATTATTCCCTAAGAAGTGACTTATAGAGGGTGATCCTAAGTCAGTCTCCAACATATTTTACTAAATGATTTCACAATGATGAAGACGCCTCAAACAATAGAATAAAATTTAAGTTTTTTTACTATAATATTTAACCCAATCTAGAGTAGACTGAATTTTATAGAGGGAGAGGGGGTAATAGTACCACTATCCCTATGGGATGGGGTTGGATTGGCTCTTTCACCATCACATATTAGACCCACTAGGGTTTTGATGATCTCAGGGGTGGTGGTGGTGGTTAAAATTCTCCTAGCTATATGGGCTAGGGATACTCCTTTAACAACACTAAGGAAGATTCCACTACACCTTTCTTTACTTTTTATGAATTAACTTAAGTATGTGATGGGTGTATTTCATGTTTTTATCATGATCTATTTACCACTAAGGATTTATGAATAGTTGAATTTTTTGGATTCCTCAAGTGGTAAGTTAGTTTGTTATTCATATTATATTAATATAAAAGATTATTATTTTCCTGATCCCACAAAGTCATCCATTTATTAGATTTAGATATAGTGGTAATTTGAATGAAAAAATAGCTTGCAGATATGGATTCTAGGCATGGAACTTGATTCGAGGCTATGTCATTGCATAGTGCATTCCTTAGGGAAATCTTTTGACCAATTTGTGGATTAAAAGATAGTGATAAATACTCCCTAATCCTTATATACGTAAATAAAACTCAATGATGGAGACTATCTAGAAAAATAACTTCCTACTATTGAGATAGGAACTCTGAAGAATCTCATGTTTCTTTCCTATCTTTGGGGTTTGATCCAGTGAAAAGGAATTGAAATAAACCCTATGATATAGTTATCTTATGACAATTTTATGGTTTGTGTACTCTCTATAGCAATTATTCTTTTTATGGATGTTTTATAGAGTCTACCAGAGGTTAGGATGTAGAAAATGCATGCATACATTTTATAATTATTTTTGAATACAATATTAAGAAGCGGTGATGGACCATAAGATGAATGAGATGGTATCTTCGACAAGTTTTTTTACACATGTCTATTATAACTTCCTTATCTTGATATAGGATATCACCTACCCAATATGATCATAGTGGTCATTTTATGATTTCCTTATATAAGGGTGAAAAAGTATTTGGATCCTCCTCATTCATACTAGATGATAAGTGACCTGAGGGTGGCTTAGATAATGACTATCATCCCAGGATATCCTGTGGCTGGGATAACAGGTCACAAGTCATTATTGAGGTGCCTGGTGTATCGATCCTTCAGTCTTAGAGTAACTCTTATTATGAGTAAAATGTAGGGGTGATTTTTACATGGGGAGAAACTTCATGGAAATATGGGATTCCATTGTAGGGAGGGACTTCACAATGGTTTCCATGTAGTAGACCTACATGGCTACTAGCTTTCATTCTATAGGGAGGACTTATGGGGTTACCAACTGCTGATCGATTGGAAGGGGTAGGACCTTCTTTCCTGTTAATATTCATGCTATGGGGAGGACCTTCAAAGTTCACACCACAGAGAGGAACTCCATGGTTGATCTTGATGTTTCCATATGGATGGTCATTGTGGATGGTATAATATGGAGAGGGGACCTCCAGGGTTACTAATATCTATACTATATAGATGAAATCAATGGTTATGTCTTCTTTGTACCTTTTTAATGATTTAACAGATTCTTGGGGCACTTTTTAAATGCATTAAAGGGACTAAAAACATCTTCATTGATTATGGTACGAATAAAATCTAGCTACTTGATGATATTATTCCTTTGATGAGAGATTCTTGATATTCATGGTTTATTTATTGGTGAATACATTAATAATTATGGGAGTTATGTATTGTGGGGAAGAACTATCATGCATAAGAACCCTCCTAAGCGACCTTATACCAATTATCAAAATATGCTGGTGAATTCCATGGAATACTTGTAGAATATACTAGTATGACTTTTAAATACTACCAAATATGGGGATGTGATCTTACTATTGGTATTCAGTCACTATCAGAATATGTTGAAAAGCTTCTTAGTAGAATATCAGAATATAATCCATCTCCTCAATAGGTTCCACTGGAATTTTCCAGTGAGCCTCGTACGACCTAGTAGGGGTATGTTCCTAACCTAATTTTATCTCCAGATAATTATTTCAAAATAATGTGGTTGGAGTAGGGATATGATCTTGATCTAATGAAAAAGCTAAAGTATACCACTATGAACTTGTTTTGGGAGTGAGGATATGATCATACTAAAAAGTGATTACTAGAATATTCTGATGATATATTATGGAAGTGGAAGGAATACGAGTCTTAATTGAAGTGGATTCCCGAATATGATGGAAAAATAGAGTAAAAGCAAGTATATAATTTTGCCATTGATATTTATTCCTCACCAAAATAAGACAACAATCCTTCAGATTGAGAGTGGAAATATGGTCTCATTTATAATTAGTCACTAGGATATACTGATAATTTCATTTAAAATTAGTAGGATCACGAATTTAGTATTCCCCCTGATAACTCATATAATATGATAACCTGATCCTTTTACTACTGCCATAGTATGTTGGTAGGGTTTTTTAGTTTTAACAAGAATATGGGCCTTCTCTTCAACTATTTCCAAGAAGTGATGAGAAATTTCTTCTATTAGAACATGAATTTGTGAATGTTCCCTCCCACTACAGGTTTATGTCCCCTAATGTAGCCTTTGTCTAGATGCCTTAGTCTTGGATACCATAGATGATTTCTCTAGGGTGGCGTCTTTAGTGAGTTCATATGGATAGTGGTCTACTTATTATTGGAAATTTGAACAGTTCACATGATCCCTCCTAGGTGGATCCAAGATATGGGTGATGATGATGTTTTCATCCTTATACATATCCCCTAAAAAAGGAAGGGTGCAATTTTTTCACTTTTAAGATAAGATCTCAAAGTGGTTGGTGGTGGTTAGTAGTGCCATTGACATTAGTGGGTTCATCCATTGGTTAGATGATATTCAGTTAGTCATCTCATATATTTTCTCTCATGCTACCTCCATGATAGGAATATCATTATTTAGGAAATACTCCTTAAATGGTTTATTTACCAACTAGCATTGTAGGTGTTGTGTTGGTGAAATCATCCTTTTTCTCATTTCGGTCACACCCTTCACAAAAGTTAAATAACATGATTACCTCCTTTGATGTTGTCCCCCCGAGGAATTCCAATATAGTTATAAGTATATCCTTTAAGCTTAGAGTATAATGATGAGTTGGATAACACCATTACATTAGATTGAATTGGGCTCTTTAAGGTTCTATGATAGTCTAGTGAGGATTAAAAAACAAAAAAATAAACCCATTAGTGCAGTATTACAAGAAATTAAGATCAAGTTCATTTAATAAATTGTATAGGTATAGGATTCATGATTGGTACACCACTCTGTTTTAGATGTACAATTTGCCTTCATTTTTTTGAGTTGATATAGATCTATTTTTAAATGTTAGGTGGCCTTTGGGAAATTACCCACGACACTTGGGTGGAGCATTGACTGAGAGGACATAAATTAAGTCTCATCACACCCTTTAGGGGGAATTATTTCATACTCTAAAACCCTATTATATATTTAAGACATATTCATGAATCCTTCCTAGATCTTATGGAAATAATAGTTACGTCTATATTAGTGGTTTGATCAAAACCATTCATTGATGATGAAATATATATATAAGTGATTCCTGATCAATGACTCCATCACTATATAATAGAGGTTCTCCATAAATGGAACTATATATATATATCAAATGTTATCCATATTTTTTTGGTGATTCTCTGGTTTAGATCCATATAGTTGGGAGCTCTAGAATTTATCACCATATTGGGAGGTTGTAAGTGCTGTGATGTTATGATTAGTACACTGAGAGGGGATTCCTATATATTCTTATTAATGGAATTAGAAACTATCTAGTTCAATGAAAATTAACAGGACAAATCATACCTTTTAAGGTCTTGTGAAATAGACTAATGTGGGGTCTTTGAAGTTCATCAAACATTGACCATGTAAGGTTCATTTTATTATAATGCATCCAAGACCTATTTCCTATAGTTTATAATCACAAATTACAAACTATTAAGTAAAATGTTCCTAGAAATGGTTGGCATGGAACTTACGTATGGTTGGACCTTTCTAGTTCAACTTGTCTATCTATTACCAAATAGAAAAAGTTATGAAAGACACATGAGTAATATAAACCTAGGGACATGGAATTATATATATCACAAGGAATATAGCCGTATGGGATGGAGTGGTACAACTCCCAATGAATATATTCTAGAAATGATATTAGTTTTATATAGTGTATGAAAGAGTGAGGGTATATATTTGGATGTAGGTTTTAAATATAAAAGAGGCATCCTTTGTATCCTGAATAATTGGAACCAAATTCCAAGTATTTAAAATCATATAGTTTTTGGTCAGGTGAAAGGACCGGTCCATAAAGTTTAATGTTATATGGTTATGAGATTGCCATGCAGTTTTATATCATGAAACAAGAATGTTTTCATCATGAAATGGGTGACAAAATATAACTCAATGGGGTTTACACATGGGTGACTGATATATATATATATATATCCATTTCATAGGGAATATAGACCATTAAATAATATGATTACCATGGGATATCTTCCATTGGGTAAAAGTTAGGGCGTAATTATGAGAATCCCAAAGGTGTGTGAATCTATATTCTATCTATTTATAATGATACTAGGAAGGATGAATGGAATCATGGGAGATATTTCCTGATGAAAAGAGTGTTGGGAATACACATAGAATTCCATCAGAATATGGGATAGGGATTATAACTAATAGGAGGCTTAAGGACTTCAAGAGAGTTTGGATGATGTGTATGAGTCTTATTCATATATTTCTTGGAGATGAAGATACTTTTTTCAAATTAAAGATTTGGATAGGAAAGAATGACCAAACACATGGGAGATATGGGTTTATGAGGAAGGAGTTGGGGATTACACATTGGCTACCCCAATTATGAGGTCTCTTGATCATTGATGAGTCACGATGAGGAAATAATCAATGGTAATATGGCCTAATATTTTTAAAAGTGAGAATTACCATACTTGCAAGGCTCTTTGAGTGGACTAGGGATAACAAATCAGAACTTGGTAATCTAGGTTGCGAAGTAGGAGCTAAGGGAAGATTTTCTAGTTTCCACATCACAAGATCCTTCATTGTGAAGGGGATTCATGATTATAAACCTCTAGATATACCTATAAGTAGGGGAGGAAAATAGGGAAAATATCATTATCAAAGGAATACATGATTTAAGGGGTGCACAATAATGTTCATGAACTGATAATTTACATTAATAGTCTATGGAGGAGGCCTTTATGTAATGATATTTTTTGGAATTTTTCCTCATTGAGAGGATTCCGGGAATTCCATTTGAATGATCCCAACCTAAGTATATGACTTGGGTGAAAAGAAGCTATTAAAACCCAATTAACCATAATTAAAATTATTCACATAGTGTCCAAAATTGATTCATATGATTTAGGACCATGGACCATTGGAAGGAGGATAAAATACACTTGAATAAGCCCCATTTTCATGTATAATTTGGTTTTACATGATGGGTGAAATTTAAGGATACCAATTTTTGAATGGTTCATTGTGAAATACCCTCATAGTTTTGTGTTCTTGTGGATGAAATATGAATAGGTTTCATGATCTATCCTTCACAAAGTGGATTAAAAAACATTCTTCACAAAAGGTATCTTTGAAGTAGCTTTGCAATGGTGCTTTGTGAGCCACCATACATGAAGTATATTCATTGTTAGTTATCTATATAGTGTCATAAGCTACCCTCTATGAAGGTATTTATAAGTACTTTTCCTAACTCCCTTATTTTTATTTGGATCAGGAATTACCTATGGGATTTCTTTGAATGTTGAAGAAAATAATCTCTTTGTGAATGATGGATTCCTGAGTGTAAATCATCTATTTCTAAAAGTTGTAAATACATAATAATTTTCAAAAATATATACTTTAAAAATAGAAGTGCTAGGTATTTATTAGAAACATTCAACAAACACCTTCCCAGAATAGATGGTTATATAAGATGAATATGATCATTTAGTAGTATCATCATGCAGCTAAAAATGATATTGATTGTTGAATTGTGTAGGTGACTATATAGAAATACCATGTCGAGGTAATGAATGAGACCTGTTTTAAGAAACAATAGTGTGAGAGAAAAGGGTAGAGATTGTTTGCTTCCAACGGGCCTGGATTTTCTAAAGAAGTACACATGTGTTAAGGGATATTACCAAGACTTATTAAAATATATTCGCCCACAAAAGTAACATGAATGTGTGAAGGTAGTATGTGTGTGATAATAATTTTATACCTTTAAATTTAAATTTATTTTTTAAATATAATTTATATTTTCATTTCTCACCTTTAAATTGATGATCAACACTTCACATGAATAAAAAACTATGTGTATCATCCAATAACTCCTTATTAAATTCTGGTATTAAAGGGACACATATTTACTTTTGGAACTTATAATTCTATTATTGTCAAGGGTAATATTTATAATATTCTTTACCTTCTTCTGTTGCTCTACATACTCATTATCCACCACCTTGATCTTTAAATAGATGGATGGATTAATGGTCATATTGAGAAAGATTAGAATTATACCCTTAATTTATTATTTGCATATTAATTGAAAACCCAAGAGTATTAGGTAGATTTTAATCCTAATTGTGGATAAGGTATCATGATTATTACTACATATAGAATTGTCCAAATTTTTAATGGGTGGTAATGTATTAATCAATCCTAGTTATGGACCAAATCCAACTATCTCCTTTGGTGCATGTTCACTCCTTCTATGTGAATATATACTTTATGATATTATGATTAGTATATATTTAAAACTTTTCAACATTTGGATAAATAATCTATATATATTATGAAAACACTATCTCTGATATCTTCAAGTCATACATTGGGTAAATGTTTTCTTTGATTATTAATGAATAAGGGGTATAAGATATCAATATTTCATTTTTCATGATAACACATTGATATTCCTTATTTGATGCATCAATTTGTATCACAAACCCTTATCCAATAAAAGGTAGTGTGAGTATTGGTGTAGTGACCAACCTTATGTAAGCTTTTTGAAATTGTCTTCACATTATTTTTTCGAGAGGAGCTTGGAATCCCTTCTGAGATGACATGGTTAGTGGATTTGAAATTTAATTTTTTTATGAGAAATCATTAATAGTATCCCAAAAATCGAAGAAAACTATGGATCCATTTTATAGTTCTTATAATTTGCCATTATTTATTTTCATCTATTTTTGAGGGATCCACAGATATACCCTCAATATGTGATTACATACCAAATAAGGATAATTTTTATTTATAGAAATCACAATTTCTCAATTTGGAATAAAATTTATTCTTTTTGAAGGTCTTCAACAAAATAACCAAATGATCATCATGATTTTACTTAATATTTAAATATTTTAGAATATCATCTATAATTCTACATGAAATTGATAGATATATTCAATAAAGACTCTATTAATCTAATCCATAAAGATCACATAAAAATTTACGGCTTCACTATGAATTCATAAAGTAAATATCTTATAAAAAAGGATGCCTTAGGTACATAATATCTTTTAACTATTAATTAATGATATCTAGATCAATGGTCAATATTTGATAAGTATTAATCCCATCACATTTGTTCATACAAGTCATCAATATGAGGTAAATGATTCTTTTTCTTGTTTTTGATCTTATGAATTTCATGACAATCAATAAAAATAAACAATGATCAATCTTTCTTCTTGACAAATAGAAATAGTTTAACCCATAGTGAAGCACTTGGGTGTATAAAATAATTATCTATTTTCTTTGATTTTCTTATTTAATTCCTGTAATTTAATCTGGTCCATTCTATAAGAAGTATTTGATACTATAATCTCACCAAGTATGAGTTCAATAGAAATAATGACATCAAGATCTAAGGGATTTCTAGAAAAATAATCAGAAAAAACATCTAGGTATTCACTCATAATTGGAATATCCTCAATATATAGTTTCTTCCCAATCATTTTAGGAAAACAACCCCCATAAATGGGTCTTAAAAAATATTAGTGAAGTAATTCCCACAAAGATTTCATTTTTATCCTTGCACCGAAAAATGATCATATGTTGATTTGGGATATAAAAAGTGATTTCCCAATCCTAGAAATTAATATGGGTTATAAGTAGAGATAACTGATCCATTCCCAAAACTACATTTAATTCGAATAAATAGAGAATAATAAATTTTTTATAAAGTACATTCCCATAATATTCTATAAAAGAGGGGTCATATAATTGGGATGAAATAATCATACTAATAGGATATTTTACTAAT
Source organism: Viscum album (assembly GCA_963277665.1). NCBI lineage: Eukaryota > Viridiplantae > Streptophyta > Magnoliopsida > Santalales > Viscaceae > Viscum > Viscum album. The sequence goes on from OY728160.1 coordinate 643,502,778, forward strand.
AATTTAATATATAATAATTTTAGTGAAAATTTGATTCCATTATAAAAATTTACAGATATAAAGGAGGGAGTAGAACTAGATTCAAATAATAAATTTATAGTTTTGGAGTGGATGACAAGTGTACGTTTTACCACATATTTTTCATGACCTATATCAATATTTCTGAATGGATAATATTTCCCTTTTTCCCTTTTAATAAGAGTTTTTGGACATTAATTATCATTATTAACAATTATATTAGTTAGTTTATTTTCATAATGTTCATGCTCTTTAAAAATGAAGCATCAGAGTTTGGTTAGTTCATTTGGTTAATAATTTTTTCATTAATTTCATTGGTTGGAACCATCATATCCCTATGAAATTCATGTAAATGATGGAATTATCGTCCATATTTTAAGAATTTCCATTATCCTTTGAGGAAATTCTCCCTTTCCTCTTCCCATATCATTAATATAGAGTGATATTAATATTCCTTCCTACATGGGTTTCATCATTTTATTTTCAATGAAACTCTATTTTTATTTTTTCCCCAAAACCACAAGAATAATAGGGGAATGAAATTTACATTTCCACCTTGAGAGCATATAAAATGTTATTTACATAACTACCAAAGTACCTTATAACTATTTTTTTAGAGAATTGGTTCTAAGATCCATATTTTTTTTGATTTTGTATTCTGGCATAATAATAAAAATAGAATTATACCTCTCAAGTCTCAAAAAGTTTTATTCGTAGGTTTCAATGGATTTATCCACCATTTAAATCAGATCAAAAAATTATCTCTCTATTTTAGTATGTATAATTTAATGAAAATATTTATTGATTATTATGTTCTTATAATCCTCTCATTCCATTACGTTGATTTCTTTCTACAGCCTTATATTCATAATGATATTCCACCACTGGTCAGCTTTAAATTCCTTATTATAAACAATAAAACAAAATTTTCAAGATCTGAGAACTATATAATGGAAAATATATTTTCTTTTTTTAATCCGCTACACAGTAATTAATTTATTGGAAGACCCACTAAAGGAGGGTGGATGTTGCTTCATGAAAAAATTATTATAGAGTTATTCCTTCCTTGGAACATTTTGAAGTTTAACATGGTTCCTTTTGTTGTTAATATATTGGGAAAGATGTGTGTGGGTTACAATGAGATTTTATACTCTATCCACCATCCCATTTTTTTCAAATTTGAGAAATCATTAAATTTTCCATTTCACTTTTGGTTTACTTGATTTACCATGGTTTTAGCCTTTGATTAAAACCAAAATTCTAGTACGGCTATCAAGAAATAATAACTATAGTTTTAAATAATAGGACAAGGGAAATCAATTATAATATTTCCAAAATTATAACACCCTCAATTTAACCTATGACATTTTAGGTTAATTAAACATCAATTTTTACTCGACATAGGATTATTTATGTTTTATCCATTTTTTATTCATAAAATAATATCTAAAAAGCTAAACCACACTATGATACCAATGGAGAAAAACTAAACATAACATATATAAAAGTTATATCATTTTACATGAATACTCATTAAAAAACACAACAAGTAACAAATACACAACTTATAGGTTTAATGACATAAGAGTTTTGATACACAACTGGATAACTTTACAAAAATTCGTCAGCATCTCCTATAAATATTCTTCAAACATGATACCCTTCTAGAAATATTATACTTAATACCCTTCCTCATAATCCATAAAATGGATACCTAAGAAAGGGGTGATATTATATTCTCAATATGGGTAAACATAAGAGTTATACATAAAGGGTCATGAGCGATACTTAGATAAAAACGTGGGTATTGGGATATAATCAAAGTTTGTGAACATAAAATAAGAAAATAATACCCAATAAAACATAGAGAATAAATCAAGACCCATGATATTTGTCCTTTGATATTACATAAGACACAAGTCATAGGGGTGTAGAAACACGAGTCAATAATCATGAGCCTTTAATAAATAACATATACTATTTCATAATATTGATTTGTTTCATATTATTGTTCCACATATAAAATGATAGAAAATAATTTATTATGCCAATGATCACTTACAAAACCATCAGTACATAGTGGATAGAGCCCCATAACATAGTGGATTGGGTTCACTCCCCATTCCAATAAAGTTATTCGATTGGTTTCACTCCCTAGTACCTTACATGTCTTCCCATGATATATAAATATTTACACCAAAAAATTAAGGTATATATAATGTAGTAACCACCCATCACATAATAAAAAAACCATAATTATTTGTGCCACATGAATATAATAAAAACTATAATTCCATCATACCTTAATTGACCTATGACAAAGAAATATGTTTCAATTTTTTAAGAATACATGATCATAATAAATCTAAAGAAATAAGGTACACCATGTCATTAAATCATGTCCCTAGTGAATCATTACAAACTTTAAGGAATATTGAATTAGATGAAAACCAGTTTATATGATAACTAGAAAATAGATTTGATAAATAATAATAAATTTTCTTTAACTTTTGATGAATTTTATTTTAAAAGAAAATAATTTATAAAGTTTATTTAGAAAAATAATGATAAAGTGTATAAAAATTATTTTAATTAATTATGAAGATGTGGAATGAAATCTTTATTAAGAAAACTAATAAAATTGTGGGATAAAGTGATCAAGATTAAAATGTTAAAGAATATCCCTTTCACAATTTTATAAATAAATTTAAAAAAATAATACAAAATGCACTTAATAAATCATAGAACTAGTGATAAGGACATCAATAAAGTCATATGAAAATCATGGACATGGAGAAGAATGATTCTTGATTGAAAAGAAGAGACATGGTTATGTCCACTTATAATCATCATTTCAGTTTAGTTTTGAACCAATGGGTGGTTAAATTTTTTGTGGTTTTAGAAATAAATAACATACAATTTTCTCCTAGTAAAAAATTAGTCATAAACAATCTCGATTTCCAAGACAGATTAGGTTGAAACCCTTACATTTACTGCTCAAATCCATAAAAGTGATTTAATTGTCTGTATAATAAATTAAACCATATTAATACCATATTTTAGAACATTATTAATATTTATTACCTTTCGTAATATTCAATTATAATCATTTATTACACATATATTAGTTATTTATTGATGATTTTTATCATCAGATGTTAGTAATTTTGATTGTTTAATGCAAGTTTCAAGTTGGAAATGTTGATCCTATTTTTCAATAACAAGGTCACAATTAATTTTTTTAAGGTAGTTGAAATTTTTTGATTGAAATATTTATATAGTCTAAATTTAAATTTATGGAATTCATGGCCTTGTTTGGTGAGGATGGAATCTTTAACGAGCATGTTTTAGGTAATTAACCGCTAACAATAAGTTACTTTAAAATGATCATTCCACTATATGTCATCCTTTCTGAACCATATTCATTACATAATATACCTTTTAATATCATATATTATTATTATTAAGTTATTTATTCTAATTCATGATGAAAATAATGATGGTAATATAGTATCGTTTATATTAATGGTTGAACTGACCCAAAGAATGACATGTTATAATAATGAATGAATAAGAGTTTAGAGTTGCATAATTGTTATATCATTTATTTATAGAAAAAAATTGATGTTAATTATAAATAATTAGCATAGTATGTTATTTAAAAATAGTTTATATAAAAGGTAATTTAAAAAATTTAAATAAGAACTTGGATACATACATTGATATAATCACTCCTTCTCGAAATGGGTTTCTATAGAATAAAGGATTTAAGAATCCTTGTTGGAACCCAAAACTACCAAACATGAACTAATATTTTAGGATATGTAGTTTAGATATGTATTAAATATAGAAACAAATTAAAAAATTTGTTCAATAGGGGTATTGAAAGGGACCTTTTATAGGCAAGTTTTGAGCAGCATTTCAATAAATACTCATTCTCTAAGATGCAAGGCTATCATTTTACATTAAAAGTTGATCCAAAGTGGAAAATTAATAGTTATGGATCATTAATATCCTAATACACACAATTTATATATATGTTTAGAGATATAATGACATTTTACCCTATATTTTAAGCCATTTACCTCATTTTACCTTTCCTATGGTGACTCAAGTTTATCTTGGTGGCTTATATTTATGGATAAAAATAAAATTATCTAAATTTCATAATTTTTATGTGGTGATTATAAATTTATTTTACATTTATTATAATTTAATTTATAAATATAATATATTTAACTTTTACAAGAATACAAAATATATAGAGAAAAAGTATTTTTTAAAATTATTTTACAAATATTAAATGTTTTAAATATTATTTCTTATTAATTACTAATTAAATGAGTTTTAATATATTTTTTAATAAATTAAAACATCTTATTGAAATCATCCTTTTAAAATTATTAATTTAATTTATGAAAATAAAAATATAAAACATTAAATGATTTTAATTGAATTCCATTTTAAATAATTATTTATATTCTAACCAATAAAATATAGCATTAATTAGTATTATAATATTTATTTTAATTATATATGTATATATGTAATAATTATTTTAAAATAATAATATTAATAATATATATGGAAAAAATAAATTTAATAATAAAATATTATAATTATGTTTTTATGTCATTCTATAATTATTTATTATTTGTGAATTATATTGCTTATAATTTATTACTAAAAACTATAGAACATCGGTTTATCCATTGGATAAAAGTATATACAATGACCATATATCTAATAAAATTATATCTAATGACCATATTTTTATGTGCTATATACCCTAGAACCATAGGTCTAATGAACATATGTCCAACACGAATATGTCCAATGGGAATATGTCTAAGGACCATATTTCCTGTGGCCATATTTCTAATGAATATAGGTCCGATGACCATACTTACAAAAACAATATGCCCAATGATGATATTTCTAACATCTATATGTATAAAGATCATATTACCTTCTTATATATTTCCTTACCTACATCTCTAAAATGATTTATCAAATTCTCTAATTTCTTTGTTAGTATGTTTTTCATATTTCTATCAAGTTTCATTCTTATTGTAGTTATCATCTGTTGTATGATCATTTTATAAGATCATAATGTTGATAATTTAAACCTTGTTGTAGTTTTATTTACCTATGGTTTCATTCGTTTTGTAATTTTACTAATTATATTTAATTTGTTAATCTTGTTATGTTTTTAATTTTGTAATGTGATATTCTACAATATTAAAATAAATTGTTTTCATTTTAGTTTAATGTTGTGTATATCACAATATATCAAACATAATATTTATATAAAAAAAATACAAAATAAAATCATTGGGTGTTACACACAAATAAATATATATATTTGGATTTATACATATATAAATATATGTTTTGTTTGTACTTAATTTTCTTTATGCATGTTATATATATTTTCATATAATATCTGTGTGTATTTGTTTTGAACAATTTATATAAATAAATACTAACATATTTATATATATAGGTTCATAATATTTATGTATAAATATTATATATATAAAATAGTTTAATTTATGTTCTATAAATATATAATTTTATATTGAGTTTATAATATATTTATATATATGCATTTTATATTTATCCTTATATACAACACATATATTTTTATATATGTAATATATTTTATATTTGTATATACATCATACATTATATATATAAATATATATGTTAGTAGTGTTTAGAATAAATATTACTTATATAATATATTTATATATGTTATATATATGTATATATAAGGGTATATATAAATGTATATTGTGTTTCTAATATATATATATTTGTATTTTAAATATTTATGTTTATATATAAATATGTGTGTGTGTGTGTATACAAGAAACACACACATAGTTGTTTTATATACTGTGTGTATATAAATGAAATTATATATATGTGTGTGGGTTTAGTATATATATATATAGATGATTATGTGTAATTATATATACAAATTTATGCCAGTTATGTATATAAGTTTTATAGATTTTTTATTGAAGTATGATGAATAAAAATAAAAAATTATTGATGATAATCATATGACCAAGGATTATATGGATGGTGTCAAATAGTTGGGAATATTTATAATGGATTATGTGAATTATCCTTGTCAAATAATGTGTCCCAATCTACTTTTTTTGATATTCAAATAAAATTGTTCCAACTTAATGGGAAGAACATTTTATCTTTTATAGAATTTTTCATATTTATAAATGTTGGACTAAACATAGTGAATATGAAAATTTATCTAGTAAGGTAAATTTAAAATATATTTTATGAATCATCTCATATTAGAATTTCTGTATATGATGATGTAGAACCTATTGAATAAATGAAAATGGTGGTTAAATTTTAACTTATAGATTTGTCAAAAAAGATTGATGAATTGAATAAATACATAGGGATGCCATATTTTTATAGTCGTATGAAGCATAAAACTATATCAATAGTTCTAAAATTATATTACTTGAAAATTTGAATCCGATGAATTAATGGACGTTTAAAAGAACCGCTTTATCTATTGAAGTATATTCTAAAAGATAACAATGAAAAAACTTGTTGAACTTACAAAGCCAAACGGATTTTATGTTCTATGGTTAAGAGCTATGAAAACATACATGATTTCCTTACTTCATATTATTTTGAAATAATTATAAATATCTATAAAAATGTATAAAGTGTGATGAATATCACTATAATAAAAATCAATCTAGTAAATTGGTAGTTGTGTAGATTTTTTTGGTCATTCCAAGATTTTAAAATACAAATATTTAATATTCACCCGATTTTGGCCTTCAGGCCACCAGTTTGGGCCTACGGGTCTTCAGGGCCTTCTGGTCATCAAAGGCCTTCGGTCTACAGGGCCTTCGGGTCACGTAGACCATGGAGTAGCCCAGTTCACACAGAACTGACCCCAGAAGGGGATCAGAGCAACCAGAGTAACAACCACCAGATGTAGAGCTAACCAGATTGGAAGAATGAGAGGGTATGGAAGCCGCCATCAGGACCAGACACCATGCAATTTTGTATGAGGCAATGCTATCCAATCAGCAATGCAAGGTGTGGTGATATGAGATCAATGACGCAGAAAGATGGGGAGGGGTAGTTCAAGTGGGTTGGGCCTACGGGTCATGTATTAGGCATGGTATGCCTCTGGGCCTTCGGGTCATGTATTTTGGGTTTGTTGAGCCTTGTGACTTTGGACTATGGGTCATGTACGGGTTCCCCTTCACCCCTTAAAAGGGGGATTATCCATAATAAAATAAAAAAGGCCTTCAGGACATTCAGACAAGTTAGTTGAAATGTCACACAAATAGATGAATTCACAGTGTTTTACTATGAGATCAAGTAGAATAAACTAAATGGAAAAAAGTTAATGATAATTATCTTGAATTTTGGAATAACTAATGAAACTTTCATCTTGTGTTATCAATGGATGGAATTGATCCCCATTGTTTACTAAGAAAGACTTACCACACTTGTCCTCATATGATAAAAAATTGTAATTTACTAGTGTGGTTATGCATGAAGGAAAAATACATAATATTTTCATTTCTTATTTTAGAACCATAATATTCTAGATATAATATTGATTTTTATTTTTATCAAATTATTTAAGATTTGAAATTTTTGTGAGATCTAAGTAATATTATGTATAATGATCATAAGGTAGAAATTTTTTATTTAGAGATATGTTGTTGAATATGATAAATGAATTTATTTTTTATAATAATTTTTAAGGGTATAATATTAATTTAAGGTTAGGGATCCATATGTGTAATGAATGAAAAAATATATTATGTAAAAAATTAGCATGAATGTTGTGTTCCATGGACACGAAAGGTTTTTACATGAATGAAAATGATACTAATCATGGATGAAAATATTTGATCAGAACTAAATAAGTTATTTTTAACCTTCTCTATTAACAGGTGAAGAAATACTTTACATGGTAAATTATTTTGTAATTGTTTTTATAAGAACATTATCTAAAAGCATTACAATTGTTGGTTAAAAAAGTGATCAATTATTTTTAAATAATCAAACTAGAAGATTCTAAACATTTTCAAGATGTTTTTCATATTGAGAAATGTTCTTGTGATAATGTAACTAAAATTTCTCTAAATAAAAAAGGGAATAAAAAATATGGAATCAAGGTTAGGTTTAACATGATTTAAATGGGTATAAGGTAGTATTTTATTCTAGTTAGTGAGGTTAGGTGAATATTCCTTCCTTTATCTACTCAAAAATCATTAAATTAAATTTTAATTTTTTTTAAATGGTGTAATAGTATTAGAAGGGTATCAATAAAATATTAATAATATTGTAGTGACATGAGTTTTACCTTAATAATTACTTATCTTATTCTTGACCTTTAAGGATCAAAAACCTTAAAATTGTCCAAATCACAATTTTAATATATTAAATGTCCTTGGTAATTTTCAGAGAGTTCCATTAATATTAACTCATAGTTCTTACGCTTAGGCTTATATGTTGTGAGATATGAGGTGGTTTAGGTTTAAATTGTCATTTATTTATTTTTAAATTATATTAATTATTCCTATGAGTGTGGGAAATTTAAACCATTAATATCTCCAAAATGAATATCTAAATCAAAAACCATCACCGCGATTTGGCTTGAAATGAGAGGTTTTACCAAGGAGAAAAATATTTTTATATTTGGGTTTCTGGCCTTGGATTGGTCCAATTTCAAGTCTTTAAGTAAAATATTGTTTGACTTAATTGACACTCTATAAATTCATATTTATCCATATAAATTGGTTTAAGTTCTATTTACATAAGACACCCTCCATAGGATATGATTTATAGGTTCTTCATAGATTCTGTGATGATAGATCAGGAATCAAGGCTAAACATATAAACCATGACGTGTCTGAAATGAGGTAGGATCTTGTTATTTTACCTTACTTTTATCCTTAGGAGAATTAAATTCCAATTATTTTACATAAAATTGTTTGTGTTGTTTCAGTACTTATACTAAAATTTCATAAAAAATAATATTTTATATATATTACTCTTTATTTTTAGAGAAGATAAGAGTTGTAGAAAAAAATGAGTGGATAGTCTAAACCTGGATACTAAACCCTCCCACCTACCTCGTTTCATACACATCAAAACATAACTCTGTAATTCCATCCATGGTTTGAACTGTTTTATGAAAGCCTATAGAAATATGGACACTAAGTCCTCTATATCTTTCTTCAATATCTGTCTCATTTTTATATAGATTGAATATAGAGGGGATACGAGCCCCTATGGTGGCCGATGATAGTTGATGGTTGTGTGGGATATCACAAAAAGTATTATAGATCAACCCTGCAAGTATATAGTGATATCAGTGTAAGGTGATGAAAATATGACATGATAAGGACACGGTAACGGTGAGGTCGGATAGTTGTGGTGATTGAAGTGTGTCCATCATTAACATTTAGTTGAATTTTTCCATGGTGTAAACAAATTATGGTTCCCTCTTGAATGTTAGACCAGTAGAGAGTTCTTTGGTGATCAAACAACTATATGGTAGACAATTCTAGTGTTCCAATCTATAAAATTTTTTCATATTGGCCTAGCCTTGAGCAGGATGGGCATCGCAGGCCAACCCTGAAAGATAAATGTGCCCCAACCAAGAGGATAGGTGACACAATGGATTGTATGTGTTGGGTCAACCTAATATGTGGATTTAAGGGATGACCGATTAGATTGACTCCACTTGAATCCTAGGGGGTTAATGTTCTAGGCCACTAGTAGGATGACCTTCCCCTCTAGGTATGGTATCACAGACCTTGTACAAGTCAACACCAACCAATCCCGACCCCTGGGTGGGCCATGAATAGAACCACATACTATGACCCTATACACATATGGGAAGATACAAAACCCATTTAAATATATCTCAAACCTCATTGTTCCACATTTTATGCCTACGGGTTCCCACATAGCTCTCCATAATATTCTTTTTGTTTTGTACATGCATTTTTATCCAGTGATAAAAATTAGACTTTTGAGAAGTCCAATATGTGTTTTTTTCCACACATAATAAAATTACATAATCCCCTTATCTATGATCGGTTATTTATGTGTCATTATGTATAATTTAATTTACTTTTCTCTATTTAAAAAATTTCTGGGTTCATGGCAGATGTTTAGAGAGGGCATGCGACTTAGTAATCACTTGAAGACATAAGGATGTCATGTTGTAATGCCCCCCATATATTTTATATATTTGAAAAATATATCATGGTCCTAGGGTGTGGGTCCTCTATACCAAACATCAGGTCAAGTAATAACTTGAATATAAATTCCTTAATAAAGAATGTTTCCCCCATTATGGATTCAGAGCGATGGAAATATTTTTTAAAGATAAAAAAATGAGTGTTTTGGGTATAGTTTTTTGTCATCCATTCATATCTACCATCGAAATATGATCTTCATAGAGTAGAGTAACAAATATTAGGATCTTATTTATTTATATTCCTATATATTAATCCCTTAGGTGAGGTTCACACACAAGATCATGATAAAGAATACATTATTCATTGTCCCTAAATATTCCATAGTCTTAATGACTAGATTAAGACTTAAAGGCGAGCAGTTTCCTTTCCCTTTCTTCCTCATGATAATATTATTTAATAAAGATCAAACCTTTACTTAAGAGTAGTCTTTGGGACATACTATTACTAAAACCAAGGATTTATTTATATCTAGGTAAGGATATATGTGAACTTAGGATGAGGTAGTCCCGTTGTGATCGTATCATTGATGAGGTGTAGTTACCCATATATTAATGGTGTTATCAGTGCCTCTAGGGTTAGGGTATGAGACTTCAATATTAGTACTAGGGATAGATAAAATATTTTTTAGTTTTGTTAATGTTAGAGAATAAACTTTCCTTACATGTAATTGGGTAGGGGACTCCCTCATGGGGTGGGTTGGGGTGGAGTGTAGCTATACTATCGATGGAATCTATATTCTCCCAATAGACATACGACTCCCCAGTGAGGTGCAAGTCCTATACTACATTTGATCATTCTATAAGACTTTCTTATATAAAGGTGTTATGATGGGTTCACATCGTATAATAATTTTTTTTTTCAAAAGCTATGATACATTATTGCATCAACATTAAAAACCTTTGTATCAAGTAAGATGGTGAATCTACTAAATTTGATATAGTTTATAGAATATAGAAATCTATTAAATTTGGTTTCTCTCTCCTGATTACCCCATATGTGCTTTAGAGGATCACATTTTTGGGTTTGTTACATGATTGGAATATTTTTTGACCATTACTTATCTAGGTTGTACAAAGTGGTTTATTATTTTCCCTTAAGGTTTATGGGAAAAGTTATGAGATTATTTAAATGGAGAGGCAAGAAATTTTTCTAGTATCATATTTAAACCTTCTAAAATAAGTATTTACTTTAAAAAACTAAATTATTATGGATATTAAAAGTCTTATCAGTTATTAGGTACATCTCTTTTCTTCCGAATAAGACCCGTATGGTATTGAGTTTTAATGATCGGACCCATTTTATATCCATGGGGTTTTTATCCTCAGACCATATCTATGTTTCATTTAACTCCTTATTTTGTTTTTATCTTAATTTTTGTTAATTAATCCCTCTTTGGTTTTCAAGAAGTATTGTTGGGTATATTTATATTCACCCCTAGAAATGTTTTTTCACCCACATGTATTATAATATATGAAAATGATGTGAAGTTGTAAGATGGTGATGAAGGACATGGAGTTGGAAGAGTTAGTGTTTGGTGGTTATTTGTTGTTATTATTTCTACCAGATAATTTTTCAAGAGATGAAGTGGTGAGGAGGAATTATTTTCCTTGGTTTTGATATTTTTGTACTTTGGTGTATTTGGTCTCTTTTATTTTCTTTCACTTCTATGCTTTATAACTATCTTCTTATTATGGGTTGGTATCTAACACAAGTATTTAATTATATAGTTTAGATATTTCCTTTATGTTTGTAGGATTTATTTAGGATTAATTGAAGTATAGTTTTATGGGAGGTTCATAGGTTAATGCCTACAATGTTGTGTTATGACGTTTTGGTGAAACTCACCAACACCCGACCAATTAATGGTGGGATTGGGGTGGAAAACTTATCCAAATTGATGATCTAGGTGGGGCGTTTATGTATTAAGTTATGTTAGTGTAATATTTGAGTTCGTTGTATCCTAGGAAAGAATTTTAGAGTAAAGGGTCCTTTGAGGTTTTATTTAGGTTTTTAAGGAAATATTGTTTTCAAATTTTAAACTAGTTTTCATATCATAGTGACTAACTATATGATGAGGTAGATGATGAATTTACAAACAAGGAATCTGCTAATCTATTAACTTATTTGGGTATTGCTTACATATCATGGTTATGTGGGACCATTTTTTAGGAATCAATTGGGACATTATTGTTTTAATGATTTGACATCCTCTTAGTGTTGATGCCACTATGGGAAAATGTTGTAGGTCATCTCATGGAAATGTACTCATTACATATATTGTTCAAACATTTTTCAGATAACATTATTGTTAGGACCACTCATGGTAGTGTGATTTTTTCTACTTTTAGTTTTATTAATATTCCAGTAGACCATCACATATAGAATTTTCTCAACATAACCTTATCACCTATGACAAGGGTCCTGGTGGAAATTAGTTCTTGGTATATAAATGAAGATAGATACTCCTATAAAAATCCATATATGATGAGTCACATGAACAATATATATTTGATAGGTTTATGTACTCCCTTATTCATAAAAACAATAGAATGGCATAATTAAACTATGTAATTTATAGGTTCAGGTACTCCCTTGACAATAAGGGCGTTGTTCCCCCATTAGCAGAGTAAGAACTCTCTTAAAAATTGGGGTGATGGTTCAACAGTAGTAGGAGTAGGTACTAACCCATAAACAGGTGTAACAAATTTATATTTTTTATTATATTTCTGTTCAAATAAATTTTATGTGTTTGATAGTTTTCTTTACATGCAACACCGAGCTTAAAAGAACTGCGATATACTATTGGAATATTATAATAAATGTGGTAGTTATCACCTAGCTGTTGGATAAGAGGGTAAAAATAGAAATAAAAAATTATAAAAAACCGGTATAAATTTTTTTCCTTAATAAAAAATTATATATTAATTTCAAGGAAATAATTACTCAATTTTATCTCTTAAAAATAACATCAGTCTATGTTAAAATACCAATTTTCAATGTATTGTATTTTTCAACATATTAGGTGTCTCGATCACTAATTAACTTTTATTTTGTGGAAATATATTGGTATTAAATGATAAAAAATAAAATAATAATTCCTAAATTTAATATCAATTTGTTATAGATAAAGATAAAAACATTTAAAGGAAAAAGAGATATTTTTTCTTTAAAAAACTTTTTTTATCATGCACAATGTATTAAATCATAATTAATTTAATTAATCAATATTGATGAATAATATTAATAAAATATTTATATAATATTTTTAATCAATTATATTGACATTCTTATAAAGGTTTTTACTAGGATAGAAAAAATAAAAAATTCATATTTTTTCTTAAAAATGGAATTTTTAAATGGGTTTTTCATTTTATTTTGAAACATTATCCAAAATTAATTTTTTCCACTTATAGAAATTGAATCTGGTAAAATTATTCCCATATTTGGAATAATAATATCCATATTTATTATATAGGTTATTTAATTTTTTTTTTCATTATGGATAGTAAGTATGGTAAAAATTTATTACTACGATTGAGTTTAAAAGGGTTAACAAAGGGTGAAACTAAAGAGATAAGGGTTATGATGGACTAAAAATTTATCTAAATCCTACTATATGAATTTATTTAGATCTTATATCATCCCATATATCAACTTTATCCAATTTGTTTCCACATTACCTTGATATTTACTTTATTATATTTAATTATTCTTAATAATTACAAGTATACCACTCCATTGTCTTATAAAAGGATACCTTATATATTCTCTTCTTTACACCAATTGAGCCATTTATCTCTATGAATATTTTACCAAATACTATAATAAAATCATTTTCCATGACCTTGAAATTATGGTCTTCACAATGGATCCATCCAAGAAGTCTTACAGTGTTTTTCAAAGGAGGTTACTCGAAGAAGAGGTATATGTTCTTATCAATATTTTACAAGTATCTTTCCTTTTAAACATAATCTATATTCTATAACCATCTTAAAAATATTTCATAACTATATTTACCATATATATATGCTTCTATGTTAATATTATATCTATTTTATATCTATTTCTTATCCATTGGAAAATAATAACATTGCTCATGCGTATGTGTGAACTACAACCACCATGAAGAAATGTGTTTTTTTTTTCATTTCCTTTTTACATGGACTGTAATAAGGATATATTTAATGAAAATATATTATATTTATGACAAAATTATTATTATATAAAGGTTAATTATTTTTTAACTTTTATTCTATCCATCAAAAAGTGAAAACATCACCCATGTGTATGTACGGACTACCATCCCCATGAAGTGACGTGATTCAGTTTTCATCACCTCTTTAATGAAATGATTATAAAATTTTATATAAATAATTAATATTATACTTGGAAAATGATTAATATTATCAATTCAATTAATTTATGTCCAAGGTTCAAGGACCATAATCGTCGAACCGAAACCTGCATGGAGGATGAAGTAGTTTTTATTTGAATATTCATTTTAATGAGGAATTTTTAATAAAAGAATAATTGAAAATTATTAGGGAATGATATATAGTAATAAATATATTAATGTGGTTCTATAATAAAATTATTATAAATCAATATTTATTATATAGGATGTTTGAACGTGTATGAATCAAGGCAAGACATGAGGTAAGATTTTATGTTACAATCTCATTTATTTTCAGAATTGACTATATTAAATTTACATTACGGTGAATTATATGATCCTTATACTTTAAAAATGATATATATTTTTTCTCTATTTATTCTCTTAATTTTCAATCATGAATACTTGTTTCCTCTATTTGGTACTTAAAATTATCATGAAAATGTTTAAAAAAAACAAAACTTATTTCTTATTTAGATGATGTATTCTTCGTCCCTGTCCATATATTAAAAATGTATTAAAATAATTTTATTTTATATGATACAGTTATTTTTTAAATTCATATTAATCCAAATTTTAGTTCATCTTAAAATTTATTAAAAATAAACTTTCACATTGTTTTTTGAACAAGCTATTTATGACTTTTTATAAAAAGTATGAATGCAAGATTTGTTTTACTATTTATAGAGTGAATGAATATTCCCACTATGAGGAAAAATATTTTCTTTGATGAATAATTTTATAATTTTACATGTTTATTTAAAAATAATTTTTCTCTCTCAGTATTTTGATTATTTTCTGTAAGATGAAGAAAGAAGATGATATTTTCTCTATTTTCAATGAAATGCTCAAGTACCATTTTAAAGGTATTTTTCAACCATGTTAACATACTTTATGGTTTTTTGACAATTATTAAGGATATTATCTTATGATAACATCTGCATTACTTATCCATAATTCTTATGATGATGATATTTTAAGTATTATTCTATTAAATACATCACTTTTCCATGAGATGATTTCCTTATGATGAAATATTTTTGAAAACCATTTATTTTACACAAGTTATAAAATGATGAAATGATGAATATTTTTATGATCTTATGGAACAATTAGGTTTGGTTTTCATTATTTTATATTTATGATAAAAAATATATATCCCTCCAATGAATTGGTTGAATCTTTATATCTCATGAGAAATATATGTTATGAATGAACCTAATTTCATGTTCACAACATTTGGTGTTGAACTATTCATATTATGACATGTTCAAAATTTTAGGCATGGACCTAGTTTAATGTCCATAATTTTATATGGGGGCCTAGTTACATTTCCTTAATATTATAATCGCACATATTGGTGTTTATACGTTTTAATAATGATATAATTTCTTGAATTTATGCCCGCAAAACATTATTATGTTATATTCTTATGTTATATTCCATAGATTAGGATTTTGGATTCATGATTATACTCATGTGTTATATTAGGATCAAAGTATTATTTAAAGAATCTTGATTTATTATATTTAATGACTGGATATGATTTTTATAAGTTATTATCTAGTTCTCAAACCCTTTTGATAATCTAATTTCCACTTAATATCATCAAATGATATCTCTAAATTTTACCCTTACTGAGAATATCATCTCAACCCATATTATATTTCAACCTTACATATATAATGAAGAAGGATATTAAGTATGATAATCCTATAAGGGTACTATCTATGAATAATATTATTGGATTTTTTGAATTTATTTTATGAAAATAAATTGTTTATATATCTATTATCCGAAGATACTGATCTGTTATGGTCCTAAACCATGTATTTTTGTGATATGTATCGATTATTCATCTTAAAATATATAATATTTATGTTGTAAATTCATAGTTATTCATATTTTTAATGAGAATATGGTATAGTATTTTATAGATTAATATGGGAAAACATTACTGAAAACCCTAGGGATGAACCTTAAGTATTATGTGTTTATAATAAGGTGTCATAATTTAATAAATCTCATGATTTATTTTACTATTATATGATTAAGCACTCTAATTATTATTGTTAAATAACTTATATTATCTACTTTTGTTTTATTCAATTGATGTAACCAAGTGGAATCATTTTAGAAATTAATGTGAAGGACAATGAAATTACATTCCTCATGAGAAAAATAATTTCAAGGTTACTAGAATGAAAACCCTTATGGAAATGATCACCCAAATATTTCAAGAAATTAATAATGACGTGAATCATGTTGAACTTCCATACAAACCAAGGAAGGAGTAACATGCCTTTGATTATTTTATTCTGGAATGAATATTCTAATTCACTAATTACTGAGAAATATATCCATGAGATAGAAATGATATTTCCAATTCTGTAGTGATATTACCATAATATTTTTTTAGAATTATATCTCTTAGAAGGATAATTTTATAAATGGTATACTCTTATCAAGAACATGAGAAAAAGGGTAGTAAAAAAATTCCATGTAATAAGATGAGTTTAGTAATGTATTTATAAATAAGTAATTTCCCCAAATTCTACACACTAAAATAGAGAAGGAATTTATATAATTGAAGTTGTAGGGGAAACAAATCCATTGGTACATGTAGATAAAAATTTACAAGTATTTAAATGTACACTTATTATTTTATATTGATCCGTAAAGTACTATTAATGAATTCTTTAGGGGATTAAAACTAATTATTTGATAGGTGTTTTCCATAAGAGACTATATATGTATTAAGAGATTGTTAGATGTGCAATTAAGGAGTAAATTAATGTAGGAAAATATCTTACTAATAGTCTTAGTGATAAATAAATGAAGATGGGGTTTCATTGTAATTTCAATGATATGTCACATGGAGGGAATAAGATACAACCATGAACATTAAAAATTTGTGGGATGAGTCCCTTATGTAATTTATTGAAACAAATTATAAGTTTCTTCATTTTTAGGAGCCTTGTTCATAGAGCCTTTAATTATTTAGTGGAAGAGAAGGGTCCAATCTATCCAATGGAAAGTAATAATATTCAAATTATTTCGACACTTACATATAGTGACTTAGATTCTAAGAGTTTTGGAATTATGAAAACTTTTCCCTAATATAAATTATATTGAGGATAATAAGCCTCAACAACCTATGAATTCATAGAATAAATGGAACGATTACAAAATCATAACTACTAAAGTGATTCAAGATAATGAATCACTAATAGACACACTTATCATCCATTATAGAACTATAAATGATTTTTTTATTATGTAATATACACTCTTTTATATAAGAATAATTTTGTAAGTTTATCACATCACCAACTCAATGGTTAGATGTTTATTTTGTATTAAAAAACTTCTAATGGAATTATTATTAAAATAAATATTATAACTCCTCTCATAAAATTTTGTGGTATTTTTCGTTCTTAAAATATTGTTATTCTCCCTTTAGTAAACTGTTGTGTTATTTTGGTTATGGATTGGATCTCTTTATATATATGCTATATCAATTTCCAAGGATGGTAAGTCACATTTAATATTCCAAATGATCCTATTATCATATTTTGGTGTGAGGATGAATATGATATTCTAATGGAAAGTATTTCCATCACGTGGGCCTTACTACCCATTCATGGGGAATATTTATCTCAAACGATTAGGGACAAACTCAAAATTTATTAGATTACTATTGTATAATAATATTTTGATGTATGTATTTAATAAATTCCTATTATTTACTTGAATTGGGATGTTTATTTTTCAATATAACTCATACTGGGTGCTACACATACTTCATAGACTCCATAAAAAATTCCCTTGATTAAGTTTTAGTAATTGAAGTTACAACTCCAAGAGAATATATATAATAGATTCATATGCCCTAGTGAATCACCATGGGGTTCAAAAATTATTTTTACTAAGAAGAAAGATAATTCAATGTATCTTTGAATTTATTATCAGGAACGTTGAAAAATAACTATAAATAATAAGTATCCTCTTCCCTGTATCAATGATTTTTTTGATCAATTACAATGAGGTCAACATTTTTACAAGATTGATCTTTAATTTTGATATCATCGACTAAGGTTTAAAAATGAGGATATACCAAATAAAACCATCCATATGAGGTATGGAAATTATGAATTTTTTAGTGTTTCCATTTGAAATTACCAATTCCTTAATTATCTTTATGAATTTAATGAATATAGTCTTTAAATATTAGCTTGATATTTTTTTGGTAGTCTTTATAGATTATATTCCTATATGTTCTAAGATAAGGGAAGATAATGGAGATCATTTCAGGTTTTTGTTGAAGAATTAAGTCCCCTTAGATTAATGTTGGATCACTGAGAGGGGTAGGGGTGAATCAGTGATCACTTTTATCATTTAATTTTATAGTAATGTTTATTGAATTAAAAAGGTAACTATTCCTAACCTCTGAAACTTCTTATAGTTTTGATCCACCCAAATATAAATCTCAAACACAACTTTTCTATGAATAAAATATAACCAAATATCAATAAAATATATTTAAAAGGTTTGATAAAAATACATACACCTTGACATGTTGGTTATTTCCCCTAACATATATTCGTTTACTTTGTTATTTCAGGACTACAAAGGCAAATTTAATAACCAGTTATAGCCCCCATCAACCAGTCCTCCTACTTACCGTATTCATACCCCGAAAAATCATCCATCCTTACATAGTTGGTTATGATCCCCAAATATCCTAAATGTATCATCTTTCTTCACAACTGGTTATACCCCACCCAACAAGCCTTAACAACAACCAGTTATACCACTACCTACAAGCTATTTCCTTTTCCTTTTCAGATCCATTGTAGAATGATCATGTCATCCTTTACCATAATGTTGTATGAAATTAAATTCTATATTATATTTAATATCTTTAAAAACCATCTTAAGAGTCTATTGGCTGGGGAACTTACTTTTGAAATTTGGTAGACCTGGATATGCTTAATCTCAACTTATCATAACTTTTATCAAAAACATCCTTAGAAAATATTCATCTGATGTATCTATATTCTATTCCCACTATTTAATGGATATATATCTTATTTGTCTCCATATGTTGATTCTCAACTTATTAAGATTTGTTTCAGTGTGATCTGATTAATTCACTTATGTACAATATTCTTGGTTGATGCTTGACTTTGTGAAAAAGAAATTTCGTTTTGATTCACATACTTCTTTAACTAGTGACTCATATATTGAATATCTGGTCAAAGATACTCCATTTGATGCACTCTAATTCAAATGAGTATGAACTCATTTAGATACTCACATTGTTATTTTTTTTTCAGCTGATGGAACCTAGTTTGATGAAACTCCTTTAATCAAGAAGAAAACCTGACCAAATTACCATATATTTAGATATTTATAACTTATTCTCCCACACATATGAATATTAATCTCTTCTTTTCCCTACAAATTTTTAACACTTTATATATGTTCATATCAATAAATTTTCTCCAGAACTCAAAATCATTTTCCCACTTATTGAAACTGTTAATTTTTATGTTTTCTTCTCATTTTAATTTCATTGGAATGATTCTAAATTATTATGGAATGTTATTTAAGTCTCTTGATGTTTCTTGAAATTCCCACATTTATTCAAACTTTCTTAAGCACAACATTAGAGAACTACTTCAAATTTCCTTAACCTTTCTAGAAAAAAACATTGAATGCTCAGCATTACATTTTCATTATTAAAGACTATACATAGTATATATAAATATCCATAGAACTCTAACATCTAGTATATTTTTATCTATTTTCTTAAATAAGGCTTCTTTGTTCAATGCTACACCTTTAACATTCTACTGTCTAATGGATCTCACAGTATTACACAATCTGATGGTTGTTCATCCAATTTCTATTTGTTAGGAAACATAATTATGATATATTAAGAATATTCATATCCAATGTTATATAATATCATAATCTGGTGGATCTTTATAATGATCTTCAATAGGTTATTTTTATATTAAATATCTAACTAATGATAAACTTCCTAATAACATTGTATATATTAGTCTGATGTTCATTAGTCTAATGAATCTTCTTAAACCACTATAACATCATATATTTCATTATCCGGTACTTTGTTCTAGTTATCTCTCTATAAATAAATTGACATGCTATCCTTCATATGTTAAACATCATAAAACTCTTGTTTGTATTTCTTTTATACCTTTATGGATGTCCTATCAATCAGATATTAACTTCACAAAGTGTTTTTTCACCAATCTATCAGAAATACAAAGTAAGAATGACCTTTAAATAACCCACACAATTCTAAATCAACACTTACATTCTTCTCCCTTCTAAAATTCATTATCTCAGAACCCACTTTTCATTTTTTGTACATAATCATTCAAACTCTTCACTCAGAAATAGAGGTTTCCTATAACTCTTCATCAGAAAAATAATTCATGTTCCATCAAAAAACATTGAGCAATTGCAACCTCGTACATATGATGGAACTTTCGTCCGATCACTTCTGTCAAGGGATCTTGGTTTGGTAGTTTTAATTAAGTGATCTTGATATCAAGCATTATACAATCAAATCTTAGAACTTTATAACTTGGACTAATTATGCCCATCTAATCGTATTTTTATAAATATCTGATTTTCATTATATAGATATATATAAATAGTGTGCCCGATAACTACAACCTTGAACATTTTAATGCTTCTAGTACTTGTAATTTTATCACTTTGTAATTATACAAATTTATACAAAGGCATATGAAATCTTCTTGGATCATGAGAAACATCATGATGTTAGGAACTTGAATAATAACTTAGCCTCATAATATTTTATAATAAAAGTTTTTACACTCCACTAGGAAAGTTTCTTACAAATCATAATGAAACTTCCTTAAACATCCTAAGTAAAGTTTCCTACACAAATCTAGTGACATATCCTCTCAAATTTATTTAAAATACATATTCTCATATCAAAAAAATGAAAAAAACACACTTTGGCACAAAATCTTAATTTTTTTTTCATTTTTTTCTATTTCTACCCATAAAAATTTTTATATCCAAATAACTAAGAACCCTTTCTTTATTTTCATAACATTATTTATGTGTTAAACTTTATTAAACTTCTCAAATTTTTTTATTGATGCATAAATATTTTTTACCCCTAAACTATATTTTTCCCATAACTATACTTTCTTACAAAATTTTTTATTATTTTTTATAGTATCTTCACATTAGTTTTTATCTATTTCATAGTGAAGATGTTTATTACCCATATGTGTGTGCTATGTGCTCGACAACTCCCTAACAATAGTAGTGACCTTTTAATTTCTATCTCTTATACTGATAATAATATTAGTTTGATGTTTTTTGTTTTTTTTCATTTTACAAACTATGCGATCCTTTTTTTAGGGAGGTAATTTATTAATGAGTTCCGCTCTTTATTTGAGGTATATTATTTGTCAAAAATATTCACTATTAAACTTTCATTTTTAGTAAAGCAAATGTTCATTGAGTTTATTTGGAAATAAAAACAACATTCTTATGTTAATCTTTATTTTCACCAGTTTTGTATGTTTAACCGTTAACTCAACTATTTTATTGAATCCTTCTCCTAGATTTCTTAATTCAATTTATATTTTTAGAAATATTTGTTATATTTATGAATACTTAAATTCCTTTCGATCCAAAATTTATTTCATAATATTTACGATCTTCTAAAATTTATAAAACTTCAAACTATTTTTGTTATATTCCTCAACATTTTTTTTAATTTGTTAATATTCTCCTACCCGACTGATGCTCCTTAAATTTTTTTTGTTTTATTTCAATCTCAGTAAATTTAATTTTATAATCTCTAAAAACTTTAACTTTATTTTTTTCTTTTTATTCACTCACCATTCTCAAAATTAATCTCCTTAACTTACGTTTTCAACTTCTTTTGTTCCTTTTTGAGTCATGTAAGTTTATTAAGAGAATCTTGAAAAGTTTCATTAATAATCCAATCATGTTCTGTTATCTCCTTACCATTATCATCACTATTTGAAGAAGAAATTTCTTTAATTAAACAACTTGAGAAGCTTATGTAATTGTTATATTCATTAATGTATGAAGAATTATATATTTCTTTTCTTCCTAATAGATTTTTTTTCTTATTTTAAGGAATTATTTTCTCATGTTTCACAAATGTTTGTTTTTTAACTAATTATATACTTCTTACAACTTAGAATATTCATACATATTCTTAATAAAATATTGTGAAAAATGACCTTTATCATTAACATTCGAAAAATTATGAGATATTTTATCTCATTTACCCTTTTTATGATTTTAAAAAAATAAAAATGATTTTGTTAAAGTCATCCACTTCTTATATATCTTAATCATTATATTCTTCTTTAGTTTCCTTATTTCTAAGATTTAATTTTAACAAATCGTAAAAATCCATTTCATCATTATCCATATTATTAAAGACTATATTTTCTCATTTAATATGACATAAGAATATTAGTAAGTTAATTAATCTAGAGATAGATCTTCAAAATCTTCAAAATCTAACACTTTGGCATCAAATCTATCTGTAATGTTTCTCATCAATTTCTTAATGATAGTAGAATATTCTACCTTCTCCTCGGAACCTGTGATATTATTTAAAATATAACTAACACTTTTAAATTATATTATGAATAATTTATTCATTAGCCATATTAATATCTTTAAATACACTTCTCTATTTTTTTATCTTACCTTACTTAACTTTATCACCCCCTTCATAAATATTTATCATATTATCCTGTATTTTTTAGCTGATGAAAATCCCTTAATCTTTTTATAAATATATTCAGTTGGAACCATACACTTGGAATTATAAACTTTAACATCAACTTATTAATTTATCTTATCACCATATATGATAAAAACTTTATTAATGGGAGATAATAATACTATTTCAATGTATTTAATTTTATGGATAAGAGATATAAGATTGGGTTACATCATATTCTTTCCACTATGATATCTTTCTCATAAAAAATTGGAACATAACTTTTATTTATTGGATTAAAAATATCTTTATTAGAAGTTGGATATTTTAGATGGAACCCAATATTATACAAATTTATGTTACTTTGGATCAATATAGGATCATTGGGATGGGGATTGGGTGAATCAGTGATCACTTTTATCCATATATTTTATATAAAAGTTTCTTTAATTCTTAAGGAAAAATTTACTAACCTAAGAAACATTTTAGAGTTATGATAAACTCATATATAAATGTCAATATAATCTTTCTTATGAAATTAATATAAAGAGAGGCCAACACAATATATTTAAATTGTTTGGTACAAATTCATACTCATTGTCATGTTTTTTATTCCCCCCATAACAAATATTATTTTACTATCATCTTTTAAAATTACAATGGAAAAAAAATCAACCAGTTATAAATCCAATAACCATTCATCAAACTAACTAGAGTTCTACCCCAAATAATTAGCTCATATTCCATAATTTTAAACCCCCTAGTTATACCCCAAACTAACAAGACATTTCTTCAATTGGTTATACCCCTAGCTAAAATTTATTTTCTTATTCCATTCTGATCTAATGTAGAAAGATATTATCTTCATAAAAAATCAATTTATATCACCTTCACCTATGTACAATATTTTAGTTGTTAAAAAAATCTCTTAAGAGTATTTTGGCCTTGAAAATTCTTCCTGAAATTTGGTTGAACTAAAAATATCAATATGAAATTTTCAGAAGTGTTTATAAAACCATCCTTAGAATATATTTTTCTAATGAATATATCTAGTGTACCCTATATCTAATGGATATAAATTAATATAGTCTATATTTTAGGATTCTTACCTTACTATGTTTTGGTTTGGTACGATATGATCATTGCTCCACTATCTGATGTTATAGTCTGATGCTTATTTATTAGATGAAAAGGATTGGTATGATGGGCCTCTTTATTTGACTCGTCCTTCATCCATTAGATATTAAATCGAAGATCACCTGTCTGATGTACTTTTTTTTTCAAATTAGTAGGAACTCAGTTAGTTAATACCAATGTTCTTCTTATTTGGCTGATGGAACTCGGTCTAATGAACCCTATTTTGTCTAGTAGAATCTTGATTGGATTTTCCTGTCTTAGAAAGTTCAGAATTTTCAGCTCCCACACATATGAAGAGTAATCTATTCTTTTCTCTTTAATTTTCTAACCCATTATATAGGTTCACTTATAGAAGTTTAGGCAGTAAATAAAATACATTTTCCTACCCAATGAAACTATAAATTTTGAGGCTTATTTCTAATTTCAATATCATAAGAACACTTCTCAATTATTATGGAACTTTCTCAAGCTGACATAAAGTTTCACGAAATCTCCTTCTTTATTATAACTTACTTAATCTAAATATTAAGGAACATCACCAAATTTACTTAACCTTTCTAGATAAAAAACATTGAATTCTCTACATCGCATCATCACTGTTATGGACTTTACATTGATTATGTAAATATCCTTATTACCCCTCTATCAACATTTCTATGTCTGTTATCTTTAATAGTAATTCTCTATCCAATATTACAACATCAATTATTTTAAAATTGATGGATATCATAATATCTCATCATCTGATGGACCTTTTTTTATTTTTCTTTTCTTTAGAAACATCATTCTTAGGTATTCAATATATTTTTCCAATAAAATCTCATATATCCATCTAGTCGATATTCATTATTCTCTATGACTGGTTGTCTTTATATGAAATATATGACGAATGACCATCCGTTCGATAAGATCATGTTTCTTAGTCCAATATTCATCTATCTGATGAATCGTCCTCAACTATTGTAGAATCAAAAATTATTTCATCTATTACTCTGCTCTATTTATCTTGTTCATCTAGTACTATCATACTATCCCCTATTAGGTAAGCTTCATACAACTCTTTTTTCAATTTCCTTCATAACTTTACTTAGGTTGTGTAAATCACATATCAAATTTACAAAATGCCTATATTTTCTTTTCATCTGTAAGTAAATATCAGAGTTACCTTTACTTAACCCAAAAAATCACAACTTAACCCTTAAATTATTACCCCCTTTGTACTAATGTATATAAAAACCCACTAATCATTCATTTTACACAATTGTTCAAAATATACACTCAAAAATTTATAATTCATAGAAATTTTTATCCGAAACATTATTTTGGTTATATCTAATATCTTTGTGAAACTGAAACCATTGAAATATTCTGAAAGTTCCTATTGATAACATATAAACAGTTATTTTGGTTTTGAAGTCAGTGTTTGGTTATCTTGATATCAACCATTGAACAATAACATATTTGGACATTGTAACTTGGATTACTTAACTTTGTATAATCACATTTTTATATCTTTAATATTCACATTATGAAACCTTGTATGAACAGTCTATATGATAATTTTGGCCTTGAACATTTTATTGCTGATATTTCTTGGACTTATCTTACTTTGCACTTATCCTCATTTTACTTCTATTAATTTTTACATAGGTGTATAAAATATGATTGGACCATGAAATACTTTAGTATTTTAGGATCCTAAGGAATATCTTAGCATCTCTGAATTTATAAGAGGATTTACCACACTCCATAATGAATGTTTCTTACACTTTTTAAGAAGGCTTCCTTAACCTCCATAAGGAAAGTTTCAAATATAACTCCAACAACATCTTCTCTCAACTTTATCTACAAACACATATTGAAATATTGAAAAAAATTAAACTAAATAGACTTGTATACAAAAAATACATTAAGGAAGGAGAAACATTATTCTAAATTTATCAAGTGTGATTTTTTTAAAAATAAAGTTTCAGTTAGAGTTTTTATAATCTCAAGTGAGGGAGTATAAGTAGATCCTTAAATGGTAAAAGTTATTTATTAATAGGCTAGAACAACCATGGTGGTCAATATATTTAGTTTTATTGGGCGGTATTGATACTATTTATGTTTTGTTGGAAACTTCTCATGGATATCAAATCCAATAATGAAGTTGACTTTAAAGGGAGTCATGTTATATTTGAAAAATTAATGTTAGAAAAGTTTCAAGAAGTTGAAAGGAAGGTTGGTTAGTGCACATGTTCTCACACTACCCAAACATAGTGAAGGTTTTGTGACCTATAATGATGCATAAAGTAAGGGACTCAAATGAATCCTCATACAGAATGATATGGTGATAGTTTATGTGTAATTTAAAATGAAAAAGCATGAAAAAATTACATGAATCATGATTTACAACAGAAATAATTAATTTTTTCATTGAAAATATAGAGTGATTATATGTATGGTGAATAATGATATATATATATATATATAGATTATAAAAATATGAATTAGATATTCACACAAAAAAGAGTTGAATATGTGAAAAATGTGTTTTTTGGAGTTGATTAAATATTTTCCTACAAAATATGTTACCACAATGGAAAGAAAAACGTGGTGGATGATGCTCGAAGTCAGAAGAACCATTCTAGATTTCCCATTATGTGGGTTCAAAGATATATAATAATTATGTATTTATAGAATATAGTTCTTTAAATCATAATGCAAGGAGAAAAATCATATCTTTCCCAGATGAATGTTCGGCCATCTATCCATGTGATGATTAAATAGGTACATAAGGAAGATTATGAACTATAGAACAAAGTGAGGAATGTTCCTATGTTTAATTGTGATAGTGATAAAATGATAATGTTCGGTAACTAAGTATGTTTTCCATCAATACCAAATTTTATAGAGCACTTAGATGAGGCTCATAGTTCATAATTATATATTCATTCTTAAAGTATGAATATGTATAAATATTTAAAAGAGTATTTATTAAGGGACAACATAAAATGGAATATTGTGGATTATGTATCCTGATTTATTGTATATTATCAAGTTGACTACAAGAGATATCTATCTAATAGGATTTTATAACTATTACCTATACGATAATGTAAGTGGGAAAAAATCACTCTGGATTTCATTATTTGACTCCCAAAACATGTAAATGATATAACACAATTTGTATCGTAGAAAATTTTCATATAATGTCATAAAATTTAATTACAATAATATAATATTTATCTCTTTATTATCTTACAAAGATACACATTTTGGAGTTGATAGGGTTTCATGGAGTACCACATTCTGTTATGTCCGACTGAGATATGAGATTTGTGTTGAATTTTTATAGAAGTCTTCAAAAATATTTGAATATAGTGTTTAACTTTAGCACATTATATCATCCTTAGGAAGATGATCAGTTTGATATGAATATTCAAATCCAAGAAGATATTTTGAGTTCTTTTTCTATGAATTTCAAAGGTGGTTTGAAACAACACCCCTCTCTAGTAGAGTTTTTTTTCATAAATATATTTCACTCTTGAATTAAACTAGCTCTTTATGAATATATTTATGGTATTAAGTGAAGAACTAAAATGTGTTGGGATAATATTTGAGAAGAAAATATATTGGGACCTGAGCTCACTGAGGCAATAGTAGAGAAGTTTATAGCAATTCAAAAAAATATTAGGTAAACTTAGATATGATATAAAATTTATTCTATAATCATTGAAGAGATATAGAATATTAATATAGTGATATGTCATTCCTATGAATATCAACATGGAAGATGATATTGTGATCTAGAAATATGGGTAAGCTAAGCCCTAGATATAATAGTACATTTGAGATTATTGATCAGATTAGGATGATATCTTATAACTGTTACATTAAAAAAACCTCTATCAATTTTATGATGTTTTCCATGTATTTCTTTTTAAGAAGTATATATTGAACCCCTCACCTGTACTGAACTCATAGGTTGTACTATTGGTAAATGATCCTTATTATGAGGAAAAACTAGTGGAAATAATCTATCATAGAAATAAATTAATTTGAAAGAAGAATACTCACTTGGTTAATGTTCTCTTGAGGAATCGTTAATTTGGGGAAATAATGTATGAAATCGAGGATGTAATGATGCATAATTATACTTAGTTTTTTATTAGAGTTATGTAATTTTTAGGGAAAAATTATTATAATTAGGCATAATAAAACACCCTTGCATTTTATGTCATATTTTTCTATAATTGTTTTATGTGTTTAATAGTTTTCTTTACACATAACCCCACGATTAAAAGAATCTTGTTATACTATTGAAATATTAATATGAAATGTGACTATTACCACAGAGCTATTGGATTGGAAGGTATGAATAATATTAACTAAATTATGTTTTTTTATAAACGTTTTACCTAATAAAAAATTATTTTTTAAATTCCTAGTAAATAAGTACTCAATTCTAAATGTGAAAATAATACTATTTTATGTTAAAAAGTCGATTTTTCAATGTATTGAGTTTTTCTAAATATAATGTGTCTTGATCAATAATGAATAATGAATTAGATGAAATATATTGGTAATTAATGTGAAAAATTAATAATAATTCACATATTGATTATAAATTGGTTAGAAATGAAGATAAAACCATTTAAAGGAAAAAATATTTTTTTTCTTCAGAAAACTGTCTTTATTTTGCACAATTTATTTTGTCATAATTAATTGAAATAACCAGTATTGATAAATAATTTTAATAATATTTTTATGTAATATATATGATAAAATATAACAACATTCATCAAATTACATTTAATATACACAAAATAATATTAAATTCAGTTTTAGGCCAAAAATGCATTTTTTCTAAAAATGGTTTTCATCGAATTTTGAGCCTTTATTTTAATATGAATTTTTTTCACTTATAGAAATTAAATATGATAGAATGGTTTCCATATTTGGAATCATATTTTTTTAAAATTTCTAATGAGGTTAAATTAATTTTTGGACATAATGAATAGTAATCGAGGGAAAAATTCATCACACTCGTAAATGTTAAAAGGGTTAATGAGGGGTTAAAATAAAGAGATAAGAGTTGAAATGGCATAAAAACATTATAAATCATATATGATGAATATATTAGATATTATATCAACCCATATTGTGAGTTGATTTAATTTGGATCCACTTTCCCATGAGACTGACTTTATTATATTTTAATATTCTTAATAATTATAAGGGTACCACTCCCCTCACCTATAATAGGAACCCCCTCTCTTCTCTTCTTCACACTTCTTGAGCCCTTTATCTCAATATATATCTTCTCAAATAATCTCACAACATCTTTATCCATGAAATAGAGGTATCAATATTTCTAAAAGACCCATCCTATAATTTTTAGAGTTAATATATGTTTTTATATAAATATAATATCCATTTTATTACTCATTCCTATCTTTTAAAAATTGATAACGTCGCTTGTGCGTACGTGTTAAATGCTACCTTCATGAAGCGATGTGATCAATTTTTTATTCTATATTTATATGAATGATAATAAGGATAGATTTAAGTAATATATATAATATTTATGATATAATTTTTATCCTTTAAAGATGAATTATAATGTTCTAATCTTTCATTATATCCTTCAAAAAGTGAAAAAATCACTCATTTATACGTACTGACTATCATCTCCATGAAGTTATGTAATTAATTTTTTATCACTGATTTATATGAAACTATATAGAATTATATATAAGTAATAAATCTGATAATTATTACATGATTGAGATTTTTTATATGATAACACCATGACCAAGGGGCAAGGACTGGAATCGTCAAACCGAAACATGTATGGAAAAATGTCATTTTTCATCTGAATGTTCATTTTAATGAGAATTTATTAATATAAGGGTAATTAGAAATTATAAGGGAATAATATATAGTAATATATATAAATATGTTAATGTAATATATTTATAATAAATTTATTACTATCATATAGGTGGTTTAAACACATAAGATGGTAGACGAGACCTGAGGTAAGAGTTTATGTTACTATCTCATTTCATTTTAGGGTTGTGTTCGTTAAATTTGAATTGAGGGAAAATATATGATCCTTATCCTTTAAACACAATTTATTTTATTCTCCTACGTATATTCATATAATTTTCAAGTATTATTACCATTTTCATATATTTAGTAGTTAAAATGAAAGAGAAAATGTTTTTTAGAAAATCTCATCTTATTTCCCCTTTGGTCGATGATCCTCTTATTCCATGTTCATGTGCTTATTTTTTTAAGGAATGTTATTTTATTATATAAAATGGATATTTAGTGTCTAATCAACCACAATTTACTTTCTATTTAAAGTTATCAGAATATGTTTTCATAATGTTTCTCTAATAGTATATTTATGTTTTTTTAAAAAGTGTGAAAGGAATATTTGTTTTGACAAATACCGAATGATATGATATTTCTAATACCATGACCATTATTTTATTTGGTGATTACATTATGAGTTTCCAGGGTTTTTTTTATGAAAATATTTTTCTCAATATTTTGGTTCTTTTAACTTTTTAAAGATACTGAATGAAAAGTATATTTTTGCTATTTTTAAATAAATATTCAAATTCTCTTTTAAAGATATTTTTCACATATGTCAACATAATTTAAGGATTATTATACATTATATCATTATAAAATACACTTTATTTATTTGTATTTTCAATAAATATGATGCTTTTAGATGATTTTATAAAACCTATTATTTTCCCAAGAGTTAATTATGTTGTAATGAAATATTTATCAAACCCTTTTCTTTTCCAAAAGTTATTATGAGATGAAATTATAATTGTTTTATGATATTATGGAACACTTATGTATGGTTTTCATTATCCCATGGGTGAGATTAGGATTATATATCCCTACAATGTATTGGTTAAATCTTTGTATCTCATGAGATAACTTTATTATGCATGAACCTGACTTTATGTTCACAACATTATGTGTAGACCTATTCATATAATGACTTGTTAACAGTTTTATGAACGAAACTAGTTTTATATCTATAATTTTATATAGGGACCTGATTATATGCCCTTAATATGATTAATAATCCAGTTGGTGTTTATACATGTCCACAATTCCTTGTTTTCCTAAGTTTATTCTTGTGAATATTTCCTATGTTATATACTCCTTAGATCATTATTTTTCAATTTATGATTATATACATGTACCATATTAAGCTTAAATTCTGATTCTATGACCCATGATTTATTATTTAATTATTTAGTATGATTTTTATAACTTATGATTTTGTTCTCATACCATTGTGTGAATGTAATACTCACTAAAAATCATTGACTTATATCTCCTAAGTTTACCCTTACTAAGCATCGGATCTCACCCCATATTATTTTTTCACTTTCTTCAGGATATAAATAAGGATATTATGTATGATAAGACTAGAAGGGTATTATGTGAGAATAATGTGGTGGGATATATTGGAGATATTCCATGAAAGTAAGTTATTTATGTATATAGTCTTCAAAGATGTTGAACCTATACAGTCTTTGGGCAAGTATTTTTGTGAGATATATTGAATAATTATCTAAAAAATGTAATATTTATGTAATAAATGATGAAGTTTTTTATAATAGCGATTATGTTCCTCTATTAGTAGGATTAGGTACTTCCCCATTCATATGGTTTTAGGTACTCTATCAGAAGAGTTAGTAATTTCTCGATAACCGAGGTGCAGGCACTCTGCTAGTGAGGATGTGAACTGTCTTGAATTATGATCAGTTTCTTCTAGATGTATTATTACTCCAATATATATCAGTGATTTGTGAGATCTTATCCAATACATAGAGCTCATTTATCACCTATTAGTCGGGGTTATAATTATAGGGGATCCATTATTTCAAAATATACAACTCATTGAGATTTGTCATTTTTATAGAATTTTATTTGGTGGTTAGCTTAATGCCCAAAAATCCAAAAATAGATGGTTGGGACTAATAAAATTATTCCCTTTAGTTATACATGAAACATAATTCTTTGAAGTTCTTAAACTATGATGTAAATACATTTTATGAATTATAATTTATGTATAAATTTATATCTGATGATTTGAATTTATTTTATTTGTACCATCTTTATATTCTTTTCACAGTTAAACTCCTCTAAGATATATGGGATGAGTTTGAAATGGTGAACTATTGAATAGATGATATTTATTATCATATTGTTTTAAAGAGTGAAACTATGATAACACTATATTCCTTGATATAACTTTTTTTTAGTTTTTTTTGTTCCCTATGATTTTATTTGACCAGTTGTTTTGAAAATCCCATCCTTTGACATAATGGGATGGTGTGATTCCTATTATAGTTTTTTGTGTTTCAAGTGATATTTAAAAAATTAAACTATCCAACATAAATAAATTAGAAACCCATATTAGTAAATACATTCCTAAAAACCCAAAATCATGTAAATTTTCAAAAGGAGAATAGTGCATACCATAAACCGGTCCAATATATTTTACTCGTATCTTCATCAAAAAATCTTGACAGAGATAATAAATAAGTACCTAAATGATATTCATACTTCAGGGTGTGTCTATAGGTTGAAGCTAAATCACCTAGTTCTTAGGTTAGACTATCCCAAAACTCATGACATGCTAGAACATTTTAATGAAAATTGTTACAGGTGTGAAGATATTTATTATGAAGCTAGGCACAATCAAACACCCCATATCAATGATAGTGGCCAATATATATTATCCTTAGGGAAATTTTAATCCTTACAAGGATTTTATTAGAACATTATGTAACATTTGAGTTAAGATTTTGGTTATGAAAGCTTCATAACCTACAACTAAATCCATTGCTATTCTTTTCATAACATGAAATTCGTAACATAATTATAGATCATTTAGAGGATTTGTCAAATATTAACATTTAACATTCCACTTCCATGCTATGGTAGTGGTTATTATTAAATAAAAACAATAGTATGTATATAAAACAAGGCATACTCTATGCCTAAATTTTTATACATGTTGTACGCTATGTTATAAAAATTTCATAAAATATGATATGGTCCATATACACCAAATATTCATGGGATTTGTGGTATATATCCTTCAACATACCACTTTTAAAAAAACATCATATAATTTGTGCCAATTCACTTTATATTGTGTCACATGATAACTTGTTAAACTATAACCAACACTAATTTGGTATAACTTTGAAAATAATTTTGAAAATAAATCATTAACATTTCCATGTATCACATCACATGTAATAACTTATGAATACCCTTATCCAAAATATATTTTGGAAAATATCTAAAACACTATTAGAGTACCTCTCGAACTCAAACTAAGTACCAATTTAGTAAACCAAAATGTTTTATCACACATGCCTATGTATCATTGAAAACAAATAGAATCCTTGAATTCATAGTTGTAAGAAAAGTGTAGCTTATTGAAAAGAACAAGTTCTACTCAAGATACAAAGGGACCTGACATGGTATCCATCAAATACGTGTATCTATGTACCTGTTTCAACTAATAGTATCTTATGTATGTATACATTTTCATATAATGCCTTTATATAAGACAATAAGTGACTATGCGATTCATATTATGTGAATCTCATATAGAAAACCCAAACATTCTCAATTTGTTGAGTATATAATAATGATGTGGCCTTTAATTCATATATTTTCTATATCTTTTATCAATATAATTGTGTTTTAATTCCTAAAATTATGTTTTCAAATTAATAATTTTTGATTGTTGATAATTTGTTATCAAATTATTAATCTATTAATTTAATATGAAATTATTTAATTATAGTTTTCCCATTATGTTTTTATTTAATGAGTAATTATTTTTTACCATTAATTTTTATTCTTGTTTTTATGTTTGAATTTTTTTCTTCCACTCTTTGTTTTTATTTATTTATTCATTTTTAATTATTTCTCAAAATAATAATTTTAAATATCTTAGTTTAATTTTTTTATTAATAAATTTACTCTTTCATTTTGTTTTATATTATAAAAATTAATTTTTATTTATTCTTATTTTAATTTATTTTTTTATTTTTATAATTTTGTAATATGAATTTAACTTATAGATTGTTTTAAATTATTTTTCATTTGAAATTCCCAAGTGTACAAATGATAAATTTTGACCACCCATGGTCATTTAATTGACCGTAAGAGGAAGCTAGAACCTATCACATGAAGGCACTTCTAGTGACCACATGGGAAAATAATGTGTTTGTATAAAGTGAACATAGGGTAGGAAAATGTATACTAGGTTCCCAGTGATATGTTCTAGGAGATAAAATCAAAATATTGGGTAAAGATCATGGATCAATTTTTAAAACCATGGTTGCGTTAAAATTTGTTTTTGTTAAGCTGATGTGATGAAGTTTGTGTAAGGGAGGCTCACAAAATGGTAGTGAAGCCATCTATAAGACTCATAGTGAGAGGATATGTGATGGATGCCCAGTTGAGTAAGGGTTATTGGTTTATTCATAATTGAAATAGTGCAGGCTCAAGCTCTTGTAATGGTGTAAATGTAAGCTATGTAAGGGTTCCTAGATGGGTAACACTCGCATAAGGGTCAGTGAGCCAAAATTTGTATGGGTAAAGTCAAGTTTCAATATTATTACATAAAGGTTGAAATGATTAATGAAAAAATAAAGTGCATGTGGGTTGGTTTCATTCGATTAGAAGAGTTTAGTTCAAGTTACATAAAGTTTATTTTTTATAATGAACATTGCCACTTGGAGGCTTTCGATGAAAATATTGAAGTTGAAGACTCTGATGCTAAATCTGACCCTGAATTATCACATTAATTAAATTCATATTAAACTAGATTTGGGTAAAAAATATATGAATATTACTAAAAAATATCATAGAACTAATAAAATAGATCTGGGTTTGAGGTAATGAGATCCCTTTTTCTATCAAGATCCATAGTTTCAATTCAAGAAGAGATCTAAAATTAAATAGAGGGAGATAGATCTCAACATGAGAGAAAAGAATCACTATCTATACTTATATATTCCTCCATTGATTCTATATTTTTATTCTTGGGATCCATATTTAAATTCATAAAACATGAATTATAAATTATTCTCTATATAATTTCATTATCTTTTTTATTAATCAATTCATTTTTGTGTTTTCTTCTACTTTAATTTTGTGACTCACTGTTGTTTGCTTGTTTTTTTCAATTTAGTGTTTTAATGTATAGAGAAGGGAAAAGTGATCTAAATAAATTTTCAGATTATTTTTACATTATTAAAATTGAGAGATGAAATCATAAGACTATATTAACTATAATTCATAGATAAATGTGAGTTTATTTTGTGAATGACTACTTACTTTTCATGTTTTGTTGTATTCATCATTTTTTGAGCATCCCCATTTCATGAACCATTATTAAATGATTTATCTTATTAATACTTAATCTTGATACTTACTATTAAAATATATTATGTCTAATTACATTAACACTTTATTTACTATTCTTATTTTATCATCTTTTCATTCTCACATTCTGTTCACATCCACATTTTCTCTGATAATTTCCAACTGTTTTCAGTACTTTTGAAGATCAAATAAATCTCTAGGATCATATAATTCACCTTATATGTGGACTGAACATTCTATACCTTGTTATAGTGAGTTAAAAAATATAAATGAAAATTTAATGGCTATGATGAACTTCAAATAATTATAATTTTGGTGAAATTTCAGAGGAAGGCTTAATGTGACTGTGTGCGGGTTTCTCAAAAAAAATATCAAAAATAAAAATAAATAAATAAATCGTTTTCTTCCTCAGCAGCTTTTAAATGAATATTGGATTTCTTCTATTTATTTAGAGTGTGTGAGAGCCTCATTCTGGTTTTAGTTTTTGTTAATTGAGTCAATGAAGTGTTTAATTAATAATTATTTGTGTTGGTTTTAAAAGGATCATTTCAGGGGATGAGATCACATAATGAAATTTATTACGTAATTTGTGCTTGTTTTGAGCATAATAAGTGCTAGAGTGTATGTAACTAGCCACAATAACCATATCATGATGAAGAAATCCATGTTTTTTTGGGAACCATTACCTGAAGATTATTCATAATTGAATGAGTTGATGATTTCAATTATTTCTATATTTGAAAAGTTTGAATAAGAAGCCAGAATTTAGAAATTTTAAACCAGAACATGGGATATTTGGAATCTATTAGACAATTAAGAAAAATTTCAAATAAGTATTTTTGAGAAATTTAATGGTTAAAAAATGATAATATGAGTGTAGTAGAAGATGAGACTAAAATTAGTGAAAAAAATAAACATGAACAAATTGAGCTTAATGAACTACAAATAGATATAATCAACTCACATGGTGAAAAATAAAATTATTTTAAATCAAAGGATCCCTTATAGAAAAATCATTAGAGTTTTTTATTTGAAATTAAATTGAAAAATAAAAATTAATGTTTTCTTATTTTATTAGTTCTTAGGATTGAGAAAATTTATATTTATATTAGCTTTGAAAGTTTGACTGCTTAAGTGTAAGGTAAAATCTAAATTGAGAAGTTAAATGTTAAAAAATCCTCACTATATTTTACTAAAATAATGGTAATTGTTCATGAACAAGAATTTGGGGTATTTTGGGAGGAGAATAATGAATAATAAATTAATGATTCTAGATGGTTTAAAACTAATTGTAAATGTGATCTTCTCTATTACAAAATTAAGGACCAAACAAAATTATAAATTGTTTTTTATGATGATGAAGAGGAAATGGATTTTGAATTGAAATATATTAAAGATCACTTAACCCTTAAGATCCAATTTGAATTTAATTTTGATCAGGAACCAAATTCATTTCAACTTAGGAATGGTGACCCGAATATCAAAATTTCAAGTTTTATTTTTCATCAAACTAAATTGGAGTTTCTATTCACTATGGTTCATATTCGAAATCTTAATATTATTGCATTCTTGTTTGGGAATAAAATTTTGGAACTTTAGTCAAAATAGAATATTGAACATATATTTTTTTAAATTAATAGTGACTTATTTTTATAAGCAGTGAATTATGGGTAAGGGTTAATAGCTTAGAAATATTTAGAATGAAATCAAAATTAAAAAAATCATGAATATTAATATTTTCTGGATGAGTTTAATTTAGACCTTCCGAATATTTCTCTATTGACCTGAACTATTTTTGGTGTTTTGAATCACATTAAATATGAAAATATTTTGTAATAGGAAACATGTTTAATTAAAAAATAATTAAAAACATCTCAAAATATCAATGAAAACTTCTTCCTGGAGTATTTATTAAAAACCCAACCTTTATGATCATTTTTTAGAAATTTGGAGTTTCAATGTAGATGAGAGATTTGAGGATAATTTTAAACTTCCAAGTGCATATTCTTCCATACTGTATCTTATTAAAAATTTAAAAATTTTAAATTCTAAATTATATCTAGAACTGGGAAGCATGATTTTAATCTATGGTAGGTGTTATTTATAGGGTTATTTTGAAGATGAAAATGGTTTTAAATGTTCTCTTAGAGTTATGGAATCACAATGATTTCAATTTTAAATTAAAAATAATTTATAAAATCATATTTTGTGGTTCATGGATGATAAATTACATCCCTTTGATGATTGCAGTTAGCTTCTAGGAGAGTTTGGATGGAGACTATAAGACTTGCACTACATGGGAGGAAACCCATGCTTTAATAAATATTTTATTATTTTGTGGGTTTATTTTTTTTAAATAAAAAATCCTTAACTATTTCTGTGCATACATTCATTTCCCTTACCCACTTAGCCCAGTGCTTACTACCTTACACTACCACCGTTTCTTGGTAATTAATTTTTTTATCATTAATATATTCTCTTAATACTGTTTTGTATTTAAATGAAGTTTTTATACATGAGAGACCATGCTTATATTTTTGTTTCAAGGGGTAGTGATTTTGATGGTGTGACTATACATAAAGAGTGGGTATGGTTTTTTGAGTTGATGGACGAAGAGGAGGGAAAAACTAACAACATGAGTTTCAAATATTTCCTAAAGAATCCAGAAGATGCATCTAGATAACATTAGATAACAATTCCCAAATAATTACCTTAAGTTATTTTAATCATGAGAATAAAATATAGGTTTTAATTTTTGATCAATTTTCTTCTTAAAGATTTTATATTCAACTAGAATATTTTCTTAATAATTTCTTCAAGAGAGATTACAAATTATTTCTTAAAAATGGAAAAATATTCTTCATATAAAGGAGTAACTGTTTTGGATCCATTATTGTTCATTAACACCCTTAATTCTCATGAACTTATTTTATATTATTGTTTTAATGGTAATGTTCTTTTATCATATAATTTTTATTCATAATTTAGTTCTTTAATTCATTATTTGTCACTACAACTACTCAAACTACTTTTTAATACTATTGTTTTAACTTCATGATTTTTATTTCTAATCAATTAAAATTAATTCATGAAGTAAAATGTGGCATGAAAAATTTTGGAAATTATTTTTGTTGTTGTTGTTTCATAGTAAAGTAGTGACTAAAGGGGAAATTTATATATTGTTGTAAATGAGTCATTATTTTTTTGTGAAGGGAAAAAACTTTATGAGCATTAATATTATCCGTTTAACTAAAATTTTCTATTCTTTATGTCCAAACTTATTTGAACCATATTGGATTCATTATTTATCCTACCATGGATTCAAAAAATGGATACATTGTTATGTCTTATGTATAGGGGAGGGTTATTAATTTATCTTAACTAAAATTCATTAAGAGCTTATAAAATCCTCTAAAATATTTTCATTGTTTAAAATGTGTAACTAATTTTTTGTGTATGGTAGATTTTTATTATGAGTATTATTGTTACCCATTTAACTAATTTTTTTATGCATCACCCAAATATATTTGAAATAAATTGGTTTAATTATTTCTCCTACCATGGTTTCAACAATGAGGAAATTGTTATGTTTTAAGTCTAGATTATTCTTAAGAATTTAGATTAATTAAAATTCATTGAGAACACATCACAAAACACAATTTTTTTATAAACAAGACCTCTCTTTTAAAAATAAAATAATCTTTTTATTTATAAATTAAAACATTGTTTTATTATGTTGTATAATTTGAAAAGTAAAATTTTATTTTATCTCAACTAATGGAAAATTAAATTATGATTTTGGAGGATTATATTGGTTTTAAATTTTTTAGATTTGGTTTAATGCTTTAAAACCCTGAAATTTCATAAATAGATTTAATTTCTTCGATAACTTTCATTACATGCAACACCACGTTTTAATGAACCAAAATATACTCTTAATATTATTATTTAAACCGGACCATTATAACCTAGACATTAAATTTTGAGATGTAAATAAGAACATATACATTTTGATAAAATTTATAATGGTTTTCCTTAAATAAAACATTTTTATAAAATTTATATAGTTTTTCAAGTCTTCATATACATATAAAATACATTCTTCACAAAAAATATGATTAATTTTTTTTGAAAAATTATAAAAATGATTTTTTTCACCTTTATTTAATTTATTTAAAAAAATGTCATTTATTTTTATAATAAAAATTTCAAAATTATATTTGTGTTAATTTTTAATAACTTACTGAAAATATTAATTTTTTGATAAATTGTGAAAAATAATTTTTTTTATTAAAAAATAGCTTTTATTTTAAGCCATTAAATAAGATTAATATTTTATAAAATATTTATAAAGTTAAATTAGTTCCATAATATTATTATTAATATAATTTAGATCATTTTAATCAATTTCATGTTGAATTTTGACAAAAAAATTCCTATACATTTGAAAACGTTTTCTTTAGAAAACCAGTTTTCATCGCCAATACCGATTTAATTTTCAATTATATTATTCCACTTTTGTGAATTGAATTTTTTAAAATGGTTTAAATATTTTTAATCACCATAATTAATTTTATATTATGAGTTAAACTTACTTTTAGTTCACAAATAATAGTAAACATATAAAAAATGAATTACTGTAGTTAAGGTTAAAACTTGTTTATTTGAGGTTCAATCTAAAATTATAAGGGTTAAAATTACCAAAAAACTTCTATAATAAATTTTTATTTCTATATTTATACCTAATATAATTAAAGGTTCAATAATTAACTATTTTTTAGCCTTGTAGAATGTGTAAAATGTAGGCATACCTTTTTCATTTCAAATATTTCAAGTGTTACCTCTCCCCCACTTATAAAAGTGCACACACTCATCTATTCTTCACACTTAAAAAAATACTTTTGGTTCATCAAAGACCAAATTAGATCAATTATTTAGTTCTATAAATATATAATATAGTCCAAAATTTTATTATAATACTCTCCTAAAAAGATTTTTCTGCAAACCTAAGGCAGTTGTTCGAAGAAGTGTTATCGTTCTTAAGAAAACATTTTTATATTAGTTATTTTTCCA
This sequence comes from Viscum album, assembly GCA_963277665.1. Lineage (NCBI taxonomy): Eukaryota > Viridiplantae > Streptophyta > Magnoliopsida > Santalales > Viscaceae > Viscum > Viscum album. The sequence continues at coordinate 643,543,912 of OY728160.1, forward strand.
TATCATTCAAATCTTATTGAACTATGATATTATTATAACATCTGTATCTACCATATAATTAGATTTTATTAACTTAATTACATAACATTTATCTATATCCACCTCCATAAAATGGAAAATGAAACCTTCAATCATGTGTACGACAAACCTCCATCTCTCGAATCAATGCAATTAATTTTCCACCACATCCCATAATAGATTAATATAATGATGGATTTAATTTTTATAAATGGTATTTATAATATATTTATACTATTTTAATTATATTATCAAATATACCTTCTTAAATTTCAATCCATTTGAAAAATATTAAGTTTCTCGTGCGTACATGTGGACTACCGCCTCTATGAAGCGATGTGATTAATTTCGTCTTGACATGGATTGTATAGGAATATATTTAATGAATATAAATGATATATATGTTGTAAAAATTATTCTATAAGTTTTATATATTATTTATCTTTAATCTATTCAATCCTATGGGAAAATGGAAAGAATTTTCATGCGCACATACAATGTAACAACTTGAGACCCGCACTTATGGATTCGATGCTAAAAACATAAACATTACATTTTTGGCCATGATACTGATAAATTTGATCCAATTTTTTCTCCGTCAAAATATAAAATTTCCAAATAAAATATTTGATCACTTACATACCCAAGTACATTTCAAATTTATAGCTTTAGATAATGAAGATAAACTATTATATATCTTACAATAATAAAAAACGTGCCCATAAAAATATATAGCATCTCCCAAAATTTCTTTATATACAACACCTTTATTAGAAAATACAACTTAAAATATTTCATTATAACCTAGGGAAAATTAAATACCAAGAATTTTGGGATAAAATTCACATTAAGGGTAATTATAGGATATATCAAGGATTACATAAACCTAACATGAGTATAAGGGTATATGAACATAAAATTTTAAAATTATAACTTCTATATCAATGTTATAATATTGAGCCGTGGAATAAATATTGGAAGTTCATAATAAATGAATAATAAAATAATCAAAGAAGATAATACATGAGAGCATTACCAAATACATTGAATTTTGGAAGTAACAAAATCATATAAAATCATTTCCTTATTTTTCAAGTCTATTTTATAAGACTATCATATCGGAAAAATTCCTTTACTAAACTGAGTTCAGTCCCCATTTCAGTCATGTCAATCTCATGAGATATAAATCATCACTGAATTCATTTGATGAATATATTATTACCAATCGCAACATAATGAAAACAATACATATGTGTGCCACAAGAAAATAAATCATTCATCATATCAGAACCCATGAGAAGAAATGGGTTCCATAATCATTTTATCATAACATAACCCATGGATACGAAATGGGTTTCATAAGCATTATGCCATTATTTCATTATAAACATTATCCATCCAGAGAAATAATAAATATGGTGTCCTTGGATAATATCCCCAGTAATTAATAATTAATATAAAATAATATCATTTAATACAGAAAACGATTTTTAATGATCAATTAAATTAATTCTTGAGGAAAATATCTTTCCCATTTTAAAATTACTTATCTTTTTCAAAATCTATGATCTTATAAATGAATTTTTTTTGAAAATAAACTTATAATATTTTAAATTAATATTAAAATAATTGAGACATCATGATGGTGGGAAAATACAATCAATCAATTTATGTTAAAAACCATTATTTTGATACTTTCATAAAAAAGTCATAAAGTAACTTTTTTATTAAATGATCTGAATATTCATTTTTAAATTTTTTTGTGAAAAATAAAATAGGGATAAAAATACTTTAAAAAATAATTTTGGAATAATAAAATCACATTCAAAATAATTTTTATAAAACATTTACATGAAGGAGACATATTCCCTAGTGGAGACTTAAATTTAAACAATCTTGAATAATGATGAGATTATGAAATAAAAACTTACCACTTTGTTATCAGTTGAATTGTAAGACCCATTAAGGAAATAAAATTATTTGGATATTTAAATCCCATAATTTTAAGGATAATAATCATAAAATAAATTCATGGGAAGTATATACCCCACATAAAATAAATAAGTAGTGTATAATTCATGTGTGTGACAGAAATAAAATTGATTCAATAATCACTTATAAATATCATATAACTAAAGTGAGAATTAATAAAAAGAATTTATTATGTGTATTATCTATAAATAAACATAAAAAAAGTGGAAATGAAACAAAAATTAATAAAAGATCAATTCACAGATAATAATAGCATGACATAATCGATGAATTAGTGGTTTAAACCAAAGTATGGAAGCTGAATTAAGAATTACCTTACCTTAAGGCCAAATCATTATGTACATTATTTATATTTGAGAATAATAATCTTAGGTTAATTTTTTTAAATTTATTTATAAACTTAATAAATTTTATTATTCCTTTTATGTCAATTATTTTCATGTTATAATAAATACATAATTATTTTAGGTCATATTAGTTGTTTTATTGATATTCGGTACTTGATAGTCCAAAATGACTTTGGTATGATGTATATAGTAAAATTGGTAATTATTTTATCATTACTAGAATAATAATCTTGAAATAATTATATTTTTTATAAAAAAATTATACTTGTTAATCCATACATAAATTTTTTATCTGAAAAATGAACTACGTTACAATCATGAAGATGATTGGTCGTATGTACCCATGAGTAATATTTTCATTTTTCAACGATAATTATGAAAAAAAGGTAAGTATTATTTTATCTTTTTATAATGATAATTATATAATATATACCATATTAATTATTTAAATATACTTATATATATATCATTCATGCGATGTGGTGAAGAAAAATGAATCACATCGCTTCGTGGAGGTGGTAGTCAACACGTACACACAAACAACATTATCATTTTTATGTGCAAGGAATTGTAAGAATGTAAATGATATATTATATTTTAATATTGGTAAATTTTTAACTTATATCTTACATATACCGTAATTCCATTATTATAACCAGTCTTGAGAGACGGTTATGGAAAACTAATTTAATCAGTTCGCGAGGCGACTGTCTGTCGTACACAAAAATGATGAATTATTTTCCCATTGGATGGAATTGGAGATGGATATTTGTCATTAGACTAACATAATAAAATATAAATATATTGAGGATATTGTATTTAAAATTTTAACATGTTTTAAGTATGTTCTATTTATGTGTATGAATAAAAAAATAAAAATGCTTGATTAAAAACAATACCTATTCTTCATACAATATTTTTTACTTAACACCTTAAGAACACTAATGGTGGTTTCAGTACTAAAATAAGACCTATAGAATATGGTTGGGGATTATAAGATGTTATGTTTTTGTGTATTTTCCTATCCAAATTGGGTTCTATGTGTGAATAAATGAGAAGAAGTTGCACCATATTAAAAGAGAGAGAGGGACACTCTTGGGATTTTCCAAAATATTAAATCAATCTAAATTAAATTTCACTTAAAAATGGATCCAAAGTGAGTTATTTAAATATAATATAAGGATGTGTCAAAATAAAATCATATAATAAAATTTAGATCATTTTGGACTATATTTGTACCCTGATCTTTTTTGTTAACCCTAATAGAACCCATTTAACTCTTACCATGATAACATGAATATTTACACTTTTAGGGTTAATATATTTACTATAAAATTACAAGAGACCCATAAATGGAACATGGATAAAACTGTGAAACCTTATCCAAATAATTTATCCAAATTGAATATTTTTACTAATTTGATATCGTTTAAAAAAATATTATTTATTATAAAATATTCATAATGTCAATTTTGAGGATTATTCATTACATTAAATTTTATAATATCAAGATAACATTTATAATTTGAAAAAACTATTTTCTTAAATCCCTTATTTTTTTATATATTCTATAAAATTATTTTATCACTTAATTTATAAAAAATTATATTTATTTTAATATTTTTAATATTTTTTTTGATATTTCCCATAATCAAAAAATTATTTCATTAGGGTTGTATAAGAATTTAAGGTGCTTATTTATTGAGTAAAAATTATTTTTTTACCAAGATGAAGATAAATAATATATCTTTAAAATGGAAAATTATAATGAAATATATCCTCTTGATGAGTGTTAATTAATAGTGTTATAGTTACTAAAAATATGATTGTGACATCTTTGACTTTTATTTAAATAAAATATTATAATTTCATAATCACTTAAAAATAGAAAGAAAATGCCATATATTTGATCCTAGAATGACTATGAATGAAAATTACTGATAAAATAAAATTTGGCCAAGTTTAATGGTGTTTTTATAGTCCTTATCACATTATTTTTACCCTTAATTATCCAATTTACCCTTTACCATGCTAACAAAATTTACTAAGGTTACTATTTATATTAGAAAAAAATAAAAAGGACCCTTTTAATAAGTTTTTAATATATAATTAAAAATATTAAAAATATTTTTAAAAATTCAAAACATCAAATATTTATAATTTAATTTAAAATTAACCTGACCAAATGAAAATAAAAAGTGTTTATTTAGAAAAATGCCATTTTTAAATATAAATTGTTTTTATACAAAATTAAAATATAAAATAAATTTAAAAAACCATAATTGAAATATTTTAAATCAAATTTGACTAATTAAAATTTAAAACTAATATAAAATATAAGTCTACCTTGTAAAAAAATTAAAAATATATTTTTTTAACAAAGATCAGTATATTTTACAATTCATTGAAAAATAAAAATTTTCAAGAAAAACTTCACCATAGGAAAATTTTGATAATATATTTCAAAAAATGAAGTTTATTTTATCAAATAAATTTTTTAAAATCACCATGAATTAATTGTAAAAAATAATAGAAACCCTTTTTTGAAAAAAATATATAATTTTTTTGAAGAATAATATGTATTTTCTAAAAAATATGTGATTATTTTTTAATAATTTAAAAATAAATTTATATTGAGCAGGATGTTTATTTTTATTTAATAATTCATTTATTCATATTTACAGCCACCAATTTAATGTCTATGTAATAATGGTCAGATAATAATATTTGAATTTTCATTTAAACTCGGTGTTGTGTATGCTCTAAACTATCAAACATCGCATTTCCTTCTGAAATTTTTGGATATTAAATTATATACCCTATTAGTAAATTGAACCCTCTAAATTTAAACTTATTCTTGGTAAATAATGTTTAAATTTTAAAAATATCTTTTTCGGAATCCCACATCATAAAAAAGGAAAAAAACTTATACTTTAAAATAAAGTACTAAGGTCATACGAAGTTACACATAATGGAAGCATGAGAAAAATACTTAAAATAATGTTAATATATTGAACAATAAATGAATATTTTAAAATCAAATTTTATCTCATACCTTTCATTTTTCATCCAAAAATTTAATAACTTATCTAAAATAAATATCTCCAAAAAATATCATTAGTCACCTTAATAATTCATAAATTAAAACCTAAAAATTTGCTTCTAAGAGTCTAGGATTATTGTATTATATACCCATGATGGAATCTATAACTCTTAAAATAACTTCTCAAGAAATCACCTTAATCTCCAAAGTTCTCTAAAATCTTCTCTGTTACCAAATGTAACAGCCTGAGACCCACAATTCCGAATTTGGTGCTAAAAATATAAACATTACATTTATAGTTTTAATACTAATAAATGTGACCCAATTTTTATTCATCAAAATATAAAACGTCAAAATGAAATATTGGATTATATACATACCCAAGGACCTTTTAGGTTTATTTATTTATATAAGTAGGAAAGACTCTTACATATCAAATAAAAATAAACAACTATCCCATAAAAATCTACACTATCTCCAAAAATTTCTTCATATATAACACCCTTATTAGAAATATTATACTTTAAAAATTTCTTCATAAAATTTGTTAAAGGAAAAATAATAAAGGGTGATATAAGATTCTTAGTAAAGGTAAACATAAGATATATCAAAGACTACCTAAGCATAACATGAGATGTTTTTTTGAAAATAAGATATGAAAATTATACGCTGTGTATCAAAATCACAATCTTGAGTGATGGAATATATTTTAGAATTCCAAAAGACATGAATCATAAAATAATGATATATTATAATCCATGACATCCTAATATAAGACATGGAATTTTGGAATACACATAAGCAAAGAAAATTATTTCCTTAGTATTTAAGACTCTTTTCCAAGACTATCATAGTTGAGAAATGACTTTAGTGAGCCAAGTTCACTCCCAATTCCAGTTATTTCTATCCCATAAGATATAAATCATTACACAATTCATTTTAGGGTGATATAGGTCCTACCCATAACTTAATGTAGATTATACCTATATGTTCCATAAAAATAATCATTCATCATAAGAGAATATATGAAAAGAAATGGGTTTGATAAACATTTCATCATCACATAACCCATGGATAAGGTATAGTTTTAATAAACATTATTCCCCCATTTCATCATAAAAATAAACTGTAAAGACAAATAATAAATATATTATCCTTGGATCATATTCCAAGTACTGAATAAGTAACATCAAAGAATATCATTTATGATGGAAAATGATTTTGAAAGATCAGTTGTAACTATTATTTTGGAAAATAACTTTTTGCATTTTAAAATCACTTATCTTTTCAAAAAGTTGATCACTTATTAATGAATTTTTTTTTATTTTAAAATAAACCTGAAATATTTTAACGGAATAATCAAATTACTGAGGCATCATGATGGAGGGAAAATAAACCTAAAAAAACATTTTTTTTTACAATTTCATATGAAAAGTCATGAAGTACCTTTTTTGGAAAATGAAGGAAGGATTCCTTTTTAAAAAATTTTATAAAAAAATAAAATAGTGATAAAAAATGATTTCAAATATTGATTTATGAATAGTAAAATAATTTGTGAAAACTTTTTCATAAAATAGGGTCATGGAGTATAAATATTCTCAGTAGAGACTAAATTGAAAACAATCCCAAATAATGACGAGATTGTGAAATAATTCAATATCACATTGGTATTATCTAAATCATAATACAGATGTAAGAAATAAAATTTTATGGATATATGAATCCCATAATTTTTAGGACAAGTATCATAAAATACATTCCTGGGAAATATATACAACACACAAAATAAATTAGTATTGTATAAGACATGTGTCCCACAAAATAAATGTGAGACACAAATCTCTTAAAAATATCATTTCATTAAAGTGATCATTAATCAAAAGAATAAATTATTTTTATTAGATATAAATGTTCATTAAACAAGTTTAAATAAAATATAATATAATTAAAAGTAATTTTACCCATAATCTTAGAACGACATAATCATTGAAGTACTGGTTTAACCCAAATATATAAATTTAGTTAAGAATCCCCTTACCTTAAGTCCAAATCATCACATACTTTATTTATTATTAAAAATGATAAACTTATGGTAATTACATAATTTCTTGATAACGCTTTTAAAGTTTATTATTATATTTATATCACTTGTTATCATGTAATAAAAATTACTTAATTATTTATGTTCACATCAGATGTTTTGACAATATTTGTTAATTGAGTGAAAAATGACTTTGGTTTGATATCTATTGTAAATGTGGTGATTATTAAATAATATATAGAATAACAATCCTTAAATAATTATAATAATTATAAATAAATTATACTTTCAAATCCATCCATCAAATTTTGATATAAAAAAGGAACTATGTTACAATCTTGGTGGTGACAGGTCGTCTGTATGCATGAGTAACATTTCAATGTTTTAAAGACCGTTATTGAAAGAAGGTAAGTATTATTTTATGTTTTAACAATTATCATAATATAATATTTATCATATTAATTATTTATATATATATATATCATCCAATTGATGTGGTGATGGAAAACGATTTACATCACTTTGTGATGGTGGTAGTTCATTTGTATGCATAAATGGCGGTGTCATTTTTCTCTGAGTGGGAAGGTAAAAAAATATTAATTCTATATTTATAACCAGTATTGATAGATAGTGACAGAAAATGGATTAAATCGGTTCAAGAGGTGATTGTCTACCGTACACATGAATGATGAATTATTTTACTATTTGATAGAAATAGAGTTGAACATAGGTTATGAAAATATAATAATAAAACATCAATATATTTCTGAGACTGGAATTATTATTTTATCGTGTTTGAAGAAGGTTTTATGGAAGTGTAAGAGTAAAAAAAATATAGATGCTCGATTAAAAATGATACATATTCTTCGGAAAATATCCTTTAATTAACACCTTAAGACCACTAAGGGTGGTGTTATTCCAAAAATAAGACCTTTATAATATAGTTTAGGATTATAGGAAGGTATTTGGTAAGGTAACGTCTGAAAAAGGGTCATAATGTGTAATGAAATGATAAGAATATGTTACATTTTATAATAGAAGAGAGGGTAACTCATTGAATTTCCCAAAATATTAAATTAATATAAATTAATTATTAGTTACAAATTTATCCAAAGAGACTTATTTATAATATAATATAAGTACAGTTATAATTACAATCGTAGAATAAATTTAGATAGGTTTTGGCTATATTTATACCCTTATCTGATGTTTTTGACGCTTATTTAACCCTTTCAACTCTTTCCGTGACAACATAGATTTTTAGTAATTGAGGGTTAATATAGTTACTATAAAATTTAAAAATAAATATAAACGTATAATTTATTAAATGATAAACCTTATCAAAATAAAGTGGATTAATTTATAATTTTTATTAATTTTATATCATTTAATAAAATATTATTTACTATAAAATATTGATAATGTCAAGTTTAATGACTATTAATTACATTTACTTTAATAATATCAAGATAACACTTATAATTATAAAAAAAATTATGTAATCCATAACATTCCATGGTAATATATAAAATTCGTTTGTCATTTTATTTATTTTAAATTATATTCATTACAAAAATTAATAATAACATTTATTTGATATTTCCATTAATCAAAATAATTACTACATCAGCGTTGTGTAAGAATTTAAGGTGATTATTTTTTCACAAAAAATTTAAAATAGATTACCTTAATGAATATAGATATTTTATTTTTAATATTACTAATTATAGCCTAATATATGCTATAGATAAAACCATATTAAAAATTTTATATTTATTATGAATAAGAGTGCGAAATATTTGACTTTACTTAAAATAAATAATTACAAATTTAATAATCACATAAAAAAAGAAACCAAAGGAAATTTATTATAAAATTGAATAATTATGAACTATACTTACTCATTAAATAAAATCATGGAAATTTTAATGGTCATTTTTAGTCCTTATCATAATATTTTTACCCATAATTTCTCGATTTACCCTTTACCGTGGTAATAAAATTTATCATGGTTACTATTCATATTGTCCAAAAATAAAAGAGTCATATTTACTAAGTTGGGAATCTCATATTCCAAAAATGAAATAAGTTTTCAAAATAAAAAATATATAAGTTTTAGAGTTTAATTTAAAATTAAACTGGCCAAACAAAACAAAAAACAGTTTTTTGAGAAATTTCCATTTTTAAATATAGAATATTTTTATACTATATTCAAGTATAAAATAAATTTCGAAATCAAAATTCGAATATATTAAAGAATGTTGAGCTAATTATAATTTAAAAATAATCAAAAACATAATTTTAACATGTAAATATTTGAAAAATAAAAGCTTTAATACAAATCAGTATTTTTAACTATTTATTAAAAAATCAAAATTTCCAAAAAAATTTCAAAATTTCCACTTGGGAAAATTTTGATATGATAATTTCAAAAATTAACTTAATTTTATCAGAAAAAATTTATAAAATATCTATAAATTAATTATAAAAATTAATAAAAATCATTCATGAAGAAATTATATTATTGTCTAATGAATAAAATGACTTTTCTAAAAATTATGTGATTATTTAATAATCATTTAGTAATAAATTTATATTTATTAGGAAGTATATATTTATTTCATAAATAAGTTATTCTTAATCATACCCACCAATTTAATTTCTAGGTATTAGTGGTAATATAATAATATTTCATTATTTATTTAAACTTTGTGTTGTGTATCTTGTACACTATAGAACCTATTATTTATTTCAAAAATATAGGGATATTACATACAACCCACCATCTCTGTGAAAGGTGTAATTCTGTTTTTCTACCAATATTTAATGGTTCACTATAAATACATATATAATGAATATATATGATTTTTGTATCATGTTTAAATATCCAAAGATAAAGGATTCGTGATCAAAGTAAAAGGACAGAAAATACCAAAAAAAACATACAATAAAAATAAAGAAGTTATTATATTAAACATGATTTTCTAATGGGGAATTGTTGATAGATGGGTGATAAAAAGTTATAATTAAATCATTTATGGTATGATATATGTGAGTATGGTTCTGAAATAGATTTATGACAATCCTATATTTATTATAAACTAGGTTTTAATATCTAAGAAGAAAGTCAAGACTTGAAGTTAGGGATTATAACCTCACTTTTACTTATATGGGACATATGCCATATTCACCACATGTTTCTTTTGTCTGGGGTATATACTACCCTTTGAAATGATATATTTCTAAATTCTTAATTTTTGTGATATTTAATGATTCATTTAATGTTATTATTTTTTGGGTATTATGATTAAAAAATTACAAATGTAATAAGTGATTTTGAACTCACTTTTAATTCTAAGGGATACAAGCCATATTCACCACTTTTTTTTATTTTGTGTGCTGTATATGTTTTCTATGATTGAATTTTATGATTATTTTCATGAAAATTATTTGATATACATATCCATGAATGGTTATTTATTTCATGGTAAATACGATTCAAACATTATAAAATTATTAAAGGATTATGTTATAATCTCAATGACTATCAAGATTATTTATGATTAAGTTTAAAATGAAGAAATATTACGATCAACCTCTCAATAAGCCTCATTAATATTATTATCCTCTAGTTATTTCAATATAATACATGTTTCCCATTAATTTTCTTCTCTTTAAGGATTAAAGAGACCAAAATATTTTTTGTAAGAAAAATCAAATTTATTTTTCTCTTTCATCAAAAATCCTTTTTATTGCATGTCCATATTTTATGAAAACATTTTACAAAATGTTTTTAATATTATCCAATGATTTTATAAATATTTTTAACAATGTTTTACTTTTTTAAAGTTGTTTGAAATTATTATTATTTTATTTTTCTAGAGGAGGGACTTTTTGATTTTAACTAAAAATGTGAAAGGAATCTTGTTTTAACATGTATGAAAAGAACATAATTCCTATATATCATTAGAATACAATATTTTAAACCTTCAATTATAGTTTTGAAATATTATTTTTAAAGAAAATATTTTCTATAATATTTTGGAAATTATTATAATTTTAAAAAGTGATTTAAAAATGGAAAGGATATATTCCTCAAGAATGGTTGAATGATATTTTTATGGAATTTCTATTTATCAATGACAAAAAACTTTAGTTTTTATTATTTTTTATTTTGGTTATTATATAATGGTACAATCTTTATTCTTTCTCTATATGGATTATTATTATGATGAAAATATTTTTATAAAAATGGTTTCTTTACCTTGGGTTATACTTTAATGAAATGTTTATGAAACCCATTTTTTCCCATAGGTTATGCTATGATAAAATGATTATGAAACCCATTTAATTTTCATGTATTATGATTTTTTGATTAATTTAATATTTTTTGTTACACCTATATATGATTTTTGTTATGTTATGTGTGGGACCTATATCTACCTCCAAAACATTAGGTAATGATTAAAGTTGTATGAGCTCAAAGGTTATATATGAGATTATCCCAAGCCCAAAAATAGGTACATGTGATGTTATAACAAGCTCAAAATATGGAACACAAGAGGTTATATCACTCCCAAAAAAGATTACATGAGTTTTTATCCCATTATCAAAGTAGTTATATGGGTGGTTTTACCAACACTAGGATGTCATGAATATTTTGGCGGGTTTTCTTGACATAATATTTCTTATAGTTTTCTGTATGACATAAATGTTTGTATTATGTACTGCTAATATTTATATTATGAATTAATTTTTTGATCTATGAAATTAATGGTATGGATTTCAAATGTTATTCTCAGGTTCTAATAACCTTATACTCATGTTATTTTGATATCTCTCTTTTTTACCCTTACTAATTATCTAAGATCTCCCTTTATCATGTTTGAATTCCCTAGGTTATAGAGAATGGAAATATATATGATATGTTATATAATGGTTATAGTTATGAAGAACCTAGTGGGAGATAATGTTGTTCACTTATGACCCAGTTGTTTATGCATCCTTTTTTTTAAAGACACTGGACCTATATGATTATGGCATGGATCATTATCTTATGTATTTAATGTTTATATAATAATATGAAATATATATATATATATGAGAAGTATGGGTCACTATATTTGGTATTATATAAATGTTTAGTAAAACATTGAAAAATAGGATGAGTAAACTTTAGTGAGGAACCTAGTGATAAATCTAAGTATAAGAAAATATCCAAGAATTTTGGTGAAGGTAAGAGAAAGTGGTTTTTAATAAATTACATCACTATTGGGATAATTCATATGGATATGGATCAAGCATAATTATTTCTAAGGGTTATAACTCTGAAAATAGTGCATCGGTATTTTAGTCAATCATCACTTGGTTCACAATAAAAAACCTTTATGCACACCGAGTTTGAAACTCCGTTGGGATATTTCTTTTCAAATATTCAAACTATTAATGAATCATCATGATTGCTTTGAATTGATGAATACCATGAATGAAAAAGGTTAAAAATAAGGTGTTATAGATTTAAAAGTGGATTTCCTGATTTGTACATCCTATAGAGGATATTTCTTGATAACTCACTATGATTAATGATGATTGATGAGTTGAACTACCATTTGGGTTTTAGTATGGGATTGAAAATTGAATATTGAAGTTAATGTGAAAATAATTTTTCTCAAATATTGAAGTAACTTATTTGTGCATAGTTATATGAATTCCTATATATTAAGAAAAGTATCAAGGGATTTCAATAGATATTCATAATGATTAGATATTGAATTAGTAGTGAAAACCCCTAATGGTATGATGATCATATTTCAAGACTTTGGATCATATAGGGTTGAAGTTTGTAGGGATATGTTTCTTAAAAATATTATTATTATCACTTAGGTTGAATTTGATGTTATTTCATGAATGGATTGGATTTATCTACAAAGATACCACATAAATTATTTGTAAAGTAAAGTCCCATTTGATATTAGGAACCAACCTATGATCATCTATCAATGTAATGATAAGTTTTAATTTATAAGGGAAACCACATCTATTGTATTGGTCTTTATTCCCATTCAAAAGTGATGTTCATCTCTGATGGTTTGAAAAAAACACAACATCAATGATATTCTAATTGTGTGGGATTTTGTTGAAGTATTTATGGAATAGTTTCCTAGTATTACCAAGAATTTTAATGGTAATTTTTCCATAGAATTCATATTGAATACTATAAATATTTCAAATACTCCCTATAGAATATTCTATATTGAGTTTCAAGAAATAAAGAAAAAAATCTATGAGAATATTGATAATTAATTTTTTCATCCAAATGTGTTACCTTGGGATGTCCCTATATCTTTTATTAAGAATAAAGATCGATCAATTAAAATTTTCATTGAATATCAAGATCTGAAATAGATCACATTCCGGAAAAATTATCCCCTAACTTCTATTGATAATTTGTTTGATCAACTACCCAAAGCTTAATAGTTTTCTAATATTGAACTTTGTTTTTCATATAATCAATTTATATTCAAGAAGAAGGATATACCCAATAAAACATTCCGTACAAGGTATAGTATCTATGAATACATATTTATTCCATTTTTCTTACTAATACCCCTTTATTTTCATGGATTTAATGAATATAGTCTTTAGAGATTACATTAATAATTTTGTGGAAGTATTTATAAGATGATATTATTAGATATTCAAAGTCCAAGGGATAGCATGGAGACAAAGTTTTTATCATGATAAAAACCCTAAGAAAGGGGAAGTTGTATGTAGAATTTACTATGTATGACTTTTGGCTATAAAAGGTTTCAATTTTGGGTCATATAATCTCAATATTGAGTATATATATGGATCCATCAAAGATAAAAGTTGTTGATTGTTGGTCCAGACCAACCACTACGACTGAAATCTAATATGTTCACAGTTTAGTTGGATATTATCAATGGATTGTGGATAGTTTCTCACAATTTTCTAATCCACTCACAAAGTTAACTCTAAAGGGAGCCAATTTCCTTTGGATAAATGAATAAAAAGAAAATTTCAAGGAACTATATAGAAGGTTATTTAGTTCACCTGTTCTTACATTACCCTATAATGGAGAATGTTTTTTAATCTATAGTAATGAATTAAATCAGGGATTGGGATGCATTATCTTGTAAAATGACATGGTGATAACTTATGCCTCATGATAATTGAAGGTCCATGATAAAAACTAAGTAGTTATTTGGAATTAGCTATAGGATTTTTTGTATTAATAATATAGATAATTTTTTTATGAAGGAAACTCTGAGATATATAATGATCATAAATTTTTAAAGAATATATTTTCATATAAAGAGTTTCACATGTACTAGAGAAGATGGTTGGAACTATTTAGAGATTAAGACTAATTAATACATTACAACCTTGGGAAACCAAACAAGGTGGAAACTGATTTGAGTCAAAAGGATCCAGATAGTTTTTCAAAAATTAGTATAAAAAGTTCCAATATATATGGATTTTAAAAACATGAATCTATAAATATTTAAAGAAGGGGAGAAATATTATCTCTCTCAAATGTGTGTTTAACCATCTAAGTTAAGACTAAAGAGGTTCATAAGGAATATGTACAACTATATAAGAAGGTAAGAAATAATTATGTATTCAACCTTGATTGTGATGGAATGATAAGTTTCAAGAACCATGTATGTGTTTTGTCTGAACTAGATTTAAAGAAGGATCTATTAGAGGATTCTCATAGTAATTCATTCCCTACTAATCCTTGAATCATGACGATATATAGGGATCTGAAAGAGTATTTCTACTAGGTTAACATGAAGAGAGATATTGTAGAGTATATATCTCAATTTTTGGTATGTCCTCAAGTTAAGGCTAAGTGAAAGTCTAAGGGTATGTTACAAACATTACCCGTACTAGAATAGAAATGAGAAAACATCACTAAGGAATTAGTCATTGGACATCCCAAAAAATCTACTAGTCACAATTCCGTATGGGTTATAGTTGACCACCTTACAAACATATCACACTTCATTTCTATTAAAATATATTTTTCTCTTGATCGACCTGATATGATATACATTAATGAAGTTAAATAATTTCATGGATTATGACATTCTATTGTATTTGATAGAGATCCTCAGTTTACCATGATGTTCTAGTGAAGTATTCAGCATGCTCTTAATACTGTGTTGATTTTAGGAATTTTGTATCATCCTCAAATATATGGTCAATATTAGAGAATAATTTGAACAATATAAGATATTTTTAGTTCTTTTTCAATTGATTTTAAAGGTTCTTGGGATCCATACCATATTTTAGTCTTTTTTTATTTAACAATATCCTTCAATCGAGTATTTAGATGGAACTATATAAACCCCTCTATGAAAATAGGTGTATAAATATGATGTTCAAGGATGAATATGTTTAAATAAATATATTAATAGTTGATCTAGGTATGAAAATGGGAGTTAAATTCAGATCCATTCAATAAAAAATCAAGGCATCTCAAAGCTGATAGAATATTTATGATGAAAATCATCGACATGATCTGGAGTTTGAAGTTGGAGAGAATGTCTTCCTATAAATTTCTATATGAAAGAATGGAATTATATTTAGAAAAACGGAAAATCTAACCCCTAGGTATATTGGTACTTTTAGATTCTTGATTGTGTAGTTATTATTTATTATTGTTTTTAATTTCAATCGATCCTCTCCCAAGTCCACGATGTGTTCCTTGTATCTATCCTAAGGAATTAAATACCAAATATTTCACATGTTATAAAATCTGAGGTCATACCACTGGATCAGGACCTTTCATATGAGTAATAACCTGGGGAGATTCTACATCATAGAGATAATGTGATATGAAATATGACCATTCACCCTGTCAAAGTGTTATGGCGAAACCACTAACTTGAAGAAGCTACATTGGAACCTGAGGATATTGTGAAGAAAAATTATTATTATTATTTTTTGTATTAGAGTGATGAAATTTTCTGGTATAAATTCATTATATGGGGGGTGTATAATTCATAAACCCTAGATTTTATGAAATATTTTTTTTAAATAGATTAAATTTATTCAATAGCTTACGTTAGAAGCAATAACTAGTTTTAAAGAACCATAATATAATCTGAGTATTATTATTTAAGAATCAAAATTATATCATAACTATTAAATTTATAAGTATTAATATCAATAACCAAATTTTGAAAATAAATTATAATGGTTTTACCAAAATACAACATATTGATTAAAATTACTAATTTTTTTTTTCATTTTATACATCAAAAAAACAATTCTTCACAAAAAAATGAATTCGTTATTATTTGTGGTGTATATAATACCCACTGAAATTTTAAATCCTGAAATTATTTATTTTCATTATTTTTAATGTTTCATTTAATTTTATTCTTTAATTGGTCTTAGGATTCAAAAGTTACCAAAGTAGTAAGAGATTTTCACCTCACTTTTATTTCTATGAGACACATTCCATATTCATTATTTTTTTCTTTTGTGTGGTGTATATAATTATGATGAATTTATTTTATGATTCTTATCATGAAAATAATGGGATATACACATTAATATAATTTTATTTCTTTCATTGGGATTATAATTCGAATCTTACTAAAGTGGTAAAGGTTTTATGCTAAAATCTTATTGTTCATTCAAATTATTTGTGATTAAGTTTCAATTGATAAAATATTATGATCTAGATCTCAAGAAACAACATGATTATTATTATCCTCTATTTATTTATATGGAATACATGTTTTCCTTTTATTTTCCTCTCTTTAAGGATTACAGAGACCGAAATATTTTTTTAAGAAAAATCCACATTATTTCTCTCTTTGTTTAAAAATAGTTTTTTCTCAATATAGATGATTTCTAAAAATGATTTAAATAATGTTTTACTATTATTCAATTATTAGGTAGAGACATTTTTATTTATGTTTTACATTTTTAAAAAATGGGATTAATGGAATATTCTTTTAATTTTTCAAACAAGGAACTTTTGACATTTTACAAAAAAATGAAAATGAAATATTTGTTTTAACATGTATGAAATGAACAAAATTTATATCATGACCGATCAATTATTTAAATATCAACCTAAAAGTTTCCGAGGTTCTTTTCAATGAAACTATTTTTGGTTTAATATCTGGGAATTTTTTATATTTTAAAGAATTGATTTCAAAATGGAAAGGTTGTTTTTCTCAAGAACATTTTAATAATATATTTATGTATTTTATATTCATAAATGACAGAACCTTGGTGTTTCTTATGTTTTATTGGGGATATAATCCAATCGTACCCCTATTATTAATTATTTGGATGATTTTTATTATGAAATGTTATTTATGAAATATTTTTTTCTATAGGTTATGCTATGGTGAAATTTTTAGGAAACCTGTTTCTTTTCAACTGGTTATGCTATGATGAAATGATTATAAAAACCATTTTATTTTCCTGAGTTATGATATGATGAATAATTTATGATCTATTTTTACCAGTATTTGTGAATTTTATTTTTTTATGGGTGGGACCTATATCTTCCTCTCCTTCATTAGGTAATGATTAATATTCTATGAGCTCAGAGGTTACATGGGAGGATATACAAAGCCCAAAAATGGGTACATGGAAGGTTATCCCAAGCCCAAAATAGGGTACATAAGAGGTTATCCCAAGATGAAAATAGAGTCCTTGTGAAGTTATCCCAAGTCTAAACAGGGTACATGAGTGGTTATACCCATATTAACAAGTTAAGAATGTCTTGGTGGGTAGCGTTGAAAAAATAGTTTCTATACCCATAGGTATGACACTAATCCATGTATTATTTCAATGTTATGATCTCATGAATTATGTTATTTGATTAATTTATGATTCATATCTTATAAAATTTCAATATTTACACCATTATTCATGTTTATTTTCTATGATATACATGATATGGTTTTCAAATATTATTATGATGTTCTCATAAACTTATGGTCATGTTAGGTTAATATCTCACTTATTTAACCTTAGTAAGCATCTGAGCCATCATTTCTCATGTTTTCTTACCCAAGTTTTTTAAGAAAGGTATTAGGTACGATATTTAAAATAGGGGTTACAGTTATGAAGAACTTAGAAGGAGAAAATATAGTTCACTTTTGAACTAGTCATTTATGTTTCTAAGTTTCCGAAGACACTAGAACTGTACAATTTTGGTATGAATCATTATGTTATGTAAAGAATATTTGTATAATAATATTTAATATCCATGTATGAAAATAATGTAACATTATAAATAATGATTAAATTCCATCCATTGATTTCATGGAAATACAAAATAGGAACAATGGAAGAGAGTGCGATAAGACATATTCTTTTTTAATTGGAATTATAACTTTAGGAAAGGTGAATTACACAACTGTACCAAGGGGATGAACCCTTTTTCAACTAATACCTTCAAGATCCATCAAAAAAGAGAATCATTTAATTTCTATGAAACTAGAGAAAAATGGGAAATTGGGATACCATGGTGAATCTCTGAGACATTAGTGAACTGGGTGTGTTGTGTAAATAAATAAAACTCAAACTGAATAAGTGATTCACATAGTGCTATAGAAAAATTTATAGTTGAAAAAAATTTAAATAATTTTTTTTTAAAATTATTTAATTATATAATGGGTAATATTTAACCCTAATGTTGAAGGATAAAATAGATTTATAATAAAAATACTTTATTTTTATCGATAAAGTGAAAATGGATCATTGATTTTTGGAACCTAGGGGAGAATGATAATTGATGGTGCTGATTAATAAAGTATTAATTTCATTTGTATCTAATTTTTTTTACCTCTGAAATTGAGATTTTAATATAGATTAAAGTTGGAAATTGGGTGAAAATCACAATATAGGAATGAAAATTATATAACATGGATGTTTTAGTGACTTTATGTTGAGTCAAAATGTGTTTCGACTTTCCCATTCATCCTTTTGTTTTGGAAATCAAAAATTACTTGTTTTTCATCGTAATCATATATATTGTTTTTCATCTTAACCACATATGTTATATTTCATCTTAACCACAAATATTTCTATTCATCGTAAGCACATAAGTTTTTTTTCGTCATAACCACATATGTTGTTTTTCATTGTAACCACATATTTCATTTTTTCATTGTAACAACATATTATGTTTTTCATCATAACCACATGTATTATTATGTATCCCAATCACTTTATGCATCGTAATCACGTTATGCATCGTAACCATGTTACGTATCATAATCATGATTACGCATCGTAATCATGTTATGCTTCCTAACCATGCTATGTATCTTATCCAAGATATGTATCATAATCACATTATGCATCATAACCATGTTATGCATCATAATAGCAATTACACATCGTAATCAAGTTATGCATCGTAACCATGTTATGTATCGTATCCATGTTATGCATCATAACCACGTCATGCATCCTTTCGATGTTATGTATCGTAACCGTGCAATGTGTTTTATCCATGTTATACAACATAGCCTTGTTATGTATCATATCCATGTTAGGCAGTGTGCCCTTATTATTCATCGTATTCATGTATTTCATTGTACTCATGTCTTAATCTAATATCGCATACATGTTTCATAATATCCTTTTACTCATGCTTTATATATTCATCATACTCATTCTTTCATAATTATGTAATTGTTTTTTCTAACCAAAATGATGTTGTGGAGTTAGTTATATACTAATCAAAATGATGTTGTGTATTCTACTTTGTTCTGATTGTTATAATTCCAGGTGTCAAAGTCCATCTGAGTTTTCCAGATAAATATGACCCTTGAAATCAAATATGACTGTTGGACAGGAGGCCTGTAAATAAGATTTCATTTGAACCAGAGAGTATAAGAATTGGATAGTTGAACATAGAAGACACACTATTGTGATTTAATTTATAGAGAGAGACGGTGTAACCTCTCTCTTTCATTGTGAAAAAATCCTTGAAGATACGAGATATCAAAGAGAGAGGTTCCCATTAACTTCTTAATCGAGGTATTCCATTGATAGAAAGACATACGTGATGATCATCATATTGAGGGATTACCTAGGTGGTTGTAAGAAAAACCTTTTATCCTAGGTGAATGGATACCCTACTCTTTGGGATAAAAGAATTTTAATACCCTTTAATTTTATGCTGTTATTTATAATAGAAAGGGAATCATTTTATTTCCTATTTCTATTCATATTCTTTTTTATTGTAACTGATTGAATTATGATGCATTAATTTACATTACATATTGTATTAAAATATTCTATATGCTGTATATTATAATCATTTACATTTTTTATATTCTGATCATTGTATTGAATTCAAATACAATTGTTTTTAATAACAAGTGGTATCATCTTATATCCCACAGATCCAGGTCCAGTTCAATCATTTGTTTTGTTTTATAATCCTATTTTTTAATTGTATTATCTTAAGATCTATTAAAGTATGTTTCCTCTTAAGAGTTTAAATAGAAAATATTTAAACCTAAAATTCACCCGCTCTTGTATTATGCCATCTCTTATACATTTTCATCTATATTTTGATCCTAAATTTTCTTTACTTGCATTATGTATTTGAACCAGGAAAAGATAATGACCTATCTTCAAGAGTATTCATAAATAAATAAAATGTATTTAATTCCCTATGAGTGAAATTAATTAAGTGTTGATTAATTTTATTTGGGTTTTAATTCATACATTCTTCTATATCTTTTCTTGTATTTATTTTTTGTTTTAATTTTCAAAATTATGTTTTCAGTTAATAATTTAGAATTTTTGATATTTTTTTCCAAGTTAATAATCTATTAATTTTATGCCAAAATATGTATTTAATTGGTTAATTTTATTTTTCCCATTAAGTAATTGTTTAATGAATAATTATTGTTTACCATCTTTTTTTTCTTATTTTTATGTTTAAATTTTTATCTTTCATTATTTTTTATATTTTTTTATTCATTTTTATTTGTCTCTAAACATAATAATTTTAAATTTTTTAACCTAATTTTATAATTAAAAAAATTATTATTTATTATTTATTTTACTTGGTATTGATTAATTTTTCTATTTTATTGTTATTATTCATTTTGTTTTTTATTTTTTAATTTGAATTTGACTTAAAGTTCGTTTTTATTTTTTTTTGAATTCCCAAATGGATGCATTATAAATTTTAAGGAACATGTATCCATTTAAGTGACCATAAAAGGAAGTTGGAACCTACCACCTAACGGAACTTCTACTATCTCCAAGTAAAAAAAAGTGTTTGTATGAAGTGACCACCTCGTAGGATAAGGGACCATGACACACTAAAATTAACTGACAATGAATGAAGGTAAGAAGTGACCTCAAGCCACTTAACCTATGATATAATTGAGGTCCATGATCACTAATGAAACTATGCACGTTGAGGATTTAAATGAAATTTCCATAAGAGGGGGAAGTGACCATGTTGTTTCTCCTAATAGACTATAAGGAAAGAAGTTTTCTGGTGATGTATGATTATTGATCCTTGGGTCTCGTAAATACCACTGAGGATATGTTGATGAAGAGTGAAAGCCGATTGAAGAGGGTCCGAGTGAGAATTATGGAAGACAACTCATTATTTACTATAATAGTCAATGAATACAATATATTGTTCAATAAACCATTCGATTGAGGAGTAAGACACCATGAATCTGGTGGTGGCATCACTATGGTGATCAACAGATGTGGTTCAAACTTATATAATGCTTATATTTCAAAAATTAATGAAAAATAACCAAACTAAATATGAGGATATTGAAGCACCAAAGACGATGGCAACAACATTGAATATTATTTTTGATGAAAAGAGATATGAGAATTTGAGTGTATTTAAAGATGTTTTTCCACATTATTTGAGTGATGGAAATTATTTTTGGTGTTGTTTTGTGTTTTTGAATTTTCAATTACAACATTTTAATTTTTATAGGTTTTATTTGAAGATGAAGGGGAACTCAAATTTATGATGGATGGGATTTTGAGGATGGAAAACAATGCATACCATGGGATCGATATTTTTCATGGGGATTTGAAGTTAACTGGTTGGCTAAAGATCATTGATCACTTGTTGGTACCATGGTTGTGTTTGGATTTATGCATGTTAAGTTGAAGTGATGAGGCTTTTGTGAGGAAAACTCACAAAGGGAGATAAAATTGTGTGTAAGGGACATAGCAAGAGGCTATGTGAAAGAAGCACAGTTGCATAAGGGTTATATTTTTTATATGTAAAGTAAATAATTCAGGATTATTCTATCATAAAGTTGGTAGTGCAAGCCATGTATGTATTCCTTGGAGGATCGTGATCAAGTATGTGTTAGTTCTAAAGGCTATGTGTGGGTAAAGTCATGATTCATCATTATTTGATAATGATTAAAATAGTTAATGTAATATCCTGGATTTTTCCTAGGCCCTTCCTTTGTGAAAATCTGATGTTGAGGTGTTCTGGGAGCTGTTAGTGGCTCATTTTGAGAGTTTTCCAAAATTTCTAGTTTTTCCATTAGCATGTCAGTGCATCGACATGTCAATGCATTGGCATGTTAGTTCATCATCATGTTAGTGGGTTAGCATGTCAATGCGTTGATGAGTTAGGGGCCTCAGCATTGGTGATTCAATGGGAGTCGACATTGGTGAGTTAAGGGGCATGAACATCCCTGAGTTAATGGGCATCGACATCGATGAGTCAAGGGGTTTAGACATCAGTGAGTCGAGGGAGTTGATGTCAGTAGGTTGCGTTGGTTTCTCACCCGTCAGTAGGTCATGTCGGTAGCTCACCCGATGGTAGCTCAGCATAAGTGGATCTACATCGATAGGTCAAAGAAATTGGTAGCTCAATGTTGGTAGGTTATGTCGGTAGCTCAACCATCGGTGGCTCAACATCGGTGAATCACCCATTGGCGACTCATTCCATGTTTTTACTAGTTTATAGAGTTTCACCCCTGTTATGTGTTTTTATCCTTTTAAATTTAATCTATCAACTCACAACCATCTTCTGGTCTATATCCACCATTTCAAGGGGAATTATTTAATCTCAATTAATTCCAACATGTGAAACCGCCCATCCGTGTGGTCAAACCATGATCTGAATTTTAAGCACTTCAAAATGGTCTCCCCAATTTTAGGACCTATCCTCTTCTTATGATGATATCATATCTTCCTTATTCCATTTCATATCCCTTGGTGAGTCTAGAGACTTCCTCCCAAGATGAGTCATGCACCTGTGGTGGAGCATTTCCTGCTCTTCCTTGGAGTTATTCCTGCAAGTTGTGCCATCCCCTATTCTTGGCGTAAGAAGGAAATTCGATCTGTGATCATCTAAGTAGGGTTTCTCTTATACTTCTCTTTTATTATGAATCATGCGGTGTGGGCATATTAATGGTTACTTGTAAGGAATTCCAGTATAATCTTAGTGAAATAAGAATTAAACAAGAATTTAATATGATCAAAAGAAAAGTCACATAAATAAAATAATGGGAAGGTTGTGGTTTGATGTTGGTTTCCTGTATTATTTTTTTATATTTTATTCTTTTATAGATATATTCCTTTTGAACATGATGGTGTTTGGTGGTCTTTTCTTGTGAACTGGTGGTGTTCTGTTTTATTGTGATGTTTTTATGTACAAATTTAACATGAAATATGATTAATCACATACACTAAGTACAATAAATAGATTCCCTAGGATAAATCCTGTTTTGTGATCACCTTGGTTATATTCAAGTGGAAATTAAATAACCCCTATTGGTTAAATTTGAATAAGCTCTATTTTATGGTTGTTGTTATGTGATGTGTGTTCTGGTCTGGGTTTTTTGGGCTTGGTATGTGGGGTGGTACTGGGGGTATGTTGGGGTCTTAGTATAATATATTGATTGATTTGGAAATGGATGAAATTTTAGAAAGATGAACTGACTTTATGTTGTGTTGTGTTTGCGAAGTGACGTCGAGCAGTGGGGTTGTGGTGTTGTTATGGACTCGTTATGTAGTGTGACTGCATTGGAGATTTGTTTGGGAGCGGGGCTGCAGGGCTGGGATGTTTAAGAAGGAATGATAGGTATCCCTTTGAATATATAAATTGATAGTAGTTGATTGGGGATGTGTAGTGGGACTCCAAGTCTAGTTTTGTGTCGATGTGTAGTGGGATTGCAAGTCTAGTTTTGTGCTGTTGTGTAGTGGGACTGTAGTTTGGTTTTGTTGGTTGCTTGGCATGGTTATGGTTGTTAGTTTTTCGGTAGTGACAAAAAAATTTAAACAGAGTCCTCTTAAATAAATAAATGGAAGTTGAAGAAAAAGTAGGTTGGGTTTATGCTTGGAAGTGGTTGTTATATGGTTTTTCATGTAGGGGTATCAACAAAAGTGGTGCTGATGTATGAATGTTGTCTGTTCATTTGAAAACCTTAGTTTGGGGATGAGTATTTATTTAAATATATATATATATATATATATTAGTTCCTTGTGATTTGAATATGCACCCACCCATGTTGAGAACTATGTGCCGGGCACCTTCATTTCATGGGGGAGGGTGTCTTTCCCAACATCCCAACGGGAGGATGGATTGATGGTTATTGATTTTATTCCTCACACCCTCTTCCAAATCTAGATTCTTGAGCCTATCTTCCCAGGATATAATTTATTGAGTCATACCATAGTCGAAGATTCTTTAGGATAGGGTTTTTTGGACTGGGGATTAAGTGTTTGTGGGCTAGTTATGTTTTTCCCAGTATCTTCAGGATGAGGCCTATATGTTTTTCGGAATGGTTGTGGTTGTTGAGTCCCATATGGCTTCAGGCATGGTGGTGGTGGTTGTGGAACAGGTGTCTATAGGTGTGGTGGTTTGTGGTTTGAGGCCCAATTGTGTGCGGGTAGGTTGCAGCAGTGGGACTAATTATGGGAAGAGTAGTACCTTCAAGACATCATATTTTTAGGATTGAGCAGTTAACCAGTGGGAAAGTTGTGTGGGGTACCCAGATGTCGATGTGATTATACTATGACTTTACCTGACTTGTGTTACTTGGGTAAGTGTGCCTTGGGGAGGCTGGGTTGGTTAGTATTCCTTGGTAGGTGGTTAGGGTTCTTCTATTTTCTCACAGGGGAATTAGTATGTTCCCTCACTTGTGGAAGAGTAGCTTTAGTTTCCCAATTGAGTATACTTATATGCTCACTCTATGTATGTAAAAATATTTTTAGGTTTCTAGGAGGACTTTAAGGACCGTACTTGTCCTTATTAGCTTGGGCATCGAGATAGTTGATGTTGATGCTTAGTTTCTTTTCCTTGGTACATTATTTGGGAGTTTTGTCCTTATTTGTATCAGTTTTAATTTTGAACAAGAATGTGGGAAATTATTCTTTGATATACTTGTACCTTTAGCCTTTGGTATTTCTAGGATTTACCATCTTATCTCCCAATTCTTTTCTATAAAAAAGAAATTCCTTCTATTTGAGTGAGATTCCATACCCTTGGTTATATTTTCCACTCCGGGCCCTACTTAAGGCTTGACTCATGGGTCATTATCTCTCCTTCACCTTGAGTAAGGAAGGGCATGACACTTGGACGTCCCTTAACTCATCTTGTAGTAGGTAAGTGGTGAAAATTAATGGAAATCTAAGGTGCATGTGGGTTGGTCACATTCAGTTAAAATATTTTGGTTCAAGTTACATGAAATGTATTTTTTACAATAATGGTTTCCATGTAGGGACTTTTGAGTTAATGCCTAATGCTGAAGACTATGATGTTTACAATGATACTGAATTAACACATGAATTAATTTATGATTCCACTATATTTGGGCATAGAACCTATGAGAATAACAAAAAAACATCATGAAATAATATCATATCTTCAAAGATGAAAGTAGGAGATCCTTTCTGGAAAATGATATAGATCTTCAATATAAGAATAAATCAAAGATTAAATAGATTTTTATGGATTTCAACTCGAGAGATAAGTATCTCTATCTCTATCACTCCTTCCTTATTCCTCATTTTATTCTTAGTTTTTATAGTTATTATCTATATTTAAATTAATAAAACATGTATTGTATATAATTCTAATGGGAATTTCATTCTCTTGTTTTGTTAATAAATTCATAGTCATGTTTTCTTCATCTTCAATTATGAGACTCACTCTTCTTCGATTGTTTTATTTCAATTCATTTTTTGTTTTTGGTTTGATGTATCGAGAGGAGAAAAGTGATCCCAGGACTATTTGGAATTATTTTTCCCATATTAAAATCGAATGATTTAATCATATGACTAGATGAATTAGGTTTCATAGAGAAATGATATTTTCTTTTGTAAATGGCTACATAGTTTTAACATTTTATTGAATTTATCTTTTCATGATCATCACTATTTCCTCAAGATTTATTTTCTTATTTCTCTTCTTAATACTTAAGAATGATCCTTCTAGTTTACATATATTAGGTCTAATTTCCTTAAAACTTCACTCACTCTACATATTTTATCTTCATTTTTATTCTCACACTCTATTTATATTCACTTTTCCTCCCATTTTATCCCTTTGTTTTTAGTAGTTTTGAAGATTATATAAAGACCTCGTATCATGTTTCCCACTTTCCTGGTAGATGAAAACATCTTGTAAATATGCTATATATGAATAAAATAAAATGAAAATTGTATGATCTTGATGAATTTTAGAACATTCAACTTACTATGTCAATGAATACATCAAATTTCATTCACCTTTATGGACGATCACATCACATTCTCCTCACTAAAATTTATAATCCAACCATATATACTATCTATAAATTCCAACACACTTTCTTAGTATATATCAAATGAGTTCCAATATTTGAAACTCATTATAGGAGAGGAAAAATACATTCATGGATAATATTTAAAAAATTAAATGATGAGAAATAGTCCCAATCACCCCTTGATTTTCTAAGACTCAAGGTTTTTGTTGAAAAGTTATCAAAGTATGATGGTTATTATATTAGGTATATCCTCAATATCAAGTACTGGGAAGACAAAATATGAAGCATGCACCCCTAGCATACCAAAGATATATTGTATAAAACTCTTGGTGATATTATTCATTGGTCATCCAGAACAAATAAACCATTTTGTTCCTCATGAGAATATTCCATATTCAGATATAGGATTCATACTCATTCTATCCTTAATATTTCATCATAATGTATAATACTCCTGAAAAAACATCATTTTGGGATAACTCAAAGTCCAACTAAGTGAGTTAAATTATCATTTCACTTCATAATATATATATATATATACTAATCATGAAATAATGGTAAAGTAGAGATTTTATTTTTTATTACTTGATACATTTTATATTCTTAAAATCTATTAAGAAAACTTTAAGAAACTATGAAAAAGCGGTTTTCTAACATATCAAATATGATGGAATGAAAGACCAACCTTATGTTTTCTGATATTTTATGGTTTTGATAAACTCATTAAATCACTATTTAATTTCTACCCCATAACTGTGTGAAGACCATATAAAACTCTCCCACTAAAATATTTTTTGAGTATTATCTATAAATCATGGTATATTAAATAATGGTGATATTTAGGAATCATATTCTTAATGTTAAACTCCTTAGCCACATTAAAACTCATTTAATCTACAATGAAAAATGTTATGATGTAAATAATTTTTTTATCGACTTATAGCATATTAACAAAATATTAAAATTGAAGGAATTAAATTTTAAACACTTAAGTAAAAAAACTTGATTTTCATTAAAATATTCAATGAAAAACAAATTCAACATAAATATGATCCAAATTCAATAACTATCCAATTAAACTATTTTTTGTATTAAAAAACCATTCAATTATCAATAAATATTAGGTAAATTTATCCATATAAGGCCACATCAAATTCCTTCACACCTATAAGTTAGCATGTCCTTTTGGAAAAAATACACAAACTCCATGGAGGAAAATAGATCTTAAGATTGAAAATGTAATGTTCCATAGTGTATACATATTCTGAAGTATTGTACCCTATAACCTCTATTAATTAGGTAAGTGCATTGTATCACTTTAAATAATTAGTTTTGGTTAATGGTTGGTTTATGTTTTACTAAAATGATTGAAATTGAAAATTTTCAAATCATTTAAATAATATTCACTTTTCATTTAACTAAAAATTCCAAAATCTTACTTACCTCTTAATGAATAGACTCACATAACATAATAAAGAATATATTGATAAAAATTGAATGGATGAGTGAAAATAGTAATTAAAAAAAATGAATAATCAATCCTTATATTAGTAAAATAATAAAAAATACAAACATTTCTACCTTGATTAGGATTTTATTTTAATATATCATTTAAATTCATAACTTAAATAGTTAATACTAGATTAAGAATCTGAAAACCAATGATGATTATAAATCATACTCTTCATGTTTAACTAAAAAAATTACTTAAGAGCATTGAAAATGATTAACCCAATTATATACTTGAGTAAAGATAAATTAATAACCTCCACAAAGTGGAAAAACAAATATCACACTTCCAAAATATTTTAAACCACAAATAAAGAGAAATTAAACTCACGAAAAGTCAATATGGTAAAAGTTTTAGGGTTTTTTTATGTTTACAATAATGAATTATAGTTAAGAAATTTTAAATTCTCTCCCCCATAATGAAAATCAAAAATTGTACATAATGTTGAATCCTAAGATGATAGAAATAGTTAAGATAATGTAACATACTTTTTTTGAAATAATATTTTATCATACTATTTAAAGGGTTAAAAGAAATTTCATAAAAAAATCTAACATAAATCCATGACAAAAAAAAAAAGATATGAAAAATATCAGTATATTATCATGAAAATAGAATAATTAATTTATTATAAATCTCACCAAAAATCATGGATAAAATATAATCAGATATAAATAATTATTTTGAATACAAAGAAATTGTTAATGGTTTAATTCTTGTTTTCATGTTTTTATAGTGATTTTCCAATAACAAGATAACAACAAGCTAAACACCCAATCAGAGAGAAAATGATTCACTTATTGAAAATAAAAACAAGAAAGACACACCCATACTTATATATTAGAAAAATGAATTAAAATAAATCTGATGAGTAAAAAAAATAATTAAAAAATTAATAGAAAAGAACTTCTTTAAAATAAAAGATTTCAAAAATGATAATTCAAAAGTGTTCCCCCACATTTTCTTGAATTAATTCCTCTGGTTGGTCTATTTCAGATCTTAAAAAATGAAACAAATTTAACATATAACACTAAATAGTTCATGTTTAGATATAAAAGACTATAATTTCATTTAATGGTTGTTTTAAATAGAAATCCCCAAGATACAACTCCCCTTCACCCTTAAGAGACAAGTAGAATTCTTATCAATAGAAAAGCACCGCACCAAGTGTCTGCCAACAATAAATTTCTCATTGAACCATGAAATCATTAAACTTGTATTGTTAGTAAATATGTTTGAGTGAAGTTATGAAAATTAATGTAATTAACTCAAGAATAAATAATTCAAGATAGTTTTTACATGTCATAGACTGATCTTGACAAGATGTGGAACAATCGACCACATGAAGAGAAGTGAAAATTCTATCATGTGTTAGATTGAACACAAAGAGAAAAAATTGTACCACAGGGAAAAAATAACCACAAAAAGGTAGGATTGAAATATTAATATTTCATTTATTAAAATATTTAAAAACATAAAGAAGGACCATGGATTGAATTCCCTATTGTACAAAGTTTTTAAGTCCATATTTTGACTCAGTGGAGGCTCAACTATAAGGCAATGATATAGTATAAATGACATTTATATTCCCCAAAAAATAGTGTTAAATACGATAAAAATTAATTAGAAATGGTTTATTCACATCTCAAAACAACTACACCACCCCATTTTTTAACACTCTCAAAATAGTGAGGGGACCAGACCTCTTACTGTTGAGTTTACATGAAAGAATCTCAAGCCTAGAGTTGAAAAAATGATTATCTGATTAACCATAAAATTTATTAATAATTGAACAATAAAATCATGAAAGGATTTAGTTATTTAGTTAACAATCCATGAATTTTCATAAGATATTATTCTAACCTCTTCTAGTTCACTCAAATATAATAAATTTTTTAACCTGCAACTCTTAAAGTCAATGTTTAGTGGTTTTAGGGCCCAAAAATATTTTTTTAGAAGGTGAAACGTTTTGTTATTGAGTAGTCTATATAGAGTATTCCCTATTGGGGTCTTATAATAAGTCCTATAGGGACAATAAGAATAATTTAACTTAGCATAATATTCTTCTCTAAATTGTACACTACCATTTATGTAATTTTGTTTAGCTATATATTCAAAATTTTAGATCTAACACAAGTCTATTGGTGACATGTTATTTTATTTATGCGAGAAAAAACTATATTTTTCATTAAATATTGGAGGTTATAATTTTTAAAATGTTTTCTATTCTTTGTGTTAAATACCTTGGGTAGTTCAAACTTAGAGAATATATTTTTCTTGGTAAACATGAAAAAACTTGCTACTAGGTTGTTTGAAAGTGATACAACCTATACTCACTTAGACATATAGTATAAAGCTACAAGAATATACACATTACCATATGAAAATAAAAATGGTACCTTGAATTATAATCCCTAGATATTAAAAATATAAACCTACAAAATCCAATTTGTGACACCTCTTGATTTTTACAAAAATTTCCTAAGCTATGGAATCTATCACACCATAGAACAAGTCTCCAAACATCCTTGAATATAGTAGGCTAATAAAAACTGGACTGAAAGAATTTCAGTATTTTCCCATCACCTACATGGTTTCTTCCCCTTAGTATATAGTGACAAATCTCATGTATGATCAAAATTTCGTCCCTAAAAACAATTCCCTTGAAGTTAGATCAATATACCTTTTAAATAAAAACGGATCATCCCATAAATAATACTTTATATAAAAGTTAAATTTCTTCATTTAGTTTTGTGAATTTACTTGGGATTAATTCCTACAGAAAAGAAATGATCATAGTATGTAAACCAAGAAAATTGGTTGAATAAAGTTGCAATTAATTGTTCATCAGGAAAGAATGTTTTAATTACTTTTGGTTTACTATTTTGGGATTTGGGTAACTTGGAAAAGCTATCAAATACCACATTATAAACACATTTGTTTCCCTTGTTTTATAAATTAAACTCCTAACAATGAAGATTCTATCTCATGACACTTGGTTTAGATTATTTCTTAGAATACAAATATATGAGGTCAGAATGGTTTGTGAAAATTATGACCATTGAACCAATCAAGTATTTCCTAAAATTGTCCTGAGAAAACATTATATATTCCAAATAATTTTTAGTATTGTTATTTTTTTGAACCATATAAAATATTAATATCATACCAAATCATAAGTATCCTCACGTAATTACTTTTCCCTAAAACATCCCCTTCCACATCACATGCATCATACATAACTTCAAAAGGTAGTTTATGTCTTGGGAATATAATAATGGGAGAATATTAAATATTTTTATCAAAAAGTTTGAATGACTCAAAAAACCTCTCACCAAATATAAATGGTGTTTTATTGAAAAGAAAATAGTAAAACGGCCTAATTATTTTGGTAAATTTGTTGATAAATATCTCGTAGAACCCAACATGAACTAGAAATACCCAAATTACATTGAAATTTTCAATAGGGGAAAGATTTTGGATAACTTCTTTTTTATATTATTCACCTCTAACCCCATATTAGATAATTTTAAACCAAAAACAATACCATTAGTGACAAATAACTATAACTTTACTAGTCTAAAACTTGATTTTTTTCTTTAAAAGTTATTGAAATGTTCCCAGGTTTAGAAGGTAGTTTTGAAATGTGATACCTATAATAGAGAAGTAATCCATCAATACATTGATTTTACTTTGAATTATATCTGAGAAAACATAAAACTTACACATTTGAAAGGTGGTTAGAGAACAACACGTGAAATAAGGAATTCACCGATAGGAAAAAATCCCATATGGGAAAGTGAAATTGGACTTTTCCTAGAATTACAAGGCTATATAAATTTGTTTGTAACCATAATAGCCATCAAAAAAATATAAACAAACCATTTTCTGCTAGCCACTCAAGAATTTGATTAAAAATGGAAATGGAAAATTCTATTTACTTTTAGAAACAGTATATTTTATATAGTATATGAAAAATTTAGACTTGTCCACTATCTAATTTTTAATTTTCTCATTCTTTTCATTTTTCATTAAATTCACTGCACTCTTCTTAGGGATTACCTTAACAAGACTTACCCATGGGATATCTAATATAGAAAATATTATTATAACAATAAGAAATCTTATTACCTCCTATCTGCCCAAATATTTCACATTATGGAAAATTCTTCTATAACACTCAATCATTGGTTTATAGTTATCCCCCTTGGGTATTTTGTGCATGAATTATATATGATATTTCCCAATCTAACCAATGATATATTAAATATTAATCAAATTTTATAACAAACTCTACCCTAGTCTGATTCTAAATCTATTTCCTTGTTTTTATTGATGTTTGGGGGGAACAGTAGAAATAAAATCTCTTTCTTATTTCCTTGGGAGTTTTAGATAATTTCTATAACATTGGTTGAAAGTATTAGAAAATGGATCACCCTGTTGTTTCATTCTTAGTCAAAACCAAAAAAAATTGTTTTTTAGGTAGATTAAAAAGGATATTAAAGTTTGGGTAGAATTTTTTTAATGGATAAACATTCCAAAGTGGTGGAATTTCTCCCTTAGTGAGTTTTTTTATTTTCATTATAAAAACCAGAAGCTTTGAATTCATCTTATTGAAATATATATTTTTCTTTCCAAAATGTGTTTTTACATCTTAAATATTTATTACTAGAGTTTTGTGAAATTATGTTTATTTTTTTTCATTTTTTTTATTTTTATCACTAAAATCTCCTTATAAGATTTGATAATCAAGTTTTTGGTGATATGGGGTGGTACTACTATTGAGGGGTTCAATAAGTAACTGTGGAGTGCATATCTGGTTCAGAAACTACCAATATAAACCCCTAAATCTACCCAAAACATCATGGAATAGCTCACCCTCATCTTGTTTAAATTAAATTTATCTCTTATTTATTTTAGTTTTCCTTATTATTAGATAAAATTTAATTAGAAATGAATTAAAAATTTTATTTGATATATCAAATATCACTTAAATCTTTTTTAAAAACAAGATTCTTGTATTTCTATTCAAGAATAATGAGAAGACTCTCATTTTTTTTCTATATACTCATCCCCCATGTGGTAGCTATTATACCACACATTTGAATTCCCTAAATAATTCAAGAGAGTCTTTATTTGATATTCAATTATCTGATGCCAAATTAGAAATTGGGTTTTTTTAGCCTCATAATAGGGAGACCTAGGGGTTTTTATAGTACAAGATATGTTACTTTAAATAGTTGGAACATGGGACACCCTAATCTTGACTCTTTATGCTGGTATATCTTACATGGAGGTGGATTTATATTTTTATATTTTTATTGTGCATGTTTTTTCCATTTTCATCCATTTTAGTTTTGTGTTTCTGTTTAAAAGAACTGAATTTTTCTTTCTTTGAAATAAAAGTATTTAAATATCCATGTGATGTTCAAATTTGTATAAAACAATAGTTTAAAGATTATTTAATAACTAGTTTATAGTAGAACCATTTCTTGATGTTCTTTATTATACTTTGTTAGTTTTTAAATTATTTTTATAATTTTTTAAAACAAAATTGATATTTTGTTTTTTTGAATATTTTCTTTGAGAATTTATTCATCTATATTCATCACATATTCCTCCCCTGAAAACTATGACAAAAGGTGACCAATATTCCATTGAATATAGAAAAAATAAATAATCAATTTCTTATTTAAAACTAGTAAGAAGTGGATTTGAGAAAATCCCATAATGAATGTGCATGTTTGGATAACTAATAAATCAATGGAAAACTTAATAAATTTAGACCATATTATTAATAAAGGATAGTGATGATGTAACATTGAGAATAAAATTAAATAAGTTTGAAACCGGGAGATAATTCAAGGGAGAAAGTAGGGCCTAACAATATATATAGAAAAAATAGTGTAGGGGAATAAAATTAGCTATTTTAATATTGTTCTACCTTTTTTCATGCCTATGGAAAATTTCATTATACTGATAGGGGAGTAGTTGGATAATTTTTATAAAAACAATGGTGAACATATTGGTAGATATATCCTACTATTTTTCTACAGTAGCGCTGACTTATACATAAAAATGATGAGGTCAGATTCACTATGATCAACTATTTCAAAAAAGTAATATGTTAGTATCATGATTGATTTTAGAATAATTTATTAATTTCTATTGAATTAAATCAATGTCGATTTTTTCAAATATTTAATGTTTTGGAAGGGTAACTACTTAAGAATTCATGATGAGAGTAGCATACAAGTAATAAATGAAAAAATATAGTAAAAAACCATATCAATCTTATTACCCTAGTATTTTATTTGAATATCATAATTTAAAAAAAAACTAGGAAAATTAATTATGAGAGAAAACAAGAATAAATAACACAAAGAAAAGGAAGAAGAATATTATCTATTTAGGAGATTTACTTCTTGTACTAGCTCTACTCACATAGATCTTGAATTATTATTATAATAAATAAATGTCTCAACTCCCAATGTTGTAAGATGCGTGCCTCCTCCAATAACCAATCATCTCTCTCATTTATCTTATAAAAAAACATAAAACAAAAGTTCACGACCTTAAATTTTTATCACGAACTATTTCCCCCTATGAATCACAGTCTGTTGCATTGGATTTGTATCCCTAGACTGTCACATGGCATGCATGTATATAATCAAAATATCCCTTGTATGATTTGATAAAAAACCATTAAAAAAATTAGAAATAGGCCCACATTCTCTTTGTTCTTCTCGAGTATGATTATCTATGAAATGTTCCTAATATGTTTCCATCCTTCATTTACTTCTTTAAGAAACTTATAGAAACACCCTGAAACTCAAATTCCAAAGACCAGGCTCCCTTTGTGATTGATTTTCTAGTTTATAAAATTTGGGATCCATGAAAATATTTATCTAATCTATATACCATTATATAGGTGATTCACCCTTGAAAAAATATTTATATATTACCGTAACACATGAACTTAAATTACAATATTGAGAATTCCTACCATTCATGAGAATAAAAAACCCAATTCTATCCTTAAGTAGATCTTATATTGGTACCACACTTTACGTGAGCTAACACTAACCTTGATGTACCTGTATATTGAGAAGAATCACCTTTTCATGTCTCACTAAACCCAAAATATTTATTTTACACAATAATGCATTACCCTGATGTGGGAGGCCTTCTTCTTTAACCTAGGTGTACAAGGTAAAGTTCTACCTTTCACTAGCGTAAATTTATTTATATTTAAACAACCATCACTCATTTTGTTTTAAATACCATAATCAAACCAATAAACTTCAAAATATATTCATCCAGAACAACCTATCACCTCACACAATTAATAAAATGATACTAAATATTTCTCTACAACAAATCCTCATACTCAACATCTCCATTTTACTTCATATTTATCCAAGAATACTGTTGAGGAATTGACATTTTTCTTCTAACATACTCCCAGCCACAATATTGGGGATCTGAAAGACTGGTCCATCATCTTAATTTGATCATGTAAATAGGGATAAAAAACTCTAAATCATCAACTTAGTTATGTGAATAATTAATTTTATAACCTTTTTAATATTTACAACTACTTCATAACTTTTTATTAGACAAGCTTTAGTATCCCTATCTTGACCTTCATTATGTTACTTTTTTAGGAAACACACAAACCTAAAATAATAAATGAATAGAAAATTATAGTTTATACTATCATTGATTTGGTCAAGTTTGATTCATCTATGTAATGATCCCCATCAGGACCCTGGTTTAATTGAAAATCGTTAGAGATTAAGTGGTCTCAAATTCAATCAATCAATATGAGGTTCCTTTGATGATATGGATCATTGTTTTATCGACCATCCATCAATCCGAAGTTCATTTTCAAGCCCATCGTTCACAAGTTTTATGATAATCTTTTTATGAGTTCATCCATTACTTGATGGATATTGTTGGTGTGGCCAATTAAGTTTCCTTATTCTAAAGTGAAACTCAGGATCATTAGTGTATAAATCCATCGTTCAACCTCCCAATAAATTTATCAACTTGTGGAGTCTGAAGAAAGGACTTGATTTTGTCTGACATGAGACATATAATTAGTTCCTCTATTTTTTTTACTCAACATCGATCGTTACGTTGAATCAACTATACTTTATAAAATGCTTATGTTTGACTAATATTTCATATTTTATTGATCTTGACTTGGTCTTTAGTTGATCCAAATTTAGTTTGATACTCAATCAACAACCTATTTCAAAATCTTCTTTGACTATTATTTATCTAGAATAGAGTTATAATCTTATTATAATCTCCTTGAAATTTTGACAAAGATTTGGAAAATATGGTTTCAACATTTCTTCACCAATTTTTGATTTGAAGTTCCTAGTTTTTAGAAGTTATCATTAATGTTCTTTTACAAGACCAGGAGTCACAGGTGAGACTTTTTTTGTTCCTTGATAGTACCCTATGGTTTATCAGAATTCTATCTTGGTAACCACTTCACTAACTATTAACATTCATCGTAGATTCATCATTCTTATGGTTAGTTGAAGCTTTTGGACACTTGGATCCATACCTTCACTCACATATATATATAATGTTCATATATTTATAATTATAATGGTAGAAAGGTAGTGCTATGATTATTTGAGATATTAGGATTGGTCAATCTCAGAGTTGGTCATACAACTGGTTGAGATATCAGGTACAATCACAAGGCCCTTCCTGCTCATTATGGTTTGGTAGTATTATAGTAAATTATAGAGTTAGTCAATCAGTGATCACAATAGGCTATCTATCATGGTAGGTCTGTCCACAAATTATTATGATCATGGTTAGTGGATCGATGACACAACCTATTTTTTCACAGTTAGTATGAACTTAAGATATTTTCCAAAAATCTAAATTATAAATTAACTTAAATTATTCAATTCGAAAACCAAACACAACCTGAAAAAATGTTCATGAATTCCAAATTTCAAAAATATAATTAAAAAATTATTCTAATAATAATATTCAATAAAAATGAGATAAAATTTGAAATATTAAAATAAAAAAAATTAAAATTACTTTAATATAATTATCCTAAACAATGTTTTAACAAATAACTATAAATATTTCTTTTTTAAAGCCTAAAAACTAAATCAAATAATTTTTAAAAATTTAAACACTAGAAACTATGATTTTCATTAAAATTTACAATGAATAAAAAATTCATCATAAAATTGATCTAAATTCAATAATCATTCAATTAAAACACATTTTGGAATTAAACACCAATTTAATTTTCAACAAATATATAGAAATATGTATTTATAATATGAAACTTTAGACCCGTGTCTATTCTCGTCATCATCATCATCATCATAATTTTAACACTTTTCATGAATGTTTTTTATTGAAAAATATTTCAAACTAATGTATTAGTTCACATTAATATTTTATCAAAATACCCAATTTTTGTTTTGGATATTTAATTGAAATTTCCTTTTATTTTTTATTGGAATAATATTTTATTTTTTATATTTGAACTTCTCTAAGTCCAAATATATTTCCACTGAACTCGAATCAATTACATTCAAATTATAATATCAAGATATCATTCAAAAACTACTTTTTGATTAATAAATTAAATTTATTCCCTTTTATTAAAATATTTGTCAAATAATCTATTTCATCCATATCTTATTTAGTTTTCTTTGTATTTGGAGAAATGTTTTGAAACTAATACCTTATTCATTAAAATATTCCATTGATGGTGAAAGAACCCTATCCCTTATATTTTTACAAACATTTTGATTAATACTTTTATATTAGATAAAATATTTTTATATTTATATTATTCTCAAAATATTTTATAGAACTAGGTGAATCATAAACCATGTGAATTGAATCTATTATCTCAGATTGTTCATAAAAACTCTTAATTTGTGAATAAATACTCTTATCATATATGTCAAATGAGTTATACACATCATTTATTTAGATTAAATTTGAGCATGATATTTTCATTAACATTCAAATATTTCTTTTGGAAAAATATTTTCTTCCTCGCTCAAATGAAAATTGAAATTTTTGTCAATTATTCCTTTTATTTTGATCTCCTATATAATTAAAATATTTTCTATGTATATAGTGGGTATTATATACTCTTAATAATTAAAAAATTTATTTATATAAAAAATGCATTATGTTGGAATTTCATTGGGTTTAACAAACCCCTTCAGGTATCAAGGACAATTCCATCATATGGAATCATTATTGCTTCCCTTCTTAATAACTCTATGTTTTAATGGCCATGAATAACTGTATCAGGAAAGATTTTTTGAAATTTTAACTATCTTTTCATCATTGAGTTTTATATTTTACACATTTATACTATTAAAATTTCTCCAAAAATTTGATATCACATTCCTTAGTTTGACTGTCATCAAAACATTGAGAAAATAAGACAAGCATTTCTTGTACTCATTTACCTTGTGAGAACACTTCCAAGGATGATAAGATAATGAATTCATTTGTCAAAATAATTGTTAAAGTAAATATTTATTCACTTTAATTCATTAACGTGCCCAATAATATTATGTATATGATTGGAGATTAATATCCCTTAGGTCACCATGAAACTAATGATTTTGAATCCTTATGTGAATCATTATATACTTATCAAAATCATCTAGATTCACGTGTTGAACAAATTCAATGAATGGTTTCTTTGGAGGGGTTTATTTCAACACATTTAATTTTATTTTATAGGGAAAATTTTCTTAACTTATAAGACTCAAGAGTTTCATGAATTTTTTTCTCTAATTAAATTATTAATCTCAAAGTTATGTTTTATAATGATTATTTTATTCTTCAATAAAAGAATATTTTATTATATGATTATATTTTTTATATATTTAATAACAACATTTATTAATGTTTTCCCACTATAACTGGTACCCTTTTTGAACTCATCATATCCATTAATATACTAAGATCCATATTTCACTAAGCAACGAGTCCTATTTGGAATTACTCTTACCACTTAGTGATTTAGTCGAGGCATCTTCCAAATTATATCATATAACTATCTTGGATTGTTGGGAGGATATTTATTTACCAATCCAACATATAGATAATATCAAAACCATTCCAATAGTATCCTTACTCTCAAGGACCCTTAGATAAGTGTAACCCAAATTTCAAAATGGTTTTTGGTGAATTAAATATTAGGGATTTCTATTCACAAAATTCCTTATAAAAAATAATAAATTTAAACCCTAATTTTGAAAAATATACCTAAATGAATGATTTATGTATTAATATGTGTTTTTATTAAAATGAATATAACACATAGTAGTTTTTAATGGATTTATAATATATCTATGTTATCTGATTTTATTAAAATTATATGTATGAATGATTTAATGATTTAGTTTGGAATTACAGTCCTTCCATTGGATAAATCTGTACAAACCATATTGATGCCTAACTATTTACACAAATAATATGTAATGAAATATCCCTGGTTGACATGAAACATCACCCATAATGTCCCACCATAAAAAAGAGATAAAAAACACCCAAATGATGTCTCATGAGAAACTAAAAATAAATAAATAGATAAAACATTGGAATAAGAGTACACAACCTTGTGAAATGAAATTTCAAGGCAAATAGTGAATCAAGAAAATAAAATCAGACAAGTTAAAATAAAAATCTCTATGTAACCTTCTACCAACACCATAAAAACCCACTTTGCTGACATAGACATACAAGATATGTTGGGGAACTAAAAGATGCTCTTCCCTTTACCAAAGTACTCCAAAAATATATATAAACTCCCAAAGGGAAAATTAGTGTGTGAACACTAAATCCTAGAAGGATACCAAAAAATAATCTATAGAAACCCAAACCTAGTGAAACTGTTCATTTTATATTTAAAGTAAAATCAAAAATTAAATCAATTCTAGTTATAAAATAATATTAGTAAAACTTACTTTGGTTTTAATAATATCATTTCACATTCACATAAAGCCAAAATATGACAATTACATGAAAGGTTGAATAAGGGAATAAAAAGAAATATCTATAGAATTATCATAACATAAAAATAGTATACACCATAATGTATTAAACCAAGAACAAGTGGCCAATATCCTAAGGGGATATGTATATGGACATATAGAGAAACACTAGTTGACATAATTTGAATAATACCCAAATCAAGTCTACCCATATTCTATAAATATTATAATAATAATCTCTGAGTGGTGCCAGAGTCATTAAGTTTTTCATATGTCCAGACATGATGCACCCAATGTTTATAGTGTGATACATTTTCAAAAATATTAAAATAAAAAATTCTCAAAATTATAAAATTTTATTTCATATTGAAGCATCAAAACTCCCATGTTTTAAAATCATTTTTTGGTTATTATATCATTGAGATGTTTTATTAAACACATGATGTGCATAAATTGTTTTTAAATAAAAACCCCTTTAATTTGTTTAAGCCTCTAAAGATTAAATTTTAATAAATCAACCTATTTCCCAAACCAAACCAAAGTAATTTACAAAAACATCATGTTTTTTCTGACTTAAAACCATTTTATAAATACACTTACCTTAATAATAGTGGAAAATAAGTCTCCTTCGAGAAACAGGATTATAAATAAAGAGATATGATCCTCACAATCCTATATCCACAAGAACAAAAATAAATTTTCTATAAAACCACTAGATCTAGAAATTATATCCCAATTAGGTTCCGATGTAAAAAAAGGAATGAATATCCTTTATATTGTTTTCATAAAAATGTTTTTTATCTATTGAGAACTAAATTTTTTTAATAATTTTTTGTTAGAAAGTAAATAAAAGTGTTGAAATTTTCTTATTAATGTATTTCTATGATGTTTTTAGAGGAAGTTAAAAAGTTAGAATGTTTTTTATGAAAATTTATTATAATGTTTGATGATGAAATGTTTTTCCAAAAGTTCCAACATTAATAAAATATCACTATTCAACTTTTTTTTTTCGAATGGGATGTTTGAGTCACTAGATGAGGATCAACCAAAGATAGGTTTTATGAGAATCTTAAAGATATTTTATTAACAGAAGGTCCTCAAAAAAAGAGTTGGTAAAGTGTAACATGGATAGAGCCTCTAAAGGTTATCCTAGTCTAGCAGGCTTTAGAGATGTTACTAAGGATGATAATAGATATATAATTGATTGTATATATGGCCATTGTGGAAATAATACATCCTTGTAAGGTGAAAT
Organism: Viscum album; assembly: GCA_963277665.1. Lineage (NCBI taxonomy): Eukaryota > Viridiplantae > Streptophyta > Magnoliopsida > Santalales > Viscaceae > Viscum > Viscum album. The sequence goes on from OY728160.1 coordinate 643,585,904, forward strand.
GCTGGCCCTCATCAACGCGGTCCATTTTCCAAGGAAATATAATTGGAATGACATTTGGTTCTAATGTGACTCGATGACCATAGTGTAAGATATGAGGTTCGAAAACATTCATTTTTCACGGAGCTTCACAATAAGATGGCCAGACTATATGGTCAAGCTCTCCATAAATAATTACATAATCACACATGCCTTTTGGGAATCCAATGCTCTTGCTGATGCATTTTTAAGAAAAGGAGTGACCAAAGATACCTTCACTCATACATATACTCTACCCCTGGATCTTCTATATATTCCTATAAAAGGACAAATGTAAAATCCCATATTTATATTTTGTCAAACTTTATTGTTTTTTTAAAAAAAATATCTATAATGCTCATTTTTCTTATAAAATAATGGGATTTTGCACACAATCATGGGGTAAACCAAATATATATCATTAGATAAACTTGATTTGAATGAAGGTAATAAGTCTTTTTGATTAGTTTACGGGGCTTCATAAAATGTGAAATAAATTAAAAGGGGAGATGTCTAAGAAATGAGAAGTAATATTTTGAGTTTTATTTTTGGTTATTTAAATGAAAAAATCAAAATGAAAAATATGACTAGTTCCCTGGAAAATAAAAGTTTCATGTGAAAAAGGTCTTTAGATGTTGAAATAGTGTAACCAACAATATTTATCAACTTGATTTTTTGGGAATTTTTTTTAAAATGTTTTTAAGTTGAAATGATTTTTTATATGAAAACTATAAAAAGTTTTATTTTGTTTATTTATGAAAAATATGGATAGATGTAAAGTCATCAGATGAAGGTCCATGCCACAATATTTCATCTTACAACCTTTTCTTTTTGTCTTGAAAGAACTAGTTTATATATATTTATTAGAGGAAAGTTGACCTTATGCAAGAAACTCTGATCCATTGGAAAAATATTTCTTATAGCCATCAGTTGGAGGGTGATTTTGAAGAATAGTAGTTGAATAAAAGAAAAGAATGATCAATGTTAGGATAACAAGAGAGAATCAGTGGGATAAAGCAATGTAGAGAAGTGGTATTCTGTGATCTGATGAAATTTCTTTAAAAGGTTTCCATAAAAACATTTCATTGAATAAAGGAATTTCAAATTTTTTTTCTGAATAAAATTATATCAGGTAGAGTTTTTGGTGATTTAATAAAATATTTGTTAAAAAATTTTTAGTACTCATTAATCTATTCTATTTTTCAAAGTGGTTTGTTATCTATTCATGTTCAACAACATTTTTGTGATTTTTTTAATGTCTTGAGTTAAGGAAGTTTGAATTATGTGTGATAATTGGATAAATCACGATTCTTAAAGAATGTTAACAAATATTATTGAATGTTTGAGAAGAATCTAACTAATTTCAATTAATTGGGAAATATTTATTTTTGAATGTCACAATATAGGAAAATGAAATTAGTTACCTTCCTTTTCTACTTTAAGAGAACTTATGAAAGGGAATAAAAGGATAATATGATAGATGAGTTAGACAATTATTCATATATATGGAAAAATGAATTGATTTAAATTGTATGTTAGTATGAGTTTCTAATATAAGGTCACTTTCATGCTGAAGAAATGTACTAGAAAACGTTTTGATCAAAATCATCAGATGAAGTTTTCAGTTTAGAAGGACCAGATAGTATTTTTTAGAAAAAATTGACATATTGAATTTTAGGTGCAATCATTTTTAAAATTATATAGATCTCTTGTTATAAATTAGGTTCATTTTCAGTGAGTCACACCAATGGGATTTCAGTGGACATAGAAAAGGGTGAACTAAATAAACACTTTCATATAGAGAAAATTAGATAGGTTTTCTAGAAAAACCTTATTAAAGCTACTTTAGAACTATTAAAATATTTTATTGGGGATTATTCTTATAGTAAAAACATTATTAACTGGCAGGAGATAGTATAATCATTCCATTTGGGAGATATAAATATTATAATGGGTTTTGGATCAAATTTTAATTCACTTCTTTCTAATAGTGAATTTGTTTGGACTAAAAGGAGTCACTATGGAAAGGATGTGGGTTCTCAAAATGAGTTTGAACCTAATAAATCATGAATGCCTTGTTTTGTTTGTTATATTTTCATACTTGTGATATTGTTATAAAATTGGATAAAAAATAACTATAACAAGTTATAGGGGTTAAATTTAATAATTTTTGATTTTTTAAAAAGAAAACCACCAATTCAACCCCCTCTTCTCTAGGGTTAATTGATTCTATGGAATTTCAATGTAGATATATCAAGAGAAGAATTAATAAGAGGAGAATAAATCAGATAAAAATTGAACATACCTTGAATATATACACCAAGAATAAAGGAAAGTTTTCAATGATCCACAGATAGGACTCTATAGAGACCGAGGGAGTGGTTTGTTTCATCCTAAGATAGATTAGGATGTGCTTAGGTATTAAAAATAAAAATATAATTGTGGTAAAATAAAACAATCAAGAGGTTCAAATCAGGGTTCACAATTAGGATATATATTTTAAAAGAAATTTTCCGACAATGTGGTTCCTTCTTCCCTTAAAAAAATAGAATTACATGATTACCTTAGTGGAGATCGATGAATTTAAAAACTATGATCAATCCATTAGAATCTTTTAGGAAACATCCAATCTCTTAATTGGTTTTTTATGATCATCATATGAACATATAAAGTAGAATCCAACCCAAACACAAGAAAATATGTCTTTGAGAATCAAAACATAAATAAACTATTTAAATAATGTACCTAGAAATCTCAAATGACAGTAGTTGTATTCTTTCTCAGTAAAGGAGAATGCTGGATGAAGATCATGAAGTAATGAAAAAAACCATTCTACCTATGTGGAGGGTACACCAATAAATTGATCTATGATCATATTAAGAGGATACCCGAGTATTGAAGTGGTTCTAGTACCTCTGTCTCTGATGATGAATAGTGGTATGGGGGGAAGAGAGAAATGAGAGGCTTATACAAAATTTCAAGTCTACAATAGGATAGATCACATTCAATTGTATATCCATCTGTGAAAAATTTCATTAAATTATAATGCGTTATCCATATTAATGTATCCATATTCATTTATTTCCATGATACTATTTTGGATACGATTTTTCCCCAAACTCTCTTCATTTTGAATAAAAAAAATTATCAATAATTTTATCTGTATTCTATGTCCTAATTGAGTGACCTTAAGGGACTTGGTAGTGTTAACAACAACAAATAAATCTCTATTTCATAGATGTAAGAAAAGATCAGCCTATATAAAAGCATTAATGCTACTCAAACTACTATGGAGTTTGGAGTGATCACCAAAAAACATAATCATACCTCTATATGAGCCTGTTGACCACAATATGTATTATTTATAACATATGTAACTTTTATAATATCTTTGTCCATGACATCGAGTGGACACTATAAATAGAAAATTTTAATCTAGTATAATCCTCTCATCATTTACTTCATTATAAAAAAAGACTAACTAATTGAGTGAATACATCACATGTCATTCATCTATCAAATAAGTATATCACATGTCACTTATCTAAGTAGTTAAAGTCATAATATATAAAATAACTAATCATGCCCATGTATTTCCTCAATCTAGTTCAATCAAGGCCCAAATTCCTTTTGTTGTCATACATGTGGATAAATCACATATTGGTTACAATCTAACCACAGAAATGATCATCAACATTCCAAACCAACCCCCATATTATCTAAGATCATATATTGACTTGTATAACAAGAGTATCAATGTATGAATGTTATTATTATAGGTACCTATCCAACCTTTGGTAAGAGGGATTAATAATAAGCATAAAACCTAAGTATATCTATACTTTTATGTCATTCCATGAGATACACTTTAGTAAAGCAGTTCAAGTAATAAGTCGCTACTTATTACCTCAATAATATATTCTTCAATATCTCATAAAAAACCCATTATAATGGATATTAGAATCTATTCCAGCTATCCATTATATATCATTATAACCCATTATACTTCCTGATGATCACTGGTTAAGTAAAAATCATAGCTTATACTTTGAGGCGATATTTATCATTTGACCATTAATGTAAAATATATTGCTATAAACATGAATGATATATAAATGGATATTTAATTTATTATAATTACATGATACATTTCAATCCATTACCACCAATATATTTTATAGATTTGACATGAACCTCATCTGGTTACTATAGTAATGGATTCATTTTCCAAAAACTACATCCATGTGTAAATTTTCTCACATCCATATGTGACCATCTGATAAAATAATCCCACTAACTAATTAGTGTGTAACATTTATGAATACAAATATTTTTAGTAATGGTGATATTTAGGAATCATATTCTTTAAGTTCAACTAATTTAAATTATATTTAAACCCCTTAACTTCATAACATCAAATGTTATAATGTTATATTTTGTTGAATACTTTAGAAATATTTCTAAGTATATCATCATAATCATTGAAACCTTCTCTGTTAAACATTTCACTTGAAATATTTTATAAATAATGTAGCTATTTACATTTTCACTTTGTGAGAACTTCCAAAAAACGTTTATGATATAGTGATATCCATTTTATTAGGGTAAATAATATAATTATTTAAATTTATTTTTTACTATCATTCCATAAAATATATTAAGATAAAGTGATACCAGATTCACTATAGTAAACATATATAGCCATTTACATTCTCTTTATCAATATTTCATAAACCTTTTATGATGTAAAGTGAATTTTACTTTGTAACTAAGCAACCATAACAAGGATATTTACTTTTCACATAGAAACTAAATGTTACTATTTATATTTTTCATTACTCTAATATAACATAATTATTTTGGATATTAAGAGAAAAATCACTCAAAATCATATTATAACAATATTTTATTTGTTAACTTTCAACTTCTCTAAGTTCCTACATACTCTCACTAGCCTCTTAGACATCATATTATCATCAGAATATATTTCTATGATTAATGAAAAACTACCATGAGTTTTAATAAATAACATTATTTTATTTTAAGAGGAATATTAAATGAATAATCTATTGTTTCTAAATCTTAAATGGTATTCTATGTTTTTTGAGACATTTCATTTTGTAAAGAATATTTTATTGAAATATCTCTGGAATGGATGGAAGGAACACATTCCCTCATACTTTAATGGATATCTTGATATATAATTTTATCCTAGATAAACACTTTTATCCAAATATTTTTCTAAAAAATTATTATAGAAATATAGAGAATTGTAAACCATGTGTATACATTTAATCATCTCATAAAAACCATTTTTTTATCAAACATGCTGCATTATCAAATATGAGAAGTGAGATGAATATATACTTCTTTTACATAGATTTATCCAATATTAACACAATACATTACATTCAAATTCTTTATGTAGTAACTATATACTTCATCTCATGAATATAAACTACAAGTTGGGTCAATTATTCCTTTAATTTTTAACTCATGTATATTTACAACACATTTTAAAATATGAATTCGATATGAAATACCCTTCAAATATTGATGAATTAATTTATATAATATCCTTAATTTATGTGGATATTATATGGAGTTTAATAATGTACATCATGTATATCATAGATAATTAAATATTATGGAATTATTAACATTACTTTCTTGACAGCCATAGGCTTCAATGAGCTTGATTTTATTCTTGAAGAAGCATTATTGAAATTTTCAACTAAATTTTATTCTTCTTGTTCAAGACTTTTCCAACTTGTACTATATGTATATTAATAGAATCCAACCATTGTATTCCCAATTCATCCATTGTAAACACTTTGATAATATCAGGTAATTTTTTTAATTGAATCTAATCATATTTTCATAACATTTCCATAAATTTCAATAGTATAAATAACCCAACCAGAACAATCCATTTTTTCTCCCCATTAAAGCATGTTATATAATTAAACTAATCATAAACCATGTTTTAAAAAACCCATCTCATTTTATTTAAACAAGCATTGTTTACAAGCAGTTATAATAAGATAAATGCGTTATTTTACACATATTATGATGAGTATATCCATGATTGAATCATACAAGTCATTAATGTAGTAACTCCTTTACTTCATTGTTTTAAAAAATTCAAACTCTAATTATTTTTATCTTTTTAACCTTCTGTATATTTACAAAACATAGTAAAACATGTAATTGATATCATATATCTGTCAGAACAATTTAATTTATTTCTATAACCAATAAAGCTTTAAGGATACTTTTAGTATCACACTATCATTAATATATTCAATAATATTTAATATAATTTGACATAACCAATCATATTGTGTATATGAGACTGAAATAATTGATATACCCAATCATATTTAATATATGAGTCGAGACTAAAACTCATTTGGTCTTTTTTTTATATAATGTATTGGAAACCTTAATCGAATTCTTCCATGCTTACATAAGAATATATAATAACTAATTAAAAATTTAAAGAGTTGTTTACTCAAGAAGGAAATATCATAACACATAGAATTTTTCTGAAGAAGTTTTCGTATGTTTCCAGATTATGGAGTAGCTTACATTAAAAATCTCATTTTCATGGATTAATTAAAATGTTTTATCTTGATGATTATGATGGTTATACTAGGGATATATATAAAATTTAAGTTTTTTATCATACGAATATCATTTCTTATATATTCTTATTAAGGTATTTTAATGAAAGTTGTCTCAATAAAACTGATGACCCTGTATGTTATATCCATTTAGCCATACAATATCCATATTTCAATAAATAAATGACTCTTCAATGGAATTAAAATCACCTATTAGTTATTTATGTATGGAATAATCGTAATAAAAATAGTTTTTCTTCATAGTTAATTGAGTGGATAACCATTTATCCAAATCCATCATATGGATTCACTCAATTCTATTCCTCATACATCCCAAAACTTTGGGGGTTTCACAGATTAGTGTAATCGAAAGAAAACATCAAAAAAAGATAACAAAATACAATCTAGGGGAACACTACTATGGAATGAAACTACCAATTGAATGATCTTGGATCACTCATTACTTGATTTCCTGAAAAAACATAATCTAGGGGGAACTTTCTATGCTATAAAACTACCCAGTTGGATGATCAAGGTGTTGAAAAGTGTCTCTTTGGAAGGAATCTCACACTTAGATTCATTTGGGGTTTTATTTTAAGGTACCATCAATTTTATATACATCATATACAAATTAAAGTCACAACTATTACATCATTTGTAATTATTATTGTCCCATGTTTTATTACCTTTATACATATTCATGATTATTATAGTTTATTTTTGGGATCCCAATTCCAACCACCAAATTAATGTGTTTAGACAACATTAATGTTAAACTATTTACACATTACAATAGTTTATGTTAATCACATAAAAATAGAAGTCAAGTTTAATAATATATTCCCAAATGTAGCATATTCATATGGTATGTGAATGTTGCATGTGAAGGTAGAGAGATACATGATATTAACAAACACTACATGAGTAAGCTTAGAGAAATAGATAGACAACCCAATTCACTTTCCAATCCAAGGAATGACTCTAGGAAAGTATGTTGTCCAACACCAATTCCCTCTAACCAGGGAGAATTTACCCATTATAGAGTTATATTCATGAAAAATCTAACACCTAATATTTATAAACTATTCCCAAAAATAGGTCTCATTATTAAAATTAAAATTAAAAATCACGGTCAAGGTAAATAATTTTTTTTATAATATTAAACATATCATTATGTTCAAGGATCAGCCCTAGAAGCAATTCATCATATAGATTTTCAAATAAAGTCATTCATAATATAAAAGATATATAACTATGAAAAATAGTCTATAACCATTAAATAAATGAACTGTTCAAATATTTAAACAAGTGATAAACATTTATTAAAAATTTCATAAATAAATGATTGTTATAAACCCTTTTATAATTTTATCTTTGAAATTATAAACATTCCATAATTTTGAATATAAACTCTTTATATTATTTTCCATAACAATTATTTAATATTTATCATAATATGGCATTTTCCTTTTTAATATATAATATTAAATAAATTATGAAATATTTTTAATGAAATTTTTGTTATGTAAAACTTTTAAATAATCTAAATATAACATACTTAATTATTATTTAAACCTTGATAATATCAGTTATCTAAACACCTTTGTACGTGGCTTAAATAATATCCATATAAATACCCTTTATTTTGATCAATTTAAAATTGATTAATTATGAAATAAACATGAATCGTAATGATATTTAATAAATAAAAATTTATTTATTTTCCAAAATATGAAACATTTAAAAAAAATTAATAAATAAATTCTAATTATAAACATTTTTCAAATTAGAAAGAATATAAATAGTTATATTCTTTTCAATATGAACCCTTTCACATTTTATATTAAATGGAATTTATATGATATCTCATGAATTATAAACATTTTATAGTGAAATATCTATTATATAAACATTTTTTATATAATCTAAATATTATATATGTTTGAATTTATAAACTATTTATAAATATAGTTTCCATATTTCTAAATAAATTATATTTTTATATCATATATCCAGCTATTTAATTTGTTAAAATGTATTAAAACAATATTTATCCATTAAACAAAAAAATTTAATAGAGAATTAATTTATAAAAAACTTTTATAAATTTATATAAATATTTCAAAATACCATTTTCATTTCTTATTAAGAATTTATAAATAACATTATTCAATTAGGAATTTAATCCTTTTGATTAAAATAAAATATTTTTTTTAAAAAAAGAGTAATATATATATATATGAATTTTTTATATTTATTTTGAGGCTTGAAAAATAACATTTTAAAATTAAATCATATTTTTCTTAAATTATTAAACATGTTGATTTGTCAAATAATCCAACCCTATGATACCATTGTTTGGTTGTGTGCGGTCATTATATGACCATATGCAATGGAAGAAAACCAAAACACTAGTATATATATCATTTATAATCTACACATAAATAATATGTATAAAAAATATACCTATAAATCACTGATGGCAACAATATTATTATTTTTCTTTGATGGATAATTCTTGATGAACATGATTAAGTAGTGAACAAAATCACTCTACCTACAGGGGGTACACCGACCAATGGATTTGTGATCGTATCACAAGGATACTAGAATTATGAAGGGTTTCTAGAACCTTAATCTCATATGATTTGTAGTGGGATGGATGGAAGAAATAAATGAGAGGCTTTCTCACAATTACTTATCAATAATTGGAGGGATCAGATCCTTTTATATATCCATCCATGACACATTTCACTAAATGAAAATTCATCAACTATATTATTGTATCAATATAAATGTATTCCCATAAATCATTGAATATTATTCAATAAGAAATCAAGATAATTAATTTATTCATAATGGATTGTAATTGATAATAAAACCATTCGTGAGAAATAAATATATATCAAATATATATGTATTTATTGTCATTTGTATTTAATAATCACATTATAATACATGAATCAAATACATGAAATTAAATATACACTATATATATATATATATTATTTCATATCTAACATCACCCACACTATTGGATTGGTTAGTTGTATGGTTTAAAAAACCATGCTGAAACTATGTGAAATGCCATTGGAGCCTCATAGTACGAGACCACATGGTTACTATATAGTTTTATTGATCATGTTCTTAAAGCTTGAACCAACCTTATTTTACCCAAATATCTTCATTTGGAAACCCTATTTCTCATAAGCCTCTAAAAACTCTAAATAAATAAACTGTGATTAAAGAAGAACATACTAATGACCTAGATGGTTCAATAATTCTCCGGACCATTATAGTTTTCTTCCCCCAGAAATCACTCAAGATTTATAATTAAGTAAGAGATAATTTGTCTTCCTTGTAATCAATGGTTCTCACTCTCTAATCTCATGTCTATCATGTTTTCACAACCAAATGCACAAGAAAAGTGTATTTTTTCACTACATAGTTCCATATTCTAGAGATTCATAATCTGAGATGGTTATTCAGCCATAGAGGTGTCAGGACCAAGAAAAACATCTTCTAACTCAAAAACATGGGATGGGTTTGATTGATACCTCCGGATATAAGAAATAACAGAAACATCATAAATTAACACTGACAAAGATGAAAGGTCCAATGAATAACACACTTTTTTCAATATGTTCAATGATTTTAAAAGGGCCAAAACACCATAGTGTCATCTTACCTTACTAACCCAATGGATGATGACCAAAGAGAAGTGTAACTTTGAGAAAAAGCCAATCCCTTACCTCAAGATCAAACAGGAGGTGAAGATAGAATGTGTTGGACATATGATGATTTTGATCCATTTCCATCCTATTTTGAAAAAAGATGCACCTTCTACATCATCTCATCAATAAGGATTGGTCCAACCAAGGACCACTATCCTAAATTGAACAAGGGAGAGGGAGGTCTACCTGGCCACCCATACAATGATTTAAAGGGAACCATATTTATCAAATAAAACTGACTATTTTTATAGGTATATTTGACTAAAGGCTGATTCTTTTCCCATGAACAACTAAAATAAAGCACACATGATCAAAGAATATCCTCAAATATCTAAATTATTTACTTCATATTCCCATATTTTTGAGGGTGATGCAATATTCTTAATTTCATATTAGAACCCATCACCTCTTATAAACCATTCCATAAACTTTATCTAAACCAAATTACTTTGTCAAAAACAATTATATAAGGATCTCCATTGAGCTTCACGATCTCTCAAACATACAAGCATATGAGTTCTGATACATTTTTCGTCTCTTAAATTGGATGGAATGATTTTATTTAATAAGTTGCCTAATAATTTCACAAATAAAATCCTTCCCACTAAGTGTCAATTTAAAACTGATGATGAAGTAAATAGAGAGATCAACACCCTTCCACACCAAAATGGGTAATGTTTCCAGCAAATTGGAAAGACTCTAATGCTTCCCCTTAATCCTTTTTAAAGTTTGGAAATGAGACAAAAAATCTATAACTGGACACGTCATACCAATCCCCCAATACCAAAATTTCATGTAATAGTACATCTGGGTTGTCCTAGGTTTTATGAAATAATAAGACTGTTGTCCACTATCCACCATTTTTTTTCCTTAGAAATACCAGAACGACCAACTAACCTCAGGAACAGAAAGAACCAACGGATGACTGAGACCAACCACCTGAGGTCTCTCCACCATTAAGGATTTTAATGAAACTCTAGAAATCGATGCCTTATACTTTATAAATCCAGATTATGTCTTCAAATGATGATTAATCCTTCATTAAATCTAAGAGACCAACCCACCGTCCTCTTCCACTCCCAAGATAACCTCAACATACAAACTTATCATAGACCACTCATCCACTTATGACTTTAGGGAATGAGTTGGAAAATTCATTCTTAGTGTATCATTGAGTACAATACATTTTTCAAGATTATAATAAATATAAAAATCCAAATTCAATATGTACCCAACCAAGTGTATTTGTTTCAGGTTCAGATCCATTTGAGTAAACATATACTTAAATATCTTATGATCTAAATATACCATAAATTTCTCCTTAAAGAGAGAGTGGTTCCCTGTTTTGAGTGTTTTCATCATGAGTGGGAACTCAACATCACTAGTAATATAGTTCTTATCTTAAAGGAATAATTTCTAAGAGATATATTATACCACCTTTTTTTATTGCATCAAGATACACCCCAATCCAATATGTGAGGCACCATATAAAACATCATAGATCAAATCTGGTTTTTGAAGAATCAGAACAAGAGATAATATCAATATCACCTTTGGATAATTGAAAGATATCTAAAATGTATCATTACAATCATACTAAACATAATTATGTGTTAATTATGTCAATATAAATGAAATCTTAGGGAATTCATGAACAAAAAACTTGTACTAACCAGCTAGGCCCAAGATGTTCCAAATATTAAACACATTTCCATGTTTCTCCCATGATATCCCAACTTTAATCTTTTCTAGATCCACATAGATTTCCCTATCAGATATATTATGGCCTAGAAACATTAATTATTGAATGAAAATTTAACATTTGGAAATATTACCATACAATCAATGTTCTTTCAATATTCTACAGATGATATCAAAATGATCCCACAATTCGTCCTCTAACTTATCGTAAACCATGATATCATCCATAAAAATGACAATTAAAGTCTTAAAGAACTAATGAATTATATATTTAACAAATTATATACATAACACATATGAATTAGTTAAAATGAATGACATAACATGAATCTCAAAATTCCAATACTGACTCCTACATGATATCATAGTTATACCTGCTTCTAAAAATAGAAATTGATGGTACCGTGATCACAAGTTTATCTTGGAAAACCGTCTATGTACCCTGAGTTGATCAAAGAGATCATCAATCCTTGGAAATGTGTATTTTTATTAATAGCCACCAGATTCAAATTTTAGTAATCAATATAAAGTTTGAGTATTTCAATATCCTTTTTTACAAAGAGAATAGGAGAAGCCAAATGTGATATAATAGGATGAATATATCCCTTGGCCTCCAGATCATAAATATGAGCATTAATAACCTTTAACATTGTAGGTAACATATGGTATGGTGTAATAGAAATGGGTATCATACCATGAAGGTGTTTAAGAGTGAATTTGACCTCTATTTGGAGATATTACTAAGAAAAATTATTAGGAAAGACCTCAAGGGTATGAAATCACCCTTATAGTATGAATAATATTAAATCAAGAAATAAAAAACCATAAAACATCATAAAAAATTCCATGATATCATTACAGCATAGGGATAAAATGTACCCTCCCTAATCTAGAATCCCACTTACCCTGAAAGGCATGTGAGGCTCACTTGGGAAATGAAAACTGGACTTAGTGATAGTAACAATCGGTTTATACCTTAACAAATATAATCCAATCCCTTCCAATAATAAGGTTGAATATATCAAGAACAAAAATTTAGAAATTACACATAACTTTGAAGTTATCTATAGTCACCCAACATTCAAAACATTTAAAAATGTTTTATGACCTGTTTCTTATTTGCATGGAATGATCTAACATGAATTAAATCAGATATAAACATAACTTTTATTATATAAAATATTGACTTTTACCAATATCAAATATGTCCAGAACCATAGGGGATAAAATAAATTCCATACCTCAAACTGTATCTATCCCTACTTCAGATTCTTCTTTTGCATACTCTATTATATATAGATTTACAATATTAGTTCCTCCATAAGAATTCATTACTACTAGAGTATCCTCATTTGGTTTATAATGATATCCCCCACCCTTCAATGATTCATAATGAACCTATGATCCTTTGGTAATAGTGGATCCCACTATTCTTAGAAAATTCTCCCACAAAAACATTTATAGTGACTGGATTTTGTACGATGATAGTATATCCTTGGTGATTCTGTTGAATTCGTATTAGTATGAATAGGCATGCCCCACTGATGTTAGTTTATCTCCTACTCTCTGGATAAATCCTTTGAAACTTGTCTCGATGTAAACTGGTTACCCATACATTTCCTTTTCTATCTAGAAGAAACATCTTGGATACCTACCATTATAATTGAATCCCCACATAATCTCATCTTCCAAGATATGTCTACCTGAACCATAGTAGTTTTATCGACTACCTCAATAAACGTTGGTTGGGATAAGAGAATAAATTTCAACTAAATATTTTACCTCAGATCCATATCAAAACTTTGAGATTTATGGTAATCATTAGAAAGAAGCTTGGGTTATAGTTGAACCAACTTAGCTAAATATATGGCATACGTAAAAACCAAATTCTCCCCTTTCTCTTAAGTTCCTGGTTATTTTAAAATCATAGTTTTTTGGATATATCTATTGTTTAAATGTCATATTAATATAATCCTAGGTAATATCCTCATAAAACATAGATTTTAGGATTGTTTTTCATCATTTTCTTTCTGATCCTTTGTACATGTATGTGAAAAAACCCACCTTAGATTCCTTTAGAGTTTTCAAGAAGTGGAATATTCTATAAACCCACTTGGAAAATCCTTCATAGTTGAAGGGTCCTTTGTCACCAAAGAAGATATATGGGTTCTTCTTTCTTAATTTTTATCTATGATCCACTTTCTTTCTCTGGTTTCCCACACCCACCTGATTTATAGTCTAAATAGATCGGATAACAACTTCTATTAATGAAGAAATTTCTGGATTGTTTTCCAGCTGAAAATGTCTATCATCTCTCCCTTCTAGATTTGGAGGAGCTCATCTAAGAGGAATTTTTTAATAGACATAGAAGACAATATCCAGTTAGTTAAAGAAAAAATTCCGGAATCAAAATACAAACATCAAGAATCAATACTAAAAAACTTAAAAAGTAATATTTTAAATCATAAATCGATTAAACAAAATAAATACAATAAATTAATAGAGAAAATTTTATCTAAATAAAAATCAAATTAATTTCATCTATTAACCTCAAAAACCAAGATCAATCTTGATAAAAATACATGACTACCCTTGGTAAGTTGAGTTTAGAAACAAAGGTGAGTTAGTGAGGCACTATTTTTCACTTACTACCTGAATTATTATAGTCATAACTCCTATTTACCATATACCCTAAGATAACCCCAAAAGTTTCGTAAAACTTAATTTTTCGTAAATTCTTTGATACTATTTTTAACAAACCAATAAAGATGAACATGGAACATCACCCAAGATAGCCCACCATGTGGTCGAGATCAATAAAAAACCAAAGGATGTGTTATGTGAAACTAAAAAGAGATAAATAAATAGACTGTAACATTAAGGAATAGTAAAAAACCTTGTGAAATATACAACCAAATTCAAAAAAACCTAAAGATATAAAAGAAAATATAAATTCCATGTATCCATGTGACCACCCGTTAGTTCCATCATGGCCCACTATAAATATGAAGTTATCCATGACAAGCCAAAAAAAACATTATGCATTTACCTTTACTAAATTTCTATAAAATGAGATTTGAAGAGTCTAAAAGGAAAAAGTAGGGTGAGATCCTTAATGATGAGTAGTATACCTATCAGTAACAATTAGTTCTAGATTTAAGAAAAAACTAGTTATTAAACAAATTTAAATTGTAAAACCTTTTTAGTAAAACATACTTTGGTTTTCATAAATTAATTTCATATTAAAAAAACTAGGAATATAAAAATACATGAATTATAGTTTGATGTCATAAATATATGTATCTATAGAATTACCACACTGTAAATTGTTGAGCAATAAACATGGTATAACATCATAATGTGTAAAACCTAGAACATGTGGGATAGATCCTAAGGTAATATGTATAAGGACATGTGAAGTAACACTAGACAATAGAACATGAATCTTATTGATATTGAGTACATTTATAATCTATTGATATCACAAGAATAATCCCCCAGTTTTTCCACACTCAATATTTTTTAAAGATATCTGTACCTAATTTACCAAAGGTTCCCAATGTGCTATTTTTCCTAAACATTAAAATATACCATGATCACAATTTAGAAACCAATTTAATAATAAAAAATCACCACCCCCATTTTTGAGAATATTTTTTATATTTATTATATCGTTGAGATGTTTCATCAAACACATACTGTAAATAAATTATTCTAAATAAAAATCCTTTGGAACCCCTATGTCACCCAAGATGAAATATAATAAAATGAAAATTTTTCACAAAATAAACATAATGAATTTAAAATAAAAAATAAGTGTTTCATGGGTTAACACTATTTTAGGGAGACAACTACCTCATGAATGGAGGAAAACAATTCTCCTTATAGAAAATAGATTGGAAAGGGGGAGATCTGGTACTATGATAATAGATCAAAAATAATCAATATCAAATCCCCATAAAACCCATGCAATTTTATAATGAAATACTAATCATGTTGAAATAGAGTAAGGGGGAGAGAGATTAAGTGAAGATATAAGAAGAGGAGAAGAAACCAGATAAAAAATTGAAGATAACTTGAATATATCATTATTAATGAAGGAAATTCACCATAGATCCAATTATAGTATTCTCTAGAGAACTGCAGAGAGGTTTGTTTTGATATTAATAGAGACTTAGGGGTGATTATATATAAAACCAACCAATATATTTTGGTGAAATTATAACTTTCAAGATCTCCAGATTGGGGAAGCTTGTTAGGACACCAAGTTTAATAAACCATGCACCAAAAGTGCGGTTACCAATTACCTATAAAAAATATAGGCACATGGTTACTTGGTGAGAGACTCAATGTTTTAAAAATCAGGGTCAAGTCATGATACTCATTTGGAAAACACCCACACACTAACACTATTTTCTTACAGATTCACACAGTTTGAAAAACAGTGAAAAGTGCCACCAGGGACTTATAGTGTCATACCGAATAGTTTCCCCATGGTTTGTACTAATAATTCCCATCACATGTTTCCTCCAAATATCTTAATTTTAAAACCTATTTTCTATAAGTTTTTAAAACCTATCAAGAGATAATCCAACTCCAAAAAAACATATCTATGAACCATTGGATTCCACATCATATCTTGTGTTTTTAATCCAAATTTATAGACATCTATATTCATACATATACAAATACATCCCATACATAATTTATATGAAAGAATTTCATATAAAGGATTATAATTATTTTCAATCTACAATCCTAACACAAGTAATACTAGATCCATATACTATCTGCCCTCATTTTCTATAGAAGGCGTATTCGTTCTGGCAAGTGAGGAATCTATCCCCAAGTCCCTCAACCCATAGACACTTTAATTTAGAGATATCTCAACAACCTTATAATTCAGACACCTAACATGTGTAAATCATAATTAAAAAATTACATGAATCTCGTAACTCAATAAAAGTCGATTTTAAGACAGAATAAATCCAAATCAATTATAATACCTTGCATATTACTCATTAAATAGATGTATTATATTCACTTTATGGTGTTTAAAAACAATATAATAAAGCATAAAATTACTAATAAAATAAAAATTATATCTATGAATAATGAATACAATAAAATTTAGATAAATGAATCATTCTCATATATAATCCTGTGGTAAATGATATTTTAAATAAACCTAAGCAAAGAGTTATAATCACCTCAAAAATCGACCATATATTATTGATATTAAATAATTTAAATTAACTAATTTTTTTGTTTTTCTTATTAATTTTTACTCTTATATTATTCATTATATGGAATCTATTTTAAATATATTATATCAAGTGAAAAATAAACGTTTTATATTTCAATTATAGTATGTAATCAATTTACATAATCCATATAACACCTCCAATTTGAGGAATGATACTCTTTCTTTGTATATTTTATGTTTTTAGTGATTGAGTTTTTGTATTAGGATATTTCCTGAAGGTTTTTATATATTTTATAGAGATTTTGGTAGATTATTGGTTTGAGCATAGTTATGGGAAATAGTGCAGGTTTTATACATATTCATGCAAGGGGAATATGGGTCTTCAAATTAGAATCTTTGTGAGTGAATGACTTTTCAAAACCATATGGAAACTGTATAACTTCACAATTTTAGAGGTAGTTGTGATTCACGCAATTCACACACAGTTTGGGAAAATACTTTTTCCAACCATGTGATGTAATTAATTAAACATGAAAATTAGTATTTTAACATGGAATATTTTTAAAAACCCTCATTTTCATCCTATAACATAGGATTTTTAGAAGTAGGATTTGACAATGCCTTTTTGTGATTTCCTCCACCCCAGAGACCAATTTTGAACAATAATTAAGCATTTTACACTGGAAATAAAAGGTAAGAGTATCATTTCTCTTTTTCAACCTTTATCATCATGTTTTATCTTGAGAGGAACCTAAAACAGGGGTTGTCGTACTCATATCTATTGTTTAAGTTGAGTTTTTATGGTAATTCATTTTAATCCATTAAATTTATGGATGGAAAGTATTGGATTTAACAGATAATGGTGTGATTCTATCAATATGAATTTAATCTGTGTGTGTGGATTTTCTCCCATTCCACTTATATTAGGAACTCCATATCTTGTTTTCAAAATTTTATTAATTGTATTCTTTGAGAAAAAACATTGATGAAAACCCATTATGAAAACCCTTAAGTTTGTTGGGTTTTAATTTATGAAATGTGGGTTTCTCCCAAAAAATGTTTAATGAAATTCATAAATGAGGATTTTTAAAGAAAGAATAAATTTTGTTACAACAACTTGAAATGATCAAGATTGTTGTGCATTCATTCTACATTATAATGGATCATTTTTGTGTTGAATTTGGTTATCATTATATTAGGGGAATACTAGATTGTACCAACAAGTGATGAATTCGTATTGGAGGGATATTAGTTTCACTCACAAGTTAGACTATTTAATGAGTGTACATTGATAGTAAATCCATTAGGTTTTGTGTTTAATGGGTGAATGTATTTATTCTGAGGGTTTGATTTTCTTGGGAATTATTTAACTAATTTAATTTTTATCCATATTATTAACTGGTTTGATACTCTATGTATATTTTATATAAATATTCTAACTTTTTCAGATCCAAGTGTAATATGTAGAGTGTATCATGGGTTTACTATTTGTTTATATACTCACCCCCTAGATAGGCCAATTTGTGCATATTTAAATTATGTTTACAATGATATATATAAGGTAAATGTACTATAATTTTCTAATTGAGAATATTTATGTTGTGGAATTGGTGGCTGGGAATTGGATCATGGTAATTGGTGTGTGATAGAGTCAGGGGAAAGTCCAACTTATTACTCAGAGAAAATTAAGTATTTTCTTTCCGGGATTTTATAATTATGTTTTATATTGTTTTCTACTACTGGTCTGATTATCACCCTGTCATGTTATCAGAATTTGTTCTGGTTTTATAACATACATCCTATTATGTCTATTAATTATAATTATTATAGGTTGTGTACTAAAAATGGATAACCACCCCCCCAATATCATTATATACCCTTGAAATTTATTTCTACTCTTTAGTGTTTATGGGATGATACCTAATTTTGATTTAATTTTTGTCATACCAAAGCCAATGTGTTGGGGCTAGGATATTATAAATGTTATTAGTTTGGTATGGTCCATGAGGTGGGATGGTAGGTGTGGATATATAACATGTACAAACTTGAAATATACAATATTAAAATGAATTAATAAATTCATTATACTGAACTTTATGTTTATAAGGTGGTTCAGGTAAAAAAAGTGTTGTTAAGCACTTCTATATGTGTTTTCACCTCATCGTCATGTGTTTAACCATTGATAGTTTAGTATCATGTGTTAATAAAGAGAATTACCTCAATAATTTTGGAATTATGATGAAACGATATTAGATTTGTTATGCTTTGGTAGCTTGTGGAATGAGGACTTTAACTGTTGTATTTTTTGTTTACAATTAATTTTGTAGCACAATGAAGAATGATTTTAAAATAATATAATGCTTTATTGATTTCTTAACACACAATATCATTATTTTTTGTAAACCATGATAGACTAAACAAATATTATTATTTCAATGTGACCATTATTACATAGCCATTAAATTGTACGATTCAATAAGAACCACCAAATTTTGAATTACAATTAAACAGATATTGTATAATGGAAATTTATTTGTTAAATCCTAATAAATAACCACTGAATTTTTAATAAATTCATTTTAGCTTCAAAAATAAATTTTATTCAAAAATATCCTTTTTTGCATTTTGTGTGTAGAAATTATAATAGATTTCAATTATTTTTTTAAATTTTATTTTGAGGAATTAATATCAATTTTTAAATTATCTTTTCAATATTATGTTGTGTTTATTTTTTGTGATTTTATGTAAATTGATTCATTTTTCAATGAATAAAAAAAATAAGGATTTTTTTATTAAACTATAATTTGTTTTATTTAAATAAATTAATTTAAAATTACTATTATATTTAGTATTTATTTTTAAATTAAAATTAGATCCATTTTGTTATCCATATTCTTAATAATTCCATTCGAATCAACATTATATTTGATTTTTGTATAATTTCATTTTTTTCTTAAAACCCATTTCCCTAAAACCTATTTTTAGTTTATTTTATGAATTTATATTAAAATTGATTTATTACACCTTTTGAAATTGAATATTTTGTAATTTATTTCATATTTTTAATCAATTGGATTAAATTTGGTAAAAAATCACTTTTATTTTTGGTCAGTTTGAATAGTAACCATGGTAAATATTTCCACCATAAAGGGTAAATATGGTAATTATGGTTAAAAATACTTTTAAAAGGATTTAAAAATCCATAAAACACTTGAAATTATTTTTTTGGATGAAGTAAATACTAACATAATAATCCTAAATTCTAATATATTGCATTTTTTTATTTTTTTGATAATAAAATTTATATTATTCTCTGTTAAGAAAATTAAAAAATTTCACCCTCCTTCCTCTAATATCTCTAATATTTTTTGATTGGGATAAAAATAATATATGATGAGTTATAAATGGTTATATATAATAATACTACATTATTTTTATGTGATTGATGTTTTTTAATTTTTTGTGATGTTAATAAAACCTTAAATGCTTATGCAACATCATTACAATGCTTGTGGAAGTAGTAGAAAAATAAAGCTAAATGATTTCAAAAGCAATAAATTTAATATATTTTTGATGAACTGTGGTATTATAAGAATTTAACAAGGAAATATAATGTATAATTAATGGTAAATATTCTATAATTGAATTCAATTTCTATCTTGATGTCTTTGGAGTCAAATTAAATGAATTGTCCCAAAAAATGACTTTAATGATATTTTAGGATAAAAAATATTTAATTAAATAATTTAAAAATGAAAAAATCTTGAAAGAGGAAAAATGTAATTTTATATTGTCTAAAATTTCTTTGATGGACCTTTCTTGTGCCACTTTACAACTTATAATTAAATTCATGATGCTAAATATCTAAAAAAATGCTACCATGGTTAAGGTTAAAAAGGGTTAACATGCAGTTTAAACTAAATATAATGTCTAAAATGTGACATATACATGTGTAAAATTTATTGGTTGTATTTTAATTTTTTTTAATTATAGTAATTTTGTTACAATTTAAATGATTATGATATATATTATATTTTAATCGTTCAAGTATTTCTAAGTGTGTCCTTTCAGTGACTAAAAAAAGGGAACCTTCCATTATAATTTATTCACTAAGTTCCATTATAATTTATTCACTAAGTTTGAGAACTATATATTAGTAAATACCTTCCCTAACACCATTATAGATTCATTTTAAACTTCCTAGAGATTCTTGTCTACCTGTAGGAGCATGATAACAAGGCTTAAGTTGTAATCCATAAGAGGTCTCTAAAAGAAGAGGCAATCATGTTTTCAAATCCATCAATGTTTACTTCTTATTATACTTAAACTTGATCATTTTTATCCATTACAACATAATTAATCCAGTATCATAAATATAATAAGATACTATTATGTTTATGGAAGAACCATTTCCACCCCCTTTCCATAAAATAAGAAATGAAAGTATCGCTCGTGTATACATTTGGATTACCTCTTCTACATAGATATATGATTCATTTTCCATCACATTATTTGATGGTTGGTTATTTTTATGAATTTAATGAATATATATGATATTTATGACATATTTATGATTTTTAATATAATATATTGTTTTTTATGATCCTTCAACTTGTTAAAAAAAGATAATGTCACTCGTACATATATGTGGAATAAGAACTCCACATAGGGATGTGATTTGTTTTAAATGGTAAATTGCCTAGGGAAATTATGAAATTGTTTTTAATGTATAAAAATGATAATTATTTCATGATTAAAACTCTATAGATAGTGGATCCATGAACCCTTTAACCATTTTAAACCTACTATCCAAAGTTGATCTGTGTTTATGAACCGAACATCCTCAAAATATCAAACTTTTACACAACTAATTTAATAAATATACACGGCAGGGAAATAAATGAAATAAAAGGGATAATAACAAGGAAATATTCCTAGAATAAGTTATTAAGGAATTATAAAATTAATAAAAGTATATTATATATGATATAAAGTATGTATGTGGTGGGTTAGACTCGAGGTAAGAGGTTTCTAAACTCAATGTCTTTACATTAGATTATATTAATTATTTATTATATATGTTATGACATGATTATTCATGCAATTATATTTTATTATTTTATGCGTTATTTCTATTGTTATGTGGTTTATCATTTATTACACATGAAAAATTCATTTTTTAATTCTCACTTCAAGGTTATGATCTATATACGGGCTTCTCGTCTCACTTCTGTTTATGTAAGACACATTCCATATTAATCCTTTATTTATTTTTTATGGTATTTATACTGGACCTATGATATTTTATATCATCTATATATTTATATTCATGGTATTTAATGTTTTAATTGAATTTATATATTTTAAGGGATTACGATTCATTGTTACCAAATTCGTATGGGTTTATTTCACAATTTAATTTGGTATTTTTTATGTTTAGGTTTCATTTGGGGGAATTGTATGATCTTTCTATCTTAAACCCCATTTATTTTCTTATACTCAATTTATTTATAGGAATTAAAATTTTCCCTTTCAATTTCCTCTCTATAATAACTCAATATTCAAAAAATAATGTTTTTAAGGAAAACTGACTTTATTTTTTTATTCATCCAAAAATTATTTTCTTACATGTCCATATTTCATTTAAAATGTTTCAAATAATGTATTTAATATAATCCAATAATTGATTAATTTAATTTTTTACTTTTCTAGATTTTATATTAAATTTTTTTAAAAAATTAATCTTCTTATCTTTTTTTTCAAATGAGGTGCTTTTTTTTATGATGGTGTGATCATAATATTTTTAACACACATCACTTAAAAAGTTTTTCCCATCAGCATGGCTATGATTTTATTTGAAAATTCCTATAAAAGTTTACATGGTTCTTTCCAAAGAAAATATTTTTTCTTTTATTTTGTTTTTTTAAATTTTAAATAAGTTATTTTAAAATTAAAAGTTTATATTCCTCTAGAAATGTGTCAGTGATCTTTCAAAATCATTTCATCCATGTTGACATCATTTGATAAATCTTATGATTTACTGAGGATATAATCTAATGATAACATCCTATATATTTATTTGGATAGATTATGATCATTATGATTGGCGAAAGTACTAATATTACATATGTTAGTTCTTCTGAGACATATACGGATTTATTATTTAGTGTAATATCTCTATATTTTAAAATAACACTATGGTCGATAGCATATACAATATGCTGCACCAAGCTGAAATGAGCTGAAAAATATTGTTATTTAAATATGTCTATTATACACTAGCCATTAAATTGGGGGGGGGGGGTTGAACTTGATTAAAGTATTAATGAAATATTAATAAAATTACTACTCACTATAAATATATTTATTAATATTGATAAAATAAACATTCATTTGTTATAAAATCCTTTTTTTCTTCAAAAAAACATATT
Organism: Viscum album; assembly: GCA_963277665.1. Lineage (NCBI taxonomy): Eukaryota > Viridiplantae > Streptophyta > Magnoliopsida > Santalales > Viscaceae > Viscum > Viscum album. The sequence continues at coordinate 643,609,617 of OY728160.1, forward strand.
CTTTAAAAATGGTTTTTATTATTTTTTTATGAGAAAATATTTATAATTAAATTATTAAATTATATAAAATTTTATTTTATAAAAAGGATATAATTTTTTTATTGGTACATTAAAATTATCTTAAGGATTTTTTTTTGGTTTTTTAAAAAAGATTGATTTTTCAATGAATAGTGAAAATACTACTTTTCATTGAAAATCATATTTCTATTTTTATAATTTATAAAGTTATATTTTATTTTAAAAGGTTTAAAAAGTATAATTTGATCTATTAAATTATTAAAAATATTATTATATTTTTTAGGATGAATTTCATAATGCTATTTTTTATTTAAAAATGTATTTACTTAAATAAAAATATTTATGAAAAACTATTTTCATTATATTTTTCCAATTTTATTTAGAATTAATATACATCATTTATGTGAATTTAATTTTGAAGAATATATTTCATATTTAGAATTAGTGGGCCTAAATTTGGTAAAAAGTACCCTTTTATTTATTGAAATTATGAATAATAACATTAATAATTTTTGTTACTAGAGTAAAATGGTAAATTTGGTAATTAAGTTTAAAAATAAAGTGATAAGGACAAAACAATGGCGCAAAAAGTTGACTTTATTTCATTTCATTAGTATATATCATACATATTCATAAAAATATGAATATATACCCCTTTTTTTCCTTTTGGACTTGATTTTGACCATTTATATTATTTTATATAAAAAAAGTCAAAAATTTCATTCTCATTATTTTATTATCATTATTTTTTTACATAGGTATAAACAGAGGATATTTTTGGTTATAAATATTAATTTGAAATACATTTTTTTTCATAAATTTAATTTTTTTAAATTTCTAGGGAATAAATATTTTGTTAAATTCTTTTGAAATATTGACACGGTGCTTATGCAAGAAGTAAAAAAAATTAAATGATTTAAAAAAATATAAAAAAACTTTTTTGTGTGATTTTTTATTATTTATTTTTTTATATAATTGAAATATTAGAGATGTGTGGATTAATTTTATACTAATTTCATTATTTTCTTGGGGTTTTAAAATTCAAATTTAATGAATAGTTCTAAAATTTACATTAATGGTATTTTATAATAAATAATATTTTACCAAAATGATTTAAAATCCATAAAAACCTTAGATTTTGAAAAATGAATGCGATGTAGTCTTTAAATTTAACCATGGTACAATTACGAATATTTTTAAATCTTATAGTTACATTTTTAAACCTTAAACATTAGAAAACATTAATATTACATTAATTATCGAAAGGGTTAACGAGGAGTTTAGGCGAGACGATAGGGGTGAATGCATAAATACAACATCTAGAAAACTTATTGGATGAGATATTTTTGTCTCATATTAATCATTTTTTCATATTATATAAAATTTTATCAATTTTTATGTGAAATATAATTTTTATTAATTCAATGCTTCAAGATATTCCAAGAATTTCCCTCCCCTCAATTATAAAAGGACATATCTGCTTTCTATTATTTACACCAATTTGAGCCATATATCTCCAAAAAACATACCTAATAATATTATAAAAATACTTATCTAAGTTCTTGATATGATGGTATTCCTACAATACTAGCCCTAGGTACCTTAAGTGGAGATCTGATGGAAGTATAATGAAGAAGTGGTAATTCCCTTTATAGAGTATTTCATGTTTATTTTTTATTCTAATTCATTTAAAATTTATGTAACCATAAAACCATTATAATTATGGTACAACCATATTTTATCCATTTTTTATCCTACAAAAGGTGAAAAAATCACTCGTGCATACCTATGGCTTACCGTCTCCACATAGCAGTGTAATTTGTTTTTCATTAGAATTTCACTTAGATGGTTATAAATATGATACATATGAATATATATGAAATTAATGACATAAATATTATTTAATAATTATAATATAATATATACCTTCAAACTTTATAATCTATTAGAAAACGATACCGTCACTTGTGGATACGTGTGGACTACCACCTCCATGAAGTGATGTGAATCATTTTACATTTATATTATAATATGGATGGGAATGGGGATATTTTTAATGAATATATATTATATATAATACATAATAATTAATCTTTAAATTATAATAGTTCTTAATTTTTTTCATTCCATCAGTCAAAAATTGAAAACAACATTGATGCGTATATACGACTTACCACCTCCACGAACAATGTAATTTATTTTGTCCAAGTCTATATTTCATGTATGACTATATATATATAATATGATAATTATCACATGAGTAACATTTAGGAGATGGTGGAACCATAATAAAATTATATCCACCAAAACTTCCTAATCAAAACATACTATAAAAACAAAGTAGCTAACCCCAGAAAAAATGATAATAAAATGAGATCATTAAAAAACTTGAAAAATGTTATAAATGGATCATATATAATATTTTAAATATTAATATGGTCCTTCTATATATATATATATATATATATAATATTTTAATTTATTTCATAGGAGGTTAGAGAACCTACATGGCATGTCAAACTTGGGGAAATGGATTTCATCTCAATTTCTAATCCATTAAGACATATTTGAATTATGCACCTCATTATTTTTTTGTGGTGTACATACTTAAAATTTCTAAAATTTAACATGAATATACATTTACTTTTGATGATTAATTATTCAATTCAAATTATTCTTTCAAGATTTATGTTTAAAATAAAATAATATCTTATTCCCCTTTTTTATTGGGTATATTTTTATGCTATATCTATATTTTTCAAAATTGTTTTATAAAAATACTTTTATTTAAATAAATAATTTAAAATAATATTTCAAATATTTTTTAATTTTTCCACGGTATTAAATTTATATTTTTAATGTTTTCATGAATGGGTAGGTTTTCAACCTTCTTCAAAAACAATAAAAAGGATTGTTTTTTAACTTATATGAAGTTAACAAACATTTCCACCACCATAACCATTTTACATCCTTTTTGTTCTTCTACAAGTTTTTAATTATTTTTAAAAAAAATCTATTATATTATATATTATTTTGAATGTTTCATTTCCATTTTCATCTATTTTAAAAAAAATTAATTTTACAACAAAATCTACTTTTTATAGTCATATCTTACATCTTGATTAATTTCATGGACATTAGATTTATTTTGAAACATTTAATTTATTATTATCACCAAACATTAAATTTTAATTAAATCTCCATTTTCATTGAATCATGGATATTATTTTTGCCTAAAAATTATTCCATCTCTCCATAAAATGTTTAATTTGAAATTTATTTTACTGATTGAGGAATTATTGGTAATCTATATTCTTTAATCAATACAAAAATATGTTGATGAGGAATATTTTTCATGAATTAAATAGATCATTTGATATATGAGGTATTCATTTGACATTCAATATTGGATGAGCCCAGAATCATATATCCCCTCAATTTATCAACGGGTCTCATGAGGAAAATTACTTATCCAAATTAAATGGGTCTTTACCCAAAGTCCTAAATTGTCTTGGCATAAGGTCTTGATAGTAGAGATATTTTGATGCCTAAAATCATAATATCTAATAGTATGTATTTCTTTAATTGTGAATTAATTTATTATTTTTCCTGATATTACTACATTGATATTATCCAGGGATGATTTTTTACTCAATTTATTTATTATATTGAATGTTTTTTAAGTTATGTACCTTACCATAGAATCCATTTTATGTAACCATTTCTTGGAATTTGGGCTCTCAGTTTTTTCCCTTTCCCTTGGTTATGAAGAATAAATCATTGAACGATTTTCAAGGTAGTAGAACATTTACTTTTTTCTTGTTATATTTTATTGTTAATTTATAATGGGTATCATTTTTATATCCAGTTATACAATACTACTAAACTAATAAATACTCTAGTTTTAAAATCCTTGTATCTATTCCAATATAATAAAGTAGACACCAGATTTGGGTTACTAATTTTGAGGTTCTTACAGCTGGTATAATATAATGTTTTGTAGAAACCAAGGGACTAATATTTTAAACAAATATATATAAAATAAAAATTATGGTGATTCCCATTAATAACTAAGATCTTTAAAAGGTTTTTTTATTTTATGGATCAATATTCATAACGATTATGCTGTAACTTAGTGCGTCCTTTATTTTGTGATGAAACCTAATTGGTGAAATAAAATCAATACCCATGGTTAATTTTGGGATTTACCCACTAAGAAATATAATACAATTGTTATTAGAGCTGAACTTATCATGAATATATTAGGGAATTTGATCCAAGTTAAGTATAATAACCATACACATATAGAGTAACATGATTTTTAACTATATGATACTCCTATATTGGATCATTTGATGCTATAAAATCCAACATATTTTAATATAACTAGTTATCCATTGGAAGCTGAAAAATGGATCAAGTCTCTTGAAAAGATATTTCTCATATTTGGATGAAATAAAATTTAAAAGGTTATACTTGAAGTGTATTACCGTAGAGGTGATGATGATAAATAGAGGTCGTTTATCCAGAATACAAGGATGGAAGAAGAGATGGAACATATGGAGTAAAGAGATTTTAATGTAATATTATTCATTAAATATTTTATTCATGAGAAACAAGCTAAAATTAATTGGGAGTTCCTAAAAATAATGTAAAATAAGGAATAAAGTGTTTTTGAGTATAAGGATTCCATTACACACTATCCAGGTACAATAAATATTATATATGTATTTCAGAGAGAAAGATTGACCATTTTTTGAAGGCCTGAAGCAAAGCCTCTAATGGGTACTGTTTCTCAAAAAATTTCATTATATAATTAAATAGTATTATGTTCCATAAAAATATAGAATATATTTTCAATATATTATATCTTCAAGGGAAAATAAGACAATAAGAGGTTGGATAAGAACCATGAAAAAGGTAATGACTCAAAGAAGAATAAGGTGATTGAGAAATTTCTATCATGTGAAAATTTTGGAAAGAAACATCCTGGAGAATGGTTTAAGGGCCTGAGAGTTTAATATAAGTGGGGGTATAAGGGTTATCTATCTATTTAATTTTATGGTAAGAAGAAAATTAATTATTTCTATTACTTAAACTATATAGAAATGGGGGAGTATTCACACTAATTCTCTAAGAATCAAGGGAGTGTACTATAGAAGATTCCTAGGGGAGAAGTACAAGCATACATGATAACTACAATTGAAGTTTATGTTCCTAATGACATGGTAATAGGTATTTTAATAATAACCTCATATTTATACAATTATTTACTTGATTCTATATTTTCACATTCTTTTATATCTACCCTATTTTTTTAAATAAAATTTGATATTTCCATAATATATTGAGGATGGTTTTTTCAGTTAAAACTCAAATTGGATGTATCATTCCAACAAGGATGTGTCAATCAGATCCCATTACAATACATAAAGGATCCCTTTTTATAGACTTTATTATTATTCCAACTTTTTATTTTTATATAATACATGGTATAGATTAGTGCTTAAAATAAAATAAAGAACTAATTACAAATAGAAGTAAATTATGATTCATATTGAGGATAAGGAATTTTTTAATCTTTACAGAGGATATTTCATCTCCTAGGTAATGGCTAGATCCACCTCTAATAGATATTCTGAATGATATTTTTAGGGAGGAATATCAGACATAATCGATGGTTGAGAAAGGTAAACCTTGAATGGAATATGTACCTATTATATAGAAATACATTTATATATTACCTGAGAAATTACTCAAACATCCACTTGAACATTTATTTGTGATTTACATTGATTTAATCCCTTATACAAGTCCTATATCAAAGTCTATATATAGAATTTCCACTATAGAACTAGTGGATTTGAAAAAACAACTAGAGGAGTTTTGGGGAAAGGGAATTGTATTCCCTAGTATTTCACCATGGAGAGACCATGTTATGTTCTTAGAGAATTATAATGGATCTAGGAGGTTGTAAATTGATTACAAGGAAATCAAATCTATTACAATAAAGAAAAAGTATCCTATGCCTCACATTTATTCGATCAACATTATGTAGATCAATGTTTCTCAAAGATTTAACTTCATTCTGGGTACACTCAATTGTATATAATAATAGAATATATTTCAAAGACAATATTTTGAATGAGGTATGGAAATTATGAATTTATTGTAATTCCAATTGGTTTGACAAATTCAACCACTTTTTTGGATATAATGAATATTTTAATCAAGGAATATCTTGATATTTCTTGGGATATTAATTTCATATTTCTTGGTGTATTCTAAAATCTATGATGATCATGGGAATCCCTTGTATCCCATTCTTAAGTCTCTTAGAAGAAAAGTGTTAAATGTGAAATTTAAAAATTGTGAATTGGGGCTTTAGAATATTTTCTTTCTTGACTATATTGTCTTTAAAGATGGAATCCCAATTGATCTGGAAAATACAAAAGTAATAAAACAATTTTCAATACCAATGAACATAACCGATGTATTGGTTTGGTAGGTTACTATCAATTAGGGTTTTCAAAACATTTCATGATCAGCTAACTCGTTAACCAAGATTGCACATAAAGGATTTAAATTTTTACATGGAAATTAATTTGAATAATTTTTTTAAGAATTGAGAATGATATTGGTCAATGATAGTATTTTGAATCAACCATTAGAAAATGTTGATATTTTTATATACAATGATTCATAATAGAATGGAATTATTTGTGTCCTTATATAGAATTATAAAGTTATTGAATATGCATTAGGGTTGTTAATGGATCAAGAATAGAAATACTCAACCCATGATCTTGAGTTGGATGTCTTAATATTTTCATCGATGTTATAGTGTCATTATCTCTATAAGAAAAGTAATTTTAATAATGTTTTAATTTTATTGATAAAAAATTATTTTATAGAATTTCTTTTTCTAAATAAGCTATAAGATGTGTTATTGAATGTTTATACCTTGTTTTTATGATTTTAATGAAAGTATGGATAAATTATAGTATTTTTTAATGTTGGTAATCAGATTCTCCATCTGAAGATCCATCAGACATAATTCATTAGATTGGGATTTTCATGGAATGTATAAAGTTACAGTAAATCAGACTCAGAATGATTTCTATGATGCCTTGACATGAAAAGATGGAAATTAATTTAACTTTTCAAAGTTAGTAAGATTATTTTTTTAATTATTTAAAGTTACCTAAATATAATGATGAATTCATGATAAAATTTGGAATTTGTAGGAGGAAAGAGATGTGTAGTTGTAGTTTTCTGGACATAGATAATCAGACAAGAGGTAAATACCAATCTATCGAATGAGATACAGAGACTGATTCATTAGCAAAGAAGAAGACACTGATCCATCATAAAATAAGTAGACATCAATCCATCAGCTAAGATTAAGATACTAATCCATTAGATGAGCTGCAGAGACTGATCCATGAGATTAGATACAGATGTGAATCCATCATACATAGGTCTTTTGTGAAAATTTAAGATGATCATTAGAATAAATTTGATGTATCAAGAAATAAGTTTAGTAAATATGAGAAAATTCAAAGGTGAAGATAATATTTTATATCAAACAAGAATAGTAATAGGTATAAATATGTTTCACTACTGAATTTGATTAGATGAATAATTTTTTAGAAAGTTTGAAGTATTGTGGTTATTAAGATTATACTGTTTTGATAAATGTGAAATAGCTATTAAGAATATTTTATGTCGATTCATTGGGAAATAATTTAATATTGACCCTTCATATGACTAGTTGACAATGATATTTCATCTGATATAGACTTCCATCAGATGCAGATGAAAATTTTAATCATATAGAAGTTTCTAATGGACATATGTTTAAGGTTTATGAAGTACTTCAAAGGTACAAAAATGAAGTCAACCATTTGTAGTTAGATTTGACTATCAGTGTGAGAAGTTATATTGTTTTTGTATTCATTAGATCAATAAAAATTGGGTGTTTTCAATTGGGTTAGGATTATTTAACAGAAGAATGATGATGTAAGAAGTTTTGAAGTTTTAAAAAATGTCCATCAAACAGAATCTGTTCAAAAAGCATGATTAGAGAAAATTTGATAAGATAGAATAAATTTTCTATATTTTTATTAGGTTCAGAGAAAAGGAATAGAAAATAGAGTTCATAAATGAGATATTCCAAAATTAATTTTCTACAAAGAGAATTTAGAAAGTGTGGGATGATATTTGAGTATGTCTCAAGTGGGTCATGATTGTTGGAGATATAATGAGTTTTCCAGATCATCATCCCTAGATTGAGGTTTTTTTATTTAAAATGGTTTTTTCATCTTGTATAAATATTGGGAATTTGATAAGAGGTGTGAATTATAAAGAATTTTTCAACTCTTAATGTTTTAATCATATGTTAATGATCACAAATCCTGTCCATCTTGTTCAATATATATCAAATCTTGTGTAGAGATGGTTGGTTTCCCTTTGTTTTAAATATGCTTTCACATGATCTGATCTTTATAAATCAGGTTATAATCATGATTAAATGATTTAAACTAATTTTAATTTTGTTATATAATGTTTTACTATATTAATGATTAAGTCTAATTGATTCTGTTAATGTTATGTCCAAAGAAAACTTCACCAATATTTGAATAACTCTAAGAAATCGTAAGTATGCCTTCGGTTCTGGATTTTTGAAAAGACCTAGACACTGTGACCCAAACACCATGATCGAAACTCCATTACCCAAACACCATTACGCATAAACCATGACCAAAACACTATAACCAGTTACATATTTCATAGAGTCTGTGACACCAGTTCCTTACTACCATCACCAAGACACCATTCTATGTTTTAAAAAAGGAGGAGACACTGATCCTAAGACACCGTGGTCCTAACACCACATCTATGCTACCGGTTCTTGATCTCTATACAACTGTGGAATCATGAATATCTCACCGCTCAAAGGCAAAGAAGAAGTCACCATTTCCAAGTGATACCATTTCAATACAAACTACAACACCGTTCTTTAATATGTTTTTTCATTTTCAATTTAATTTGTAATTTTCATATTTGATTCTCTTATAGGATATGACATAATAATGTTTCTTTATAGACATGTCACCTGAAAGTACGAGGTAAGTGGTTCATAATACATGCATCCTATTAGGTCCAACACATGCACCCTGTAACAAAAAGGAAAATGTGGCACTAGAGAAATAGGTAGAGGAAATAGCATTTGAAAAATATAACTGATGAATGCAACAAGATACAAATGAAGAATGAACAAAGCACTCAAAACCCCTGAAGGATGAACCACTGTAGATCATAGTCTCAAATATATTTATAGTACCAACTAAAATAAGATCAAGAGCTACATAGTTTATATCATCGAACTGTAAACCAGAGCAGTAGTCTTGCGACACTCTTCTTTTCAAAATAGGACACGATACCTTCATCGGCTTCATCCTACAAGTTCCGAGTTGCTTAGAAAAACACCCAAAGTACTTATAATCATTTCTAATCACATTTTCTTTATTTTGTTCTATTTTTAGCTTTCGAGAAGTGCGTGTGTCTGTATTTAAGCACACACTATCTCCTATATTAAACTGAAGGATACAAGATATCCTTCCTCTCAAATATTCTCACATCTATTTACTCCCACTAATAAGGGTAGAAGTGGTCATTGTGTGACCTGTTAATTTATACACATAAATAATAGTGGAAGAGGTTTTGTGAACTAGACAGTCTTGTGTAATATTGTTTTACCCCGATCCAGGGTGTGGATGAATCTCTTATCTATATAGATTTCATAGTGCCAGGGGATCACCATGCGGAGTGGATTAAGTCTCAGCTTGTGATTAAACCACCTATTTTATCTGACATTCCTTTTGATTTAGTTTTTCTATTCTATTTTTATATTTTTCAGAAAACTAAATTCTACTTTGATAGTTAGTCTTAGATAGAAGTTATAATTTTTCCATATTAAATTAGCTTTAAATTTTGTTTCAATAACTCACATTGATATTAATAAGAATTAATCATTTTTATGGGAAGTTATTTGAAAAATAAAACTAATATAACCTTATAACCTAGAGTAACTAACCTTTATTTATTTTTTTTATTGTAGAATTATTTTTTAAGTGAACTTTGTAACAATTTTTTTTATAGATACTTAATTTACTCCCCTATTGAGTAATTTACTCCAACCAATATTTGGTGTTAGAGGAGTTTATTCTTGTTAAGGATATGTTTTTAAAATATTTTCAACAGTGATTTTAGTTGTACATTAATGTGATGTAAATTTATATTTTTTCTAAATTTATATCTCTTTAAAAGTATTTGTTTTTTGTGGAAAATATTCTCGAATGTTGTACTATAAACAAAACTCCATTATTTAATTAAACTAATTATACCCAATGAAAAAGTAAAAATAAAATGAATTTGGAAATTATGTGTTTTGAAATTTGGTCATCAATTGTAGATGAGTATAAACATACTTCTACTGACATAACTACTTGGGATAGACCAACTAAGACTTCTGACACCAATAACTGTAAATCCATGAATGACTTATACTTCTCTTTAAAAGATGAGGAATTTAACAGAATTTCTATATGTAAAACATCCCATAAAAATTTGGATACTTTAACTATTTCACATGGATAAACATTTAGTGTTAAAGAAATGAGACTTAATACTTATACTATTAAATATGATAACTTCAAAATAAAGCCTGATGAGCCTATTTTTGACATGTATCTCAGGTTCAATGACATTTTCAACACAATGATCTCTCTCAGAAGAGAAGTTGCAGAAAAAGAACAAATTATGAGGATTCTCAGATTCCTACTTGATAGATGGAGAGGAACTTTTATCTCCATTAGAGAGTCATGTGACATCAGAAAATTACCTGTGAAAGAACTCATTGTGAAACTAATAATGTATGAAGAAGAGCTCAAATTCAACACTGAAGTGGAGGTTGAACTGCATAGAAAATCTTTGGCATTTAAGACCACTACCTCTAAACACAATGAAAAGGAGAAACAACAAGTCTCTGTAGAAATTTACATAAGTGAACAATCATCACCCGAAGGTGATGAGGATATGGGTCAATTTTCCAGAAGCATTAATTTTTTTTACCAAAGGTAGAAATTTTTCAGAAAGCCTTACTTCAATGCACGATATGATCAAAAGGGAACATGGAAGAAATATTGGAAAATGAATGACAATTCATATGGGATAGTATGTTATGAATATAAGATAAAGGGGCATGTAAAGGCTGACTGTCCCAAGATAAAGTATAAAAAGAAATATGAGGACAAAGATAAATAGTATAAAAATGCAATGAAATCAATTTGGATTGATTATTAGGATAGTTAAAGTGACTCAGAGTCTTCAGATGATGAACATGCTAATAAAGAAAATTTGTGTTTCATGATAGACACATATGAGATAACCCTGTAATATCCTGTACAAAATTCCTACTATTCTGGAGATGAAAGTGATTTGGAAAATATTTCTAAAGAAGAAATGTTTGAGTATTGTAATATGCTTGAAGAGAAATGTAATGAACTAAAATATAAATACAAGTCTTGAAATAAACAATATTCTCTTTCTTCAACTATTAAATTTGAACTTGCTATGGAAAGAGAGAAAATTGTTCAATTACTCAATGAAAAAAATAAATTAAATAAATATAATCATTAATTGAAAAAGGACCTTGAAAAGTTTTCTAACGGTAAAGATACCATGGTAATAATTATAGGTAAACAAATTTCCCATAAATACAATTTTGGTATTACCCATCAACCTAGTGATTTTTTTGGAAAAACCAAATTTGTTTCTAAATATAAAACATACAAGTTTACTCTTAATTCAGGAAAACATTCTACCATTTCAAACAATGATTCATTCAGATTTTCTAGACCAAATAGAGTTTATTTCTCAAACACTTTACAAAATTCTTATAGGAAACCTATTAGGTAGATGTGGGTTCCTGAAGCACCAGTTACTAATATCACTAGAACCAAACAAATACGGGAAAACAAATCTATTTTTTTCACTATTTTGTAGGAGAACTGTTTGAAGAGCTCTTATAAAATTTTATGCCACTAGGAAAATGGGTTTTAAAGACATATGAAATGATACTATTCATGTTTCAAGAACCTAATAAATATTGATGGTGGACATGTCACTATTGGTGACAATTCCAAAGGAAAAATCATTGGCATAGGCCCAATCGGTAACTCTAGATTAATTTTAATTTCCAAAGTACTTTTTGTTAATGGATTGAAATATAATATGCTTAGTATTTCAAAACTATGTGATGATGGATTTGATGTTAAATTAGAAAATGATGCTTGCAATGTTTTTAATTCTAAAAACGAATTAGTATTTTATGCTTTAAGATATGAAAATGTTCATTCTGTTAACATAGATTATTTAGTTCCAAAAAATGCTTCATCATTAAGTGTATTTCACAGAGTCTTGGATTTGGCATAGAAGACTAGTACACTGAAATATTCAATACCTTAAAAAGATAACTAGAAAATGTTTAGTTAAAGATCTATCCAAACTAGAGATTCCAAATGAAAAAATGTGTAATCCTTGTCAAAAGGGAAAGAACCAAATAATTTCTTTCAAACTAATGAAAAATGTTTCAACTTCTCAGCTTATCAAGTTGGCTGACATGGATATTTTTGGAGTATCTAGAGTTTCTAGTTTAAATGGGAAGCATTATGTTTATGTTCTTTAATATGACTCTTCTAGGTATACTTTCCCCTTTTTCTTGGCTCAAAAAAGTGAAGCATGCTCTCATTTCACCAAGAATGCTAAAACTATAGAAAACATTAGTGTAATTAGAATTAAATCTTTAAGAAGTTACCATGGTCATGAGTTTGAAAATCAAGATTTTGAATCCTTTTGATCAGAAAATGGTTATAGTTATAATTTCTCTACCCCTACAACACCTAAATAAAATGGATTTGTAGAAAGAAGAAATAGGAACTTACAAGAAATTTCTAGAACCATGCTTAGTGAATATGATTTAATAATTTATTTTTGGGATAAAGCTGTATATAGAACATGATATATTATTAATAGAGTGTTTATTAGACCAATTATTAAATGAACTCCATATGAGTTGTGAAACAATATAAAACCCAAAGTGAACTACTTCAATGTCCTTGGTTAAAAAGTCTATATCCTTAATACCAAGGAGATTCTTGAAAAATTTTCATGTAAGAGTGATGGATGAATTTTTAATGGGTACTCAATCTCTAGTAAATCCTATAGTGTTTTTAACAAATCAACTAAATGTGTGGAAAAATATTTCCATGTCAAGTTTGATGAGACAGATCCACATAAACCTATGACCTCTCTGAAGAATGTTTAAGATGATATGTCAAATTTGGACATCAATGATAAATCCTCTAACTATCCTATAAAGGAATCTGTAAAAACATTAAGTTCTATAAATTCTCCAGATTCAAGCCATAATGAACCTGAACGTGTTGTAGAACTTGAAATCACTAACCCCTCTTTTTCTAGAGCTGTTAGATCCCTTAAGAACCGTCCTTTAGATACTGTTGTAGGATATTTAGATAAAGGAACAAAAACTGGAGCTTCTCTTTGAAATTAGGTTGAACATCAATATTTCTTGTCACAAATTAAACCTAAAAACATCAATGATGTTATTAATGATGAATTTTGGGTGATGGATATGAAAAAATAACCTTATTAGTTTGAATGGAATAAAGTTTGGAAAATTGTTAACAGACCCAAAGACATTTTTACCACAGGCCCTAAGTGGGTGTTTAGAAATAAAGTAGATGAAGCTAGTAACATAGTTAGAAACAAGGATATATTGGTTTCACAATTCTAAAGTCAAGAAAAAGAAATTGAATATGGGGAGACCATTGCAATAATAGCTAGACACAAAGCCATTAGAATCTTGCTTGCGTATGCAACACATCTGAGTTTCAAACTATATCAAATGGATTTCAAGAGTGAATTACTAAATTGGTATGTCAATAAGGATATATTTGTTGAAAAACCCCCAGGTTTCACAAATCCTCACTTTCCAAATCACGTTTAGAAATAATAATAAAAATTTATGGTTTAAAACAATCTCTAAGAGCTTGGTATGACATATTAAGTACTTTTATTTTTTACAAAGGTTTTTCAATAGGCATAGCTGATCGTACTCTTTTTATAAAACAAATTTCCAATGATGTTTTGGTAGTTCAAATTTATGTAGATGATATTATTTTTTGAACTTTAAAAAATTTCTGATGTTTTGAGTTTTCTAAAATGATTCAAAATGAATTTGAAATGAGTTTAATGGGTGAACTAAAATTCTTTCTTCGATTTTAAATCTTTAAAAATAAAGATGGTATTATTTTAAATCTATGAAAATATACTAAGGATATTCTAAAACGTTTTTTCTTGGACAACCCTAAAAGTAGTGATACTCCTATGTGTACTACTTTTAAGTTGGATCTTGATGAATATGAAAAATCTATTGATCAAACCACTTACAGAGGAATGATTGGAATATTACTCTACTTAACTACTAGTTGACCTGATATTATGTTTAGTGTATGTATTTGTTATCACTTTCAAGAAAATCCTAAATATACTCTTTTAAATGATGTAAAAAGGATTTTAAATACCTCAAATATACACTCAATCTAGGGATGTTCTATCCTAGAGGACAATCATTTGATATAGTTAACTATTATGATACTGATTTTTGTGGGTTTTTGTTATATAGAAATAAACCTCTGGAACATGTCACATTTTAGGCAAGTTTCTAGTGTCATGGTATAGTAAGAAACAGAATTATGTTGCATTATCTACTATCGAAGCCGAATACACAATTTTTGGTAGTTTTTGTGCACTAATATTGTAGATAAAATACACATTACTAGACTATGGATATCAATTCAAGAATGTACCTATAAATTGTGACATTAAAAGTTCTATTAACATATCAAAGAATCATATTTCACACTCCAGGGAAAAACATATTGAAGTAAGACATCACTTTTTGAGAGACCATTATCCAGAAGGTGATATCACTTTGGGATACTTTGGAACTGAACATTATCTTGATGATATATTCACTAAACCATTTAATTATAAAAGGTTAAATTACCCCATACATGAAATAAGAATGATAAATATCAAATAGAAAGTGTACGGTTTCACACAAAATTTTTCACAGCATATTATTTCACAGTTTATGGTTTCATGATTTTCAGTTTCACAAGTCACTGCCTTAGAATTACGGTCTCACTCACATGGTTCCATAGGTTACTGTCTTGAAGTTACATTTTTCTATTTACGGTCTCACAATTACTCTCTCGTGGTTATATTATTTCACTTACTGTCTCAATTTATCTGGTCACACCATTTGGAGTCACACCATAAGGATGCCACCGTCACAATATGTTTCAGTCTCACCGTGACAATCTGTTCCGGTCTCACCGTGACAATATTTTCAGGTGTCACAATGATAATCTATTCCGGTCACATCGTAAGGACTCAGTTTTCATTTCATTTTATTTTATTACCCATATCGCTATATTTTTTTTATCTTGTGATTTTGGATTTTCGATTCTTGAAATCCCTAAATGATAAAAACCAAACATATTTCACTATTTTCTTCACTCGAGATGTCTCAAAATTGAAACCCCTCTCTTTCAAACAATAAGTCCTATTTTATCGCTTCATATCTACCAAGCCTTCATTGAATTCCCAAAATGAAGCACCCATCTTCATCAAATCATGAGTAGTGAAAATATCAAAAGAAAGTGAAAATAGAACTGAAAGTAGTGCCAGAAGGACCATTGAATCAGTATCTTGTAGAGAGAATAGTAGTACCGGAAAAAGAAATCTGTCCTAAGTTGTTAATGACATGTATGTTTTAGTTTTGAAAGTACTGGAAGAGTAGGGATGGCTGAACTAGTTCACAAAAGAGACAAGGAAGATTTACCATAACTTGTTTCTCAGTTTTATGAGTATGTCTAGTTTTAATTCTATAGTGAAGATGGGTTTTTTGTAAGAAGCTAGATTAATGGTCAAAGGTGTACCTTTTCCTCTAGGTTATGGGCTGGATACCTAGGGATACCTCATAAAAAAATATTTGAGGACAACCAAAGAGGTAATCCTATTCATAGTGATGTTTTTTTCATAGAAGAGTCCCTTGGATGTTTAACTGGAAATAAGAAGAAAGGGAAATTGATGCTGATTTGGATGGTGAGACATGATTTCTATTTAGGTTTATCCGGAATATTATTTTTCCAACGAAAGGGGCTTTTTATACCCTCAAGTATCAAGATGTGTTCTTGATACATCTTATAAAGATGGGTACAAGATTAATCTGTGTAAGTATATTATACTTCACATGTGTGAATTGATTAAGACAAATTAATAGTCTACCTCTTTGTTCTATTTAAGAATAATCTCTGCAATGATGTCTCCTAAAGGAGTGGTTGAAAATAATGAAGAAGTTATCAAAGATTATGAGGGTTGTATCTCAAAATATATAGTTAGAAGGATGAAAATAATTTGAAATCCTTGGAAAAAAGTCTTGGGTGGAGGAAAATGAAAGGTTGAATGAAAACATTAATCCGATTGAGAATCCATCAAGACCTAAGAACATATCGGATTCTAGTTTGGATCAGATGATTTGGTTTATTATTCTAGTAAAGACTAAGTAGAGGCATATGTTGCACCTATGGAAGGAACTATTGTGAAAAACGAAGACAATGGTCTTCCTATTCCAAAAAATATAGTTTCTAAGGATGTAACTATTACTAAAAGAAGTGTTGATTTAAAAGAAGAATGTTATTCGAGAAGGGAATCTGCTGCTAGTGTAAAAGAAAAAGTTGTTCCTAAGGGGAACTTAGAAGAAGAACATTCTATTGAGGAAGAGGCTCATGTTGAGGAACATTTAGTGGAAGAAGATGATCATGATTTTATCCCATCTTCTAAGTAATGATTTGGACAATCCGTTCAGCTAGGTAGAAAAAATGGATGAGGCTATTAGATATGAAATTTAGAATTATGTTAAGGGACTGGATCTCTTAGTCCTATAAGAGATGCACCTATTAGGGGGTGCATCAACCCAGTATAGAAAGTATTGAAGTTCCCAATCCTATTGATCAAAGAACTATGGATAACTTGATGTGAATAATACACAAGTGGACTTAGTTAAAGGCATAGACCATTCTAATATGTTTCAATTGAAACCAGTTTCTACTCTAGAAGTAATCTCTGCAAAGGATCTTGAACCTATCTCAGCTTCTATTCACAAACCTTCACAAGAACCTTCTTCTTCCATGAGTCACAGTAATCTGAATGATTTTGGGGATACTTTGTTAGCTGTATTTGAAAAGATCAAGAACACACAACCTGATCTAGTGACAAATCATAGTGAAAGAGATGTTTCCTTGCTGTTAGAGAAAATCATTTGGAAAATCTAACAAAAAATGATTTATAAAGAGATGCTGCCTTGCTGAACTTGAATTTAATTTATGAAAAAGTTTCTGAGAGAAAAATCAAGGTCATTAATGAGATGCTTGAGATTATTGTTAGTATTAACAAGCTGACCGATGAGTACAAGTGATGTCTATAGAAAGTTCTAAATTAGGTCAAGTCTCTCACTTCAGCCGTTACAGCTTCTAATTCCTCTGGATAATAATCACAACCTATATATAGTAATATTCTCAGAACTATTGTTACATAGGAACTTTAATCAATATTAAATGGTTTTGAAAAGGAAATCTTATATACTATTTTCATGAATAGTGATAGAGTACTTTAACTAGCGAGGATTCATTAAAATATTGCCAATGATGGTCATGAAGAAATTACTAAGAAAGTGAATTTCCACCTTAATAAGATTTTCTATATTTATGATATAACCAATCATTTCAAATATATTTTTGAGAATTTGAAAATTCCACCCTTCACTCAAGCCTTAAATACTCAATTAAAAAAGTTGGAATATTTCAATCCTCTATTATACAAGTTTATGGGGAACAAATATGATTTTGAGAAGGCAATACCATACGGTGGTGAGATCATTACTAATTACATTCAATTATTGAAGCCTTATCTTCATGTGAAAATCAATTCCATTGTGGCTCTTGCAGCTGCTCCTTTGCGGCCTGGTTCAACTCCTTTGTCGTCCAATGCCTTTGATTCTACCTCCATGGCTTTATATCAGGATCTGATCCATATCAGACATGTTATCCTAGACCCAAAATTGCCTCAGTCTTCAACCAAACCCACTCTAACACCTTCTGTTTTTAAAGGGCTCCCTCTCCATTCTTTTACAGTTGGCTCAATCCCTTCTTCAAACTATACTTCTCCTCCTGTGGCTCTTTCTAATGATGCTACCAAGGGAAAATATAATGCTTATAATGCTGAGGAGAAGTGAAAATTATATTTTTGATTGGGATATTTTGTAAATTTTCCTAATTCTTATAATGAAAAATATCCTTCCTTCAAATTCAATATGCATTTTTCTTGTTTATTCTACTACTTGACATCATTACATGCTTATTTTTTCTTTTCTTCTTATCATCTTTTTGATAATTCCAAAAGGGGGAAAAAGAATGCTTCGAACATTCATCTAACTCCTATGTTTCATGATCATCATAAAGGGAGATATTGTTGGACTTCTCATGTTTTAATCTTGTTTTAATGATCACAAATTCGGTTCATCTTGTTTAATCTATCTCAAATCATGTGTAAAGATGGTTGGTTTCCCTATGCTTTAAATAACCTTTCACAATTTCTGATTCCTATAAATCAGGTTTGAATCATGATTGAATATTGTAAAGTATATTTAATTTTTTTCTATAATGTTTTTTATATTAATTATTAAGTATAATTCATTATGTGAATTTTATTTCCTAAGATAGCTTTAAAGATATTTTTCTAATTATGAGAAACCGTAAGTTTGACATCAATTCTAGATTTTGTAAAAGACCCAGACACCGTGACCCAGACACTCTGACCTAGACATGGTGACCCAGACACCATGACCCATACAACACAACTAGTTTCAGATTTCATAGAGTCTATGACATAAGTTCCTTACCACCATCAGTAAGACTCCGTTCAATGTTTTGATGAAGTACTAGACACTAGTCCCGAGACACTGTGATCTAGACACAACATCTATTAAATCAGTTTCTAATCTCATTGAAACTATGTCATCATGACTATCTCATCGCTCAAAGGCAATTAAGCAGACACCATTTCCAAGTGATACTATTGAAAGACAAACAATGACACCGTTATTTAATCTATTTTTTCATTTTCACTTTAATATCTTACAGTCATATTTGATCCATTTCAAGGCACTGCCATATTTAATGTTTCTTTATATACCTATCAATTGATAGTATGAGGAATATGGTGTAGAATACATGAATCATGTCAGCTCTAACACATGCAACCCGTAATAAAAAGGAAATAGTGGCACTAGAGAAACATGTAGAGGAACAAGAATTTGAAAAAGCTAACTGATTCACGCAACAAGATACAAATAAAGAATGAAAGAAGCACGCTTGACCCCTGATGGTGGAACCAACGTCGATAGGAGTCTGAAACATCATCACATTACCAACTAAAAGAATAACATGAGATACATAGATTATATCATCATACTGGAAACCAGAGCACCAGTATCGCAACACTCTAATTTTCACAAGAGGACTTGATTCTTGCATCTGCTTCATCCTATAAGTCTAGATATGCATAGGAAAACACCCAGAACACTTCTAATCCTTTCTCATCATCTTTTTTACTTTTGTGTACTATTTTTAGCTTTCGAGAAGTGTGTGTGAGTCTGTATATAAATTCACATTGTAGCCAATATTAAAATAAAGGATACAAGACATTATTCCTCTCACATCTTCTCGCATCTATTAACTCCCAAGAATAATGGTGGAAGAGTTCCTTGGATAACCAGGTAGTTTATACCCATGAAGAAAAAAGGAAGAGGCCGTGTGACCTAGACATTCCTGTGTACTATTGTTTTACCCTGATACAGGGTGTGAATGAATATATTATCTATATAGACTACTTGGTGGTAGGTGATCACCATGTAGAGTGGATTAAGAATCATCTTTAGACTAAACCACTTTTTTATCCAGTGTTTCATTTGATTTATCTTTTTTCTACATTACTTTATATTTGAGAAAACAAAATTCTACATTGATATTTTTTCTTGGATAGATGTTATAATTTTTTACCCAATTTAAGTAGCTTCAAATGTTTTATCAATATCTCAAATTGATATAACTGAGAATTAATCAATCTTTTGAGAAGTTATTTGAACAGTAAAACTATTATAACCTTATTACCTTAGTAATTGGCCTGTATTTTTTTATTGGGGAATCATTTTTTTAGTGAACATTGAAATAGAAATTTTTATAGATACTCAATTATCTCCCCATCTGAAGTAATCTACTCCAACAAACATTAGTTTCAAGAAGTCACAAAAATAAATTTGAAGTTTTGAAGTGGTAAAAATGATGTTCAAATTTGATTGAAATTCAGAGTTTTGGAATTTGGGTGAGCTAGAAAATTTTTCAA
Organism: Viscum album; assembly: GCA_963277665.1. Taxonomy (NCBI): domain Eukaryota; kingdom Viridiplantae; phylum Streptophyta; class Magnoliopsida; order Santalales; family Viscaceae; genus Viscum; species Viscum album. The sequence continues at coordinate 643,630,248 of OY728160.1, forward strand.
TTTCCCTTATTTACAATTTATCGAGCACCTATAAATAGAAGTGAACATTACATAATACTTTTCAACAATTAAACCTTGTGTATATGATTATAATCTAATTAATTTTCCTCATAAGTGAGTTTTTAAATTGAATTTGTTTTATGTTGAATATGATTTTCAAGACAAAGGGCTTGAATCAAAATATTATACTGATCGAAGTTCAGATTACTGGATAGAGAAAGTCATACTAAAGGGTTTGGTCAGATTTTTGAGTAGTTTTTTGAGAAGTTTAGAATTTAAAAGGTCTATCATTATAAAACTATAAAATTTAGGCCATTAGACCCATGAACATTAGTTAGAGGTAGATCAGAAATAGGTTTCTGAATGGGCCTTTCATGGAGTAGAGAGTTTGGATGTTCATTTTCTTCCAGGACTCAAATTTATTTAATAATAATTTTATAAAACAATTGGAGTTAGTATAATAATTTATATTAAGAGAAAGAAGGATTCTAATAGGATTTGACACAAGTTACATTCCCATATTCAAAATAGTGAATTTCTATTGAACCATGATATTGGATATGGAGAGGATGTCTATTCCCACACTGAGGAAATAACTTATAAATCACGTGTTCCTTGTTTACTTTTATATTTCTATATGAACTTGAGTTTACTAAAATTTTATAAGGAAATAAGTCTAACAAGTTATTGGTGTTAAATTTTCTAAAGTTTATTTTTTTGAAAAGGAAGCAAATGATTCAACCCCCATCATTTATTATATGATCCTATTGAACATAAAGTGGTATCTGAGGGAAGGTTCCCTTGTTGAATCATTATCATGTAAAATATCAATTATGTAAATATAATATGAGTTAATACATTACCTGAAAAAAATTATAATGTTTGGAAGAAATAGGATGATTCAAAATCTAATATCTCTTTCCCATTATGTTTTTGATTTTTTTTTCAATTGGTCTTCCACCTAGTGAGAAAATTATTCTATTATTTTTTCTGATAATAGAAACATTTAGATTGATGGAAAATCCATAAATGATATTCTTATGTAATAGTTGGAAAACTTTTATTTGATGGTGATCAGTCTCAAATATGAAAATTTAATATGGTGTAATATTGAAAGTATTTTCCAAGGAAATACTAAAGTGAAGGAAGTAGAGATACACATATTGAATCACAAGTTTTAAGATATAATCATTTAAGATGAAGAAAATATTTATGTGTACTTCACCAGAGTAAATCATTTTCTTGAAACACAATAGGTTTTAGCAATGAATTATTTGATTTCTATGATTTTTAAGAAACTCATGAGAAACTTTCCAGATAGGTTTGATTTTTAAATCTACAACTTATTAGATAAATATAATTATCTCTCGATGAACATCATAATATTCTTGTTTCTTATGAAATGATAAAAGATCCAACATTCAAAAATACAATCAAATATTTGATTACTTTTGAATCTATGATAATGTTAAAAATTCAAGATGATGAATATTTTCATCCTTGTGATTCTGAGTATGTGGTGAATGATGATTTGAATGAAAAAGCATGCATATTTTCTCCATGTACTATTAGTGAGGATGAGGAAAGTATGGAGGAAATATTGCTGTCATATTTTTTGTGGTTGGTTAAGTTTGGAATTTTTCTATGAATTTCCACCATTAGAATATTGGTTAATTTGAAGATAATTCTAGAGAAAAACCACATTTTAATAAGCTTGAAAAATCCCATAATAAACAAAAGTAGAAAAAAATTCTAATGAAAACAAAATAAGTTTGTTGTGTAGGAAAAATGAATTAGAATAAGCTAATAATAAATCCTTAGATGATGAAAGTTTATAAAATTTCAGAAATTAATTGAAATAGGTGGTTAAAAAATTCATTATATAGTGGAGAAAAAGAAAGAGGTGAAAAATCATATAGAGATCATCATCTTAGACCAAAACTTGTTTGTTGTCTTAAAGAAAATATAACTCTAAAGAAACAAATCATAATGAAAAAAAAGATAGTGAAAAATATGTCGCTAAGAAAGAAGAGGAATACATTTAGGATATCATAAGTTACAAACTAATAAATTTTTTGCCATGAAATGTTGATTGAATACCTTATTAAGAAGTTGTAATATAAGGAAGATAAAGTTAACAATTCTCAGTTAAAACTTCTTGAGGATAAAATTAATTTAATAAAGTTAAATTAAAACATCAAAAAGGATTTATAAGTAAAAGATGAATCATCTAAAGCTGTAGAAAAAACTCACTCTAAGAATCATGTGAAATTAACCACCTCTAAACTAAAAGGTTCATCTGATTTTTATAATATTTTAGCTATGATTAAAAGTGTTGAGAAATCTTGGGTTGAGAAAGGATATGAAAAATATATCACATCGACAAAATTTGAAAATACCCTCCATAATAAATCATCCACATGACCATAGGTAACTGAAGTCGAAATATATTATGAACCTCAAAAAATTATTATAAGGAACAATAATTCTTCAATAGAAAACCTAGATACGATGGGTTCTATAAGTTTTGTAGAATTTATAGTCACATATCTTACAATTGTGTACATAACATGTCTATAGGTTTAATCAAAGTTGAAGAAATGGTGGAAGTAGAATAAGTACCCCACCAAAGTAGCATAAATTAAGACAATTAAAATATGATGATGTTAGAAACATTCCAACAAAAAACTCGTTTGATTGTAAAGATGAAATTTTTGGAGGATGTTATCAACCATAACCCTTTGATAAAGAATTTATGACAATCCCCCTAGAAAAATATTCTTATAATGGAAAATAAAAGGAATTTGGAAATTAAAAAGTTTTGGAAATAGATTTTTTTTTGAGAGAGTAATTATATTAAGTAGAATAAAAAACCATGGATAATTTACAGTGCTTGTGCATCACACATGGTAGGTGATTTGAAAATATTGATTTTTTTATACATCATTATGGAGGAGATGTGATACTTTAGAATGATAGTTCCATAAATATCAAAGGAATCAAAATTGATAAAATTGAAACATAAAAGTTAAAATCTAATATTGTTATATTTCTTGATCGACCAAATCATAACATACTTAGTATAAGTCCACTTTTTGATGATGGGAAAGAAGTAATATTCATAATATATTAGTGTATGACTAGAAGTGTACAAGATAGAAAATTTGTTACAAGAGGATAAATAACTAGTTGAAATATATTTTAAATTTTGGAAATTAATTACTCATTCTATTTAAGTGAGGAAGATTAGAATAAGTTGTGGCAGCACAGACTTGACAACCTTGGGCAGAAAAATATGGAAAACCATTCTAATGTAGATACTATTAAATTTTTTACACAATTCAAATGAAGATAAAAATATGTTTTATAACTTTTTATTAATATAAAATTACTAATAAAAGTTTTAATAGTGTTGAGAAAATGACTAATAGAAGTTTTAATCAGCTGTGGGATGAGGTTGCTGATGCGTTCTCCGCCTGTGATGATTCAGGTGGCTCTATGGCCTCCTCATTTGAGCGTGATGGTGGCGATGGGCCTCATTGTGTTTAAGTCTGCTTGTGGCGAAGCTCCCTCCAACATCGCCTCAGATTTTTGGAATCTTGGTGATGAGATTTTATCTATGATTTAATTTTTTTGTTGTGTGATTTTTGTTGTCGATGTGAATTCGGTTTGGGTGTGATTATTTTTTGGTGCAGTTTGATGGTTCTCAGAGTTTTGATTGGTTCCTAGTTGTGCTGCGGTGGATGTGGATTGGGGTGATGTGTCCAGACCTCCTGAGCTTGCACGACCCATGATGTCTCTCTTGAAGGGTTTTAATTTGGCACAAATTTGATGCGGTAGTTGATTCTCAGTTTGAAACAGACTCTTTTATGGTGTTTGTTTGATTTTTTTTGTTAGGTTTTATATTTTGGGTCGGAAGGAGGGCAATGCCAATTTGATGGAAGTTCTGGTCTCAATGGACCATGGATCAAAGGATTCTACCGGCGTTCACTGACAAAGAGATGCTCCAGATGAGGTTCGGGGAAAAGTAGTTTAATTGTTTCATGGATTTTTGGAATCAGATGTTTGATAGGGTATGGTTTTGGCCATCAGTATCAAGCCTGTGATCTTTGGCACGTGACTACTAGCCGTGCTGCGATGAGACAATGCAAGATCGTCTTAATGGTTATTTTTCCTTGGAGGAGCTTCTATATTGTAGTGAGCGTTGCTTTTGATATTTGGGTTTGGTCAGTTGATGACTCATTTATTTTTTTTAAGTCTTGATGTCTTGATGGTTTTCCCCTCAGCCCTAAAAGGGGGTTTATTTTAATAAAAAAATAATTGTCAATTTATGTGCTCCAATGATACATTAATCAAAAAAAGGATATTTTTTACACTATCAATTTTATTGATGATTTCATTTAGATGGGAAATATTATGTTTATAAATCAAAAATAAGATATGGTGGAGATGTTTATAGTTTTCATAAGGAAAGTTGAGAGATAAATGAGTGTTTATATAATGAAGTTGAGAAAAGATAATGGTATAGATTTCAGATGAAATTATTTTGAATTTTATCTAAAAAATATAGGATTCAAACATCAATATAGTTATCCATACACCCTATAAAAAAAATTAAATAACAGAAAGGAAAAATAGAATTTTGGAAGAGTTGGGAAAAAGTATTTTAGAAGAATAAAAACAATCAATGTTCTAACAGAAATAAGCTATGACTACTTATTTACTTGTTGTAAAAAGGTGTTTTATAAGTGTATATCGAACATGATTTTAAATAAAATGTGGAATAATAATAAAACATCATTTAAAAAATCAGGGATTATGAAATTCCTTGTTCTCTAAAAATAAAAAAAAACAGATATTAGAAATTTGGATTAAAAATATGGGGAAAGAATTTTCAGTGTATATTCAGAAAATGAGAGAATTAAAAAATATTATAATTTTTTACAGAATTTGGTGGATTCACATGATGTGAAAGTTATTTAAAATACAACCATTTTTAAAAAATATGCTAAAAAGGTTTAGGAAGATAAATTCAAGCCTTCCAAAAATAATAACCAAAGTGAATATTTTTTTGAGTCAAAAATGTTCATGAAGAATAATATGATTCATTTAATAAATAGAATGAGATATAAAGAATGTCTATGAAGTTTCATACTCTATAGAAACAAGTTGAATCATAAAATAACATTGGAAACTAGAATGATCCCGTTCAAACAAGAATAACATTGTGATTATAAAATAAAACATCACATATCCCACAAGTTGAACCGAAATAAGTTTTAGAAGTAGTTAAAAAAATAACCATAGAATGATTTTGTTTAATAGTTGAATCATATAGGGAAAAATAACACTTGGGTACTTATTACATGTCCATCTTATTAAAATGTTTTTGGAACTAAATGGGTGTTCGGAAAAACATCCATTGAATATTGAGAAGATTCATGGAAAATTTTTTTTAATAAAGGATATGCATAGGTCGAAGGTGTATATTTTGAAGAAAAATTCTCACGAGTTTCAAGATTAGAGATTATTAAAATTATTATAGAAGTGTATTCACATCAAATCTATAGTGTTTTTCAGATGGATATAAAGAAATTTTTTCTTAATGGTGAGACTAAAGAAGAAGTATACATTGAGAAAACATGTGGACTTCTTCTTGATAAATATGAAACAAAGTCTTGTAAATTAAATTAATCCTTATATGGTTTGAAAAAAGTCGCACAATCCTAGTATTCCAAAATTGATATTTTTTTTGAAAAAGTTAAATTCTTCTAATGGAAATGTTGACAACAACATGAATGTAAAATAAATTAACTCTATCACCCTGATTAAAATAGTATTTGTGGATGATATATTTTTTTTGTGGGATTGAGAAGATGTTTGGAATTTATTTTAAATAAATGAAGTGGCGGTTTGAGATATCAATATTGGGAGAACTAAATTTCTTCCTTAGTTTACAAATCTAACAAAAGGAATAATATATTCTTCTATCTCAAGGAATATATTCCAGGGAATTGTTATAAAACTTTGTATGGAATAATTTAAAGATTTTTCCACTCCTATAATAGTTATGATGAAGATGAGTAAATATGAATCTAAAAAACGTGTGAATCCGAAATAAATTTAAAATATGATAGGATGTTTTATTTATCTATTAGATTTAGAATCATATATTGTTAATATTGAAACATTCTGTACCAAATATTATAGTGATCTAAATAAATATAATATGTTTTAATCAAAGATAATTATAGGAAACTTCAAAGTTAAAAATTCACATGGGATATTATACAAAATAAGTTGTGATATAAACTTTCATTTTCATAATGATTCTTATTAGGTTGGATATTTCAATGATAGAAAATCATCTTATAAAGGAAAATATTACTTTGGAGAATTCTCTGTGAGGTGGAATAATAAGAAATGATGTTCATTAACACTGAGGATAGTAGAATGGAAATATGTTGCAGCTACCTTAGAGTGCAGTCAATTTTTTTGGATGAAGGATCAGTTGGATTATTTGAAAGTTCACGTTTTAAAAGAATTGAAGATTATTTGTGATAATCACAGTGTAATTAATCCTTCTAAAAATACTCTCCAACACTCAAGATAAAAAAATATTGAAATTATTTTTCACCTCATAAAAGATAAAGCTTATGATGGAGATATTCTTCTGTAATATATTTCAACCAAGTTTCAAATTCCTTATATCATCAAAGAAGCAATTCAGAAAGGGCGATTTGTGGAACTACGAAAGACACTTCATGTTCATCCCCCATGAAAGTATTTATAAATATCATAAGGAATCTCTACCGTCGTGAATTTGAAAATTTTGACAAAGTGGGATAATTTTTTGAACTTTATCCTACAATTAAGTGGGAATTACTTTCCATACTAAAATGAATTCGATGTTTTGGTCATCATAAAATAGGAGAGATAAAGAAAAGTTATTGGAAAATATAAAATTGAGTGGGAGTATATGATGTTGAAAGATAAAAGTTAGGGGGGAATTATATTAACACGGCCCCAAATTTTATTGTCACTGAGGGATTATATATATTAAAAAACAATAATTTCTCTAGTAGTGCATTTTCAGGATACTATATTTTTAGAAATTTGGTGTTTTGGTAAAAATAAAAAATTAGTTTTTTTCAGAAATTATAAGTGTTTTAAAAAATGATGAGTTGAATATTTTTTTAATGAGAGTTTTCATCAAATTCAAAGGGAGAGACGAAGATCATTTTTGATGTTTCTATTTTTGCAGTGTTTTGTTTTTTTTGAATTTTTTTTGTAACAGAATGTTTTTTTTGTGAATCTTGTAAAAGATGTGTAACCAAAATTTCATAACCTATTTTTTGAGAAGTGTCTAAAAATAAAGATAAAAGAAAGTGTTTTTAAATTTTGGTAATTAGATACTCTATTAGAAGATTGATTATACATAGTCCATCATATTCTAATTTTGATGGAAAGACAGATGTTTCTAGAAACCAGATTTATAAAGCTTGCTGTGTTTCTAAGACCTAAAAAGATATAAAGTCATAGTACTTTCCAAAGATAGTCAGATGATTATTTTTTGATCTTCAAAGATCCAAGAACATGATGAAGAAGTCCTGATATGATTTAGATGTTTCATATGGAAATTTAAGTGTAGTTTATGTTTTTCGGAAGAAAAATTGGACTTGAATTAGATACTTATATGATAGATGAGATATACATACCGATCCATCAGAAAATAAGTAGATACTGATACATTAGATGAGATATAGGTACTGATCCATAGGATGAAATGTGGATGCTGATCCATTAGATAGAGGGATTTTATTGAAATTTGAGATGACGAGATTAAAAAATGTGATGTCACAAGAAATAGTTTTTTTCAATCTGAGAAAAGTAAAAGGAGGAAATTATATTTTCAATCAACCAAGAAGAGGAATAAGTAAGATGTTATTTCACTACAGAAGTTGATTGGATGAGAAAATTGTTATAATGATGGAAGTGTTGTGGTTATTGATATTTGTTAGTTTTAGTAAAGGTAAAGTAAGTAGAGATTATATTTGACGCCGATTAATCAAACAAGCATTTGACACAGATCCATTAGACGATAATTTGACTGTGATAAGTCATTGAAAGATGAGTTCAATCAAATGAATATGAAATTTTGAATCATTTATAAATTTCTATCAGACATTAGTTGAAGGTTTTTGATGTATTTATAAGTTATAATATTATATTCAACCATTTTTAGTTGGGTTTGATCATTGGTGTGGTAAATGAAATTTGTTTTTCATTTTAACATCATATTTTTTATTTAAATTTGGTTTAGAGTCTCTAATAGAGGAATTATGAAGTCATAAGTTGAAATTTTTTAAATAACGTGTATCAAATATAATATATTCACAATGTTTTATTTGAGAAACATTGGTCAGACTGAACAAATATTCTATATTTTAATTTGGTCAAGGAAACAGGAATGAAAAACAGAGTTTATGACTAAGATGTTGTTGATTTTATTATTATAGATAGAGAATTTACAAAGTATTAGATGTTGTTTTAGTATGTTTCAAATGGGTCAATAGGATTGGATATATAAAGATTTTTTCAGATCACTATCCTCAAACTAAATTTCTATTCAATGAAATAGTTTTTTTATCTTGGTTAATTATAAGAAATTTCATAAGAGATGCGAGGAATAAAGAAGTTTCATGAAGACACCAAAAGATAAGAGGAGGTTTCAAGTGGCCCAAAATTATGTTCAAATGTGAGTGAAATTCAGTGTTTTGGAATTTGGGAGAGTGGGAAAATATTATAGTTTCCCACCTTTACTATATCAGGAGCACCTATAAATAGAAGTTGATAGTAAATCATACATTGTAACAGTTCACCCATGCATAAAAGATGATAATTTTTAGAATAGGTGTTAGAATTTATTTTAAAAAATGATATTGTTTCATGTTGAAGAAGAGTTTTCAGATAGAGGATCATGACTAGAAGGTTAGACTGAGGAAAGTTCAGATTACTAGATAGAGAGAGTTAGAATAAAGTCAATTTTATTCTTTTTGATTATTTCCTTGAGATGTACAAATTAGAAAAGGAATAAAATTCTAAATCTATTAGTTGTAGGCTATCAGACTCAGGAAGATCTAATAGAGGTTTATCAGACATAATTTTTTTGAAGGGAACTTTTGTGGAGAAGAGAGTTTTGATGTTTAGTTTATTTTATGGATCAAATTTTTGCAAGTTTTTTTCTTAAAAAACAGGAGTCTATATTTTCATTCCTATCATGAGATATAAGGCTTCTAAAAATACTTCCCACAAGTTGCATTCACTTCTTCATAATAGAGAATTTTCATAGACCCATGGCAGTGTCTGTGTAAACGATATAGGTCCTCAGAATAAGGATGAACCTTATAAATAATGTGTGACATGTTTAATTTTATATTTCTTCATGCAAAAGAGTTTACTAAAAGGTGATAAGTAAATAAATCTAATAAGATTCATGGGTTAAATTTATTAAATTTTATATTTTCAAAAAGGAAACAGCAGATTCAACCACATATATGTTGTTCTAAAATCTATTGGAACTTCCAAAAATGATCAACATGGGGAAACAATGATGTGTTGAGCTACTCAATGATTATTATTTCTCAATACACTACCACCCGGGGAAGGAAAATAATGTATAAGATGTATTGATCTCGAATGATCATGGATTTCTAGAAGAAATGGGGATTGATAGGGATCATTTTCTTATGGATTTAGTAAAAGGTGGATATGGGAATAATTAAGGAAGGGAAAAATGACCCATTTTTCATATGATTTAGCTACCATATTTATAGGAGGGAACAAAAATTTCTCAGTCTAATGTTGAAATTTTTAAATAGAAAATTAAAGTCATAAATTATGGGATATTGAAAGACTTTGTATAGGAAGATGTTGTTATGAAATTTAAATGTAGATTATATGTTCCATTTATACCTAAGATGAAAATGTAATTAATATATTATTATCATAGATACAATTTCTTTATACACCATATAAATACCAATCTATATAGAGACTTGAAGGAATTTTTCTGTTGGGAAAATATAAAGTGTGAAATTTTTGATTATGTGTCATGTTTTTGGTTTTTAAACACGTGAAGGTTGAGAGATAGAATCCCAAATGAGTCCTGAATCCTCTTACTATTACTATGTGTAAATGGGATGAAATTACTATATAATTTATCAATGGATTATCAAAGAATCCTAGAATGAGTAATGTAATATGGGTTATCATTGATCACCACACAAAATATGCACATTTCTTTACTCTATGAGAAGATTTACCTCTAGAGAACCTTACAAATATCTATATTAATGAAGTTGTGAGACTTTATAGTGAAAATATTTTAAAAGTATCAGATTATGATCTATGATTTAAATCAAAATTATGGGAAATTAATTATAAGTCCTTCGATATTAATCTTTATTTAAGGACCACTTATTATATTTAAACTGATGGGATGTTTGAAATGACAATTCAAATATTAGAAGAAATATTGAGTTCATGATCACTTAACATTCAAGGAATTCATGTCAGTATTTACCTTTTGTAGAGTTTGACTATAAGAATATATTTTATTAAAGTATTCAAATGTATTGGTTTGAAGAATTATATTTAAATGTGTGTCATATAATTCCATCCAGACTCATAAAAATGGCTGGAAGAAGGAAAAAGTGTTATGTTGATAACTGAAGGAAATATTTGGAGTTTCATGTGGGAGATCATGTTTTCTTGAAATTATATCCATGGAAGGGTGTCATAAGATTCAGTACGAATGAACTTTTTTTCCCTAGTTATAACCATTTGAAATTTTTGAATGAATTGGAGCAGTATCTTGCCTATTAAAAGTGCCATCGAGCCTCTCTTATGTACATGATGTATTCCATATCACTTTGTTAAGAAATTATATTCCATACCCAACACATATAATCACTTGCTAAGGAATAGATCTGAAAAATTATATATTTCAATGTGAAGTTATTTTCCAGATTCTTGAAACTAGAGTGAAAGTATTGAGGAATTAGATGAATCGATCAGTAAAGCTACATTGGGGAAATCAAAAAATAGAGAAAGAAACATGGGAAACTATGGATACTATGAAGAAGAACCACCCAAATTTATTTAGAAGGTAATACGCATGGTAAAAGTAATTTTGAAATATTTATAAGAGTGAAGAATGTAATATCATAATATTTTAAAATAACATTATGTTTGATAGAGTAAACTATACACACCACTAAGCCGAAACGAACCTCAAAATATTATTATTTAAACATGACCATTATACCCTTGACAAAGAATTAGTGGGAACAAATATGATTAAATTTTTTCGGAAGTATATATAAAATTCCTACTCAATATAAATATATTGATTAATTATTTTATAATAAACACCGAATTTTTATTAAATCTATCTTATTCTTCAAAATATGGTTTTTTCAAAAATGGTGTATATTTATTTTTATATGAAAATAAATATATTTAATTTCTTGAAATTATAGAAAATTGAAATTATAAAATTGTAATAAAATTTTAAATAAATATATAAAAATTATCTTTGTGTGAATTGTTTGGATATTTCTAACAAGTTTGATTTATCAATGAATTGGTAAAATTCAGATTTTGGTTGAAAAATGTATTTTTATTTCAAGAATTTACAATTTTATATTTTATTTTAAAATGGGTTAAATGTAGAATTATTTATATTATATTATTAATAATCCAATTATAATCTTTTTATTTATTTTATATTATAATTTGTTTTATAAAATCATTTTTTACTTGAAATGTATTTTTTCTAAAAAATAGTTTCCCTCACATTTTGATCACTTAGTTTTAAATTAAATTCATCAACTTCTATGAATTGAATTTTGAGAAATGTAATAAATACTTTGAATCTGTTGGCCCATATTTTTTAGATACTTCTATTTTATTTTTTTTAAATTACGAATAGTCACTTTAGTAATTTTTGTTTCCATTGTAAAGGGGTAAATCAGGCAAATACGGTTAAAAATAAAATGATAAGGACTCATAAATGACCATAACACTTGAATTAATTTTACTTTATGATTATACCACATTCATAATCATCCAATAGTATAATATATGACCTTTTGTTCTATTTGGTCATGATTTTACCTTTTAAAATTTTTTATATAAAAAAAGAAAAAAATGTTATTATAATACTTGAATTTTTTTACAAAGGAATAAAAAAAGGATATGATCAGTGATAAAAATTAATTTGACATCTAAATTATTTTTTTTCATTGTGATAATTTATTTTTAAATTTTTGTGAAGAACTAATTTCCCAAAATTATTATGAAACAATAACATAGTTCTTGTGAAAGAAGTAAAAAAATTAATAAAATTATTTTTGAAAACTATAAAAATAATATTATTTGAGTGATTTATTATTTAAAAATATATTATAAGATGATAATTAAATATCATATAATTTTGGATTTATTTTTTCTAATTAATTTTTTTATCTTATAGTTTTAAAAGTCAAATTAAATGAATAGTTTAAAAATTAAAATTAATTATAATTTATAATAAATAATATTTTATTTATTGATTTAAAATTAATAAAAATATCATATTTAGAAAAATGATTTTTAAGTTGTTTAAAATAAAAAACATTTTCAATTTATTGGTATATCTCTATTTTATAGTAACATTATTAATACTTAAAGTTTATAAATCTGTAATATCATCGTTATTGTCAAAAGGGTTAACGAGGTGCTCAAACAAAATGATAAGTGTAAAAAAATTAAAACTTGAAAAAATTTAATTTTATGACATTATCTTCAATTATATTCACAATATATTGTAATTATAGTTATTTGGATCCATTTGGATTTGAGATATAATTTATATTAATTTAAAACTTTAAGAAATTTCAAGAATTCCCCTCTGCTCATTCCAAAAAGGACACATATCCTTTATCTTATTTACAAAACACTGATCCATATAGATAAGAAAAAATGATGAAAATTTATCTTATAAAAATTATTATCAAAGTGATGGAGGTTATGATCTACCTAAAAGACCAACCTTATTTCTGCTAAGAGGTGATCTAAAGGATGTCTACCAAAGAAGTCGTTTTCGTCTTCACTGGCTCTTTCAAGTTTATATATTCTTCTACTTCATTTTAATGATTTTTAACCATCATAAGATAATATATAAAGTATTAAAAATATATTTATATGTTATTATTATTTTGTGAGAACCATATTCCTTCTCTTTTCCATCTTAAAAAAATCAAAAACATCAATCGTAGGTACGTATGACATACCATCTCCACGCAGCACTGTAATTTGTTTTTAATCAGAATTTAACTTTTGGTAATAATTGAAAAAATTAATATATATTATATTTATGAAATAAATATTTTTTTATTCATAATATCATATATACCTTATTTCCCCCAATCTTTTGGAAAATGATAACGTTGCTCATGTGTGCGTCTGAACTACCACTTCCACAAAGCGATGTGATCCATTTTTTCCTTTATGTCTTACTTGGATGGTAATAAGGAAATATTTAAGGAATATATATGATATATATTATTTAATAATTACTAACTAAATATTATTTTTTATTCACCTTTCATTCGTTCCATCTATGGAAAATTAAAAATTGTGTTCATGCGTACGTACAATCAACCATCTTCATGAACAGAATAATTCATTATATATATATATATATATTATGGATGACTCTAAATATCGATATATTGAATATATATGATAATTATACCATGAATAAAACTATTTTTATTATGGAACCATAATAAAAGTAAAATTATCGATACTTCCAAATCATGTCATACTTGAAAAACAAAGTAGTTAATAATAAAAATAATGATAATAACAAAATATTGTCAACAATGCGTTATAAAATAAAATAAATTGGATATATATGATATTATAGATTTGAATATGGACTTTTTATATATTTATAATAAATTTAAATTTATTATACATGTGGTTATAGCACTTATGAGGTTAGTTTAACTTGAGGTAAGGGATTTTATCTAAATTTCCACTTAATTGAGAAATATTTATATTATTCACATGTTTCTTTTTACGAGGTGTATATATTTCCAATTAGGAAAATTTAACATGAATATAAATTTATTCCTAATAATTATTTATTCAATTAATGTTACTCTTTAAATAGGTATGTTTTGAAAAAATGAGATATTATTCCTCCTTTTTACTGGTTATTTTTTTCTTTAATATCCATATTTTTCAAAATACTTTTTTAAAAATAATTTTATTTTAAAAAAAAAAATTTTATAGGAAATTTTAAACTATCATTGAATTTTTACATAGTATTAAAGTAATCATTCGAATGTTTTCCTGAAATGGATTATTTTCAATACTCTGTAGAAAAAGTCAAATGGGATATTTTTTTAACTTATATGGCGTTAATAAAACTTCCACCACCATAACCATTTTATGTACATTAGATTATAAAAAAGTGTAGAATGTTTTAAAAAGAAAACTATTTATTGAAAAATTATTTTAATTTTTTCATTTCCATTTTTCATCTATTCTTCAAAAGAATCAATTTTACTAATTTTTTTTACTTTTTTATGGTTATATCACATCTCTTGATTAATATCATGTGAATTTAATATATTTTGAAACATTAAATTTCATGTGATCATTTGAAATTAAATTTACCTTAAATATCCATATTATTTGTATCATGGATATTCTTATTACCAAAATCATATACCATAATTGCATATGGTGTTTTACTTGCAAAGTTATTTGATTGACTGTGGAATTATTGATAATCCATATTCATTACTCAATATGGAAATTTATTGATAAGGAATATTGTTTATGAATTTAATTGATAATTTTATACATGAATAATTCAATGGACATGATGTGATTGGTGGGATATAGAAATATGTATCCCTTCAAAGTATTAGAAGGTGTCATGAGACAAATCAGCTAGCTAAATTAAATGGGTCTTTACCCATTTTCTGAAATAGTTTTGGTGTGAAGTCTTGATGGTAGAGATATCATGATATCTAAAATCATGACGTTTAATAGTATGAGTTTACTTATGTGAGAATTCAGTTATTATTATTCATGTTATTACTACATTGATATTATCCATTGATGGTTTTCGTACTCAAGTTATTGATTAAATGGACTGTGTTATCAATTATTTACCATATCATATTTATTTAGAATTATTTAATCATGATTGATACTATTATATGATGCACTTTATATGAATTTGAGATCACCATTATTTTGTTTTCTTTCCGATGGTTATGAAGAATAAATATTTGGATGAGTTTCATGGATAAACAAAATTTACATTTTTCTTGTTTAAATATTTTTTCTCATTGTATAATGGAAATCATGAATATATCTAGTTATCTAAGAATAATTAACTAATAAATCATTTGGGAATCAACTCCTTGTATCTTTTAAAATGTAATAAAGTAGACACCAACACTGGGTTACTTTATTTGGGGTTATAATATTAAAGAATGTCAATCATGTTTTATTGTTTTTTCATATGATGAATTTATTTAAATTGTTAAGTGATGAGTGGGGCCTAAAATCACAAATCCCCTTGATTCATGAGTAAGTATCCTAATAGAAAATCGGTCGGAAATTTGGAATGTTACTTACCCCTTTATATATGTTTTCTTGACATGAGGCCTATCTAGTATGGTTAATATGTACAAAATATTCATTCCATTATTATGAAACCCATTATTGCTATCAATGAGGTTATTTTTGTTCTTATTTCCCCTATGGATATATTCATCTTTTATGAAATTTTAATGTGTAATATTTCATTATTGTTTATCTCTTTCATATTATTTGTCTTTTATTTATTCTATGATAGCTTCTATTGTAATATTTCCCTTACTGAGTATCCTAGATACCCTTTTTTAGGTTTAAATTTGTTCTATATACCATGACGGGATATATGAATGATTTTAGGTAAAAACTAGATAATATAATAAATATCTCACATGAAGTTTAATGTTTTATTTAATATTTTCAAATATAATATGAGAATAATGTATGTATATAATCTTGAAAGACTACTGAACTATTAAATCCTTTGGGATGTGATCCCTTTTATCTTGGAAAATTTAGTAAAATTACCATAGTATTTAGCTTACTGGATTTGGGATGTCGCACTTGTGAAATAAATAATAAGTTTCATGAAATTGTTTTCTAAAAATGGTAAAATATATACTACCTTTGGTGGTTTTCTTAGTTTTTTCTCATATTTAATTGTACTCATACTTACATTATGGTTTTATTATTGAGATGAACATTAAAATTATGTGGAACTTATGTATAAATTGGTAATAACTTGGGTTTCAATTAATTGAGGAAACAATAATTAGAATCCATGCTATTTTAAGAAAATATCAACAACTTTTTGATATATAATCAAAAGCATGACTACATGATTTATGGATTTTAATATTTGTAATTAGTTACATATTTATTTCTTTGAAACATGTCATACATGACATAGTGAATTTTTTTATTTTTTTATTTTATGTTATTAAATATGTGGATAATTTTATATTTTTTACCATAGTGATTATGACTAGAAAAAAGAAATCAATAACTACGATTATATTTATTTTGGGTTTAATTAAAAATATGATTGACAATTTTCAAGTTTTTATAATTCCAGGGTATGTGTATTGAATAAAAATCACGATTCATCTAATAAATTCTATAGAAAATAGAAAGTGTTATATATAATATGGAATAGATTTCTATAATATTTAATCTATTTGGGTACTCTTGGAATGGTTAGATATTATTTTATAAAGCATGAAAAAATCTATTATGTTTAATTTTTGGTTTTTAATTTATACATTAGTTGAGCATGCCTATTTTGTAATAAATATTATCAAGTTATAAAATTTCACTTTGTATACCATGATAAAAAAATTCATTTATATGAATATTCTGAGTAGTGCTATTTTCTTCCAGGATGGAAATAAATAGAAAAATATCACATTTTTTAAGAAATTATGTAATTTAACTTTTAAAAAAAATTATATTAATTCCATGATTGAATTAGTGATATTTTCATCAACATTTAATGATGTGTATATTTAGACCATCTAATATTGTCTTTTACACTATTTCTGGGTTGATGATTATATTATTCATTGGGAAAAAATTACGTGCTTTGGTTGATAAATGGAATGATTTTTTGTTATAGAGATTTTTAAATTAAATAATTTATTTATAATATTTTCCAAAATTTTACTTATTATATGTTTAATTTGATAAGGGTTTTGAAAATAAAAATTCCATTGAAAGTTTATTTTATAATTTTTTTCTTATATGATGAGTTTGATAGAGATTTTACGAAATGATTTTATAAATGGTTTTAGTTGTTTTTGTGTTTTAGAAATAATTTAAACAATCTTTTTATAAATTATTCTTAAAAGAAAAATCGATTTTTGTTTTGTTTTTTTGGAACTCTAGAACATTGAGTATGGATTCGTGATTATTTTTTAATATATTGGAATGGTTGTTGAAAGCCATATATTTACTTGCTGAAATGGGTAGTACATAGTTAAAATTCATTGAAAAGATATTTTTGGCTTCTCCCTTAGAGGTTTTTTGGAGTTAGATGTTGTGGTTATCCAATTTATTCTTGTTACATATGTTACAATGGATGTGCATCGGTTCTACTATACTTGTTTTTTTCCTAGTATTAATTTTATCTTTGTGTCGATTGTTCTTGTGGTCCTATAGTGTTAGGGTACTATGAGTTCTTATTATACTGGTTATGCTAGATATTTTTTTCTTTGTTATACTGGATAAGTGGAAGGGTTGAATATAATCTTTCCATGAAATGATGTCTCATGGGATAACTATCCACCCTATGGGCAATGAGATATCTTGATATCCAAGTGGGTCACTGTGGCAATTACTATTGTCTTGGTATAGGATTTTGGGAATTATTTTCTTGAAAATTAACACCTCTAGTATAATATTTATAAATTTAGGGGTTTCTTGTGTTCATTTTCATCTTGAATGATATTCATGGAGAGTCACTCTCAGATAATAAGATGTGTTTCTTCATATTTTCAATGGGAATGTGAAATCAAATTGGGTGGTATAGAATATTTAATGATATAGTTGGGAACTATATACTATTAGTCACCAGTTGAAAAATAACTTTAAATCTAGTTGGGGAATTTGAAAATTGGGTTCACTTTATCCTTTATAACTTTCATGAGTTGAATATACTTTTAATTATTATTTTTGGAGAATATTTTTTTGGGTATATTCATTTGAAGTTTCTCAAAGTGATGGTGTATACATGGTTATGACTTTTTTTTTCAGGGTGAAATAATATTATTTATGATGACAACAAGGGCTCTTACCAATAGTTTATTGGGTTAATTCTAGTGGCTTTTTTTTCTCTTCATTTTTATGATATTAATGATTATTTCTATAACTATGTGTAAACCTTTATGAAATATGGGGTGAGGTATTCCTTACTCATTACTCTATTGGTGGTGGGTTATTAGAACATGGAATAAATGATGATTCATGAGTTTACTTGTTGGCATAAACTTGTGATCCTCAAAGTAAGATAAATTTTCGGTTTTTTGTTAGATAACTTTCATAAATAGCTTGGGAGACCAAGTTTAAGGAAGTTTAATGGTTGGATATTAACAACCTTACCAATATATTAATCCATAATGGTGTTTATCCATCATTGAATTAGAGAAAAATTTGAATTTTATCTTGGGTTCAGGATTTAATTCTACCTCATATTTGATTTATGATATATTGAACATTTTTTATTCACCTGGACTAGAATTTGGGTACTTTGAGGGTACACAATTTAAGGTATTCTAAACCAATGACCACTGATCATGTTATACTTATTAATTAGATCGTTAGTGTAGTGGGGGTAAATTATCATGGTCTTTCTTACCATTTTATCTAAAATTCCTTAAAAGAATAATGAAATAGAGGTGGAAGTGGTATCTTTGTATCAACACACTTCTTCCCAATTCAGGGGTTGTAGATTCTAAATATTTGGTAGTGGGTACTATCTTTGATGTTTAAAATTCCATGGTGTTTGGATTTTTACAATCTCTGATAAAAAACTCAGTTTTCCTTTTCAAAAATAGTAGTGACTTCATTAACACTTGGAATTTGGGTTAACCATGACTACCATATGCCACCTTCTATCCAAGGGGTAATTAAAACAATATATTATTCTGGATTTTTTTATTGAAGTTAGTGGGATGAACATTAAGATTTCATGAGTGGTTTAGTTACCATTAGTAGAGTTTCTATATGTCTTAATCTATCTTAGAATGCTTTTTATGACCCTATTTATATAATTGCACCACGTTTTTTAGAAAACACTGCTGCTCAGTTATTGGTTAGAATGAATGTTTGAGTTAGATTGAGTCTAGTATAAGGGACTATTGAAGAGTTTCACCAGTGTAAAGAATCATGTATCATGTTTTCATTGGTTATTTATTTTATAAGGATAAATATAGTGTTTTACTATCAGTTATATTTTGTGTTCATGTGTTTTCATGGGTGCTTCCATGACTAGGTTTCAGTCTTATGGGTAAGAATGGGTAGTTATCTCCCCAGTGTATTGTAAACATTGAGATTATTGAGTGTATATATGATCTTTATTAGTGGTAATAATTTTATATCCATGTCAAAATGGTACACAATATCATTCTTAACATGTCATAATAGAAATAATATGTTTTATACTCTATTATGTTTTTAGGGGAAAAAGCATAACTCATGAGTTAGATATCCCTCCATTCTCATTGGGTATCGTATTTAGGGATGGGATTGATATTATATTACAATGTCGATGTATTCCATCAGAATGATGATTATTACATCACAAATAGGTATTGGATATGTCTTCAGAATATGATGCCATTATGTTAGATGTGTAACCCTCAATTGGGGGTAGCCTCTACAAACAACTAGTTTCGTGAAAAAAAGATCAATTTTTGGGAGATGTAACACCACTATTTTTTTTATTTCACAATTTTTTGATTATTTTACTTTATTTAATGATTAAGTCTAGTCTTGAGACGTTTCAGGATGGGTTTTAGATGTTTCAGAGTAATAATGTAGGGTTTATGGGTTGAGAATAGTGAAGGGAAACCATACAGGTTTCCTTGGTAATTGTGTGAGAGGAAGAGAGGTCTTCTCTAAAAGTACACGACTAGCACCTAGATTACGCAAACCACGTGAAAATCAGAAGGATTCATTTTTTTTTATTTGGTGGTGATTAATATGGTTGGTTCATGGTTTTCCATGAAAGGTGGACCAACTATGTGACATAAATAATTAAATATTTAAATTATATTTTTAGCCTACAACCTTTCCTAAAACTCCCATTTTCCTCCTATGACATATAATCTTAAATTAAAATCTTCCCATATGAGTTTTTGGGGATTTAATTCCCTATAGATCTTTATTATAATAAATCTTTGAGTGTAAAACCCTATAAATTGAATTTAAGAGTCTGGTTTCTCATCTCCTCCTTGGAAATCTCATTTTATATTAAGAGTAACCCTATATAGAGGATTCCATAACCAGATATTCGGTCTATGATTTTTTGATTGGAATTCCTTATGAACCATTTAATGGAAGGTGAGAACGGATTTTATCTATGTGATCATGGTGTGATTCCATCTTAGAGACTATATTCTAGGTATGTTTCTTCTCTCCCATTCCACTTTAATTGAGTACTCAATGGAATTGATTTTGAAAAAATTGTATACTCATATACTTTGATGAAAACATTTTGGGAAACCTGTAAGCTTATTAGGTTTTAAATGATGTATTATGCGTGTCTCCCAAAATAAGAACGATGAAACACAGAAATGTTTATATTGAAATAAAAAATAAGTTGGGTTTTGAGAATAGGGAATGATGAAAATTTTTGTGAATTTAAACTACATTGGGGAGTAATCTTTTTAGTTCAAACTTGGTTACTATATATTCTTGGGAACAATAAATCATACTTCCAATTGATGAATTGGTACTAGAGGTATGCCGTTTCCAGTAATGAGCTAGTCTACTTAGAGGCACCTTTTGAATGGGTGATGCATTAGGATGTGTTTTTCATGGGTGCGTGTGTTCAAACCACTTTTGTGATTTTTTTTGTTGGTTATTTAATTGATTGTTTTTTATCTCTATTGATAACTCGTTCGATACAATTTTTTGTTTTAAATAAATGTGAATCATTTTATGATCCTAGTAGTGTGCATGGGAAGTCTTTGGGTTTTCCTGCTGGGTTGTATACCCGCCCGCTACATATGAATTTTTTTATGTATGAAGATGTTGTTTATCAATATAAAAATGACGGGAAAACTAACACCATGATACTTTATGTATGGTCTCTTTTAAATTTAACATCTTTGATAGTTTATGATTCATGCAACACCGACCATATTATATTATAAAATAAGACCGTTGGAATAGCAATGTGACCATTATGAAAAGTATAATAAACAATAAAATGGTAAATTCACCTATGAAATTATATATAAAACTTAGATAATTTATGAATTAAAATATAATATATTTATATCCTAGAATAAGTAAATAAATGTACTAAAAAGGGTAAATTAAGTGTTGGTATATAGGTGAAACAAAAATATTTTTTTAAAGTATTTTAATTAATATAATGAATAAAATGAAAATTTATTTTCATAAAATGGATTCATGAATTGATATTTTGTTGTATTATGATTATAATATAATTTTATGAGAGCATAATTAATTTTTGAAAGTATCGTAAAAATAGTTATAATATTAAAATCAATATTCTTCAATAAATTATAATTTTAATTAAAAATTAAATTTATCATTTTTAGAAAATTATTTCCATAAAATGGTGTCCATTTTTGAAATATACATGTCAAAAAATGGTTAGGGTTTTGTTTTTGGATTTCACTAAAATAGTTGATTTTTTTTTTGTGAATAGTGAAATATGATAATTTACAGTATTTTTCATTATAAGTAAATAAGTGAAATATTGAGTCATCATTGATTCATGGTTGATGTAAGTGACCATTATATATAATTAAAATGATATAGTAACCTTATTTTTTTTATGTTAATAATAAATATTCATTTTTATCCAAAAAATAATAAACTAATGAATAAAATAATCAAAAAACACCTCTCTCCTGAACTATAAATACTACCCGACTACCTCTTCTCCTCAAACCACCAAAACCTATAATCATTCTTATATTATGCCCATTTCTTCTCCAAAACCTCTCCCCCACATTATAGTCATTATGGTCTCACAAAAATACTATTTTAAAGTTCCTTAAGGCGGTTTCAAGAGATAAAACCCCTTTTCATTCTTTGAATTTTCTTTCAATTTATTTTATTTTATTATAACTTCATTACCTCCTATATACAAACATTCATGATAACTATAGTATCATATATATACTGTTATGATATTATGATTATGGAATATAAGTAATCAACTATTTTCTCTTCCCTTTTTTTTCTAAAATGATATCATCATCCGTGAGGTGCCAATTTACCGCCTTTGTGGATGATGAATTTTTATTTTTCAACTCCTCCTTAAAGGATGGTCATAAAAAAAATTTATGGTTAAAAGGACTATGATATATATATCATCTTATTTAATGTTCCGGAACCTGTACATACAAGTAATATTAATTCATCATGAAAAACATGTTTATGATGATTGAAGAAAATGCCAATATAATTTAAATGGTTATCATTGACACATTATCAAATGAATCACCATCATATTTGGAAAAAAATATATGACCATTAAATATATTTTAATTTCATTTATAACATTTTAATTTCAAATTTTTATACCTATATCCATTTTTACCTGATCTTTTATTCATGTATAGAAGTTAATCGATCATGAAAACCAATTAAACAACACTCTCAAATAAAACAAATTGAATCTTGTTACATATTAAACAACCATTAATGAACTTAATAAAATTATAATAAATTGAATACATTTTGAAGAGGTTATGAATTAAATTTTTAATGAATATATTTTCATTATATAAGACATTAATTACAAGCATATAACACTTTAAGACACAGGGTAAGGGTTTCTTCCCAAACCTCCATTTTTCATTCGGGTTACGCTTTCTATCCATTTACACCAATGTTATTAATCTTTATTTTAATAAATTTATCCTGAATTCTATGAATATGTTACAAACTCTTGTATCCAGATCATTTAATCTTTATTTTATGTGGAAATACATATTTTATAAGTTTCCCTCCCCCCTCCCCCGATAAGAAAACCCGATAAAAGTGTACTTCATAATTTTTTACCCTTTGTCAAGTAAAATCCATAATAAGCTATAAGAAACCAGTATTTTAATAAAATCAACCTTTTTATCATTAAAAAATATTTTATTTTTTTTCTAGTTTTATAAAAATAATAAATCCTTTGCCACTTTAACAACTTTTATATATTTTTTCTTAAACCGCACTAATGTGAATCATTCTTATTGACTCATTTTTCAAGTTTAAATTTAGTTAGAGATCAATTTTTATATAAATATATTTTATTTTTCTATTAAACTTTATTTTATAGGATAAACATTATTATAATCTAATTTTATAAAAATTATTTTTCCAAAATAACTCCTTTCCAAAGTAAAAAGGGTATTTCACCCAAGAATTTCTTAACGGTATTATTTGAGTATTTACACCTAATTAGACACCCTTTGTTGGATTTTATGATTGATAAGGGTTGGTATCTTATGATTTCATATAAAATATTTTACTAAAAGTTTTATGATCAGTTTGACTATGGATGTTGTATTCATGGTTTATGGTTTCTGTATTCACATTTCGTATGTTGGGTTTTCAGTACGAATGTTTATGTTATGTTTCACCATTTTTATATAGGGAAAGCACAAGACTTAGTAATTGATGGGTGTTTCCCTCAATATCTCATAAAGGAATCAGTATGTATCATGAGAAAATTAATTTGGGTATTGAATGAAATATTACCCATTTATGTTGTCCTGGATGATGTATTAATGGAATGTTATGATATCTGACATTATAAATTCCATCATTATGATATTAGTAATTGATATTCCATGTGATTATTCAACTTGTAGAATAACCATGGTTAGTTTTACTTCTAATGTTATTATTTATGGAATTATTTAATAATATTTTATTCCTGCTATATTATGCTTAAGATTATGTTTTCATGTAACATATTTTTAGTTCTTCACCAGGCCTTATTGATTATGTTTACTTATGATAGCTTCCACTATATTTATTATCCTTAATGAGAATCTATCCTCACCCCTTTATTATGTCTTATTTCCCCCCAAGATGAGAAGATGTATATTATGAATGACTTGTAGGGATAATATATGAGTTTAGAGATGTCTCTAATTGAGTTTTTATGTTTCTTTTTTTCCTTTCAAGGTGTAATGTAAATCTTTTATTTATTTATAGTTTTTTAAAAAATACTAAACTATTTGGTCCCTGGGGATGTGACTTCCTTGTGTATTATACCAAGGTAATAAATCAAGGAACCTTCTCCAGTCTACTAGGTTTAGGTTCTTTATATTTGGTATCAAAGAATGTTTGTTATAAAACATGGAAACTAGACTTAAAAAAAGTATAGGGAACATAACCCTATGATAGGATTTGAGTATAAGCACACAAGAACAACCAATAATTTTGATAAGGTAGAGTTTATGTAGATATCACTAGAAACACATCCCTTTCTGCAAACTACAAGTGGATATGGTTATGGAACAAATGTACCTAGGGGTAAAAACTATGATATGGTGCATCAAGCCTGACACGACGTAACCTAGTACCCAAAAATAAGTCTTACTATACAATAGGTCTGACACTCATATGGGATATGTTTGGGATAATTAAAATTTTAATTACAAACCATTTTGAAGGATTTAAATGTAATTATGTCCCCAATGAAACCATGTTTTTGATTATGAAATTATCTATGCCTAAAATTTTCCATTTATGGTAAGAGTTACAAGATTGAAATTATGAATAATGATTCATTACCGAATTTTGTGTGTGACATTGTTTAGAAACATAACCTGGTGGAAGGAATGGAAACTGTATCAAATAACATATTCCTTGTATGGATTTCCCTCCTTTTTAAGATAATGATGTTGGAGAAGGATCTACAACTGGATCTGAGGAACATATAACAATACTAGGATATCTGACTCAGGTCATGAACAATAACTTTACCCGTATGGATCATCCCGATCCACAACATGGATTAACAATGTTAGAATACTTCATGAGAAAACAACCTCCATCATTCAATGGGACTACCTACCCATTTCTAGCTGAGCATTGGATAAGTTCCATAGAGATGACATTTCATTCTATGGGAAGTAAAAAAAGGGAGAAGGTTATCATGGAAGTTTATCATATATTAGGATGTGCCGATCAATGGCCATCATTAATTGAAAACGAAACGATGTAGGAATAAATTGAAAATAATGAATGGAAGGATTTTAAGGAAATTTTCTTAGAAAAATATTTCCCTCACAAAGAGTGAGTAGATATTGAGAGGCAATTATTAAATATGTGTAAAATGGAGGATGATAATGTTTCTAAGTATGAAGCTAACATTATAAGGCTCACAAGGCATACTACATATTACATACACAATCCAAAGTGCAATATTGATCAATTCTTTTATGGTTTAAAACCATTCCTCTGAAGGAACTAATATCATAAAATTTATAATCATACAAATATATAGTATCATGTTCTATCAAGATATAGAAATAATTCTCTAGGTCTTATGAATTTAAAGGAATGGATGAGAAGAAGATGGATACTAAAAACTCCAGAAAAAGAAATATGGAAAAAGGGAAGAAAAGAAAAGGTGACTTTCTATCCTAATATAAATTTGGAAAGAAACTTTATAGAACATTCCTATTGGGAATGGGAATTTGTTAAAAGTGTGGGTTGAAAGTCCACCAAGCCTGTGATTACAAGGGAAAGAAATAGGCTACCAATTTTCAATGCTAAAATTGTTAGGATATGGGACACTATATAAATTATTTTTCTAAGTTTCAAGGAAAAATTGTTTATAAAATTCCATAGGAGAAGGAAAATGTTATGGGATAACAACACATGAGGTCGAAGTTCCTAATGATTTCATGGTAGGTTGTTTAATTATCTCATCAAATCTAGATAAAGCTTTATTTGATTATGGATAATCACATTCATTTATATATTCCTTGTTTTCCTTAAATATTAGATATTTACAATTAACATTAACAAGGGAGTTTTTTTAAATACTCTTAGTGGAAACCTTATTGTAACAAATATGTGTCGACCAATTCCTATTATGAAACAAAAACATGCTTTGATTTCTGATTTTATCATCCTATCTATGGTTGATTTTGATATAATCTTTGGCATAGACTGGATTTCGAAATATTATTCTAAATTCTATTAGAAAGAGAAGGAAATTATGATTCCTGATGACGCTATATGATTTCTCATCTTTAGAGGGGTTTCTTCATCATCTGAGTCGTATCTAGATCCACCTCTAGTAGCTATTTTAATTGAGATTCTTTAGGAGGAAGAGAAAAAAACATCTATGGGTGAGTAAAGAAGTACTCAAATTGAGGATGTACCTATTGTATAAGAATACATTGATTTATTTCCAAAATATTTACCCAAATATCCTCTAGAGAGGGAAGTTGAGCTTTCTATTGATTTAATCCCCAAAGTGTGGCCAATATCTAATAATCCTGATAGAATGGACACTATGGAATTAGTAGAACTGAAGAAACAAATATAAGAGTTTAGTCAAAAGGGATTTCTTTGACCTAGTGTTTCTCCATGGGGAGACCCTATTCTCTTTTTTAAAAAGAAATATGGATCCATGAGGCTGTGAATTGACAATAAAGAGATCAATAGTGTTACGATTAAGAAACACTATCCACTGCCGCAGATTGATGAATTATTTGATCAACTTCCCTGAGAGTAATATTTTTCATAAATTGATCTTTAATTTGGATATCATCAATTCCATGTGAATAATGAATATATTCCAAATATAGCATTTTAAACTTGGTATGAGATTTATGAGTTTGTAGTAATGTGAATCAGAATATCTAATTCAGCCTCAATTTTTATCGATCTAATGAACTGAGTTTTCAAGGAATATATTAATGATTTTTTGTATTTATTTTTGATATCTTTATATATTAAAAAAGCAACGAGGACTATGAGAACCATTTGAGGATTGTTTTGGAGACTCTTAGAAGAAAAGAGTTATATGGGAAGTTTATAAAGTTTGAATTATGGATTCAATCTATTTATTCTCTTAGATATATTTTCTATATGTTTGAAATATCAGTTGATCCGATGAAGAAATTGTTGTTCTGAAATTGAATACACCAAAGGGCATAACCAAGGTACGTAGTTTCATTGGTTTATTAGGCTATATCAACATTTCATTCATAAGTTTTCCCAATTATCTAACATGTTAACCAAGATTACCCGTAAAGAGGTTAAGTTTCTATGGGAAAAATAATTTGAAGAATGTTTTTAATAATTGAAGATGATTTTAGTGAATGATCCGATCTTGAAACTACCATTAAGAAATTGTGGATTTTTGATTTATTGTGAAGCATCAATGAAATGACTTGGTTGTGTCCTTATAAAGAATGACAAAGTTATTTCTAATGCATCTTGGTAGTAAAAAACTCATGAATAGAACTACCAAACTAATGATCTTGAGTTATAATCTATATGATTTTCTATGAATATATAGAGGCACTACCTATATGGTGAACGATGTGAGATTTTTACATATCCCAAGTTCTTGAAATATATCTTCTCATAGTAAGAATTCAATATGCGGGAAAAGAGATGGATTACGCTACTCAATGATTATGATTATAAAATACATTATCAGTCAAGGAAGATTAATATTGTATCAGAAGCATTAAGTAGAAAGGATCATGGATTTCTAAAGAAAATGAGTATTGAAAAGGATCCTCTGTACATTGATATTTTAAAAACAGATATGGTAATTATCAAATATGTTGAAACATTATTACTTTTTTAATTAGTTTTCCAACCTTCTATATTAGAATGGATTAAAAGTTCACAGTATGATGATGAGAATTTTTAAAGGAAAATTAATGTTGTGAATGATGATAATTTGGCATAATTGTTGGATGATGATGGAATTCAGTAATTTTGGAAGAGTCTTTATGTTCCCTCTATACCCAAGTAAAAAGGTAGTTATTACATTGTTTCCATTGATCGAATTTCTATATACACCATAGTATCACTATGATGTAGAGTGATTTGAAGGAACATTTAAATGGGAATAATATGAAAGAGGAAATTTCTGATTATGTTACAAGATATTTAGTTTAACAATAGTTGAATAATGAAATACAATATCCTAGAGGAGTTATGAAACCACTACATAGTCTTATCTGGTAATTAGATGATATTATTGTAGAATTTCTCATTGGATTACCAAATAATCCAATAAATAATGATTCAATATGAGAAATTGTTTATTTAATTACATATTAGGATAGAATGGCTATGAAAAGGACATAATGGGGGGTGGGGGTGAATTGGGTCATTTTAAAAATCTTGATAATATGAAAACATGCATCTTGGAATTAAGTGATCATTTCATTATTTCTTAAAGTTGATCGAGCAATAGAAATAAATAAAGGAAAAGAACAAAATGATGTATAGTGGTTTAGGGAACAAAAATCCCCTAGTCCACTGTTTGGAAAAAATCCCTCATGGTAACATTGTTTCATTTTTTGATTGGTTGTGTCTGTTGAAAAAGTAGATTTTCATGGAGAATTGTTGAGTTCCAGATAAGTTTTTGAAAATCCATGTAGACATAGAACCATGATAAAAAAATAAAGGATCTGGAGGTTGTACAAATGAATAGATACAAGGTGGCGCCGTTTTCTAGTGTTTTCCAAATTTTTGGGGTCCAAAATTTGGAATTTTGTGAGCATTTAGAGAAGTGGATTTCCTTGAAGATATCATCAAAAATATGGAAAAGATTGAGTTTCGAGAAGATGGGATTCATGAAGTGTATTTCCCTGAGAATGAAAGAAATGTTGACGGTGAGCTTCACGAAAAAAAGAGGGGAAGAACATTGTGAGGGAGTGTTGCGGTGGTGGCGTGAAGCATTTGACTAAGATAATTGCGACAACAAATCTCAGTTGTTCCTTGCGAAGGGAAGATGCACCACATAGATGAGTTTTACCGATTCGAAAATCTTTTCAGAAGAAGAGGAGTTCTGTGTTCAACCACTTCTATAAATAGGATGCCACCCCACTTCATTCCATACGATCTTAAGAGAGAAAATCCATAGTGATTTTGATTTCATGAATCAAGGGTTTCTCCTCAAAGCAAGGTTTCATTGAAAGACTTGATCTTTGAGGAAAGTCTATCCTAGTCTTGGAAAATTTCAATGACTCTAAGTATTTAAAGCTTTGCGAATCAGGGGTGTTCTGCTTTGGCCCAGTGAGCTTTGTGAAGGAAGTCACTCTTCGATGTCTTGAGCTCTGCCAAGAGCTGAAATCTACGAATACTTGAGCTCTGTAAAGAAATTTTCTCTTTGAAGCAATGAGGTCTATGAATGTGTATGCGTTGATAAGAGGTAGGAACTTTGCGAAGGATTTTTTGAGATTTAAAAAATAGGGATCTTTGCGAAGCAGTGAGCTTTGAAAATTATTTCAAATCTTATTGCCCTGTGTTTAGTTGCAAAGAGTTATTCATAAGTGGATGGAAATTAGGCTTTAATAGAGAATCTATATAAAGTGGAGGATGCATTCATTATAAATAATGAATGGACCAAAAAGTATATAAACTATGAGTGGATCCTTTACAAAGTTGTGAGGAAAGGAAGAGGAAAAAGGGTGATCCTCTCCACTGGTAGTGATCCAGAGAGAGAGTCCTAGGGAGTGGCCCTTGGGAATATAGTGAGATGACCCTAAACTTTGTAAAAGTAGTGAGCCTGGGCATATAAGTGATCTAGCCCGAACATTTTATATTAGAAGTGATATTTTTTTGTTTTTGTAATCGGCACCTCACCATTGTATGATCCTTGGAAGTAGCCCAGCGAGGGTGAACCAAGTAAAAATATCTGTGTCTACTTGCTTTCTTCCCTAAATTTAATTTAAAACATCAATGCCTGGTAAAGATTAAAATAATATGGTTTACATAAAACCTTAAGTGGAAACAAAGTGAACCTTATAACAAAGAGGTGAAGATCTTGTGGGGCATGTAGAATAAGTTGGAAAAGAATATAAATTCCCTGATTTACCCCCCTCTCAGGGTATCTAGACACTTTTTGATAAAAACATTGGTATCATAGAGGTATCTTTATGTTATTCGAATTCTTTTTCTCTTAATTGGTTCAGTTTATTGGTGAAATTAAATTTTCAGTTTGATCGTACCTTAGTGTGCCATGGAAAAGGGTATAAATTGAAAGAAGAAGCAAAAGTCTAGTAAAATTACTGAGAGTGAAAGTTTCTATGGAAAGAATGTGATTCTATTGAAGGAATCAATTAGTGAATAGAATAATGTTTTGAAAAAATCATAGATTGAAAATACTTACTCATTCAATGATGTAGAAGGAATGTGCAAAGAACCTCATATTCCAAGTGATGTTGGAATTACTGATGATGAAGAAAACTTTAAAAGGAAAAAAGTTGAAGTTGTCCATGGAACAAAGAAATTGGATCAAAAGTTAAATTAAGATATTAAATATAAATATATCTAGATCCAAGCATTGGAAGTTGAGGATAACAAGATAAGAGGATTAAATCAAAGTTTTATTGGCGTGGATGCTGATCTGAGGGAGAAGAATGATTCTCAATCTGATGAAATAAAAAAAATATCTTCAATGAGAGAAAAACACAAAGATGATGAAAAGGGAGAGAATTAGAAGTCAGATGAAATTCAGAATCTGAAATCTAGAAATGATGATCTTGCTGCACAACTGTTTGAACTAGTTCAGAATAATCAGAGTCTACAACTAGAGAATGCATGCTTCTTTGATTTTGTTTCTCAACAAAATTGAAAATAAATGAGAAAAGTGAAATGTTGGATAAGATCGAACTTGAATTGGAATATGAGATAATTAGGGGTATGGATTTCAAGATAGAACATAATTATCAACGTAAATCCAGGAACACAATGATTATACCATTGGGAGAAGAGATAGAAATGACAAAGAAAGAAGTGGATAAATCTAATTCCAAAGAAATGCTAAAATTGTAGGATGACTTGCACTTACTAGTTTATTATCCTTCAGAAGGTGATTATGAAATGAAAAGTAAATATGCTATTTATGAAGAGAAATAAGAACATATATTCTCCTCTCAAAGACCATACCATTTGGGAAAATCTAGTATTGGATAAGATGAATCCCCTTCCATGCATGAGAGGAAGAGAGCAGTGAATAGTTCCAGAAATAGAAAAAGGCATACAGTTTCTAAAGATAGACCCAAAAGGTCTTTTATAGGAGGTAAAGATATAATGTGCTATTTTTATGGGATTAATGGTCATATATCATGCTTTTTTAGAGGCTCAGGAATACATTTCATGCTAGGAAGATAGAAAATTTTATAAATCTATGAATAGGAAGAAGCATCATGAGAAATATGAAATAAGAGTCCATCAAAAGAAAGTATCGATTAAGTGACTCTATTGTATAATAATGGGGCCCTCTAGGAGTATGTTTTAGGTAGCTCATGAGATCAATGTCAAAAGAAGAACTAAAGCTGCATCAACATCTCTACTTAGAAATGATGAGATGAGGTATGTATTTGATGTAAGATGATTTATTTATTCCAATCATGGTCATTTGGAACGACAATGTAGTAATAAGAAATCAGGAAAGGAAAAGGAACCCAGAATGAGATCCCTAGAATATGCATTGTACCATGAAAATACTATACTGTTAGACACCATGGAAAGCTAAGAAATGGGTTTACAGCTATAGGAGAATCACTAGGTGGTCGACGAATGGTGTATCAATAACCCCTTTTATTACACACACAAAACTTCCTTGGAATGTATGTGGACAATCCTGGATTAAAAAGGGAGGAGATTCCCCATGTTTAATTAAAAGGAACGTAATGTCATTGGAAGAATCAACCCCAACAAGAAATTTTGGAAATAATTGAACAATTGATAAAATAAATGAAACTAAATAATGCACTAGAAAATTTGCATGTCAGGCCACATAGTGGGAAGTGAAGGCAATAGAAAGAGCTCGCCAATGAAAGAAGAAGAAAGTTTAGATGATCAATGGAGAGATTTCTACTTAGATAAAGAATGAAAAATGGGATATTAGTGATGCATCAAAGAAAAATATTTCTACTTATGGGATTAATTCACAAATTGTGAAAAAGGTCAAGCATACAAAATATCAATATCATAAGAAGAATCAGAATGTGGGTAATGATATCCTAGTCTTATGGCCAGAACATTTTATGTTGGGTAAGTATTTAAAGTAGGCAAGGAAAGAGTACGAGGCTTTGCAAGAAAGGATCAAAGTGTTGACCCATCAGGATCAACCCCAATCCTCTTCTATAGGATTACAAAACATCCACTCTCTCTATGTGTATAAATCCTATTAAATATTGTTCAAGTCTTTTAGGTTGAAAGGGAGATACAACCCAAGGGGATGTGGAATCAAAAGATGAAAAGTAGTGATGTGATGTGATCTTGAATGAAAAATGATTCAGACCAGTTACTAGAGCTAAATAAGTAATGTAGATGAATTCCATGAAAGGAGTTGATATTATAAGACTACATGAGATAGGTGGAACTAATTGATCATAGTGGACAGTAATTATGTTATTGACTTTATCTCTTGTTTCCTATATCATTTTTGACTAAGTAGGCTTATAGTTTTTGTAGGCGGCTCGTTGGAAAGTGCTACCTGAGAAAAAATAATTCAGGAGAAGGGGAATTATTATCGGTCAAAACATTTCCCCAACAATAGGAGGAGTTGCGCATCATTGGGGGAGATTTATATCTTCTATGAAATATATCAATGGGATATAAAGGATGAATGTTTTTTCGCTATCTGACATCAAGAATCCCGATTCGGGGAGAAGTATAAAAATTCTTGTATTTCATGATTGTCTATTTTACATCAACAATATTGTACCATCTAACTGTTTGTCAGATACCAATATGTAGTGAGAGAATGGAAACAATGTTTCAACATGAGTTTTCAAAAGTAGTTGAATGAAATTACATCACGACAATAGAGAATGAATAGAATCATTAACAGAATAGTGAACAGTTTCATTATGGAAGAAACAAGGAGGTAAGTAACTCAGGGAGATTAAAAGTGTAAAATATTGATTCAGATGAAGAAAATGATGATTAATAGGAGGAATTTGTTGAAGATAAAAACTTTAGTTGTAACACGGATAAAAATTTCAAAATTTGATGATGGAAAGGTAATTAATGTCATAGGGTAGAGGAAAATCATTTGAAGCTTACCATACTTGATTTTTGACAAGACCAGATATTGTATTTTCCACATTCCAAGTAGTGAGGTATTAAGGAAATCCCAAATAAAGTCACATTGTTTTAGTAAAAAGAATAAATCTCTATATCAAGGGTATACTGGAAATTGGCTAAATGTATAATGAAAAATATGAACCCGAGTTATTGGGATACACATATGATGATTTGGCCAGTTCATCAGATGGTCAAAAATCAACATCCAGTGGTGCTTTCTATCTTAGTGGTTTGTATATTTCTTGGATCTATAAGGAAAAATATTTCATTTCATTGATCACCAAAGATGTTGAGTATATTGCATCCAGTCATACATGCACGCAAAAATTTTGAATGAAGCGACAAATTGATGATATGGGAATTGTAGTGAAGTCTCTGATCAGAATCATGTGCTATTACTGAAGTGTTATATATACTAGAAAAAATCAAGTCCATCACTGAAGGAAAAATCACAATGAGATCAAATATCATATTATCAAGGTCAAGATGGAGCAAGGGCTAGTGAAGTTAGAGTATATGACTACAGAGCTATGGGTTGCAGACATTCTAGCAAAGGGCTTACCCTTGGAAGCTTTTAAGAGGCAGGCATCAACTGGCTTCGGGAGTCCATTAGACTCCCCACACTTGACAAAGTGTGGATGTGGGTCTCCCCTATCCCCGAGGTATTATTTTTTACCTAATGTACTAATCTATGAACTTTAAAATGTTGCAGACCTCAAAGGAGTGCTCTTTGGGTTTGCTAGAAAAGGGAAAGACAATGTGACTATTCAAGGTGGAGAAATTAATGCTTTTTATAGGATAAAATGTCTTAGTAAAAGACACATGGAGAAACTAATAGGTGGATCAGTGTGATAGGGGGAGTAATGAGATAGGGGGAGAGTTTTGAATTTAAAGAATGATGAAGTGATTGCTCAATGATTAGATATCACGATAGCTGAGATTCATGATAAAAGAAGAAGAGTAATGTTGGTATGGTATCAATAACTGGTGCCAGCGATGAAGTGTTTCATTGATAAAATATTTATACTACTCTTTTTTCTCAGGACGAGCGTGGATCTTGTGGGATTAGAGTAAGTGGTGAGTGAATCATTGGTCACTATTTGATTCACAAGAGGTGAATGATGGTAGATGATGGAAGGAGCTTCAGTGAGGTATCAAAGTGCAGAGAATTGTTATGAGAAGATTTTTCAACAAACCAAAATGGGGATATTTTTGGGAAAACAATCTCTCAAGGTATCATTGTAGCATTTTTGAGTTTGTTGTGTTAACTGAAAAAGGTGGTTTCCATGGAGAATTTTTGATTTACAGAGATTTTGTAGAAAATCCATGTTGAAAAAGAACCATGAAAAAGAAATATAAGTTCTGTAGGTGGTACAAAAGAACAGATACAAGGTGGAACCATTTTCCAGTGTTTGCCAAATTTTTGGGGTCCAAAATTTGGAGTTTGGTGAGCATTCAGAAAAATGAATTTCTTTGAATATCTCATAAAAATTCGGAAAAGGTTTGAGTTTCGTGAAGATGGGCTTCATGAAGTGGATTTCGCAGAGACTGGAAGAATGTTGATGGTGAGATCTGTATTTACAACTAGCTTTTTGAATAAAAGTGGTGAAGAGCATTGTGAGGGAGCATTGCAATGTCGGTATGAAGTGTCTAACAGAGAACATTTTGACAATGAAAAATTTCAGTGCTACTTTTCGAAGGGGAGATATACCACATATATGATTTTTACTGATCTAGAAATCATGCCAGAAGAAGCAGAGCTCCACGTTCGACCACACCTATAAATAAGAGTGCACCCCTCTTCATTCTTTGTGATCTGAAGAGAGAAAATCCACAGTCATTTTGATTTTTATAATCAATTGGTGCTCCACGAAGAAATGTTTCAATGAAAGGATTGAGATTTGTGACAATTCTATCCTATTCTTGAACAATATCAATGCCTCTATGTATTTAAAGATTCACGAAGAAGGGTTACTCCATGTAGGCCCAGTGAGATTTGAGAAGGAAGTCACTCTGCGACGACTTGATATTTATAATAACTTAAGCTTTGCGATGGCCTGATCTCTAAGAATGGTTTTTTTCTAAGAATCCATGAGCTCGGAGAAGGTATGTGCTTTTCCAAGAGGAAGAAACTTTGTGAAGGCTTGTTTGAGATTTTCAAAATAGGGAGCTTTGCGAAGCAGTGATCTTTGAAAAAGTATTTCAAATGTTATTACCTAGTGTTCAGTGGAAAATAGGGATCAATCAGTGGATGAAATTTGGATTTCAATACAGTATCTACGTACAGTGGAGGATGAATTCATTATATATAATTAACGGACCTTAAAGTATCTAAACTGGGAGTGGATCCTTTCCGAAGCCATGAGAAAAGGAAGAGAAAGAAGGTGATCCTATCCAATGGTAGTGATCTAGAGAGAGAGATAGACATATGGAGTGACCCTTGGGAATATAGTGGAATGAACCTATGCATTTTAAAGGCAGTGATCCTGGGCATATATGTGATCTATCCCAAACATTGTAAATTTGAAGTTTTCTTTAAGGGATTTTGGTACATCAGAAAATCGCAGTTTTATGCTTCTTGAACATAGACCAGTGAGGGTGAACCATGTAAAAGTATCTGTGTGTAACATACCAAGTAAGTAATGAATAATTGATATTTTTATATATGTCTATTAATGAATTAGATAGTGTTTTAGAGGCTTAAAATGAAAATAAATCCAATCTAAAGCACGGAATACACTAATATTTTTTAAAGGATCATTTTACTGCCTTTTGATGGAAAACCATTTTTAAATCTATCTTTTGACAATGTTATAAGATATTTTTGTCAAAATAAACTTATTCTTTATGATTGGGATATCAAAATTTACTTTTTGTGAATTTTTGATATTTTTCTGACAATGTTCATTTTTTATGAATAGTGAAAAATACTGTATTTTACATCAAAACTGCTTTTTAATCTACTTTATTTATATGATTAGATTATCTTGTGAATTGGTTTTAAAGTTAAATTAGAATATATTGTTACCATTTAATCCAATGGTGGTTGATTAGTCACTGAAGGTGGATAATATTCATTGTTAAGATCTTAATATTAATGTTTTTAAAAGTTCATAAACATCAATTTTAGTCCAATTCAGAAATTGAACTTCATTTCCCATCATTGTGCAATTCATGCTTAAAATGTCAATTTGGGCACACTAAATAATTTGCTTGTGGAAATTACAATATTCATCATTTTAATTTGAAATTTTGGGATATGATGGATCACTTTGTTTGGAACATTTTATCTTTTAGGTCCGATGGATGAATCCCAAAGGAAGATGGAGAAGTTTGCGCCTGAATGCAGAAACTTGCTGGAAAAAGCATAATGGGCCTAAGGGCCATCAAACAAATGTGGGGCCCAGAAAACAAGCCCAATGAAGCTCAAATTTATACAGTATAAAGATAAAAATATGAGGATCATTTTATTAAACTGTGGACGGAGCTAATTCTGATGTTTTCATGATGATAAAGGGATCTGAAGTTGAGATTTTAATGGAGGACTCGTCATTAATGCACAGAAATACGTCCCACATTTTCCACCATAACATTCAAACGGATGAGCCAAATGTCCTAGAATTTTTATAGATTCTAGAAGACACATGGACGAAGATATGTTATATTTAATACACCTTCGTATTCGGCCATATGAAGTGTCAAACACACACGTAAAAATGGAGGACGAATCTGGACAGTTTTCCGGGTCAACTTCGAAACGTCAATTTCCTTTTGATTATTCACCCTCATTTTGACTCTATTAATTGTTAGGGGGTGAATTAATTATTGGGGGATGTACCTAAGGCTCATAATATGCCTATATAAGGAGCTATTGGTGAAGGTAATAGGGGTGGATATTTTGCATATCATCTTTTGTTGCTTGTTTCATTGTAAGGTTATGCTTCCAAATTTCCTTCGTAATGTTTTCCATTTCCATGTAAGTTTCTTTTTTTGTATATTTATGTTTTTAATCAACTTCTTTCTCTTATATATTTTCCATTTCATTTATTAAAACTTTATAATCACAAATCACAGTGATATCTCTGTGTTGTTGTGAATTAGTTCACACATAGGTGTGAATTTCATTCACACACACGGAGGAGTGCTCGTTATTTCTGCGGTTTTAATTTCTTCAATCCAATTATTGTTAGCCATCTTCCGCCCACAATTGAGAGTATACCATCAATGGAGGGATAAACCCTTAATGGGATGATCTTAGGAGGATGCAAAGGCTGGATTGAATGTTATTTTATGAACGAATTGTTGTTAATTGGATAATTAATTTAAGACATCCATTCTTCAGTTATTTCTACTCTTCATCTCTACTATGTTTGAGAAAAATAAATTCAATTACTAAATGACCATATACCTCGGAGAGATCATGAATTTGGTTCTCTAAGTTTATAAGGGATTAGTAATTGTGTTTAGTAAGCACCAAACCAGAAAATGAGGAAGGTAGTGTTATTTTTGAAGAATGGATTCATCAAGAATTAATAAAACCAAAATTGTTTAAAGAAGTAAAATTCATTCAATCCACCCCGAGAATAATCCTAGATCAACCCATTTTCATTAAATTGAATTCACGTAGGTTTCTTTGTGTTATTTAAACCATCCAAAATCGAACCCAAAGTTGGCTACTTCAAAGCCCATCCCACACCAAATCATAGCGTCTCAAGGTTTCTTCTTCGGTCCCTGTGGATTCGATCCCTACTTGTACTTCAACGACCAGTTTTACCGGTAGGGTAAATTTGGGCGCAACCAGTGGTCATTAAGATTAATTTCACTTTGGAATTTGGCATAAACTAATGCCAAACTTTTCATAGATATTGTTTCAAAAAAAACCCGCTATTTGTTTTGACAACGAGAATTATTTTTAAATCAATTATTTCAATTTCTGTGTTTGGAATTTGGTAAAATGAATTACATATTTGGAATCAAAAGGTCCAAATTATGTAATAAAGACTCTTTTGTTTTTGGACATTATGAATAGTAACGACGGTAATTATCTTTAATTATCTTGATTAATGAGTAATCAGGTAGTTAAGGATAATAAAATGATATCATAATAATAAAAAAAGACCACAAAATGTGTCCTAAGGCTACTGGTTGTCTCATGGCCGACCATGAGATGCCTTGTTCCAAACTTAGAGGCCCCATTGAATCAGTTTTGTGAGAAAGTGACTTTTTATCTATTTATTTTTAAAGAATGTTAAATGTGACAAAGAATGTATCACCTAAGTAAAATATTTTTAATTTTGTCTACATAAATGATCTTTTTTACTATAAATATTCATTAGAAATCTGAAAAGATTTCCTACATCATGATATTTTTTTATAATTTTTAGACATTAAATTTATTAAATTACTTATGACATCATGATGATGCAGCGATTACCTCATGAACAAAGTATTTAAATAAAATGAAATGATAATGTGAAATCTATGACCTACACATGTCCAAAACCTATTGTATGGATGGATTTCGAACCCTTATCACCTTAACCTCTAATTATATCAATGTGGGACCTTTTGAATCCTAAAATCATTTTCAAATAAAGTAACATCTCCTTACTTTCCAAGAGTGCCCCTCCTCTCCTCTTATAAAAGGCCCCCACCTCTACCTCCTTACCCACACTCCCAAAGCCTTTGGCTCGGCCAAAACCTGCCCATTTTGTCTCTCCAAATCCCTATCTTACTCCTTGAAGCCTCACTTTGGGAAGAAGTCTTCCCAAGGAAGCCTTTGAGCTCAAACCAAAGGGAGTTACCCAATTTTAAGGTAATGTCTTCACTTGAGTCCTTTTGTTTTATTTTTCTTCTCCAACCCCCTAAACTATTTTTTATTCATTTCTTTTGTAACAACTCCAATATCTTCAATATACTAGGATGTTGTTATAAGAAGGATTTGAGCTACACTTACACACACCTACATCTAATGGTTAAAGGACATATTTTTTCCGTGCATGGTGAATTTATGCCTCCCGAAACGATGATTGTTCAACATTATTTTAACGCCTTAAAAGGTGGCCATTAAGATGTCACTATATTTATATATGATATATAATATGTTTATGTTTTCCTTAAGCTTCTGTATTTTTCATTTTGGTCATACCTTTATGGTTTCCATTATGGGTAAATGCGATATCTTCATTTAAGGAAGTGCGGACTACCGCCCCTCAGAGTGATTTGATTCGTTAAATACCATATGTGGGACGTATAAAGGATGGAACTATGATATTATATATGATATTATAATGGAATTATAATATACCTTTATATCATTATGATTCCATTCTATAAAATACGAAATAGAAATGAAAGTAGCATTCATGCGTACGTACGACTTACCATCTCCATGAACGGTGCATTTCATTTATTACCTCTAAATGATTATGTAATATTATAAATATATATATATACTGGATATATATGATATATACATCATGATTATAATTCTGGATATAATGGATACCTGAACAACTTGTAATTATAAAGGGTTTATTTTTGACTCAAGTACCAATGATAGTTAAAACGACCGTTATTAACTTAAATAATTACACAGTGTTCATGACATGGAAATAAGTGATATAAAAGGAATAATGAACTTGAAAAAGGTTCTTAAGAAAGTAGAAATTAACTCAAGTTTATTATCCAGGACATTAAAGAACGATCAAGTCAAGTCAGACCCGAGGTATGGGACTTCGTCTGAATCTCCTTTCATTGAGGCATATTTTGTTTTATACACAAACTTCTTTTATACGGTGTATAAATGCCTTTGACTTTTAAGTTTATTCAAAAGGAATCATTTTTATACGAAGCGTTTACTAAATGACAAAAGAGAATGTTTTTTTCGTACGTATGCGGCGACAACGACTTCTCCGCCGCCGTGACCATTATTTCAGTTTCGGATTCCTCTATAAGCCCTACCTTTTTTTAAAAGAAAAATAAATACCATGTTTTACTTTTATTTTATTTTGGTATTGAAAATGGTTTTCATAATGTTTTTATATCAATGTGTTGTATTGATATCTTGTGATTGAAATGTGGAAATGTTATGTTTCCTTTATGCATGTTTTATGTGATACGATTATGTTGAGGTTCTTGGGAATTATTATGAAGACGGGTCGTTCCGTGATAAAATAAGGGCGGGTGAGCCCGATATAGCTCTCCAATGCATTGGGTAACGCGAAGGAGTGAAACTTTAAGGTTTCTCCGAAGAGATTTTGGGAATATACTGTGATGGGTATTCCAAACGTAACCAAGAGGGTTACTACCTACGTAAGAATGTTATGAATGCCTCAAGTTACATTTATGTCTTATGATTTCTATGATTTATTCATGATTTTATAAGGTATGTTAAAGTTCTTATGTTTTATGGGTAAAGTATGATTTCATTCTTATGTATATATGTACCCATGTTTCCTTTCCATATTTTTATATCCCTTACTGAGCTTTTATGCTCATCCCAAGTTTTTTGAAATTTTTTTCACAGGTCAAAGGAAAGGTACATGATATGATGATAGTGTCAAGGAAGTGTCAAGAAAGAATCCATGTTTTATTTTAAATATGTTTCCATTTATGGGAAAGAATAATACTATCTTTATGTAACCACTTTGTTTATATGTGGAATGTAATGAAAGTTTTATGATATAATTCTCTAAAACTCTAAACCCGAAAAGATCATCAATGTGTATTCTTGTAATAACCCAAGATTAAGTAAGGTTTAAGGCTGGGGCCTTATAGTTGGTATCAGAGGCCGGTTTACATAACTTTAGGAGTTAGAATTCTATTAAATGATTATCCAAAAATATTTTTTATGGTCAAATTGAAATGATATAGCATTTGAAGATTACCATGTTGCTTAATCTAATACATGTTTGTTCAGAATGGTTCTCTGTAGAGTAAACAAGGAAGCATTTCTAAGAAGGCGTAGAGAAGGAAATGACCTTCCGAATCAGCATCCTGAGATGGTCGAAATTGGAACTGAAAAATTTGTTGCAGTAATGACACAGTTGACTCAAGAGATAAATGGCGGTGGTATCTATGCATCAGATCAGCCAGATCAACCACAGAGGAACATGTCAGTAGTGGAACATTTCATGAGGCAACGACCTCTATCATTCAGAGGATCATCTGACCCTGTGCTAGCTGAAGGGTTGATTAAATCACTGGAGAATATTTTCAATGTCATGGGGTGTTCAGAAAATCAAAAGGTTAGTCTTGGTATTTACCGTTTGGAGGGTGAAGCAGATCAGTGGTGGTCGATGGTTAAAAATATCAGGGATGCTGAGGAGATTGATGCTCTCGACTGGGATGAATTCAAAGGTATGTTTCTTGAAAATTATTTTCCTAAGGCTGTTAAACTTAGGATGGAAAACAAATTCTTGGAATTGAGGAAAGAGGAAGAATCAGTGGCTACCTATGAAGAAATGTTCACTCGATTGGTAAGGTATGCTCCAAATTTTATCCGAGAACTTGATAGTAAAATCAATTGTTTTTACTCAGGATTAAATCCAAAATATCAAAGGGAATTAGCTTCTCGTGAGTTTAAAAGTTATGAAAAGCTTGTTTGATGTGCTGAGAAGTTGGGAATGGAGTTTGCCGATGATCAAGTGTTCTATAACAACCAGCAGAATAAGAGACCAAGGTGGTAGGAGAAAGGGAAGAATTTTTCAAAAAAGTCTGATGGTAAGAAATCTAAGTTTCCAGTTTGTGATAAATGTGGAAAAAGGCATGTTGGGGAATGTCATCTGAATTATGGAAAGTGCTACCGATGTGTTAATATGGGACATAAGGCTCGTGATTTCACTGAAAAAGATCAAGGTGAAGGTAAGACCAAATTTGATTTACATTTAGTGAAATGTTTTAAGTGCAATGAGATGGGTCACTATTCAAACGAGTGTCCGACGAAGAGCTTGAGTTATGGGAAGCAGTTGGACTACAAACAAAAAGGGGTGGTGAAATCCTTTGCAACTACTTCAGCAGATGTCTGGCCATCAAATGAAGTTCTATCAGGTACTTTGTTTGTTTTTTCAGAGTATGACAGTGTGTTGTTTGATTCAGGGTCCACACATTCTTTCATCTTTGAAACCTTTTCTAGTAAAATGGGAATACCATATCAAGAAATGACTCCTGAACTTTAGGTAAAAACACCTGGGGGAAATGTTGAGGCAAAAAGAATTTATAAGAATCTTCCTATCCTTATCTGTGGAAAGAACCTACTTGCAAACCTTATTGTTCTACCTCTAGTAGAGTTTGATGTTATCCTGGGTATGGATTGGCTCTCTATTTACCATGCTAAGATTGAATGTAGAGCTAAAGAAGTTTCTTTTCAAAAAGACATTCAATTTGTGTACAAGAATGAACCCTTACTGTTGATAACTTATCAAGAGGCCAAGAAACTTATAAAATATGGAAATGAATGTTACCTTGCACACATTGTTGAAAACAAGGGAACCGTTCAGATTAATGATGTGCCAGTGGTAAATGAGTATCCTAATGTTTTTCCTGATGAGTTGCCTGGAATAATATTAGATCGGGAAGTTGAGTTTACTGTTGACTTAGTTCCTGATGCTAAGAAAATTTCAAAACCCCCTTATCGAATGGATCAAATTGAAATTTTAGAGTTGAAGGAGAAATTGCAAGATTTATTAGAGAAAGGTTTCATTCAACCTAGCACATCAACATGGGGTGCTACTTTTTTATTTGTTAAAAAGAAATATGGTTCAATGTGACTTTGCATTGATTATAGAGCCTTGAATAACATCACTGTTAAGAACAAATATC
Source organism: Viscum album (assembly GCA_963277665.1). Classification (NCBI taxonomy): domain Eukaryota; kingdom Viridiplantae; phylum Streptophyta; class Magnoliopsida; order Santalales; family Viscaceae; genus Viscum; species Viscum album. The sequence goes on from OY728160.1 coordinate 643,673,736, forward strand.
CTCTGCCTCATATCGATGATTTGTTTGATCAGCTCCAGAGAGCTCAGTATTTTTCAATGATTGACTTGAGATCAGGGTACCATCAGCTGAATGTAAAGGAAGCAGATGTTCCGAAGGCCACATTCCGTACAAGATATGGCCATTATGAATTTGTAGTAATTCCTTTTGGGCTAACCAATGCACCTACTATATTCATGGACTTAATGAATAGAATTTTCCATGAGTTCTTGGATAAGTTTGTGGTGGTTTTTATTGATGATATTTTGGTGTTTTCTAAAAGTAAAGAGGAGCATGAAATACATTTAAGGGTTATCTTTCAAACCTTAAAAGAAAAGAAACTATATGGAAAATTCCGCAAGTGTGAGTTTTGGTTGCAACATATTTCTTTCCTTGGTCACATTGTTTCTAAAGATGGGATAACTGTTGATCCTGCAAAAACAAAAGTTGTGGAAGACTGGGCAAGACCTAAAAATGTAACTGAGATTCGTAGCTTCCTTGGTTTGGTAGGATAATACCGAAGGTTTGTTAGAAATTTTTCATAGTTATCTAGTCCAATGACTAAGCTAACTCAGAAAGGTGTTAAGTTTATCTGGATAAAAGAATGTGATGATTGTTTTCAGGAATTGAAAAGAAGATTGGTAAATGCTCCAGTTTTGGCACTACCTTCCAGGAATGGTGAGTTTGTTATATACAGTGATGCTTCATTGAAAGGACTTGGTTGCGTCCTAATGCAGAATGATCAGGTAATTGCTTATGCTTCACGACAGTTGAAAACTCATGAGGTGAATTACCCTACACATGATTTTGAATTAGCTGTTGTTGTTTTCACTTTAAAAATTTGGAGGCATCATTTGTATGGAGTAAAGTGTGAAATATATACTGATCACAAAAGTTTAAAGTATATATTCACTCAGAAAGAGTTAAACATGAGACAGAGGAGATGGCTGGAATTAATCAAGTATTATGATTGTACAATTCATTACCATCCGGGAAAAGCAAATAAAGTGGCTGATTCTTTGAGTCAAAAAAGTAATTCTTCATTAACAATGTTGCATTTGGAACGTCATCCTTTGGTTAAGGATTTGATGAACTTTGGCATAGAAGTTGTTGGTGCAGGATGTTCTTCTGTTTTTTTTCAGGTATCAGTGAGATCATCTCTATCAGATAGAATCAAGCAAGCACAAAAGCAAGACAGTGAGTTGCAGAAAAAGGTAGAGTTGGTTCAGAAGGGTAAGTTTCCTGAATTCAACATTGATAATGATTGCGTTTTGAGATTTGGGAAGAGATTGTGTGTTCCTTGTGATTCATAGTTGAATAGAGAGTTGTTATGTGAAGCTCATAGTTCTCCGTTTTCAGTTCATCCTGGAAGTACTAAGATGTACAGAGATCTGCGGGAGTATTACTGGTGGGACGGAATAAAAAGAGATATTGCTGATTTTACTGTGAAGTGTTTGACATGTCAACAGGTTAAAGCAGAGCGGTAGTTACCAAAAGGGATGCTTCAGCCTTTACTAGTGCCACAGTGGAAATGGGAGAATATATGGACTTTGTTGTGGGATTACCGAAGACATCTCGAGGTAATAATGCAATCTGGGTTATTGTTGATCGCTTGACTAAATCTGCTCATTTCCTTGCTATACGAGATAATTTTTCCCTAGATCAACTTTCCCGTTTGTATCTTAAAGAGATAGTCAGGTTACATGGAGTTCCTCTCTCTATTGTATCTGATCGTGATCCTGGGTTCACTTCTAACTTTTGGAAAGGTCTTCAGAAGTCGTTGGGTACTGAATTAAATTTTATTACAGCATTTCATTCTCAATCAGATGGGCAGTCAGAATGAACAATTCAGACCTTAGAGGATATGCTACGAGCTTGTTCAATGGATTATCAGGGAAGTTGGGACCAACATCTTTCTTTGGTTGAATTTTCATATAATAACAGTTTTCATTCCAGTATACAGATGGCACCATTTAAGGAATTATATGGGAAGTGGTGTTGAACTCCAGCTTTCTGGGATGAAGTGGGTGAAAGGAGGTTGATGGGACAAGAATTGGTAGAAGAGTTGGCAGAAAAATTTCAACTGATACAGAAACACATGAGAACAGATCAGAGTAGGCAGAAAAGTTATGCAGACAACAGGAGGAAGGATCTAAATTTTGAGGTAGGTGATCATGTTTTTCTCAAAGTATCACCATGGAAAAGTGTGATGAGATTTGGTAAGAAAGGAAAGCTAAGTCCATGGTTCATTGGACCATATGAAATTCTGGAGAGAGTTGGATCAGTTGCATACCAGGTGGCTTTACCTCCGAGTTTATCTCTGGTACAAAATGTTTTTCACATTTCAATGTTGAGAAAGTATATGCCAGATCCATCTCATGTTTTGAGTCCAGAGGTAGTTCGCATGGAAGAGAACCTATCTTATGAGGAACAAATGGTCCAGATTCTTGACCACAGGGAGCAAGTGTTAAGAAATAAGGTGATTAATCAGGTAAAGGTTTTGTGGAAACACCACATGATGAAAGAGGCAACATGGGAATCTGAAAATGCAATGAGGGATAAGTACCCCCATTTATTCGATAAGTAAATAAATTCCGGGGACGCAATTTTCTAAAGGGGGAAGGATGTAACATCTCAAGTAAGTAATGAATAATATATATTTTTATCTATGTCTATTAATGAATTAGATAGTGTTTTAGAGGCTTAAAATGAAAATAAATCCAATCTTAAGCACAAAACACACTAATATTTTTAAAGGATTGTTTTACTGCCTTTTGATGGAAAACCATTTTTAAATCTATCTTTTGACAATTTTATAAGATATGTTTTTCAAAATAAACTTATTCTTTATGATTGGGACATCAAAATTTACTTTGTGTGAATTTTTGGTATTTTTCTGACAATGTTCATTTTTTTTATGAATAGTGAAAATACTGTATTTTACATCAAAACTGCTTTTTAATCTACTTTATTTATATGATTAGATTATCTTGTGAATTGGTTTTAAAGTTAAATTAGAATATATTTTTACCATTTAATCCAATGGTGGTCATTAGGATTAATTTCACTTTTAATTGGGCATAAACTAATGCCAAACTTTTCATAGATATTGTTTCAAAAAAAACCCACTATTTGTTTTGACAACGAGAATTATTTTTAAATCAATTATTGAAATTTCTGTGTTTGGAATTTCATAAAATTAATTACATATTTGGAATCAGAAGGTCAAAATTATGTAATCAAGACTCTTTTGTTTTTGGTCATTATGAATAGTAATGACGGTAATTATCTTTAATTATCTTGATTAATGAGTAATCAGGTAGTTAAGGATAATAAAATGATATCATAATAATAAAAAACAACCACAACATGTGTCCTAAGGCTATTGGTTGTCTCATGGACGACCATGGGATTCCTTGTGCAAAACATGGGGGCCCCATGGAATCACTTTTGTGAGAAAGTGACTTTTTATCTTTTTATTTTTAAAGAATGTTAAATGTGAGAAAGAATGTATCACCTATGTAAAATATTTTTAATTTTTTCTACATAAATGATCTTTTGGACTATGAATATTCATTTGAAATCTAAAAATATTTCCTACATAATGATATTTGTTTTATAATTTTTAGACATTAAATTTATTAAATTATTTATGACATCATGATGATGCAACGATTACCTCATTAATAAAGGATTTAAATAAAATGAAATGATAATGTGAAATATATGACCTACACATGTCCAAAAACTATTGGATCGGTGGATTTTGAACCCTTATCACCTTACCCTAGAATTATATCAATGTGGAACCTTTTGAATCCGAAAATCATTTTGAAATAAAGTAACATTTCTTTACTTTCCAAGAGTGCCCCTCCTCTCCTCTAATAAAAGGCCCCCACCTCTACCTCCTTACCCACACTCTCAAAGCATTTGGATCGGCCAAACCCTGCCCATTTTGTCTATCCACATCCCTCTCTTACTCCTTGAAGCCTCACTTTGGGCAGAAGTCTTCCCAAGGAAGCCTTTGAGCTCAAACCAAAGGGAGTTACCCAATTTTAAGGTAATGTCTTCACTTGAGTCCTTTTGTTTTATTTTGCTTCTCCAACCCCCTAAACTATTTTTATTCATTTCTTTTGTAACAACTCCAATATCTTAAATATACTAGGATGTTTTTATAAGAAGCATTCGAGCTACACTTACACACAACTACATTTAATGGTTAAAGGACATACTGTTTCCGTGGATGGTGAACTTATGCCTCCCAAAATGATGATTGTTCAACATTATTTTAACACCTTCAAAGGTGGCCATTAAGATGTCACTATATTTATATATGATATATAATATGTTTATGTTTTCCTTAAGCTTATGTATTTTTCATTTTGGGCATACCTTTATGGTTTCCATTATGGGTAAACGCGATATCTTCATTTAAGGAAGTACGAACTACCGCCCCCTCAAAGTGATTTGATTCGTTAAATACCATATGTGGGACGTATAAAGGATGGAACTATGATATTATATATGATAATATAATGGAATTATAATATACCTTTATATCATTATTATTCCATTTTATAAAATACGAAATAGAAATGAAAGTAGCGTTCATGCGTACGTACGGCTTACCGTCTCCATGAAGGGTGCATTTCATTTCTTACCTCTAAATGATTATGTAATATTATAAATGCATGTATATACTGGATATATATGATATATACATCATGATTATAATTCGGGATATAATGGATACATGAACAACTTGTAATTATAAAGGGTTTATTTTTGACTCAAGTACCAATGATCGTTAAAACGACCGTTATTAACTTAAAAAATTACATAGTGTTAATGACATGGAAATAAGTGATATAAAAGGAATAATGAACTTGAAAAAGGTTCTTAAGAAAGTAGAAATTAACTCATGTTTATTATTCAGGACATTAAAGAACGATCGAGTCAAGTCGGACCCAAGGTATGGGACTTCGTCTCAATCTCCTTTCATTGAGGCATATTTTGTTTTATACACAACCTTCTTTTATATGGTGTATAAACCCCTTTGACTTTGAATTTTATTCAAAAGGAATATTTTTTATACTAAGAGTTTACTAAATGACAAAAGAGAATGTTTTTGTCATACATATGCGACGACAAAGACTTCTCCGCCGCCGTGACCATTATTTGAGTTTCGACATCCTCTACAAGCCCTAACTTTTTTTAAAAGAAAAATAAATATCATGTATTACTTTTCTTTTATTTTGGTATTGAAAATGGTTTTCATAATTTTTTTATATCAATGTGTTGTATTGATATCTTGTGATTCAAAGGTGGAAATTTTATGTTTCCTTTATGCATGTTTTATGTGATACGATTATGTTGAGGTTCTTGGGCATTATTATGAAGACGAGTGGTTCTGTGATAAACTAAGGGCGGGTGAGCCCGATATAGCTCTCCAATGCATTGGGTAATGCGATGGAGTGAAACGCTAAGGTTTCTCCGAAGAGATTTTGGGAATATACTGTGATGGGTATTCCAAACGTAACCAAGAGGGTTACTCCCTACGTAAGAATGTTATGAATGCCTCAAGTTACCTTTATGTCTTATGATTTATATGATTTATTAATGATTTGATGAGGTATGATAAAGTGCTTATGTTTTATGGGTAAAGTATGATTTCATTATTATGTATATATGTACCCATGTTTCCTTTCCATATTTTTATACCCCCTACTGAGCTTTTTATGCTCATCCCAAGTTTTTTGAAATGTTTTTCATAGGTGAAGGGAAAGGTACATGATATGATGATAGTGTCAAGGAAGTGTGAAGAAAGAATCCATGTTTTATTTTAAATATGTTTCCATTGATGGGAAAGAAGAATACTATCTTTATGTAACCACTTTGTTTATATGTGGAATGTAATGGATGTTTTATGATCTAATTCTCTAAAACTCTAAACCCGAAAAGATCCTCAATGTGTAATCTTGTAATAAGTAAAGATTAAGTAAGGTTTAAGGCTGGGGCCTTATAGTTGGTATCAACCAAATTTCATCACTTCATTAAATTTAAAGCATCATCACAAGATACATAAGGAAAGACTGTGGTATGTATAAGCACTTAAGTGAAAAAAAGTGAACCTTATAACAAAGAGATAAAGATCTAGTGGAACATGAAGAGTAAGTTGGAAAAGAATATCCATTCCCTGAATCACCCCCTCCCAGGGTATCTAGAAACCTTTTGGACAGAAATATTGGTTTTAGAGGGATATGTTTCTATTATCATTTTTTTCTCTGACTTAGTTCTGTTTATTGGTTAAATTAAATTTTCAGTTTGATCGTAACTTGGTGGGCTCTGTCAAAGTGTAGAACTTCAAAGAAGAAGCAGAAGTCTGTTGAAATTACACATAGTTAATGTGTATATGGAAAGAGTGTGATTCAGTAGAAGGAATCATGTAGTGATGTAGAAGGAATGAGCGAAGAACATGATATTCCAAGTGATGTTGGAATTAATGATGATGAAGAAACTCCCAGAAGTAAAAAAAAGTTGAATTTGTCCATCAAACAAAGGAATTGGATCAGAATTTGGATGAAGAGACTAAATTAAAGGATATAAAAAATCCAAGAATTGGAAATTAAGGTTTACAAACTTAGAGGATTAAATCAATTTCTTATTGATGTGGACACTGTTCAAAGGGAGAAGAATGATTCTCAATCTGAAGAAAGACAAAAATATATTCAACGAGAGGAAAAAACAAAGATGATGAAAACAGATAGAATCATAAGTTATATGAAATTCATAATATAAAATCCAGAAATGATGATATCTTTCTATAAAACTATCTGAACTAGTTTAGAAGAATCAAAGCATAAAACAATATAATTCATGCTGCTCTCATTATTTTTCTCAATAAAAATTGAAAATAAAGAAGCAAAGTGATATGTTCGATATGTTAAAACATGAATTGTAAGATGAGATAATTAAGGTTAAGGATATCATGATAGAATATATTGCTCAACTTAAATCAAGGTAAACCAAGATTCAAGAATTGGGAGAAGAGATAGAAATGGTAATGAAAGAAGTGGAGAAATCTAATTCCAAATAAAATCATAAATTGAAGGATTCCTTGAACATACTATTTTATTACCCTTCAGAAGATGATAATTAAATTAAATGTAAATATTCTATTCCATAATTGATATAAGAACATATTTTATCATCTCAAAGATGATACCATTTGGGAAAATTTGTTATTGGATACTATAAATCCCCTCCCATACATGACAGCAAGTGATCCGTGAACAGTTCCCGAAATAGAAAAAGGCCTATAGTTTCTAAAGACATACCTAAAATGTATTTTACAGGAACTAATGTTATCATGTTCTATTTCTGTAGGATTTTTGGTCATATATTAAGATTTAGTTCAGAGTATTAGGAATAAATTTCATGCTATAAAGATAGATTTTTTTTGAAATCTAAGAACAAGAAGAACAATCATGAAAAATTTAAAAGAAGAGTCACTGAGAAGAAAGTTTCCATGAAGTGATTCCATTGGTGAAGAATGAGGAGCAACATGAGTATGTGTCAGGAATCTCAAGAGATTAATGTTTGAAGAATAAATCAACCTATATCAATCTCCCTACTAAAAAATGATGAGATGGGGTATGTATTTGATGAAATATGTTTTATGTTTTCAAATCATGGTCAGTTGGAAAGACATTTTTGCAATAAGAAATTGAGGAAGGAAAAGGAACCCAAAAGGATATCCCCAGCACTACCAGTGTACAATGAAAAATCTTATACTGGAAGAAAACATAGTACGCTAACAAATGGGTTTAGAGTCATAGGGGAATCACAAGGTTCTCAATGAATTGTGTATCAATCACCCCTATGTTACACTCACAAAAAAATCCCCTAGAATGGATGTGAATAATCATATAAAAAAATGGAGGAGATGCATCAAGTGTAATTAAGAAGAATGTAAAGTTAGTGGAAGACTCAACCCCAACAAAAAAATGTGGCATGAATCGAACAATTGATAAAATAAATGTGACAAAATAATGTCCTAGAAAATTCACATGTCATGCCACACATTGGGAAGTGAAGGAAACATAAATAGCTCACTAATGGAGGAAGAAGCAAGAGTAGATGATTAGTGGATGGATTCATCCTCAGAGAAAGAATCATGAAAAATGGGATACTGGTGATGCATAAAAGAAGGAAATTTCCATTAATGGGATCCATTGCAAAATTGTAAAAAATGTAAAGCATACAGAGTCTTAATATCATAATAATAATCAGAATTTGGGTAATGAATTCCTAGTCATATGGTCTGAATAGTTGAAGTTGGCTAGGCAGTTTTAGCATGCAAGGAAAGAGTGTGAGGCTTTGTAAGAAAGAATCAAAGGGTTCAACCATCATGATAAACCAAAATCATCTTCTTGAGGATTATAGAAGATCCCCTATCTATATGTGTATAAATATTTTTAACTTATTTTCAAATGTTTTAGGTTCAAGGGGAGATATGATCCAAGGGGAAGTGGAATCAAAAGATGCCAAGTGGTGATGTGATGTGATCCTGAATGAAAATTAATTCAGATCAGTTAACAGAGCTAAAGAAGCAATGTAGAATAATTCCAGGAAATGAGTTGATATTATAAGACTACATGATAAAGGTGGAAGTAATTGATCATAATAGACAATAATTGTGTTATTAACTTTATCTCTTGTTTTATACAATGAATTTTACCTTAGTTGGCTTAGAGGTATTATAGGTGGATAATTGAGAAGTTCCACATAAGAATAAATAATGTAGGAGAAGGAGAATAATTGTGGGTGAAAACATTGGCCCCAAAAAGAAGAGGAGTTTCACATCATAGGGGAATATCTCTATATCCTAATTAGATGAAAGATCTCAATGGGATATAAAGGATGAAAGTTTATGCTATCTGATATCAAAAAGCATGATTGGAGGAGAAGAATAAAAATTATTGTATTTCATGATTATATTTTTTTCTCCAATAATATAGTATTAGCTAACTGTTTTCAGGATATCAAGATGTAGTGAGAGAATAGAAAAAATGTTTCAAAATGAGGATACAAAAGTAGTTGAATGCAATGATATCACTATAGTAGATAATGAACAAAATCATTAATATAATAGTGAACAATATCCTTATGTAAGAAACAAGGAGGTGAGTAAATCAGGGAGAGTAAAAGTGAAAAATGTTGATTCAGATGATGATAATGATGATGATCCGGAAGAAGAAGATGAAGACGAAAATACCAGTTTATACTCTGATGAAAATTTCAAAAGTTGATGATGAAAAGGTAGTTAATATCACAGGGTAATGGAAATTCATTGGAATCTCACTATCCTTGATAGTGACATGACCTGATATTGTATTTTCCATATGAAAAGATTTGAGGTATCAAAGAAATACCAAGGGAAGCCACATGCTTCCAGTAAAAAAGAATACTTCAGTATATCAAGGGTATAGTGGACTTCAGTTAAATTTATAATGAAAAATCTCATCCAGAGTTATTGGGATACACATATGGAGATTGGTACGATTCAGAAGATTGACATAAATTAACGTCAGTAGGTAATTTCTATCTTATTGGTTTGTTTATTTATTGGCTTAGTAAGAAACATGATTTCATTTCATTAAGTGCCACAAAAGTTGAGTATATTGAAAACAGTCAAGCATGCAGGCAGTAATTGTGAATGAAGAGAAAACTTGATGATATGGTAACCATAGTGAAGTCTCCCATTAGAATCTGGTGCGATAACTCAAGTGCCATAAATCTCAGAAAAAATCCAGTCCATAACCAAGGACAAAGAACATTGAGAAAAAAAATCATTTTATCAAGGAGAAGGTGGATCAAGGACTAGTGAAGTTGAAGTATGTGCCTTCAGAGCTATAGGTTGGGGAAATTTTGAAAAAGGCCTTACCCAAGGAAGCTTTTGAGAGGCATCGACTAAATATGAGAGTCTAATCGACTCCCCGTACTTGAAAGAGTGTGGATGTGGGATACCCTCTCCCCGATATATGATGTGTTTTTCCCTAATATATTAATCTATGGACTTTCCATTGTTGCAGACCTCAAAGGAGTTCTCTTTGGGTTTTTTGATAAATGGGGAGGAAATGTGATTGTTTAAGGTGGAGAAAGTGTGTCTTTTTACAGGAGAAAATGCGTTAGTCAAAGACACATGGAGAAGCTGACAGGTAGAGCAATTAGATAGGGGGAGAAATGAGATAAGGGAAGAGTTTTAAATCTGATGATGCTTGATGTGATCGATCAAATATTAGATATCACGATAGATGAGATTATTGATGAAGACAGAAGAGTGGTGTTGGAATGGTATCAACAATTGGTGTCAGCAATTAAGTGATTCATTGATGAACTTTTCACAACAATCTTGTTTCTCATGCCGAGCGTTGCTTAGGTGGGATTAGATTTTGTGGTGAGTGAATCTTTGGTTTCTATCTGAATTGTAAGAGCCGAATGATGGTAGATAATGGAAGGAGCTTCAGTGAGGTATCAAAGTGTAGACAATTTTTATGAGAAGAGTTTTCAACAAACTCTAAGGGGGATATTATTGGGGAAAAATCCCTTAAGGTAACATTGTTGCATTTTTAGGTTGGTTGTGTTTTTTTTACAAATAGATTTTTCATGGTGAATTGTTGATTTCTAGAGATGTTGTTGAGAATCCATGTTGACAAATAACCATGAAAAAGAAATAGAAGATCTCGAGGCGATATATAAGAAATGATACAAGGTGGTGCCATCTTCTAGTGTTTGCTAAATTTTTGGGGTCCAAAATTTGGAGTTTGGTGAGAATTGAGAAAAGTGGATTTCCTTGATGATCTCATAAAAATAAGGAAAAATATTGAGTTTTGTGAAGATGGGATTCATGAAGTGTATATCGTAGATACTAGAAGAATGTTGATGGTGAGCCTTGCAATTACAGTAAGCTTCATGAAAAAAAGAAGTGAAAAGCATTATGATGGAGCATTGTGGTGGTGACATGAAGCATTTGGTGGAGAGCTTTGTGAAAAAAAAATATTAGCGGTGATTTATAGAGGGAAGATGCACCACATAAATGAATTTGATCGATCTAGAAATTATGCTTGAAGAAGCGGAACTCTTCATTCAACCATACCTATAAATAAGAGGTCGCCCCAGTTCATTCCATACGAGCTTAAGATAGAAAATCCAGATTCTTCTTGATTTTGGGAATCAAGGGGTGCTCTATAAAGCAAGGTTTCAAATAAAGGATTGATCTTTTCGAAAAGTCTATCCATGTCTTGAACAATGTCCATGCCTCTAAGTATTGAGAGCTTCACGAAGAAGGGGTGTTCTGTGTTGGTCGAGTTAGTATTGTGAAGGTAGTCTCTCTACAACGACCTGAGATCTACGAAGGCTTGAGCTCTTCAATTTCTTGAGCTCTATGAAGCTGCGTGATGAGAGAAGCAATGATTTCTGTGAAGGTCTGTGCTTTTCGATGAAGCAGGAACATTGCGAAGGTTTGTTTGAGAATTACGAAATATGAAGCATTGTGATGGAGTGATATTTTCAAAATTATTTCAAAATTTATTGCCTAGTGTTCATTAGAAAAGGGGTATTCATTTGTGGATGAAAATTGTGCTTCAATGGAGCATCAACATAGAGTGGATGATTCAATCATTATAGATAATGAAGGGACCTACAAGTCTCTAAACTGTGAGTGGATCCTTTCCATAGAAGTGAGGAAAAGAAGAAGAATAAGGCAATTCTATACACTCGTAGTGAGACACAGAGAGAGACATAGGGAGTTACCCTTGGAAAATAAGTGAGATAACCCTAAAAATTTTAAAGGTAGTGATCTTGGGAATAAAAGTTATGTAGCACAAACATTGTAAATTGTAAATGAGCTTTAGTGGATTTGGTACATCTGCACATCACCATTGTATGCTCCTAGGATGTAGCCCAGTGAGGGTGAACCAAGTAAAATATATATGTCTTACTTCTTGATTCCCTGCATTCCATTTAAATAATCATTACTAGATAAAAATTGAAAGAATATGGTCTTCATAAACACTTAATTGCAAACAAAATGTCCCTTATAAAAAATAGGTCAAGATCTAGTGGGGCATAAAGAATAAGTTGGAAAAGAATATCCATACCCTAATTCACCCCCTCTCGGGGTATCTACACCCTTTTGGACAGAAAATAAACTCCATCAATGCTCTTATCGATGATCGTTGTGATATTCACTAGTAGGTCCTCTTATCCAGAGACCTCTACAAATGAGTATATGTAGTTAACACCTTACAAGTATTTTACAAGGCTCTCTGGTTCCTTTATAGGGAACCAAAACATGAATAGATTAGTATAATAATTTAACACTCCACCATAACTGAGTCTGAGCAGCCAATACTACAAATAAAATGTATGAGATGAATTTTATTTTGAAATAGGTTTATCTCATAATTGCAATAGGAACTCAAAATATGTAGATGATCTTAAATAATTCATAGTAGGAGGAAAATAATCTTTAAAATCATACATCGGATTTCTTCTTCAGATAGAATAAAATATATTAGGCAATATATCCCATGCTTCATTCTTCTTTATGTTGTGAGAGAATATTGATTTATAAATAATATTTCTCTCTTCTTTAAAATGATGAGGAATAGAATATTCCGAATTATATTTTCGTCAGAGTTTTCATGTCTTCTGTTATCTTCATATTTTATTTTATCTATAAAGGGAGATATATATAGAAAATAAATATTTAGTAGTAATTGATCTCATATTCCATCACATATTCAAAATAAATAGATTTAATAGCCTTTATAAGTATCCCATGAATAGTGTAGCACCATTGAATGACTGACTGAAAATTAACTTTTTTTATTATCAAAACACTTTTTAGGAGAAAGTAAAAAACCACAAAATCCGTCATTACAACCAAAAAACCAATAAAATGAAAAAACAGATCAAGGCTACAGAATCTGCTCCTCCCTAGCAATTACACCTTGAGACAAGATTCACCATCCCATGGCCATTTGACTAGCAGTCCCGTGCAGAATTGCAGGGGCACAGAACCGATGGCAGAGCCATACCCTCTCGAACTTCTATATCCAAATGACATACATAGGTGGAAGATTCTTTCTATGAACCTCATCTGAAGCAGATATATGTAGAAATCTAGTTGCAAGCACATCAAAACTTCATATCAGATTTGAACAGGATTCATCCACAAATAGATCACTAACATCAGAGAAAATAACCAGCCAAAACATTACACACTGATTCACTATAACTGAACAGCCTCCACGCAATTAAAAAAAAAATCACAAACCAGTTCATCATGAGCAGAAAATTTAAACCGAAGTCTCTCAAACCGTTACAGCCTCCATAATCATTAAGGAATCCAAAAAATAAAGCGAACCCAAATTCCAGAAACAACCGCAACAACAAAACCACAGCTGATTCAGATCCAAAACCACAGAACACCCCAAAACCAAATCCTTATCCTCCAAATCAATGCACCTCGAACAGAAATTATAGAAGAAAAACCCAAAAAATGAAGCAGAATCATCCTAAAAATAATCGAATGAAAAAATTATAGAAGAAGAAATCCATCACTAGAACGTAAGAAAATCGAGCACCAAAATCGTCGGAAAATAACCCTGCCGCAAGCCAGAATCGATGTCCCACCGCCGCCATCCAAAAAAACCTCGGAGACCACATCATACCACCCAACGATCCCATAGAAGACGATGTTTCAAGCCTCAGTCACAGAGCTTAGATGTCGACCGTAGAACCATCTTCATGCTGCCAGAAGACACCCTATCCATTCAAAATGGAGTGAGGCGAGAACATGCCAGCAACGAAGATAAATGTCACGCCAGCCGAGTCCATGAGGTTGCTGACACCTCCACGAAAGATGAACTGCATCCACAATCGTGCTAAGGAATCGAGGAGGAGCGCCGAGCTGCACCAAGGTAGATGGAGGCGGTGGTGGACTGAAACCCTAGTTGAATCTCTCCTTATGGGGACATCCGTTTTCCCATTTGAAACATTGTCAAAAGTTTTTAATGGTTAACGCATGTATAGGTGCGACCTTAACCCACCCGCGTGCCAAACCTACCCAGATCGGCCCATGGTGGCCAACCCTTGGGCATGGGCCAGTTCCTGCGGAGTCGAGGGGACGAGAGGATCGCTGGAAAATGGTGCACATTGCCTTTGCGAGGACTCGAAGCCGGAACCTCGATGACGGGACGCCACCACCTTGAACCAACTCACCCAGCCCCAATGGGAAATGTATCACCATGAGATTCTTATAAAATAAATATCTATTAGAAGCATTTAAAATAAGTAGAAAACATATTTTCATAAAATCTATAGAATAACAGCAAAGTTGAATGATTTAATAATCCTATATAAGTCCATTCAAACCTCATTAAATATACTCAAAATGGTTCTTATAAACTTGCAGAATGGTCTGAATATAAATGTAAATTTTTGAATTTGAATAACTTTCTGTCCTCTGACTTGGCAGAAAAAATGACTTTAGAATAAACTAGAAATTTTTCTCTCTAAATAGTACACAATAAACTATGTAATATCTTCATTTATAATCCTTTGGTTTTATTATTATTAAAACAAATAATAAATTGATCAAATAATTCCAGGTAAGAATGCATCAGATTAAAATACCATGTAACATATAAAACATAGAACCATAGGATTCTTAAACTCTATGCCCTGCTTTCTATATATTTCACCTTTTAAATATATCTTCCATCCAAACATGAAACATATGTATGACTTTATCCAGGTATAAAACATCTTTAGTTCTTCATTTATGATGTTCCTATACATCTCCACAATCCTTTGTGCCGCCTTACTTTTTAGTTATTCCATCTTCATATGCAATGAACTGGTGTTTAACAAAACATATTTTAGTATCTTCATCCTCCTGTTTTGTTTTATGTTCATACAATGTTGATTTATATGAGTTCTCCTTCACATGTACTCTTTTTTAGAATGATTTATGATTCCAAATATATGATACATGCCTTGTCATGATACAGAAAATAAACTTTAATCATTTAGCGTTTCATCATGTAATCATGGAGGAAACACAACTTCAGTTTCCATATTGAAACAATGGATCTAAACCTGCATTTGTAAAACACATAATAGATCACCATTTCTCCAGGTGATGTATCCACATGAAGAGAACATGCAGAAATATAAAGGCAGTTATTCAAAAAAAAATCATATTTAAAACATTAAAAAATTATCACACATCTAGTCATGATTATTTATTTTAGTTGCGAAAGTATGCATTGAATTTTATCTCTTTGGATGCAATGTTTCTGTTTGTAAAGATATGCACACCATGACTAGTTTTATTTTTCATTAAAATAACACAAGGTAGCAGTTGGAAAGTATAATACTTTCTGGACAGAATGTAGGGATCATGAATGTATGGTTCATGAAAGTAGGGTTCATGAATGTAATCTTCTTATATTTTAAATAGAATGAACTAAATATTATTCTGATCAATACTGCTTCAAATATCAAATAAATACCTTAACATAATAAATATGAAACACTTAAACCGAATAGTTAGAAAACAAAGAATGTTGGGTTGAAGTAATTAAGAAAAATAAACCAAAATTAGATTGACAAGGAGCCCCTCAATATTTCAACCCTTTTTGATAATTGAAAATCCATTATTCTCTACCATATTTTCTCCCTATTTTTGTAAGAATAAAACTGATGTCTTCTTGAGTATATTAAATAATAAAATATATTTACACTTTTTATGAAGAATAGAAATTTGAAATTTGACTAGAATTATAAAGAAACTATAATT
This sequence comes from Viscum album, assembly GCA_963277665.1. Lineage (NCBI taxonomy): Eukaryota > Viridiplantae > Streptophyta > Magnoliopsida > Santalales > Viscaceae > Viscum > Viscum album. The sequence goes on from OY728160.1 coordinate 643,689,604, forward strand.
TGAAATAAAAAAATTTCTTCCCCATTTTTAATATATAAAAAAGATGATTTATAAAAAATTATTTCTTAATACATGTAGTAATTTAAAATTCCCCTAAATTTTTTTTCCTTTAAAAATATTTAATTAAGTAGATAAGAAATCATATTTAATATTTTTCAAGGAAAATAAATGGTTTGCAATGAAGGTATTAAAATATTTAATTCATTCCATGATACTATAACATTTAAACACATGATAAATATTGATGTAAATACCCTTAATGTATAGTACTATTAAAAAAAATATTCAATGAATTAAGTAAAACATTTTAAGTAATTTTCTATAAATGAAAATATTTTCAATGAATTTTAAATAAAATATTTCAAAATAATTTTTTTTAAATATAGAAAATGACCAGAATGTTTTAATTTAATAATAGAATAATTTACTACTAACTATAATAGTATAATTTAGTAGATGAAATTATTTTAAATATAAATACATTAAAAATATTCTTAAAAACATGATAAAAATTTATGTAAAATCATTAGAGTAAGAAATATGGTCACCAAGTTAATAAAACACTTTTATTTATTAATTCATATAGTAACAAAGTGAGAATATGGTTTAACAGTTTAATTATAAGGATAATCAAATATAGAGAAATTAAAAGAAAAACCATTTAAACATTTATCAACCCTATATAAAATAGTTAGTGAATTGATTACTGAAGATAATATACTTCTTGGATTAACCAATGCACCTCTAATGATGTTTTAATTTAATGAAATAGGAAATAGAAATATTACCGATTTCTATAGTTTTCAAGAATCCCTTTAATGATGTAACAATGAAGTCTAATGGCTCATACATGAAAAATATCAAATACATGTTTTTTATACCCAGATACTTTTTGCTTCTACAGTGTTAGAAAATAAATATTTAGGTAACCAAATATGTTAATTTTGATCAAATATATTATTATTAAATCTATATAATTATTTTGAACAATTTACATGATTGACACAAAAAATTGAAGTTTTATAAGATAATAGCCATTTGCATAATTTCCATTAATACCATAATAAAAACATTTAATGGTAGACAATATTTTATTATTCTCACCAGGAACAAAATAATTCTTTTATAGTTTTGGTTTTTCTCCATTACTACCAATACCATATTTTCCTTTATTAATTTTTGATTTTAACCAGAATTTGATTAAAATAAATTTTCCCCCTTAATAAGCATACTAGAAACTTTCTTTAAATTTTCAAATTTATCCAACAATTGTTGATTTTAGTTTCATTAATATCATAAGAAATTTTGGAATCATTTCATCTTAAATCAATAATTTTATTTGACAAATTTTAATTATCAATTGAAATAACTTCATAAGATTTCATAATTATTCTACGATATTTATTTAAGGATTCAAATTTTTCTAAAATCATAAAACAATATTTATCATGTTTATCAGGAGAAAAATTTTATGAATGAAAACTTTTATAGTAAGATGATTATACCTCATCAGTGTGAGACATATGTCTTTTATTTACCTTTTGATTTTCTTACTTATCTTCTGTGTTTATTTATGAGTAATTTGTTGAATCCAAATAAATTGAAGCAGAAAACTCATCCATCAAAACATTGAGTGCATATTTTTCCTCTTTGATAGAAATATGATTTTCAGTTTCCATTTTCATCACAAATTCGCATATATTAATCAAATTCTTCAACACCTGTTTTTTCTCTTATGAAATTAGAGTTCCCAAGGTATCATCATCATTGATAACTTCTATCAATTTATCAGTTTCTTCATAAGTAACTATGAGTGTTTTCTACATATCCGATGCAGTAGCACAATGAGAAACATGATTCATTACATTAGGAAAAAGTCTATATTTGATATAATTAAGAGCTCTCAAATTATTATAATATCTATCTTCATTTACTTCATCCCACTTTTTTGTTCTCTGAGGATTTCATAATCTTTTACAGTATTCATGTTAAGTTTGAAACCAATATTCTTGAAATATATATTCAAGATAGCTTTCATCATCCATAATTATCACCATTAAAAGAAGCACAAATTAAGAACAGTACTTCTATTAGATCATACATTAAATTTTTCTCCATATAAATATTTACCTTAGGCTTGTTAGAGCCATCATAAACCTTAAATATTCCAAAGGATTCCAATATTTTTTTATTAATTTTTAGTTATCATATAGAAATAAATAATATTTAAGTATTTTTGAAAAATAGAAATATTGAAATAGAGAACCTCCTCTTATACTATTGGCTGGTATCGAGTAGAAATATATTTCCAGAATGAGAAATATATCTTGTAGAGTATAACATTTGATAACAGTTTTTGGTTCAAGATGAATATTACAAAGACACAAGAGGGGGGGGGGGTGAATTGTGTCCTTTTAAAAATATTGACAACATAAAAATTTCCCAATTGAAATGAATCTATCAATTCATTCTCCCTTAATGTTGGGAAAGTAGTGAAAATAAATAATAGAAAATAACACAACAATGTATATTCGTTCAGGGAGAAAAAAACCCCTAGTCCACTCAACCATTAATCTACTCCACAATTTTGATGATTTTCACTAGTAGGTCCTCTAATCTGTATACCTCAACAACTGAGTATAGGGAGTTAACACCATTCATGGATTATATAAGATCTTATTGTTCATTTATAAGGAATAAAAATATAAATATCTTTGTCTAAGAAGATAATACTCCAACACTACTGAGTCTATGCTGCTGATACTGCAAATACACCAGATGATATGATTGTTGTTGTGAAATAGGCTTATCTCAATGTTACAACAAAAAATTATTGATTTAGATGATCTTTAACAATGGAAAGTTGCAGAAAAATAATCTTGAATGTCGTACATCCATCATCTTCTTTAAATAGAAACAAATAGAATAGAAAATGTCAATCAAGATTCTTTATTATTTATAATTTGAAAGAATAAGGATGTACAATGAATATTTCTCTCTTCTTTAAAATGATGATCTAAAAAATATTTCAGTATTGTATTTTTATCATAGATTTCACATCTCTACACCTCTTAATTTTTTATTTTCCAATCAATGAGATATATATATATATATATTAAATATTCAGGAGAAAATGATCTCCTCATCCATTATATATGTGAAATAAATATCTGAAGAATAGCATAACAAAATTTCCTTCTTTTTATAGAATAAATCTCCTATAAAATTATTTGAACGTAGTGGAATAAATATTTTGATCAAATCTACAGAATAATGAATACTTTGAATCATTTAAAGCTTTTGTTTAAATATATTAAAATAAATTTATATATAGTCAAATTAGTTCCTGAAAACTAGCAGCATAATCTAAATGTAATTAAAAAAACTTGAATTTGTAAAAATTTATATCCTTTGACTTTGTTGGAAAATATGATTTTATAATAAACTGGCCATTTTTCTCTCTAAATACCATACCATAAACATTAAAATATCATCGTCTATAATTATTCATATTTATTAAAATTTATCCAACTAATAAACTACTGAATGAATTCTAGATAATAATGAAAAATATTGAAATACCATGGAACATATAAAATAGATTACCATAGGATGCTTAAACTCCATGTTGTACTTTATGTATATTTCACCTTTTAATTATTTATTCCATTCAAACAAGAATTAGACATATGAGTTTCCCCAAGTAGAAACGATATTGAGTTCCTCATTTCTAATGATTCTATACATCTTTAAAATCCTTTGTGCAGCCTTATTTTTCATATTTTTTATCTTCTCAAGAAATGAGAAAGTGTTTAGAAAAACATATTTCACTTTCTTCAACCTTCAGTTTCATTTGATGTTCACACGGTACTGATGTAGAAGAGTTATCCTTCAAATTTTATTATTTTTACAATTATTTCTCATGATAAATATAATATATGAGCCTTCACATGATTGAAAAAATAATCTTTGAGCATGTATCATTTCATCATGTAATCATGGAGGAAACATAAATTTAGTTTATTGCTTGGAAAAGTGGTTCTAAACATCCATTTTTGAAGCAAATAGCAAATCAACATTTTATCACGTGATGTATCCTCATAGAGAGAAATTGTTGAAATAAATTATAGGTTATTTATCAAAAAAATTCCTATTTAACATTCTAAAAAATTATCGCACACTAGGTCACAATTTTGAATTTTTGTTTAATAAATATGATTTGAATTTAATCACTTTGGATGAAACGTTTCATCTTGTAAAGATATACACAGAAGTATTAGTATAATAATTCAGAAAAATAACATAAGGAAATAACAAAATCACAATTCTTGAACATAGGTTTCATTACCAACAAAGCGTAGGGTTCACTTATTTTAGGGTTCATGAACATATGGTTCATTACAAAGGTGGAATAGGATTTACTGAAAGTAAGGTTCATTAACAACCTATTGTTCATAAACCACATTTTTTTATAAAAATTTGGGTTTAAAATATACTGATGAATATAAACTTATGCTTGATTAATAGAACTTTTCCTTTCTCAAACATTGGTTTCCACTATTTAGGAAGCAGGGTTTAGAAATCTGGATAGCTTGGCTTTAGATACTTCATTTTTTAGATAGATTTAAGATAAGATTAATCCTTATTCCTAAAAGTTTTATATTTGGAAATTATTAATATATTTTTAGGTGATGAATAATCAAATCAATCTGACTTCTACAACTCCTGATATCATTGAAAAAATGAAACAATAATATTCTAAAAAAACTATAGTTATGAATAATCATCACAGAACATTGGAAACTTTATAGTCTACCTAAAATACATTTTCATACTTCAATATAAACCAATTAATTCATTATATATATTTTTTATTTAAGTCCCGCTAGGTTTCATGTGATTATGATATTTGTAGAAAATTCCATAAATCAAATACAATACGTTTTAATGTATATTCACTATAGATTTATAATACTGATGCAACAATTTCAATGATTTTTTATAGAACCAAAAAATCCTTTTATGTATTCCTCATATACTAATAAATTTTAGATAAATATATTATATATCCAACGGTATAATTTTAACACAAATAATTTCATATATATTTAGATATTATAAAAAATATGAGGTTTATTTATAATAAAAACTACAATGCCACTTGAAAAACATATAACTACTTCAATGGCATTTTCACCATAAAAACAACTGAATTGGATTTCTACATTAACAGATGAAATATAGATAATATTATTATATTTTAAATAGAATGAATAATTATTATTCTATCCACTATTTCTTTAGATATAAAACAAATACCGTGACATACTAATATGAAACCCATAAACAAAATCAATACAAAACAATAAATGACGGGTTGATGTAATTATCAATAGTAAACAAAGATGAGAATGGATGGGTGCCACTAAAAATTAATAAATATTCACATTTTCTTGCTATAAGAGAGGATTGTATACTAGAGTACCATTCATGACCCTATTTTAATAATGTCATATGACTTCATGGAGGACCTCTTTCAATTATTTTTGATTATCAACCATGATTTACAAAAAAATTCTGGAAATGTATTATGAAATATTTAGACACTGAGCATCATTTGAATACAACTTATCACCCTCAAACTGATAGACAGTCTGAAAGGACCATTCAAAGAATAAAAGAATTCTTTAGATCATGCTAAATTTAATTTCAAAGTATGTGGTATTAATATCTACCATCGGTGTCATTTTCCTACAAAAATTTCTTCCATTCATGTATTAAAATAACACCATATGAATCATTGAATGAAAATATATTTCATACACAAAATCATTGGGATGAATTTTGTAAAAGGATGCTTGTAACACCCCAGGTAAATAAAGAATATGAAATTTTCATATTTATCCATATTTTTCAATAAAATATTAATATGACTTTAAAGGGGGCACTATGCTCAATGGCGTACCCAACACGCAACAATGAGTTTCTTGGGAATCTTATGTTGCACTCTAATAATAAAATAATATTATTTTAAATGGCAGTTAACATGTAGCCATTGTATTGGCGGGAATGGGTAGAAATAACTAAAATATTATTATATATGTTTTTAAATGTTTTTACATTTATCCAATAAAAGATAAAGGCTTAAAATACGGAAAGAATTCAATTTTAGACGTATATGCCCTAGTTTTCACTAAAGGTTCACTTATTGCCTTTTGATGGCGAACCGTCATTAAATATAGTTTTGTTCACTCTTATAAATTCTATTGGACTAAATAAAACTCTTCTTTATAATCGGGACATCAAAATTTACTTTGTGTAAATTTTTGGTATCTTTTCGATAAAGTTTATTTTTTTAATGAATAGTGTAAAATGTTGTATTTAAATTCAAAACCTCTTTTTAATATAATTTATTTATATGATTAGATTATCTTTTTAATTGGTTTTAAAGTGAAATTAGAATATATTTTTACCATTAAATCCAATATTGGTCGTTGGAATTAATTTCACTTTGAAATCAGACTTAAACTAGTGTCAATCTTTTGATACTTATTGTTTCATAAAAACACGCTATTTGTCATAACAACGGGAATTAATTATTAAATTAATTAATGTGACTTATATGTTTTAAATTTTGTATAATAGATTTAATTTTTGAATTCGGAATATCAAATATATCTTAGGGAGAATTTTTTGTAATTTTCTGAAAAACTTCAATTTTTGATGAATAGTGAAACCACTAAGTGGTACTTATAAAAACTGATTTCCCGTTTAAATGAAATTTTGCCACATTTTTGTTTTGAATTTTAAAAATCCAACATACATGGTTGTCATTAAGATGTAAAATGTGGTTCAATGGGATTAAAATAATTTTTTGGTTAATAGTAACTTATTAAGTTTTTAATCGTGATTAGAGGTAATTAGTGTAGTTTAAGGTAAAAATAATGTTTTAATAATATGAAATGAACTTGACACATGTCCTAAACTCATTGGATGTGTCATGGCCGACCAATACAAGCCATGGGTCAACTTGGGGACCCCATGGAGCCACTTTGGTTGGGAAATGACATAAATAACTTTTTATTTAATGTTAAAGTAAAAATGACACACACATGAGATGTTTTACTAAACAAATTTGTACATGGGGTTATACAAGTCCGATTTTTGACTATAAATATTCATTGGAAATATAAAAATATTTCCTAAATCATAGTATTTGTTTTATAATTTTTAGACGTTAGATAAATTAAATTATTTATGACATCATGATGATGCAGCGATGACCTCATTCTTTAACGATTTAAATAAAATGGGAGGATAATGTAATATCTAAGACCTTAACAAGTCCAAAACCTATTGTATGAGTGGATTTCGAACCCTTATCAACTTATCCTCGAAATAAATCAATGTGGGACCTCTTAAATCCGAATACCATTTTGAAATAAAGTGACTTTTCTTCACTTTCCAAGAGTGCCCCTCCTCTCCTCTTATAAAAGGCCCCCACCTCTACCTCCTTACCCACACTCCCAAAGCCTTTGGCTCAGCCAACCCCTGCCCATTTTGGCTTTCCACATCCCTATATTACTCCTTGAAGCCTCACGTTGGGCATAAGTCTTCCCATGGAATCCTTTGAGCTCAAACCAAGGGGAGTTACCCGATTTTAAGGTAATGTCTTCTTTTGAGTCCTTTTGTTTTTTTGCTTCTCCAACCCCCTAAACTATTTTTATTATTTTCTTCTGTAACAACTAAATTATCCTAAATATACTATGATTTTTTTATAATAAGGATTCGAGCTACACTTACACACACCTACATCTAATGGTTAAAGAACATACTGTTTCCGTGGATGGCGAATTTCTGCCTCACGAAACGATGATTGTTGAACACTCATATAACACCTTAAAAGGTGGACATTAAGATGTCACTATATTTATATATGATATATAATATGTTTATGTTTTACTTAAGCTTCTGTATTTTTAATTTGTGGCTTACCTTTATGGCTTCCATTATGGGTATACGCGATATCTTCATTTTAGGAAGTGCGGACTACCGCCCCCTCAAAGTGATGTGATTCGTTAATGCCATACGTGGGACGTATAAAGGATGGATTTAATGTTATTATATATGATGTTATACTGTAATTATTATATACCTCTATATCATTGTTATTTCTTTCCATTAACGTATGAGACAGAAATGAAAGTAGCGTTCATGCGTACGTACGGCTTACCGTCTCCATGAACGGTGCATTTCATTTCTTATCCCCAAATGTAATGTAATATTATAAGTACATTTATATAATGGATATATATGATGAATTATAAATCTAAATGATGAATATAATTCTGGAATTGAAATATAAATGCCTCTCATTTAGTTTTAATTCCATTAATATGACAATGAAATGAAAGTAGCATTAATGCGAACGTACGGCTTACCGTCTCCATGAACGATGCATTTCATTTCTTACCTCTAAATGATTATGTGATATCATAAATACATGTATATTATATATATATATGATATATATGATATCCAAATCAGGAATTTCATTCTGGATATAAAGAACCTTTGACCACACGAACAACATGTAATTGTAAGAAGTCCACTTTCGACTTAAGAACCAAATATCGACAAAACAAAAATTATTAACTTAAATAATTACATAATGTTTATAACATGGAAATAAGTGATATAAAAAGAATAATTAACTTGAAAAAGGTTCTTAAGAAAATAGAAATTAACTCAAGTTTATTATTCAGGACGTTAAAGAATGATCGAGTCAAGTCGGACCCGAGGTAAGGGATCCTACTCCTCTCTTTATTTTTAAGTACACTTTTTTATGTCATTCCTTCTAAGCTCATATTTCTTGTTATTGGGATGTTATTTTATATTAATTTTACTGTAATTTTTATGTTCATATGATGAGATACCCTATTCTCTCTCTCAAACCATTTTGGATGTTTTGAGTGGCGCCGTTAGGCTGCCGAATTTTCGTAAGAGATCTAACCTCTCTCTTTCTCTTTAAGTACTCACCTTTATGTCACTTATTTTAAGATCCTCTTTTTTATGATGAGGGATGTTATTTTATATTCCTCTTTCTTTAAATTTTATTGTAATGTGATGAGATACCCTAATTTATCTCATTAATCCATTTTTGGAAGTTTTATGTGGCGCCGTTAGGCTGCCGAGTTTTTGTAAGGGATTTTTCTTCTCACATTTATTCCCGTGAGATTTATGCTACATTTTCCACAATTTCCTTTGAGTGGTGTATTTACTAACCATTATTCTACTCTCTGTGTAACATACTTTTGTTTATTAGTATTTACATCAATGATGTATTTTCCTTCTTTCATGGGGTGTATGTTTCGAAAGATACCCAAGTCGGTAAGGGAACCTTTCACCCTCCTCTTTTTAAAAGACTTCTTTTGTTTGGTCTTTTAATTCACATATTGTTATGTTGGGATATGTTATCATATATCCTTATTGATGTAAATTTAATGTCCAAGTTATGAGATACCATTTTTTATCTCTCATCAACTCTTTTTCTGAACTTTGAAGTGACTCCGTTAGGCTGTCAAATTTTCGCAAGGGAACTTTTTAACCCAAATTTGATTCTTTGGGATAAACTTGTAATCCTTGAATATGTCGTTCTATGAATATGTGTGAATAACCACTGATTTTTTTACACTTAATATACACTTATATTTGGTTTATTATTTTGTCATACATAATTATTCAATTGATTTATCCTTAAACTATGGATACCGTCTTTGTAAGGGTCTTCGTCTCAATCTCCATTCATTGAGGCATATTTTGTTTTATACACAACCTTATTTTATACGGTGTATAAACCACTTTTAATTTTACGTTTATTCAAAAGGAATCTTTTTTCTATGAATCATTTTACTAAACGACAAAAAGGAATGTTTCTTTTTACGTACGCGGTGACAACGACCTTTTCCGCCGTTGCGAGTATTATTTGATCTTTGGCTTCCTAAACAAGCCGTAATGTTTTTAAAATAAAATAAATACCATATACTTTTCTTTGTACTTTGGTATTGAAAATGGTTTTGATAAAGGATTCTATTATGTCAATATATTTAAATGATATATTGTGATTGAAATGTGGAAATGTTATCATTCCTTTATGTTGGTTTTATGTGTTATAATTTTATTGTGGTACTTGGACATTTTACGGGTGGTTACGTGATAAACCATATGACGGGTGGTGCCGTGAATACCAGGACGGGTGGTTATGTTATAACCTCCAATGCATTGGGTATGGAAGTCGGTCGTATGGCTATTCCATTAAGTATGTATGGAAGTTGGCCGAATGGCTATTCCATTAAGTGATATGTGTGGAAGTCGACCGTATGGTTATTCCACTTAAGTATGTTTATGTCCCAAGTTACCTTTATATGTTATGTGTTCTTTATATGGGTTTTAAGGTAATCTTTTGGTTACAAAAGTGTAAGTAATGAACTTTTATTCAGAGAAGAGTTTTTACTACTTCGAAGAGGTGAAAAGTATTACTTTGATAAAGTCTTCATGGTTTACTTGTTGTTTTAAAAAACTAACAGTTTTCATTCTTTGTGTATCCCTTACTGAGGTTTTTATGCTCATTCCAAGTTTATGAAATGTTTTACACAGGACTTAGCGTGGAATATGGTCAGGGATGGGATCATGGGAAAGTCATGCTACCTAAAACATGAAACTATACATGTTTCTTTTTAAGAGTTTTTATTTTATGGAAATTTAGTAGAAGCGACTACTTTGTAATCTTTTGAGATGTAATAGTTATATCCTAATTCTCTAAAACTCTAAACCGGAAAATATCCTCAATGTGAATTACTCATTTAATTCAATATTAAGTAAGGTTTAAGGCTAGGGCCTTATAGTTGGTATCAAAGGTCGGTTTAGATAACTTTAGAGGTTAGGGTATTCTCTAAGAATAAGTGACATTACCATAATGGTTAGGATTTCAGAAAGAGTCCTAGTTTTAGATAAAGTGAATGAGTAAGTATATCTTAGTGTTTACCTTCCTCATTAGTACATGATGGTTTTGTTGATATACTCACACTGACATTTCTGTTTTTAGTGAATGGATGGATCTAGCAGGCACCAAAGAGACAACAGGTTTGAAGGAAACTGTGGTGGTTCTCTGATTAAGATACTAGATAAAATGGGGGATTCAATGAGGAAACTCATGGTTGTTCTAAACCAACTATCAAGGAGTCATGATCAACCACTTTAACATTGGTATGTTCTATAATGCATCATTTATGAGATGACCAATCGATGTGGAAGTTCAGGTAATAATTATAAAGGTAACCATTAGAGTTTATATGATCCTTACTTTTGAGGTAATTATGGGTTATTATATGATATCATGGAAAATGAAAGGTATGAGATAACCTTGAGGTTAAAATATGTTATGATTATTTTTGAAGATTTTATCTCATTTTGGGGAATATTTTAAGAATTATATAGTTTTGTAAAAAGGACAACAAGCATACTGTGTGACAACCCGTCGCGTCAGAAAATGCTGCGGGAATCGAACCCACAACCAAAGTGAAACTGGTATTTATCGCCTACCACTGGACTACGTGAAGTCCCTGGTTAGTTTGACTAATTCCTTTTAGTTGGATGATTTTAGGAATCAAGAGTAAGTTTATTTTTGGTTTCCTATGGAAATGATTAACCTATCATCGAGGATATGTGATAAGGTTAATTAATTTTCAATACGAGACATTAAGAACAACTGATTTTGTTTGGAGATAAATGTTACGATTTAACTTGGAAGACTATGTGACTAAATCCTTCAAATATTTGGGTTTCAATCTTATTTTGGTTTACTTTGAATAATTTTATGGAAGAATTGTTTATCGAATGGTCCTCTTTGAAATTTGGGGTTTGTTGGATAAATTTTGGAGATTAAGAATAGATTTTATTTTTATAAAGTGTTATCCTTTTCTGGATTATCTGATCTTGTACTAACCTTTTTGGTTTTGGTTTTGGTTAAAGTCTAAAGACATGGGAAGTATATAGTTCTCTTTTTTTGGGTTAGGTGATTCTCTAGAAGATGATTATAGTACTCTTAATGTGAACAAGTCTTCCTAAATACTCATCTTTTGGAGAAAATATGAGTTTGTGTAAGGAATGTAATAAAAGTTGAAAGTCAACATGATAAGTGAATATGTTTCCTTATGAATAAATTCCCCAAAAAAAAGTAACTTAAAACAAAAATGTTGTCTATTAACTTTTCCTACTGGGGAATCTAATACCGTTTAACCCATCACAAGTTTGTGATTTTCTTGTGGTTAACTTTCTCCTAAACATGTTTTCTATCACTCTCCATCAGAACATGACCCTATGTTTTCTCCTCCATGTCCATGTTTTCATACTTGTAATCCTAGTATGGGTTAACTCGGGTGACCTTTGTACTTATCTTTCTTTATTTTAAATTGATTGTTTTACCGACTCTTCTTCCGATGTGGGACTTTCAAGGATGTTTCCAAGCCCAATTTTAAAATTGCGAGGATGCAATTCCCAAAAGGGGGGAAGGATGTAACACCCCAGGTAAATAAAGAATATGACATTTTCATATTTATCCATATTTGTGAATAAAATATTAATATGACTTTAAAGGGGACGATATGCTCGATGGCGTACCCAACACACAACAACGAGTTTCTTGGGAATCTTACGTTGCACTCTAATAATAAAATAATATTATTTTAAATGGCAGTTAACATGTAGCCGTTGTATTGGCGGGAATGGATAGAAATAACTAAAATATGATTATTTATGTTTTTAAATGTTTTTACATTTATCCAATAAAAGATAAAGACTTAAAATACGAAACGAATTCAATTTTAGGTGTATATGCCCTAGTTTTCACTAAAGGTTCACTTATCGCCTTTTGATGGAGAACCGTCATTAAATATAGATTTTTTCACTCTTATACATTCTATTGGACCAAATAAAACTCTTCTTTAGAATCGGGACATCAAAATTTACTTTGTGTAAATTTTTGGTATCTTTCTCATAAAGTTCATTTTTTAATGAATAGTGTAAAATGTTGTATTTTAATTCAAAAACTCTTTTTAATATAATTTATTTATATGATTAGATTATCTTGTTAATTGGTTTTAAAGTTAAATTATAATATATTTTTACCATTAAATCCAATAGTGGTCGTTGGAGTTAATTTCACTTTGAAATCGGACTTAAACTAGTGTCAATCTTTTGATACTTATTGTTTCATAAAAACACGCTATTTGTCATGACAGCGGGAATTAATTATTAAATTAATTAATGTGACTTATATGTTTTGAATTTTGAAAAATAGACTTCATTTTTGAATTTGGAATATAAAATATAGCTTAGGGTGAATTTTTGGTAATTTTCTGAAAAACTTCAATTTTTGATGAATAGTGAAACCACTAAGTGGTACTTATAAAAACTGATTTTCCGTTTAAATGAAATTTTGCCACCTTTGTGTTTTGAAATTGAAAAATCCGACATACATGGTTTTCATTAAGAAGTAAAATGTGGTTCAATGGGATTAAAATAATTTTTTGGTGAATAGTAACTTATTAAGTTCTTAATCGCGATTAGAGGTAATTAGTGTAGTTTAAGGTAAAAGTAATGTTTTAATAATATGAAATGAACTTGACACATGTCCTAACCTCATTGGATGTGTCATGTCCGACCAATAAAAGCCATGGGTCAACTTGGGGACCCCATGGAGCCACTTTGGTTGGGAAATGACATAAATAACTTTTTATTTAATGTTAAAGTAAAAATGACACACACATGAGATGTTTTACTAAAAAAATTTGTACATGGGGTTATACAGGTCATATTTTTTACTATAAATATTAATTTGAAAGCTAAAACGATTTCCTAAATCATAGTATTTTTTTTATAATTTTTAGACGTTAAATAAATTAAATTATTTATGACATCATGATGATGCAGCGATGACCTCATTATTTAACGATTTAAATAAAATGGAAAGATAATGTAATATCTAAGACCTAAACATGTCCAAAACCTATTGTATGAGTGGATTTAGAAACCTTATCAACTTATACTCGAAATGAATCAATGTGGGACCTCTTAAATCCGAATACCATTTTGAAATAAAGTGACTTTTCATCACTTTCCAAGAGTGCCCCTCCTCTCCTCTTATAAAAGGCCCCCACCTCTACCTCCTTACCCACACTCCCAAAGCCTTTGGATCGGCCAACCCCTGCCCATTTTTTCTCTCCACATCCCTCTCTTACTCCTTGAAGCCTGAATTTGGGCAGAAGTCTTCACAAGGAAGCCTTTGAGCTCGAACCAAGGGGAGTTACCCGATTTTAAGGTAATGTCTTCTTTTGAGTCCTTTTGTTTTTTTTGCTTCTCCAACCCCCTAAACTCTTTTTATTATTTTCTTTTGTAACAAATACAGTATCCTAAATATACTAGGATGTTGTTATAAGATGTATTCGAGCTACACTTACACACACCTACATCTAATGGTTAAAGAACATACTGTTTCTGTGGATGACGAATTTCTGCCTCACGAAACGATGATTGTTGAACACTCATATAACACCTTAAAAGGTGGCCATTAAGATGTCACTATATATATATATGATATATAATATGTTTATGTTTTACTTATGCTTCTGTATTTTTCATTTGTGGCTTATCTTTATGGCTTCCATTATGGGTATACGCGATATCTTCATTTTAGGAAGTGCGGACTACCGCCCCCTCAAAGTGATGTGATTCGTTAATGCCATACTTGGGATGTATAAAGGATGGATTTAATGTTATTGTATATGATTTTATACTGTAATTATTATATACCTCTATATAATTATTATTTCTTTCCATTAAAGTACGAGATAGAAATGAAAGTAGCGTTCATGCGTACGTACGGCTTACCGTCTCCATGAACGGTGCATTTCATTTCTTATCCCCAAATGTAATGTACTATTATAAGTACATGTATATAATGGATATATATGATTAATTATACATCTAAATGATGAATATAATTCTGGAATTAAAATACACATACCTCTCATTTAGTTTTAATTCAATTAATATGACAAAGAAATGAGAGTAGCGTTCATGCGTACGTACGGCTTACCGTCTCCATGAACGGTGAATTTCATTTATTACCTCTAAATGATTATGTGATATTATAAATACATGTATATTCTAGATATATATGATATATATGATATCCAAATCAGGAATGTCATTCTGGATATAAAGAACCTTTGACCACACGAACAACATGTAATTGTAAGAAGTCCACTTTCGACTTAAGAACCAAATATCGACAAAACAAACATTATTAAATTAAATGATTACATAATGTTTATAACATGGAAATAAGTGATATAAAAGGAATAATGAACTTTAAAAAGGTTCTTAAGCAAATAGAAATTAACTCAAGTTTATTATTCAGGACGTTAAAGAATGATCGAGTCAAGTCTGACCCGAGGTAAGGGATCCTACTCCTCTCTTTATTTTTATGTACACTCTTTTATGACATTCCTTATAAGCTCATATTTATTGTTATTGGGATGTTCTTTTATATTACACTTACTGTAATTTTTATGTTCATATGATGAGAGACCCTATTCTCTCTCATCCATACATTTTGGAAGTTTTGAGTGGCGCCGTTAGGCTGCCGAATTTTCGTACGAGATCTAACCTCTCTCTTTCTCTTTAAGTACTCTCCTTTATGTCACTTATTTTAAGCTCCTATTTGTTATGATGGGGGATGATATTTTATATTCCTCTTGCTTTAAATTTTATTTTAATGTGATCATATACCCTATTTGATCTCATCAATCCATTTTTGGATGTTTTATGTGGCGCCGTTAGGCTACCGAGTTTTCGTAAGGGATTTTTCATCTCACTTTTATTCCCGTGAGATTTATGCTACATTTGCCAAAATTTCCATTGAGTGGTGTATGTACTGACCATTATTATACTCTTTGGGTAATATACTTTTGGTTATTAGTATTTACATCAATTATGTATTGTCCTTCTTTCATGGGGTGTATGTTTCGAAAGATACCCAAGTCGGTAAGGGAACCTTTCACCCTCCACTTTTTAAAAGACTTCTTTTGTTGAGTCTTTTAATTCACATATTGTTATGTTGGGATATGTTCTCATATATCCTTATTGATGTAAATTTTATGTCCAAGTGATGAGATACCATTTTTTATCTCTCATCAACTCTTTTTCTGAACTTTGAAGTGACTCCGTTAGGCTGTCAAATTTTTGCAAGGGAACTTTTTAACACAAATTTGATTCTTTGGGATAAACTTGTACTCCTTGAATATGTCATTCTATGAATATGTGTGAATAACCGCTGATTTTTTTACACTTAATATCCACTTATATTTGGTGTATTCGTTTGTCACACATAATTATGAAATTGATTCATCCTTAAACTAAGGATACCGTCTTTGTAAGGGTCTTCGTCTCAATGTCCATTCATTGAGGCATATTTTGTTTTATACAAAAACTTCTTTTATACGGTGTATAAATCACTTTGAATTTTACGTTTATTCAAAAGGAATCTTTTTTCTACGAAGTGTTTTACTAAACGACAAAAAGGAATGTTTCTTTTGACATACGCGGTGACAACGACCTTTTCTGCCGTCGTGAGTATTATTTGATTTTTGGCTTCCTCAACAAGCCGTAATGTTTTTAAAATAAAATAAATACCATATACTTTTCTTTGTACTTTGGTATTGAAAATGGTTTTGATAAATTATTCTATTATATCAATATATTTAAATGATATATTGTGATTGAAATGTGGAAATGTTATCATTCCTTTATGTTGGTTTTATGTGTTATAATTTTATTGTGGTACTTGGACATTTTACGGGTGGTTACGTGATAAACCATATGACGGGTGGTGCCGTGAATACCAGGACGGGTGGTTATGTTATAACCTCCAATGCATTGGGTATGGAAGTCGGCCATATGGATATTCCATTAAGTATGCATGGAAGTTGGCCGAATGGCTATTCCATTAAGTGATATGTGTGGAAGTCGACCGTATGGTTATTCCACTTAAGTATGTTTATGTCTCATGTTACCTTTATATGTTATGTGTTATTTATATGGGTTTTATGGTAATATTTTGGTTACAAAAGGGTAAGTAATGAACTTTAAATTAAAGCGAAGAGTTTTTACTACTTGGAAGAGGTGAAAATTATTACTTTGATAAAGTATACATGGTTTACTTGTTGTTTTGAAAAACTAATAGTTTTCATTCTTTGTGTATCCCTTACTGAGATTTTTATGCTCATCCCAAGTTTTTGAAATGTTTTTCACAGTACTTAGCGTGGAATAGGGTCAAGGATGAGATCAAGGGAAAGTCATGCTACCTAAAACATGGAACTATACATGTTTGTTTTTAAGAGTTTTTATTTTATGGAAATTTAGTAGAAGCGAATACTTTGTAATCTTTTGAGATGTAATAGTTATGTCCTAATTATCTAAAACTCTAAACCTGAAAATATACTCAATGTGAATTACTCATTTAATTCAATATTAAGTAAGGTTTAAGGCTAGGGCCTTATAATGCTACCGGGCCCTGAACATGTATAGGAAACAACATTAATGGTAAAAACTATTCAAATGTATTTCAATGAAGCTTAAAGTAAGAAAAATATAAATTTAGATAATCAAAGGACTGATTTGAAATTTCATGTGGGAGATCATGTTTTTATAAAATTATCTCCATGGAAGGGTGTTATAGGGCTTGGAAATAAAGGGAACATAAGCCCTAGATACATTGTAACTTTTGAAATTCAAGAGAGAATTGAGGTTGTGACTAATTGTTTGGTGATTCCACCAAGCCTATCTTAAGTACACAATGCATTCCACATCTCCTTGTTAAAGACATACATTCCAAAACCCAAGAATTTCTTCACTTATGATGTAATATAATTGGGAACTAATATATCTTAATGTGAAGAGGCTATATAGAGTCTAGAGACTAGAGATAATGGGTTAAGGAATCCAAATTATGGGTTGGTAAAGTTACTTCGGAAAAATCATAAAATGGAAGAGGCGATGTTTGAACAAGACGAATTTATGATGAAGAACTACCCACATATTTTTATGAGGTGAAATTGTACAAATTTTTGAGTAAGAAATTTCTTGGTGGATAGTATAATTTAACACCCTAAGACTTTATGGTATGTCTCATTTAAAATTTAATAGCTTTGATAGTTTTTGCTTAATGTAACACTAAGTTTTAAACTATAATATACTTTTAAATAGGACCATTGGAAAAATAATGTGACCATTATGAACAGTAATATGACCAATATAATTGTAATTTTTCATATTAAATTAAAAATAAAATTTATAAATCTTTTGAATGAAAATATAATATATGTTTATCTTGGAATACATAAATAATTTAAAAAAAAACATAAATTAAGTGTTGTTATTATTAAGAAAAAAATTATTATTTATATTTTTATAATGACTATAATTATTTAAGAGAAAATTTATTTTCATTAAATAGATTCATGAATTAATATTTTTTGTTATGATTATAAGATAATTTTAGGAGATGATAAATAATTTTTCAATGTGTCATAAAAACAGTTATAATATTAAAATTGGTATTTTTTGAATAAATGATAATTTTATTTAGAAATTAATCTTATAATATTTATATAATTATTTTCATAAAATGGCGTCTATTTATGAATTATAAATCTAAAAAAATGGTTATGGTGATTAGTTTGGTATTTTTCTAGAATATTTGAGTTTTTGGTGAATAGTAAAATGCGATAATTTTTAGAATTTAACATTATAAGTAAATAAGTGAAATATTGAGTAATGCTTGAGTATTGGATGATGTAATTGAACATTATCTAAACATTAAATTATATAGTTATTTTATTTATTAATTGTAATCAAAACTATTCATAGTCTGGGGCCAAAACAACAAACTAATGATTAGAATAATAAAAAATGCCCCTCTCCTCCATTACAAATACCACCCACACCAATTCTTCTCCTAAAATCTCTAAAACCCTGAATCATTCTTATATTTTTCCGATTTACTCTCCCAAACATATTAACCCAAATTATTTTGTTCAAGGTCTCACCGAAAGAATATTTTAATGTTCCTTAATGAGGTTATCAATGAGAAGAATTCAAGTTGTAAAATCCCCTTTCGTTCTTTTAATTTTATTTCAATATCTTTTCTTTTCTTATCCTTTCCTTAACTCTAATTTCCAAATATTTATGACAAATCTAGTATATTATATATAATGTAATGATATTATGATTATGGGACATCCAAAATAACTTATTTTTTGTTCTTCTTTTTTTCTAAAAATTAAAACATCGTCTATAAGGTGCCAATTTACCACCATTGTAGTGATTGAGTTTTATTTTTTCAATTCCACCTTCAAGAATGATCAAACAACAATTTTTATAGTTAAAAAAGACATTAATATATGTAATAAAACTTATTTATTAATTTTGAATCTGTATATACTCATAACATTAATTCATAAAGACAAAACTAGTTCGTGATCATCAAAAAATGCCAAAATAATCTAAATGGTTTTCATTAACACTTTATCTAATGGATATTCCTCAAATATTGATGAAAAAAATATAATAGGACACTAAATATACTATAAATTCATTAATAAAAAATAACTTCAATTTTGGATAACTATAACCATTGTTAAATGATTTTTCATACATGTATACAAGTGAATCAATCTTGAAATCCAAGTAAACACACACTCCAAAATAACAAAATTGAATATTATAACTCATTAAAAGGACAAAAATAAACTAAAAAAAATTATAGTAAATTTAATAAATGTTTAATAGTATCTGAATTCAATTATTAATGAATCAAATTTTATTGTCTAGGATATTACATATAAGTGCGGAACACTATCATTCATAAGCTAATGGTTTCTTCCTAACCTTCAATTTTTCAATCGGGTTACACCTTTTATCCCTTTAAAACAATTAAATTGTTATTTTTTTTATATAGTTCTTATAAATTTTATTTATGTGTTCCAAAATAATATATATATTATTTTAACTTTATTTTATGGGGAAATAAATGTTTTATAAGTTTCCCATTTAAAATCCTCCTAATAAGCAAGCCCGATTAAAGGGTACTCCCCAATTTTTTACCAATTTTCAAGTACACTACATAATATGTTATAAGGAATAGATATTTTTCATTAAAAACAATTTATATTATGAAAAAATATTTTAGCTATTTTTTGGTTTTATGAAATAATTAATCCTTTTCTACTTTAAATAAAATATTATATTTTCTCTTAAACTGCACTACAATGGCTCATTTCTAAAGCCTCATTTTACATGTTTTCACTTCAGTTGGTCATAATTTATGCCTTAAATATAATTTATTTTTTATTATTTTTTCTTTTATGTGATAAACATGATTAATATATGATTTTATGGAAATGATTATTCCCAAATAACTCTTCTTTTCAAAGTAAAAAGGGTATTTCTCTAAAGAATTTCTTAATTGTTTTGTTAGATTATTTACATATAATTCAACACTGTTTATTGGATTTTATAATTGATATAGGTTTATATCTTATGATAAAATATACTATAATTTTTAATGGGGTTTTTATCTTTTTTACTATGGATGCACTATTAATGGTTTATGGTTGACATATTCACAATTTGTATGATAGTTTTTCAATATTAATGTTTATTTTATATTTCACCTTATTCATATGAGGAATGAAATGGAATTAGTATATGATGTGTAGGGCCTACTATAACCCCTCAATGGGTTAGTAGGTCTCATTAGACAAACTATTTTGGGTATTGGCTGAATTCTAACCCATTTATGGTGTCTTATATGAAGCCTTGACACTATCTTATGATGTCTGGAATTATGAATTTCATCATTATGATACTAGTAATTGATATTCCATGTGATTATTAGACGAGTATAATATCCCTGATTAAGTTTATTTCTTATGTTATTTTTTATGTAATTATTTAATCTTCTTCTATTCCTTCCATATTATGCTCAATATTATTTTTTTAATGACCTATTTTTTAGTTATTCACTATGCCCTTTTTCTTATGTTTACTTATTATATATTACTATGTATTTATTACCCTTAATGAGTACCTGATATCACCCATTTGTTATGTTTTATTTTCCCCTAGGATGTGAGTATTTATATTATAAATTATTTGTAGGGATAATCTAGATGTTTTTGGATATTTCCAATGGAGTTGTTATGTATTTTTTTCATTTCGTGTTGTAATGTAAAACTTGTTTTTATTCATGGTTTTTTGAAATATAATAAACTATTCGGTACTTAGGGGTGAAAATTACTTGTTTCTTATTGCAATGTAACAATGTAATGTGAGGAATCTAGGCTATTGATGTAGCAGTCATTATAAGAAAGTATCATACGTTACTTGTGGAGCATCTGGATTCTATGGCCTTGGCTTTGGGAGTGAGACCGTGAAAATGGGAATGTGATGGAGTCTCAGGTAGTTCCTTCTTTTTAAATAATGACTATTTAGTCTTGTATTTCCAGGATGGTAGAGTTCAATTATGTTTTTTTATTTTTTCATTTTCACCTTATCATGTTTTTGGGGATTTTTCTGCTTTTATATCATACCTAATATTATATATCTTTATTTTATTTATTAGAGGTTGTGTATTGACAAGGGTAAACAATTTCTTGATATCATTATATACCCTTGAAATTTATTTCTAGCCTTTGGTGTCTATGGGATCTCAGCAATGGTTAATGACATTTGAGACTTACCCAAGCCAATGGGTTCAGTTGGGATGTTACAGTCCCATTATCGGATAATAATCAATATTGAAAACTTAATCAAATTTAAAATGAAATCTCTTTTTGGAAAGGTTAAAATAATTCCTTAAATTAGGCCTCTCAATATGAACATTTCAACAAAAAATTAGTATGACAATATCATAATTTAATTATAAATTACTTTATATTATGGTCATATTTTTTAATTTATTAAAGGTTTATAAATTAAAAAAATAATTTCCAAATAAAAAATTTACAACTAAATTATAAGTCATTCCATATAATCTGAAAAACTTATTTTAATATTAATATTTAATATTTTAAATTTTATTTAATAAATGTTTTATAAAAAATAAAATATCTAATCATAAAAAATTTTCAATTAATTAATTTTAAAACACCTTTATAAATTAATAAATATTAAATATGAAAAACAATTTACAATTGAAATTCAAGAAAATAACATTTTTCTTTATTATTCATATTTAATGACTCACCTAAATAATAAGTTATGATATTATATGTAAGAAATGAGATGTGAAATTATCGATCATAAAATACGATATATAAAAGGATTGTATAAGGAGAAATCAATACTGGGTGTCCACATAAGAATAAATTTGTGGTATGAGGTATATATGAAATTAACATAATTCTTATGTGAGATTAACTAAGTGCATGTATGGGATTAACATAGTTCATTAGTTTCTCAGGAAAGAATCAACCAGTTTTAGCTTGTTTATGATAAAAGAATTAATGTGTGACATTATCCAATGGTCGAGTACTAACATAAGATTAACATAACATGCACTTAGATTATACCTGTGCGAAAATGGTTTTCATATGATGTGTGAGAATACATGATTTATAATATGAAACCCACATCAAAATAAACCAACCACTACATGATATTAAACCCCACGGGTGATCTACTATTTATGATTAACTTTACACATTGTTGTTTCCTTGTGAGATTAATTTCATTCAGGGTGTTTGTGATGGATTAATACAATCTAGCCTTTCATATGTAGTGACATCATCCTTATCACTTGTATAAGATATTTTTTGATAGTTATTATATTATATATTTGATAAATTGATATGTTATTGTATAGATATTAACTCTTCCATTTTAAACCATATTTCTTGATTCAAATATCACACTAAATCTCTAATACTACTTATAGGTTTCATGTGATAGTTTAATAGTTAAAATAAATATAAAAAATGGATATAATCTCAAAATAAGAAGTCCATGCATGGGAACCGAAAATCATGTAAACTATAAAATTAATAACATTACATACCTTACCCTAGTTGAGAATTTACTCATATATATGAGTTGATGGTGGGGAGAGAGATTAAATAATATCAATTGATTTATAACTCTAAATCTCATGTGAGGATATTGTGGTGTAGTAACTAGTGTATTTATTGAAGATGATGATTTTAGTTGATCAATAATTTTGAAATCCTTTATTTTTTTCTCAATAAAAGTTAGAAGCATGATGTTATTTTTAAATATACATTTGTTAATGATGCATTTAAAGGTAGATACTGATGGTTCAAGATTCCACTTTTGTTTGTATGGGAAATGAAAAAATATTTTTTAGTAAAGAATTTATATGAAAGGCCTTAAAAAGGATAAAAAATGAGATAACATGTATGTTAAACAAATTTGATGGAAAAAATATTTATTGTTTATCAGAATATTATAATATGGCCCGTGGAAATGGATGTCCAAATGAATGTTATAAAAATAGGATATTTTTTCTTTTATCTTAAGAGTATTTAGATTTTTAAATCCATGGACATGGAAAAATATAAATATCATTCAATAGGAGTACACATTACATGCATCTTGATTACGTAGTTATATTTTTTATATTTTCTATGAAAAAATTTTAAAGGTTGAGAGAATTAAGTGACTGTATTATTGTGACTCATACATTATATATATTATTTGTACTTAATTTTTTTATAAATGTACACAATAACAGAAATCTAAAAATAGAAATTTTCAGTGTCCTAGTAAAATTAGGTTCATATAACTTGAATACAGATAAAAATAAAAAATTTATCTAAATACTTTTTCATACTCCTCTCATTTGATTTAATGATCTCCTTATTGTATCTAAAAATATAGTTAGAAGAGGGAAAATAGGGAAGGAGCATTGGGAATGTATTCATATGATGTATGTGTGATCATAATCATAATCATCATATCATAATTATATTATCATCACCGTACCAATGAATAAAACATTTTAAGGAGACTTGGAATGTTGTATTTTCATAATAATGAAATAACATAATAGTTTAGACAAGACCCCTGAAAAGAATGTGAAAAAAGATAGAATTATGTTCATGAATATCATACAATTCTACAACTTATTGCCTACAATTTTTAAAGACATTTTTTTATAAATAACAAATGTGTACAAAAATTATTTCCTGAAAAAATGTTCATTTATAATAATATCATGATATAAAATAGTGCACAAAATTCATAAGAGGGATATATTATTCATGTCACACCCCTGTATCAAAATATGCTCATAATCATTCATATGACGAAAAAAATATCTCAATTATAAATCTTAAGTAAACCCACGAGAAATTAATTATTTTAATAGTGATTTCATAAATCTTATTAGAAATAATAGATACCAAGGTTCTCAAAATAATAATAAAAAATATCATTTAAGATATTAAAGTCTGGAATTTACAAATAAATGATTATATATCCTGAATTGAAGAATAATAAACATAAGAAGTGTCAATTAGAGGCTTCATAATAAAATATAAATCAATAATCCTTGAATCAGGTATGAAAATTATTCTTAAAAAATTGGGAACATAAATTTCACTACAAGAACAAATTACAAATAAAAATAAAGAGCATTTAGAATAAATAGGTTTTAAAACCTGAATCTAGAAGTAAATTATATTCATATTTTTTATTATTGAACAATTATAATCATCAAAATTTATTTGATAAATTTTTTAATAATGTTGAAATGGATTGATGAAATATTAATTTGATTTTTTTGTTTTTGATTTCATTGTACCAATTCATTTTTATTTATCCATTAGTAAAATAAAATTAAATTAAACCATATATTTATGTTCCATTTTTATTAAATATATTTAATCCTCATTTATAATGAGTATATATCTATTAAATAAGAATCTTTAGGTAAATTAAATTAATTTATTCTATTCTTGTCCAATTATAATAATCAAAATTTATTTGATAGTATTTTTTGTTAATGATGAAATGGTTTGATTAAATATTCCTCTCAATTATCCTATGTTGTTTTGATTTTATGGTACTGATTCATTTTTATTTATCCATCAGAAAAATTTCATCCTAAGTAATAAAATTACACAGAAATAAATATTTCTAAATTATACATAAGTTATTCAAAACATCCCTATATGAGGTGATAAGTAAGAAATTGACAATGTCCTCATAGGTGGTTAACCAACGTTTAACGGGATATTCTAAAAGAAGGAAAAAATAAAAATATATATAAATTTTAAATAGTTTTTAATAAGTATATGGAATTATAATTAATATTATTTAAATATAATCTATACTAACCAGACATATAGGAATCATAGTCATAGGTGGTAAACCGACCATTCAAGGGAGTTTTTCAATGTGTAGGACATTGAAAATATACATATTATAAATATATAGTAGAAATTTTTTAGTGGTATAATAATAATATATATAATTTTTATATACTCTCTAATTAATTTATGAGGTGTAAAAATTGAAAGGATAATTCGTGAAGCATTTCTTTTTTCCTCTAATTTTCTCCCTTGTTACAACCTAAATTACTTGGAGGCATGAAGTTGTATAACATTATAAAATTGATAAGTATCCTCAGAGTCTCAGAAGTAGGGGATTGGGTAGATGTTTTGAAATTATATGTGTTTAGGATGGGATTTTTCAACGGGTGAGGGTATGGACTCGGCCCTTGGTACTAGGCCATCATTGTATGAGACATCTCACCGAGCAGCATTAGAAAGGTGGAAACTAGACTTAATGTTGTTAATGGTGGGGAGGGGACTTTATATGTTATTTGATCAATTTTTTTTGGATTTTGGACCATTGGGGCATGGTTTTATATCTTAGGTCGTTGAAGTCGTGTTTGGTTCCACCTCAACCCTTCAAAGGGGTCTGATGATAATAAAAAAATTAGTTAGTTTATTTTCAGAGGATAAAACCTTTATTGTATTAATTTTATTATTATTTCATAAATATTTAATCATAGAACATCATAAATTTAAATGTATATATTTTACTTTTCAATTAAAAATTAACATTTTTTTGATAATTTCCAAAATTTTCTTTTAAAATATTTTAAAATGAAAATTAAAAAATTGAAATTAATTTTATCAAAATAATTTAATAACTTTGTAACTTTTAATATGTAAACATTTACATAATATTTAAGATTTTACAAGATAATTTTAAATATACTTCATTTTGAATATACATGTACACTTTCAGCGATTTTATCAATTGGAATATTTATATTATGACACTACAATATTTAAATTTACTCATTTTATTTATAGAAATTATTATTTAAAAGTCATTTTAAAACTATATTATTAAAGATTCCATTTTAACTATTATATTTCATTTGTAACTTTTAGGTTACTACTCCAATAACTAGGATTATTATTATAGTGTTTAGGATTACTATTAAAATGGTCGTATTGTATTTTTACCTCCTATAAAAACATATTATTTCATTTATTCATCATTCAATTAATTTCCCTCAATGTTATCCTTATCCTTTACAAAATTTCCAATCATATTTCTAATATTTTGTTTTTCATTTATATTGTTGTTTATTTTTGGGATATTTATAGGATAACATGGAACAATTGATATTTAGGTCATCATTATGTATTAAGTTAATTTTGAATGCTCCATTATAATATTTTTAATTCTATACAATTGTAATGTTTCACATTGATAAAATTAATTCGTTTTGATTTTATATTATACAGTGCTTGTGTTTCTCACGATACATTATTCTTAATTATGAAACCTATATGTTCAAAAGGAAAATTTCATATAGAAAATTCTATGTTGTTTCATTATAAAACAATTTTTAAATATCATCCCTGAAATATTTACCCATATCATTGATGAGAATGAATTTTTGTACTTCTATTTCATTTCATAGTCAAGTTCCAATGTTACCTTTTTATAATTATGTTTTTCCAAATTTGTTTGACAAGGTGAGTTGTGTTATTAAATAGAATATTTTCTCTATGGTTCAAGATCTTATTATGATGAAAATGTCCCAATGAATATATGAGTGTTTATAATTGATATGAAATTTGATATTTTTAATTAGTGGGGTTTCTAGATTTTGAATTGATATTTAAAATGAAATTCAATGAATTTGAGCGCCATTGAATGGGTGTTTTGGATAGGTTATGAATAAAATTAGCCTTTTGAGTCTTAGAGGAGAATAAGATAGAACATTGAGTTATTTGAATAAGAGTTGGTTATAGCTTGTAGCTAGTGACATGCCAACTCGAAGCCACCAGCTAGCTGGTAGTGTTGGAAGGGGCTTGTATAGCCTGCTAGGTCCACTAGATAGCTGATGGTATTTTAAAGAGGGAAATGAGATTTTTCCCCATTTATTTTTTAATATGAAATACCCACTCCCCCTTTTATTTATCTTACATGAATAGGGGTTACCTCCCCTTTCTCTCCCCTTTAACCCCCATTAAGGAGGAATTTTAAATGGGATTAAATTGCTAATTTATGGTATTTCTCCACCTCCATAGAAAGATGTTTCTTTTCTATTACCATTCTTCTTATTTTAATATTTTATGTCTATGTTTTCATTAGTGATTACACCGAATCATGGTGGAATCAGGTGGGTTCCATTTGGTTTTTGTGTAGCCTAGGATGAGGGCATCTCTATACGCCATCTACACTAGGTTTCATTGGTTTTTTTATAAGCCATGTCACTTTTATAGATTTTATTAGGATTTCAAAAACAATTATATTAAATTTCAAATTTATAAAAATTTTCTTATTGAGTATTTTTCTTTGTGTAGGGATGAGGATGTGAGACTGGACCTTTCGGTTCCATTGAACACAGATTCAACATGATGATATTTTCAGAGGGAAGTTTAGTGTTATTATGATTTTACTAAAATAGAATAATTAATTATAAATGATTATAATTTATTATCATTGATTCCTTGGTGTGAAATAGGTGTTGTAAAACATGTGGTGGTTGACAGATCCAAGGAGAGCTTGAATGAGGCTAGTAACTGTGTTTCTGGGTGGTGTAAAATGGATATAGGGATAAAAATAAGGTAAGTAGTCTCACATACAAACCCTTTGGATTATGTATTTGTCTATATTCACATGTAATGTGGACACACCACCTTAGGGTGATTGATATTGATGTTAAATAAGTTTATCATGTAATTAAATTAATTTCTAATTTATTTATTTAATAAATTATTATTATTAATCAAATGAAATGACCATGGATGGACAACACAAGGTGTTTAGGACCACTGTAGGTCTTTGGTCCACAGTTGGTTTCCTTGACCACTGATGAATGAAGATGAAATGATTAATTCATGATGCCCTCTATCACATAGAACCCTTTATACATTCTGATCCTAGATTGATAGATCATAGTCTATAGGTCATAGGTTGGGTGAGCGGAAAAACCATATGAGACATTTAGTATTGTGATGTGTCATGTTCCATCTCTTGAGTTTTACAATGTGACACACCCCATGTTGCTAGTGAGGTTGTACTATCTTGATGATTATGTTGGGGTATGTATAATTCCCAGGGTATCAGTTGTTGACTCAAGACTTGGATCGTGGAAGAGTACCCATGCATGGGTTCTTTTTCTATGTTTTGGCCCAGGGGACCCCAGTGGGTGACATGGTTATTGAACAACCTAGAGAATATTTTTTCGGATATGGGTGGTGATGGTAGTAAGTGTCACCTTAGAACCTAAACCAATGTATAAACCTGATGGGAATGTGAAGATAGTGATGGTGTTTTTAGTCACTCAACTGACCCTTATCTAATATCTATGATTTCATTTTGTTAATAATGATGAGTCTATGTATACATATATGTACTTTATAGGACATAGAATATAGTGAACCAACGTTTTATTACATTACTATTACATAATTTTGAAGATAAACAACATAATAGTATTACCCATAGACGATCCAAAGGTTTAGTGTCTTGGGAAAACTAGGACCATACATAACAACTACAACATCAAGCATGATCATTTATTTAATTTCTTCTTCTCTAGCTTATTATTGGAACTTTTACCCTCCTTAGTACATGTAGCCACCTGAGGATATACATAAAAAGGGGTGAGATAGAATCCCAGTAAGAGGATAGATAAGAACAATATAGCATGGGGTGAGCAAAATAATAACATGGGAAAAAGATCATGAACATGAGAGGAAGCACAAACATAAGACTTGAAATGTGGAAATGCATAAAAATGAAACATCATGTCTTAGTGGTTAACTAACCCACATACTTGTGAAACAAGTTAGAATATTTTTCACACATCATTTCACATTTACTCATGAGATTAATCACTTTACCAAATGCATTGGAGCGCTGTATAATTCTGGGCACACCCGTCACATTCAAACATTCACATTGCGCTATATAATTCTGGGTGCACCCGTCACCTCATAATATTATCATTATCATGAATGCCACATAGAACATATATAAATAATTAAGATAAATAACCCATGTAAGGAATCAGTTTCATATCGTAATAACATATTCATAAAATTTGGGTTCCCAAAACAAATAGGGAATAACATAGTTGATACAAGAACCACCAACCTTGAATTAGAAGTAAAAGGTGAGTTCTTAAAAGACGAGTTCTTTTGGAAAAAATTTTGTTTGACACAAGAAAATAGTGGTAAACATGTATATCCCCGAAAAGAAAATAAGATGATGAAAAAATGATTTTTTGGAGTAATCATATCAAAAATGGAGTGAAAGAGGGAGAACCCGAAGGATGAAAGTTGGGTTTGAGAATTTCCCCTTACCTGGTATCCGATTACTTCCTTCTATTTAATGTCCTGTATAATGACATTATATTAATTAATTAGAAATTCCAGAACATTTTATACATGAATAGGGTTAATTATCATTTCATTATTTCATTTTATGTTCCTTTGTATGACTTATAGAGTTTAAAAACATTGTTCGGGGATGTTCATTTTTATGGTTTTTCTTGGGTGGTTCACCTGTATTCATAAATTGAAGTTTGAGTAGAACATGGGTAAACATAAAAAAAATATATTACATGTTATTAATGGTATTAATTAAGTTTCAATGATCTTATAATCAATTATATTAGTTCCATGTGTATGTATCATTATATAAGAATCAAACGATGATTGTTTGGGTTAATTTGAGCGATTTTTCTATCATAATGAACCTGTTTTATTCTATGACTAGAAATGTGGTCATAAGTTAGTTGAAAAACTCTAAATTAGAGGTAATAAATATAAAATTTTACGGTTAAACCATAAAAATGGCTTCATGACCATATCTATAGGTAGAAATGGAAGAAGAAAACTTTTCATTCTTGAAGGTGATAAATTAACACCTCACGAACAATGTTCTCTTTAATAAAATAAAAGGAACATGGAAAGGGGGTTGGATGATATAATATCCCATTAGAATCATAAAATTATATTATATGTATAATACTAGAGTTACAAAACCATTTGGTTGAATATAGGTGGGGAGATATCAAGAAATGAACTTGAACTTGAAAGAAAATTAAAGGAGAAGAGGGAGAGAAATAACCTCTTAAATCATCCTCTTGAGATTATCTTTAAGGAAACTAGGCTTGGTTATTTAATGATAAAAGAAGCTCTTGAACGTGGGAGAGGGTCTAGGGAAGTTTTTTGGGTAGAGTTTAGAGAAGGATTGGAGCTTGAGAGGTTTAAGGAAATGAGGGTGTGAAGGGAGGTTTTTATAGTGGAGGGGATAGGGGTTTTTTAATATAAAATTAATTAGTTTATTAATTTCCCCTAAGACAAGGAATAGTGAGTATTTAATGACCAATGATAGTAATGTTGTCATGTGATCCTGAACCAAGTGGTCTCTCATCAGCATAACATCACACATGACTCTATAATTAGCTTATTTAGCTTATTTTGTAAATTATGGTATTTCACTATTCATAAAAATTCAAGTATCTCAGAAAAATCCCAAACCTTTAACCCTACCATTTTTATACATTTATAATCCAAAAATAAATTCCATTTTTCAAAAATAATTTTCTAAATATTACTAATTTAATATTTAATTGAAATCACAATTTACTTAAAAAACAATTTTTAAAATTAAAACCGATTTTATATTGCTTTCAAAAATTACGTAGGGTCTTATAAAATTATATAAAAACTGTAATAAATTGATTTGATAATTAATTAACACATTTTAAGAATATAATTTTTCTTTTAAATTAATTAATTAATTATAATGAATTATTTATGACTTACAAAATACCAAAACATTTACTAAGGTCAAATTGTCACTTTCTAAGATGTATAAATTTTATTTAATTATTCATGGGTAAGATTACTATTATGTTGGATGGTTTACTATTCATAAGGGTCATATTACTATTCATAAGGGTATGTTACTGTTCATAAGGGTAGGTTACTATTCACTGATTTTTTTTATTAGACTCCAAAAATCATCTTGAACACAACCGTGTATGTTAGATTTTCAAAATTAAAAACACAGAAGTGAAAAACTTAGGTTTAAAGGTCACTTTTCACTTATTAGTTCACTATGTTGTGTTTTCATGTTATTTTATGGCATAATTATAAGAAGGGAATTTCCATTGAAAACTTTTGGGTCATTTCATTCTTCCCCCCTTAAGAAATTTCACACCCGAAATTTCACTTTACACAAACTGGTGAGGGTGTTTCACCTTCATTGCCTCTTCTGGTTCCCAAGTTGCTTCCTCAAACTTACAGTTCATCCACATCAATTTGACAAGATGGGTTGTGTTGCTATATAGAACCTTATCTCTCAAATCTATAATCTTTTCTGGATTCTCCTCATAGGAGAGATCATCTTCCAACTACACCACCTCTTAGTTTAGTACATGTGAGGGGTCTGGTATGTACTTCCAAAGTAGTGATACATGAACTTGAGCCATATTCGGTGGAAGTGAAAGACGATAGGCCAAAACTCCTATGCAGTCATGGATCTCAAAAGGGAAAATATACCTTGGGCTTAACTTCCTTTTCTTCTTGAATTTCATGACTCTCTTCCATGGAGATATTCGAAGGAAGACTTTATCTCCAACGTCGAACTCCAAGTCCCTTCGACGGTTGTCAGCATAGATCTTTTGCCGACTTTGAGCAGCTTCGATGTGTTTCTGGATGACTTAAACTTTCTCTATCATCTTTTTAACAAGATCGGGTCCAAGTAGCTTTCTTTATCCAACTTCATCCCAATAGGTTGGAGTTCTACATCGCTTTCCATACAAAACTTCATATGGAGCCATCTAAATACTCGAGTGGAAGCTATTGTTGTATGAGAACTCAACCAACGAGATATGATGATACCATCCACCTTTGAATTCTAGAGATCAGGATCATAGCATATCTTCAAGTGTCTGAATAGTCTTTTCTGATTGACCATCGGTTTGTGGGTGATAGGACGTGATGAAATTTAATTCAGGTCTCAAAGCATGTTGAAGGCTCCCCAAGAATTTAGATTTGAACCCTGGATCATGGTCAAAGAAAATTGAGAGTGGAACACTGTACAGTCTGACCACTTCCTTCACATATTTCTTTGCATGTTGTTTAAGCGAGAGATCTTCTCGAATAGCGATAAAATGGGAAGTCTTGGTGAGTCGGTCAACCACAACCCATATCACATTATTTCCCTTCGACGTCTTCAGGAGACCCATGACTAAGTCCATAGTAACATTTTACCATTTCCACATGGGTATAGGCAATGGTTGCATCATACCTTCAAACTTTCATCCCTTAGGTTTAACTTGTCGACATACCAAGCACCTTGATATATATTCAACAATATTCTTCTTCAAGTTATCCCACAGAAGTGTTCTTGGAGATCACGATACATTTTGGTACTCCCAGGATGGATAGAGAATATTTAGATATGTGCATTGTCCAATAGCTCCTTCTTTATCCCTGGTGATGAAGGAACACAAAGCCGCATTCCAAACTGAATCACACCATCATCATCGATATGAAACTCCTGCAGCTTCCCTTCCTCTACTGCATTCACCCTCTTTTGTATCTCCACATCATCCTTTTCTTCATCCTTAATATTTTCCTGGATGGATGGTTGTGCAATCATTTGGGAAATGTATGATGTATCCACTGCCCTTATGATTTTCAAATCCATTCTTTTTATATCCATAAAGACGGGGTCTTTGTCAATCCGCATCATGGATAGAGTAGCGGGTTCTTTTCTTCTTAGAGCATCATCTACCTTGTTCGCCTTTCTTGGATGATAGTGAATTGAGAAATTGTAATCCTTTATTAGCTCTAACCATCTCCTTTGACACATGTTGAGATCCTTTTGTGTGAATATATACTTTAGGCTCTTGTGGTCAGTTTATATGTCACACTTCTCACCATAAAGGTAGTGCATCCAGATTTTCAAGGAAAAAATCATGGCTTCTAGCTTTAGATCATGCGTCTGGTAGTTCTGCTCATGGATCTTCAACTTTCGTGAGGCTTAGGCTATCACATTATCATTTTTCATGAGTACGCAACCCAAGCCTTTCTTTGAATCATCACTGTATATCAAAACACTTTCTCCACTTCTCGGTAGTGTGAATACAGGTACAATGATCAGCCTTCTCTTTAGCTCCATGAATCTTCCCTCACATTCTTTCTTCCGAACATACTTTACCCCTTTCCTTGTTAACTTAGTTAGCAGGCTTGTCAATCATGAGAAGTTTCTCAGAAAACGTCGTTAGTACCCAGCTAATCGAAGAAAACTACAGTTTTCTATGACACTAGATGGCCTGGTCCATTTCTCAAATGCATTTGTTTTTGAAGGATCCACATAAATTCCTTCAATTGGGATCACATGTCCCAAGAATGTGACTTGCATCATCCAAAATTCAAACATGCTAAACTTGGCGTACAACTTCTCCATTCTCAATGTCGCCAACACAAGTCTTAGATGTTTTTCATGTTCCCCCTTGCTCTTGGAGTAGATGATAATATCATCAATAAACACTACCATAAATTTGTCAAGGTAATGGCTAAAGACTCTATTCATAAAATCCATGAATATTGAAGGGTAATTAGTAAGTCCAAATGGAATCACCAAAAAATCATAGTTCCCATACCTTGTTCGGAAGGCATTCTTATGAGTATCTTCCTTATTCACCTTTACCTGAAAATATACAGAACAAAGATCCACCATTGAGAAGTATTGAGAACCTCATAACTGATTGAAAAAGTCATCAATCCTTGGGAGAGGATACATATTCTTTATGGTGATCTTGTTAAGTTCCCAATAATCTATACACAACTGCATTGTTCCATCCTTCTTTTTCCCAAAGAGAACTGGTGTACCCCATGTTAATGCACTAGGGCATATGAACCCTTTGTCCAGATGCTCTTACAACTTATTCTTTAACTCCTCTAGTTTGATAGGATCCATCCTATAGGGACACTTCAAGATAGGAGTAGCTCTGGGTAGGAGTTCAATTGAGAACTCTACCTCATGATATGGGGGAATTCCAGGTAACTCTTCGGGAAATACATCACCGTATTCCCTCACGATGGTAATTTCCTCAATGTTGACACTTTCCTTCGACTCAACCATTTGGAAGAGGTATGCTTCTTCATAGGGAATCAACACCCAAACCATTGAAGTATTTTTAAAAGGAGATTCATGATCTTTCTTGCATTTTTAGAGGATCATGGGTTGGTTCAGAATATGAAAATATATTTCCTTTTCCTGATATTTGATATGTGATCTATATAATGAGAGCCAATCCATTGCCATTATAACATCAAATTCCACCAAGGGAAGTATTTCGAGATTTGTCGGAAGAATAATCCCACATACGCCAACAGGAGAAGTGTCAAACACTTGGGTTGTAATGATTGCACCACTTTGTGTTTTTATAGATATCTCTAATTCAAGGTTTCAGGGCTTCAATTCTATAGTACTAGAAAACTTTCAAGATATAAAGGAATGCGTAGAACTAGAATAAAATAAGACTTTTTTCTTTTCTTGAATGAATAGGAAGTGTAACTTGTACGAATTCATTATCCTACTCCACCTCTGCAGTAGTGATGGAATAAGTCTTCCCTTGTTATTTTGGCTTTGGTGGCTGTTGATGTTGATTACCCTCAAGAACATGAGGTTTAGTGCACTGGTTTTCATAGTTCCCTAGCTCCCTAAAGAGGTAGCGTTGAAATAGGAGGGGTTCTCTCCTTTCATCGGCTACATTCTCTTTCCTTTTCGTGTCTTTTCAATACTCTTGAGCATGGTGTCATTTCCCACACTTGAAGCATTTCCCCGTCCCTTTTAGGCAGTTCCCATGGTGCAACTTCCCACATTTTTGTCATGTGGGTCATTGAGTTTTCTTCCCACTTTTTTCATTAGATCCTCCTGCTTGAAACTCCATCTTTTATTTCTTATCCCCATATCCATGGGATCATTCTCCAAACTCCATCTCCACTTTGAGGGCACATTGAACAACTTATTCATAACTCCCAGTGTCTCAAATTTCATGAGCCTTTCGAAGGTGTGGTTTTAATCCACTGAATAATCTATCAATTTTGCTATCATTGTTGATAACAAAACCCAAAGCGTACCTTGCAAGCCTTGTGAAATTCGATTCATAGGTTGTGACAGATTCTCCTTATTTTTTCTTGAGCTCTATTAATTCTCTCTCCATCTTCATGTAAATTGTTCTTGGGAAATACTTGTTAAGAAACATTATCTTAAAGTCTTCCCATTCTATATCTTCAATTTCCTCCCTTGTCTTGGTGTTCTTAATCAAAGACCACCATTGATCAGCTTCTCCATCTAGAAGATAAACGGCTAGGGTCACCTTCTCCATATCAGAATAGTGATGCATAGAAAAGATCCTCTCCATGGATTTGACCCACTATACCACAACCAGTGGATCCGAGGATCCACTAAACGCTAGTGCTCATTGCCCCATAAAACATTCGATAGCCAGTTTCTCCCTCTTTGGTGAAGGTTGATATTCTCCATTATTATGGTTATTATTCATAACGTGAGATAATAGGGTAAGCATCTCCATGAAGTTCTGAACTCCACCTCCCAAATCATTGGCGATGTCATTTGGGAAATCATTGGATTGGCCCTCACATGAGTTGTTGGCCTGATTGCTCCTGGTTCCCACCATTTTTTAAAATAGAAAAGGTTAGAAAAAAACATAAGTAAAAAATTTATGAATACATAAATTATTCATTTGAATAATTTATACTAAAATCATAACATATGGGATCCCTATGAAAATATTCTTTTGTGCATATTTTTACTTAGTCTCATGCTATAGGTTTTCTCTAGGGTTCACTAATCCTAATTCCCAAATTAACTAAACCTTTCCTCTGATACCCAATATAGTGATCCAACATTTTCTTACATTACTATTACATAATTTTAAATATAAAAAACATAATAGTATTACAGATTGAGGATCCAATGGTTTAGTGTCTTGGAAAAACCAGGACCATACATTACAATTACAACATCTAGCATAAACATTTATTTAATTTCTTCTTCTCTAGCTTCTTATTAGCACTTGTACTCTCCTTAGTACATGAAGCCACCAGAAGATATACATAAAAAGGGGTGAGATTGAAACTCAGTAAGAGGATATATAAGAACAATATAGCATGGGGTGAGCATAATAATAACATGGGAAAAAGGTGATGAACAAGAGAGGAAACATAAATATAAGACTTGAAATGTGGCAATGCATAAAAATGAAACGACATGTCTTAGTGGTTAAGTACCACACATACTTTTGAACCAAGCTAGAATATTTTTCACACATAATTTCTAGTTTAATCATGAGATTCATCACTTTAACCAATGTATAGAAGCACTATATAGTTCCAGGCGCACCCGTCATATTCAAACATTCATATTGCGCTATATAATTTCAGGTACACCCATCAACTCATAATATTATCATTATCATGCATTACACATAGAAAATATATCAATAATGAACATAAATAACCTATGGAAGGAAAGAGTTTCATCTCATAAGAACATATTCATTAACTTTGTGTTCCCAAAACAAATAGGGAATACCATACTTTATACAAGATCCATCAACCTTGAATGAGAAGTAAAAGGTGAGTTATTAAAAGAACAGTTCTTTTGGAAAACATTTTGTTTAACACAAAAAATAGTGGTAAACATGTATATTTTAGAAAAGGAAAGAAAATGATGAAAAAATTAATTTTTTTGAGTAACCATATCAAAAATGGAGTGAAATAGGGAGAACCAGAAGGATGAAAGTTAGGTTCGAGAATTTCCCCTTACCTTGTATCCAAATACTTCCTTCTCTTTAATGTCATGTATAATGACATTATAATCATTAATTAGAAATTAAAAAACCTTTTATACATGAATAGGGATAATTATGGTTTCATTATTTCACTTTATGTTCCATTTGATGAATTATAGAGTTTAAAAACACTATTCGTGGATGTTCGTTTTTAAGGTTTTTTGTGGGTGGTTCACTTGTATTCATAAATTGAAGTTCAGGTAGAACATGGGTAAACGTCCAAAACTGATATTACATGTTATTAATTATATTACAGAAGTTTTAATGATATTATATTGAATTATATTATATCCATGTGGATGTATCATTAGATAAGAATCAAATGATTATTTCTTGGGTTAATTTTACAGATTTTTTGATCATAAGGAACCTATTTTATTCTATCACTATAAATATGGTCATAAGTTAGTTAAAAAACATTAAATAGGAGATAATACATATAAAAGTTTATGTTTGAACCATAAAAATGGTTTCATGACCATATCTGAAGGTAGAAATTGAAGAAGAAAACTTGTCATTCTTGAAGGTGATAAATTAACACCTCACGAACAACATTATCTTTAATAAAATAAAAGGAAGATGGGAAGGGGGTTGGATTATATAATATCCCATTAGCATCATAAAATTATATTATATGTATAATATTGGAGTTACAATACCATTTGTATGAATATAGGTGGGGAGATATCAAGAAATGAACTTGAACTTGAAAGGAAATTAAAGGAGAAGAGGGAGAGAAATTACCTCTTAAATCCTTGTCTTGAGATTCTCCTTAAGGAAGATGGGATTGGTATTTTGATGAGACTATAAGCTCTTGAACGTGATAAAGGGTCTAGGTAATTTGTTTGGACAGATTTAGAGAAGGCTCGGAGCTTGATAGGTGTGAGGAAATGAGGGTGTGAAGGGTGGTTTTTATAGTGGAGGGGAGAGGGGTTTCCTTAATATAAAATTCATTAGTTTATTAATTTCCCCAAGACAAGGAATAGTGAGTATTAAATGAAAAATAATAGTAATTTTATCATGTGATCCTGAACCAAGTGGGCTTACATCAGTAGAACATCACACATGACTCAATAATTAGTTTATTTATCTTATTTTGTAAATTATGGTATTTCACTATTCATAAAAAATTCATGTATCTCAGAAAAATCTAAAACAATTACCCCTCCCATTTTTCAATGAGTAGAATCCAAAAATGAATTCCATTTTTCGAAAATATTTTTTTAAATATTATTATTTTAATATTTAATTAAAATCATAATTTACTTAAAAAACAGTTTTTAAAATTAAAACTGATTTTATTGTGCTTTCAAAAGTACTTAGGGTCTTATAAAATTATATAAAAAATATAGGACATTGATTTGATCACTAATGAACAAAGTTTAAGAAAATAATTTTTATTTGAAATTAATTAATTAATTATAATTAGTTATGTATGACTTACAAAATACCAAAACGTTTACTAAGGTCAAATTGTCACTTTCTAAGAGGTCTAAATTTTATTTAATTATTCATGGGTAAGGTCACTAATATGATGGATGTTTTACTATTCATAAGGGTCATATTATTATTCATAAGGGTATGTTACTATTCATAAGGGTAGGTTACTTTTCACCAAAAATTATTTTTGTTTTATTAGACTCGAAAAATCATCTTGTACACAACCGTGTATGTCAGATTTTCAAAATTCCAAACACAGAAGTGAAAAACATATGTTTGAAGGTCACTTTTCACTTAGTAGTTCATTATGTTGTGTTTTCATGTTATTTTATGACATAATTATAAGAAGGGAATTTCCATAGAAAAACATTGCGTCGTTACATAGAATATGAGCCTAATGTGGTGAGATGGTGATATGGTTGATACCGAGAGGTGGTACTTGGCATATGAATTTTGAACATTATGTGATACTGGCGGGTATGACTTAGACGTGTGTATGTCACCACAGATTAATAGTTTGTACCATAGGATCTAGTTATTGTACCAAATGAATAATTTTTGGGATGCTAGTATTTGAACTTGGCACTTTATGGGATGGCTTGGACAACATAGTTATTTGGGATTCATAACCTTTTTAGGATACTCTTTGTTTAGGCTTGGGGATGTTGATGTCTTTTATTATTATGATGAGATGCCTTGGTCATCCCAGTGATCTAGCTAGTTGATCCTGATGACATTGTACATATTTTATATAGATTCCTTGGATGCCTTGGATCCAACCATTTATCCTGGTGAATTGGGGGATGAATATGATTTAGTGAATTCCCAAGATACCCAAGAATTAGATTGATGTATTTATTTTCATATGGATTTTCATGAGATTCTGATGATTTCTTGGAATTTGAAGTTGAGTCATTCACAATGAGTTATTGGACTGTGGAGTCTATATATTGGGGATTTTTATGTTAGACTCTTAGATCTAGTATTTATACGGTTGTCATGATATCATGACATGATTAGAGAGACCCTGACACTCGATGAATTTTTCATAGTCGACATGGTTCCTGGACCTAAGGATCGATAATTGTATGGTCTCACATATGGGTTGGAACGACCCATGAAACATTCTCCTAGAAATTCTAGCATCGATATGAAACATGTTTTTATCCATTCTTAAGTGGTTATTTATTAATATTTAGTAGTCATATGAACATATCACTAAATAATATCATTAGTACAAGATTGGATTTTTGTTGCCTTACTCAGGTTTTTACTAACACCCTACCCGAGTGACCACTCCATATGGGTACCCGAGGATCATACACTTGGTTATTGTATGCACAGGTTGGGCTAGGTATTAGAGGTTAGATCAAGCTAGATCAACTTGGATTGGATATAGATATTGTGGTAAGTTATGGATCATAGATTTCAGGGATCCACCATATTTATTTCATTTTATTATATTATGTATTTTATATTGAGGCTTTGGAAAGTAAGTTTTATGTATATCATGGCTGTTCGGGGCATTGCTGGATTTCATTTGTTATTACCTTGTTTCGATTTATCTTATTTTGCATTAGTTTTTTTGTATTTTATGATATTTAGTTATTTATTATTAAACTTGAAACTCTGATATATAGGGTATATCCTCCCCAAAATACATCCATAGATCCCCTGCTAGTTTCTAGGTTCTGGAGTTCAGAGGGTGGGGAACCTAAGGTCACATGGTGTCCTAGTCTGGTAATATTCATATAGTGATATAGGACAATTTAATAAATTATGGTATCATAGCTTATTTTTATTCTTATCTTAATATTTGAATATATAGTAGAAAATAAACATAGTAATATTTTATGGATTATGGTAGTACCGAAACTGGTGCTTTGAAAGTACATTTTTTCATTGATATTCAGCATACCATGGGGTAGGTGTTGATGTTCTTACTTTTCACTATTATGATTGTTGTGATTTTCACCTCATTTGATACAAATTTGGTTGAAATTTTTTGAAATGTGAGCTATCATTTTATGGAACTTGAAAATTGGACATAATCCTTTTATGAATTTGTTATCTTAGCTTTTGGAGTCTTGAGGCATATAATGCATCATATCAAGCATGTAGGATCCATAAGCTATAGTCTTTCTAGTGTTATTTTTTTCACTAAAACAAGAGGCTGAGTTATATGAAGAGTCAAAAATTACCAATACTACATTTTTACATATGGGAAATTAGTTTCAATATACTCAGTTGGGTTGATCTATATATCAATGTTCTTATATTTATATGTAATGTGAGTCTATGGTGAAGATCTGATTAGTGATGATGATTGTAAAAACCTTTGTGCATAGGAGCTGTAATGAACCTAGAATTCTAAGAAGGGAATTTGAATTCTTAATGTTGTTGAACCCCTTGTGGTTCATCAGTATTCCGGATTTGTCACCTAAAGTGCTAGTAACAATCTATATAGTGTTTTACATTATTCATGGGATTAAAATTCTACTTAACTAATCTAGTGTTTGTTTTCTTCTTGGTGAAAATCATCAAGGATGATGTA
Source organism: Viscum album (assembly GCA_963277665.1). NCBI lineage: Eukaryota > Viridiplantae > Streptophyta > Magnoliopsida > Santalales > Viscaceae > Viscum > Viscum album. The sequence continues at coordinate 643,731,114 of OY728160.1, forward strand.
GATGGTTATGTTGGTGTTGATAGGTGATTCCTAATTCTTATAGAGACCTAGCCTTTTTGTACATGGATATTATATCTTTTTTGATTAATATTCATTACATTGCACAAACACATGCCTGTGGACGGTAGTAGTTTAGTACTATTGGAGACATGGAACACAATGTTCTTATTTAGTGAAAGATTTCAATGTTTCCAAAAAATATATTACCATTTTTATTCATCATACAAATAATATATATAATAACTTTATTAAAAGGATGGGTAATTAAAAGATAATAATGGGTGATATTATATTTTTAGTAAGAGTAAACATAAGATATATAAATCTATGATCATATAAAACCATAAGATAAACACAAGGGTATTTGATACTGAACAAAACTACTGTAGTTTATACCCAACTTGTCATAGATCATAGACACGAGTCATGAAAAAATATTGGCCTTTCATAAGATATGAATCATAAGGAAATAACGATCATGATCTATGGTGGAATAAAATGTTCATAAAACATATATTTGTGGAATATATATAATCATATGAAATATTATATTAAGGATACCGACCAGGGCATTCATAACATGTATGGATTATTCTCAAAACAAGTGTACCTTATTCAGGATTGGGATAATGACCAATGTACCCTCTATTTCGGGATTGGGCTGACCACCTATGAAAATAAGTGGGTTTTATAATAATTTTATCATGGTATAACCAGTAGGAGGTAGACGAGTTTCATCCACAACTTATCAACATAAATATAATCCATTCACAAAAAGAATTATAATTTTATCCTCAGTTAATATCCATAGTAAATAATTGGCAACACCAATGGGTCTCATCTTATATGAAGAATTATTTTTTTCATGAATGTAAAAAATTTATTGTGTAAAATAACTTTTCTTCTTTGTAAAAAAAAATTTAAAATATAAAAAATTTTAAAAAACCATTTGTTTGAATATAACATTTGAAAGTTATAAAAAAATATTTTAAAAATAAGCTATTTTTTAAAAAACATAAAATATATTCAAAATCCATTTCCTCAAAAATTATCTTATGTATATTTTTTAAAAATATTATAAAACATTGTTTTGGAAGAAAAAATATTTCTGGATGAAGAGAGTAATAATGTCATATTTTATTGATTTTTTTTTCTTAATTATCTTAATTAACCAAGAGTGAACAATGGAAAAATTACCTGAATATATCATGATTAAAAAATTGATAATAAAATTCATGAAAATTATTGAGAGGTAGATCATTATATTTTGACATTGGAGACTTAATCATAAACAATTTGGATAACTGATGAGATTGTAACATCGCATTTCATCACTTTGGTAATAGTGAATCAAAAGAATCACAAAAGAAAACATAAAATGAAAATGAAATATCATTATTAAGAATAAATTATTGATATTATATTTCAAAGGGGCAGTATATACACCTTGTGAAAGAATATAGTTTCATAAGGTACGTACATCTCAAAAAAGAAACATTGAGACAGAAATCCCTTACCGACTGAGTAACTTTTGAATCATAATCCTCATGAAATAATAAAATCAATGGAAACATTATTTATCATAAATCAAGGTATATTTATTATATATCATGTCATATAGAATTATATACACCACATGAAAGAAACATGTGATGATTATGGAATAAGTCTCTCAGAAATAAAAGTGAGACTAGAAATCCGCTTACCTTATGTATTGAATTCTGTCATACTCACTAAAATATCCTTTATAAAAAATATATATTTATCATAAATATATTAAATAATAATCTTACATATATTATAATTTTTTTTTCTTATGCCCTTTTAATGCCTGTTTATTAACAATTCTATTTTATAGTTTTATTTTAGGTAATAACTACTTTGTTTTTCGTATATATTTTGATTTGATAAATTTTTGGTACTCTTACTTCAATGATAATTAAATTATCACAAAAAGTAAAAAATTGATATAAATATCATATATATTTAGTATATATGTATTTATAGGTTCCAAAAAATTTTGAGATAAGAAATGAAATACATCATTTTTGGAGACGGTAGGACGTACGTACGCATGGACATTTTTTTTCATTTTCTAATTAGGTTGAAAGAAAAAAATGTAAATGAAATATATTATTATTCTAGAATCATTTTTATTTAATACATATCACTTATTATTGTTATTAATCTCACCCTTAATACTTTCCATGTAAAATGTGATTTAACCACATCACTTCGTGAGGCAGTAGTCCACCATACACATGAGTGACACTATTATATTCCCTCAAAATGGAAATCATGATTTTATGTGGGGTATAATAATTATAAAAGCATAATAACATCATAAATATTATATATATAATATATAAACTATAAATACATCATTATTATCAAAATTTATTGGTGGTAATGGAAAAAAGAGACATCAGTTCTCGAGGCGGTAGTCCACAGTACGTATGGATAATGACTTCATAACCCATTTGATGTAAGTGTGTCATGTTTTAGGTCATAAAAATAAAATAAAAACAAAAAATTATATTAAATATAATATTTTGTTATATAATCATGCTATAATTAGAATTTAAGGGGGGAGAATGATGAAATAAAATGAAAATGCTCGTTGATGAATTTTACCTATTCTTCGAGTATCCTCATTAGGTTTCAACTAAAGCCTTGATTGGTTTAATTTTTTTTCTAAAAAAATTCTTCTAGGATGAGGTTAGAGTTGTTTTAAAGTGATTTGGTAAGATATTGGTTTTGAGAAAAATGGATTGCATTGTTTGAAGAAGTGGGGAGAGAAATTTCCATTTTATAGTTGAGGAGAAGTGACATTCTTGTAAATACTCAAACGTACTCACTATTGAGAGGCCAATCATACCTCAAGTAGCTTCAAAATATTATAATTAGAGGTTTTGAGGTATTAAATTGATAATAAAAACCTATATCAAACAATGAAACACATATTTAAAACATTTAATTCCTTAACTTTTTTATATCCCTATTTTTTCAATTTTAATTTTTCACTACGATAACTAGTTTTATAACCTTGGAAACATATACATCAATACTAAATTAGACTAAGAATTATTAGATATATTTTAACCACTAATTATAAATATAATATCTAAATTATAAAATCAAAATCGTTTGTATTATGTATTTTTTTTAATATAAGTGAATTTTTCGTGAAAAAACACCATTATAACCTTAACTAGACTAACTGAGTTTCAATTATTTAATGGTAAATATATTATTTACAATTGAATAATTATTCCATGGAGGGAATATATTTTATATTTATTACTATTTATAAATCACTTTGTAGCTGTTATGAATTTTATTAATTCTAAATATTTTAATAAAATATTATTTAAATAAAATAATAGTAATGTCAATTTCGACATTATTCAATTAAATTTAATTATATAAATATCAAAAAAAAAATGATGGAATTAGAATATATTTTTTTAAAACCAGTGTATAATGATATTTTCTTCAAAAAGAATTATGTAACACAATAATTCATTCAATTTACTTCACTTTTTATTTTTTTATTATAATTTATTTTGTAAAATTATTTTCTAAAAAATCACTATGTTGACCTTTCTTAATCAGTAAATTTAGTTATATTATCTCACTGTAATTAATATAAATATGAATTATAATAAATAATTTATATTATATATATATAGCCGAACATATTTTTTTGTTTTCTTTATCCCAAGGCTTTATGGATATTAAATGTAAGAATAATATCTTTTTTTACTTTTTCTTTACTAAACTTATTATGTTGGTCAAATTCAATGGAAAGTGGAAATAAATTTCCATTTTAAGATAATTTTATGTTTAATATCAAAATTAATTAATTAATTAAAATTCAGATAGTATTTTTGGGTCATTTTTAAGCTTATAATTAAAGTTTAACCCCCTAATAAACCCATTTTTTTCTTTTACCACGGTAAATAATTTTTACAACATTCACAATTAAATTTGGCCAAAAAATAAGTATAAATTATTAGAAGTTATAAATTATTATGACTCTAATTATTGAATCCATTTTCCCAAATCCGTTTTACATAAGTGGAAATATTTAAAATTTACTCCAAAGACGTGATGAGAAAGTGGTATTTTTAAAGAGAAAAATTATAAAATTCTACAATGTTTTTAAATCAAATTTCATACTAAAATTGATATAATGGACCTAAATTTTATCAATATATGTATAATTTCACTAAACATACCTTAAAACTAATTTAAAATATAATTTATATTCAAAAATAAATTAAATGAGAAAGTAGTTTTCAATTAACATTAATTATTTTTCACTATTAATAGAAAATGAAAACTTTGTGAAACATTCCTCAAATTGTACCTAAGATAATTTTGTAATAATTATTAAAAAAATTAGTTTTATTTAGTGAAATTCATATCATAACAGTAGTTAAAAAAATAAATGAGCTACAAAAAGGTGTGAAAATTGATTTTTAGAGAAATACAACTTTTGAGCATAAAATCTGATTTATTATTATATATTTTCTATATAACACATAATATGAATGTTAAAAATTTTATTGAGTATATAATATATAAATATCATTAAAATAATTAAAAAGTGATTTTTTAATTTATTGATATAAAACATGCCTATGCCATGTTTGCTTTAAATTTGGTGTTGCTTATAATGAGATCGTAATTTGGAATTGCGTGTAACACAAGTAAAAATAAGTATTCAGTGTAAAAAAAATATAATACTAGTGTTTCATGTAACATAAAATATATAAAATATTTAATATAATTGTTTTTTTTCAATTAAATCTTGTGGTGTTGTATTCTACCCCCATTAAAATAGATTTCTCCCTCAAAATTCATCTCCATCATAAAAGTTTTATAATTTGAAAACTGATTCATAGAAACCCACATCGTACAAATGAATAATAAAATTTTACTTAAAAATGGATATTTGGAAACATAAAGGTTACATAAAGTAACCCATAAATAGGTTTCCACATATGCAAACATAGGTGGAATGTAAATATTAATACATGGATGAAAAGCCTAAATTATTATCGAGAGTGATAAATATCATTGATTACAAGAGAGTGGGAGATCAAGAGAAAGTTAAGAAACAAAAAACCATAAACCTAATAGGATTAAAAATTTTCATTGGTATCATCAAAATGATGATAATAGGAAAAAAATTTATTTGAAAATACTTTTCCTCAAGTTGAATAGTTTTCATGATAAGATATACTTAATTGATTTCATTCCATTTCACAAGAACAATTTCACCATTGGGGTGTTCCTTTATCAATTTCCACTTCATATCTTACACCATAAAAGGAAGGTGTATTTGTAATTCCTAAAGCACTAAGAAACCATAAAATCCATAAATAGAATGATAATTCATTCTATCTATCTTTTTTATCATCACAAAAAATGGTTAGAATTTGTTATCCAATAAGGATAAATCTTTATACGGTATAATAATCAATTAATCTCTAAAACATAATTTAATGTTCAATATAAACCATTTCATAAATGGTTAACCTTTTGACCCTTCCAAAAATTGAAAATATAAAACATTATAAATAAGGTCACCAATTTTTACAAAATAATCTTAAAATTGAACGGCTATATACCATAAGTAAGATCTTTATTATCATATATGAAACACATGAATACCTTCTTCATGTATTCTTATAAAAAATGGTAATAACCAAAATTACCATAAAAACTTATTCAAGAAAGCTGAGTCAGAGGAATTCCTCTTACCATTTATTGAAAATAAAAGAAAATTACAATAGATAGTCACAAAAATGTGAGAAAAATATTTACATATCATAAAAATTAGACCCATCACCACATCACTGATATACTACCTCTTCCGCGGTAGCCGATTCCCATTCTGAGCTTTCATAGTGTTTCAGAATCTTTTCATACTTCCTTCTAAGATTGAGATTATCCAAATAGAGGAGCTCCTTTGAAGATTGTGCAATCCATCTAGCCTTCAAGCTAGAAGATATGTTAGCTATAGGCATTGGTAAGTGAGAATAGTCTTTCCGCGGCCTTCTTCGTGGTGGGTCAGTCTTCATTTTCTCATTCACAGATACTTTCTTTTTGCAACCCTGAACCATATCACTATAAGAGGGTTGAACCATACCACAATCATTTTCTGTCTAACAATCAGAGCAATTCCCCCATTTACTAGAAATTTGCACCACTCGACAATATTCCCTCACTCCCTGTTCCTATTGAGACTGACCATTAGCATCCATCATATCAGGGCAGGGGGAATGATCCACTGAATCACAGCCACTATGCAGGCCCTTCATCACATTATCTGCATTTAGTGTAGGTCCCTCCTTATCATTATAGGGATTCCCAGTATCCAACTCTTGTTCACAGTTACTAAGAGAAACAAACCTTGGATCAACACCAGCACCTACAGATGCAGAGTTTTTCTCCACCTGAGTCCTTGCAGTATCCCGGTCATAAATCCAGTAATTATGTAAGCTCCATCAATGATAACATAAATCATTAATAGGTTCCAACGTAATTAGTATTTCCGAATTTAACTTTTCATATCCAACATATATTTATCCCCAAAAAAATTATCTCAACATTAGTAAAATATTAAGGGTTATCTTCCCTTGATCAAAATATCACCATACCATTAATTCAAATTTCTAGTCTATCGGTAGCATTTTACATATTCTTAAAAATCATTAATGAGAAAAATACTAAATAATACTTATGTATTTCATTATTCATATAACATAATATTTTATTTCAAATATATACACAATTAAATCATCCCACTTCATTCTAAAAAAATTAACTAGGATTCATCATCGTATTCCTTAATACCTCTTTGATTTCATATTTCATCTGTAGTTTCCCTATCATATGAAATATAACCATTACTCATAAAACCTTTATTTTGTTATTTACGTGATTTCCCCTTAGGACATCTATTTTAATAATTACCATACTTTACACACTTAAATAATTTAACAGTTTATGATCTCTCAGAGAGACTAATATTTCCATCAAGAAGGTTAACCAAAATCTTCATTTTTATTGGTAGTTACTTGATTTGTGTCATTATTTAACATAGTAAAAACATCTTTTGGTTCCCTTAAAACATCCAATATGGTGTTTCTTCCCAAATTCTAGACACATAGGAAACTGAATTCTCTTTATTATATGGTCTTCTCTAACATAACTCTCATTAAACTCTTTTCTTGTCTACTTTGGTGAGTCTGAGAGTTGGTTAATGTACACATTGTTAATAATATTACATGAAAACTGATTTGGTATTATCATAAATTCCTTCCTTCTAGTCATTATCAAATTTGGATTCTCATCAGAAAAAGTTTCCATCACATTCATCACTAAGATGGTTTCCTAAATTTCAAGCCATAAATTAAAACCAAAGCATAGTGTGAGAAACATTAATCTTTGTGGGGAACCAAATAATAAAGTATAATCACCTGTTAGAAGTATAAATCATGACTCCAAATTTAATATTTGTTATATTTGTTCATTCATAGTCTTTATATATTAAAACAATTCATGATTGTTTGTAAAGAGTTTGTGAATTTATTAAGCATATCTCCTAAGAGTGTCAAATCAGGTTTATAGAAATCCCTATTGTGGTGCACTATTTCCTGATCAAGTCTAGCTAAATATGGCGTTTTCGAGTTTGTTACCCCAAGGTAAATCTGACCCGGAACCACATCCACTTATGGTATCCCGAAAATGATGTAATTTATTGGAAACACCCACATTATCCTTTTCAAAAAAATCTATTACATTTTACTATACATTTACTCATTTTTAGACTTACCCTTAGAGACATCCCTAGTTGTATCCTTAGAAATATCCCAAGGGATATCACTAAATTTTTCACATCCTAGATTCCCATGGTTAACTAAACCTTTCATTTTATACTAACTATATCGACCCATAATTATAATTTATTGATATTATAGTATTTTAGATGAATATTCATTACATTACACAAACAAACACCTGATAACCATAGTCATTTAGTTCCATTGGAAACATGGAACACAATATTATAATATGGTGAAATATCATAATTTTTTCCTTCAAATATATTCCCATTCAATACTCTTTATAAAAATTACCTACATAAAAAATTTCTTCATAACTTGGGGGAAGGACACCTAAAAAAGTGTGATCTTAGAATATCAGTAAGGGTAAACATAAGAGATATAGAACTATGATTATATGAAATAATAATATAAGAATAAGTGTTTGTGATAATGAAAAAAAAATTACTAAGTCCATACCCAACCTATCATAGATCATAAATATAAGTTATTCTATAAATATTTCCTATGCAAAAGATATGAATCATAAAGAAATCAATACCATTATCCGTTAGAGAATAACATTAGAGGAAAACATATATTTTTTTCATAAATATAAGCATAGAAAATATAATTCCATGGATACCCAACAATACAATCATAACATGTTAGGCTTTGGTTAACCCCCTGTGTACCTACTACAGACATTTTCTAACCACTAATGTACCCTATTTTTTGAGCTTGAGTAAACCAACCATTTACCCTTGTTTTTGGTCTTGGTTTAACCTCTCATGTAACCTATAAGTATATAAAGAATATACCTTTTACAAATGAATTGGCGGGAGATATAGGTCCCCTACTATCATAAATAAAATCTATATTTATGTGTGCCATAAAATCATAAAACATTCATCATATCATAACCCATAAAATAAAATGGGTTTTAAAAAAATTTCATTATATCATAAAATATTAAAAAAGAAAAAGTTTTGTCAATCATTTACTCATATCATAACGTTTTAAAATAAGTAGGTTTCATAATAATTTTATCATTGTATAACCCGTGAAAGAGAAATTGGTTTCATAAACAACTTGTCATCATGAACACAAATCATTCATGAAAATAATAAGAATGGAATCCTCGGTGCATTATCCCAGTAAAGAATAGGTAACATAAAAGAGTTTCATATTAGAGATATAAGGATTTTTATCAATAATTTAAATCATTTCCTGATGAAAATATCCTTTTTTTTCTTTGAAAATCAATTATTAAAATATAAAACATCTTAAAACTACTTTGTTTTTGAAAATAACCATCAAACTTTATAAATAAATACATGAAAATCATTTAAAAAAATTTATTTAAAAAATATGAAATTTTAGAAATAAATTTCCATGAAAATGTATTTAAAATATAATTTAGGAACATTTTTTATACATTTTTAGAAAACTTTATCTTGTAAGGAAACAAATTTCCGACTGAAGAGATAAATAACTTGATTTTTTATTAATTTTTTTTGTAATTATATTATGAACCAAAGAGTGGAAAATGGTAAAACTACTTGAAAATATCATAAATAAATATAGGAGAATATATTTCATGATAACGTTTTTGATGCTGATCATGATATTTCAATATTTTATACATATTTATAAACAATCCCGAGAACTGATGATATTGTAACATCAAATATGAACCACTTTAGTAGCATTGAATCATAATCACCAAGAAGTAACAAAATAAAATAAAGTAGAAAATATTATTATTATTAATTAATTCATGTTATTATATTTCAATGAGTATGTATATACACAATGTGAAAGAATATAGAAGCACAACATAACTTACATCTCAAAGAAGGCAATTTGTGACAAAAATACCTTACTGCATGAGTAAATTTTGAATCATAATTACAATAAAATAAAAAAACCAATGAAAAAATTGTTAATAATTAAATAACCTATATTAATGATATTTCATATCATAAGGTAGTATATACACCACAAAAAATAAATGATTGGTGAATATGAAATAAGACTTTTAGAAATAAAAGTGTGACTAAAAATCCTCTTAGATTATGTCTTGAATTCCATTGTACTCATTAAAAAATAATATATAATAAAAATAATTTTATTATAAATATATTAGAGAATAATTATTATATATATCATACAATTTATTATTTTTTATGGAATCTTTATTGCCAATTTGTTAACAATTCCTTGTTAAATTTATGTTTCAGGTAATAACCACTTTGTTTTTTATTTATGTTTTGATTTATTACATTTTTGTACTCTAAAATTGATCGTGTTTCTATCATCACCAGAATAATGAACATGATATTAGTATAAAATATTTTAATTATATATATATATATATTTATATTAATCCATAAAATTTCACGACATGAAATGAAATACATCGTTAATGGAGACAGTAGTCTGTGTATAAGCATGAACACTATTTTTCATTTTTTTTGTTGTGTTTATTGATATAAAATTAAATGAAATATATTATAATTCTTTGAAAATGGTTATGTAATATATAAAACTTATTCATATATAATAAACACTTAATAGAATCCATGTAAATCATGAACGAATCACATCACTGTGTGAGGCGGTAGTCCACCGTACACACAAGCAATGTTATCATATTACCGCAAGACGGAAAGCATGAGTGTATGGGTGATATGATATTTATTTTAGAATAATAATAGGATAAATATTGTATATATCATATATAAATGATGAATCAATCATTATTACAATCCTTAAAGGTGGTATTGGAAAAAACACACTACATCGGTTTGCGAGGAGGTAGTCTATCGTACACAAGAACTATGAGTTTCTAACCCATTTTATGGATGTTTTTGTGGACATAGGTATTAAAAACATAATAATAATATATAAGTATATGTAATATTGTGATTTTATTATAAAATAATGTTATAATAATAATTCAATGGGGTGGAGGAAGAAATAAAATGAAAATGATCGTTGATGAACCTGACATGTTCTTTAGGTATCGTCCTTAAGTTTTCACTAAATGCATGATTAGTTGGTTTTATGTGCAAAATAAGGCTTTTAGGATGATTTTGGTAATTTTTATGTGATTTTGGAAAATAATGGGGATCCAAATATCTTGAAAAGTGTGAACAAACTGGGAAGAGAGAGTGCTTTTTTATAGTTGAGGATTGAAATTCTTGTAAATGCTTAAAAGTATTCACCATTAAGAGGTAACTTCTACAAATATTGGCCTCAAAATATAATAATTAAAGGATTTTATGGATTATATTGTCTATACACACCTCCAACACACAATAAAACACAATTTTTAAACTTTTCATCCCTTATCCTATAAGTATCCCTTTTTTAACCTTTCGGGTATTCACTACATTAATAGTTTTCTAACCTTTATAACTTGTCATTTAATACTAAATTAGAGCGATAATTATAAGATAATTTTAATCCACTAATTTTAAATATCATATCTAATTTTTAAATTATGAATCTTATGAGTTTTGGAAATTAATTTTAACATAAGCACATGTAACGTTAAAAAACAATGCTTTAACCTTAACCACACCAACTAAGATTTTATCATTTAACAGTCAATATAGTAATTGTAATAGAATAATTGTTCCATTATTAGACCAAATTTTTTATTTATTTTTTTATAAATAAATTTCTTGAATATAACTTTTTTTTAATTTGAAATCCTTTAATAAAGTGAAATTTATTATAAAATAACATTAATGACCATTTTGATTTTATTTATTTAATTTAAATTTGTATAATATAAATAAAATTATAGAATTATAATATATCATTTTAAAACCTATTTATCGTTATATAATAACATTAGAAATAATTTAACCCAATAATTTATTCAATTTACTTTATTTTTAATGATTTTATTATCCATCATATGTAATTATTAAATAAATAATTACTCTCTTGGTGTTTCTTAATCATTTAAAGTAATAATTTGATACCAAAATATTAAAATAAATTATCATGATAAAAAAATAAATTATATTTTAAAATGATATATATAACCGAATATATGTAGGTTATTCCCTATCCTGAGGCTTTATAGATATTAAAAGTAAAAAAAGTACCTTTTTTTGTCTTTTTCTTTACTTAAGTTATTATATGGGTCAAATTCAAATAAAAGTAGAAATAAATTTCCATATTTAAGATAAAGCATTGTAAAATATGTAAAATTAACCATTTAACAAATTTATGTTAATATTTTATGTCATTTTCACTCTTATCATTGTAGGTTAACCATCGAGTAAACCCATTTTTATATTAACTACTACAATTAATTTTTTTCTACATTCACTGTTCAACTGGGTCAAAAATTAATTTGAAAATTATTAGAAATTATAAATTATGAAGATTAAAATTATAAAATCTATTTTATTAAATTCCATTAACAAATTTTAAAAAAATTTCAATTTATCCTGTAGATGTGATGGGAAAGACCAGTTTTTAGAATGAAAAATGATTGAAAGTCTATAAAGTAATTATATCCATTTTCAATATTAAATTGATTAAAATTAAATTTTTTATTAATATATTTATAATTGAATTAATTATACTTTAAAACGATATTAAAATATAATTTAACTTTATTTATAAATTTTACAAAAAGACAGTTTTCAATTTAAATTAAGTATTTTTGACTATTCATCATAAAATGTATATTTTGAGAAAAAATAAAAAAACCACCCTAAATTAATTATTTTATCCTGATTTGAAAAATTATTTTTATTTTATAATATTTATTTTTTAATACTAGAAAAATTTAATTTTAAAATAAGTGTGTTTTAAAAGGAAAAACATATTTTTTAGAAGAATACACTTTTAAGAGTAAAATTTGATATATTCTTATCACTTTCATAAAAAATATTTAATATGAATGTTAAAAAATATTATTTAATATTTAATATAAAAATTTCATTAAATCATTAAAAAATTTGGTTGGTTAATTAATTGATATAAAACAAACTTTTGCGGGTAAAAAATATTTTTTAGGATAAAATATCCATTTATTTTCAAAAGGGTTTTATTTTCATTGATACTTAATTGGTCAAAAAAGAATTAATCAAACATTATTTTCATATTTTATTTAATCTTATTCATAACCTCCATTCTAACATATTGTTGATATCAATCAAATTCAACAATAATTATTAAACAGTATGTCATGTTCAGTTTAAACTCAGTGTTGTTTGTAGCCCAAATAAACTTAGAATTTCATGTAACATAAGAAAATAATAGTATTGTGTGTAATCCCAAATAAATTTTGTGTTTCTTGTATTGTGAAATAGAAAATTATTAAATATATTTGAATGATAAACTTCACGACATCTAAGGGTGTTATAGTTCTCCACGGGCATTCCCATGAGTGGATGCTTAGTGAGAATCGATTCCCTTGGCGGTAGATGGTTTAGCATGAGATTCCCAATGTGTTAGGTTATATAAGATTCCTTATTGGATGTTTTGGAATTTATTATTCCATTAGAACCTAAGACATGTTTGTGGATGATGTCCCATGAGGCCTTAATGAGAGGCTTGACATGTGGTTTAAGTGGTCGGATCTAGTGACCCTAGCACGAGACATAACTGTTTAGAATAGGTGGGAGAGAAATAGAAGCTTAGTTTCATCATAGAACTTGGTAGGTCACTGTGTAATGATGTTCAAGTGGAACCATTGAGAGGGGTTAACTTGATTCTTATTGTAACCTTATGGTAAGAAATCATAGTTTAGTGTTTTGGTTCATCGATCAATACATGGGGGTTGTTACCAAATATGGTATAAGCATGATTAGGATTTTTGATTTTATTTGGAATTGGGAGTTCCTTAGTGATAAAGTTAGACATCAAGGGGTTATATCATTTGACATTTGGATCCAATTATTTGAGGTTATTCCATAGGAGAGTGGTGAGAGAATAATTGGATGATCATGTTTTGAAACAACACCAGTAGGCGGGTGGCCGTGTGATAAAACTCCACACAAGTAAGGTGACACATTTGGAGATGAGTTCCAAGAGAGCACCTGGATTGAAAATTTTACATGTCATGTAGTATGGTATAAACAAATATTGATGTATTAATTATGAAAGAGTGATTTGGGAGATTAATTGGGTGATACATACTGTACACAGACAACATGGGTTGTAGTGTTATGCACTGTTTGTAAAAAGTAAATGTTAAATAGTAAATTGGTGAGAGGATATTTGAATGATAAGGACTGATAAATTATTGAGACATTTATGGCCTTGGTTTCCTAAGGTATATTGGAAATGAGAAGTTCCCATATGATGTTGGTTGATTTAGTAGTGGACCGGATGTGGTTCTTTGGGATGGAATGAGCTTGGATATAGACGAGAGAAAAACGTGTGTGTCTTTGAAGCCGATTGATTTTCTCTTTGAGGAATGGTATATGGGAATCAATGTGGTTGGGATTCAACCATAAATCATTGGAGAAAAATACCCTCATCATGGGTTGGATATTGAAAAATTTCATAGGTGGTGTTCCCAAGAGTTGGGAACATGAAATAATTCTATGTTTATATTAACACTTATATATGAGTAACTTTTTTGTTGTCTAATTATTGTGATAAGTGAATGTAATACCCTAAACTATTTCTGAAGATATCTTAGGCTTGTTCTAACGTACTTTTTTCCACATGTTGAGTAATTTTCATTTGGGTTTTACCTTGGGGTGTGTTTTGGTGAAAATTTGAAAAATAATTGAAGAAAGGGGAAGTGCACGGTGGCTAAATTTTTTTCCCGAAACGTGCATCACAGCACAGAAAGCCATGCTAACCCAAATTGGGGGGATTCACATAGCTGGTGCATGGTTTTTCCAACCATGCACCATCTTATGAGAAAACATGAAACCAATATCCTTTGAAGATGTGCACGGTTAAGTTGCATGGTTACGGGAAACTATGCACCTCTACCTAGAAAACGGTGGATTTTTAGTTAACAATAATATTTGTTCATAAATTACTAGAACCGATATTTTAATTCCAAATTGACCCCAAATAATACATAATCAATTCTTATCATTTTTGGAGGTTCTGGGACTCATTCCTATGGCTCTTGGCCTCCATTCTAGGAAAATTAAAGGATATATTGATAATCCTAACCTCCTCGAGTTTTTGGTTTCTTCCTAGTTTGATATCTCTCTCCCTCCAAATCCTTTTCCCAATAAAAGAGCCATGTTTATCTATTTTTAGATCTATATCTTGATCAAGGATTGTAAGATCTTAAATAGTATAAGTCTGGGAACTAGTAATTGAATCAAGATCTTGTTCTTCATCATTATTCCACAAAAATTATGGGATTTTTATTGGTGAGAGATTATCATCAATCTCGAGGTAGATGGTCTATTATTAAAATCCTAAATATTGATTTCAATTATGTGTTTGTAATTGTAAAATTTCTATTGGATGATTAGAAACTGAGTTCTTCCATTGAAATAATCAATTTTATATATCAATTAATTAGGGAAATGTGACGTTGGGGATAATTAATTTATTGAATTAGGATAACTAATTTTTGAAATAATTATGTAGATATTTAATTGTTGAATTAGGATAATTAATTTTTGAATTAATTATGAAGATATTGAAATGTTAAATTGGTATAATTATTTATAGAATTAACCATGGAGATATTGAGTTGTTGAATTGCGATAATTAATTATTGAATTAATTATTGGGATATTGGGATCATTGATTTGGGATAATTAATTATTGAATTTATTATTTCTATATTGGGTTTGTTGAATTGGGATTAATTAATTGTTGAATTAATTAATGGAGATTTCTATGATTTTGAATTTATTGAAATGGTTAATTAATTATTGAATTCTTTAATATGGTTGAGGTGATTAAATAATTTAGATGTTAATTAATGATGTTCAGATTATTAATTAATTATTGAGTTAATTAATGGGACTGGGATGATTAATTGTCTCTTGGATTAATTAGTGGTATTGATGCTATTTATTATTAATTTTAATTAATTAATGAAATGATATTGAAATGATGAATGGAAAAATAATAATTCATATGTGATAATGAAATTATAAATGATAACAATGTAATTCATATTTGATATTAAAATTATGAATACTAAAAATGTCATTCTCATGTGTTATTGAAATGATGAATGGTAATAATGGAATTCATACGTGATATTTAAATGATGAATGATAATAATGGAATTCAGATGTGATATTGATATGATGAATGGTATCAATAAAATTCATATGTGATATTGAAATGATGAATAATTACAATGGATCATATATGATATATTAAAATAATGAATGGTAACAGGGGAATTCATATGTGATACTGAGATTTTGAATGGTAATAATGGAATTCAGATATATGATATCCCTTAGGGATATTTCAAACTCTTTCATGTACCGAAGCATGCATAAAGAGTTTGGGTGTCCTCGAGAACCCATGGGTTTATGTGGTTAAATAAAGAATAATTTATAACGTGATAACTATTTACTCATGCATTGTACTTATTACTTTATAAAACTACATACACTATTATTAACTGGATCTTGTTTTATACTCCATTTATGGTGTGCTATTTAGTTGTAATCACACCCTACTCATGATACCTTATCAATACTTAAATAGATTTCATGGTTGGAGGAAAGGTTAAGGGAAATGGTACTATTTTATAGGGGTGATTGGGATGAAGCATAGATGATAGAACTAGACATGTATTTGGGGAACATTTTATATTCATCGATGTCTTTATTTATTTTGGTTTTTTTCTATATTGACACTGGGCACATACTTTGGCATGGCATATCAACTAATTTAGTTTGGTATGTTGTTTTTCTACTTTGGTCATCATGTGATATTGGTATCTTTCTGGTTATGGTTAAATTATTTGGCTATTTTTTTATTTATTTTCTACAATTATATTACTCTAATAAAGAAGTTAGAGTCCCCCCCTTATTGATATTAGAACCTTTCTATAAGTCTGTAGCGCATGGTGTAAGTGGAGGTGTGCTTGAGGTTAAGGGACAAACCGGATTAGGGCACCTATGCATGGCACCCAGGTTGAGACATTAAAAATTTTCTTCCAAGCCTAGTTTTATTATAGTTTATTTTTTATTTCTATTTTGGAAAGTTATAAAAGATAGTATGAAGAGTTAGGACTATGTTATGAGCTCATGCATGGGAGTAGCTAGCCAATGTATGGGGGAGAACCCAAGTACCCAAGGTGGGATTGTTGTTATTTATGTTTTCTATTACAGTAGAAAATTATCTCACCATAGATGAATCACTTAATATGTGATGTTATTATTTATTTTGATAATTATGATATTTTACCTATGGAATGGCAAGGCACGAGAGTCAAGTAATCATGAATAATTCTAAACACCCATGATTATTGTGAGATGTATCATTTATAGGCACAAACATGAGAAAACATTTTTTTTGTAAGTTTTTGACCATGAACTATTTTTATTTGGTTGTGAAATTGAGATGCTAGTGTGACTAACATGAAATTGAGAATTGTGAAATGATGTAAGACGTGAGTAAATTGGTGTATGTTGAGAAACCTTAAACGATAATGAGTTTATCCTTTTCTAACCATGACCAAGATGTAGCATGGTTAAGGGTATTGATAGTGTCTCATTTTTGACCTTGTGGATGGAAAAGGGGAATGACATGTTACTAAATAATGTGAAAACCAATTGTAAAATGTGTTAAAATTGTTTTATGTTTCTTAAGATGTGCATTTGTAATTGTAGAGATATGCCTCAAAATAACATGTTGATAAGACAACTAGAGGTTATGGTTGGAGAAGCTCCAGTAGTAGTGTAACCTGAGGCCCCGATAGTGCCACATGAGGAATCAGTAGAGACGTTATGTGAGAAAATTTTAGGATTCATGAAGTTTATAGAGTGATACCCGGAGAGGGATGTGAATATCATGTCAAATCTGACATTATATTTTCATTTACACCAGCCTCCAACTTTCGTCGGAGAGTGTAGACCTGAGGCAGAAGAGTTTTGGATTGATTCTATCCAGACTATACTTGAAAATCGGAATAATATTTCTAAGAATAATTTAATGGTTTATGCATATATGTTTTGAGGATCAAAAATGTGTAGGCGGGACATTTAGGCAGGGAATGGGAAGGATGATGGTATGTTATGGAAGTAATTCTTGGATAATTTCATAGAGAACTTTTACCCAGAGATGATGAGATTGGAGAGAGTAGCAGAGTTTATGAGGTTGACTTAGGAGAGTATGTCCATGATGAACTACACGTAACTCTTTACATATTTTCAATGCTTAGATTTGGCATTGGCAGGGGATAATGTATCTATGGTGAGGTTCTTCTAGGACATACATAAATATGAAATTAGGTTCATGATTGACCGCTTTCGGTTAAATAAATGCATTGAGGTAGTGGATCATGCTATCGTAGCTGCGAGGAACCCAAACGAAATCTTACAAAGTAGAACATATGGTTTCTATTAGATGGTCATGAGGTAGGTTTTCCAAGAGAAAGAAACATCACTATGATTGTGTTATCCAGGTGAATAACATGAAAAATGGATAGGGGAAGGTTCAGTTAATAAGAACCTTACCCGGATTATTTTTCATTAGTGCGGTAGGTAGGGCCACTATCATAGACACTATAACTGACCACCAATAGAGTGCTGATATTGTGGAAGTATGATACATCTACACAAGTTTTGTAGAAACCCATAATAGATGGGTTGTGATGGAGGATCTAGACCGAACTAGGGTGCGGGAAGGGGATATTCTACTCCGTATTAGTATGGCAGCTAGAGTTCTAATGGATGTGGTTATAGATGAGGTAGACAAGGTGATTATGGGAAAGAGATCCCATATCGGTAGAGTGGTGCAGCCCAGGCGAATTATACTTCATATAAGGGAATAAGGGTAGGATAATTACATGCCATTCATTGTACAATTAAGGATATCGAGGCTTGACCATCGATAGTGGGTGTACTATTCATATAGATTCTATGCTAGCTAGTGTCTTATTTGATACTTGTGCCTCTAATTATTTTATTTCTACAAAACATGCGAATGGTTTTATCCTGGTAGTGGAGTTCATGAGTGGGTAAATGATGATTGATACACCATTGGGTGTTTGGTAAAGATAGTTCTATTTTTTAAGGGGTGTTATCTCGAGGTTGGGGAGTATCATATTAATTGGGATATATACATACCAGATATGTTAGTTTTTAACCTAATTATGGGTATGGAATAGTCGGTATCATATCAAGACCTCATAAATTTTTACTATAGGGGAGTGAATTTTACGTCTCCTAAGGGTGACAATTATATTAACCATGGAGAATGGGATATCAAGGAAGGCTGTATAGGTCCATTTCACTAGAAACTAGAGGAAATTTATTCCCAGGTTACTAGTATATTTATGGATGATGGGGGTAAGAAGAATGATGTCTTTCTAGGAGTTTGGGGTAGGTTTTAGGATGTCTTTCCTAAAGAATTATCAGGGACCCCACGTGAGAGAGACATGTTGTTTACAATTGAGATCATTTTGTGTCTAAAAAAGTTTTTATTCCCCCATATAGAATTTCACCTACAGAGATTTAAGAGCTCAAGACTCAGCTATAGGAGTTGGAGGATAATGGATTTATCAATTAGAGTATGTCTCCATGGGGTTCCAATGTGTTTTTTCAATGGAATGTGGATATGATTTTACAATTGTGTGTCGATTTTTGTAATTTGAACTATATTCCATTAAATAACATGTATCCTCTTCTATGTATCGATAATCTATTTAACCAATTGGGAGGTGTTTGTGTTTTCTCAAGGATTGAATTTAGATGATGGTCTCATTAGTTGAGAGATCGACCTTATGATATACAGAGGACTTCTTTCAGTAGCATTTGTAGAATTTATGAGTTCATCTTAATACCATTTGGGTTGTTGAATACACTAATTTTTTTTGTGGAGTTAATGAATAGAATCATCCACATTTACCTCTATTAGTTTGTTGAAATGCTTGTGGATGAAATCTTGGTGTAATCCAAGACTCATGATGATCACACACAACATATTGACAATATCCAGAGTACAAAGAGAGAGTATCGGCTATACGCCCTGATATCTATGTGTTAGTTTCAGATTGACTAGATACACTTATTGGGTAACATCATATCAAAGGAAAGTGTTTCATTGGACAGAAATAAAGTACAAGTAGTGGTTTCTTGGGAGTATCCCAAGAATGTTTCCGATATACATAGACTTTTCAAACTATATTGATATTATCAGAGGTTCATTAAAAAAAATTTCTATTTGGTACCACCTATTTCAGGCTTGACTAAGAAGTAGGTAAAATTTCAATTGTTGGAAGCATGTGATAATGCCATGCCAGAGATGAATAAGTGTTTAAAATCAACACAAATATTGATCTTACCTGAGCTTGGTGAAGAGTATATGGTGTTTTGTGATGCTTCTGGGATAGTTGTTGGAGTCATGTTGCTCTAGGGAGATCGAGTTGTGGAATATGGGTCTCAGTAGTTTGGGCCACATGAACAAAACTACCATACACATGAACTCGAGTTAGTTGTAGTCTTTTATGCATAGAAGTGTTGGTGAAATTATCTATTTTGAGAATCATTTACTTTGTTTACAGATCATGAGATCTTGAATTATATTTTTTCAAAACCTATTTAAATCTCCAAAATCTGAGATGGGTTGATTATATTTTGAGATATCATATATGTTTGGAATGGTGAATAGCTTGAATGACACATTGGGAAGGAAACATCAGAATCAGGTGGTGTAGGATTCTAGTGATGAGTGTAAACTAATGACCTTACTCTCTGATACACATGCTGTTGTTTAGGATAGTTAAGAGACGATGAATCTCATATCATTTTCAGGGGAGTCTACACTGTTGATCTAGATTAGAGACATGTCGTATGATGATATTAGGTGATTGAACTTGAGTGAAATCTTTGAAGTTGGGTAGACAACTTCACATTGGATCTCAAATCAAGACGAGGTCATCTTTGTCGAGAATCAAGTAGTTATGCCAATGATAATTCAGGTGGAGTGGGTGCATGGGTTTCATTCCATGAATGGGGTAGTACATCTAGGTTTGAAAAAATGTTCTATGAACTATGATGATAGTTTTGGTGGGTGGGCATGAAAATCAAGATAATAGGGTTTATGAAATTATGCTATAACTATTACTAGGTGGAGACCTAACATCAATGACATGGTGGTTTGTTACCCTTGTTTCCCAATACATAATTGAAGTGGGATGAAGTTATTATGAATTTTGTGGTGGGTCTCCATAGGATGTCTTAGAAGAATGACACTATTTGGGTTATTATGGATAGAAGGATTAAGGTAACAGATTTCTTACTAGTACTTTAGACATTCTTAGTGGAGCAGTTGAGAGAGTTGTATGTTCAAGAGATAGTCCGTATGCATGGACTTCCACAAACTATTCTTTTAGAGCATGGTTTGAATTTTACTTTTCACTTCTATCAGGGCTTACAGAATTCAGTTGGTACATTGGTTTTATTGAGTGAAGCTATTCACCCATTGACAGATGGGAAGTTGGAGCATATTATACATTTGCTTAAGGATATGATATGACCATATTTCCAAGACTTCAATGGTTATTGGGAGAAGCACCATGATATGGTGGAGTTTACCTATAACAATATTTATCATGGGACGATTTTTATGGAACCATAAAAGGAACATTTCGTTAGACCATGAAGATCACCTATGTGCTGGATGGAGGTAGGTGAGTAAGAGTTGTTGGGACCAAGTATCACGTAGGAGATGTCCAAGAAGGTTCATCTGATTCCGAACCATATTCCTACAGCTCAGGGTAGACAAAAGTTATATGATGATAGATGATGAACACCCTTAGAGTTTATAGAGAGTGATCTTATATTTATTCAGGCGTTGGCTAGACAGGGTCATCGTAGGATATCGGAACATGGAAAGCTGGTTCCCATTTTTATTGGACCATTTAAGGTTGGGGAGAGAATGACGAATATTTACTATCGATGGGATCTTTAATAAATATAAAATTCTATGCATAGTGTTTTCCATGTGTTGAAACATAAGTGGTATCACCTTGACTCATCTCATGTGATCGTTGTGAATGATGTTTAACTTGAGACAAATGTGTCATTTGAGGAGTATCCCATAAGTGTGTTGGATCATAGTGAGAAAGTTTTGTAGGGAAAGGACATTCCAATAGTTTGTTTATCGTGGAAACATGGGTATCTTCAAGGGTTAACATGGGAGAGAAATCTGGTATGCTGGCTCGGTGGTCAGATCATTTTAACTCAGTATATCCAAGATGCTTGGTGGTACATCGCAAAGAAAAGATGTTATAAGGTGGGGAGATTATAAAATGCCAAACCATTCTAAAGATGTATTAGGATCATTTACAGGTACAATTTTCCATTATGATGAGTAATTTTCCTTTGGGTTTTACCATGGATTGTGTTTGGGTGAGAATTTGATAAAAATACAAGGAAGAGGGTTGTGCATGGTCGGTGCATTGTATTCCCAAACCATGTAACCAACCCAACATAAAATGTGTGCCTAAATAGAGGGGATTTTCTTGACTGGTGCATAGTTCTTCAAATCGTGTGCCCTATTTGGAGAAACCATGCACCTTCCTAGTAAAGGTGCATGATTAAGGAACACAGTTAGGGTAAACCATGTGACTCTACCCAAAAAATCATGCATGACTTTTTAATTAACCTATAAATTTGATTTTAAATTAATTGGTGGATTGAAGATCTAAACCTCTCGGAGTATGTGGGTTTATCCCAATTAGATATCTCTCTCCCTCCAGCTCCTCTTCTTGGATAAAAGAGGGATGTTTTTCAAGACTTGATCTTGATATAGAGATAGTTTTGTTTGTTATTGATTCATTTAAATATTAGATCTAGGAATTGAATTCATATTAAATTCTTCGTTGTTGTTCTGCTCAAATTTAGAGATTTCAATTGGAAAGCGTTTATCCTCAATCATGTGTTAGGTGGTATATTATTCAAATCCTAGAGTCTCAATTTTCATTTTTTGTATATAATTATATAATTTATATTATATGATTAACAATTATGTCCTTTCATTAAATTAATTAATTTGATGATTTAATTAATTAAGGAATTGTGAAGTTGGGGATATTTAATTAATTGAATTGGGATAACTGATTATTGAATTAATTATAGAGATATAGAAATGTTGAAATATTATAATTAATTGTTGAAATAATTATAGAGATATTGAATTGTTTAATTGGTATAATTAATAGTTGAAATAATTATGTTGATATTGAATTTTTGAGTTGGGATTATTAACTGTTTAATTAGTTATGAGGATATTAAGATTATTGATTTGGGATAATTTATTATTGAATTAATTATTGGTATATTGGGATTGTATAATTGGACTTAATTAATTGTTTAATTAATTAACAGATATTGTTATGAATATGAATTTATTGAGATTATTGATTAATTTTTGAATTAAATAATATTGTTGAGGTGATTAATTAAATGTTGAGTAAATTGATGGGGTTGAGATGATTAATTAATTGTTGAGTAAATTAATGGCATTGAGATGATAAATTTATTGTTGAGTTAATTAGTGGGGTTGATGTGATTACTTAATTATTTAATTAATTAATGTAATTATATTTAAATGATGAATGATAAAATTAGAATTCACATCTGATTATAAAACGATGAGTGGTCACAATGGCATTCATTTGTGATATTGAAATGTTTAATGGTAATAAGGGAATTAACATATGATATTGAAATCATGAATGCTAATAATGGAATTTATAAAGTCTATTGAAATGATGAATGGTAATTTTGTGAATTATCTCATGAATCAATGGAATAAGGGAATTAATTTTCAGTTTAAGATTCAAATTAATATTTAGTGTTTTTGAGTTGGAATACAACTATTTTATAGACAATGAATGGATAAAATATGTCGAGATGAGGATGTGTTACCACTAAAAATTCATAGGGATGATAATTATTAATATGGAGAGATTTTAAGGCCTAATTTCCATATAAGCATTCAGATTTGGGAAGAAACTTTAATTTTCAACTTTTGTGGTACTAAATTTTTAATCGGGATTCAGAATGAAATTACAAGAGTTTGAGAACCCAGAAAAGTGTGTTTCAGGTGGGTTATGAGGACTTATCATTGTTTGGGGACTCATCTTATCATTAGAGGTAACTCATGATGACTAGAATGTAGGGTTGCTACATCCTGTGGCCATTGAATAACTTCCAGATAGCCGTCAATTGGCCATTAGTGGGCCAATAGTTAACTACTAGGTTATCAATGGGCCAAGATAACATTCTGGTAACACTGTCCAGATAGTGTATGAGTAATGTCTAGATGGTGTTCTTTTAAATGGGTGAAATAAAATTTCGACAACCATTGGGTTTTTAGGGGGAAGCCGCTCTCCACCCTTTATTTATCCCATATGACAAAGGGACCCATTCCCCAACCTATCATCTTCAAGCCCCTTCAAGGTTAGTGTTTTAGAGGGATTAAATCACTAATTTGAGGAATTTATATGAATTATTTGTCCTCTATTACTCTTTTATTATTATTTTTCTAATTTTAATATTATATGGATATATTTTTATTATTTATTCCCCTAAAACATGTCGGAATCAACTTATTATCATGGGGCTTCCATGCAACCTCAGATGAGGGAATCTCAAGATGACATCTACTCTTGGTTGATGAAATATTTGACAAGAATGTCATAGTTATAAATTTTCATAGTTTTAACCAATTTTTCATTAAAATTACAATTTATTTGGTGTTTCTGGTTTGGGTTTTACATGAAATTGGTTCAGTGTGGTGAAACAAACCCTTTGGGTGCTGTTACATGTGGTTCAAAAATGACGATATTGTTCTGTGGGAATTTTGGTGTCATTCCATTTTGGAAAAATTGATATAATTAATTATAGTTTATTTTAATTAATTAACTATTATTCATTATTGATATGTACATTCTTAATAATTCTTGTGTTATCCTATGGATCCAAGGAAATGTTGGGTGAGGCTAGGTTGTGAGATTCCTGGAGGTGTAAAAATAGAAAAGGGGATTTAAATGATATAGGTGGTCTCATGTAAACACCCCATGGTTTATAAATTTGATTATATAAGTTATGGAATGTGGAATTTCTACCACAGGGTTATCATCATTCACGCTAATAAAGTTTTGATGTGGATCGAATTAATTGATGATTTGATAATTAAATAAATTATTAAATTTAATGAAATTAATTGACCATAAATTGACTAGAAAAGGTGTCCTTGACCATCATAGGTTATTTTTCACAAATTGGTTGCCTCATATATAATTGAAAAAGGATTAAATAATAATATCATGATTCCATATGACACATACACCCCTGATATGTGTTGTACCTAGGCGGATAGACCGTAGGTAATGGATGACAGGTTGGTCGACTAGGCTGACCTTGTGAGACATTATAAACTGAGTCGAGAAATGTTTCATATCCAAATATTTCTAATGTGACTTACCCCATGTAATCATTGAGTCTGCACTATCCTAAAAATTATCATCAGGGACATAGTATTCCACTAGAATTGGGTGTTGACCCATGGTCTCCATTGAGATCGAGTACCCATATGAGGGTTCCTCTACTATTCTATAACCATGGGGACCCTAGTGGGTGCCTTGATGACTAAGTTGAACATAGTTTATATTTTAGGAAATGGGTGGTGATGGTTGAAGGTGTCACCTTATAACTAAAACCAATGTCTAATACTAATGGGTATGTGATGAAAATTATGATGGGTTTAGATATTCCGATAACACATATATTATATTTACTATTTCACTAAATTATTTTTTATTAAATTATTGATTCCTAGATAATGTTAATGGGACCTAGACTATGGGCCTAATGTGATGTGATACTGACATTGTAGACTCCCATTGGTTCTTCTTTGGATATGTTTTTTTATCCTTATGTGATACTATCATGTTCTGGCTTTGATTCATTGATGCCATTGTGGATTCATGATGTGTATCCTAGGATTTTACTACTGGGCCCTATGGAGAGTGACAAAGATACTGTTATGTGGACATATGTTGGTATGGGAAGCCTTAGATGCTAAGAGTCCATAGGTTTTCTATAATATATATTATCATTCCATTTATGAATGGGGATTACAACCACTTCTATTATGTTGAAGAGATTCCTAGGACACCCATAGGTTTTTGATAGTTTTCCCTGATGCTTTTCTATATCTTATGAAGATTCCTAAGATTATTGGGATATATCCATTTGTAATTTTTTCTTTGGGGATTTATTTGATTTATTTATTTATTAAGATGACCAGGAACTGTAATCAATCCATTATTTATACCCAGTGTTTAGTGAGATTACTAGGATTCCCAAGATCTATCTATTGATGTAGTCATGGTGAGTTGTCTGACATTTGTGCATGAATATGAAGGATTACTGGGATAATCTATTAAATTTGGAATTAATATGGTTGGAATGATATCAAAATTTACTCATATAATCTATACACTAGAAAAATTAGGTTGGATCGATTAGGTTCCCAGACCTAATGATTGAAAACATCGTGGTTTAGAATATGATTTTTCATGGATTTCATAACATGCTCAGAAACATTACAACATCAAGATGAAACATATTGTTTTAGTTATTTTTATTTACTGTTAAATAATTACTTATTTATATTGGGCATGTCACATGAATATATCACTATGTATGGAAGACTTTATTTGACTATATTGGTGGTGCCATACGGATTTTTGTACTCATACCCTGATCAGGACAACATTGCACATGGATACCCAAGAAGCACTCATGTGGTCCTTGCAGGAATAAGTTGGGATAATTATAGAAGGATAGATCAAGCTAGCTCATCTCGAATGGGACATGGAGATTGAGATGAGGATTAGCTTAGATATTTTATAGATCTAAAATATTTTTTTTACATTTATTATTTTCTTTATATTCCACTAGCCTAGTGGGTGGTCAGTTGTATATATTGCATGGCTACTTAGGCCTTTAATTCCTTTCTTTTATTATCACCTTGTTTATATTTTTTGGATTCCCCATTATTTTATTATTATTTATGAATTTTATTATTATTATACTACACACTATAATATAGAAGGTACAACCTCCCTATTGTACCTCCCTAGAACCCAGATGCAAGTTGGTAGCCTCTGTCATTTAGGGAGGTATGCTAGGGGTCATGCAGAGGTCCAGTATAGTTTCTATTTATAGTATATGACACATATAGATGTTATAGGATATGCCTCATAGGTTAGGTCTTGATCCATTTAAACCACATCTATATTTAGTACATGTAGGGTATTGGGTATATACTTTCTTATGAGAAATATATTGAAAACATCATGCACATGAGTTATGTTGATTAGAAATACTAGTTGATAGTTTACAAATTACTTGAAATCAAATATATCGAAGTTGTTAATGTATATAGGGATCAGTTTTACCTTCTTTACTAACCTCATACCTCTCTTATAGGGTTATATTCAATGGAAAACTTTACGTACAACTTAAAACACCGAGTCAATTTAACGATTATTAATATATATTTTTTTACTCTGAAAAAATTTAATGTGTTTTCAATTATAATGAACCTTCTTTATCATCTCTTACACAATTTTGGTTCTGAGTACCTTTTGTTGACCATCTTAGTCCATTCATGTTTGAGTTCTAAATCTCTTCCTATATAGAGTTTCGTATAAGTCAATTTGAATAATTCTGTTGAAATTATTTTTGTATGAGAACTCAACCATGGAATGATTTTGAACCCATCCTCCATTGAAGTACACTATTTAATCTATCTTCATTTATTCATGTGAATAAATAGTCTGTTTATATTGAAAAAATACTAGCAATGAAAATATGTAATACATTTCAGCTTAGTATTCAAAACTTTAAAATACACCTCTAGAATGTAAAGGTTAACCTTATAACTAAATTAGATATGATTGAATGTGGTTCCCCATGTATCCTCACAACTAACATTATTTAAATCCCTAAATTTTGAGCAAGAGAGAAACATTTTTAGATGGTAATGGAGTGACAAGTCTTGGTGAGATTATTTCTGATAACTCATATGGAATTTATTCCTATATATTTCTTCAAGACACCCATGATTAAGTACAAGGTAATTTTCTCCCATTTTCATTTTTCAATGTGTTGGGACTGATGAAACATCCAATTAAACCACTAGATTTCATGTATCAGAATCATAAAAGGTACAAACAGAGTACAAGAATTTAATGATGTCAATAATGTACCCATACATACAAGGAATTCCTCAGCTAAGTCACAACACCACTATGCATAACTTTTGAAATAACCTTGACACAATCTTCATAAAGATAATGGTTGAAAGAAACAAAGGAAGAACCAAAACATAACTTATTTTCATGGTTCAGACTTATTAATTCTCTATGAGGGGAATGTTTTTATAATTTTATTCAGGGAATAAAAATATGATTACTCTGTGTAAGGCAGGATAAAAAATTGTTCCCCAATACTAAATATATTTTCCCTATTGGTGAGACTAGTTTCCACAACCTTCTGATCTTTGCAGGGAGAATTCTACATATGCCAAATATTCATTTACACCCCCCATTTGATCAATGGAACAAGAAACATCAACTCCTCTTTTAAGTGAATAGTGCATTATTATTATTCTCAAGTGAGTTTTATATAAACTTTTATACTAAAGACTCTTTCATATTACCTTTTCCAAAAAACTATGGGATGAACCTTAAATAACATTTGAAAATACTTATGTATGTACTTCATATCTCTATAATTCACATCAATTATGTGTCAAGGGATATCATATAGTCACTAACATACAATAGATTTTATTTATTCTACTAATTTCTAGATTATTATACCTATTCACTGCCACTAAACCATCTCCATAAGAGATTCAAAATTTAGAATTTCAGAATCACTCTTTATCAATGATATACTGACTTAGTGGGAAATAGTTCCCAAATGAAAAAATGACAACACTCTCCAATTTTAGAATATTTTTTCAATATGAAACGCTATTTATTCCATTAAAGTCAATATATCTAATTCAATTCATCAAATGTTCTTCTTTGACTTAAATTTCACCAACCATGCTTTCAATCATCCTAACCTGACTAAGGCACAACACCACCTCACATATTTGACTAAAATATTATTTAATTCATCTTATTGATTCTAAAATACATCTACGTTTCATATAAGCAACAATTTATACTGCAAGAACATTGAAAATAAGTTATACATCAAAATAATAAGCATTGTCCTACAATTGATCATTAGATTATTAGATAGGTTAATTACACTTTGTGAATCTTAAAAAAAGTCACTTCCGTCGACCTTATTCTATGATATTCAAGTAACCCATGGGATATAATTATATATTTCTCTTTATAAATTAATGAAACATATAGTTATACCATTTTGAAAATTGAAAATATAGATTTAACCTTCAAAATACAACTCATAGTTATACATTATAAAAATGAAGACACACCACATAATGCTCTTGTATGTTTCTAAATATCCAATGAATCCCGATTATACAGATCCTTGTAATGGTTCAAAGTGTTTAAATTGAAGATATATTTTTTCAAAACATTAACAATTATTAGGCCGTATTAATTTTTTCCTAGTGGTCTCTTCTAGAATTTTTGATGAATCTAATGACAAATCCCTATTATTACGTAACTTTCAGTCGAGTAAAAACCATAAAAACCGACAATTTTATGGGAATTAGTGAACATGGAATGTCTTTAATTAAATCTATATTTTATTGAGTTAATGGAGAATTATATTTTATCAAAATTAAACTTTTGTACATGGGAGTGGTAATAGGTTCACCTCACTTATATTGAAACACTCCACTATTTACCAAATGTAGTCTGACTAAGTCAGGATAAAATTTGTTAAACTTATGTTCCTTAGGATACAAATCAGAAGGATCCATTTAGTTAGAATATTATTCTTCATCTTGAAAACTCTGTAGAATTTAACTTTCATCTCATTAAATTTTTATATTACAAAACCTAGGATATGAATGTCATAACCATAATGTACTAGGATGAAAAAACTCCAATCATCAAACAACCTATAATAATAAAAAAGGTTGGTATTAAATTATATAAACTTCCATTAGTCCATAAATGTGTTTTACATCATATTACACTACCTTAGTTCAATCTTTCGTCCATAAATGGTTTTATTTAGCTTGTACATTGGATTTAAGATACATATAATCATGAAAACTTCTCACTACTCAGTGTAGATTTCATCATCTATATCACAAGGAAGAAAATTACCATCCATGTTCAACTAAAATAGATGAAATACTTCCTTATGAAAATATCTATTTACCATTAAATTTTTCAAATATTTAGCAATCATAGAAAATATCTTGAAAAAAATGAACTTCTTCTATTTTTTGAATCCCCTTCATGTCAAGTCTTTACTAATACCTTAGACTACCAACCATTTCCTCCTTTAGGGAAAAACATATTTATTTTAAAAAAAATTCTTCCCAGTAGGCCTCTAGTTATCTACTAAATTGTGTAAAATGTAATAAATCATTCCCATCTACCATGGTTAACTCACACTGATTCGAGTATCTTAGATTCATAACCCCTTACAGATTCTCAGGTTCTCCATCATCAATGATTATAAAACAATGAAATCATCTTATATATAGTTTAAGTTGTGCCCAAATTATAGTAGGTATATATATGAAATGTTATGGATATAAAAATTCATGAAATAATACATCTATAATATCATCTTTCATAGATATTTCATGAGCTTCCATAGAACCTGAGCTCTCTGGTACTTCAAGACATAGATACACCACCAGAACCTGATCTCATTTTGAAACTTTTTCTATACTATATAGTTTTTATTTGTAATTGACATACTCCCTAATTATTATAGAAAATTCATATATATCAAAAATTTATTTAGTCAAACCTCATATTTTTATGATGATTTTACCTCCTGAAAAAACTGTAGTTGATTTTGATCTTTCTAATATAATTATTCTTTAAAGATAACATTTCAAATTCCAAAAATATTCCATGAATTATTATCCCAAATTCTAAAATTAAATTATTCATCACCATACATTGTAAAGTTACTTTATCAAGGAATGGAATCATAATTGATCCTATGAATGACATCAATAGGGACACAGGTGGTTTTACCGAAGACTTTGATATAGGTGATAACAATCTTTCATTCAGACTATCAAACATATTGACGTTCCTTCCCCAAGGAATTTTATTTGAACTTATTCGCTAAGTAGGATGAACATGTAACACTTTAATATTTTATCTTATGTCTCTTTTTAGATAAATTTAATCACTTCTATATCTTACATTGCATGTAACATCAAGTTTAAATGAATTCCAAAATATTACTATTTTAGCATGACTATTATAAAATAGCTATTAAGTTGGTGTGATGTGAATGAGATTTAATATATTATGAAATATATATTAATTTAACGTTAAATATTTGTTTTTTTGTTATAAAATCGAAACATAATTTTTAGTAATGTCCTTTTATACTTGAAATATATGTTTTTTTCTCAAAATGAGAATTTTTATTTCTTTCAATCTGAAAATAAATAGACTTAAATATTAAAACTTTTATAAAATTTATCTGAAAAACTTATCTTTATTTTTAAATCATATTATTAATGTTGTCTTAGGGTGATGTTTTGGTAATTTTCTAAAAAGGTTGATTTTCCAATGAATATTGAAAATAAGGGTTATTATTGAAAACTATATCTTATTTACTATATAAAATTTTGTTTTTTAATAGATTAAAATATTTATTACTAAATTTTGATATAAAATAATGAAATTATATTTTTTGAAATAAATATTTCACTTGAATTTAGTGAAAAATCTGTTATATTTAAAAATCGATTTTTCCAAAAATTGTTTTTATTGTATTTTTTTGGATTAATCTTAAACATAAATTCAAAATTATATTATTTGAATTATGAAAAATTGATTACTTATTTTTAATAGAAGTTTCAAATTATGTAATAAGGTCATTTTTAGTTATAGGTATAAAAATAATTACAGTGGTAAAAACAATTTACCATAATATTTGTAAAATGATGTTGTTGGTTCAAATTAAAATGTAAAAGTATAAAATTACTAAAAAATAAAAACTTTAATGGGTGTATAATGTTCATAATTACTGTAAAAATTATTTATAAAATTAATTATCAACCTAATTCATTGGAATTAATTCCACCCAAAATTCGTTAGCTTTAAATGGAAATTAATCATTGTTTAATAACTTAAAACCACCACTCATCATGCATAAATGCCCCCATTCCCTTCCTACATATCCCAAACATATAGATTAACCAATACCTAAAAATATCTATCCCTAAAATCCTTACCTTATTTTTGGAGGTCATGATTTTCCAAAAAGGCTAGCCCTAGTGTCTCAAAGAGAAAATCCAAAGGAGGATTATTTAAGGGAAGGTGATCATCTTTACTAGATATTTCAAATTTATTTATTATTTTACTAACACTTAATGTGTTGTACCAATTATAAAGATATAAATATACTATCATCTATGTACTGATATTTTATTTTGTTTATGTGAAAACCATTTCCTAAATAATATTTATCCTATGATAATTGAAAACATTGCTAGTGCATATGAATGACACACCGTCTCCATGTAGAAGTGTAATTCGTTTTTCATAATCAATTTACTTGGATATTTATGATGATGGAAATAATGGATATATATTATAATTATATAATGATAAATATTTTGTAAATTAATATATCATTGGATTATTTACCATTTTACCATTTATAAATGGGATCATCACTCGTGCATACATACGACATAATATCTCCCTAAAGAGATGCGATTCATTTGTTATGTTCAAAATTAAAGAATCCCTATAATTTTTTTATTAAATATGTTATTTATAAAATTAATATAATTTTCCAAATTATGGATTTCTGTAGAATTTTAGAGAACTAAAACTTTTATGGAAAAATAAGTATGAGAAAACAAGGAAATTAACACTCAAAACAGATAAAATGGTAAAATATTATTAATGAATGGATGGTAAGATGCAATAAAAGACTCAAATAAGAATTTAGAAATATAAATAAGGTTAATATAAAAATCAATTAACTTTTTAAAACTAGTATACAATAGTTTTTGACTTTTTTGAATGAATTAAAACCTTAGGTAAGATATTTCTTAACTTAATTTACATTTATTATGTTAAACCACTAGTTAATTGATTATTTCATGATAAGATTATGTGTGTAATTAATTTTTATAATGTTATGATTTATTTCATCTTTTTTATGTGAATTTATAGTGTACACACATAATTTATTCATTTGATTAATTCTCAATTTAATAATATGATATTTTTATGGGTTTCTCATCTCATTTTTACTTTTGTGATACATATGCTATATTCACTGGTTATTTATTTTCTTTGGTGTATATTGGAACTATTTTTCAGGTTATATAATGAAATAATTTTAATTTATGCAATTTAAATCTACATTTAATTTCATTTCTACCATGGGGAATATGATTAAAATGATTACAAGTGGTAAGGGTTTGTATCACAATCTCATGTTGATTCTAGAATGTTCATGTTTACGTATCCACTAGGGAATACCTTTATTCCATGTCTAAGTTTTCAAAAGTTTTTTTGAAAACTTTTTCATTAAAAATTCTCCAAAAAATGTTTATAATCATTCTTACCTATGTTTTACATTTTACTAAATAGTTTTAAAGGTATATTTTTTTTATTTTCTAAATGATGTTCTTTATGACTTTTCTGAAAAAATATATTTAGTTCTTACTTTAATGTCTATGGAATGCGTTGATATTACCTCTCTCATGAAACCTTATTGTATTTAAGCTTCCCTTACCAGATTTTATGATTCTTTTCAAATAATATTTTTTGTTTTATAATTACAAGGAATTTAAAAAATGTTTCCTAAATAGTAAGTATTTTTTCCTGAAGAATTATTTCAAGTGATCTTAAGAATAATTTTCTTTGTAAGATAAAATTATTTGATGATCCTTATGTTTTAATAGGAATATTATCCATGTATGAAATACTTAATTATTCTTTTATTGGATTAATTTTAAGATGTCATGATGTTTATAAAACCAATTTATTCTTTATGGGTTATTATGTGGTTAAATGTTTATGAAACCCATTTCTTTTCACAGGTTCTGATATGATGAATGATTTTTGTTCCTATGAAACAGATATGTATGGATTTCATTAGTTTATTTGTGGGATATATATCTCCATCCTGTGCATTTGGTAATTATGAGCATCTCATGAGATAGTGAGGACTGGAATTTGAAGTGAAACCAGTGTAGTAAGGGACTTTTTTGATTACGGTATACTTGGGAGTGAAACATAACTACTATGATGGTTTGAGAAGTAAAACCATTATACTATGATAGTCTTTGTAAATATCTAGGATTATTTATTAAAGGATTATATATGATTATGTGTATGCCACAATTCTATGTCCTATACCAATGTAATTCTCTAATGGATCATGTTGGTTTTTGATATTTGTCTTATGAACATCTATAATTTACTCAGTGGGTCTATATTATGATCTTTAATCTGCATGGTATAATATTAAAATATTAGTTTCATGTTCTTATGTAATTATTAATATATTATGATTGATAAATCTCTTGTTAACCCTTAATTTACATCTAATCAAACCATTTTCTTATACTTTGTTTCCTAGGACATGCAAAAGGTATCATGTATGATATGCCAAAAAGGGTTTTAGTTATGAAGAAATATGTGTGGGATGATTTAGAGATTTTATTAATCTATTGTTTATGTTTACAACTTTCCAAAGTCTCTAATCACATATGGTTTTGTTTTTTTTAATATAATAAATATTCATATTTTTAGATGTAATATCTATATATGAAAATAATTGTTCTAATTATTAGTATCAAAGAAAGTGTTAGTAAAAATTTAGTAACTAGGAAAAGAAAAACTTAGTAAAAAACACAAGGGTAAGTTTAGGATAAATTCATATAGTTTTCTAGCAATCATGAATAACCTAATTTAAACCTGAGGTGTCATAGATTGAAATTTTATAAGCAATTTCTCTTGATTTTAGTGTTTTCTCACTGTGATTATTAACAATCAGACTATTCTTTTAATTTTTAGTCAATGGATAGAACCTAGAGAAACCTCATTAATTATGAATTACATAAGAAATGCAATGATTTTTCTCTCAAGAAATCAAAGTTTATTTGTAGTGGGATGTAAAATCATATAGATATGCGCACCCATGTTATGAATCCTGCTGGACTTCCAATGGAGAAAACGAGGTAACAAAATTCTATTGAGTCACTCATGAGGCAACATAAAACTTATTTCAATTGGTATTCTAATCCACCAGGGGTTGAAAAATGGATCAATACCACTAAAAATATATTTTATGTTCTCCAATGTTCAGAACAAGAGAAATTCATTTTTTTATCATATGGAAGGGGAAGATATCAATGGTGGAAGCTTATCAAGAATACGAGGCAAGATGAAGAAATTCTGTAGTGACCCAAGCTTGAAGTACATGGACATTACATTACTTTTTCGGAATAATTAATACAGACCAACAACCAACACTCAAGGACCGTAATAGTTTAGTGTCTTTGGAATCTCTGAACATAATCATCCAATCCCGGTGAAAGATCTTCAACATCTACCATAAATATCTTTCCCTCTTGTTTTCTTACCTAAAACCTTTCTTTAAATCTTGTAAAAAATAAAAAATATAACGGGTGAGCTCAAATGCTCAGTAAGGGTAATCATGTACAAAATAAAACAAATCATATACATTTGAACTTAAAAAAAACATGAACACAAAGTTTAAACATCAAAATCTTGATAAATTAATCTCGGAAGTATATAAGGCATAGATCATAAAGGAACATTATTCATGATAAAATAGCATGGGAATAAAACATGTAATTATGGAAAACCATTAAGCACATGATATTATTTCCATAGTAGCCAAGTCATTGCGGCCAAGACCATCTTAGTGGGCAAAGTGCCTTACTGAATCGAGTTCACTCCTTGTTCCTGTCCTGTATCACTGAATCAGATTAACTTTCCATTCCAGCCATGTCTCTCTCATGAGATATAAATATTTACCCAATGCATTGGGGGGAGATATAGGTCCCACCCATTTCATAATTAAATCATTCTTACGCATGCCAGAACATAAACATAAATCATTCATCATAACCCAAAGAATAAAATGGGTTTCATAAACATCATTCCATCATAACATAATCCATATAAAACAAATGGATATCATTTAATCATAAGAAACGTGAAACCATGTTACTCATCGGGACATTATACTCGAAACACACACATATAAAATAATTTCATCTTAGATGGAAAATAGTTTTGACAAAACACATGAAATGAACTATTGAGGAAAATATCATTTCTTCTTCAAAATCATTTTCGTTTCACAAAATGCCAAGATATTTTAAAAGAAAAGCATTTTGTTGAAAATAATCATGAAATCTTGTGGAGTAAGCTTCATGAAAATAAGGATTTATGAAACTGTAAAAATCTGTTCATGCCGTATAAGTTAAAAAAAACATTCTCCTTATACTTTGAACGGAAAAGTCAAAAAGTACCGCATATGGTAAACAAAAGAATGATTCGTTCCATAACACAAAGTAAAAGTAAAATTGGGGTAAATATGACTTAAATCATACATTTAAGAGTATTAAACACTTTATGAAAAACATTTTTATTGACATGGATGAAAAATATAGCCCCAGTAAATACTTACGTATAAGCAATCTTAGATAAAAATGAGATTGCAAAATTATCCATTACCTTATGTCCGATATGTTTCGTATGTATCTGAAACTCCTGTATAATGATTTAAATAATGTCATTGAATTATTATAGAATCATATTCATTGTTATTATATCATATATGGTTCAATTAGGACTTTATATTACCAGTTCTTTTGTAAATTCCATGTTAAATCAGCGTTTTCAGTAAAATCATTTCATTTATAATATGTGTTTAGACATGTTGTTAATGATATTATTATTACTTATATCATGATTTACTTACATCCAGAATGTAAAAAATGATTTATATATCATACATATTCAGTAAATATATATAATAGTTAGATAAATGAAATAAAACACAATGTTAATGGAAACGGTAGGCCATACGTACAGATGAATGGCGTTTTCCTTTACTTATTAACTTGAATCGAAGTAAGTAGATGACATATATATATATATACATAAATACAGTAGCATTATTATGTTATATATACCATTATTATTCATTATATATACTTTATAATCATTCTTGAATGGTTACCATGGAGAATGAATCTCATCGCATCGTAGAGACGGTAATCCGTACGTACGCACGAGCGATGATATCTTTCCCATAATTATAGAATGGAATTGGAGTGGATGATATAATATCTCAGAATTAGTATGATGTTATAATAATCATATATTTTTATTCTTTACACCATTATACCCATCCAAGTAAGGCGGTGGTGAAAAAACAGATTACACCACGATGAGGAGACAGTATTCCTTACGTACGCATGCAAAGTGATTTCATTTTCCATAGGATGAATAAAAGGTGAAATATGGTTGTTTCATATTTAAACCTTATCAACTTGATTTATCATTATTTAATATATTTTATTTTATTTGTGGTAATGAAATTCTATATTTTAAATTTTTATAAATACAAACTTAAATGTTTTCCATTTTCCATAATTGGATAACTTATAACCTTTTATATCATATAATATTCAATTCGTAGTTTTTAAATATTTTTGTGATTTTTAAATAATTTAATAATATGTTATTTTTATTAAATATCAGTAGTGTCAATTTTGACACTATTATTTATTTGAATTTAAACAAAAACCAAACAGAAGATATGTTCGAACGAAACTGTAAATTAGATTCCTAAAATTTCATATTCATCATAAAAATTCATGGGGAACATTAATTTTTTCATATATTATTTATTTTAATATTTTCAAAACCATTTATTTTGCATATCTCTTAATAAAATAATTACTACAACATTATTTTATAATTATTTAATATACATATTTTTTTCATAAAAATTAAAATTAAAATCCAATGATGAAGATACATATAATACCTTTCATAATAATAATTTTACTCGAATTTATCTTCTTAAAATCACAACATTTAAATTGTTATATTTATTAAATTATGATGGTGGCATCTTTGACATTTTTTAAAATAAAATAATATAAATGTCCTAATCGGTTTTTAAGGCTCCAAATTGTCCACAAATATTCCCTTGGATGATTAGGGTATATATATACTCTACCAATAATTTTTGGTCAAGTTTTTGGTCCTTTTGATAGGTATTGTTATTTTAATAAAAACTATATTATTGATTTTTCACTAAATAAATAATTTCAACATCATTAATGTATAAGCTATTAAAGTAATTAAATATTTCTTAAAAATTAAAAATAAATTCCCATGATAAATAAAAAAAATTTAGCTTTCAAATTAATATTTATAATCTAATTTATATTTAGCATTACCTTATATTAAAAATAACCTAATTATTAATGTTTGAGTAAGACATATTTCACTTTCCTTTAAATAAAATAAATAAAAAGTCTTAATCAAATACAATTGGGTTCCATTAGCATCCATTTTGACCACAATATGATTTAAGGGACAATATAATCATCCAATTATATTAAGAAAAGTGTTAGGGTAATTTTATATTATTATATTTACCCTTAATTAGCCGATTTACCTTTAACTATGGTAAATAAAATTTACCGTAAATACTATTCATAATGCCTAAAAAAAATTAGCTTATTAACATAATTTGGAACTAATGATTCCAAATATGGAATCAATTTTTCCAAATTCAAATCACAGAAGTTGCAGAAATTAATTTAAAATTAATCTCGTTGTTAAGAAAACGAGTTTTAAAAGTTAAAACATTGCAAAAGATTGAAATGATTTTACCTATGAATTCAATGTAAAATCAATGATAATGAAATAAATTATATTAAATGGTAAAAATATATTCTATTTATAATTTAAAACCATTAAATACTATTATTTAACCATATAAATTATTATGATGAAAAAGTTGTTTTTAATTATAATATAGCATGTTTTTACTATTCATTAAAATATGAAAGTTATCAGAATAATATGAAAATTTTATCCCGGGATAATTTTTATATCCTGATCCCAAAGTAGAATTTTATTTCGTCAAATTGAACTTATAATCATGTCAAAAACTAGATTTAAAGTGGGTACCCCATAAAACGGAGGCAAAACTGCATTTTTTGAAAAATACTTATTTTACCCAAAACATTTATTTTGTTCTCATACCATGTTCTATAAAATGTGTAAGATGAATTATCATGTCATAAAATTCAGAATTTACTTAATAATATTCATAACGGCTAGTTTATAATAATATTATAACCATATATAGTTGTTTAGTGACACCCGGTATTGCGTACAACACACGCTATTGAGGAAGGTCACGATTGCCTGTAATGCAAGCCAAGTCAGGGTTACGTGTAGTGAAAGACTTCTTTTTTGTTTCATATAACAAAATCCAGCCATATTTCATTTATAAATTGAATATATATATATACACACTTAATGTTGCATAGAATAACTACTATCAAAAAAACTTGAAACTGTGTGTAACACAATCCAAGAATAGTGTTGCGTATACTGCAAGCTAATACAGTGTTACGTATATGAAGGCAATTAAAAAGAATATATGTTATAAAATCTTGGATTGTTACATTATACCCCCTTAAAATGAATTTCGCCCTTGAAATTCATCGGGGTTATAATTCTTTTACTACTTGAAAGGTTCTTGAATAGAAACCCACATCGTTGAAAGGAATACCAAAACATAACTTTAAAAACTACATTATGAAATGTAACAGTTACCCAAATTAGCTAATCACTGGTTTTTCAAATTGGAGAGAATAGGTGAAAATATGTATATGGATGATAAATCTAACCATCATGTTCTGATGGAGAGTGGTAGAGAACATTACTTTGAAAAATCCAACAATCACAAAGCCATAAATTTGTGTTGATTTTAGGTACCATATGATTCATTAGATATGAGGACACTGTGACAACGTTTTTGGATTTCAAGATCATTTCCCTAAATTTGAATAATTTTAATTAGAAGAAATAATTTATTTTGATACAATCTCACCATTGGTCATGCCTTGAACAATTTCAACTTCATCTTTTAATGAAATGAAGTTGAATTTTTCATTGTTGAAGTGTTAGCAGATCATGTGATAG
This sequence comes from Viscum album, assembly GCA_963277665.1. Classification (NCBI taxonomy): domain Eukaryota; kingdom Viridiplantae; phylum Streptophyta; class Magnoliopsida; order Santalales; family Viscaceae; genus Viscum; species Viscum album. The sequence goes on from OY728160.1 coordinate 643,771,548, forward strand.
GATGATGAGTCATTCCATCTGTCTCAAATAAAAGGTTAACAATAGTTATAAAATATACATAATTCCATCTATGGTGAGGTTAATCATATATGATTCCAAAAATTGATTCATACTTCATCTATCATACCACTTAATAAAATAAAACTAGTTTCTACTAACCAGGGACTTCCTATAAGCAAGTGGTGGGCGGTAAAGGCATATCACACTTTGGTTGTGGGTTTGATTCCCACAGCCTTGTCCGACGTCACAGGTTGTTTCCCATCCTGCAGGGTGTACTTTTTCTAAAACTACATTATTATAACATTCCATCAATAATATCAAAAAATATTCTATCCTTAAACAATACTAACTTATGTCCAACATAATCCATTCCAATATTTAGTCTTATCTAAAATACTTTTTTCCAATATCATAGTATAAAGAAATAAATTACTAGAAATTTCATCTATCGATCATGTGAATACCATCATTTATCCCCCATATATCTTGTTGGTCACATTCCAAACATGTGAATACCTAAATCATGTATTCTCTTGAAAAAAATGAATACCCATTGAACCTTAGTGAAAACATGAATGTTGTCAAAAGTCAACTCTTTCCACATAAAAAATCCCAAATTTTCTATATAATCAAACCATGATATCCGTCATGATCTCATTAATACTATCAAACATTTCATTATCTCTTTATCCCGTCATTTTGTGCATATCATCTTCTTTCCAAAAATATCTGAATAACCATTCATGGTTACCTGTACCATTCAACATATACTTTCAAATACTTTAGGAAAAACAATAGTGTAAAAATACTTTGATGTTTCTTTATTCCATAGTACCTTTAAATTACATATACAATATAACTCTTGATAAACATACAATCATTCCACTTCCTTCTTAAACCATTGACCGAGCTTCATCATTTTATTCCTCAACACTTCTTTCATCTCATATATCATTTGTAGTCTCTTCATCATCATCAACATAAATACTACCCATATGACCATGATGATTCTCTTCATGAAATTTTCTCTTATAGAATTGGTTTTCATAATTAACGTACATTCCACATTTCAAACTTTTAACTGTTGTTGAGGTCTTAGCAATACCATTATCCTTGTCCATGAAGTTAACTGAACCTTTTCCTTTGCAATCACTAGCTTTGTGTCCTTCTTTTCCACACCCAAATAATCTTCCAGTTCCTTTGATTCATTCTCCTTGATGCCTCTTACCACATGATTTACATGAGGAAAATTGAACTTTCTTTCCTCTATGATCATCATGAAACTCCATTTTTCTTTTATTAGCTGAGTCAAGAAACTTAAAAAAGTTGATATGATTGAACGTATTATGAAATTTCTAATTAGGCATAATAACGATGTTTGGACATCCAAATACTGTTTGATTTGGTTTCTCATGAAGAATATCATTCCATTGTCCATCATATTCTTCGTTAACATGAATCCTCCTGTTTCCAGCCATTTCTTAAAACCCAAAAAGAAAAGTATGAGAGGCAAAACTCATACTAGAAAAACTATATAATCAAGGGGGATTACTTTCAATCTGTAAAATCTTATGATTAATTATATAATCGTTACCATGATTATAGGACTATAAAATATACTTATACTTAACCTTAGGGACATCCCTATACATACCTTAGAGATATCTCTAGGGATCTCACTAATGTTTTCGTATCCTAGTTTCCAAAGTTTAACTAAACCTTTCCTCTGATACCAACTGTAGAGACCCAAGATTTACATACATGGACATTATTACTTTTGCAGAATAATTAATACAGAACAAAAACCAACACTCAAGGACCGTAATAGTTTAGTGTCTTTGGAAATTCTGAACATAATCTTCTAATCCTGGTGAAAGATCTTCAATATCTCCCATAAATATCTTCCCATTTTGTTTTCTTACCTAAAACCTTTATTTAAATACTAGGGAAAAGAAAACATATAACGGGGGAGCTCAAAATCTCAGTAAGGGTAATCATGTATAAAATAAAACAAATCATATACATTTGAACTTAAAAAAACATAAACATATAGTTTAAACATAAAAAACTTGAGAAATAAATATTGGCAGTACAAAAGGAATAGATCATAAATGAACATTAATAATGATAAAATAACATGAGAATAAAACATGTAATTATAGAAAACCATTAAGAACATGATATGATTTCCATAGTAGCCAAGGCATTGCTGCCAACACCATCTTAGTGGACAAATTCCCTTACTGGATCGAGTTCACTCCTCGTTCCAGTCCTGTATCACTATACCAAATTAACTTTCCATTCCATACATGTCTATCTCATGAGATATAAATCTTTACCCATTGCATTGGAGGGATATATAGGTCCCACCCATCTCATAATTAAATCATTCTTAAGTGTGCCACAACATAAACATAAATCATTCATCATAAACCAAAGAATAAAATGGGTTTCATAAACATCATTCAATCACAAAATAATCCATACAAAACAAATGGATATCATTTCATCATAAGAAAATTGAAACCATGTAACTCATAGGGACATTATACTCTAAAAACACACATATGAAATAATGTCATCTCAGATAGAAAATAGTTTTAGAAAACACTTGAGATGAACTATGGAGGGAAAAATCCTTTCTTCTTAAAAATCATTTTCTTTTCACAAAATGCCATGAAATTTTAAAAGAAAAGGATTTTGTTGAAAATAATCATGGAATATTATGTGGGAAGATTCATGAAAATAATGCTTTTTGAAACTGTAAAAATACGTTCATTCTGTATAAGTTAAAAAAACATTCTCCTCGTACTTTTAACAGAAAAGTCAAAAAGTACCGCATATGATAAACAAAAGAAAGATTCATTTCATAACACAAAGTAAAAGTCAAAGAGGGGTAAATATGAATTAAAAAATACATCTAAGAGTATTAAATACTTTATGAAAAACATTTTTAGTGACATGGATGAAAAATATAACCCCAGTAAATACTTACGTATAAGCAATCTCAGATAAAAATGAGATTTCAAAATTATCCCTTACCCTATGTCCGATATGCTTCGTATGTATCCGAAACTCCCGTATAATGATTTAAATAATGTCATTGACTTATTAAATAATCATATTCATTGTTATTATATCATATATTGTTCAATTATGACTTGATATTTCCCATTCTTTTGTAAATTCAATGTTAAAGCAGCATTTCGGTAAAATCGTTTCATTTATCGTATGAGTTTGGACTTGTTGTTATTGATATTATTATTACTGATATAATGATTTAATTACTTAAAGAATGTAAAACATGATTTGTATATCATATATATTCACTATATATATATAATATATTTATAAATGAAATGAAACACACCGTTCATGGAGACGGTAGGTCGTACGTACGCATGAATGTTGTTTTCCTTTCCTTATTGACTTGAATTGAAGTAAGTAGATTACATATATATATATATAAATAAATCCAGTAGAATTATTATGTTATATATACCATTATTATTCATTATATATACTTTATAATAATTCTTGGATTGTTTACATGGAGAATGAATCTCATCGCATCATGGAGACGGTAATCCGTACGTACGCACAAGCGATGATATCATTCCCATAATTATAGAATGGAATTGGAGTGGATGATATAATATTTTAGAATCCTTATGATGTTATAATAACCATATATTGTTTTTCTTTAAACCATTATACCCATCTAAGTAATGTGGTAGTGGAAAAACAGATTACACCACGACGTGGAGACGGTATTTCGTACGTACGCACGCGCGGTGATTTCGTTTTCCATAGATTGAATAGAAGGTGAAATGGGGTTATTTCATATTTATAATAACATATCAGTATATTAGTGATACTTATGTTGTTAATTTATAATGAAACAACAAAAGAAGAAGAAGTTGAAGAAGAAAGAAACTTGAAAGAATCAGTAGAAGTGATTACCTCTTCTTTGACCCACCTCTTTTAAGCTTCCACTAAAGAGACTAGAGTTGGTCTTTTGAGAAGAACAGAACCTACAAAATTTTTCTAGGGAAGTGGGGAAATGAAATGGTCAGGGTTTGGCCGAGAATGAAGTCTCAAAGTGTTGTGAAGTGGAGAGGGAAGAGGTGCCCTTTTATCAGAGAGGAGAGGGGAACTTTTTAAAACCTTAAAAATATTAATTAATAATAAAATGAAAATCCACTTAAAACCCCCAAAAATGACTCAATTCGAATATGAGATGATATAGGGTTTTAATATCATCAAAAAATAAAATTTATACATGTTTTTAGTTTATTTTAAACCTTATCAACTAGATTTATCATTATTTAATCTATTTAATTTTATTTGTGGTAATAAAATTCTAAATTTTAAATTTTTATAAATACATACTTAAATGCTGTCAATTTCTCATAATTGGATAACTTAGAACCTTTTAGAACATATAAATTTCAATTTGTAGTTTTTAAATATTTTTGTGTTTTTTAAATAATTTAATAATATGTTATTTTTATAAAATATCTATATTCTCAATTTTGACACTATTCATTTTTTGAATTTAAGTAAAAACCACACAGAAGATATGTTCGAAAAAAATATAAATTAGATTCATAACAAATCATATTCATCATAAAAATTCATGTGGAAAATTAATTCTTTCATATATTGTTTATTTTAATATTTTCAAAACCATTTATTTGGTATATCTCATAATAAAATAATTACTACAACATTGTTGTATAATTATTTAATACACTTATTTGTTTAATAAAAATTAAAAATAAATTCCAATGATGAAGATACATATAATTAATTTCTTAATAATATTTTTACTCGAATTGATCATCTTAAAGTCACAACATTTAAATTGTTATATTTATTAAATTATGAATGTGACATCTTTGACATTATTTAAAATAAAATAATATAAATGTTCTAATCGGGTTTTTAAGGCTTCAAATTGTCAAAAAATATACCCTTGGATGATTAGGGTATAGATATACTCTACCAATAATGTTTAGTCAAGTTTATGGTCCTTTTGATAGGTATTGTTATTTTAATAAACACTATATTATTTATTTTTCACTAAATAAATAATTTCTACATCATTAATGTATAAGCTATTAAGTTAATTAAATATTTCTTAAAAATTACAAAAAAATTTCCATGATAAATAAAAACATTATAGATTTCAAATGAGTATTTATAATCTAATTTATATTCTGTATTACCTTATATTAAAAATAATCTAATTATTAATGTTTGAGTGAGACATATTTCACTTTCCTTTAAATAAAATAAATAAAAAGTCATAATCAAATACAAGTGGGTTACATTAGATTCCATTTTGACCCAAGTATGATTTAAGGGAAAATTTAATCATCCAATTATATTAATACATGTGTTAGGGTAATTTTATAATATTATTTTTACCCTTAATTACCTGATTTACCTTTAACTACGGTAAATAAAATTTACCGTAGTTACTATTCATAATGCCTAAAAATAAAAAGTAGATTATAAACATATTTTGTACCTATTGATTCTAAATATGGAATCCATATTTCCAAATTCAAATCACAGAAGTTTCAGAAATTAATTTAAAATTAATCCCTTTGTTAAGAAAACGAGTTTTAAATGATAAAACTTTGCAAAAGATTGAAATGATTTTACCTATGAATTGAATGTAAAATAAATGTTAATGACATAAATTATATTAAATGGTAAAAATATATTCTATTTATAATTCAAAACCATTCAATATTATAATTTAACAATATAAATTATTACGATGAAAAAAGTTATTTTTAATAAAAATATAGCATTTTTTTACTATTCATTAAAATATGAAAGTTATCAGAATTATATGAAAATTTATCCAAGGAAAATTTTTATATCCTGATCCCAAAGAAGAATTTTATTTTGTCAAATTGAACTTATAAACATGTAAAAAACAATATTTAAAGTTGGTGCGCCTTCAAAAGGAGGAAAAAATACATTTTTTTGAAAAATACTTATTTTAACCAAAAAAATTATTTTGTTCTCATATCATGTTCTATAAAATGTGTAAGATGCATTATAATATCATAAAATTCAAAATTTATTTAATACTATTCATAACGTCTTGTTTATAACAATATTATAACCATATATCGTTGTTTAGTGACACCCGTTATTGTGTACAACACACGCTATCGAGGAAGGCTGCGATTGAAAGTAATGCAAGACAAGTCAGGGTTGCGTGTAGTGTAAGACTGATTTGTTGTTGAATGTAACAAAATCCAACAATATTTCATTTATACATTGAATATATATATATATACACACTCAATGTTGCGTAGAATAAGTACTATCACACAAACTTGAAACTGTGTGTAACACGATCCAAGAATAGTGTTGCGTATACTGCAAGCTAATACAGTGTTGCGTATATGAATTAAATTAAAAGGAATATGTGTTATAAAATCTCAGAGTGTTACAAATTTATTCCTTGGATTGAGATTAGTTCAGGAAATAATTTTTCAATAAGTACTTTCCACATATTATTTTTATGTAAATGGAGAAATAATACCTCCAGTTAAAGAAAAATCATGATGAATCTTTTGGAACCTATACAAAAAAATTTTACAAGAATTTTGAGGTATGCTAATGGAATTATTATCCAACCTGAATGTAAGTTTGGTAAATTCTTCAGTTTCTTAAAACAAAGTCTCTAAAGGGTGCTATCCCTAAGGGAAATTAGTAGCTATGAATAAATCATTCGATGTTCTCTCTAGATTGCGATGGGATTGGATTTACCCATCAATATAATGTTTTTGATAAGAAAAGGAAAATGAAATTCAAGGAAAATTCTAAAAACTAGCGATAAAAAAATATGAGATTTATATTTTTCTCGTTGTGTGGAAGAAAATATGGGGGAAATTATCTTAAGGGGTCTGGTAAATTTTTCATGTGCAGATAAGAAGACAATTGAGAAAATTAACTCCGAAGTGATTGATATTAGTTGTTTGAAGATGTGATGCACCACACGCACTCCTATGATATAAATTCCTAGAGTATGGGAATTATTAAAAATTTTACAAGAATATTAAGGTTTTTGATAATCAACAAAAAAACCTCATAATCAAAAAGATAATTGGAAATATCATGCGATCAAAACTGCTAAAGTTGGCTATCAAAATTATGTGGGGAAACGTACAATTATCATCTAATATAGAATAGATAATGTCTTATTTGATTATGGATGCACCAACTCTAATATTTATAAATATATTTCTTTTTGTATCATAATATAGCCTAAAAAATTAAATGTTGACTTTTCAATGGAATATCCTAATCGATGAATTATCTTATCCCAAAATTTACAGTTCTTCTCTGATTTAATTTTGTTGGAAAATTATGTCTAAAAATCCTATGATTTGTAATTTATTTGAATTGGATGTGATTATAGGAATGGATTGGTTTTCTCTATATGAAGAACTTATTAATTAACAAGGAGGGGAAGTCAAATTACAAATTCCAAATGATCCAATATTAATTTATCAAAGAAAGGATGAATATGAAATTCCAATAGAAATTTGTTCCATCTTCTGGGTATTATTTCCTATAAATGAATGTTATCTATCTCAAATGGATGGGGATAAACTAATGGATACACTAATTCTACTGGAGTTTGTGGATGTATTTCTAGATGAATTTCCAGGTCTTCTTGTGAATTTTGATGTTGATTTTTCAATTGAACTTATACCTATTGGTACGCCCATTTCAATGAATACATATAGAATGGCATTAATTTAGTTGTTGTAATCGAATAAAAAACTCCAAGATAATCTTGATAAGGTATTCATACTCCCTCGTGCTTCACCAAGTATTTTTTTATTAGACTCTTGAAAAAATCTAAACACCATAATACCATATGGGTTATGGTCGACCACCTTACGACGTAGGAACACTAAATTGATATTAGAATAATATTTCCCCCTTAATCACATTTTCTGAATATATATTAATAATGTTGTAATATCTCATGGAGTACTGTTTTCCATTATATCTGATCATGATACAAGGTTTGACTTGAATTTCAATTGAAGTATTTAGTAGGCTCTAGATACATAATTATGCTTGAAAACAACTTATCATCCACAAATAGTAGGTTTGTCTGATAGGACCATTCATACTCTAGAATAAATTTTAAGAGATTACTCTATAGATTTCTATGGTTTTTGGGATTAGTATCATACATTGGAATAATTTTCTCATAATAATTGATTTCATTCTTGCGTTCATATAGCTCGTTATAAAGATCTGTATTATATGAAATGTAGTACCCCAACATGCTGAAGTGAAGTTGTGGAGTGAAATCTATTATGACATGATCTAGTTGATGAGATGGTAGGGAAGGTTATAACCGTTCAACAACACATAATAATATCTCAAAGTTGACAGAAATGTTATACAGATAGCCATGAGATGGAACAAGTGTTTGAAGTGGGTGGCAAGATATTTCAATGAATATATCCTCAGATGTGACTGATGAGATTTGGATAGCTGGGAAAGCGACGTCTTAAGTCTATCTGTCCTTTTGATATTATTTATCATATCAAGATGGTAGCTTACCTATTGTTTATTCCACCAAATTGCTCTCAATTTTAGGATTTGTTATATGTGTCTCTCTTGATGAAGTACATTTCTGATCCTTCCCATGTACTAAAGAAGATTTTTTAATATTGGGGTAATATTGTTTTTATTAATAACAACCTGTATATATTAAGGATTATAGAGGTAATGTTCTATGAAATAAGTCCACTCAACAGGTCATTGTTTTTTGTATGAAAGCATCAATTTGGGGAAGAAATATGGGAATTAAATTGTAGAGTGATAATTTGATTAACTATATTATGAAATATATATTAATTTCAGGTTCAATTAAAATTTATTTATTCTTCAGAAATAAAAAAATGATTTTTAGTAAATTAATTTTGTTTTTCAAATATATGTTTTCATTAAAAGGAATTATTATTTAGTTCTATGTGAAAATAAATATAATTATTTTCTAAAACTTTTTGAAAATTTATTTTATGTAATGATATTAATTTTTGAATCATCATATTAATATTTGGTTAGGGTGAATGTTTTTGAATTTTTTAAAAGGGTAGAATTTCCATTGAGTAGTGGAAAATAGTTATTTAAATTGAAAAAAATATTTTATTTACAAGATGAAATTATTTTTGGGATTAGTTTTAAATTTTTATTAGTTAATTTGGATTTAAAATAATTCAATTTAATTTTTTCAAATAGATATGATACTTGAATTTAGTCAAGAACCCTTTTATATTTAAAAATGGATATTTTTCCTTTAAAACTCTTTTCATTTCGTTTTTCTGGTTTAATTTTAAATTTAATTTTGAAAAATATGTTATTTGAAATTTTGAAAATTTAATATATATTTAGAATAAGGAGTTTAAAATTAGGTAATAATTCCATTTTATTTTTATTTAGAAAGAAAAATATGCAGTGGAAAAGAATATTTTCGGTAATATATGTTAAATAATGAAGTATGTTAAAATCAAAAGGTAAATGATTAAATTATCTAAAAACTAAAACATTCAATGGGTGGTTGATGTGTTTAAATAACATATCCAGTTTAAAAAAATTAATTATCAACATAATTAGTTTTAATTAATGCCAACCATAATTGGATAGCTTTAAATACAAAATCATCATTATTTAATCACTTAAAATCACCCATCCTCAACTATAAATAACCACCATCCCTACTGACTTATCCACACCATCTACCATGATCATACCCAGCCAATTTATCTTTTGAAAATACTTACCAATGTTTTTTAGGTAGTGGTCTTCCAAAAAGACCATCCCTAGTGTCTGTAAGAGGAATTCCAGAGGAGGATTCTTTAAGATAAGGTAATCAACTTTTCTAACTCTTTCAATTTGATTTTTCATTTACATATTCTTGGTGTGTTGATATAGTTATAAGGTAAAAAATATATTATAATAAATTATAATATATTTTATAATGTTTTTGGTACATCCATATTACATTCATTCTCTATCATATGAAAATAAAAAATATCGATCGTGCGTACATATGACTTATCATCTCCACAGAGGGAAGAAATTCATTTTTTGTTATCAATTTACTTGGATAGATATAATGATATAAATAATTGATATATATTATAATTATTGAATTATATAGATTATATATATTGATATTATATCAAATTCCTCACCCTTTTAACCATTTCGAAATTATATCATCGCTCATGCGTACGTACAACAAACTATCTCTATGAAGCAACGTGATTCATTTTTTTGTTCAACATTCATGAATGGTTATAAAAATATATTTCACTTTTAAATTTGATTTTAATGAAATTTATTTAATTCTATAAATTATTTTTCTATATCATATGCAAGAGAACCAAAACATTCCTAATAAAACAAGTATGAGAAAACAAGGCAATTAACATCCAAAACAGTGAAAATAATGAATTATTATTAATGAATTGGTGGAAAGATGATATAAAATGATCACACAAGATGTTACAAATATAAAAAAAGTTATTTTATGAATTAATAAAATGTCTAAAACCACCACACAATAGGTTTTAATATGATTAAATGAATTCAAACCCAAGGTATGGGTTTTCTTAACTTAGTTTTCATTAATTGGTTTAAATTTCTACTTCATTGACTATCTCATGCAATTATTATGTATGAAGTAAATTTTGATTATTTAATTTTTTAATAAATTTTTATATGGATTGATAGTGTATAAAAAATCTATTCATTTTTTAACACTTACTTCAATGATATGATCATTGCAGGGTTTATCATATCACTTATAATTGCATGATACAATAACCATATTAACCAATTATTTATTTTGTGTGGTGTATATAATACCCATATTTATGTTATATAATGAATTCATTTATATTAATGGTTTTTAAATTTTCATTTAATGTAATTTCTTTCATGGGGCATACGATTCGACTATTTAGAAAGTGGTATTGGATTATTTAACAATATCATATTTATTTAGGATTATTTTTGTTTGAGTATCTAATGGGGAATATTTCTGTTACATTTCCATGTATTCCAAAGAAGTTACATTTTTTCCATGCTCCTACAAATTTTTAAAAATTTTTTTACCCATGTTTGACAACTTATAAAATGGTTTGAAAAGAATATTTATGTCATTTTCTAAATGAGGTTTTTGTGACTTTTAAAAAAAAATTGAAGAAATGTTTTTATCTTATATGGAATGATAATTTTTTTCTATACATCATGATTCCTTAATATCTAGAATCTTCTTTTATAGTATTTCTAGGTTATTTTCGAATAAAATGTTTTATTTTACAATTTTACGCCAATATTGTTTTTTCAAAATAGAAATGATTTTTTCCTCAAGAACATTTTCAAGTGATATTTAAAAATTATTTTTCATCGAAGATATGATTATTTTATGTTATATATGTTTTACTAGGAAAATTAACTAGGGATAAAATTGTTACCCTTTATTTGTTAGGTCTATTTTTATGATGGCATGATGTTTATAAATCCTATTTCTTTCCATGATTTATTATATATTGAGATATTTATGAAAACCATTTGTTTTCATGGGTTTTGATATGATGGATTATTTTTTATTAAGGGACACATATTTCTGGCTACCAATATGTGATTCTTAGTACCTATATATCCATCTAATACATTGGGTAATTATTTATATCTTATGAGATATACAAGAAAAGAACACGAAGTGAAACTGATTCAGTAAGGTACTTTGTCTTCTATGATAGACATGTGAGTGAGCCTTTACTACTACGATGGTTTCGGAAGTGAACCCAATCAACCATGTTAGTGTTGGAAAAGATAATTTCCTACAAATGAAATTATTTTCTATTCTTACGAGTATGCTGCAATTTTATGTCTTATGCTAATATTTTTCTCGCACGGATCATGTTATTTTATGATTCATGTCATATGAACTTATATGATTTATTCTATGTCTCAATATTATGATCTTTGATATGCATATTATTATTTCTGAATGTTTTGTTCATTTTCTTATACCCATACTCTTATGTTATATTTGATATCTCCCCTTTTACCCTTACTGAGAATATGAGATCTCCCCTTTATTATGTTTCTTTTCCCAGAATGTGAAAAATTGTATTTATTATGAAATGTAAAAAGTGTTCTTATTATTAATGAAACAACAGGATCTAATGTAGATGTTTAATGAACATATTTTTTATGTTTCCAACATGCTACGAACATTTAACCTATATTATTTTGGTGTTTTTTGTTATGTTATGTAATAAATATTCATGTATTTAGATGTAATGTATATGTATGTAATTAATGGATTGTTATAGAATAGTTCACCACTTACAACTAAAAAACCTTGAGGAATATCAAATGAATCTTCTGGTTCCTCTCTGTATTGAGTAATATCGGATTCATTCTCTCTATAATGATTTAATATTTTTTATTACCTAGTATATCCTTATAAAAATATATTCCCCTCCCCCAGAAGAACCTACAAAACTCCCCTCGTCAACAGTTCCTAGTATTATACTACCTAAAAAACTTTTGTTTACTTTCAGTTTTTTTCAGCATAGTTCTCCAACAGATGAAGGTTCAAAGTTCCAAAAACTTGTACATGAGAAAGAATACTCAAACATTATGTATGAAATCATTTATGATGTAAATATAAAATAATGACCATATATGAGAAAGAACAATATATCCCCACCATAAATCCATATGAACGATCTCTAACTCTTGATTCTTGTGTGTCTCACATTTTTTTTGGAATAACACTTTTTGTCACTTTCCAAGAATGCACACTTTATATTTTCTACACTCCACTATTTGTTTCTTTAATTTTTTTATAATCATGGTATTTTGTCCCATTATCACATAGATTATTTAGATATTAATACCATATAATTGTTGAATTTATTTTTCCAAACATGCATTCCACATTTTGGGACTCCCATGATGTACAACATAACATTCATTACCCATTTAGAAACCATTATGGATCCAAATACTATTCAATGTGCTCAATTAGTAAAATTTACATAGAAACCAACATCATTTAATTGGATAACACAAAATATATTCTCATTTAACCCCATCATATGTCTTATGTATTGAAACTCTAGAAGCATTCATTCTTTATTTGGAGGTAAATTTCACCATTTTTCCCAATGTCAAGTGATTGATCATCCAAAAGATTCATCTTATCCATTTTTTTGGAAATATAATTCTTTATAATTACTCTCTTAGATATTGAGTAAAATGATGCCCCAGTGTCTATGATTAAAGAATAATATCAGATGTAAGAACTCTATAGTATATTTCTAACATTTTATATTATAGGATTCATAGATGCACTTTGGAATTAATATATCTTAGAATTTACTCTATCAGTATCCAGCCTGGATGCCTTGGTACGCCGATACCTGAGCTGGCTATGAAATATCCTGAAGGGATTTCTAGATACCCATGGTTTGGTGAATAAAACATAAAATCAAACAATATTAATGAAGAATTTTTTTTCTATAATACAACAGAAGATAAATGAAAGAAGTTGGTATTTCAACATTCATTAAGGATAACGTTTCAGAACCTAATTGGTAAAAAAATACATAAAATAGTTCATCATCAAAAGACATAATGTATTTCAAGATAAAGGCTTTTATGTATACCATGTAATAGGTGGATAACATATCCCCCAGTTACCTCCATCACTTCAAGTCCCAAGGATGAATAACATCTACCACCTACAAGTGACACTTTCCTTTTTCATTGACCCAACATAACAAAAAATTAAGATTCCAAAAAGAAATGTTAGGGTGTGATATATAAATCTCATTAGGGTCTTAATTAGAGTTTCATAATCTGTTACATAACAACAAAACAGGTATATTTCTTTTTAAGTAAAAGTAGAAATGTAATGTCATTTACATATTAAAAAAATCATGGTTTTAATTCAAAAATATGTATGTTATATCAAAAAAATCATAAATAAACAATATATAAATAAAATTTATATAAAACTAACATCATGAGTCAAAAATTCCAATAATAAATGACATGTAATTTACAAATAAAAAAAATCATAACACCATGTAATAATCCATAACACACATTAGTTTCTTATAATAAGATCCTCACACTACTCAATTAGTGATCTAAAATCAATGAGTACTTATGTCCCTCAGATCACGCCTTCCAAAATCAACTCATCATTAGGTAAATAATGTTTTGTTAAATTTGAGTCAGTGTTTTCATTATCAATCCATTTATATGGGTTCATATCCTAGTGTAGTTTTCCAAATTACTAACTAACTACCTAGTCTAACATGTTCTTCATTCAATCAAGCAACTAGTAAAGAGAAAATAAATCATTCCACATCATTTGAAAATTTAATTTTCCAATTTTAGTTTTCATCATGGATTTATATTTTCAAATGGAAAATGTAGAGAGTGGATCACATAAAATAATAAGGTATATGGAATTTATTTCTCAAAACCTAGGTTTTTAATGTAAAGGTATTATGTTTCACATACCCTGAAAAAGGCTTCTCCTTAGGTTAAAAACACATCGAGCAATGATTTTATAGGGTAAGTCTCATTTTTGTAATGTAATCAAATATTCTGAAATAGTTTCATATTTTATGGTGTAAATCACTTTATGCTATAATCTATTATCATAGATTGTGCCAAGTAGACAATTAATGTTCGAAATTAAGGATTTACATTGTAAATACTTTCTGTTGTCATTGCACAACAATATCCTATTTTAGAACCACCCATAAAGACTCAAATTAAACTACGACCAAAATAAAACCCTCTAAATATTTTGAAACATTTATAACTGGACACCATTAAAAAAACATTCATCCCCAAACTTTTGGTCATTTCACCCCCAAAAAAGATCTCCATCCTTGAGAGGTCAAAAACATGTGCAAACAAAATGGGAATAAAAATAAGTTTAAAGAAGTACCTGAAATGATGTACTGGGATGTTATGTAACCATTTCTAATTATAGTTTTTATTTATGTGTTCTTTCTTCCTATAATTCAAACCAATGAGACCACCTTCACTACGGCACTCCAACTTTAACTTTAGAATCCTTTTCTTTTCTTATGACTATTCAAGATAGTGGAATGTTCATTTATTTTGGAACTATATGTATTTATATGGGATAAATTGACCTCATTTTTATGATTTTACTCATTAAATATAAAATCTATAATATCTATAAAAACTATGTATATATTTCCACTTGAGATACTCAGTGCTTTCACAATCACATTCCACGATTCTTAGAGTAATAATAGGAAAAACACCCTATTCATATCTCCAAAGTTAACCATAATTCAGTCTAAAAAACTATAAATAATGTTTATATAATTAATCTGATAAACCATATATTACCTTCCAATATCCTCACACTGATTCATCACCATAAAATGAACCAATTATTCATCAGTCTTTGCTTATCATACATGTCTGTAATTGTCATAACAAGTTCCAAATAGTCTCCATTTCTCAGATACAATAATACACATTCTATAATAATTAAATATAATTTCACCCCTATTTTTTATTATAAATCATCTTCTAATATTCTATATTCACCTATTCAAACATGGTATCCATTAATGGAATATTAAGATCCTTTTGTAGAAAAAATACCATATATGGATTCTCCGGAATCCAGAATATATTTTCTTGAGATTCTCCACCTAAAAGACACCCTTATTAAAATCCACAACACCCATAGATGATGACATCCTAGTAACTTTTAAATTGCATAAGATATATTGAGAACTGATTTCTAGAATTATCATATAAGGGAGGGTGAAATGATGTTACTAAACCAATCACTAAACCACTTTGTTTAGGTTCGAATCATCTAGAACACTTATAAAGATACTGAAATACCACTTATTTAATCAAAAGATACTTTTAATTAAAAACTGGATTTTACACCTCTAGAATATATATGGTGGAAAAAAGCAATAGAAATAAAACATTATCAATGATATTTAGAACATAGAAGACATGTTGAACCAAAGTAGCTACAAAACCACTCAGTACTTCCAAAAAGCCTTCAAAATAACATTTTCAAGACAATTATTTAATGAATCAATTTAAAAATAAAAACATTGGTTTTTATGTTGTTTGAACATAGTGCTACTTCACTAGGGAAACATGTGTTTACTTTCAATCATGGAACCAGGAGATGATTTTAGTGTGCAAAGTGTGACCAATAAATGAGTTCAGACAAATAAATATAGTGGCACCTAGTTAGTGAAACTTGTCTCTATACCATTCTAATATCTGTTGATATAATTCCACATAGCTTAAATCTCCATGGATATCCCTCAATTTGATTAATGCCCTCCATAAACTTAACTATACCATCTGGTGAACGATACACACTTTAAAAAACTAATGAGTTTACTCTTAAATTTCATTATAAGGACAATTATTTATCCCCACTTCCAAAAAATAGGTAAGGGAAAATCCATACATAAGCTATGGAAATACATATGCATGTTCTTTTTCTCACCAAATATCATGCTCAGTCTGAGACAAGGGATATTAGATGGTCATTTTTTTGACAAATGATATACAATTTTCTAACTTAATGATGTTTGGACCTCATCACTTATGCTCCACTATCTCCATCCAAGATTTATAAAACATACTTTTAGAATCTTCCCTTTTGGATTTGTTAATAATGTAGTTGAAAAATAATTTTTACAAGATTGAAACATAACAATATTCGACATGAATGCACCATTCATTAAGAATTATCACATGTTCCTATAACTAATTAACAAACCAATAAATGATATGTGTGCAAAGAAAGATCATTCTGTACATTGTCTCACCCCAAGTGCTTTGTAAGATTAGAATAAATCATAGTAATTTTAGAGTGGATGGAGAAATATGAGTAATATAAAT
The DNA here is from genome assembly GCA_963277665.1 of Viscum album. Lineage (NCBI taxonomy): Eukaryota > Viridiplantae > Streptophyta > Magnoliopsida > Santalales > Viscaceae > Viscum > Viscum album. Next base: position 643,788,570 of record OY728160.1, read on the forward strand.
ATTATAATTGATATTTCATCATCTCTAGTGATAATTTTACATAGTCTCTAGTTCAAAACCAAATAAATGTATCTTTGGAAACTATGAATTCATGAATCCTTACATCCTTTTTTTTATATCTCCCATTTTTATAAAGTTCTAGATAATACCTTTGTGTCTCATTTATTTTACGTTGGATGGTGGTTAGGAAATAATTTTGACAAGGTAAGATGTTATCATTTAATTTATGTTTTTTTATTACCATCACTTATATAATCCTATATATATAGTCTTTAATAATACTAATTTTTCATGAGGTGGTAGGTTTTTTCTACAATGTGCATAAAATAACGTTTTCAACTATCTAGGATGGCTCTGAATTGATAAATAATACTCCTTAATTAAATATAACCATCTTCATTGATGAGTTATCAAATCCTTCTATATTAATATATTCTTTAAACATCATTATCAATATACGTTTCATTGTTTTCTCCATACGGTAAGTGTCTAAAAATACTCAATGAAAATATTAAATTTTTTAATTCAAGATCCGGGTTCCTGATGATTTGCTCAAGGATGTTCAACTGTCATGATGAATAGGTTATCACTTTATAATTTTTCATAATTATTCATAATTTTCCATTATTTGATGCATCAGAATTTATCATAGAACCATCCCTACTTGATTTTCATATGGGTACATGTGAAATGACTAGACTATTCACAAGCTTATCAAATCAAAATTCAAATTATTCTGTCAAGACATACTATACCCCCATCCATGTTACCATATATAGTGGGATATAAATTCATGACAAATTTCCTAAAAAGAATCATTTGTACCCAACTAAACCATGAAAAATACTACTCTCTATGAAAAGTGTGCGTCTATTCCATTATTAAAGTACATTTATCTAAAAAGTATCAAAAAATATTCCTTCCCCAATGATCAAATTCAATAAAAATATTTATTATTACTTCTAAGAGATATAATTATTGAACATTTCATTCAAATTTTCACTCCATAATGTTTTAAAATCCTTATATTTGCCCCATATTCTCTATTTATATTAGAGTATGATATTCCTAAAGCATGGGTTCAAAATTGATGGAGGGGTGTCAATTTATTTTTAAAGTATTTTATAATCACATTCTCATAGAGATTAACCTCTATAATTTCTTAGGATTAAACCTTATATCATGTAAGAATCAACCTATCCTGGATTAATTCAAAAACAAAAGGATAATTAGGCACACAAAAGTTTGAAAATGTTCAATTGCAGTGATGGAACTTATTTCTTATTTCATTTAATTGGTATCCAAGTATATCAATTTTCCCTTAGTAATGGATCACCAATTACAAGTGGGGTGGGGAGGTATCTTTTTGTTCCTTGATTTTCTAGAACATCCAACTATTAAAATGTACGCTCTCCCACCACTTATAGAAGGTTAGCATAATATGAGGATGATTATGATTAAATATTTTTTTATCTAATATAGATGAAGGTACTAATATTAGTGCCTTTATAATATTAGAATAAGTATTCCCATCTCTTTAGGATCTTAAACCACTGAAATCACATAATAAAAATCAATTTGGTTTAGCTGGTTCACTCCACACTAAATCATATTATTATTTTCTTCTCACTCTCAGGTTCACTAAATAATTACGATCATGAATGTTGTTATACTCTATATTGAACTCCAACTTCAAGATCTGTTTTCTTTATTTTTTCTCAGTCTAAAAAACCAGACTTATAATTTCAATATCTCCCAGACTACTACCCTTATTATGAAAATCATCATATTTTAGATATTTTTAATTCTGAAGTAAACTATATCTATGTATTATTGATAAATACCATAACTGTATGGTAAAGATGACATCGACTAAGAATTTTTTGAGTCTTCATTGAATGTGAGAACATTTTTGTGATCATTCAATATTGTAATATTTACTTAATAATGATCTCTATTGTGACCAAAAAATTTCCATTCTTTTATATTCTTTTCATTTTAGTAGTTGAATAAACATTTTGACTAATTTTTCATTAGCTATCACCTTTTCAAACAATTCACAAAAAATGAATTTTTGGATTCCCAAAGGTTCATGTGGTGATATCATTTCTATACTATATGATAAGATTCAATTCAACTCATCTTTAATTTTTTCATTTTATGATTGACCAATATTTTTTGAAAAAACACTAGACAACTCGTCTACTTGATAATCCTCACTTGTGATTAATCAGTTTGAAACACTACATGATCATTTGCATGTGATTTATAAATTACAAAATAGTAAAAAAGATTTCAAATTAATTTCCCAACAGTTCATCTAGATTATTTTACACATGTTTTTTTCAATAAATATATTTTAAAATATTAACCAATTTTATGGGAGATCAACATTTTAATTTCTCATAATAATATACTTAAATTATAATCATAATTGTGAAGTTTAGATATCTGAATTTATTTTGTTCATTGGCTGGTTCCATTTCCTTTAGAATTTTAAATTTTCAAAATATCGTTGAGAATTTAGAAAGTGTTTCCACCTTATAAAGTATTATATCATCTTATATTTCTTAGGGATTTCCTTATTTTGGTCAAAAAATAACTTATGATGTTCAATATTTACCTTATTCATCATAATATTTACGTTTTTTTTCAATGTAATATTATTACTTTTCCAATATTTGAGACAGTTATTACTTTATAAAATAAATTTCACCTTAAATTCCTTTAATTATCACATTACATTCCTCAGGTATTTGACTTAAAGGTGTTATTAGACTCTCCTTACAGACATGTGGGATGAATTTTCAATCTTCAAGAAACACGTTATATTTTTCAGGATTTTTCTTTTCATTTTTTAGATGGATGGTCCATGAACTTTCAATTTCCTCAATTCATAAGGCTATAACTAACAAAAAAATATTTGAAATAGCTTAATTTTTTTGGACATTTCCATTTCGTCTATTATAAATAATATTATATTCTTTTAAATAATCCTATAACCACTTGAATTGAACTTATGGATTCTAAAAAGATCTCAAAAAATTGTAAATAGATTCTAAAAACATCTCAAAAAACATTGTAAACAGCCTTAAAAATATCTCAAAAACCTCCAATTATTGTACTTTTTTTGGATAATAATTATATTCTTTTAAATATTTTATAGGGAACTTCAATATCATTTTTTTATGTTATATTAACACTAGTTACTTTTTCAATATCAATTCAACTCATTCTGCTCAACTAATTTTTTTCCCATAACTCAAAAAGAATCATTAAGTCCTATCATTTATCACATGAGAAATTTCCTCAGACCAAAACACTATATAAGTTATTTTTTTAAAGAAAACCATCACTTAATGAACATAAATTATGGCCAAGTGATATAAATGATCACCTCCAAAATTAAAATATTAATTCATAACCCATTTAGCAAGAACTATAGCTTCAGATTAGCATATGTCTTGAAAAGGTTGTATGTAAAACCCTGAACTGGTATGAATAAAATTCCTCCTTTTGATATAATTAAATGTCTTATGATTATATAAAAAACATGCAGTTATTATTTTATTATATCAAATTTAATTTTAATGACCGTTAAGTGTCATTACAGTTGATAATGCAGCTCTTAAACAGTGATCACATGACTAGTATAAATATAGGGTTTCAACAAATCCAATTGACATAGAAAAAGAAAGTGGTGACCACAAGGAGTAGGATCAAACACTATAAAGGCCACTTATCAGATATTCTGAAGGTGATAAATTTTTTAGGCTTTACCCTTGACCATGACCAAGCTGAGATCCAATAACTTAAGCATGAGAGAAATTGTTTATGGGGGAATTTCAAGCTCATTGATATCACAATCCAAACCATGTTCATTGAACAACCCCATGAAAGCCCCACCATCGTGTACCTAACTCTTAGGGAATATTTTGGTGTATTAAATTTATATATATCAAGACCCTTGCAATAGTAATATGCATATTTTTCTTTATGGAATAGTTTATATATTTTCATCCTATTATTGTTACTTTATTAATGATTTTATTTTTGATTCAATAAAAGAAAAAAAATTATTTTCTGTTAATTTAGATATCTATTTTTTTAATTATTGGATTTTTAAATAAATATTATTTTAATGGAATATAATTATTAAATAACATTTATCAATATTAAATGATCACATTTTCTGTCAAAATTAATTTTTATTAGGTTTCAAAACTATTATCGTCAAAAAACATGTCATATTCGATAAATATTTTTCCAAAATTTTAAAATAAAAATTAAAATATTTATAAAATTATTTATATAAAATGAATATTATTTTTTAATTATAATGTAGATATATTAAAATGGTGAATTTTTCATAATTTTTTGAGACAATCAAATCTTTGTGAAAAAATTAAATGCCTTATAAATATAATTTTTGTTTTATGAAATCGTAATGACCCAGATGTTATATAATAAGTAATATAAATTTGAACCAAAACCAAATATATGTTTTAGATTTAAAATAATGTTATTTTATGTTTTTTATATTTTTTTGTTTAAGCTATTATGAATCCTCCAATACTTATAATATAATTTATGATTTTAAAATCATTTCTTTAAGAGCGTGAATCATCTCCACCAAAATAGTGGTAATAATTTAATATCTTTCGACTATATGCTTATAAAATAATGAAAAAAATCTAATTTTTCAGAAACTATTGTCGAAAAGATTCTGATGGTTTGTGGTTTTGGATATTTTATTATGTAGTGTCAAAAACCAAAATTATAAAGAAATCCCCCTATTTTCCTATATAAACCCACAAAATATCCCATTTTTATACAATGAAACTCCATGGATTACATCCACACTCTTCCATGCACTCCCTATAGTGATCTCAAGGGGCCCAATCTTTCAATAACCCCCAATCTAATAGAGTCACACATTCAAGTAAGGGTTGTTTCCTTTCTACTTTTTCTTCGAGTTTCTTTCTTATGTTTTTCCTTCATTTTATGATTACTTATGTATGGAAATGTACTCCCAATCAGAAATTAATTTCAATTTCATATATAAATGATTATATACCACTTCATCTCTCATCAACCCATTTTATAAATTTTTATGTGATGTCGTTATGCTTCCGAAATTGCATCGTTATAATCTATTTCAAAACAATTGTGTAGTGAATACCATGCACATTTTATATAATGGATATTCCCCACTATACACATATAATTATTTTATTGGGGATTTAAAATTATATATTCTGCACTACTTGATGATGGAAAAAATTATGAGGATTAGTGAATCCATGTTGATTGATCTATGTGGAACATTTAAGCATGAGAATGAAATTAATGTGACGGGTGTGCCTGAAATTATATTTCACTCCAATGCATTAGGTAATGGTTAGTATCATGATATGTCACATTGGGACATAGGGTTTACATGATTACTTTATGGTACTTTCCCTACCATGTTGTCATGGGAGGTTTAGCCTTGACCAATGTTTATGATGTAGTGTTTCAAATTGTTTCCACACATTCCATGTTATGAATATCATTCTATATCATGTATTATTATTTATATTACTTTCATAATCCATTTATATGCCTATTGTATAATATTTATTTTATTTTTCATGGTATTCCTTATTTATTCACATTTTGGAATATATAGCTCAATTCTTTCTTATGTACCTTGTCAGGTTATCCCTTGCAGTCCTAAGTACGAATGAACATTTTGGCCATGTTACAGATTTTTTCAATATGGATGTTTTTCATGTTTTAAGTTGTTATGTAATGTAACTAATTTCTCCATGACACAACAACTCTTAATCATCCGGGTTTAATAAAGTGTAATTTTTTGTAATAAATAATGTATTAATGTGTAATAAAGAGTAGGGGTTTTATAGTTAGTATTAGAGGATAAGTTTCGTTATTTTTTGGATCAGGATTAGTGAACACTAGGGAATGATATAGGGATAATACTAAGTAAAAAAACCACCAAATTTTCGTAATTATAGAGTAAGTGTTTTATTATGAAAATGAATCACTGTCTAGATACTACAAGTGGATGTGGTTCTGGAACAAATGTGTTTAAGAGTAACAACTCCAACTAGATGTTCTGGGCCTAACTTGGGGTAATATATTACATGAAAATGAGGCTTTTTGGGAACATGGGTTGAAATTGTAAGTGTTGAACCAACTAGTTTTACTTTTATTATAAGGATAATTAATGTATTATTACATATTGTTCATTATTCTGCATGACTATGATATAATAATGTCCTAGATTATTTTTTGTATTGATAAGGTCATGAAAGTTCCCGCTATGATGAGAAAAATAAAATTATATAACTATATTCTTAAATATAGTTCTGCGGTTGGATGAAATACTATGATGGGACACATAGCATGCATACTATCAAGTGTGAGTACTTTTAAGAAAATAGGACTTCCTCTCAGGAATTTCACACTAGGTAACCTCCAAGATAGGACATTATGAGAACAGACCCACTAGAAGGAATTCCCCATGTTTTTGTGTAATTAGATATTTTTATCTGTGAGTGTGTGTAATGATCCTTAGACTTTAATATTTTAATTAATTTGTGTCATGACTCACACACTTTGATTTACTGACGAAAACCATCACGTATATAGTTGGTGGTAAGTAGGGTACATTGGGTGCGTCATGAGTACCATGTTATTAATGGATAAGTTGAGGAAGGATTTGTAACTTCCATTTATGGAAGTTGATATCTTGTCCCTTTGATTGAAATAGAACTGTTGCACGAAATTCCCTGGCCATGGTGTAATGATGAGTTTATTATATATAGTCAAAGAATGATGTATCAAGTATAAACGTTGATGACACTATCATGAAATGTGTTTGATGAGATATTGCGACAAAGGGATTATATTACACAGTGAGTGTTTGTATGTGGATGTCATTTTTGTGACTTCATGTTCTTTCTCTGAGGTACCTTGACCAATTTCTAGAGAGTACTCTTGGACCTTAGGCAAGCCCGCCTAATGCAAACGAGAATGAATCCTAGAGTGTCACACAGTAAGTGTTTTTGGTGGTCTCGGTTAAATTCTATTTGAATTTAAATAATGAAATATATATTATTCTCAATACCGTTGAATAATTTTATTCACGTTAAAATGATCTCATAAATTAAATTAAATTAAATATATTTATTTATTTTATTGAACATTTAATAAATATTTATTTACTACTTCATAAATAAAATATTTATTTAAGAGAATAAATTAATTATTTATTTATTCAGGGGTACAATAAATGGAAGTGGATTTAGAGTGAACAAAGGCCGGTCCGGTAGTAATTATATTATTTTCCATAAGGTAAATAATTATTTAACTAGTTGGAACACGTTAAAATAAACATTATTCTCCTATTATTTTGTGACATGGAATTTTATTTATAATTCCATTTTGCGCCAGTTGGTGCACCATAAATAATGAAAAAGTATTATTATTATGAGCATGGGGTTTCTCTATGTTCATGAATGTATTTAACTTCTATTATGAAATTAAATATTGAAACTGATGTTCTATGCATATAAATAGACAAGTACACCTATTGTGCCATACACCACACCACACCAGACACCTGGTGAATTGAGAATTGTTATTCAAAACAATTTCTCTCTTGAATTCTCCCCACTCTCCTCCAATAAACTAGAGATGTTCTTGAAGATAGAAGAACTATGAATCAAGAATGAATGACACAAGACACTCGCTTCACCATGCTAGCACCCGGAGAACAATAGGTGTCGATCAGAGGCCATCTAAGCACATGTGGATCACCACTAGAGGGATTCTAGTTTGAATCCTTGCAAGGGCAACAAGATATTCTAGAAGGGTCATTCTGAATGATCAACATCATCAACGAATAAAATATAGAGGATCCATGTATTCTTTTATTTTTGAAATTATTTAAATTATTTATAAACATGATGTGAAAGATCCTCTCTAAAGGATTCGGGACTCATACTTCTTTATCTAAATATTTGATTCTATTCTATGGAGATTAGAGTTCATCATCATATTAATCCCAGAATAATCATTGATCATGGTAAAAATTAAAGTTGAATACAATCCCAACCACGCTTCTGCTGTGCCCGGAACCATCAGACATTCCTATGGGATATGCTCTGGTAAATTCATAATCTCATTCTGAACCACTATTTATGGAAAAAAATAACCATAAAAATATATTTTAGGAAATAAATCATAGATATCAAAGGTTGAATCCTCAAAATTCATATGTTAAGGAAACTAATGTAATTTTTATGTTATCTATTTGTTGTAATTGGATTTCCCTATTATGTGTTTAATAGTTTAAAATAGTCATCCACTAGTCTATATTTGATAAAGTAGAACCCCAATCGAAATGTGAAAGGTAGGTTTATCTTCCACAGTTCCATGAATTCCATCATAAGAAGAAAGTATGGTAGAACTATACAAACCCCACCAATAAGCATGGAGGTAATGATTTAGATGAAAATGGAAAATGGGGAAATTATTGCATCCCATGTATACAAATGCTCTTTTATTAACATTTGTTGGATGAACATCCCAGTGAAACTTTTCATAAACCCTTGGGTGAAATTTGATCCAATTCTTGGAGTGGATTGTATTTACCTATATACAGTCTACATAAATTTATGCGAGAAGGAAATCACTCTCCAAATTTTGAATTTTCCCCCGATTCTATTCAATTGAAAGGAGGAAAATGAATCTTATTTATCACAATCATCTCAAGTTTGAATATTATTGCTCTATGAGTTAGTGTATCTAGCTTGAATGATTGAGTATGTGGAAATGATCATCATCGATGACATGAATATTGTGAGGGATTACACTAATATGTTACCCAAGGAATTTTCTAGTCTTCCTCCAAGATGATATTTTGAAATTTTAACCGAGCTTATACCTAGGGTGTTGAAAATATCCCAGACTCCGTATAGGATGGCTGTTTTGGAACATGAGGAACTGATGAAATAAATATAGGAGAATCTAAATCAAGGGTTCATACTCCCAAGTTCTTCTCCATAGGGTGCACCCGTCCCCTTAGTTAAGAATAAGTATGGTTCAACTAATCATTTCATTTATTATTGTGAGCTTAATAAGACACCGATAAAGAAAAAGTATCCATTTCCACGTGTTGATGACTTGTTCAATTAGCTATGTAGGGCACAATACTGCTTCCAGGTGGATCTTCAGTTGGGATATTATGATGTAAGGTTGAAATTTATAAAGGGGGGGTGATTATTATGACTTGAACTATTATGAATAAAACTTAACCTTTTGATATAATTAATTGAATTGTGGTTATTGAAAATAGAACAAATTATTTTGTTTTATTATATCTAATTAGATTAAAATAACCATTAATTATTATTAACATTGATAATATATCCATTGAATAGTGATCACATGACTAGTTTAATCATAGGGTTTTAAAAAATCCAATTGACACAAACAAAGAAAGTGATGGCCTCATCCAAGAGGATAATACCCTATGAAGCCCATGTATCAGAGCTTTTGAGGCATATAACATTTCTGGGATTTTTTCAACCAAGACCAATCTAAGATCCAACAACTTAAGCATGAGTGATACCATTTATAGGATAAGTTCAATATCATCGAGATGATGACCAAAACCATTTTCACTTAATGACCCCATGAAATACCAACTGTCGTGTACCTCAATATTAGGGAATATACAGGGATAACAAAGGGATTTATTTCAAGACCATACAAATTGTAATATGTACATTATTGTTTATAGAATTATCAAAATATTTTCACCATATTTTTGTAACTTTATAAATTATTTTTATTTTGATTCAATAAAAAATAGCATTTTGGGTAAATTAAGATATCTATTTCAATGAATCAATTAATTTTTGAAATAAATAATATTTTAATGGAATATTATTATTGAATAATATTTATTAAATATAAATGATCATATATGCTATCAAATTTAATTTTTATTAGGGTTTGAAAATTGTTACTATTAAAAACCCCTAATTTTAAATAAATTATAGTCATTATTTTAAAAGTAAAATTTAAAATCCTTATAAAATGAATGTTGAAGTTATCCAATGGTAAATGTATTATAATTTTCTGAGACATTCGAATTTTTAGGTAAAAATTAAATACTGTAAAAATATATTTTGGTTTTATGACATCATAATGACACAGATATGATGACATTTTTATTATAAGTGGGACCATGAAAATATATATGTTTTACCTTGAAAATAATCTGATTTTATGTTTATTTTATTTATTTTCAAAATCTATTATGAATCCTGTAAAACATGTAACATAATTTATGATTTGAAAATCATTTCTTTAAGAGTGTGACTCACCTCTACATCACCAATAGTAATATTAAAATAATTTAGACCCTTTGAATTATAAAATATTGTAAAAAACTACCATTTGGTAGAAAGCTACATCCAAAACCATGGTATAGTTTGTGGTTTTGCATATTTTATGATATAGTGTCCAAAACTGAAATAATAATGAAATAACTTATTTACCTATATAAATACACCCAAGATCCAATTTTTCTTCAATAAAACCCCATGGAGGACATCCACACTCTGACCTCCACTCCATAGAGTCATCCTAAGGCTCTGAATGATTTCAAGAATACCCTCTTAAGCCTTCGGAGTCACACATTCAAGTAATGGTTATTTAATTTCTCCGCTTTCGTCAAGTTAATTTATTATACGACGAATTATTTTTATAATTACTTGTGTTGGTACATGCCTTTCAATGTCCATATTATTTTCCATTTCATATATAAATGATTATATACCCATTTAATTGTCATCAACCCATTTTAGGATTTTTTATGTGACATCGTTATGCTACTAAAATTGCACCACAATTTTTTATTCCAAAAAACAATGTAGTGAATACAATGCCCATTTTCTATAATGGATATTCACCTTTGTACATATATATTTTATTGATTGGGGAATTAAATGTATTTACTAAACACTCCATGTTCTTGGACTAAATTATCACTATGATTGAATCCATGTTGATTGATCTTGGTGGCACACATAAGCATGAGAATGAAATGAAAGTGACAGGTCAACCCAGAATTAGATTGCGCTCCAATGAAATGGGTAATGGTTATTATCACGATACATTATTTTGGGATAGGGGGTTTACCAGATTATTTTAAGGTAATTTTCCACCATGATGTCTTGGTGGGTTTATCCTTAACCTATGTTTATGATGTAATGTTTTATATTATTGCTACATTTCCCATGTTATGATTTTAATTATATAACATGCCTTATTATTCCCATTTTTTTATGATCCATTGACATTCCTATTGTTTAAGATGTATTTTATTCTTCATTTTAGGAATTATTTATTCCCATACTGGGCTTTATAGATGTCCCCTTTCTTATGTATGTCCTCAGGTTATCCCATGTTGTGTTATGTACGAAGGAACAGTTTGATTACAATAAAGAATTTTTCAATAACGATGTTGTTTTTTATGTAATGTACCTAATTTAAAAAATACATTAGACACTCAATCTTATAGGTTATATTGAGTGTAATTTTATGTAATAAATAATGAATTAATGTGTAATAACTTGAAGAGTTGTTATATTGTTCCAATCCCACTTTGATATCCTAGTTTGAGAAATAAGAGACTTAATAAATAGTTATGCACTTCTCTAAAAATTTGACAAAATAATCCAAAACCTTGTTGGGGTTTAAGTACACGCAACCTAAAGTGTGAGGCAGAGGATGAAAATGATGTTTTCGCCTCAATTCCTTAAACCTGAGTTTTGGAATTTCCTTAGTAAAAATATCTACAATATGATATTCGACAAAGATGTTTTCAAGTGTAAAATTACAATTTTTGACTCTCTCTTAAGTGAAATGAAATTTAAAATCAATATTCTTTGATATTGAGTGTTAGAATTGATTCTTTGTAAGAGAAATACATCTATAATTATCACAATAAATTTTTCCTGACCTATCATTCTCTACTTTTAGATATTCCATATACACTTTTATAGATAACATCTATTTATACGAATATGTACCAGAAATATATTCTACAACAACTATACTCAATTCAACCAAGTTTTTCTTCTAATTATACCAACTTACAAAACTCTCACCATGAAATATTTTTATTGAATATGTGGTTATTTTATAAGTATAATATACTACAAAATATTCATTTTTGAATCTCTACATGTTTATGTCTATTGTAAGGGGAAATAATTTAAAGTCGACATGAAATATGAAACATGTATGGTAAATAAAAATCATAGCACTGTGGAAATATCACAAGTATTGAATGTGAATGGATCTTGGTTCATGTTGGCACATAACATTTTTGTAAAATATCATTATATAGAATGTTATCAATGCTAGAGTAATGTTCATACATAATAATATCCTGAGATACACCACCTTATCCAATATATTTAATGGAAATTAAATTCTAGGATGACAAAACATATCATAATATTATCATAATCACGTATTACAAATAGAAAAGAACATTTCTAAATAATAAACACAAAATGGACCCTTGATAAAAATAATTAGTTGCATAATGATTCAAAAATGTTATGTTAAATAATAATAATTTTTTAAACCAAAAAAATAAATTAAAATATTTTTAGGTTATAAATGTATGTCATTTAAAAATATAAGATTATAGTTCATGATGAGGAGAAGAATAAACAAAATAAGAATCAAGTGGAGGATTCAATAGTGAAGACATTATAAAAAATAATTAAATCATGGGTAACAGTTTATCTCAACAAATTAGAAGCACACATATTCCCATGAGAATAAAATTTAAATAAAAATAACATTACTTATAATGGATTTTAGATTAATCATAGTTAAAAGTGTGAGAAAGATAAGATTAACCCAAAAAGATAATGGTAGGTTGACTATCCATACCTTAATTCAAACTTTATTTCTTCACATTTGAACCTCATATATAACCCAATTTTATTTATTAAAAAATAGAAAAATAAGTGAATTAAATTAATTTACATTAATCCTGACCAATTATAATAATAATAATTTATTTCTGAATATTTTTATTAATTATGAAATTGTTTGATGACATGTTTCTTAGAATTAACCTATTTTGTTTTGCTTTCATAGTACCGATTCATTATTATTTATCTAATAGTATAGGTTCTTGAAAAATACAAAACACATAAAAATACATATTTATACAGTCTATAAATATTATTCATACTATTAATGAAGGCTGTGACATGTAAAAAATTAAATTGTCCTCAAAGGTTGTTAACTAACCCTTAATGGGAAGTGTGAAAAGAGGAAAAGAGATACAATATAAATAAATAATAAATAGTTCAAAAATTAGTATAAAGTAGTATAATAAAAATTATTGAAATATCATATTAAAAAACCAAACCTATTTTTTTGGTTCACAATGAATTCACATTTTCCTCAATGGTGGTAAAATGACCATTTACTGAACAGTGAAAAATAGGGGGAGGTTATATAATTTTTATAAAATTTTAATTTCAATTTAATAGTTTATGATAACATTTATAGAATTTTTATATACTCATTAGTTAATTTATTAAAGAATTTTTTATAATAGGGAATTATAATAGAAGTATAAAATTTGGAAAAATTGAATTGATAAAGTGAGAAATCATATAAGATTTTTTAGAGTTTATCTTTTTTTATAGCCATAATGCCTTAGATTTTTAATTATTTTTGAAAAAATAAAAACCCCTATGGATCCTAGGAGAATTATATCAAGGTAATTGTGTATATATTGGGGAAATATAATTTTTTTTGGATATTTTTTCAAGGGGTGAGTTTGACTTAGTTACAGATCCTTCTTCTCTCACTCACTGAATTAGGTTCCCTTTAGAGGTTGGATCGAAGGCGGTGGGGGGAGATCAATGTAATTATTATAGAAGGATCTTACTTTTTTATTATTATTATTAATAACTTGTATTTATGTTTTCTTCGGTTTTTTGTTTCATTGTCTCCTCCTTTAATTTATTTTGAATTTCATAGAATTCATTCCCAATGTTTCTTCCTAGGATATCAAATCATCCTCAGGGTTTCCCAATTTATTATCCTATTATTTTTTATAGGTTATAAACAAAACCCTTATTTGGATAATCTATTTTGTGGTTGGTTTAAGCATACTTCCAAAGCTATGGTCTATGTTTGCATCTACAATGATCTGGTACTCGAGGGTGCTTCATATTTACAAGATGAACCATCCTACCTAGAGTGTTATCATTTCATATTCATTTTCATAGTAGAGAAATGAATTTTTTTCTTTATATATATAGACTAATATTTTGGGATTGTGGATTATAGTTGTTGTTTCAACAATTTCATGATTATTGTTTCATGTTTATGTATTTTCCCATTTATTTGGGTTTGATTCTATGTGTTTATTATTCTATTTAGAACTAGTCTATCCATGGTTATTTTTACTAAAGATCCTAGAATTTCCCCAACTGATATCCATGTATTGGAGGGATGTGGTGTCTACCTTTTCCTTTCTCTCTTATTCCCACACATAAGGTATTTGGTTTGGTTTTCCTATTACACTTCTAAATTTTTTGATAGGATAGTTCTTCCAATGATGTATTCTTCAAAAAAATTAGTTCACTTTAGAATATTGGTAGATTATTGAGGGGTTGAACTTATGCTATGGTTTAAGTGGATTAAGGTTTCATGGATTCATTTTGTTGGATAGAATTTGTGTATTTATTTCTAGTGTATTTGTGCTCTGCTGATATATATAACATAGCTCTAATGATGGTTCATGTAGGAACATCCTCAGTTGTTTATTGTATGTAAATTTTTAGCTTTAATTAGTATTTAGAGATCTTTATACTAGATTGATACTGCATTAGGTGCTTCTGGTCTTGACTGATGGTAGGTGTATGTGACCTTCGATGGTCTGCTTTAGATGTTTTCACATTCATTTTTATGATTCCACTAATCCAGATGTATGGTGTTAATGTTCATGTGGTGGTTGGGTTATAGTGTTAAGGAAAGTGGATCATGTTGTGTTATATTATTAGGATGCATGGTCAACAAGACCATAGTGCATGTTGTGTTTTTTTAATGGACCAATGTTTTTAGGTGGACCAATTATGATGGTGCACTTTCTATTTTGGTTTCAGCACTGTGATCTTTGTGTAAGGAATTTGGTAAATAAAATGTGGTACCCAAAGGATTACACATTGTATGGTTCACACTGAACCCTAAAAATGTGATTTTTTTAAAATATAAAAAGTGATTTACTGAGAGTGTAAGGGGGTTAGAGTTCATAATTAATCTTTAAGGGAGGAATATTTTTTTCAAAAATGATAAATAAAATATTATATAAAATTTAAACCATATAATAGTTCTATTCATCGATATTATTAATAATATTTTATTAAAAAAAAATTCTATAACTTTATAACCCTTTAAACACTAAATTCATTAGTTTAAACAAAAAAAATGGAATAAAAAATAATTGTTTTTTCTAATGGTATATATTTTATTATTAGATGTTGGAAATTTATTTTTAGTTCTAAAAATTTTTTTATATATATTTTAAATGAATAATTTATATTTTTAAATATATCATGGGTTGTATTACAATTTTAGGATTTATTATATCATTATTACATTCATATTTCATAATAAAAAATCAATATTTCAGACAATGTATTTTTACTTTTCACCTAAAAAATCATGTTTTTCAAAAACAATTAGACAAAATTACTTCCTTAAAAATTTAAACATGTTGTTTAATTTTTTTATCAAAATAATAATATAAATTAGGTAATTATAATATATAAATATTAACGTAAAATATATGAATTTATAGGATCTAATAAAACACACTTTACTAAAAATGTATATGTATAGTTTCTTTGAGTATCTAAATTTTAAAATTTATTTTATGACTAAAATATTTACATTTAGACATTTTAGCATTATTATTATTTTTTAATTCATTATTCTATTATATTTTTCAATTTAGTAATATAATGACCATGAAACTGTTCGAATTGTCAAGTTATTATTTTAACCGTCATTTTTACTTCTCTAAAATTCATTTAGACTATTATAATAGTACATTTTGATTTATACGTCCTATAAATATCTATTATTTTCTTTGTTAGTAATTTAATTATTTTTTCCTCAATGTTATCTATATCCTTAACAAAAATTGAAATCATATTTTTAATGTTTAATTTTCTGTTTACATTTCTATTCAAGAGTGTTATATTTTTAGGTGATTGTGACATGATGGATTCTAAAATTTTACTTATATTTTTAATTTTTTTTATTTATCAATTATAATATTTTTTGGTTTCTTGGCCACTATTAATTCTCTATATTTATTTCTTAAAACATATGAAATATTTTTATATTTGGTTTTTATATTACATGGTGAATGTTTCTTAAACATTACTATATACCAAATTATGAAACATAAATATCCAGAAAGAAAATTATATATAGAAATATTTGTGTTGTTAGTAAGGGTTTTATCATAATTATAACCTATATGAATAATTTTATATACAGTCCTAAACCCTAAAAAAGGGTAAAATAATAATTTTGACACAGTAAATCACCCTAAAATATATTAACTGGAGGTTACAATCATCTTAGAGCATGGGGGTTTCACATGGGATGATATTTAAAAGGATTTTGAAGAGGTTAAATTTTAAGATATTATTTAATATATATTTTAAATTTATTAATTAATCATGTACTCATGAGTGATTTATACGATTTATATGTCTTAAAAATATCCCTAAATAGAAAAATTTTCATTTAATTTTGATATAAGAATGGGGGTTTTACCCTTGAGAGGTTTAATTTTATATTCTATTTTTGGCCTTGAATTGATCAATTTATAGTATTTGATTAAAAAAATTTCTAAATAATTTTTTGATCTATCAATAAAAATGCAAACCATCAAATTATGGATAAGAAACATTAAAATAATATACACTATAAAGGATTATTACTCTATGTACTTCGATGAAGAGCTGATAATATATTGAAAATCGGGGTCATACATAGAAGCTATGTAGAATCACCAATAGGGTATGATTTTGTTCTTTTTCAATTTATCATTTATTTTTTTCAATTAAATTTTAATTTTCATTCTTTAAATTATATGTGTTTTATTGATCCCCATTTTCAAATATCTTTATACATATTTTTGTTGGATTCAAAACACAATATTTGTCTTTAAGATCAATGTTCCAGATGAAGGACTAGTGGTCGGTAAAATCCCACCCAAAACCACTTATCCCCTCCCTAATTCCACATACCTCACCATGTCAAATTGTACTATCTACCATGGTCGGTTGTGGATAGTGGAGGTGATTATATCACTAACTACAAATTCTTCCCTCCCACTCACCCTTCTCTCCATCTCTTTATCTCTTTCTCCCCCTCCCACCTTGACTCCCACTCCATATCTATAACTATATATAATAAAATTGGTAATTCTAAAATAAAATAAATTTTATAAATTATTAAAATTCATTAATTAGATTTTATAAGGTTTTATTCACTATATTTGTATTATGTAATTATTCAATCAAGGTAAATTTGTTTATTATTACTAGATTTGTTTACCAATAATATTTGTTTTTATTTAGAATAATAATTTCAAAATATTAGAATTTAAATATTAAAAAATAATTTTTTAATTATAATGTAAAAAAATAGATTTAATTTTAGAGAATTTTATGTTATAGATTATTTTTGTTTCAAAATAGAAAAAACGATTATTTTATAGAAAAGTGAATTTTATTTCATATTTTTACAAAGTATCATTATATTTTAGGAATGAAATTAAAATTTAATTAGTTTTTGAATTAAAAATAGTCAAATTAATTCCATATTAATTTACATTGAACTTTATTTTGGAGAAAAACATTTTCTGTACTTAAAAATGTATTTTTTTGAAAATAATTTTTCATCACATTTTCAAGTTTATTTTAAATATAATTTCACCCACATATTGTAATTGTATTTGATAAAATATAATAAATATTTTTTTTTATCATAATTCAAATTTTTTTAATGAGGTAAATTTCATTGTTTTTCCATTATGTATAGAACTTTTGATAAAAAACACAGTTACCACTATAAGAGTTAAAACAAGTTAAAAGGATTAAAACAAAAATTCTATGTGTTTAAATGTCCTAAGAAAATGTTAAAATACAATTTAATGTCCATATTTTGACCCTATATATTCTCTTTCAATTTTATCCATTATTGTGCCATTGGGATAGAGTTATACATTAATATGTTTTAATCTTTTGGAAAATTCCAATTGTAAACTCTCCCTCAATTATAAAGGACACACCCTATCCTTTATTTTTTACACTTAAAGAATATCATGTCTCATCCAATTAATTATTAAATACATTAATAAAATACCTAATGTTTTTTTATAGTTCATGTTTTGATTATAATATTGTCTTAAGAAGGCTTTAAGTATAATCCTAACGATGTTTTCCGAAGAGGATGTATAGTTCTTAACCAAGTGTTTTTATTTTTTTTATTTCTTCTTTTAACTCCATAAAAATGATTCAAAACAATATTATATTATAACATTAGTATCTAAAATATACTTAAAGTTTGTTATGTTTATAGTATATCCTCTTTTCATTTGTTTTCTATCTTATGAGAAATTGAATAATCACTCGTCCATACATGTGGACTACCACATACACCTAGATATGTGTTTTGTTTTTTAATCACCATATCAAATGGAAGGTTAAAATGATATAAAAATGAATAATTATGATATTTTTTATAAAATTATAATTGTAATGATAATTTATCATATATTTTCTAACCTTTCCATCCATTAAAAAATGATAATGTTGTTTGTATGCACCTGTGGAATTTCACTTACATGAAGCAATGTGATTCATTTTAATTTTTCACTTTATATGGATGGTCATAAGCATAGATATAATGAAAAAATATGAAAAATATGAAATATTTATGATTATATAATAGTAAGATATTATCTAATTTATTTATTTACACCCATTATAAAAATGGAAATTTCATTCACTTGTCGGTACGAACTACTCTCTCCATGAAACAATATGGTTCATTTTTCATTACCTCCTTAGAGGGATGGTTTTAAAGGTGAATATAATGAATAAATATGATAAATAGAACATGTTTAATTTTTTTAGTTAATATAAAAATAACCACATTGAATATGATCAACACGTCAATGTGGTTTTGAGGTTAGAAACAAAACACCCCCAAAACATCCATCGTGAAACTAACCATTTTAGAAAGTAAATAAAACATTAAAATAAAAGAAATAAAAGGAATAATAGTTATTAAATAAAAAGGAAAAATTTAATTAATAAACTAAAAAACTAATATAATTTAATTATTATGGTTTTAAATAACATACAAATTTACATGAGACTTAAGGTAATATATTTTCATTTGAATTATATTTCAAATTGTTTTAAAACCGTTCTTATCTATAAACAAGTTATTTTAAATGCTTAAATATTAATATAATTTATGATTCAAAGGTTTTTAATGTCCATTTTAACTATATATTATTTTTTTCAAATGTTTAAAAATTATTATTTTCAATTTTTTCTATATGCTTTACTTTTAAATAGTTATAAAAGTGAAAATAATGTTTTTAATGTATAAAACTTGACCACATTTTCCTAACATCAAAAAAATTATTCGTTATTATGATTACTATATAATTTTACTTGGTTTTTTATATAATTCAATTCCCCCTTCGAAAATTTTCTATTTTAAATAGTTTTAGAAAAAAATAAAGAGGTATTTCCTTGTATTTTTTTTGAGAAAATAGAATGTTATTTTCTTAGGGGATCAAATGAGTTTTTCAAGTGTTTAATAATGAAAATGTAAAGTTTTAAAAGTTTTTTCATGATATGTTACTTTATAATTATCAATGATGACTTGTGATCAATATATAAATTTTATGATGTGTGATCTTGGTACAACTCATACGAATGGTGAGCCTGATATAGCTCTCTAAGGAATTGGGTAATGTTATTTGTCTTCAAAGTCATTAAGGAAGATGTTAACATGGGAGAGTTCTCAAATGGATTTAAATATGATCCAGTTATTTTTTACACTAATGGACATGGGTTGGGAAAATAATAATCTAAAATTCCACCAAGGGTTTTAATTTCTATGCAATGCTATTTTATGTTTTTCTAAAGAAAAATGTGTTTTCCTCATATAGTAATGATTTATTTTATATGACCAATGATTAATGTGGAAAAGGATTTTTTTTGTGTTTTCATGTTTTTAACTAGATTAACATATTTATTTATATTATATACCTTATTGAATTATTTGTCATCATCCCACATTTTGAATTTTTTCTATAGATTTTCCGGATAAGTAAGATCCAATAAGAAATCAATTTGAAATTCCAGAAGATTAGTCATGAAAAAATATGTGTTTCTTTTTAAAAGTTTTATATTGTCTGAAAAATGGATCCTAAGTGGAAGTTTATATCTTGTGATATGTGAGTTGGTTATGTTATTTTGATGATCTATTTAAGTGAACCCTAAAATTAAAAGATCTTTAGGAATACTATAAATTGAATTATTTTCTAAAAGGTAAATAATTTAATATTTTTTATGCTTGGATCCTTATATCTGGTATCATGGTGAAGGATTAGACAAATTTTGGGGTTTGGATAATGTTAATATAATACTGCTGAGATATTTTAGTTTTGGGTTATTTTGACATGCTATAACATTTTAATATTATTATATTACTTCATCAAATCTATACATGTTACAAATTTTTTCAAAAACATAATATTGGAAGATAAAGTACGATATTATCAAGAGGATAATGACCTTCCCAATTAAAATAATGAAATGTTTGGAATTCAAACCTAGTAGTTTGTTTCAGTGATGAATCTATTGATACTAGATATTTGTGGTAGTGGAATCTATGTAATAAATAAACCACATTTACCACAGATGAATGTGTTGATAGGTGTAAATTTCAAGAATCAATTACCTCATTATTTTTTTGAAACCTCATATCTTGTTGTAGTCATATGATGGATAAATACTTTAGAAAATATATTCAAATTCATGTGATTTTAATAACATCAAAAATTAACAATTTTTTATTTACCACTATTGAGGTGAAACAGATTGATGGCATCCATTGATTAAGAATACTTGAGAGTGAGATATAATATTAATGAAATGGAATCTGAAACTTTTATGAATTTTTTCCTTAAGAAATATTTCCTTAAGGATATTTGACATAGAATGGAGAAACATTTTCTGGAATCATGGTATAATGAGGAGGTTTTAGTAGCTTCCTATGAAGAAATATTCACTAGTTTGTATAAGCATGCACCAAATTGTATTCAAGACATTGATAGTGAAATTGATAGATTTTACACTTTATTGAAACCAATATTATGAAGAGATTTGGAAACATGATAACTTTTAAGTAATGATAATTTTTTTCATTGTACATAGAATGTTGAGATAGAGTTTTGTGAATCTTATGTACCTAGAGATTACAAGAGTAAAATTAAGTCAAAGTGGAAAGGAATGGATATGATGTCAATAAAAAATATAAATATGAACTCCCACCATGTTCTATGATCTGTAAATATTATTTTGTGGAATGTTTAAAAGTATTTGAAAGGTATTATCATTGTGGTATGTTTTTTCATATGGCTCATGACATTAAATAAAATATTCTTGATAAATCTAAAAATGGGGTAAAATATATTTATCCAATGGTGAGATGTTTTAGTTGCAATGAGTTGGGGAATTATGATACCATGTGTCTAAAGTTAGTTTCTTAGGATAGAAATCAACAAGATCAAAATAAAAAAGGTGAGGAAAAATCATTTCCTATTATTATGCTTGATTTTGGAATATGAAATTAGGTGTTGATAGGTAATTTACTTTTTTATTTGAATTATGATGATGCCCTGTTTTACTCTAGATCATCATATTCCATTATTTTTGTGAAATTTGAACGTAAAATGAGAATATAACCTCATGAAAATAAAATAAAAAGTTTTGTGAATATTTTTGGAGGAAGTATTAAAGTAATCGGGATTTATATAATCCTTATTATTATTATAAATGAGAAGTTTTTTCCTATAAATGTTGTTAACCTAATTATATTATATTTTGATGTTTTTATGGGTATGAATTGGGTTTTATATTACCCTTATAATATATATTTAAAATATAATAAATTTATATTCATTAATTTTTTAACTTTTATAACATATAAATAATATATGAAATTGATTAAAGGGGGTAATGAAAGTTACCAATATCATATTGTGGAAAAGAAATAAATTTATCAGTTAAGGGATGTGCAACAAGTTAATGAATATATTGATGTTTTTCTTGATGATTTTTCTATTGTGATTCATGATTGGGAGGTTGATTATTCTATTCCTTTAGTTTATGATACTGTGAAAATTTCCAAACCCCATTATAAAATGGCTTAATAAGAACATATAGAATTAAAAAATTAATTACCTGAGTTTTTTTATAAAGGTTTTATTCATCCGTGCGCATTAGAATGGGGCATCTTGATTTATAAGTTAAAAATAAAGATAGTTCACTGAAGACTTTTATTGATTATTAATTGTGGGAAATATATCTATTAAGAAAAATTATCCTTTACTGTAATCGATTATTTCTTGATCATCTCCACAGAGCACATTATTTTTTTAAATTTTATCTTTGGTCCAGATACCATTAGTTAATGTTGAAGGTGAATGATATTCGATGATGGTTTTTTAGGTGATATAGGCATTATGAGTTTATGGTTATGCTCTTTAGGTTGTGTAATGAACTAAATGTATTAATTGATCTTTTGAATATATTTTTTAATAAATATTTTGATAATATTTTGTGTTTTTTATTGGTGATATTTTGGAATTTTCTAAAAGTCTTTAGGGTGATGAAATACACATAGGGATTTTTTTAAACCTTTAAAGAAAATAAATATATGATAATTTTTATAAAGGTGAAATTTTGTTGCATAAAATTTCATTCCATAGGCATATTATTTCTTAAGATAGAATAATTACTAAGGCATGAAAATATCATAATGATTCATAGTTTTCATAGAACACTTGGTTACTACTAATGGTTTGTTGAAAATTTGTCTTTCTTATATATCCCACTAACTATATTAACTTGAAATGGGGTTAAATTCACACTGATGATGAAGTGTGATGAATTTTTTCCAAAACTAAATATAATATTATTGAAATATCAAGTTGGGAACATACCTCTATAAATGGGGAATTTTTAATATATAATGATACTTACTTATATGTATTTGGTTGTGTTCTGATGCAGATTGATTAAATAATTGCTTGTACTTAATTTTAGTTGAAAAGTCGTGATCTAAATATCCATCAAATGATATGAAATTGGTTTTTATACTTTTTCTATAAAAATTTTGATACATAATTTATATATATTAAAATTAGAAAAAGATAATGATAGATTTTTTAGAGTTTATATATACCCACAAAGAGTTAAACATAAGGCAAATAAGATGTCTTTAAATATTAAGGGATTATGATTGCATGATTCATTACTATCGATGAAAGGAAAACAATATATCTAATGATTTTAGTTGAAAAGATAATAAATAATTAATCATGATACATTTTAATTTTGATACTTTAGTAAATTATTTAACAAATTATTATATATTAATAAGATATATAGAGAACATTAAGAGTATCCCTGGTTGGATGGATTAAGGAATTATTTTTCTATGTATACCTTGAAATGTTTTATCTTTCGATTGGTTAAATACAAATGAAAATTTACAATGGATATGATTTATTCTATTCATATACCAGAGAAAATTTGTAAAAGTATATCTATTGATTTCATGGTTGGATTTCTAAATTTATAAATAGTTAATAGTGAAATTTGGATTACGATTGATTGATTGATTAAATTTTCACATTTAATTCTTATTCATGATAATATGTATTTATATATTTTTTTGAATATATATTGAGGAAATATTATGGTTACATGGAGTTCATATCTCTATTGTATCTAACCAAGATCTAGATTTGAGTATAATTTTCTAAAGGCATTTAGTAGTCATTGTGTACTGAATTAACCTTTAGTAAAAATTTTCATCCTCAATGTGTTGAAATATTTGAATGATTGAAAGAGAATTTTGAATACCTTATATGAGAATATTAGATGGATTACTTGGGAATTTGATATTAGCATCCTTTATTAGTTGAAAATTTTCAAATATTCAGTTTTCATTTTAGTATACATATGAATCATTTTGAGGTATAATATCAAATATAATGTCAAAATCCAACTAATTTGGAGGATTTTTGAGAGAGGATATTGTTGGGACCAGATTTAATGGAGGATATTATTGATAAGTTAAATATTGTTATATATAAAATGATATATTCTTAGAGTATAAAATATATTTATATTGATAACCATAAGAAATATATTTCATTTTGGATGGCAATCATGTTTTCCTTAAATTATCTCCATGGAAAAATGATATGCGTTCTAGTAAAACGGGAATGTTAAAAATTTTGTTTAATGCACCATATGAAATTCTAAATAATTTTTGATTATTTTCTTATCAATTCTCCAAACTCTGAGTTTATGCAATATATAATGTGTTTTATTTTTCATTATTAAGGAAATATGTTCCCAATCCATCTCATGATTTGATCCTAAAAGTTGTATAGTTGGAAAATAATCATTTATATGAGGAATAATTGGGTTAGATTATTTATCAACGAGATAAATTTTTTATAATATGGGGATTCATAAAATTAATTTTTTTCAAAAAAAAATATGATTGAAGAAGAAACATGAGTATTATAAAATACTATAGGGAAAAATATACTGACTTGTTTAAGTAATGAATACAATGAAAGGATTCAATTTATATAAGGAGTAAAAGTATTAAAACCAGGTTAATGTTAATATTAAATGAAATTCAAGTGTTATTAATATTCAAGAATTATATTTGATAGAGTTATATTCAATATAAATTTATTAAGTAATTTTTTAATAAACAATTATATAATTTTTTTCCTACTAAATTTATTTACAAGTATTATATGGTTTTATTTAAAACATTAATTTAATTTTTCCTAATTTTATTTGAAAAATGGATATAATTTTTATTTCGTTAATTTAAAATTATATTAGAATGAATTTATTTTGAATTTTACAACAAAGATTATTTTTGTGTGAATATTTGATAATACACTTTTTTAAATAATAGTTTCATTTATTTCATGTATTTAAATATCCTCATTTTATTTTAGTCTTGTTTAGAAAATTATTTATTTCCCTTGGATTTAAATCAATCTAATAAATATTTTCTATAAAAAAATTTCTATAGTTTATAATGATTTTCTCTGAAAAACTGATTTTCTCCTCATTTTTATGTTTAATTTAAAATTTATTTATATCACTTATAGAAATTGAATTTTACTGATTATAACCCATATTCTTAATCATAATTTACAAATTTTTAATGATTACACTTTTTTTGTCATTTTAAATAATAACTCTGATAAAAAGAAAGTTATCACGATTAGAGTTAAAATGGGTAAGAACAATTAAAAATAAAATGATAAGGTATAAAATGACAAAAAACAAGTATAAATATGATTTATGTTTATATATATACCCTATATCATGTATTAATTTATGATGATTCATATTTGAGCCATTTATCTTTAGAAATACATTTATATATATTATTATTTTGAAAATTTCTAAGTGTTCCCTTTACCTGACTTATAAAATAACACCCCATATCAGCTATTATCATCACTTAAAGTGCCTATTATCTTGTCCAATAACTACTAAAATAAATTATTAACATACCAACCGAAATAATATAGGTTATGGTTTGATCATAATACCATTTTAAAAGAGTTTTATGTACAAACTTGTAGAGGTTGTCTGAAGAGGAAGTACAGTTCGTAACTAAGTGTTTTATGTTTCATTTCTTCATTTAAGTAATATAAAAATATAAAAAACATTGTGATATGACAATATAAGCTTCTAAAACATATATATATTTTACTATTTTTATGTTATAATCCTTTTTCAACTCTTTTTCAATGTTGGGGGATATAGAAACGTCACTCATGCGTACCTAAGGAGTACCGCCTCGACCAAGAGATGTGTTTAATTTTTCATCACTTGATCATATGAAGGGTTAAAATGATTGATAAAATGTGTATATATGAAATTAATGAAATAATTATCATTTTATAAAAATAATATATCATATATATTCATAACTTTCCTTCCACTAAAAAATGACAACATCGTTCATGTGTACATGTGGAACAACGACTCTATCAAATGATATGATTCATTTTTCATTTTCACATTATAATTATGGTAATAATGATGGAACTAAAGAATAATTATGTATTTTATAACATATTAATGGTCCTATAAATTTAATGGTTTATATATTTTTTATTTTTTTTACCAATTTTAATTTTGGAAATGTCATTCTTGTGTATGTATTAACTACCGTCTCCATGAAACCACATGGTTTATTTTTCATGGCTATGTTATATAGTTATTTTTAAAAGTCAATATAATGTATAAAAATGAAAAATATACCATGTTTATGATTTTTTAGGTATTGAAAATGTAAACCTTATGACCATTATCAACACATTTTTGTGATTTTTAGGTTATAGATACACAACCCAAAACATCATTCTGATCTTAACCATTTTGTAAATAAATAAAACCTGATAATAAATTAAACAAAAAGAATAATAATATTTAAATTGACATGAAAATTAATTTTAGGATGTTATAGAACTAATATCATTTTATTATTTTTGTTTTAGATAATTTGAGGATCTAGAGGAGACATAAGGTAAGAGATTTTCGTTTAAAACATTATTTAAATTTTTTTAAACTCTATGTCATATATACTATGGTTATTTTTAATGATTACATAATTATTTATTCAGAAAATGTTTTTAATGAACATTTTTACTGAATTCTCCTTTTTTTACAAAAGTTTTAAAAGTTATCTTTTTAACATTTTTTTTGGTTTACTTTTAGCTTTTTTAAAAATCTCAAAACGTTTGTATTCTAACATATACATATTGACCTCATTTTCCTACACTATAATCCATTATTTTCTATACATATTCCTCTATAATTTTTGTTTGGTTTTTGAATAATATATTATTCCCCCTTCTAGGAATTTTCATTCTTAATTGTTTTTTAATAGGAATAAATATTTCATTGTATGTTTATATGTAAATTGAAAGAGATTTTCTTATTTGTTCAAATGAGTTGTTTTAGTTTTTAATAAAAAAATTAAAGGAATGTAATTTTTTTATTCTTGATACGGTACATGATAATTATTGATGATGGTGGGTGATCTGGATATATATGTTATAAAATGGGTGAGCCTGATACTGCTTGTATGATGGGTGAGCATGATATAGATCTAAGATTCATTTGATATTTTTTCTTGTCTTCAAAATAATAAAGGAGGAAGACAATAAGAGGGGAATCTATAGTGGATTTGGTGGATCCCAATTATATCTGACAGAAATGAACACAAGTTATGAATATAATAATTTATAATTCCTTCAAGGGTTTTAACTATATTTTATGGGGTTTTAATATATTCTTTAAGAAATAAGTGACTTCACAATATGGATAGGATTTATTTTACATTCCCAAAGAATTGTGTAAAAAATCGAAAAAACATTATTTATTTTTAGGTATTTCATTAGGAAAATAGATTTCATTCATTTATATCTCTTTCTATGATTTTTTTTATCATCCCTTGTTTTTAACTGTTTCATTTAAATTTTTTGGATGAGTAGGAAAAAATAATAAATCAAGTTGAAATTCATAAATATTTCTCATAAAAAGAAATCATATTTCATTTTTAAAGTTTTATATTATAGAAAAATGGATATTGAGTGGAGGTTTCCACTTTGTAATATGTGGGTTTATTATTTAATTTTGATTATCTAATTATCTAAAAATATAATATTAAAATATTTTTATAAATGGAATAATGTGAATTATTTTTTAAAAACATAAGAATATGTATGAATTAAGATAGAGTCCTTATTCTCTCTCTCTATCTCTATCTTAATCTCCTTATATAACTCTCCCATAGATATTGAATAGTGAAGGGCCACTTAACCTTATAGTGATTGGTTGTAAGTGATTGTAGTTGGAAACGATGACCTGGGTAAGGGCATTTGAAATCCCTTATAAGATAATTATAGGGAGTCCTAGGAGGTTTACAATAGTAGTGGTGAGAGTCTATAATATTGAATTTTATTTTTAAGCTTCATGATTATTTGAATTTTCCCATTTTATTGAAAATTTTTGATTTAATTATTTCTATTGGACTGGAAATTTATTTATTATAGAACTAACCACCACATAGTATATAGATTCATTGGGCTAAAGCCTATCTATTATTTGAGGAGAATTAGTGGTCCACATCTTCCCATCCTCGAGCAAGAAAAGTTATGGAAGCAAGTTGTTTTACCTTACCCTACATAGTATTTCATCTAAAAAGACCTTCTATATGGGTATAAAGGTTTACTAAAAAACTAGTTTCTTCTTAAAATCTTGATGTGTATGTAGGATCCCCCCCCCCTTGTGGGAGAAAATCACACTCCATGAGGGGATGTGTAGTGTCTAGTCGATTCTACATTGAAACAACCCATCCCTAAAATGGGGTATGTGTGGTGGAAAATTCCACTACATTTCCACATCGGGGTGGATACACACTAGAAGGGAATTTTTTTTCATACTTTTTAGCATCATATGGTACACCCTAAGGGTTTACATGGGTCATGATATGAGATTTATTGAGAGTTTTTCACACCTTTTTACCCAGGGATTTGAATTTTATTAGTGAGTTATTACTTTTTTTTTGTTTTTTTTAGGTGGAATGAAATAGTGATATCCCCTTCTCTGTTTGAAGCTATTTACTCCAATAGTGATGTAAAGATGAAAATTTATATATCCCATAATATTATTTTATAGAGAATTGAAAGACACCATAGACATGGGGTGTGGCTCATCTATACTAATAAATGGGTTGGGAACTCCGTTTATCAATCATTTTATGATAATGCATGGGCCCCTTACAATGTATTTAGATACATGGAATTTTATGTAATGCTATAAAACATGAGTTTTTCTTGTATAGTGATTTATCAATAATTCATATACTTTGACGAGATATGATATTGATATAGTTGATCTATAATGATTAGGATATCATTTTTTTATATTCATCCCCATGTGTACCTAGGGTGGGGTTTGTGAAGGTGGTCATGAGATGAATGATTTTTTTGTTGGACCTTGGTATGCTTTGACCTCATAAAAAACCCCGATGTATAATAGTGATAAGTTTGAATTACTTTACATGATCAAGAGAATACTATAGAAGAGAGATTACACCTCTTATTATATGTAGTCTTACCATTATCCTTTAATAGAATCCTTGAAATTGGTTATTATGAGGAAAAAAGTTTTGTTATATCATGATATATCACTCCCTAATATGTTCTATCATTGATGAGGTTTTTTCACCATTTGTTAATATATTTTGTACTCACTTCTAGGGTGATGTTTTTTCCAACATATTTAAGAATAGGGTTCAATAAATTCCTTGGTAGCTGTGTTTAATGATGGATCATGGACTCATGTTTTGTGTAATGGGTTAGCGAAATCCCTCATTGGGAGAGGTATGGGTCGACCATATATAGAGTGTGGCTAAGGTTCATAGTTGTGGATTCACCATGCATTGAGATACTTGACCCCATTTACTAATCATGTTAGAGTTGGAGGTTCTGTATTTTTTCATGATTTTTGGGGACTAGTTCTAGTATTATTATTCTTATGATTCAAGGAATCTATTAGGTTTATTTTTCCAACTTCATTTGAAACATTTCATGGGTTTTGAGAAGCTATTTAGTTAGAATATTTTGAATCCTATAAAGGTATATTAGATTTCCTCTAAATAACACCCTTTAACTTTTGGTATAAAATTTTTGGGATCTTATGACATACCTAGGTTCTTTATCATAAAATATTATGTATGATTACTTTTAATTCAACTTTTCCATTGAGTTTATTTTTTATTCATTTTGCTCTATTATTTATAGGTATTATTCTTAGGTATATTAATACCCACCCTTGTATGAGTGTTTCCACCACATTTATTTTTCTTGATGCCGATGATATGTAGTTTATTATTGATCATTGAGGACATAGAGTAGATAGAGGTAGCACATAGTCTTTTTGGTAGTGATGGATATCACTTGTGTTTCTATTGAGAGTTCTATGATGAGGATGAGTCTTTTCACTTCGTTTTGAAATATTAATGCATTGATATCCTTGGCCTATTATATTTTACTTTATTCTAGTGGTTTTACCTTATACCTTATAATAGATTTGATTTGTTCCATTCACATTATAATATATTTAATATATGAAATTTATCATTTTTAAAATCCTCTATGTTGTGAATATGCATTGTTCTTTATAGGTTCCTAGGTTAAGTCCCCCCTTGGCGTGTAATGAAATATTGTTTCTAATCACCAACCCCTAACCTATTTGAGTTCATATTGGGGTGAAACTATTTTCCTAACTAATAATACAAGTGGTCCTCTTGTGTTTCAGGTCATCAAAAATCATATGAGTGTGTGATTTGATTCATACTTTTATACCTATGGCAATGCAATGGAAAATTTTCAAAAAAATGAAAAAATGAGAAGGATGATTGTAGGGTCCTGAAAAATCCACAAAGGAGAATGAGAATACCCTTTAATCCAAGGGATATTCCACCCAATTTCCCCTAAAAGAATTAAGAAAGGTTGGAAAATACTCAAAGGATGGACCAAGACGAACTTGTCCACGGACTGGTCCAATGATAATGCCACACGGCTCGTTCCGCGAAGTACGCCCTCCGTGGACCGTTGTCGGTCGCGGAATGAAGGTAGAGATCCTCCGCGGGCGCGAAGCAGGACGGGCGCCAGACCGGTCCACCGTCACGAACCTCCCCAGCTGTGAAACGCGTCGACTGGCCCGGACCGCATCCACTGTCGTTCGCGGAATGGGGGTGGAACCCTGCGCGGTCGCGAAGCACTCCTCGAGCTCGTTTGGTTCGCAGGGGAGATGCGTTCATTGCCCCCCCGGGTTGCAGATTTACCAAGTCATCCGTAAACCTGTTTTTTGGTCATGGGCCTCCAAAAAAGGTGCCACATGACCACAGATCCATCCCTTTCCCCACACTATAAAAGGAGACTGAGGGGGAAGAGAAAAGTATGATTCGAGGAGATCGACCATATTCGGGTGGAAGGATTTCTAAGGAAGGAGCTTAGGATTTCGCAAAAGGCGAAGTTCCAGTCCGCGAACCAGAAAAAGTATGAATTTGGAAGCGAATTAATAAGGGACCAAAAACGCATAATAATTTGGTGAACTGTAAACTTAAAATAACAAAGAAAAGAAGGCCGTGAACAATGGAACCTCCATGGATGCACTCCCCGCGGACCAGGTAGTTTATGCCATTTTTCCGATTCATCGCACCGCGTAGCACCCTCCTACGCGGGCGAAGCCCAGACAGATGAACCCCTGACCGGCACCGCCCTTGGTCGCTACTGCTTTCCTGGATCCCTCCGCGTAACAGCCTGGTACGCGAGCCAAATCCGAATCTGCGAACCAACCTTGTTCACGGGATGCCTGCCAATACGCGAACCACCCTGGTTTGCGGGATGCCCGCCAATCTGCGAACCACCCTTGTTCACGGGATGCCTGCCAATCCACGAACCACCCTGGTTCGCGGGATGACCATCAGTCCGCGGACCACCCTGGTTAGCGAACGGCCTCTCCAGCAGTGTAGCACCTCCCTACGTGAAGGGCGCCACCACTCATACATGTGTGTGGACCCCGAGATACTTCGGAGTTCCCATTCCCCGAGCCGGATAAAATCCTCCCAGTCTGGTCGGATCCTCCGCAGCTCCCTCATTTCCCCATTCATCAGCCCCGAGACGAAGCCTATGCCAGAGCCCCCAGACCAATGTGATATAACCATCAGGCGCATCAACACGCCGTTTTGAGTTCACATACCCATGGTAATCAGGGGCGAAGGGTTTTCCCCAGCCCTTGAGTGGATTCCCAAATCATTCCTAGGTTCACATTCCCAGGGTAATGCGGAGTCCGAGCCCGGGAGTCCCCTTTTTTCCCCTCCACTTGTTAGGACTGGGGCGGTTCTCCCCTCCTCGAGGACTGGCGGGATACCCATTAGAAGAAATCCCCCATGCACCTCCGTACTTCCCCACGGCCTTGCCCAAGGAAGGGCGTAGTGGGGAAGGGTGATGCTCCGTCCTTCATTGGGGTCAAGTCCCTCTCCAGTTGTGCATTGTCGCCTAGGACATCCACATCGGAGTAAGCCCCGACTTTCTGGGTCTCCTCTATGCATAATCCCCTCTCCACTTCCCACGGATGCACCTTTCGCAATGTGATCATCTGGTCCCTGATACCTCTTGTTTCTCACACCGAGCATAACTCACGTGGGCTTAGAGTTAGCATCGACCATGACATCCTCTTATGGGACTCCTCAGAGTGTAAGCCTCAATCCATTAATCTGGGCCTCCTTAGAGTGTAATCCCCAAGATCATGCAAACTATGAGGACATTGATTCCCTATCACAGGGATATGTAGGAATCCTCCATGAGGTTCATGACCGATCACAATCGGACCCCCGGGTCCACATCCACGTCGGCTCTCCAACACTCCTATTCGAACTACGTGGACTTTGATCCCTGTCTCCAAGGTAGGGTATATAGGATGCCTACCTGAGGTTCAAGCCCAACAACCGGTCGATCAGACTATCTTCAGGTCGGGTTTACCGCACCACTCCAAGGGCCGCCTCAATGAGTCCAGACTCCTTGGGGTCATTAAACCAATGAGGGACGGTAAGCATCAGGAATTAATGATTCTGAACCCCTACGTCCATCTGACCATTTCCAACTAGGAGAAATTCAAGCATACTATGCTTGGGTATAAACCAAAGATTCATGAACATATGAACACGTCTTAAATCTATAAGAGAGTCCTGTAACAGGCAATAATTCCCCCCAAAAGGGTACGATGAGCCCGAATTCCCATCCTCTTGACCAATGTGAGTTCTTAAACGTCACTGGTCAAACCACCCAGCGAACGCCTGCCTTTGGAATGCAGGTCCACATATTACTGGATATGGAACAGTTGGGCGTTTCGAGGCGGAAAATGGTGCACACGATATGAGTGATTATGAAGAACCCAACCTTCTCTAATCAACCATAGGGTAGCACACATTTCTTCCCCATGACCCCGTCATGAACCGCGAGACAAAAAATGGTGAACCTAACGTGAATCTTTAACCAAGCATGACAGATTTAACCTAATCCCACCTTTTACCCCCTTTATACTCACAATGAGGTCCAAGAAAGGTCATTATTTACGCATGGGGTTATGAGATGCTGCTTTGACAAGTCTGATATATGTATTTGTTAAAATATTTTCTAGGTACCACTCAGAACTCCCTTCGATCCAATGGATTCATGAAGGAACTCAGTGGCGTGTGCTTCCAACTATGAAATGACTGGACTTCCTCACCAACATAGGACCCTGTCACCTACCCAGCTTCTTCAACACTGGGTCTCGGATGTGCTGATATGAGAGTTCTACATGAAAGGTACTCTCCCAATGGTGGGGCTATCCATGAACACCCTCCAATCTGCCAGGACTCGTCGGTCACCTGCCCAGCAGCGACCGCAAAGGCAGATCCATACGGCTGCTTTTGCTGTCTCCAACCGTTTCGGGAGTCTATTCCTGGAACAGGACAATGCGTACCTCCCTTAACTTAGGGAGGCAGATGAGGTCAACATTGAAGACTTCATCCCCACCTAACGGGGGTTCCACTCCAAGTCCCCCGCCAGAATATGTCATCTCGGTCACGCCGCGACTTAGCAGCCTCACACCTAGGAGGATGTAGCCCCGAGGATCCAGGCCCACACTCCCCTAGCTTCAGCCCCTCGGACCGCCCGACGAGGGTGGAAAACATACAACCAGGGACAGATCATCACCCTTTTCCCCAAAGAGGAGATCCACTAGCCAGTCACGGAGACGCATCACGAACAGGCACATACACCTGTTCGCTCCTCCAAAGCCCGCCATCCAGACGTGACAACCCGCCATCTAGACATGGCAGCATCATATGAGCAGGCATGCATCCTCGCCGAGCTCCATCAAGCCCGTCGCTCACACATGACGACACATACTAGACATGCACCTCTCCCTGCCCAGGGTCGTGAATCCCACCAACCCGACATGGTGGTGACCCAGCATCTGCAGGACCAACTTCTAGAATATGCTCTTGACGCCTACCGTCCCGATATGGTGGCAATCAACAAAGCCTGCAACCTAGATGTAGTGGAAACTCGTAGGCGGGCATGTCTCCCCACCAATAAAGGGCACCAACTCGATACGGTGGGAAACCAACATATGCAAGGACATCTCTCTACAGATGCAAGTAAAGTCCGCCATCCCGATGCGGCAACAGACAGAGAGATAAACCGACATATCCCGACCTAGGGGTATATTCGTTCCCCTACCCCGACACAGGATAATTGTCAGTAACCATTGACCATCGGAGGACCAGAGCATGATATTCTTACTCCGATACCGGAATGGGCCTTAATACCATTCCATCCAAAGATGTCTCTTTGCATATCCTATAAATGATAGAGGAGCAGGTAACGATCCCAGATCATATCTTAGAGACTTGCCAGAGTGTAATTTCATCAGCGACAACAGCAAGGACTCAGGACCGTGAGCCTGTCT
Source organism: Viscum album (assembly GCA_963277665.1). Taxonomy (NCBI): domain Eukaryota; kingdom Viridiplantae; phylum Streptophyta; class Magnoliopsida; order Santalales; family Viscaceae; genus Viscum; species Viscum album. The sequence continues at coordinate 643,823,600 of OY728160.1, forward strand.
CCCCAATTGAGGCGACTCATCTAAGAGATGATATACCTGCCTCGGAGCAGATCTGCATCCCTGCTTCAATCCAGGAGGGTTGCTGGCTATATTCCGCAACACAAGGGCCACGAGATCAAGCAGCTTCACTCGTTCCTACTGGGGGACACCCTTCCATCCCGGTCGATGCTCCAGAACAGGCATATATCCCTGCTAAAAGTTAAGATGTTCTTCTGCGTATTCCAGAAATATCACGAGACCCAGTTAGACTGGGACCCAAAGGTGAAGGTCATTGTCAATAGTAGATGGTCCCCACTACCTGTAAGAAAGCACCCCGAACTCGCCGAAGGCATCCGGAAAATAAAGAGTGGGTTCATGACTCTGCTCTGCTGGAAGCTGGGGTTCCCAATGCCACTAAGCGCATATCGATGGATCCAAACCCTACCCACCCATTACCATATTATGGGAGTGGCAGTAGCAGTTGTGAAGGTCCTCCCTGCAATCTCGCTACTAGCATCTCTGATGATCCTCCCCAGAGCACCCGCGGGGGCATCCCCCGCAGGCATATAATGATCAATCACGAGAGATCCTCTTTTGATGCGAGTCACAGAAACCCTCCATGTGACCAGATGATCGAGTAGAAATAATGTCCTCCACTTGCTGTGGTCCACCCTAAAGGTCCTCCCTGGGGTATACGCTGCAAACACTCTACATGTAGTGGGACCACAGATTATGATAGTAGTCCTTGCTATCATAGTCTCAACTGCGGAGGCCCTCCCCGCAGTGACGTCTCATCATGACAATAAGGCCCTATCCTTGTCGTAGCCTACCCTGAAGGTCCTCCCCAGGGGTTACGTTGCAATGACAATCCACGTAGCCGGGCATCAGTTCACGGTGGTAGTCTTCACCACCCTGATAACGGAGGTCCTCCCCGTAGAGACGTCAAGCAACGAGAAGGCCCTCCCCTGGTTGTAGTACATTCTAAAAACCCCTCCCCAGGGTGTACCCCAGTGATATTCTCCCTGCGGCAGCTGTAATGGTAGTCCTCGCCATTGCAGCAGCTGTGATGGTAGTCCTCCCCACCATGACCTCCATTGTGATGGTCCTCCCCGCAGTGGCCCCAAGCAACGAGAAGGCCATCCCCTTGTCGCAGTGTATCTTGAAGTCCCTCCCTAGGATGCACATCGAACATCAAACCATGATGTTCATCCTCACCATGATGGCAGTTGTTGCGAAGGCCCTCCCCGTAACAATGCTACACAGCCAGAAGGTCCTCCCCTTACTACGACACGCCTTGGAGGTCCTCCCCAGGGTATGCACTACAAAAGTCCTCAATGCAGTGAGGCGTCAAGCAGTAATGGTAGGACTCGCCATTATGAATTTCATTGAAAAGGCCCTCCCCGTGATGACATATCATATTGACAAGAAGTTCCTTCCCAGCCAAATCAGGCACAGACAAGCCCTCTTATGTTGAGGAACTCAGAAGGATGGGATCAAGCATGTCGGATTCCCAGTCAATCGGTAACGACAACCTTCTTCAATCGAGAGACGTTCTGGTGCCACATTCATCTTCCGAACCACCTTGGAATCACCCACATGACAATTCAATACCTACCAGTCCCACAGCCTCCGACCACCCCATTAACGAGCATCTCAGTTGGGATGACTAGGTAGAGGAATCACTAGCGGAGGAGTATGCCGAAAATTTTCACCTGAGGAAACGACTAGCCATGGATGATATACCAGTTATGTTTTGGCCCACGACCACCTCTCAGTTCGACATACCCAGAGAGTTGTCGAAATAATGCATGCACGGCATCTGCCAAAATATACGGACAACCCTCCGCCGGCTAAAATCAAGATTCCTTCCCTACAACGGGTATGTAGACCATGTCATGGAAATAGAAGACCTCCTACATCACATCGACCTGGAATCTCTTCCGTCGGCACAACAACAGTAACCTGAGAAGTGCAAAGGAAACATGGAGATAGCCTGCCTCCGTGTGCTGCACCAATTGCATCGCCTCATCGGTGATGATCCGGTAGGAGTCCATGTTAGGGGATGGGGGAAACATGAAGCTCTACATTTTACTCGACTACCCGCCCAGATGAACCCGTTCGGTATGGTGTCTTGCAACGTCATCACGTCAAGACGACAATCGAGTGGTCTCCCTATTCTCGAAAGCCAACACACCCAATAGAGTCAGGCCTTGAGTAAGTCCCAAAAGCATGAGGTCCGACAGGAACAATCCATTCAATAACTCTTGAATCAGGCCACCGAGAGCATAAAACAGGCCTCTTGTCTAAGAGAGGCCAATCCACGGTCATTGTCTGCCTCCCTAGAAGGGATTGATTCACAGAAGAATGCGACACCAAACCCAGTTCACCCCCAAATGAGGGAATGTGAGATCAGGCAGGTCGTGATAGCAGCAACAACTACCACAATCCAGGGTCAACCCCAGCCTGCAGGGCTGGGGCATTTTAACAACAAATGACCCCTTAAGACCAATAAAAATGAGAAGAGACTCAACGTACAAGGAACATAGCCAACCCCAGCCCTCAGGACTGGGTGCATTTTTACCTCCTCAACAACAAACTCCCCCACAAGAATCAGTATTCTCTCGTCTAGGGGGGAAAGTCAGAAGAGGCGGTTCTTGCCCTATCCCGTCGTTAGAATCATCATCCCCTCCAAGAGGGAGGCGTACCATAAGGGTGAATCAAAGAAATATCCATGTCACCCTTCGTCAAGGGGTCCAAAGGCCATCCCGGGACATGAAAAGGATGTCCAGTAAGAGAAGCGGGAGATCCTTTTCCTATTTGGAAGATGAAATCTTCTCCACCCCGCAATATGCATCAATCAACGCCATAGAGGCTAACCCCATGGGTAACGTCGAAGATGATGCAAATCCGGATGGATCGAGAGATGATGGTTCTGGTCAGGCTGCAACCAACAACAAAACACCAGGTGTTCACACCCGGAACTAGGGGGACACTCTAAACACAGCCTCCCCTTCAGCTAACCTTCCTTTGCTAACCCTGTGAGCTTCCAAAAAGGATAATAATAAAGGACTGGTTTCCCTTAACCCGACTCCTTCTCTCGATAAAAACGAGCCACTTATGCTCGAAGAGAGATTCGCTCGACGGGAAGAGGAAGTGATAGAATTGAGGTGTCTTAACGCCGAGCTACTCCAGAGGAACCGTCTTATTAAAAGCGTGTCCCAAGAGGAGCCACATCATTCAATCCCGGTAAGTGAATCTCAAAGACCATGGTTTTCCCCAGCAAATGAAGCACGGTCAGGGCTCCCGTCTAACGAGGTGCCCAACCCATCCATCTACCTAAACGTGGATCCGAATGAATACCAAGACTTCCTCCACTCAGGAAGAAACCAGAGTGAGTACATCTGAACCCTCTGAAGGTGTCACAAATGGCACATGCACCTACGGTGCCATCCGAGCTGGATCCTCAAGAAATGCCTCGGGCTACACCTGCCCCGGACTAGGCCCAACAAGATGTAAAACAGGGTCTCACCAACACCATCGAGGCACTAACAGCTCGATTAGAAGAAATGGAAGGTCTACGCGCTCTGATTCATCCAGAGCGGAAGCCCTACCCGGATAGGGTGAGAAATACTCCACCTCCACCCAATTTGGGAGCCCTGTATTCCCTATTTTCAATGGATCAGGCAATTTGGAATAGCATTTGATGCACTACACGTCTTATTGCAACTCTATGATGGGAAATCTGGAACAAAAAGAAGCAGTGAAACTCAGATGCTTCATACGGACCATGCAAGGGTCCACCTTCATCTTGTATACAAGTCTTCTAGCCTAGTCGATAAAAAGCTGGGAAGACCTTCGGGAACAGTTCCTCTTCCACTTCAGCTCCACGTTTCCTAAAATAATGGTCAGTGGCATCATGAACTGCAACTAGAGGGAGAACGAGAGGGTCTTAGATTTCATCGCTAGATGGAAAGGTCTGACATAATCTCTGAACATGCCAATGCCTCAAGATGAGTTGCTCACCATATGCATCGACAATCTTTGAGATGAGCTACAAACTCTTCTCATATCGGTGAAGTGCACCACTGGCTTCCTCCATCTCTCGGCCAGTGCCCAAATAATCGAGGACTCCCTATAGTGGACCAATTTAATGTATTGAATAGCCTCACAGGATCCTGCAAAGAGAACAGTTAGAGCTGAATCGTCCTCTGTCACGCTCATGCCAGCCCTTATGCCTGCTCCACCACCCATGCCTCCACCAAATCGCCAAGGCTCCCCTATATATCAGCGGCCACCTCCGCCCAGGTGGGATGATCAGAAAGGATTGAAGGGGAACCAGTTTGAGGAATGAAGACATAAATTGTACTCATTCAGAGAGGACCAAGTCCGCGGATACTTCATCGCTGCCATGAATTGCAACTTGCTTCGCCTCCCCGGAGCTGAGGAAACCCGAAGAAGTCAGCCGTGATGGCAGGACAGACTATTGTCCCTCCCATAGAATGTTGGGGCACAATATACGTGAATGCTTCATTTTCAAGGACCTCCTGCAAAGGATGGTAGACTTCGGGCAAGTCGAGATGGGACTACCACCGACACATGTGACATATATTTCTACCACTAGCTCCGACGAAGGGTAGGGGTGGCTAGAAGTCACCAAAAAAAAGGGTCCGAAGTTTGATAACTGGATGACTCGGAAGACTATTTATCTAGCCCAGGTCATACTCCGAGCTCAACTACAATAGCCGATGTCACCACCAATAGCCCCTGATGCCGCACAGTCGACAATATTGGCCTCACAAACCTCTATGATCCGGTCATCAATGTGTAATATAAGAGGGAGGAGACATGCTCAAGAGGATTAGTCTGCGACGAGGGCAAAGGTATCCCCGACGCTCTCATATTTCATGCCCTCAAATTTGGCACTAGAGGCACCGACCCACCAAAAAGCACCATCAGGGACATCCGACCAGGTTGACCTGTTAGAGGATGAAGATCCAATATTTGGTTACATCAATGTCATCCATCTTATGGAATCGATAGCTGACAAAGGGTATGGTTATGAACCCAAGTCCCCAATACGAGGAGCAGGGATGAGGAATCGCAGAGGCAGTGGATATCAGGGAAGGAACAATCATGCCCAAAACCAACCCTACAGTTGGAACTCGACTCGAACCATTAATATCGCGGAAACCCGTGGGAGAGCCCTTCAACGGACTCAACAGGAGAAAGAACATCCCCCACCTTCACAAGTGGCCACTCTGCCCCCGTCATTGTGCGGTACCCATCAGAGGTGGAACAAGTGTCTAGCCACCTAGTGCGCACAAACAGACCGGCCGGGCAGAGTCCCCAAGAACCTGGGGACATCATCGACATCTTACCCCACATCTGGTCCTCCTCATCACATATTCCAATGCCCAAGCTGCCTGCTAAAATTCTCCCACCAATGGAGAAGCGTCAGCCGCTGGAAAAGAAATACGACATCCTTATGCAGCTGGCGTCGGTACCAGCCAAACTGTCGATCCTGGATGCCTTGAGTTTCTTAGAAGACATCAGGGAGGCACTTACAAAAGACTTGATCAGCCCCCATGAGTTTCCAACCGAGGTAGCCGCCGCCGAAATTTACTAGACAGAGACTGGCTCAGATGAATGTAATGCGGTGATTTGCTTCACCGATCAGGATGTAGTTGCCATCATGAAAGGACAAATCAAGCCAATATATGTGTCTGACACACTAAATGTCGTTGAAATCCGCAAAGTCATTATTGACAATGGCTCTGGAGTTAACCTCCTTCCCCTAAAGACACTCCGTATGCTGGGCCACAGTGAGGATGATTTAATACCCTCAGGAAAAACTCTGTTGGGTTACGAAAAGAGAGAGAAGAAGCAAATGGGAAAAATTAAGCTAAAGACCCAATTTGGAGACCTCATGGCCTACTCGGAATTCCTGGTGGTCCGACAGAACACAACATTCAATGCCCTGCAGGGAAGGTTGTGGATCCATAAGCACTTGGCCATTCCTTCATCCTACAACCAGTTTTTTATGTACTGTGTCAATGGAAAAAGTGGGACATTACACACTGACAAGGCCCCTTTAGTGCTCTCCAAGTCACATTACATTGATGCTGGGTTCTATGAGCAAAAGTGGAAGAAACCTTTGACCGATGGTGTTGAATGGATCCCCGCTCCAAAGGGTCTCGAAATGGTTCCTGACGACCCCCTCAGACAGCTTGGGAGAGACTACGTACTACCCATCAACCATGTTGAGAGTAGGAGTTCAAGTTCAGACACACACTCAAAAGTCTTCATGAATTCATCCATAATAGCTGATCATGACGATGCATGAACATCCTCCAACCCACAATCCAGGGATGAATACTTGAGAGGGGATGCCCACGATGCCTCACCCTCAAACCCCAGAGAGCCCGGGCCGGAAACTCTCCCCCCCGTCCGATCAAGAAGACAAGGATTTGGGAGAAGAGGAGGAGGAGGATCTCAAAGATGCACCTCCCTCATTGGAGGAAGGAATCTCCACCACGATGGATGAGATTAGGGAAATAAACCTGGGTATCGAGGAATATCTAAAGGGCCAACTATCATTAGTGCAGCCATATCCCCCAAGGAGCACGAGGCATATACCTCTTTCTTGAGGCAACATCAGGATGTCTTTGGCTATAATTACACAGAAATGCTGAGACTCAATCCCGAAGTGGAAAAACACTACCTAGGTTAGACAGAAGACCATCGGGGCTATAAACAGGCCACCCGAAGGACATACCCCTCGCATGATACCAAAATAGAGGCTGAAGTCTATAAGCTATTTAAAGAAGGATTCATTCGGGAGGTCCAGTACCCCATCTGGCTGGACAAAATCATCCCCATCAAGAAAGAGAACATAAAAATCCACACCTTCATTGATTTCAGATATCTCAATCGGTATTGTTTGAAAGATGACTTCCTGGTCCTGATCACCGAGTTGTTAATTGATTAAACAGTCGGGTATGAGGCTCTATCCTTCATGGACGTCTATTCTGGGTATAATCAAATCATGATGTCCCAAGAAAATTAAGAAGCCACTGCCTTCAAGGCCCCCAAGGAGTATTATACTACAGGGTCATGCCCTTTGGCTTCAAGAATGATGGCGCCACATATCATCGTGCCATGCATCGTATCGTCAAATCATTCCTGGGGAGATCTGATGAGTGCTATGTGGATGACTTGGTGGTCAAATCCAGAAAACACTCAGATCAACCGTCAGATCTTGATACTATCTTCAAAAAACTTCGCCAACACAGTCTGAAGATGAATCCCTTGAAATTCCCCTTCAGTGTTACCTCAGGGAAATTCCTTGGCTTCGTCATATGACATCGGGGCATTGAAGTTGACCCTGAAAAGACAAATTCTATCCTTGACATTCCACCCCCCCCCCCCCGCACAATCTCACAGAGTCGAGGGGACTCCAAGGACTCCTGGCCTATATCAGGCGCTTCATAGCCAACCTGGATGGAAAATGTTTTCCCTTCACTAGGTTAATGAAGAAGGGAGTCACATACAAATGGGAAAATGACTGCCAAGAGGCATTCGACAGCCTAAAGAAGTACCTATTAAGCCCGCTGGTGCTCATGCCCCAGGTCGAAGGAAGACCTCTCATCCTATATGTGCTGGCCCTAGAGCGGTCACTGGGAGCCTTCCTCATGCAAAAGAATGACGCTGGCAGGGAAAAAAGTCTCTATTACCTCAGCCGAACCATGATTGATGTTGAGACTCGATACTCAAACATCGAGAAGTGTTGTTTGGCCTTGGTCTTCATTGTTCAGAAGTTGTGACATTATTTGCAGCATCATGAAGTCCATTTGGTCTCGCGTAATAACCCACTCATGTACATCCTCAGCCACCGATGCTGACTGGGTGCCTATCCCAATTGGAAGTCATCCTGTAATAGTTTTACATCCAGTTTGTGCCTCAAAAGGCCATCAAAAGCCAGACGTTTGCAGATTTTATGGCAGATCACCCTTCAATAGGGACCGCCGCACTGGACGTCGAGCTACCCGATGGAGACATCTTCGCGGTTCAAGAGGAGCTCCCAACATATGAAATGTACTTCGATGGCACATCCCGAAGCCCAATCAGTAAGAGGATGGAATACCCTAAATTTAACAAGGTGGGATTGGGAATAATACTCATGTCCCCAAAAAATGCAGTATTTTCATATTCCTTCCTCATGTCAAAGGGATGTACGAACAATGAAGCAGAATATCATGCCCTAATTGCAGGCCTAGAACTCGTACTCCAGGCACAAGTACAACACCTTAAGGTAAAAGGTGACTCGAAACTGGTCATTAAGCAAGTCAATGGTGACTATGCTATTAAAAAGGAGGATCTGATTCCCCTATTTGACCGTGTCATAGGGTCAATGGTGGAATTCTCCATAGAACCGACATTGACCTATATCCCCTGGTCTCATAATGCCCAGGCCGACACATTAGCTAATGCGACCACATCCCTAGCCGACCCAGACCGGGATGAAACATTAATCAGCATTGCTCGTCATCAAATGGTCTTGCCGTTTTTTCATACCAAGACGGAATAAATCAATGAAGTTATTCTAGTCCCTGAGCCATATGCTCCCGCCACCGGTTGGATGACCCCCGTTGCAAACTAACTTAAATGGGGAGAACATCCATCAGACAGGGCTGAACGAGAGAAAATATGGAGAAGGGAAATCAACTTTTTCCTATATGGCGGCACAGGTCAGCAAGAGGTCCTTTACAAACGAGGCCTCGATGGAATCCTCCTCTGATGCATTGATGGAGAAGAAACTGCTGCCATCATGACTGAAGTGCATGCCGGAGTATCTGAAGCACATCAATCAGGGTCCAAGATTTCCCATAAGGTCTGAAGGCTAGGGTACTATTGGCCCACAGTGGCACGAGTTTGCAAGCGCTTTACCGCAAAATGCCACTAATGCCAAATTCATGCCAACTTTATACACCAACCCCCAAAGTTACTTCATCAGGCCAAGTACTCCTGGCCATTTTCTGTCTGGGGAATGGATGTTGTGGGACCATATCGTCCCACCACAGCCAAACAGTTTAAGTATATCCTCACAACAACCGAATTCTTTTCCAAATGGGCATAAGCTGTACCCCTTGAGGAATTCAGGGCAAGAATCATTGTCAGCTTTGTGAAAACCAATATCATCACCAGATTTGGTGTCCCTCATACCATACTGATAGATAACGAGACCGACTTCTGCCCTGCTGAATTGGAGAAATTATACCAAGAGTACGGTATCAAGGCTAACCACTCATCCCCCTACCACACAGCGGCCAATGGACAGATAGAGGATTTCAATAAGACCATGTCCAAAATTCTCTAGAAAATGGTGGAAAAAGACAAGAAGTCCTGGCCGGATAAACTCCTCCATGCAATGTGGGCTTATCGAACCACAATCTACACCACTACTCGGGCTACTCCGTACTCATTAGTTTACGGAATGGAAGCAAACCTGCACATTGAGCTCCAATTACCCTCACTCCGTGTTGCCATTTGTAATCAACTATCCAACGACGAGTGATCAGAAAAGCGGCTAGGTGAATTGGAGCAGCTGGATGAGAAGAGGTTGCACGCATTGCCCCATCTGGAAGTATACCAGAACCGAATTGCACAAGCCTTCAATAAAAAGGTCCATCTTCTGTCCTTCTTGGAGGGATAATTGGTGTTGGTCCTCCGGACCCCGATGATACCTGGAAAGAAACCTCAGAAGCTGGAGCCCAAGTGGGAGGGGCCATATGTTATACACAAGGTCTAATCCAACGGAGCATATGCGCTGATCTCCATGGACGAGAAACTGACCACCACTCCTATAAATACAAGATTCTAGAAGAAGTATTTCGCATAGATGACTAAAATCAGTTATCATCCAAGCTGCAAGAACATAAACTGCCAAGCACCCAACGGTCCAAACTCTATTACCTCAAACTAAGAGTATTTCCTCCTTACCGCACGCCGTTAAACTGCATGGACAAGGAGTTTTAAAAATTCCCCTTTCCCCCATGTGTGGATCAGCCCAGTACGGGATGTACTCCAAATAGAACTACGTGAGGCGTGATTCCTACCCTTGCAGGATACATAGCGATGCCGGGATCCCCTACCGTGGCCTAGCCACTCCCAAATGGAATAAAATTTCTCCCCTTCCCCCATGTACGGACCAGCCCTGCACGGGGTGTACTTATTCCAGAGAACTATGTACTGCTTTATTTCTGCCCTTGCAGGATACATAGAGACGCCAGGGTCCCCTACCCCGGCCCTTCCATCCCTGAATAAAATTTAAAATTCCCTCTCCCCCATGTATGGACCAAACCTGCACGGGGTGTATTGTCTTCTAGAGAACTACCTAAGGCTTGATTCCTTCTCTCGCAGGATATGTAGTGACTCCAGAGTTCCACACCCTGGCCCAACCACCTCAAATGAAGCCAAAAATACCCCTTCCCCCGTACGGACTAGACCCGCATGGGGTGTTTTTCCCAAAATAACTACGTGAGGCTTGATTCCTGCCCTTGCAGGGTACGTAGTGATGCCTGGATTCTGTATCCTAGTCGAACCATTTAAAAAAATGCCACTTACCCCTGTGTTAGAACCAGACCTCCACGGTGTGTATTCAAAAAAGAACTATGTATGGCTTGATTCCTACCCTCACATGATATGTATCAACGCCAGGGTTCCACACCCAAGCTCAACCGTCCCCAAATGAAAGTTATAAATTCCATTTCCCCTGTGTATAGACCAAACCTTCACAGGGTATACTCCTCATCTTCACCACATGATGTTAAACTACACGGATAAGAGGATAAAAATGCCCTTTTCCCCCGTGTACGGACCAGACCTGCACAGGGTGTATTCCTCGTCCTTACCACACAACGTTAAACTATGTGGACTTCATGGAACTACACTCGATTTGATTCCTTCCCTCGGGGGATGTGTAGTGATGTCAGGGTTTCCCATCCCGACCCAACCATTCCCAAATGAAGATTAAAAAAAATCCCTCTTCCCCCATGTATGGACCAGACCGTCACGGGGTGTATTCCACATCCTTAACACAAGATGATAAACTACATGGAAGTCATCCTTACCCATGACGTTAAACTACACAGAAGTCATCCCCACCGCACAACATAAAAGTTGCATGGACTTCATCACGACCCACCCAAGATATATGAAAAAACGAGATGGAAATACTCCTTGCGCATTTGGATCCACCCTCTCCATACATCAGACTCCATGTCTCGGGTACTTATGGATCGTCATAATCATTCATGGCCATCGGGAGTGGAAAGCCATCAACCTGGGGACACCTTTTCATGAATATGCATACCATGCCCTCAGTGGCTCTACATATTGATAGCCTCTTTCCCATCTACCAAAGACAAGATTTCCTCTGGCGATACTCTTCCTAGCTCCGTACGCTTACTGGCCTCAGAGCCTCTGTATCATATCTCTCGATCCAGAAATTTATGGCGCATTGGTTTACAAGTTCATCCCCTTTTTCACATCCAAACATTTCTCGGGTATCCCTACCTGGTTAGACTATGTATCCGCCCGTTATTCACATGAATACTTGCATCGACGAACATCAAGCCAGGGCTAGGCTACTTTGACTACACATACAATTGCAGTGAAGATGTTTCTTGCATGCTCGGACTCCATTATCCCCATATGTCGAACTCTGTATTGTGAGCAATCTCAGGTTTTCATAATCATTCATGGCCATCAGAAGTGTAAAGTCATAGACCCAGGGACACCTTTTCATGAATATGTATACCATGCCCTTAGAGGCTCTGCATATTGATAGCCCCTAGCCCGTCTACCAAAGACAAGATTTCCTCAGGCAGTACTCTTTCTAGATCTATATGCGTTCCAGCCTCAGAGCCCCCACATCACATCTCCTGATCCGGGAAACCTCAGAGTTACAGTTTACAAACTCCATCCCACACCCTGTTCAGTGTATATCAGGGTGTTGTAACTCAGTTATCCTTCGAGTGACTGAAGCAACAACCACCCAATGGTATGAGCTCTATGACCACTAAACTATGAGTACTTCGTTCTTACCGCATGACATTAAATTGCATGGAGATAAGTTTCACCCCCATGAGCAAGAAAAATCATCACAGGGAGCTCTCTAAGCTTTAACAGCAACCAGGGCCGAATATGCCCGACATGTCCAGATCTTTTCTTACTAGATAACAGACATCGTGGGCCAGACAATTGTGGATCCTCATAACCATTCACGACCATCGTAAGTGGAAGGTTATCGACCCGTGGACACATTTGCATTACTATTCATACCATGCCCTCAGTGGCTCTGCATATTGATCACCCCTGGACTGTATACCAACGGCAATATTTCCTCAGGCGGTACTCTTCCTAGCTCTGTAAGCCTACCGGCCTTAGAGCCCCCATATCATTTCTCCCGATCCAAGAAGCCTTGCAACCATGATTTACACCAATCACCCCTCTCCACGTCTTGGGCGTGCCGAGATGTTTAAGCCCAGTTACAATTTGATCAAGAGTGGACTTTGCAACTATGTCCATACCACATGACATTAAACTGCACGAAACATCTTGGACGCTTAGCAAAAATCTGCAAAGACCAAGAATTAAACATTTAGGGAGATGCCTATACTTACAATCATTTTCACTGGTTTAAAAAAATGTCCCCGTCCTCGAGGTACGTTGTTAAACTGCACAACATCGAAAAATATGCCACCCTTCCTTGCTGCATGACATTAAACTGCACAACATCCTTTAATAATGGCCTTCGTCTTTACCGCATTACTTTAAACTGCACAGAAGCCGTCCTTACCGCATGATGTTAAACTGCATTGCCAAACCTATCATTGGTTCAGTAAGGAACGAAGGCTTTTCTCTGTTCCCCAGTGCATGGGTCAGACCGGCACAAACCACCATCTCGTACCAGCGTGAGAAGGGATGAATTCACCCATTCTCGGTAAAATTTAGCATAGATGTTTCTCCCATATCCTGGCACGCTCTCCTCATAAACCATACTGTGTACTCAGAAAAAGATTAAATCTCATAAATCACCCCTGGTGGTCCCGAATTTCAACTTCCCTGAAGTTGCTTGGCTATCGGGATAATGAAATCATTGACCCATGGACACCTTTGCATGAATATGCATACCATGCCCTTAGCGACTCTGCATATTGATCGCCCCCGACCCATCAACCAAAGGCAAGACTTTCTTCGGCAATGTTTCTCTCCGTACGCCTCTTGGAATCTGAGCCCTCATGTCCATCCTGAGATTCGGAAACCCTATGAGATACAGTTTACCAAACTCTTTCACAACCCTTCCAGAATATGTTGGAACGTCTCTAACAAGATTACCGAGAACCAGGAGAAGCCATTCCATTCCAGATGATGTCCCAACTACATGACTTTAAGCTGCACGAAGGTCCAACCCTCTTTTATGCTACGTAAATATGTAGACTAGAGACCTTGAGTCCACACTCCTGATTAATACAGATGTTCTCAAACCCTTTCAGATGTCACACGCCCTTTCTGAGCCACCCATACTGGTTTTCATAATTCCCCAAGCCACCCATGGTGGTTTCCATAATTCGGAAATCCATGAAGTCCTCAAGCCATCAGAAATAGAGATTCATTGACTTAAGGACACCTTTGAACGAATATGCATACCATGCTCTCAACGGCTCTGCATATTGTTCACCCCTGGCCCATCTACCAAAGGCAAGATTTCGTCAGGCGATGGTCCTCCTACCTCTGTATGCCAATACGGCTCCCATGCCTTAAAACATTCCCTGCATGTTGTTCAAATCTAAACGCCCCCACCTCCTATATGCGTCAGAAGGATATCAATACATCTTTTAATCAACAAAATCTCACTAGGGCCCTCGCCCCACCATATCTGGTCAAAGATGTTCGACCTAAAACATCAGTAATGATAGTCTTGACGATGGGACATTAAACCGCTCGCAAAAACAAAAAGAGGGACAAAACCTGTTAGGCCAAAAACATGAAAAGGGTGACCTAAGAAAATGTCGGGCCATACCCGCTGGGTCCACATGAAATGGGCCCAGGAAAAATTAGGGCATTAACAAGAAAAGACAAAAAATTTGTGGGGTTTTTCTACAAAACCCTAGAAACAGTCAAACTATGCTCACTAGATCCCATGGTCCAGGAAATATTTAGAGTTTGTTTTCATGAATTATGATTAACTCTGATCCAGTGAGTTGTTATTTACGCAATAATTTTTCTAGTAAACAACCATATTTTACCGCAACAAAAGATTGACATAGATTGTATTACATTTAAACAAAAAAAAAGCGGAGGATGTCCACAGGCTAGGGTCACTCCCTCACAAAAAAAATAGAGGGTTAAGCAAAACAGAGTGTACAATAATAGCTCTGACAGTCATAAAAAATCCTAGCTCGCCCCCTCCATTAGATCGACAACTGTGCGGCGAAGATTGTTGCATGTCTGCTCCAGCATGACCTTCTCCCTGGCATCAACCTCAGCCGCCGAACGAGTATGCTCCACTGTTGTTTGGAGATCGTTGATCCCTTTCTTGGTGACTTCAAGGCGACCAATCATAGTCGAAAATTGATCCCTCAGCATCGCTGCCCATAATTCACATTCATGCATGTCGGAGGATAGGATGGCCACCTGATCTCGAGAACTCACCTCCCGCGCTATCAGCTTATGGAGCTTTATCATGGATTCCTCCAGGGATCGGGCCCCACAATGAGTGGCAGAGAGGTGATAATGTTTGCGTTCAGTAGTGGAAATATCATCATGGGCCATGACAACCTAGAAAGCAAGAGAACGGAACTGCCAATAGTCAAAGACACCTGACCCCAAATCCAGGAAGATTTGTCCGAGATCTTCGGTTTTAGTTTCCATCTAAGATAGAGGAGTTTCAGAAAAAATCTTGCAAATACAGGGCCAGGCCCACCTGCGCACTGCTCGGTGGTCCTCCATGACACGAGGATCTTTGGTATCCTTTCTAGATAGCACATGAATGAAGTCTAGAATTGCGATCAGTACAGACATGTGTATGCCAGAAGATGGTTCTGATGTTGGAAGGTCTAATGATTCTGACCTTGGTTCGGGATTGGGAATGAAGTTGCTAAGTCCGGTATCAGCTGGTAAAACTTTAGGAATTGTCTTGTTAGGACCTGAATCCATGGGGTCATCCTCATCCACGTCTAAGAAGGTTTGGTCCATCTGAACATCGGCTGCAGAGGGGCTAGGAGAGGGAAATACCCAGAGTCTCTTTGAACAATGAGAAATCAGTTATTCCTCCCTTAGAGCCGATGAGGAGGGTGTAGTATGCACAACCGCCGTGATGACTCATGATTTGGGAACCTGCCACACAACCTTTTCCATCGTTCCATCCGGATAATGTTTTACCCACATTCTTGCGTACTCCAAGGATAGGCTGGCAGCCGCTCCTATGCCAGGGAAGAGAATGCTTGTGTCAGATCCCTCTTGCATCAGCATCAACCACCATTGATGGAGAGAGGCCGTGTAATGTCCTAGATCCTGAGGAGGGGGCATGGAATCTTGGAGTTTCATACACCCAAACTGGCGAGAGAAATGATGGGGGCGTACAACTCGCATAGAGAAACCCCGTCAATCTGCGCAGACAGAAACCCATCCCGTAGTGAAATCACATAAGAATGATCCTCCAAGCTCCCCCTGCAGTTGTCAACCACGACGTTGGAAGGATTTGGGTAGGGAGCGAAAGAAAACTGGGATAATTCACTCAGAAGCTTGATGATTTCATCAGAATTGAAGGACTTCAATCAAACCCCAGCTATATTGAGCAGGGTAGGCTGAATGGTAGGAAGTAGGATGATTGTGTTATGACAATACTCATAACAGTGGAAATGATTTTCTATCCAGCCGTATAAGAATTGAAATGTCCACTTAGATGGTAGGGTGGCCCGCCCTCCTGCATGTGGCTCATTAGTTCATAAATACGAGCCAAAGTGGGAATGACCATGTTCACAGGAAGACCCTTTGCCAACTCAACTACCATCAGCAAGGTGCAAGCTTTGACGCCCGTGTTGATATCCTGAGAAGGGAATATCCACCCGATCAAAAACATAGCAAGGAGACATACTATCCGGAGCATAGGCGACACACTGGGGCGTACCTCGTGACCCCATGAGAGGTAGTCGCCCGCTTCCAGAACCGCCCAATAGGAACCTAGGATGGTTCATGACTGTTGAGAAGGATGAGTCCTGGGGCACTTGATCTTCAGCACAGGACCAACGATGTTCATAAATAACCCTATCCAGGTGCTATTGGGAATAAGAGAGCGGGCACGCAAGGCCTGACCCAGTGACCACTCCTCCCTAACTAGCAGATCCCTCGCCAACGAAGGCACTTGTTCAACATCGTCCCACACATCAGGAGTGGGGAGAAATTCGTCATACATATCACTGATGATTAGAAGGCCTCCCAATTGGTAGATTTTCCACAATCTAATACCAACTTCACCATGGGCTAGGTGGAAAGTATTAGTGCTTGAACACCAATGACTAAGCCGGTTAGGAATGATCAAGGATGGGGGGTAAACATCGAACTGGGATGCCCACACTATGGAGTACATATTGACTACTTCGAGTGACTCGGGAGATTCCCGAAAACGATGATGGACCTAGAAGGCCCAAGCCCAATCATTTGAGAAAATCCCACCAGACCCAAGATCCCACCTAGAAATCCACCCCGCGTCAGGATCCACTCGAGCAAGGTTAACAATAGAGGGATAATTCTTGAAGATAGCTTCTCGAGAAAATTCTTGATTGCACTGATCGCTTTGGGTCCAAGCAGAGCCTCTCAAAATGAAAGCGTCTTTCAGATCAGAATCAGAGGTTATCTCCCCCAATGGGGTAAGGTTCCCCTGAACGAACTTTGGTAATGCTTCCAAGAAAGGTGACAGAAGACCTGAAAAGGTAGGAGGGATAAAGACATCATCTTGAAGACCGAAACTGTAAAGCGAAAGTCAATTTGATAGTGGATAACCCAAGAGCTCAGGAGAGAGAAAGTCCTTCAAGACACCATCGTTGGGAATGATGGACTGACTAGGGTCCTCTTTGATGCTCTTTACTCTATGAATCATAGTTAGACGTCTCCCTGAACCAATCGGGAGGGGCTCGGCTGCAGGCCTAGGTGCTGGCTGAGGGGGAACCATGTTTTCTCCCTGCATTATAGAAACCAGGAAAATGGTTAGTCCGGAATAATAATATCTGGACAAAAATACCAAGAATATGACAAAGGAGTCAAGAGGCCTTTGTGGAAAAGTCCTTGAGAAGGTCTCAAAAGGATGGTTCGCGATGAATGCATCCAGTGAACCAACCCTAAATGGAAGCAGTCCGAGGTACCCTGGCCCGCAGAGCATTGGCCAGAAAACCATGAACCACGTTGCTCCGTAGAATCTTAATTCCGTATTTAAATAATGAGGTTTGGAGGAATTAAGAAATTTTCAATGTCTGGAATATTTCAGTCTGCAGACTGTCAAAACCGCAGAGCAAGTTCCTACGCAGCCCGTCGTGACTTACTTTTTAATTAATTAAGAGTATTGGTTCGCGGTTGGGAGATTGGTCTGCGAAGGAAGGCGACTATGAAGGAGGAATGGTTCGTGGAAATTGAATCTTGTTCGCGGACGAGGCATTTTGTGAAGGAACGAGCACGTGGATACAAAAAGATAGAGAGATATGGTTTTTCAAAGAATCTGGTAAAAAAGAAAGGAAGGTCCCCCATATTTATAGGTGTGGTCCCCTACCAAGTCCACTCCCCTACGGCAAACCATCCATGTTTCAAGACCACTCTACATCGGAATGGACTCCTCCTCGTTCCGATCGGACCCCATTCCGATGGGGGGCATTTGTAGGGTCTTGAAAAATCTGAAAAGGAGAATGATAATCCCCTTTAATATAAGGGATATTCCACCCAATTTCCCCCCAAAATAATTGGGAAAGGAGGGAAAATACTCAAAGGAAGGGCCCCCATATTTATAGGTGTGGTCCCCTACTGGGTCCACTACCCTACCACAAACAATCCATGTTTCAAGTCCAATCTATATCGGAATGGCCTCCTCTTCGTTCTGATCGGACCCCACTCCCATGGGGGGAAATTGTAGGGTCCTGAAAAATCCGAAAAGGAGAATGAGAATCCACTTTAATCCAAGGAGATTCCACCCAATTTACACCCAAAGAATTGGGAAAGGTGGGAAAATACTCAAAGGATGGCCCAAGATGAACAGGTCCACGGACATGTCCAAAGATAATGCCACACGACCTGTTCTGTGAAGCATGCCCTCCGCGGACCTCTGTCATTCGCAGAATGGAGGCGGAGATCCTCCATGGGTGAGAAGTAGGATGAGCACCAGACCGGTCCACCATCACGAACCGCCCTAGCCGCGAACCGTGTCGACTGGCTCAGACCGCATCTGCTGTCATTTGCGAAATGGAGGCAGAACCCTGCGCAGCCACGAAGCACTCCCCGGGCTCATTCGATTCATGGGGGAGATACGTTCAATTCCCCCCGGGTTGCGGATTGACCAAGTCATCCGTAAACCGGATTTTTGGTCATGGGCCTCGGAAAAAGGTGTCGCATGACCACAGATCCACATCTTTCCCCACTCTATAAAAAGAGACTGAGGGGGAAGAGAAAAGGAGGATTCGAGGATATTGACCAGATTCAGGTGGAAGGATTTCGAAAGAAGGAGCTTAGGATTTCGCAAACCGCGAAGTTCCAGTCGGCGAACACGAACAGGTATGAAGATAGAAGAAAATTAATAAGGGACTGAAAACACATAATAACTTGGTGAACCACGAACTTAAAATAAGAAATAAAAGAATACCATGAACCATGGCCCCTCCGCCGATGCACTCCCCGCAGACCAGGGAGTTTATGCCCCTTTTCCGATCCGTCACACCGCGTAGAAGCCTCCTATATGGGTGAAGCACCGACTGACGAACCCCCGACCGGTGCCGCCCTCGGCCACCACTGCTCGCGTGGATCCCTCTGCGGACCAACCTGGTACATGGTCCGAACCCGAACCCGCGAACCACCCTGGTTCACGGGATTCCCACCAATCCGTGAACCAACCTGGTTCGCGGGATGCTCGCCAATCCGTGAACCTCTATGGTTCACGGGATGCCCATCAGTCCATGGACCACCCTGGTTCGCGGACGGACTCTCCAGCCACGTAGAACCTCCCTACCCATAGGGCTCCACCACTCCTACATGTGGGTGGCCCCCCGAGATCCATCAAAGTTCCTATTCCCCGAGCCAGATAAAATCCTCCCAGTCCGGACTGATCCTCTGTAGCTCCCTCATTGGCCCATTCATCGGCCCCGAGCTGAGGCCTCTGCTAGAGCCACTAGACCCATTTGATGTAACCTTCAGGCGCCTCAACGTGCCATTTTGAGTTCACATACCCACGATAAGTAGGGGCGAAGGGGTTACCCCGGCCCTTGAGTGGATTTCCGAAGCATTTCTAGGCTCACATTCCCACGGTGATGCGTAGTTCGAGCCCGGGAGTCCCCTTTTTGCCCCTCCACTTGTTAGGGCTAAGGCGCTTCTCCCCTCCTCGGGGAGTGGCAGGATACCCATCAGAATGAATCCCTGATGCACCTCCGTACTTCCCCACGACCATGCCCAAGGAAAGGCGTAGTGGGGAAGGGTGATGCTCCATCCTTCTTTGGGGTCATGTCCCTCTCCCGCTGCACTTTGTCTCCCTGTGCATCCACCTCAGAGTAAGCCCTGACTTTATGGGCCACCTCAATGCGTAAGCCCCACTCCACTTCCAACGGATGCACCTTTAGCGACGTGATCGTCTGGTCCCTGGTGCCTCTTGTTTCTCACACCGAGCATGAATCACATGGGCTTAGTGTAAGCATCGACCATGAAATCCTCTTATGGGCCTCCTCAGAGTGTAAGCCCCAATCCATTACTCTGGACCTCCTCAGAGTGTAATCCCCAAGGTCATGCGAACTACGAGGATTTTGATTCCCTACCACAAGGATACATAGGAAGCCTCCATGAGGTTCAAGCCCAGTCACCATCGGACCCCCGGGTCCACATCCACATCGGATCTCCGACACTACTATTTGAACTACGCTGACTTTGATCCCAGTATCCTAGGAAGGGTACGTAGGAAGCCTCCCTGAGGTTCAATCCCAACAACCGGTCGATCCGACCATCTTCATGTCGATTTTACCGCACCACTCCTAGTGCCTCCTCAATTAGTATAGACTCATTGGGGTCATCAATCCAATGAGGGATGGTAATCCTTGGTCATAAATGATTCTGAACCCCTGCATCCAGTTGACCATTTCCAACCGGGAGACATCCGTGGATACTATGCTTGGGTATAAACCAAAGATTTGTGAACATATGAACATGTCTTGAATCTATAAGAGAGTCCCAGAACAGGCAATAATTCCCCCTAAAAGGGTGCGATGAGCCCGAATTCCCATCCTCTCGACCAATGTGAGTTCTTAAGCATCGCTGGTCAAACCACCCAGCAAACGCCTACCTTTGGAAAGAAGGTCCACGTATTACTAGATATGGAATGTTGGGCGTTTCGAAGCGGAAAATGGTGCACCCGATATGAATGATTAAGCAGAACCCAACCTTCTCTAATAAACCGTCGGGTAGCGCATGTTTCTTCCCCACAACCCCATCGTGTACCGCAAGAAAATGATATATATCAATTTTAAATCAATATCCACTAATGTTATTGACCAAAAAAATTCCCAAAAATAATGATATAGATCATAGTTAAATTATGTGAATTAAAGATGTTCTTCCAACCATCATTATTTGATATTATGGTTTAGTTCATGGTTTAATTTGTATGGGAGATTCAATTTTGTATTCTTATAAATGTTAGATGGATTTAGGTAATTGAACACTCTATTAAGATATTAAAATTGTATTTCAAAATTTATTCCAATAATTTTTTTTGAGTAATATATTTTATAATATGGAATTGAATAATTTACTGAATTCGAATCTTATGTTGATAACATCGATCTTTAAAAGTCTCTCCATGATGCCCACATAAAAGGTAATTTATTTTAAGAAAAATATATTGATACCCTATCCATTAATGATTGGGAATGGGCCCCAAAGTATGTTTTTCCAAAATAGTTTTGAGGTTGTTCTAAATGTCAAAATTCCTTAGGATGTCCTCATAAATTTTAATACAAGAAAGGATAAGGTTGGATATCAAAGTTATAAAACAATTTTTTCTAGTTATTTTTGTGAATATATATGTAATTCTCCATCTATTAATCTGAAATCCATATGTGTAAACTTCCAGTGGTTTGGGAATGAACGAAGTTGTCATGTATTATCATATAATGGCTCTACAATTTATAGTCATATATTTTATAAAAATGAATATGATGAACATATTATAGTGAAGGAATTTGAGTCACTGTAGTGGATGTTGTGATTCATGTGTCTTGTTACAAGGATATAAATTCAATTTAGTTGAATATATATTAATATTAGACAATCAAAAAAATATGAGATTTGAACTATAAATAATATCATGTGTCGATTTTCTCATGTAGATGGGTTGATTGTATGATTTTAATAAATGTTGATGAATTGATATTTATAAATGATAATTTCAATGAAGAAATATGTAGGTAGGATCCATTGACAAGGTATCACCTGTTGTGAAATTTTTGATACACATAGTAATAAAAATAAAAATTAATCAATTATAGTTTTCGAAATGGAAGAAAATGTATAATCATAGTTTAATTAATTGGAGGACGAGCCTTTCCATTAGATGTCACATAAATTTCATGAAGCGCCCAATATATATTATGAACTATATGTTTGATTTTACTATTGAGAGGGTATTTCATTAATCAATATGTTTTAAAACAATTCAACCATTAAGTAATTTAATCATTATAAAATATATGTTTTTTATTACAATGATTTTTTATATATGAAAATAATTTATTTATTTTATTTTAATTTAATATGAATCTTATATATTTTAATTTTTTTTCTGAATTATTTAATCAAAAATTTTTCTGTAAATGATTATTCTTCTCACTATAAAAAATGATTTTGAATATGGGAAAAAGTTATACCTGATCAAAAAAATAACAAACAAGATCATCATCATACAATATTTTTGAAAAATGTTATTAAAATAAGAAGAAATAGTAAAAAATATCTCAATAAATGAAATAAATGTGGTTAACCCACTGCCCCAAAAAGGTACATATTGATCATTCATATTAGGGTCAATACTATATTGAATGTTCCAATAAAAAAAACTCTATTAGATTCATACCTATAATGAATTACAATATTTTTGTGTATATTTTGATAACATATGATTAAAATTTTTCCATTTCCCTTTAAATAATAACTTAAATTACTCATTTTTTCTTTTGAAGAATACACTGGTACTAGAATATTTTCCATTGTAATTTTTTTTAACATTTCTAGAAAGTGATATAGACCATTCTAGAAAATAATCTTTATTATGTAATTGAGATAAAAAAATGGTAGTGCCAATTATCTTCCACCAGTAATATGTTATATCTTTACTCCTCAAGAAACATGGAATTCCTTAACCCTTAGACATTCAGAGGAGTGATTTAATGTAAATTAAAATTGACTTCAATGTTTCTATTTTGAAATGTATAGTTTTGAATTTTCATACATATTACTTTATATAAAAAGGAAAGGAGTTTATTGAATATAAAACATGAAAGAAATCTTCCATACCCATACCATAATTGTAGTATAAAGTATGCTGGATTGGAAAAAGAAATAGTATATATTTTAAATTTATAATAAATTTTTAAATATAAAAAATTATTATTCTAATCAATTAGAGAGAAAATTAATCAATCGGATCCCATTACTACTTTAATCCCATTTTATGTGATGGAAAATAAGGCCTTGGAAAATAACAGGGTCTAACATAAAGAAATAAATACTCAAAATGTATGTAATGAATACGAAAGTATGAATGATTTTAAATTTATTGTAATTTTATATTTTTTTTAAAATAACATATTCAATATATTTTATTACTTGAATTAGAAACAAGATTATTTATCTACTAGTGATGAAAATAAACTAATTTTGGAGTGTTTTCACTATTTTTAGTAGTACATATACATCAGAGGGGTAAATTTGGGATTCTTATTGAAAAAATGTTTTAAGAAAGGAAAGGAATGGAACTATAGTTAACAAAAATATGAAGAGAAAAAAATCTTTAATAAAATTAATTATGTTCTCAATAAAACATACCACTCATGAAATAAAAATAGATATTAATAAGTCAACATAAATTGTCGAACCAACCACTATAGTTAGAGAAGTAAACATTAGGTTTTAAGGGTATTTCCTCCATCATAATTCCAACATAAAAGAAGAATTCATTTTGTTTAATATGTTTTATAATATTTATAAATATAACTAATATTTAATATTTTGTGGATCTAAAATATTTTTAGGATAAACTATTTATGATTTATATCTATTAGCACATATGCACTGAATCATCAGGGAAACACCTCAAACAAGACTATCCTACTAATAACCTTTCATGTACCTCAGTCACTAGAATCTGCGCCAAAGTCAATATTTCAAACCCATTACCAAATTTTTTTTGGATTCAAAATGCGGAATAAGGATTTTTTTAGAACTTTTTTTGAAAAAAATCATGATTATTTCTAAAAATATTTTTTTATTTGGTCATTCAACAATGTTATGTTTGAGTAAGCTTAATGGTATACACCACCTTCCACATTTGAACTCAATCTGGGTCCAAAATGTTGAATGAAAGGGTTTGGAAATTACTTCCTTAGGTAATCAAGAGGATCCTTCTATTAAGAATGATAATAATAATATATATTTTTCTATTAATCAACTACCCCGGATGATAAAA
The DNA here is from genome assembly GCA_963277665.1 of Viscum album. Lineage (NCBI taxonomy): Eukaryota > Viridiplantae > Streptophyta > Magnoliopsida > Santalales > Viscaceae > Viscum > Viscum album. The sequence goes on from OY728160.1 coordinate 643,847,562, forward strand.
TCGATTTTTTAGAGACAATGCATAAGGATCAACATAATAATGAGAATAAATTGATTCCCAATAAATCTAAACCTTACAAACTTGAGACTAAAAAAATGGATCATCGAAAAAATGGGACAAATAATGATTAATAAAATTTTAGGGAATCTTCACACGATGATTATGATAATTCAGGTCAGAATTAAGATGCCTTCTTGAAATCGTGTTCTGAAAAAGGTCAAAAACCAATTCTTGATGCACATGACTTTATCCCTCAAATTTCAAAAAGTTTTGAAAACATAGATATTAATATAATAATGTGAGAAAAATAATCACAATAACTTTAAAGCCTATAGGAATGTTAAAATTATCACCCCTCCACAACCTATGGTTGTTAGACATTTTTTTATATCTTCTGATGAAACTAATTCAGATGAAAATAGTATTGAAGATGATGATGACCATGTAGTGGGGGATGCTTATTAAGTTGAGGATAAATTATAATTATTGAATGATATTGACTCTTGGATAGAAGAGAATACTACATTATCATTCCATCAATTTAAAAAAGGAGAAATGTATACTAAGGAATACCCTCAACTCAAAAAAGGAATGTCCATTTAAGTAGTGGAAGAATTTAAGAAAAATCCAAACTTCAATTTCGATGAAATTTTATGGAAATGACTCATCCATATTACCTTTAACCGTATTATTACAATTCAAGAGTCAATGATAGTCAAATATCCATTTTCATGGAAGAGTTTCTTCATGTTTAAAGGATATTTGGAGTTTGGGCTAACTTGGTGATTGAGTGGTTTGTCTGTACTCTTAACTAGTGAGGATTTGGGATCATTCCCATTTTACTGGTTCATTTCAAGAAACAATGTTCTTATATTCATGTTTATTTACCATTACAATTATATAAATATGATACTTATAGTTTATGATAAATTATAAGATCTAGTTTTTCATCTAGCTGCGATTACTATGTTTGAAAAGTTATGAAACCTTCAAGGTTGTTTGGACTGACTTTTGGGATATGAGTTTCATTTTTTTGGACAATCCTTGAAATTATGGTTTGAAACAACAACAAGGTAAAAGTTTGGTCTCACTATTATTCATTAGTGATTGTCTTTTAATTCCACTAAAACATTAATCATTTTTAGAATGGATAAGGAGATGCTACTCACGTTGTTGTTGTGGTGTATGAATGGTCTTCCTGACCTACTACAGATATGTCAAATGGGATAGAATTTTTGGATTTCTAAACAAATTCAACCCATTAATAATAATTACTTCACATTATTCCTTATTTCTATAATAATTTGATCTTCCTAGGAATAGATTACAACTTATGGATTTCAAAAGGTTGAAAGATGGATTTTGTGGAAGACTTACAATTCCTCTCATTATTTTCATTTGGTATTTGTTTTTTATCTTCGTATAACCACATTAATTTTTTGTTGTCATATCATCATTACACCTTGAGACTACCTTGTACATAATTATTTTTTATTAAGTTCTATAGTGATATAGGTTGGGAGACCAAGCCATTCCACACCTTAAAAAAAGATAATTTACTATTTCCCATTGATGACGTTGATGTTCAAATGGTCAAATGAGCTATTGTAATATTCATATCATGGATGATTAATCTTATTACATTATTCCTGGTTCAAAAAGGGGTATGTAAATATGAACTTAAATTTCACTCAATATCTTTTATGGTATGTAAAAAATTGTAAACTATTATATTTAGTGAAGAATGGAAAATATGATGTAGTGTGAATGAACTCTAATATATCAACTTCTAAATCATAAATGTGGTATATAGTCCCCAATTTTACTCCTCTATAGTCCGTAACCTAGTTAATTAATTTTAAGTCTCTTCCAAATTCATATTTTAAAGTGGGCAATTATTTCTAGTAATATTTTGAAGAATAAATGTAAGAATATGATTTTATAGAATTTTATTTATATTCCCTATGTAAATGAATGTTTGAAACTTGATTGGTTTGAAGAATCTTCTAAAAGTGTATATATGTGGGATGTTATAAGAAGTTTTGTTTCGAAATATTTTTCTACAATTTATGTTAGGATTATAATGGTTTTTAATATAAAAGAATTTATATTATTGGTATATAGAACATAAAAATGTTGATAATGTTTTAATAATTATAATACCCTATCTTCATTATATAGAATGAATAATAATGGATGAGGATAAAACTGTATGTATAGTAAAAAAATTGAAATATTGTTTTAAGAAAAGGAGACATATATTAAAATATTATTAATACTTATAATGGGATGGTAAAACATTATACACCGATTTATATTATAATAATTTTTCTTTATTAATATATAGCACTCAATAATATTTATCTTCATTATAGGTTTCAATGAATGATAATTATTTTAAATCTAGTTAATCCAATGATATACTCTGGAAGATATGATAAATCTTCCACACATGGAAATGCATTATAACTAGCGGAAATTAAACATCAAAAATTTTAATGGCTTTCAATTATATATTATAGAATATTCATTAACTTTCATGTTTTCTTCGGTAGGGTGTTAATAATTTATTGATTATTAAGTTGAATATAAAGAAAAAACCAATGAACTAAAATAAATGATTATGAGTTGTGGTATATATTCTTACATTTTAGTATTGTAATATTTGTTATAATTGATTTATTATATTTCTAAATGCTTTCATAGTTTCTAAACGGGCCAAATTTCTTTGATTGTGGTTAAAACTTCATTAAATTAAAGAAAGATGTTGCGTCTTGTATAATAACTCAAACCCCATTAATGGTATCAATTATATAGGTTCACATTTCAATATATAAAACTAAATTTTATGTATTTAATGACAATTTATTCATTTATATTTTTCAGTACTATTCATGTAGTTCTTTTAATTCATTTGATGATGATGAAATAAATGAATTTAAGGATGAATAGGTTGGTTGTGTTGTGATTAAAAATTAATAATTCTTTTTAAAAGTTATATATATAAATTTTATTTGTTTTATTGTATTTTCTAAAAAGGAATTTAAATGTTGTGTAAGAAACTTATATTTCAAAAAAAAATCACTAAATATGATATTGAAATTTAACTAAAGATATAAGGCTTTATTTTCATGTTATGGATGATTAAGTTTTATAATTCCTTACTTTTTGATCTTAATACTGATATTTTTCACAATATTCTAATTAAAACTCAAAAGTTAAGAATACATAAATATTTAATTTCCAGAATCTAATGTTTTGGATCATTTCACATCTTTGAATCTCATATTTAGTGACATTTATTTTCATTCCACATAATAAAAGTTAAAATGTTCTATTTAGCAATGATATATTAGTTCAAAGTCCACATCACATGCTCAAAATTGTGAAGTGTTTTTTCATTATCATTAAAAAATAGTACAATTATTTTTTATTCATTTTCACATATATGATTTATTTGTTTTTATTACATTTCTTTGTTTGTATAGAATTACCTAAAGTGTATTTTAGTGTTAAGGATGTTCAAAATGTTTTAGTAAGCTAAATAAATTGAGAATTAATTATTATTTTCATGAATATTTATCATAATGATAAATTATTTATTTATGACCTATATAATTGTCTTACAATTCATTCTAACATACGGTGTGATCAAAAGAACTTAAAAGGTGTGGTTTAAATTTAAAAAATTTATTTTAGTTCAAAATATGTGTCACATGATAAAAACTATGAAAAAAAATCATATATCATCATAGAACACTATGAAAATTATCATTGATTCATTTTTAACATATAATAACAAACTACACATCATTTCATGGTTTTTTTAGCTGAAATGACTAAAAGTATATGTTTCCAATTTTAATGATATATTTTATATCAAAAAACTTGTTACATTATCATAACCAAGAATAAATAACAAATTGGAATGAAACTTCAAAAAATTCATCAAAAATTAATTTGTAGCGTATAGTAATAAAAAAACCCTCATTTTAATTCCATATGTCGTTAAAATAAACTAATTTTTTTTTTGATTTTTTAAATTAAGGAGGCTGAAAATGCATGTAACATAATCATTAATGAGGAACCCGCTTGGATAATCACAGAACTCTACGAAAATAATCATTGATTTATTTATAATATATAATAATGAACTAAATTTCATTATGTTCCATGATGTGGTTTGTATGATTTATAGTGGAGATTTTCTTTTTAAAAGTATTTTAGATCAAAATATGAATCAATATTTCAAAATCAACCAAATTTTCATTAATTTTCATAAGACTATGAAAAACAATCTGTGTTCCATTTTTAGCTTGTGGGAATGAAGAGAATGTCATTGTCATGCCTGGTGTCTTTAGAATAACTAAATCTTGGCGTTTTTTAATTTTAATATTATATTTTTTCCATAATGTGTGAAATATGTTTAAAACTAATAAAATTATCTGGGATTCTCATAAAAATATAGAACAATTATCATTGATTCAACTATGTTCCATAGGGATAAACAAATTGTGAAACCTATTCATAGTGTGGTTGGAATAAAAATAAGTGTAATTTTTCATTTATTTTTTATTTTTCTTTAAAACGAATGATACAGACTCTATGATTTGAAAACATGGTACAATTATCATGTAACTACATGACAATGAATCTGTATTTATTTTTGGCATTAATAATAAAACATATATCATTCTTATATATGGTATGGTTAGAATTACACAATGTGTATTTTATAGTTATAATTAGATTTAAATTTATTAAGTGGTATTCATAAACCATTTAATGTTCCTTATTACTTATATATTAATCATCTCAATTATAGGTACATTTCTCCAATGTGTTATAAGAATAAATTTTACTGATTCATCTACACATTATTCTAAACTCATTCTGTTATGTAGATCTTATATTTATAAATTATGAAATAGTAAAAGATATTTTTGACGTACAAAAATATTTATAAACAAAGAAATTTATTTATTATTTTTATTAGTATGATTCTAGTATTCATCATATTATGTTATCAATACATTTTTTAAGTTTCTATAACACTAAATAATGGATTCATTATTCAACAATAACCTTTACCAATACTAAAAAGTTATAAGAATTCCCACATCACCCCAAACTAAAATATTTTGAGCAAGGAGACTATAAAACTATAGTTAAAAACCATTTAATGATATGTTTTTTTATTGTTATATTAGAGGAAACTAAATTTTATGCTTAAATTTTTTAGCGGGGGTTCATAAAAACAACTTGTAATATTTTGTTGTTTATACCACTACAAAATATGAAATTTTATTTTTTACTTAAATTTTGCTGTGGAATTATAAATAATCATTAAGAAATGAATTAAAATTAGTAATTTATGATATGTATTATAAATAATAAATAACTGGTCTTTAATATTTCATTATTTATAAATATTTATGAATTATATTGTAAATATAATTTTTAATTAGTAATTATTCATTTGTAACAATTAAATATTTATTATCAATTGGCAATTAAATATGATCAAAACAATTAATAATTAATAATTATATCTAATTATATATATGTGTGTGTTTGTATGTAAAATTGAATATAAATATAAAAACATATTAAATTATATGTGAAATTATGTGTGTGTGTGTGCGCACACAATAAAATTGAAACACCAAGAGATTTTAAAATTAAAAAATTATATTCGATAGTGTAAAGGAAACAAATCGATAAATATAACTTATGTTACAATGAACACTCTTTTTAGAATGCGTTTCTTTCAACCCCATGATTTTTATATTCAATAACCTATTCAATATGCAACAACGAACGTAAAATGACCCATGATATTTATTATCGTAATAAGCTACCCGTTATATTAAACCATATGAATAGTATCTAATACTTTATGATATATATATATATATATTTATTACTCAATATATATTGTTGATAAAGTTTTAGCATATAATTAATCATTTTTTAGTAAAGTGATTTAATTATTTAAAAATTTGTTTTCATCAAAAATATTTTTTACTACCATTCATTAAAAAATACAATAATTAATATTTTTAACTCATACATAATTTAATTTAAAAAATTTAATTTAATTTTTTGAATTGTAATGTCAAAATTTATTTTTTTTAAATTTTTTTGAATTTTCGGTGTTTGGTGAAAAATACCATTTTTTGTAAAAAAACCTTTTCATTTCAATATATTAAAAAATTTAAAAGTAAAAATAATATTTGAATATTTTTTAAATTAACCTAATTATTAAATAGTTATATTTAATAAACTTAATTAATTTTAATCATATTTATTTTTGGATTTAATATAGGTTTTATTTTGGGTGTAAAAACAGGTTTGCCAAAACACTGTTTTAAAATACGTAATAACTCTCCATTTTAGTTAATTAAAACAATCCCAAATGGGTAATATATTCAATAGAATTTATAGATTATATATCATTAAATATTAATTGTGTTTCATACAATGATTATTTTTAGTTAGAAAGATGATATAATATAATCTTCTTAAAAAAACTCTTCCTAAAACCCATTGTCTCGCCCTGTCTGTGAGAATAATGTTAAATTAAAATTTTTATCTTTTGTAAATGTAATTATCATTAATTAATTCTATATTTGGAATCAGAATAATTTATTATACCTAATAAGGTCAAAATAAATTTTTACCAAAATGAATTGTGAATGCATTAAAAATAAATTGATGGGGTTATGGAAAAAATGGGTTTATCGATGGTTAAACTAGAATGATAAGAGTGAAAATAACCTAAATATTATATTAATTTTATTGAATAAGATTATTTATAAATTTGAAATTAATTTATGTGAAATTTTGAAATTACTTTCCACTTTCCTTTGAATAAAACCCATAAAAAAGGTACGTAAAGGAAAAGAAAAAATGATACTTTTCTTACTTTTAATATATATAATGATTCGATAATATAATAAAAAACCTTGGTTAAGTTATATTTTTTATTTTGAAATATAATTTTTTTATCATTATAATTTATCTGTAATTTTTAGTTATGAAATAATTACTTAGAATGCTTATGAAATGCCAACCCAGAAATAATATAGTTAGCAATTAAATGAAATAAATGATATTAAAAATATTAATAGTGATGTAAATTTAGTGATTTTTTGTGTTAAATTAATCTTTTACATTAATATATAATATTAAATGATTTTTATAATAATATATTAGAACTCTATCACTGTCCTGATATTTTTAATTTCAAATTAAATAAATAATGTCAAAACTGTCATTAGTTCTATTTTATAAAAAAAATATTTTATTAGATTATTAAAAATTACTATAAATACTATATTATTCCAAATGATTTTAAATGTTAATAAATATCCAATATCATTTAATCATGGAATAAATATTATTTTATAATTTTTATATTGACCACTTATTGGAAAAAAACTCACTTAGTGTAGTTAAGGTTAAAAAATATTTTTTGCAGGCTACACGTACTTATGATACAATTAATATTCAGCACATATAAAACATTATTTTAAAAAATTGGTTTTAATAATTATAATCACTTGGTTTATAATATCTAATAAATCTCACTTAATTTTTTTTGATGGATAAATTACTTAGATTAGAAATCTAGTTACCATAATGAAAATACCAAAATGAAACAAATAAAGAATCATATAAGTCAAGGGGATAATGTTAAAAAAGCATGTTTAATTGTTTTCTGAAGGTTTTTATCTACCAAATAATCTCTAAAAACCATTAAATATCAATTTTGGAGCCTCTTGAGGTAATATTTTATTTCTAATAGTGAATAATTTTGTGTATTTATAAGAAAGCCAATCATCCTCAACTATAAAAGGGCACTCAATCCCCTAACTTATTGACACCTCTCAAGAATTTTTTCTGAATCAATTACAACTAAAATAAATTATATAACTCCATAATATCATCATATAATCCTTACTTTTAATTTAAAATCCATCCTATGAAGGCCTTTTTTGAAAGCGACAATGAGTTACCCGAAGAAGTGGTAACGTTCATTAATGATCATTTTTGGTTTATTTCTTTATCCACCATCTTAAATTCATCTTATGACATGATGATGTAACAATATAAGTATATTACATACAGTAATATGTATTTATATTATGGTTATGACCAAAAACTACACACAATTCAATTTAATGGGTTATGAAATCATCGTTTATGTGTATGGCGGTCAACCACCTCGTGAAAAGATGTCATTTATTTTTCCAATAATACTTAACACAGTTGGTGATGAATATGGTTATAAATATTATATATGATATTTATATCATAATTAAAAATATGGATCCATTATTTAATATATATATATTTTTATGTTTCAGAACATAGGAGACACAATAACGTCGCTCGTGTGTACGAAAGATTACCGCCTAACGAAGCGTTTTGATTCGTTTTTTACTAATGCATTACATGGAAGGTAATACGGGTAAAGATAATAAATATATGTTAAAAAAATGAAATATTTATGATATTAATTAATTATTTATCCTTATTATAATATAATATATAATTTTCTTTTTAACATTTCAGTCCCATAGAAAATGATAATGTCGTTCGTGGATGTGAGAAATACCACCTCCTCGATGTGAAGTGATTAATTTCTTCACCACTACATCATGAGAATGATATATATAATGATATATAATAAAAAATCATGGTATTTATTATGTTATGATCATTTTTGAAATATTAAATTTCACTTACATTCTTTATGTAATGATCATTGAAAAAATAGAAATGTTACTAATGCGTACATATGACCTACTATCTCCCTAATAGTAATCATTGTTAAATTTTAATAACCATCATTCACAATGGGTTTAAAAATTTAATTAATTTAAAAAATAATATAATTATTTAATGATAATTTTTTGAGAGATGTTTAAAAAATAACCTATTTGATGATAGTCAACCTACCAAAGTAATTTTGGATACATACGGTAAATATGGGAAAAACATCCGATGTAAATATATTAAATTAATTAATTTTGTTTAACATGATAATAAGTGAAGTAAAATTAAATAAATACAGTAAAGGCATATAAATAAATTAAATAATTAACATATATTTATTATTTAGTAATATAAATACACATGAGGAAAATTGGACTGAAGGTAAATGTTTTCTTTTATCAGTTTTATTTCTGTTAGATATACACCATATTAATAATTTATTTCATTTTTTGTGTATTTATTATCCATGTATTTATTTTACGATTCATATATTAAATTTTTGGAGATTTATATGTCCATTTTTTGATATCCCATTCATGGGTTTTATGGTTTTAAAGTTACCAAAGTTGTGGGGTATTTTTTTCTCAATTTTCCTTCCTTGAGACGTTTGTTATGTTATAAACCTATCTTATTTTATGAGGTGTATATACTAACCATTTAATATTTTATATGATTAAAATCATTATTTTATTTTTATAATACTTTTAATTTAATTTTATTCTTTCATGGGGAGTACAATTCAATGTAAAAAAAGTTTTCAGAGTCTTTGTTACAATATCACCATTTATCAAAATTGTGTATGATTAAGTGTCCAATGTTAAATTATAAAATTATAATGGTTAAAATTATACTATGTTCAATCTGGATATTTTTCAACTAATTTTACTTTTTTAAAATCTTTTTCATTTAAGGTTTTTCAAAAAATGTTTTTAGGAAAATATGACATTATTTATCTCATCAGGTAGAATTATATTTTCTCTTAAAACCATGCTTTCTATAAATGTTTTTAATTTTTTTAATAGATTTTTTAAAATATTAATTGAATTTTTCATGAAGAAATGTTTTGAATTATTTTTTATAACTTATTTTTATATTATTACAAGGTCATACTCAAAGAAATTGAATTTCATAATATTTTATTTTCTAAAATTGATGTTCAAAATTAAAGGGTCATTTCCCTTAAAATGATTTTGTGATATTTTATTTGAATTTAAATTAATCTACATCAAGTAGCTTTTTTATTACTTAATCTCCTCTAGGGATATTTAGCTTTTATACCTTCCTCATTCTTTCTCTAGATGGAATAGTATTGTTTTAAATAGATTTTTTAATAAATCATTTATTTTCCACAAGTAAACTATGATTAAAAGTTATTTTTATGGAACCCATTTCCCCTACAAAGGTTATTCAGGTTATGAAAATAATCAAGCATGTTTCAATGAGTTATGAAAAAAATAATTCTCTACGTTATTTATTAATTATTATGTTATTGGACCTTATAAATAATGAGTGCAGCGAGATAGTTCCAGGTGATATTGTTATAGCTTATATGCTGGGTGCCCCTAAAAAGTGATCAAATGCATTAATTAATGATTTGGTTCTTAAGATAATTATATTATAAGTTATACATTTGGTTATTATAATATATAATGGTTCTTTATAGGTTGTATTATATGATGTTCCAAGATACCAATGTGTTTTATCTATGTTTTCTATGGGTCTATGATATTTTATTTGATCAAGATTACTAAGAAGATCTAGGATTTGTGAAAATCCAATCTAAAACTTTATTTATTAAAAGTTAGTAAACTAGATCATGAATTATAATGGATTTTAAAAATATGAGAGTGAAGCACCCATGATCTCCCTATTAAACAATGCGACTTTCCCCTAATTGGTTTCTCTATATTTATGTGGAACAATAATATTGATTTGAGAGGAATGGTTAATAAAGTCAATATAATAAGGTATAAGTTTCTATGGGATGTCCCTGGTTCTACATATAGAGCCTTTGTAATAATATTAGAATCATATTCAATCTACATGGAAGTCCATTTATATTGAAAAACATGTTTGATATCATAAATCATCAACTATAACACATCTTCAGAGGAAATCCCAACTATGTTATAATAATGAAAACAAAATTTGACTAATACATAATGGGTCCACACAATACCTCCCAAACCTGATGTTCCTATCATACCTGAGTCTGGACCATAAAGATTTTCCTTTATCAATTAATTTATCAAAGTAAAAAATCATATATATTTGAGAACTAAAGGTTGTGTGAGTCTTGCAAGAACTCCCACTATCCTCAGTATTTTTAGATCACTAATTCAGTTGTGCATCACTCCTAGTTGGACATCTGCATCGACATGAACCTCCATGTGTATGGAGAATGTTCCCACATGATAGAGGGTGTTTTATTTTTGAACATCCATTCATTTCATTTCATCCATATCAAACAAAATAAGGATGCCACTTCTGCTAGAAGAAGATGTTTCACTTCTCCACTCTATGCAAAGTTTATTATGAAGTCCATGAGCTTATCTAATTGGTTGTTTTCATTTATAACAAATCCAAAAAATGACTTTCATATTTCTATAGCTACAGTGTGTATTCAAATGCATGTAAGTGTTTCTGTAAACATTATTTATCCTTTAAATATTATTGATAAGATAAAACAATATACTTTCAATACCTTTTTAGTTGATCTTGTGAGAGAAACCAATTTTTTCCAGATTCTATAGAGAAAATGAAATATCGATGGATGAATGAAATGTACCTTAAATTTATACAACTACGATGTTATCACAGTGGAGCTATCACTTTATATCATATAATATTACTTGACTTTAAAATTCATATTTCTGCTAAGATTCTATACTAGTTTATCAATGTCCATGAATGCATAATTTTGAATGTCTAAAACATTCTACAATCAAACAAATTAAAGGCTATTGTAATGTGATATAAGATCTCTTATGGCCATCTAAAATTTATTTAGAGGGATAATCATGTTTTATTGAGTGAAAAATCAATCCAAAAGATGTTAAAAAAATTGAGGTTCAATTTCCTAGTAACCAACCATTTGGTTTTTTTTCAGGATATAATTGACGGATTATTTTACTGAGGGCCACACTGATGATTCAAGGTAGTATGTATACCCATCCAATAGTATTCTTTTGAACTTGAATGATAAAAAATAACAAGAAGAATCATTACTAGTTAGCAGGTTCCTTGTGAAATTACCAATAAGACCATAATTGAAGATCTTGACACCTTTTACTCCAAGGCCCACCATTTTAATATGTTTGATTCTTTATTTCCATGAGATAGTAATATATTTCCTTTAAACAGTCAAACAGTCCAAATGAAATTTTTGATCATGTATTGAATCTCTTTAATATGAGTTCTTGAACACATATAGAGAGAGGAGTATAATAATTTTTAAGTGATCACTGAGTTGAAGAGGAATTCCCTACCAACACAAAACAATGATTTCCCTTTCCATGCTTTCAGGCTTGATCATCTAGTAATTTATGGCTATTAATATTCTTATTCTATTCTCATGAGCTCTGATTATGTCACCAAACCCTTATTATCTTTTTATTATCATGGATGACATTTAATTATTAATCATTATTTTACAATTACTGAGAATTTTATCTCAAACTTCTTATGTTTTCTCCTCCCCAGGTTAAAAAGAGTGGAGGTTGAATGAATAATTACTAGATGTTATTTTATATCGATGATGACGGTGTCTTAATGTGGAAACTAAAATCTATGTTATGTAAGAGAAATTATCGATTAAATTCATTTGAATTTTTAATTTAGGAGTTTTTCATAATTATCTAGAACTCTAAACCTAAAAGGTCCTTGAATATGTAAGTGATTGAATAATTACTTTAGTTGTTTTACAGTTTGGATGGAAAATATTGTGTCAAAATTATCAGCATCAAATCCAGAAATGTAAAGATTATGATTTCAGCACTGATTGCAAGAGTGTAGGTTCTCAGTTTTTATCGTTTCCATCAAAGGCTTACTTAAATAGATTTGGATATTATGATATTTTAATGTGAGTTTATCTTAAGATTTATGGATAATATCATCGATATATAAGCATAAGGATGATCATATGTTCAGATTCATTGACACCACTTTGAGGTTTTAAACGATGAGATCTTAATGTTATTAATGAAATTTTAAGAGAAATTTTAATAAGTTGAGGTATTTGTAAAGATATGGTTTATCATGAAGTATGAATTTATATTTTGAGGAAATTATATTTATGGTATTGATCACCTTTAGGGATTATATGATCTTGGATATTGAGTACACAAGTTCTATAGAATAAATATCCATAGGATTGAAAAGTGATTTAGTGACTAAGTGATTAATATTACTTAAAAATTAGATCACATTATTTTTGGGAATAAAATTTAAAAGATATAAGATAACCATTGATTTTAAAAACTCTTTGATTTTTATTTTATTAAATTTATATGGGATATAGGGTTATGAAATGATTTATTTTTAAATTTGGGTATTAATTTTGAATTTTGAAGATTATTGTATCACATGATGGTTTAATCATTTTGGGAATTATCTCAAAATGTGTTAACCATTTTGGATTTGGTTAATGTAAAAATATAGGTGGAATATTTTTTTCTATTTTACGGTTATATAATCCATTAAATTTGGATTTTTAGAGCACTATACATTAAAAATTCATCTTTAATACTTACGTTTTTGAGAAAAAGATGAAATTATGGTGTAAATTAGATAAAGAATTAAATTTTACTTGAAATGTAAGTATATTTCATAATATTTTTAGTTATATGGGGAAATAATTCTAAAAATACAAAAATAGGATATCAAAAAAATTATCCTTTTACTTTCATTTCTATCCAACCGATGGCCTTTTCAATGATCATAGATTTTTTTAAGCCCTTAAATCTCCATTGATCATTTACTTTGTTGTGATCGATGACCTCAATTAGTCTCTATAATTATTCATGGATTTTCTCCATCCCCACCCATGTTATAATATTTGTAAACCAAGTTATGTATTAATCCACAAGATCTTTTTTACTTCCTTTTATCTATTTTTATGTGGATGTTTTATTGACTACATTTTATGTTGCGAGTTTATCAGAAACGTATTTTCAAATGTCAAGTCTTTGATTACCAAGACAAATGTAAAATTATAAGGATACAAATTTTTAAAGGGGGAGGATGTAACACCCCAAGATTTTAAAAAAGAAAATTATATTCGATAACATAATGAGTGTACAAAAATAAGTTTATCTAGTGTTATATGAAACACTCATATTAGCATGTGTTACATGAAACCCTAATATACTTTTCAACAGTGTATCTAACATGTGACATTGTACTTAAATAACTCATGATATAAATTATTGTTAAAACCCATCCATCAAACTGGAGATTAGAAATATTATTTTCTTCTTTATGAAATGTATAAATATATATAAATTCATTACTTAATATTAATTATTGATAAAGGTTTAATAAATAGTAAATAAAATTTTAGTAAAGTGATTCTATTGTTCAAAAATATGATTTTTATTTATTTTTATGAAAAAATATTAAAATCATTATTTGTAACCATTATAACATTAATTTTATAAAATTAACATCATTGTTTAATTAGAATATATCAAAACTTACATGGTGTTAAATTTTGGGATTTTTTGGAAAATATTGATTTTTCAGTGAATTGTGAATTTTTTTTTAAAAAAAACCTATTGTAACACCCCGACCCTAGTTACCCAAAGTCAGTTCATTATTACATAACATTGGCATGATCACAAAATATCAAGTCTCTAAATACTTAATATTTTAGTAGCTTTGGAAGTACTAGATACATACATAAGGTTTACATTAAATTATGAAATGGATAAACAACCACATTTTCTCCCCTTTGAACACACTCTTATCCCTTAGCCTATTCCTGTAGGTTAATCTTAATATACATCCTCGCATCCTGGAAAAAATAATACATAAGAAAGTGGTGAGTTCAGATGCTAATAAAGGATAAAAATATTGCAGAAACTTTAATAAATAAGCATAAATATTAAAGGAAATGTATACGACTAAAACATAAGACTTTTAAAATTAAACTTCAGCATAAAATGGAAAAGACAAATCAAATAATGTAATTTAATTATTAACGTTGATATTATATTTTTCAAATAATCACATATAATATCAATATCTAATTTCATAATGATGGAATGCATAATGTCGGACATCATAACCACATATTCAAGGCTTTGGGACATGACTAAAAATAGATTTTGTCAAGGACTTGTGCCAAGAAATAAGTTTGTCTCCTGAGACCTACCGATGCGTCTAGGATCTATAGCTGGCTCCACCCATCACTTACAAAGACCAATGCATTCCTTATATGAAAAAGGATAAAACATAACATAAACATTCATATTAAAACTAGAATATGAAATTTTAATACTTTAACCATAAACCATTAATGGTATAGAAAAACACATCCATAGTATAACATATCACAAAGACTTCAATACAATATAGAAGATTTTATCATAATAAAAAAACTTCCAACAGGTGTAAAATCCATCAAATGATGTTGAAATAGATGAAATAAAAACTATTTGAGATAAATATCTCTTTCTATTTTGAAACCATTTAAAAGTAACATAATTATAAAAGAGAATATTTATTTTGGAAATATTCTTATTAGATTTTAAGGGAATTTTTGAATGTATTATAATGGAATGAAATAGTTGCACCTACCTTAGAAGTTAAAAAAACATTCTTACCTTAATTTGTCAAGAAGGTCATAAATTACCTTACTTGGGAAGCGATGTAAAGATTCATTTCATACCATTTTATAAAAAGTCAAACAAGTGTATAAATTAATTTAACCCAAATTCCTGTAAATAGTTAATTTTTTTGAAATAAATTTTTAAGAAACACGAATGTGGACGATTAAGAAGTCCTAGTAGATACTTACGTATAAAAAATGTTGGATAATAAAGAGATTGTAAAATTAACCCTTACCTTTTACTTTTCTTTTTTCAAGGGAAATTTAAATTCCTGTTTAATAGTTCAATAATTGTTATTAAATTATACAATGACCACATACATAAATATGATATCTTCAATGATCTTATAATATTTCTTTGTTAATAATATTTCTGTAGTATCATTGTATCAGGTGTTAACTGCTTCGTTTTCCATTATATGTTTTTAACGTAAGTCATGTTTGTTATGGATAAGATGTATTTGATTCATATACATAATGATACAAGTTATTATACATTATTCCTAATCATCAAATGAAAATTATTCTTGAGTGGTTATGATGGGAAATGAAATCTCAGCACGTCGTGGAGATGGTAGGCCATGCATTAGCATGAGCGACAACATCATTCAATTAGTGGTGAAATAATATGAAATTGGATGGTATATCATATATGAAGAATCATTAAAATGTTATAATTATTATATAAATCCATTATACTCATTATTATACCCATCCAAATAATAAAGTGTTGAATAAAAAACTACACCACGACGTGGAGACGCTAATCTGTATGTACGCACGTATGGTGAATTTTTCATTCATAGGATAGATAGAATAATGAATATGGTTGTAACTTATTTATAATAACATTTAATTATGTATATGGTACTGGAAGTATTATTTTTTTATGGAAACAATAGAAAAAGAAGATGTGGAAGAAGAAAATAACTTTGAAAGAGGTGATGAAGTAATTACCTCTTCTTCGGGTTCTTCCTTTTGATATGATCAAAAGGGCCCCTTTGGATGGATTCTGATTAAAGTAAGGCCTCTATGTTGAAGTTAGGGTAGTTGGGAGGATATTTTAGCATGGTTTGGATGAGTCAAATGGCTTGGAGTTGTGATTTTGGGAGATGGTGAAGTATCCTTTTATAAGACAGGTGAAGGTCACTTTAGGAAAAGCTTGAAATATTAATTTATTAAACAGTTATATTTAGTTTATAATGGCATCAGAAGGATTTATTTTGAGGCTATGGTTGGGATGGGTCGACTACCACTCATGAAATAGGTTTTGGACTGGTTTAGGTAAGCATATTAACCTTATCTTTTAGATTTAACTCTTAGTTAAATAGTTCCACTTTTACTATGTATTCTTGTATTATTCTATTACACGGTTAATAAATATACTATAAAATTACAAGAAAACACAAATTGGTTCATTAACTACATATCTATTATTATATAACTCCTTTGGTAGATACATAGATATTTAGGAATATTATATCATTTAATAATATAATATTTTAAAAAAAACATATTTATGTCAATTTTGACACTATTTAGTATTTTGTTTTTAGTAAAAGTCAAAAAAACAAGACTACTTCAAAAAAATACATTAAATTAATCCTAACATGTCATATTAACTTAGAAAATTTGTGTAATGCATTATAATTCTCAATTTACATTGATTTCTATACTTATAATATAAATTATTTTAATCATTAATTAATAAAGTAATTATTGTATCATCATTATGTCATAACAAAATTTAATTATTTAATGTCTAAAAATTATAAATAAAATAAAATTATTTAGGAAATATTTTTAACTTTATAATAAATATTTATATTTTAACTTATCTTATTCATAGCCCTATATTAAAAATGTTTTAGTTATTAAAATTTGTATTTATCACTTTTAGCACTTCGTTAAATAAAATAATAATAAATGTCTTAATATAATCCAAGTGGATCAAAGAGGATCACGTTTTATTTCTAAGTTTGATTTTGGTCTAAATACACTTATCCAATAGAATTAGGACATGTGTTTAGATGATTATAATATCATTTTTACATTTAATTACCCTATTCACTTTTAACCATGGTAAATAAAATTCCATAGTTACTATTTACCAAAAAATAATTTTCATCCTATTGAACAAAATTTTTCTTACTGATGTCAACCGTATTTCTCAGATTTTTGAATTTCAATTGACATAAGTTGTAAAATTACATTTTATGAAAATTTATAAATGCGCCTAGAAGGTGGGTAGAAGACGATAAAATGTGCAATAAAATTTTATATGTATAATTTTATTATAAAATGACTCCAATTAATTACATTGAACATATATTTGCATTCTGTATCTATTTTGACATAAAATAAATTTAAATAAAATAAATAATTATTTAAATAAAATGTATGTTTTAAAAAATAATGTAGTATTTTTTTACTATTAATCGAAAATTGAATGTTTTCATAAAAATACAAATAATTCACCCTAAGATAATTATGATATTCCAAATCCCAAATTGAAGTCCATTTTGAAAAATAAAATTTATTAAATTTCAAAAAGATGGTATTATTATTCATAACGGCTAGTTTGATTGGTCGTGGTGTTCTAAAACTCAAAGTTGCGTATAGCGCAAGATAATTAATTATTAAACGAGAAACATACCGTGGAATATTCGAGTGTTACATTATTCCCTCCCTCAAATAATTTCGTCCTCGAAATTTCTAGAATACTACTGCATAATATTATTTGGGTGGTTCTTCATCATATGTTTCTCTGGTTCCCACGTTTCCTCTTCAATTTTATGGTTTCTCCACAGAACATTTACTAAATGGGTCGTCCGGTTTCATAACACTTGTTCTCTGGTATCAAGAATCTTGAAAGTCTCTTCAGAATAAGACAAATCGGGTTCCAGTTCTATTTCTTCATAGGTGAGTACATGGGTTGGGTTGGGCACGTATTTTCCCAATAGTGATACGTGGAACCCATCATGAACTTTGGAGAGAGTTGGCGACATTTCCAAGAATTATGCTACAACCCCCATTCGTTATTGAATTTTGAAAGGTCCGATGTACCTGGGACATAATTTACCCTTCTTAGCAAATCATATTACCCCCTTTCATGGAGATGCCTTCAAAAAAACATGATTTTCTACTTGAAATTCCAAATCCTTCCTTCGGTTATCGGCATAGCTCTTTTGCCTACTTTGTGCAGCTTTGATGCGGGTTTGGATAATCTTCACCTTTTCCACTGTTTCCTCAACAAGTTCTAGTCCTATGAGTTTTCTTTCACCAACATCATCCCCACAAGTTAGTGTGTGAAATCGCTTTCCATATAAATCTTTATATGGTTCCCTCTAAATACTTGAATGGAAGATATTGTTATAGTAAAATTCTACTACAGGTAAATATTGATCCCACATACCTTGTAATTCATGTGAGAAAGATCTCAATATGTCTTATAAGGTTTGAATAGTCCGTTTTGATTGTCCATCAGTTTGAGGGTGGTACGCAGTGCTCAAATGAAGTTCATTATCTTGGGATTTCTAAAGATTTTTTCAGAATATAGATTTGAAATGTGGATCACGATCAGAAACAACCGATAAGGGTACTCCATGAAGTCTTACAACTTCATTAATATATAGTCTTTCTAAATGTTCAAGTGGTAAATCTTCTCATATAGCAAGAAAATTTGCCAACTTGGTAATACAATCAACAATGACCCATATCGAATCATTCCTTCTTGGAATCTTTTGTAGCCATATGACCACGTCTATCGCAATATTATTCCACTTCCATTCAGGTATGGGAAGAGGTTGTATGACTCCTCTAGGATGTTGTCTTCCATACTTCACATGTTGAAAAACCATACATATTTACACATAATCAGCAATGTCACTCTTCACGTTTTCCCACCAAAAATATTCCTTCAATTCCCTATACATCATAGTTCTATTAGGGTGTGTAGAGAAATTAGAGCAATGAGCATCATCCAACAATTCCCTTTCTAGATCAGGTATATCGAGAACACAAATTCTCTTCCAAAATTTCAAAATTCCATCTTTATATACGAATTCAATCAATCTCCCATCATTCAATTCATTAATTTTAGTTTGAAACTCTTCATCATCAGTCTATGAAGTTTTTATCCTTTCTAATAAAGATGGTTTGGCAACCTTTTGAAAAAGTATTGATGTGTCACCTTCCAGGATTATTCCCATATCCATATTTACTAGATAAATGAACATATGATCCATTTCAACTACCATCTTGTTCAAAACTCCATGATCCTTTCTACTCAAATAATATTCCACCCTATTTTCCTTCCCCGGGTGGTAGTGTATAGTGCAATCATAATCCTTGAGTTGTTCAACCATCACCCGTGCCTCATGTTGAGTTATTTCTGTGGGAAAATATACTTCTAAAATATTGTGATCAGTATATATATATCCCATTTTGACCATATAGATAGTGTCTCCATTTCTTCATATCAAATATTACAGCTTCTAACTAAAGATCAAGAGTATGATAGTTTTGTTCATGAATTTATAGCTGTTGTGATTGATAGGAAATAACTCTATATTCTACATAAGGACACAACCAACTCTTTTCTTTGAATCATGACTATAAATAAAAAACCCACCATTCCCTGATGGTAGAGTCAAGATAGAATCATTGACTAAAAATCTATTAAATTCATCAAAATATTCTTCACTCTATTTTTTCCAAACAAATATAACTCTTTACGCATGATATTGGTTAATGGGTTAGCTAATCGAGCAAAATTCTGGATGAAACGCTGATAATAACCTACTATCCCAATAAAAGTGCATACCATAGTTATAATCGCTGGTGCTAGAAATTCTTTTATTGATATTGTCTTAGAAGGATCAACAAAGATTCCATACTGTGAAACAACATGGGAAAGAAAATAAATATCCTGAAGCTAGAATTCACACTTTCTAAAATTCCCATATAATTCATTTCTACTAAGACTCTTTAGAATAGTGCACAAGTTATTTTCATGATCATCATAGCTGTTGTAGTATACCAAGATATCATCAATAAATACCAATAATAATCCATCAAGATATTCCTTGATAACACTATTCATTATATCCATGAAAATAGAGGGTGCATTAGTCAGTCCAAAAGGAATTTCTGTTAACTCGTAATGCCCGTACCTGGTTCGAAATGATGTCTTTAGAATATCTTCCTTTTTCATGCACAACTGATGGTATACAGATTAAAGGTCAATCATAGAAAAATATTGAGATCCATGATGTTGATCAAAAAAATCCTTAATGTGATGCGGGGATACTTTGTATTTATTGTTATAGCATTTATCTCCCAATAGTCAATGCACAACCTCATTGATCCATCATTATTCATAAGAAAAAGAACATGGGATCCCCATGGAGAAACACTACGGTGAATAAAACCTTAATTACTCAATTAATCTAGTTGTTTCGTTAGTTCAACTAATTCCAAAGTGGCCATTCTATAAGGTGTCTTGGATACGGGTGTTGAACTAAGAATTAAATCAATGGAAAACTCAATATCTTTTTCTGGAGGATGTCCAGGTAAATCATCTAGAAACACATCTAAGTATTCCTAAACAATATGAATGCCCTATATTTGAACATTCCTTTCTTAACCCATAGTTATTTCAATCTCTTCCTCCCCAATAATTGAATTTTGTAGAGCTACTGGGGTTGATCTAGATAAGAATCAGATGGTGACGTTTCTGCTCTAAATATAAGGTACTCATTATCATCATTGAAAATTGTAGCCCTATTCATTATAAAATGAATTTTCACATATTGGATCTAAATCCAATCCATACTGAGGATTACATCAAATTAAATCATGGTTATGATGATGAGATCATTAGATAAATCTTGTTTATGTTCCCTAATGGGAATTGATTCAAAAAACTTTGTTGCAATGATACTTACCTTAGGAGTTTTGACTAACAGTACCCTTGTTAAATCAAATTGGAAATATCTTATTTTCTTAAAAAACTAGGATGATATAAGACAATGCGATGATCCAGAATCAAATAAAGCATTGGATAAATTTGAAGAAACAATTAAATTAAATGCCACCATGTCATTTGGAGCTTCAACCTCAGCAGAAGTGACCACATAAGATTGGACTTTCTCCCTTCGCCATTTCTGAGGTATGTTTTCATGATGCTTAGGGAATTAATTTCCATAATGCACCATTTATCTATAATATTAGTAGTCATCATTGACAGCCTCTTTCTTTCCCTTGAAATCACATGTTGGTGGCCTTTTTCACCACACTTTTAACAAACTCCCATTACCTTCACACATGTACCAGGGTGTTTCTTACCACATTTACTATAGGATGGAAATTAATCTTTTTTCCATCATCCCCTTATTTCCATTTCTAGAGTGTTCAACAGATCTCTTCTTCCCTTGCTTTTCTTTATAGTCGTAATACTTAGAGAGTTCTTTTTCTCTGTTGATAGCACATGAGACAATTTATTCATACGATGAGAAGGATTGTAAGATTAATTCTCAATAATGAAATGGGTTGAACCCATAAAATAACAAATCAATATTAATCCATGGTTTATGTATATAATCTTCTAAATACCTTACTAAACTTGTAAATTTATCCTCATACTTTGAGACACTCTCATCCTTAGTTTTCCTAAAATTCATAAATTGTCTTTCCATATCCACTCGATGGTGATGAGGAATGTATTTTTCTAAGAAAAGATTATTAAACTCCCACCATTACATATTTGATAATTCTCTATTCTCCTTTGTGTTTTGAATTAATGGCCAACATTGATCTACGTCTCCCATGTGGTGCTAAACTGCCATGAAAATTTTTTCCCCTTCACTACTCCCCAAAGAATGAAATATTTTCGTTTAGGAACTTATCCCTTTCTCAGCTACAAGTGGATTATTTTTGGTTCTTTCCTCATGAATCAGTCTAAAATTGATCCTCTATTTTTTGGATCAGGGTGCTCTATATGGGTAAGGTTATTATTCATAACCTGAGTAAGACATCCCAATATGGTTATAAGCTATTCAGCACTAGTTGATCACCAAATCCAATATTATTTTCTTGATTAGGATGGAAATATCTACATTTATTACGTGTTTTGAAACTATTTGAATTCCTTCCACTAGTATCCATTTTTAAAAAATGGCATACACTAGGTCAGTTTATGAATCCCAATACATAATTTTAAACTTGTTAAACAATTAACATAAATTGAATAGTTTATGCTTATAATCCATAGTCATAAAAAAATATTCTTTTAGGAAGTAATTACTGCTGAATACTTCATAATGGGTTATAAAGAAAATGTAAATTATCCTAGGCATATCCGCTGGGAGTTTTGTAACCAAGAGTGCAGCAAGGTACGTTTTCATGTACCAGGATACCCCGAACTGAAACTCCTTCTCAGAGTTTTCATTCATAGATATATCTGCACCAGAGCCTTCTCTACGTACTCATATCCATATAGGGATATATTTCTTGTAAAATTTACAAAATCTCTACATTACCAAAATTCTAGGATGTTCTTCTATACTAATCCTAAAATCTTGTCTTATGGTAATGTTCTCCAGTAAGTGTTTTTATAAATCTAGTTTCTGAGGTTTGTAAAAAACTTTCCCTGATACCAAATGTAACTCCCTGGCCCTAGTTACCTAGAGTAAATATATTATTATATAGAATTTTCATGATCACAAGAGATCAAGTCTCAAAAGACCGATTAGTTTAGTAGAATTGGAATTACTAGATACATACATATGTTTTACATTACATTATGAAATGAAAAAACAACCACATTGTGTCCCCTTTGAACACACTCACATCCCTTAACCTATTCCTATAGGTTAATTGTAATATACTTCTTCGTATTATGGAAAAAATAAAACATAAGAAAGGGGTGATCTCAGATGCTCAATAAGGATAACAATATAGTAGAAAATTTTATAAATAAGAATAAACCCTGAAGGCAATGTATAAAACTAAAACACAAGAATTTTAAAATTAAACTTCAACATAATATGGAAAATAAAAATCAAATAATGCCTTTTAATTATTCAATGGATATTCTACTAGTCATGTAATGACATGTAATATTTGTCACACTCCAACCCATTTTTGATTTTATTTTATAATCTTCTTTGACTTTTTAAATTTTTTTTGGGGTTCGGGTTGAGTCATGGATGAAAAACTTTTGAATTATGTAAGAAAGTGTGCATTTTTCACCTGACGTCGCTAGACACATGGGCAGAGCACATGTTGGAAACCTCACACGGCTCCGCTTAGGAATTTTCATGATTCACCTAACATCAGAGAATTTAAATGAGTAAAGGTGATGATTTATTGTGTTATTTAAAACTTTTATTGTCAATAATTTTATTATTATTATTAAAGTGTGATGAATATTTTTATCATTTTAATTTTTATCGTAATGATTATTTATGTTATTATTAAAAAGTTTCATTAATTTATCATAATCATTATAAAATAAATAAAGGTTAATATTAATTATAACGTTATGTCAATTACTAAGTGAAGGATATTATCAACTACAATTTTTTTCTCTTATTGTTATTATTATTAGTATTGAAGTTTGATTATTCTAAATATTAATAATGTCTTATAATAATTTACCTTTTTTGTTATTAATGTTTTGTTGTTATTATTATGGTTTTATTATTACTATTATTATTTAAATTATGATCATTAGGTTTTTTTATTTCTTTAATTTTCATCTTATTTTGTTTTTATCTTTATTTTTATTTGTTACCTTTTTATCTATTTTTTATTTTTTATTTCTTTCCCTTATTTCCTAACACTACCCGCAGACTCCCCCTATTACCCTATTTTCTTTTGCGCCACTACCCCCCTCTCGTTTCCCTCTTTCTCTTCACGCCGACAACCTCTAGAAAATTTTTATATCCGCGCATCCTTCATCCAGCCTCCCGCGCGGCTCCTTTTCTGCACCAGCCATCCACCCACTCTGCTGCCCACTAGCTCCTTGCACCATGCCCCCGGCATCCACCAGCCTCCCTTCAGTGTTCCCCCCATCCCTGGCCAGTGCACCTCCCTTCTACCGGCTCCCTTCTATCGGATCTGCCTCACCTCCATGCTTTCCCCCCAGAACTCCTTCTTCGGCTGAACAATGCCATCCCGTACTCTAGCTATTCACCGCAACGCCCAGACCTGCCAACTACCCTGCTCGCCTCACTCCCGCACGACCTACCTCATCCTGACCTTCTCCCTGTTACATCGCACCACCCTTCCTTGTTTTGTCTGACCATCAGCCGATAAGACCTCCGCCTTCCTTCCCCTACATTATAGCTGCCATCCGATAATCCTCCAAACTATTTCCCCATCCGCGTGTCCTCCGATGCTTCCCTGCACCCAACCGACTTCCACCATCCATCCACTACTAGCCTTCCGGTGTGCCTCTCGCACCTCTCCTACACTGGTTGTGCCCTGACATCTCCTCCCCAAAACTCTGGAGTGTCTTCGGTGTGACTCCACCTTTCGTAGGAGCACTTTTACGACCCCACACGCATCTCCAGCCCGACGTGCCTCTGACTCGGCCGTGCGTCGCCCCGTGGACCTACTGTCTAGCCACGCAGTACCTGTGCAACCCCCTTGTTTCTCTTTTCGGTAGCCTCTGAACACCTCTTTTTAGGTTTTCGACGTCGTCCCCCCTTCGTTGCTTCACCCAGCCCCCGTCGGTGCATTGCACACTCTTTTTTGGCAAGCGACAGTCCTTGCTAGTGTGCGCCACCCCTTTCCGACGGTTGTTCCACCCCACTGGTCGAGCACGTCTCTGCGACGAGGTGAGGTTTGTGCTATCCTTTCTTGAGAATTATATTTTTTACTTAGTGAGTGTTGTGTTAATTAAGTTGGTGCAAATTTAGTTTTTTCTTTTCTTTTTTAAATAGTTGAGTTTGTTTAATTATGTGGTCTGAGTTCTATTGTGGAAGTATGTCGAGGTCATTTTTTGCTGTTTTGTTGTTTAAATTAATTTAAGTTAGTGTTGCTATGTTTTTATCTATTTTGGTGATGTTTTTGTGTTTGAGTAATTTTTTTGTCAGTGTTCTGTGTTTTAAATTGTTCAACTTTTGTCGCAGTGCATTAGCAAGGTTTTTCAGTGATATTGCGGTCGTCAGCAAGTTGCACGTACTTATGCGTAAGTGTGAGACGTGTCACGTCGTCATAACAGAGTTGAAATTCAAGGTAGGTCCCCCACTACACTCACCTTTAAATTTAGAATTTGTTAATTGCTTGATGTTTTATTAATTTTAATAAATGTGAAATCATATAAGATAATTAATTTTTTTAAATGATTATTTGGTGTAAAAAGAGCTGTTTATTTTATACACGACACTTGAAATATAATTGTGATGAGCGGACACCCAGTAGTCAAATAATGCCAGTTTGGCCTTTAAACATAATTCATGGAATTTCAAATGTAGTTATGGTTTTAAAGATAAATGATTTTTTCTGAACAAGTGTTTTGGGTTATCTTGAAAATGAGGTTTTTCTTTAAAGTTGGTGAAGGCTTATCTGGCACTTTAATAAAAGAAATTATTTTGGGAAAACTCACATTGGGGTTACTCAGGGGTGATCGTTGGTGTGCATTGATTGCGTGAGTTGTGTGTGATATTTGTGCCACATGACTGATTGATTTATATTGTGGATGCACCATTTTTATTTCATGTATTGAAATGGGAGTCTAGCATAGTGAGTGAATCTTCTGAGAACGATTACTGCACTAGTTTAGATTACACACTGACTAGTGGCCCCATAGCCCGGGAATACTGAGTTATTGCTGAAATAGGGATTGCGCCCCTCGGTTAGTCCATGTAGGGCTATGCCAAGCGTTAGGGCGTTATGACGTCATCGGGTTAGGGCATGCCTTTAGGATGTGTCACATGTATGGTATTTTCAGTATTGTTCACGATCTCCTAGGTTCGACCCATGTTTTATTTAGTGTTTGTTTGTATGTGGTGGATTATTGAGAGGTCTAGTTTGGTTTCCGGCCCCTGTGTGCCAGTTTATCCATTTCCCTTAGTGTGTGTTGTGTGTTGTGTGTGGTTTTGCTTTTGACTAACAACAGAAATTTGTATTTCTAAATTGTTCGCAAAAATGTTTTAAGATGAAATGCACATGTTCCTTTCAAACATTAAACCTGTTTTTGAACTAAATAGGGAAATGGATTGTTACTTGTTTTAGAAATGAAAGTGTGTGTAGAAACTAATATTTTATATCATTTAGTTCAAACCTAGAATTAATGAATTCCTTATTTAATGGTATGTGCATTGGGAATAGAATTAGTCAGGCCTACCTACTAATTTTTTAATACTCATGACTATAGTGTTTTTCCAGTTTTTAGTTTTGTTGTAGGTTGAACATGACCTTGTTTTCCATCGGTGAGACTTGGTTGTGGTGGGGAGAGTGACTCTCAAGATCACAAGGAGTTTTGATCTTGGTCAGGTTAGTTTGTTGTTGTTGGTCATTTTTGTGTGTGTTGCATATTTACTTTGCTTTGTTCTATTTTCTTTCCTCTGTTTTATTTATTTTAGCGGGGGAAATTGTTCGCTCTTGCTCTCTTTTGATTCCTTGGTTCTTGTCGCTAGTCCAGGAGGATCGGGAATGCCTCCCGAACCATGTCGCAGACGGGCTCGGGTGACCAGTTCAGGGTCGACCCGGGTTGGTTCGTGAAAAAATGTTATCAGAGGAGGTCGGCTCTTGAGAGGACCTTGTTTTTCAGAGCACCCATTATTATTTGGGTTTGTCATGTTATAAGGAGTGAAATTGTCGGGACTCAGGGCATACAAACAAGAAGGACGGCATGAACCCTTGCTCATTCCGATCCCCAGATTACCATGGGAGGTTTGGGGGTTTGGTGTCTTTTGGTTCTATTGAATTGTTTTATATTGGGAAATGAAATGGGATCCATGTAAGTGACCTCCGTGAGTTCACATGGTCTAGAAAGCCATGTGGAGCCTGAGAATTTACCCTATAATGCTCTTAGTGATGATGGTGTGACTGGAGTTTGGCCGCCAACCATATGTCCGATTCACCCATCATCACAAGTTTCCCCCTAGTGAATCGTTTGAGTTTACCTTCATTCTCAAAATCATTTTGTAATGTTTTATTTTGGAAATTGTAAAATGTTGAAATTGAAATGGAAATGACCATGTTTTGATTATGTTCTTTGTTTCCTTATTCCTTAGTGTTCACCCCTGCGACAGTTTGATGGATGCCCAAGGTACAGCTTCGGGTGGTTCACCCCTAGATAATCCTCTGGTTGATCAGCCCATTGACTATGTTTTGGAATTATGGAAGTTGAACCCTCCCTTGTTTTATGGTCAAGTTGATCTAATTGCGGCAGAGGAGTGGTTGCAGAAGATTGAGGGGAAGTTCAGTTTCATTGGGATGCACGAGTCATTAAAGGAAAGTTGGATACCTTTATGCTTGAAGGCCTAAATTGGAAATACTAGAAGTCCGTGTCTCAGAATAAGCCCTAGGAAGATCTAACATGGGAGTTTTTCAAGACATTTTTCATCCAACAACACTTCTCTGAGTTGAAGAATCTTTGGAAGAGGATGGAGTTGTGTTGTATTCAGTAGGGCGTTGAATTGGTACTAAAATTCTATCAACGTTTCATAGACCTAGTTCTGTATGATCATTGTTTTGTTGTGAATGATCCCCGGAAGGCTCGACGATTTGAGTCTAGAATCCGACCTGAGCGGCGATCGGAAGTGGAAGAGCTCAACCTAACCTTCTTTTCGGATGTTGTGGGGTAATAATTTTTTGGCTGAAGTTGGGTTAGCAGGTGGAATTGAGGTGATGAATATAGCATCCCTCCTTTTTATCACATAAACTTTCATTACATTACACAAAACTGAGGATCTTTAAGGATTAGTGTCTTGGAAACCAGGAACATAATACATGAAAACAACATAAAAAATTCTTCTTAAACACTTGAAAGGATTCTCCTTAAGTTCATCCTAGGTTCATTACTACATCTCATAACCTGGGGACATACATCAAAAGAAAGGGTGAGCAGAAGGCCCAGTAAGGGAACAAGAGAAACATTTAACATGTGAACTTGAGATACATCAACTATGTCATGAAAAAGAACTTTAAGGCATGAGAAAGAAATCATGTGGCATATCATAATAAAAATAAAATTTGTCATAACTTTAAGATGTGGCTACATCATTTAACATAGACAATCATGAAAATATCACCAAGGTCCATCCCCAAGGTTTCATTTGAAAATTACCAAGGTTATTCACCAAGATGTCGTGAAAATTGTAATCTCTAGTGGTTACATCATTACCCAATGCATTGGAGAGATATCAGGGAGAACCCTTAAATTTGAATTTATTATCATGTGAGCCACATATATCATCATAAAACATTTCATAAATAACCCATATAGCATAAAATAAATGGGTTTCATTTCATAATCATAACGTTTTAAAAAAACTGTTTTAAAGACATGATCTTTATGTCACTTTAAACCCACGGAAGGGGAGAGCGAGTCTCATGTATGTAAATACATGAATTTAAAATAGAACATTTTGATATATATGTGAATACCCTTGTAGAAATATGAGCTCTGAGTATTCAATTTATAACATAAAATAATTTTGAGAAAAGAGAGAGGCATTTTGAGACGAAAATTCTGCAGCATAACGACTATGTTTCGGGGTTTTAGAAAACATTGAAAGGAGAGGGGACATGGGTCAAACATTCATAAATGACCCATAAAACAGTAGAGGGACAGAATATAAGGGATTTGAGAACATGTTAATGAAATTTTAAAGATATACCATATGAAATGAAGAACATGAAAGGAAGACAAAAATAAGATTTCTCTTATGAAAATTCGGCAGCCCAACGGCGTCACTTAAACTTCAACAAAAATGAATTGACGAGATCAAATAGGGTATCTAAACATATGAACATAAAAGATCAGTATGATATAAATAGAGATCATACCCCAACATAATACAAAAGGAACTTTAAATACTTGGCATGAAAGTAGATCTTTGAAAAACGAGAAAGGCGAACGAATCCCTTAAAAATTCGGCAGCCTAACGGCATCGATTAAACATCAACCAAAAATGAATTGACAAGATCAAAATAGGGTCTCTCATCATATGAACATAAGGGTTCAGTATGATAGATATATAGATCATACCCCAACATAATACAAAGCAACTTGAAAGACTTGAGAAGAAAATAGTACTTGAAAATGAGAAGGGTGAAAGAATCCGTTACAAAAATTTCGGCAACCTAACAGTGCCACTTAAACTTTCATAAAATTAAATGATGATAGTAAGAGGGGGTATCTCATCATATGAACATAAAAAGGAAAGTATAATGAATATAAAAGATCATCCTCCATCATACGAACATGGAGCATAAAAGGAATGAAATAAAAGAGATTATTTGAAAAGAAAGAGAGAGGTCAGATCCCTTACCTTAAAACGTAACTCTTAAAACTCAATGGTTTGGATCTTGAAGGCTTGGGGGAACCTTGGGAGGACTCCTTGGGAGGTAAGGTGACCAGAACTTCGTTGATAATGATTTTGGAGTCCAAAGGATGAGAGAATGTCTTGTTATTTATAGGGAAAGTGAGGGGAAAAGGCATTAATGGCCAAGGGACACCTCATAACTGGGTTTCTCCAAACCATGTGCTCTCCCAAGATATTTCCCATGAATTTAGGCCACATGGGGCCCCCAATACAATAATTCATCACCTTTGGTCGGCCAACCCATAAAATATCTCATGACATCATCATGAAACAATTATAATGTCATTAAACATACCGAAACCCTAAAACTGTATTTTTACTATTAACTGAAAATTAAACTTTCTCAGAAAAATCCCAAAATTTCACCTTAACCAAATATCAACGCTCTTATTTCAAAAATGAACTCCATTTTATAAAAACAATTTTCTAAATATTTTTAATTTATTTTTTAAATAAATACACT
Source organism: Viscum album (assembly GCA_963277665.1). Taxonomy (NCBI): domain Eukaryota; kingdom Viridiplantae; phylum Streptophyta; class Magnoliopsida; order Santalales; family Viscaceae; genus Viscum; species Viscum album. The sequence goes on from OY728160.1 coordinate 643,878,202, forward strand.
ATTCACCGAAAATTCATTTTTTTCAGAAAAATCCCCAAAAATTACCATAACATAATATCGATGCTCTGAGTTCAAAAATGAAATCCATTTTATAAAAATAATTTTCTAAATATTTTTAATTTAATTTTTAATTAAAAAAACTATTCATCCAAAAAAACTAATACTTGAATAATAATTTATGAAACTGTTTTTTAACCATTTTATTGAATCACATTACATAATCAAGGTGCCTAGATTATATTAATACTTTCTTTAAGTGAGATTACTAATCCATTTGGTCACATTACTAATCCTAAGAATAAAATCACTATTCATAATTTACTATTCATCAAAAATTATGTAGATCTTATTAGACTCTAAATTTCGTACTGAAAATATTTGTAGAAGACCATTTTTTTGAAAATCATTACACATTTTTAATTATTTAAGGTTTACATAAAATTTTTTAAAATATCCTTTCTCTAAAATTAACAAAAAAATATGCATACTATATTTATTCGGACATTTAAAAAGTCATAAACATCATCATAAGAAGAAATCCCAATTTTTATTTAAAACAAAGGATTACACAAGGCAGTTACGGTCTCCTCACATAGCACCTTATCACACCAGCATAGGTCCTAAGTGTAAGGTGTGCTAAGGTGAGAGAATCCGAGGGAGGCTCGGGCAACATCGCATGAGTAGTAATTTCTATCAGTTTGAACATCTCGCGAAGGCGATCCCGTTATAGCTTCACACGATGAAGTTCAGCTTGGGTTTGGTCCAGAGCAAAGCCCAGTGGTGCTACCTCCTTCCCAAGTTCTGTTATATGGGCTTCGATCGGTCTAAGACTACTGGGTGAGGCCATCGAATCTTCTTTCTATATTAATTAACAAATATTACTTGTATTTAGAGACAATAATAGAAATGTTTAGTTTACAACGGTCATATTGACCAATGGTCATATAAAAGTCAAAACCCAATGATCTCATTTTAATTATACTCATGTTTTCAAATGAAACATTTTTGTTGAGTATAAAAATAAAATAAAACACAAAATTAGGAAACAAGATTTATTCAAAATTTCGGGTCGTTACAATCTTCCCCTATTAAGAAATTGCGTCCTTGCAAATTTTTAAAAATTGGGTTTTGAAATTTCATTGAAAGTCCCACATCGGAAAAGGAGTGAGTAAAACTATTACTTTAAAGGAAAGAAAGGGGAGTACAAATGTCACCCAAGTTAACCCACACTAGGATTCCATGTAGGAAAACATGGACATGGAGGAGAAAACAAATGGTCATGTTCTGAGGGAGAGTGATAGAAAACATGATTAGGAGAAAGTTAACCACAAGAAAATCCAAAAATTATGATGTCTGTAAACGGTCATTGATTACCTAGTAGGAAACGTAAACCAATAACGTTTTTGTTTTATGTTCATTTTCATAATTTTGAGGAATTCATTTACTACATAGAACAAAAACATAAGAAAATATACCTACATTCAAGTAGAGTTTCATCCTTTAACAAGTATCTACCAAAACTAATCTTTTCTCCAAATGATGAGAATTCAAAAACACTTGGTCTCATCAAAAACACAATAATCATCTTCTAGAGAATCAGATAATCCACAAAATATTAACTATCTATTTCTTCTACCATTAAACATTATCCAAAAAACAGAAAGGTTAAGGTAAAACAACTCTTCATAAATAAAGAATCCCATAGGAATGGAAACTACTTTTAAATCTTCAAAGTTCCATGGTACTACACAAAGTTCATCATAGACCATTCCATAAATAACGGTCCTTAAAATTCCTCAAAATAAACCAAACTAAGATTGAAACCCAAATACAAGAAGGACTTGATAACATAGTCTTCCAAAATAAACTTCATTGTTCATATCCAAACAACATCAACCACTCCTAACATCTTATAACAAAAGTATCTAACCTAAACATATTTTACCCAAGATAGATTAATCATTTCCATAAGTAACCTAAATTACTATACGTCCACCTTAAATTCACCGATTCTTCAAAATATAAGTCAACCTTACTCCTCAATGAAAATACTGTAGTAATCTATTTACCTCGATCATATAGGGTCCCCAAAATAGTGAACATCTTCAAAAATAATAATCATCTTTTAATACCCTAATCATCTCTGTCATATTAATACGACAATCATCGCATTTCCTATCACATTGGTTGTTGGGACATGTTCTTCCATTTCCCACCATTAACTAAGAAGAGAAAGTATAATTAGGGGCTTAAATACCTAGCCAATAATCATGAAAAGGAACTTAAGGCATATAAGGATAACCTGTAGAAGAAAAGTATACTCTAACTTTTGATCCACTAGGTTCCCATCTAGGTTATCCATGATCATATATTATTATGTGAATCTTTATTTTATTTTATCTTTCTACCTTTAACAGTGGTTCATACTAAGCTTATGAATTTACCAAAGCATATCGCCCAGGAGTGTCGTAACCAAGAGTGCAACAAGGCCCATTGTCATGTACCAGTTCCCATTTGAGTCTAGCTCAAAGCAGTGTTTTCGGGTTTTACCCCTATGTACATCTGTGCCAGAGCCACCTCTACCTTCTCGTATCTAGACAGGGATGTATTTGCTTGGCAACCCATTACTCAATACTCACCAAAATACCAGGATGATTCCCTATATATAAACTTTTATATAGGATTCTTCCTAAAGTTTTCATATCCTAATTTCCACAAATAACTAAACCATCCTTTTATACAAACTATAGTATCCCGCCTTTTTATCACATAAAATTTCATTACATTACACAAAACTGAGGATCTTTATGGTTTAGTGTCTTGGAAACCGGGAACATAATACATGAAAACAACATAAAACATTCTTCTTAAATACTTGAAAGGCTTCTCCTTAAGTTCATCATAGGTTCGTTACTGCATCTCATAACCTGGGGACATACATCAAAAGAAAGGGTGAGCAGAAGGCCCAGTAAGGGAACAAGAGAAACATTTAACATGTGAACTTGAGATATATCAACTATGTCATGAAAAAGAACTTTAAGGCATGAGAAATAAATCATGTGGAATATCATAATAAAAATAACATTTTTCATAACTTTAAGATGTGGCTACATCATTTAACATACACAATCATGAACATATCACCAAGGTCCATCCCCAAGGTTTCATTTGAAAATTACCAAGGTTATTCACCAAGATATCGTGAAAATTGTAATTTCTAGTGGTTACATCATTACCCAATGCATTGGAGCGCTATCATGGCGCACCCTTAAATTTTCCTTTATTATCATGTGAGCCACATATATCATCATAAAAAATTTCATAAATAACCCATATAGTATAAAATAAATGGGTTTCATTTCATAATCATAATGTTTTAAAAAAAACTGTTTTAAAGACATGATATTTACATCACTTTAAACCCACGGAAGGGGAGAGCGAGTCTCATGTATGTAAATACAAGAATTTAAAATAGAACATTTAGATATATATGTGAATACTCTTATAGAAATATGAGCTTTGAGTATTCAATTTATAACATAAAATAATTTTTAGAAAAGAGAGAGGCATTTTGAGATGAAAATTCTGCAGCATAACAGCTATGTTTCGGGGTTTTAGAAAACATTGAAAGGAGAGGGGACATGGGTAAAAAATTCATAAATGACCCATAAAACAGTATAGGGACAGAATATAAATTATTTTATAACATGGTAATGAAATTTTAAAGATATACCATATGAAATGAAGAACATGAAAGGAAGACAAAAATAAGATTTCTCTTATGAAAATTCGACAGCCCAACGGCGTCACTTAAACATCAACAAAAATGAATTGACGCGATCAAATAGGGTCTCTCATCATATGAACATAAAAGATAAGTATGATAGACATAGAGATCATACCCCAAAATAATACAAAAGGAACTTGAAATACTTGACATGAAAGTAGATCTTTGAAAAATGAGAAAGGCGGACGAATCCCTTAAAAATTCGGTAGCCTAACGGTGTCGCTTAAACTTCAACGAAAAATGAATTGACAAGATAAAAATAGGGTCTCTCATCATATGAACATAAGGGTTCAGAATGGTAGATATATATATCATACCCCAACATAATAAAAAGGAACGTGAAAGACTTGAAAAGAAAATAGAACTTGAAAATGAGAAGGGTGAAAGAATCCGTTACAAAAATTTCGGCAGCCTAACGGCGCCACTTAAACTTTCATAAAATGAAATGATGAGAGTAAGAGGGGGCCTCTCATAATATAAACATAAAAAGGACAGTATAATGAATATAAAAGATCATACTCCAACATAAGAACATGGAGCATAAAAGGAATGACATAAAAGAGATTACTTGAAAAGAAAGAGAGAGGTCAGATCCCTCACCTTAAAACGTAACTCTTAAAACTCAAAGGTTTGGACCTTGAGGGCTTGGGGGAACCTTGGGAGGACTCCTTGGGATGTAAGGAGACCATAAATTCGTTGAGAATGATTTTTGAGTCGAAATTATGAGATAATGGCTTGGTATTTATAGGGAAACTGAGGGGACAAGGCATTAATGGCCAAGGGACACCTCATAAGTGGGTTTCTCAAAACCATGTGCTCTCCCAAGACATTTCCCATGAATTTAGGCCACATGGGGACCCCAATACAATAATTCATCACCTTTGGTCGGCCAACCCATAAAATATCTCATGACATCATCATGACACAGTTATGATGTCATTAAACATACCGAAACCCTAAAACTGTATTTTTACTATTCACTGAAAATTCAACTTTCTCAGAAAATCCCAAAATTTCACATTAACAAAATATCAATGCTCTGATTTCAAAAATGAAATCCATTTTATAAAAACAATTTTCTAAATATTTTTAATTTATTTTTTAAATAAATACACTATTCACCGAAAATTCATTTTTTTCAGAAAAATCCCCAAATTTTACCATAACATAATATCGATGCTCTGAGTTCAAGAATGAAATCCATTTTATAAAAATAATTTTCTAAATATTTTTAATTTAATTTTTAATTAAAAAAACACTATTCATCCAAAAAAACTAATACTTGAATAATAATTTATGAAACCGTTTTTTAACCATTTTATTGAATCACATTAATTAATCAAGGTGCCTAGATTATATTAATACTTTATTTAAGTGAGATTACTAATCCATTTGGTCACATTACTAATCCTAAGCATAAAATCACTATTCATAATTTACTATTCATCAAAAATGATGTTGATCTTATTAGACTCTAAATTTCATACTGAACATATTTGTAGAAGACCATTTTTTGAAAATCATTTCACATTTTTAATTATTTAAGGTTTACATAAACATTTTTAAAATATCCTTTCCCTAAAATTCACCAAAAATATGCATACTATATTTATCTGGACATTTAAAAAGTCATAAACATCATCATAAGAAGAAATACCAATTTTTATTTAAAACAAAGGATTACAAAAGGCAGTTACGGTCTCCTCACATAGACCCATATCACACCAGCATAGGTCCTAAGTGTATGGTGTGCTATGGTCAGAGAATCCGAGGGAGGCTCGGGCAACATCGCACGAGTAGTAATTTCTATCAGTTTGAACGTCTCGCGAAGGCGATCTCGTTCTAGCTTCACACGATGAAGTTCAGCTTGGGTTTGGTCCAGAGCAAAGCCCAGTGGTGCTACCTCCTTCCCAAGTTCTGTTAGATGGGCTTCGATCAGTCCAAGACTGTTGGGTGAGGCCATCGAATCTTCTTTCTATATTAATTAACCAAGATTACTTGTATTTAGAGACAATAATTGAAACATTTAGTTTACAGCGATCATATTGACCAATGGTCATATAACAGTCAAAACCCAACGATCTCATTTTAATTATACTCATGTTATCAAATGAAACATTTTTGTTGAGTATAAAAATAAAGTAAAACACAAAATTAGGAAACAATATTTATTCAAAAGTTTGGGTCATTACAGTGAACCCTCTAGCTCGGGGAAGCAGTGCAGAGGATGGTGATAAGAAGAATGAGAAGTGACCTAATGCTGGTGGTTCTGGTAGAGGAATCAAGAGGCATTCAGACCTTCAGTAATCCTCTTCATAGCGCAATGACGTGATCTATCACCAGTGTGGTAGGACAGGTGACAAGAGGCCAATGTGCCTGAGTGCCCAGAGACCCTAACACACCTGTGGACGTTGGGGTCACATGCAGTGATTCTGCCATGGTGTTTTTAAGAAGTGCACTGAAGTTAGATTTGTCTCATCGAAGGTCACCACAGCCCGTCAGCAGGAGTAGGGTGATGTTTGGGGATCAGTTTGAGGTTTTCTCTTTGTAGTGTTTCTTGGAAATGGTAATCATCTCTTGTAGCGTTTTTCGGTGTTTCTTTTCTTTTAGTTGTAAGAATGGTTGTGGTTCAACCTCTTTGAAACTTTTATTTTATTGGATGTGTGTTTGGTAAAATTCTGTTTTGTGTGTTATGTTTGGGAATTTCTAATGCTTGACTGTGTGGTAGGAGATGCTTCAATCATCGGTGCTCCAGCCATAGGCCCCGGAGTGAAGCTGGCGCGTAGTTAAGAGAGCCCCAATGGTGAAAAGCACCTTGATTTAACCTATGTCCTTAATGTGTCATAGTTTGTGTTTATTCTAGGGTGTGACGTAGTTGATGGGGCGATGATGATAGATTGATGCTCTATCAGTTGGGCCCTTCCCTTATCCCCCCTTATGGTGGGGGTTTTTTGTCTGTGCCAAAAGTTTTCAAGTTCGGTTAATCTCATCAGTTTTTATGGTGGGGAGACCCACAGTGGGTCTCCCAAAGTTACACCTAAGGTAATTTATAGTTAGCCCAATCCTTATGGTGGGGAGTCCATTTGGGCCCCCCTGTCAGTATCAGAGTATCTTTTCATGTATCTTTTGGTGGTAGGTGGTCTCATACGAGACCACCTAATCTTGAGTTCATCCTCTCGAGTAAATGTTGAGATTTGAGTACACCCAAGAGTTTTGTTGGACGAAGATTATAGGGATAAGTCTCGGAGGTGATTTAAGTTTGTTCCTTACTTGGTTGAGACAGATGGTTTGGGTTCTTTTGGGTGATGATTAAGGTTATCCTGTTTTATGGATGAGTTGTGTGTCATGGGTTTTCAGTGTCGTTTTGGATCGATCAACTAGAGGTGCTTAATCTTTTGGCGGTGAGTGACACTTAAGGAGTTTTATCTTTCGGTCTTGATCTTGTTTTGGCTTTCTGAGGGTGGAAAGTGTTATAGTGGGGAGAGTTTTCACATCCCGACCAGAATTTTATTTTATTTTATAATATTCTTTGACTTTTTTAAATTTTTTTTGGTTTTCGGGTTGAGTCCTGGACGAAAAACTTTTGAATTATGTTAAAAAGTGCGCATTTTTCAGCTAACGTCGCTAGACGCACGGGTGGAGCGCATGTTGGAAACCCCGTGCGACTCCACTTAGGCATTGGCATGATTCACCTGCCTTCAGAGAATTGAAATGAGTAAAGATGGTGATTTATTGTGTTATTTAAAATTTTTAGTGTTAATAATTTAATTATTATTATTAAAGTGAGATGAATATTTTTATCATTTTTATTTTTATCGTTATGATTATTAATGTTACTGTTAAAACGATTCATTAACATTATCATAATCATTTAAAAGGAAATAAAGGTTATTATTAATCTTAACGTTATTTCAATTATTATATGAAGGATATTATCAACTACAATTTTTTTCTCTTATTGTTATTATTATTAGTATTAAAGTTTGATTATTATAAATATTAATAATTTCTTATAATAAATTACCTTTGTTGTTATCAATGTTTTATTGTTATTATTAAGGTTTTATTATTACTATTATTGTTTTAATTATTATCATTAGGTTTTTTAGTTGTTTTATTTTAATATTATTTTATTTTTATCACTATTTTTATTTTTTACCTTTTTATCTATTTATTATTATTTTTATTTTTCCACTTATTTCCTAACCCTACCCACAGACTCCCCCTTTTACCCTATTTTCTTTTGCGCCACCACCCCCCTCTCATTTCTCTCTCCCTCTTCGCGCCAGCCACCTCTACCCGGTTTTTCTATCTATGCATCCTTCAGACAGCCTCCCGCGCGGCTCCTTTGCTACACTGACCATCAACCCACTTGGCCGACCGCCAGATCCTTGCAACAAGCCCCCGACATCCACCAGCCTCTCTTCGGTGCTCTCGCTTGTGCTGGCCAACGTACCTCCCTTCTTCCGATGCCCTTCTACCGGATCCGCCTCGCCACCAAACTTTCCCCCTACAACTCATTCTTCAGCTGAATAGTTCCATCCCGCACTCCGGCTTTTCCCCGCAGCGTCCGGACCTGCCACCTGCCCTGCTCGCCTCACTCCCACACGACCTGCCTCATCCAGGCCTTTTCCCTACTACAATGCACCACCCTGCCCTATTTTGTCTTACCATCAGCTGAGAAGCCCTCCGTCCTCATTCCCTTACTTTATAGCCGCCATCTGACAAGCCTCCCAACTGTTTCCCCGTCGGTGTGTTCCCCGACGCTAACCTGAACCAAGCCGACTTCCACTGTCCAGCCACCGTTGGCCTTTCGGTGTGCCTCTCGCACCTCTCCTACACCAGATGTGCCCCGAAAGCTCCCCCAACCTCCTAAGAGTCTTCGGTGCAACTGCACCTTTCATTAGAGCACTTTTGCAACCCTCCATGCATCTACAACCCGACGCACCTCCGGATCGGCTGTGCGTCGCACCACAGACCTGCTGTCCAGCCATACAGTACCTGAGTAACCCCCTTGTTTCACTTTCTGGTAGCTGTAGCGTGCCTCTTGTCAGGTCATCGACGTCGTCCCCCCTTTGTTGCTTCTTCCAGCCCCCGTCGGTGTGTCACGCGCTCTTTTTTGGCCAACAACAGTCCATGCTGGTGTGCGCCGCCCCTTTCCAACATTCATGCCACCCCGCTTGTCAAGCAAGTCTCTGCATCGAGGTGAGGTTTGCGCTATCCTTGCTTGAGTATCATATTTTTACTTAGGGAGTGTTTTGTCAATTAAGTTGGTGCAAATTATGTTTTTTCTTTTCTTTTTCAAATATTTGAGTTTGTTTAATTATGTGGTCTGAGTTCTATTTTGGAAGTGCGTCGAGGTGGTTTTTGCATTGTTTGGTTGTTTAAATTACTTTAAGTCAGTGTTGCTAGGTTTTTATCTATATTTGTGATGTTTAAGTGTTTGAGTTATTTTTTTTGTCAGTGTTCTATGTTTTAAATTGTTTGACTTTTGTCGCAGCGCATTAGCAAGGTTTTTCTGTGATATTTCGGTCATCAGCAAGTTACGCGTACTTGTGCCCAAGTGTGAGATGTGCCACATCGTCGTAACCGAGCTGCAAGTTTTGGTAGGTCCCCCACTGCAAATAATTTTTTTTCAAGGACTAATGCCAAGAAACTAGTTTGTCTCAGGAGACCTACTAACGCATTGAGAAGCTATAGTGGGCTCCGCCCGTTAGTTAATAAGTCCAATGCATTCCTCATATGAAAAAATTGAAACATAAAATAAACATTCATACTAAAACTCTCATACGAAATGTTAACTCTTTAACCAATAGCCTTGAATGGTATAAAAACAAAACATCCACAGTCAAACATTTCATAAAACCTTTAGTACAATATGGAATATTGTATCAAAATAAATCATCTTCAAACAAGTGTAAGACCCACTAAAGGATGTTGGCATAGATGAAGTCAAAACTATTTGAGAGAAATATATCTTTCTATTTTAAAATCATTTAAAACATACATAATTATAAAAGAAAAAATTTATTTTTGAAATATTCCTATAAACTTTTAAGGAAAGCACTGAAGGTGTTCTAATGGAGAAAAATAGCCGCACCCGCAAAATAAGATAAAAAATAATTCTTACCTTAATTTCTCGAAAAGGTCATAAAGTACATCATTTAGAAAGTGGCAGAAAGATTACTTCCATACCATTTTATAAAAAATAAAACAAGGGTATAAATGAATTTAAGCAATAGTATAGTCAATAGTCAAAATGATTTGAAATTCATTTTTAAGAAACACAGATGTGGATGACAAAGAGGTCCCAGTAGATACTTACGTATAAACAACCTCGGATAATAATGAAATTGTAAAATTAACCCTTACCTTATACTTTTACTTGGTTGAGGGTATATTAACCTCCTTTATAATAGTTAAATCATTGTTATTAAATTATAAAATAACCACATACATAAATATGATATCATATATGATCTTCTAATCTTTCTTTGTCAATATCATTTTAGTAGTATCATTGTTTTGGGTGTTAACTGATTCATATTCCTTGATATGTTTTGATAGGTAAGTCATGTTTGTTAGGGATATGATGTATTTTATTCATATCTAGAATTATATGAAGTTATTAAACATTATTTTTAATTGTCTAATGAAAATTATTCTTTAGTGGTTATGATGAGAAACAAAATCTCATCACGTCGTGGAGAGGGTAATTCGTACGCACACACGAGCAACAATATCACTCTATTAGTGGTGAAATCATATTTAATTGGATGGTATATCATATATAAAGAATAATTAACATGTTATTTTTATTATTTACATCAATTATACTCATTATTATACCCATCTAAATAATGAAATGGTGAATAACAAACTACACTACGACGTGGAGACGGTAAACAGTACGTACTCCCATATGGTGACTTTATCATTCATATGATGGATATAATATTGAATAAGGTTGTACCATATTTATAATAACATCTCAGTATATAGAAGGTACTCAAGTTATTATTTTAGTATGGAAACAACAAAGAAAGTGGAAGTGGATGAAGAAAAGTACTTTGAAAGGGGTGATGAAGTAATTACCTCTTCTTCGGGTTCTTCCATTTGGTTTGATCAAATGGGATCCTTAGGTTGGATTATGACCAAAGTAAGGCCTCGAGGTTGAAGTGAGGGTTGTTGGGAGGATATGTTATTATGGGCTGGCTAATCTAATTGTCTTTGGAGGTGTGATTTTGAGAGAAGAGGATGTACCCTTTTATAAAAGAGGTGAGTGTCACTTTAGGAAAAGCTTGAAATATTAATTTATTATACAATCATATTCCGTTTATAATGACCCCAGAAGGATTTATTTCAAGGATAAGGTGGGTTTGGGTCGATGGCCAATCAACCAATTGGTATTAGACAGGTTTATGTAAACATATTAACATTATCATTTAGATTTAACTCTTAGTTAAGTAGTTTAACTTTTATCATTTATACTTGTATTATTATATTTCATGGTTAATAAACATACTATAAAATTTTAAGCGAACCTTAATTGGGTAATTAATGACATATCAATCATTATATAAGTCCTTTGGTTGAACCTTATATTTTTAGTAATATTATATCATTTAATAATATAGTATTTTAAAAAAAAAACTTATTTATGTCAGTTTTGACACTATTTTTTATTAATTTTTTCTAAAGTAAAAAAACTTTATTACTTCGATCAAAATACATTAAATTAATCATAACATGTCATATTAACCTATAAAATTAAAATAATGCATCAGAAGTCTCAATTTACTTTTATTTTTATATTTATATTATCAATTATTTTAATCTTTCATTTATAATGTTATTACTGCATCATCATTGTGTCATAAATAAATTTAATTATTTAATGTATAAAAATTATAAATAAAATACCATTATGTTTGAAATGTTTTTATATTTTTATTTAATATTTATTTTCTAATTAAATTATCTATAACCCTATATTAAAAATGTATTTGTTATTAAAATTTGAATTTAACACTTTTAACTATTCTATAAATTAAGAAATAATAAATGTACTAATATAATACAAGTGGATTAAATAGGATCATATTTTATTTATAAGGTTGATTTTGGTAGAAATAAACTTATCCAATTGAATTATGACTTGTTTTTGGGTAATTATAATATTAGTTTTAGCTTTAATTACATTATTTACTTTCAACCATGGTAAATAAAATTCAAAAGTTATTATTCACAAAAAATTATTTTCATCCTACAAAAACTCATTTTTTTACAGATGTAAACTGTGTCTCTAAGATTTTCTAAATTCAATTTATAGATGCAGTAAAATTATGTTTTATACAAATTTGAAAATGTTCCTAAAAGGTCGGTAAAAGATGTTGAAAAGTTCAATAAGATTTTATACATCTTATTTTATTATAAAATGACTACAATGAATTAAATTGAACATATATATGAATTATGTATCTATTTGGAATTAAAATAAATTAAAATAAAAAAATTATTATTTAAATAAAAATTTGGTTTAAACAATAACAAAATGTTTTTCACTATACCTAAAAAAATTGACAGTTTTCAGAAAAATAAGAAAAAATCACCCTAAGATAATTTTGATATTACAAATCCAAAAATGATGTCCTTTATGAAAAATGAAATTTTTTGAATTTCAAAAATTGTGTATTACTATTCAAAATGGTTAGTTTGATTAGTCATGGTTTACTAGAAATCGAAGTTGCGTACAACGAAAGCTATTGCATTATTCAAAGAGAAATGTACCGTGGAAGCTTGGGGTGTTACCAATTTTTTTTTATTAAATTGGGTAATTTAAAAGTACCAATATGTTATGAATATTTTTCTAAGAAACATATTTATTATTTTCATATATTTAATTCAATTAATTACTTTTAATTGAGTTTATATTGGTTGTTATCATAATTTTTTTTATAAAACAGGTTTTTATAAAAATTGTTTTAAAATGCATAATGTTTATCAATTTTAATCAACTAAAATAATCCCCAATGGGGAATTATATTTTCTAAATCATATATCAGTATATATTAATTTACTTTCATAATATTATTATTATTATTCATAAAGTTAACATAGAATGATGTTTCTTTCTAAAAAACACTATTATTAAAATTCAATGTCTCACTGAGTCAACATGATTAATGTTAAATTAATACTTTCTACTTATATGAATATAAATTTTCACAATGGATTCCAAATTTGTAATAACCACAATTTATAATTTCTAATGTGATAAACACAATTTTTGATTAAAAATAGTAGTGAATAATGTAAAACATTATTACAGTTGTTAAGTTAAAATTGAGTTTACCCATGTGTTAGGTTATAATGATAAGAGTGAAAATTACCTAAAATATTATCCTAATTTTATTTAATGGGATTATTTCAGAATTTTATTTCAAACTATATTAAATATTGTAATTAATTTTCACTTTACTCGAAATATGGCCCATTTAAGAAGTTACATAATGAAAAAGACAAAAAAGAGACATTCCTTCCTTTTTATTTTTATTTTTTTGGGTAGAGAAAAAATATTTGGTTTGGTTATACATGTTATTTTAAAATATAAATGAGATTTAGTAATTATAAAAATTTATTCCTAACTTTTAGAGAAGACATAATTTCTTAGAAAGCTTAATAACTTCCAACGTGGTAATTATTTTGTTAGAAATTAAATGAAATAATTTTTACTAAATGTCTTAAATGTGTAGTAAATTGAGTGAATTTTTTTGTTAAATTTATTTTTAGATGAAAATAGTGTGTTACAAATATCTTAGAATAATATATTAAAATTCCATAATTTCCATGATATTTTTAAATTAAAATTAAATGAATAATGAAAACTTGACATCAATGTTATTTTATATCAAAATATATTCTATTAAATGATATAAAATTACTAAAAATAATAACTTTTATAGACTAATTTTTTTTAATTTTAATAAATATAATATAAATTCTATAAACTGAACAATAATGTTTTTATGATGACTATAATGACATATAATTCGTAAAAAAACTCTGTTAGTGCGATTGAAGCTAAAGTATTGTTTCTTATGTTACATAAATTTGTGTAAATTCTAATTAAAAAAATGATTTTTATTTTATATATTGGATTTATTAAATAAAATTATTGGGTATAAATTATCTAATATGGACCACTTTATATTATTATTAATGGATAAATTATATAAATTAGAAAACAAGTTACCAATGTGAATTTTTGATTAATTTCTTTCTCCGCCACCTTTAGTTATTATTATACCAATTTAATATAATAAAATTAGCATAATAAATATATTTATATGCTGTTATGTAATGGGTACCACCTAAAAACACACACACTTTCACCAAATTTGGTACAAAATCGTCATTTGTGTGTGTGACAGACTTCTGCCTCGTGAAATGATGTCATTCAGTTTTCCATTATTAACTCTCATGGTTTTTTATGATGATAGATCTAATGTTTATATAGGTTATTGATAAAATAATTACACCTATAGAGTCTTTATATCATATATACCCATTTTCATTACATAATATAGGGGATACGATAATGTCTCTCATGTGTACGGCGTACTACTGCCTCTCGAAGGGATGTGATTCACTTTTCACTAATGAATTACTTGGGAGGTAAGAAGGGTGAGTATAATAAATATATGTGATTTTAATGAAGTATTTATGATAATAATTACATATTTAACATTCTATAAATATAATATATCGTTTACTTTTTTACCTTTTCACTCACTAAAAAAATGATCATGTTATTCGTGGATGTATGGACAACCTCTTTCTCGAAGGGATGTGATTAACTTTATCTCCACCAGATCATGAAAATGATATATATAAGTTCATATTATTAAATTCTATGGTATTTATGATATTATTATATATTTTTAAAGATAAAATATTTATTACATTTATTCCACAATGATTATTGAAAAAACGAAAATGTTACTCTTGTGTATGTATGATATATCATCATCATGATCATAACATTAGTTAATTTTTCAAAAACATAATTAATTATGGGTTAAAAACTCTAATTTATTTTTAAATATGATAATTATTTCAGCATTATCATTTATGAAATATTTATATAATGACCTCTTTGACTAGAGTCAAGGTAAGTGTTTTCTCACCCCACTTTCATTTATATGAGATATATTCCATATTCATGACTTTTTACTTTATTTTATGGAGTATATAATACCCATAAGTATAATAACCATGAATTTATGGGGATATAAAAATCTATTTTTTGATCTCTATTTCATGTGGTATAATATTTCAATCTTACTAGAGCAGTCAGGGTTTTTTTATCTATTTTACTTCTTTGATACTTAAGTTATCTTATACACCTATCTAATTTTATGTGGTGTATATTATACCCCTTTGACATGTTATATCATGAATATCATTATTTATATGATATTATATGTTTCATTTAATTTTATAAAATTTTTATTCTTACTATTGAATGTTACCAAAGTTGTAAAATTGTTTTGTGACAATCTCATCATTTATTAGGATTGTGTGTGATTATGTACCCAATGTTGAAATAATATAATTTTCATAAATTATAATATCATATAATTATTAAATATATTTTAAAATAATTTTTCATTTTCATACACTTTGGTACATAAAATGTTTGACAAAATGTTTTCAATAAAATATTTAATTATTTCTCTATTCCGTTGGAAATCTATTTTCGTCCAAAACCAGGTTTTCTAAAAACGTTTAAAAAAATGTTTTAAAAAGTGATTGTAAAATATGAAAATAAATTTTCCTCATGAAATGTGTTAAATTATTTTATAAAACATACATTATATTTTATCACGTTTGTTTTCAATTAAAATTATTTTTTAAATGTTTTATATTTTTAAAAGTAATTTTTAAAATGAAAAGGTTATTTTACTATAATGTGTTTATCGATATTTTTAGGGTATTTAAAATAATAATCAGAAAAATATTATTTACTTATCCAAAACATGGGATATTTTTTATTGAAACCAAACTCATTATTTCTCTAGATAAAATAAGTTTTTTTCAAAGAGGTTTTCATGGAACCAATTTTTTTCCACAATCTAACCATGTTTCCCATGGATTATTATGGAACCCATTTCCCTTACATGGGTTAATAATTTTTTTAAAAGTAATAAAGGTTGTTTCAGTGAGTTATGATAAATTTAATTCTCTACATTATTTATTAATTATTTTTTCTTGGACATTATAAATGTTGGGTTTTCCCAAATATCCTCAGTTGAACCCATTATAACTTATATAGTGGGTGCAACCAGAGAGTGATCCCAATCATTAGGTAATGATTATGTTTTCTGGAGAATTGTATTGGATGTTGGCCATATGGTTATTCCAATTAATAAGGGTTATCTATGGTTATATTATGGGTTCCATGAGATGATGCTCTAAGATAAAAGTGTGTTTGATTTATACTTTCTATGGGTTTTTGATGTTTCATTTGATCAAGATTGATATCACATGGATCCCTATTATTGTTTCTTATGACCACTTACTTTATTGAACACTTGTTCCATGTTATCTTGTATAATAATACATGTATTTATGGTATGGATATTATTATGTTATACTCATGATCTTTTTAATGTCATCATACCCTTATTCTCTTCATATTCTCATTGATAACAGTCAATTGTTAATGAATATTTTACCCTTACTGAGAATTTGAGATCACCCTTATTATATTCAATATAATTATTGTTATAAATATTGAGGTTGAAATAATTACGTCTATAAGGGATTTCATATGTATAATCATGATGTATTAATGTGAAAAAAATATGGGTTATGTAAGAGAAATGATCGTTTAATTTCTTGTGAATAGTATCTATAGGAGTTTATACTAATTATCTAAAACTCTAAACCTAAACGGGCCTTGAGGATATAAGTGATTCTATGTTTCCCTTCAATGTAACATGGTTTGGATGGAAAAAATTGTGTAACAATTATCGTAATCAAATCCGGAAATGTATGGATTATGATTTGTGCATGGAATTTGAGAGTGTGAGTTCTGGGATGTTATAGAAATATGTGAAAATATATAAAAAGTTTAATAATGATTATAATTTAATGATTAATTGTAATTATTTATACATAATAGAAGAATTATTAACAATTAACAAATAACAATTAAAAATTATTAATTTATTGAAATTAATTCTTAACAACTTAAAATTATTTAATAAATTCTTTTGATTGAAATAATTTTATAATTTGTAATTGTAAAATACTTATTTCTAATTATTAGTTATTAATTACTCATTTTTAAAAAATAAATGGATGTATATAAACATGTATATATATATATGTGTTTTTCTATAAATATATTTAAATATATAAAAAATAAGAACAAGCGAAAATATATAAAATGGGTATAAATAAACACTTGGGTGCACACACACATAAATTTAAAAATATATAATTATATATAAATGTATAAGAAATTAATTAATTATTTATATGTGTTTGTTATTTAATTTAAATTAGTACATTCAAATTTATAATTAACAGTAAATATTTGTTAGAAATCATTCGTAATATGTAATGCACAACTAATAGTTAAAACTAAACAATCATTAATTTTTAGATATTAATTAATAATTAATATTAACTATTTTAATATATATATATAAATATATATAAATTAATTTTAATTTACGAATATAAAAATACTAATACATATGTAATGTGTAATTAATAGTTAATATTTATTAATTTATAAATTATAAATATTAATTATTAATTAATAGTAAATACTAATTAGTCACAAATATATATATATAAATATATTTACATATTATATGTATATATTTATTTAAAAATTACAAGAATTTATATATATTTATGTTTTTTATATATAATTAAATAAATAAATAAACATTTATATATAGTAATATTGGTTTATATATAAAATTACATACTTTTTATGTATTTGTTTTTATAAGTGTTTACAGATATATATATATATATAAATATATTTTTAATATTATTTTAATATAGTATATGTTATATATATATACATATATATATATATATATATATATATTTATGAAAATATATTTCAATATAATTTGGTTTATTAAAATTAAATTATAACTATATATATATAATAATTAATTTTTAAATATTAATTAAGATTTATAAATTATGAATAAACTAATATATATTCATGCATATGTGTGTACGCACATACGGCCAAGCATATATAAATATATATACATGTGTTTATATACACATATTTAAATAAAATAGTGTTTATTTAATCAATATATAGAGGACTTGGTGGAGTTCTAATGTAATTGTAGAATGATTGAGAGGTAAGGTGTTCAAATATTACCTTGCTCATATATATACTCAGTTTTTTAGGGAATGTTGGGTCAGTTAGGTTTGGTGAAGGCCGAATTGGCTTGGGTTAGGGTGTGGTGGGCCTGATCATGTGTAATTTTAAAAAACTACATTTGAATATAATTTAAAAATTGAAATAAAATTAAATAGAAAATAATATTTTAAAAATAAATAAATAAATAATTTTTTTGAATGAATAACACTGTGAAAAACTATCACCAAATGATCCATGGTACATAAATACAAGATTATTTTATATAAAACACTATGAATTATTCAAAAACATTTTAAATTATTTATAAATCCCAATAAACACCTCTATTAAATTATTTTTTTCTCATTTTATCTCATTGTTTTAAAATCACTGCTAATGGGGGATTTTTCAGTCTCTTTTTAGTAAACAGAACTCCACTTTATAATATGAAAAATTTGGAATTATTTTGGTAATGACCTCTATTTTTTCAGGTGAATTATTAGTAATTTTCATCTTTTATTCAAGTGTTATTGACCAATAATTTTTTTAGCTATGCTCTGGGTTTTTCTGGTTTTATTCGGGTTTTAGGCTATTGTGATGGTTTATTATTTGAGCATAGCAACTCTAAATTGTGCTCGTCATCAAAAAAATGGTGTGGCTAGTGGAAGAATCACATAAGGTGGAACATGGTTATGTAACATGATATTTCAAACCATGTAGCCTCATATTAAATACTACATGATATGTTTCATTTTCCAAAATCAATTTTGAATCATAATTTGGAAAACCATATGACCAAACCAATAGTGTTTCATAGGAGAGCCAAGAAGCCTCATATGGTTGGTTTATGGTTTGAAAAAACTCTGGTCAAACCATGTGTGTGTTATTTTATGATCTGGAAATCCCCTTTAAAGTCCTTTTACATTCTATTTTGTATCATTATTATTCTTATTTATAGCCCTCTCAAACCAGGATAACCTAAAACCATTATAGAAAGATTCTAGTCATTTCAAGATCAACTCTGGTGGATCAATGTGTGTTGATGATTGATAGTTAAGGTATGTGATCCATGAACCTCCATGCATCATGTTTCTCATAGATATAAATTTCTTCCATGACACTAATCATATAAATTACATGTTGTTTCCTGATATATGGGTTCTAATACCATCAAATGATTAATTCATGTACAGTTGCTGGAAAGATGGACGATCTAGAGTGTCAACAACACCTCCATTTACCAATCTAAATTCTAGAATCATTGGTGGATACCATATGATATATTTGTGTAAAACCAACTCAATTGTCTTGAAATATTATTGAATATCATACTAGAACCTAGATGTGATTGAGTTTGGATTAGTTATATGTTGTCTTGGTGTGAGAGATCAATCAGGCTAGAGCTCTGGTATTTTCTTGTGATGGGTTTTAGAGTTTGTCATCAACAAGCTAAAGGTAGATATTCCTTAATATATGGGGACCTTGTTTACACTTATTACCATGAAGTGATACATGTATTGGTATATGTTGTTGAACCTTTCTTGATAGTGATCACATGTGCATGTGTTTGTAGCCCACAACACCTATATATTTTGTTTAATTCTATGAGTACACTTATGAATGTTTTTTGTATGTTTTATGATAATCAAATACATTTGTATGTTACTATTGATTAAAAAGATGACATGATATGTTATTATTTTACATTATCTACCATGTAATGTGTAATTACTATTCTTTTAGAGTCATTTATTTGGAACTCAGAATAAGTGGACTATCATGATATGGTTTTCCCTTAGAGGGTTAGTGTGCATAACATGCGATGATGATGATGATGTTGAACCCCAACATAGATTATGGGAACGAAGGCCTTGAAGCTAGGACCATGGTAGCAATATTGATGTTATTCCATACTTAAGACATAATCTGGGGAATATATGGGATAAACTGATCTTAGGGCCTATGTTGCGACCAAGATGGGTTTAACAGTCTTGAGGGTTGACCAATTATAGAGGTAGGATGCTATGAATTTGTAGCCCAATCTGACTTGATGCATTGTGGCTATTGGGATACTTGTCCACCAGCCCTATGGCTAGTTCTTAATCACTAATAACACCCTTTATGATTAGGCATCTAGTATAGATTTGAGGATTTTATTGTTGAGACTATTGGTTTCTTGGTTAGCACGTGAGGGGTGACATATTTTATTTTTTATAGTTTCTTCTGCATTCATTATTATCATGGAATACACATGTTATACCTATGACCTTATATTAAGGAAGCATTGGTGGTGTCATTCTAGGTTTATTACTCAAACCCTATGTGATTATCTAAATGTATATAACGACATCCTGATTAGGGATCCAGGTAAGGGAAAGTGGCCTATGGTTGATAATTGCAATGCGAATCATGGATCTAGTAGTGATACTAGGGTTGAATCTAGAAAATTTATTTAGTGTTTCATTATTTATCTACTTATACATTGTATACTATAGTTTTTCCTAATATATTGGGTGAATTTTTTATTTATATATAGAACATGAGGGAGTTTTTTATTACATTATAACACTTTTTATTCCACCTTCATACTAAGAGTTTCTTATGTTTTTTATGTTTATTTTGTATGAATATGATTATCGTTAGTATAGTATACAAAATGATGATATTTATTCCCTCAATGCTAGTTGGGATCCACTATAATACATAGTGGGACACGTAAGTTCTTGTGCCTCTATAACTCAAAACTAGTGGTTTGGGTCAGAGTGTTACAAAATGGAATCATAGATGAGATTCATTTATTTTATTTTTGGTTAAACGTGGATGTGGTAGATTCGATATAGGTTTTGTGGAACTTAGGTAGGGGAGTTTCCAGGTTATTATCCATATCATGTGTAACAACCCTTTGAGTTACCATTTAAAGGATTACTATTACATTTTTATGATATTTGGCTATACTGATGCATCATTATTAGGAACATAATATTACATACTATATATATGCATGTTTTGTGCTTCATATCAATTTTTTAATTAAATGAATTTATTTGTGTTATTTTTTTGGAGATAACTATATTCTCTTGATATATATCTCTATATTCTATTCTAAAGTGATATATCTATTTTGTCATAAATTAGTTGAAATTGAGCATGTTTTTTTTTGTTTTTATATATGTGATTTTGACTAACATGAATCTATAGAGAGAATTGATTAGTATAATGTGGGTTGTTCCCTCTTATTATAGGTAACCTCCAATAAAGGTTTCCATTGAAATCCATTTTTTATACCATATATCTACGTACGTTATTTTCAAATGATATTTTTATGGTCGTTTTAAATATTCATTTGGATTTTTAGAAAAATTAAGCCTCAATGATGTCTAAATGCTTTCACCAGGGAGGGTGTGATAGTTCCACCACATGACATACCAGATGGTCTAGTTGAGTATAATCCCAAATTTTTTAATTGGTTGAGTAATTATATCCAATCAATCCCGAAGGCTTTTGAAATGTACCTGCCCATGGCGGAGGAGTATTGAGGGCCACGTTCAACTATGCCCATATCATCTAGATCTAGTATCTTCCAACTTTTTTAGATACTATAGGACCACAAGATTTGGAGGATGATCTACATATAATTAAGTTAATATTATACTTGGTCAATACACTAGGGGAATGATGTGTAATTATAGTGGCATTAATGTTCTATGTACCTATGAGGAGATAATGGGGTGTCATGAGACAAGTAAGAAGATTTTATTATCTTTATTTTGAAGACATTAAGAACCTCATCATCAATAATTTTTTTCCCTACATTCTAAATAAGGTTAGTTACCAAGAATTATACTAGGTATAATAGAGATCTATCACAGTGTTAGTATACTCCACTCGATTAATGAAACTGAATCATTTTAATCTCACACTGGATGGAAATGTGGGAAAAGAGGCCAAGATGTTCAAGATCGGTCTACATATTAATATTAGTTTGAATGATAATTTTTTACATATTGATGTACATGGTGGTTCTGTTAAAGGCCCTTACCCTTAATAATGTAATGAAGGAGGATTTATCTATTTCTCTACTTGTATCCTTCAGTATTTTGGTGGGGGAATCCTACTTCTGCCTTGATTATCTATTCTAGTAGTAGGAAGAGGAAGTATGATGGTTCCCAAAACAGTAGTGGTAATCATGTTGATTAGTGCATGAATTATTTATCACCCTTAGGAGAACTTCCATAATGATTTATCCTTGGGAAGGTTTGACATTACCAATATTCCTTCCTAGAATCCCAAAGAAAATGATAGTAGTATAGCACGTTGGGTAAAATATAATAGTTCAACTCTTGAGTTTTCATTTCAAGTTTACATAGGGGTATATTTTATTCCTGATCTATGACAATGGTATTAATTCGAGGTCCTTAGTAGTATTCTTAGACTCCTCATAAAATGTTCACATAGTTGATTCGTGGACCTTAAGTTTAGGGTCATGGATCTGAGGTAGGCCGATTGTATGTGATGGATAAAGTTCCATTTGATTGTGGAGAGGGTCCATCAACTGTTCATGGAATGGTCTTGATAAAATATTCAATTTCTATAACACTTTTTGATAATATTTCAGTACGTTCATTAATATCCTCTCAAGTTGTTTCTTGACTCAACATAATGTTTATGTTGTATTCAAAGTCACTTTCTCTGGACACACACATGGGGAAGAATGTTGGGCATAACAAGATATTTCAATAATGTACAATAATTATTTTTCTATAAAAATTTGTGGAATTTATATATTTTTGGATGACTACATTTGATGTGATCCTTATACAGTATTGGATGAAATGATTTCATGCTTAGATCAGCTGTTAATAGAGGCGGGTATTAGTTTTTTCACCTATGGGAGAGAACATTGGAATGAACAATGAGTGGGATGTCTAATCCAATAGAGTGTAACCCAATTTGATTCAAAATAGAGAAATCATAGATAAGCTATAATTATTTTCCCTAATAACATAACATGATTACGAGTCTACTTATTTTCATGGTTTTATCAATCTCTATCATTATGTATTTATAAATGACTTCTCGAGTCTTCCTTCTAAACGAGGAGTAATGTTCAAAATAAAATATTCACCAATAGAGAAACCAAATTTGATTATTCCATATCATACAGTTCCAATAGATTTGATAGAACATAGATTCATTTTGATTTCTTGGTGGAAAAGGGTTTCATCAGAATGATAACATCTCCATGTGGCGATATTGTGATGTTTTCCAAGATGGGAGACATTTTCTAAAGTTCTATATGGACTATAGGAAAATGAATCTAGTGGAAGTAAAGAAAAATTATCAACTAAATTGGATTTATTATATCTTTATCAATTTTTGGGATCTCGATGGTTCTCTAAGATTGATCTTCATTTTGGATACCACCAGTTGTGGGTCAAAGAAGATGATATTACTAAGATGTACTTTAAGAGTAAATATGAATTTTATGAAAATCTCATCATTCCCAGCAGTTTTATAAATTTGATATCTATTTTTTGGATTTGATGGGATAGATCTTTCATCCATATATCGATTATTTTGTTAGGTCCATTATAAATGATATCCTTTTATATTATATGAATTTTTAGTAACATGACAGAAACCTTGAGATCGTAATTTTTACACTTTGAGAACATTGAATTAGGCATATATTTCAATGTGTAACTTTTGGATCTAATAGGTATGTTTCTTTATTCTTGTAATATATGAGTGAAGAATTTATATAGACCAGGTATAATGGAAGTGATGATGTCATGGTGACTCTCTCGTATTTTTTAGAGATCAATATTTTCTATGAGTTAGATAGATACCATTGAACTCTTATTAAAGACTTATATAGCTTCACAAAACCCATTATGGGGCTCAAAAAGGAGGGAGTAATGTTCAAATAGACTGATCATTGTGATGGAGTTTTTCTTGTTCCAAAGAGAATGCTCGAGACTACTCCAATTTTGATTATTCTATATCCTGGGATAAGATATACAATGTAATATGATTCATCGGATGTTAGATTATGTGTTTTGTAGATTATTAGTGATCAAGTAGTTTCTTATCGGTTATGTCGACATAAAATCAATGAGAGTAACTACTCAATGCATGATATAGAGTTGGGAAATATGGTATACTCACTAAAATATCATTGACATTATCTCTTTTGTGAGAGGTTCTTGTGTACATCGACCAGAAAATCCTATGATATATATTCTCATAGTGGAATAAAATTTGAGGTTGAGAAATTGGGTATAATATTTTTATGCTTTCAAATTTAAGATATACTATTCTCTAGGAAAAGGTAATTTCATTGTAGATGATTTTATAATGAAAATATCAGAGATATAAGAGATCTATCAGTGCTAATCAAATGAGTATTGGTGTATTATCAGTTTGATGGAAAAATGGATTATGGATACATTTTAGGATCATGGAGTAATGGAATGTGTATCTTTAATAATGAAATATTTCTTAGTGGACCAGGTGAAGTCTATTGTAGTATTATTTCTTGAGTCTGTGGAGATGTGGGAATGATTTATAGGCAATGAGCCTATTCCGAGATAATTAGTAGATGATGATGATGATGATGTATTAGAAAAACACAGGTGGTTTGTAGTGCTAGAATCCTTGAGATTGGTTTTGCTGAGAGACTATCATCCATTAAAATGGATTGTGTATCCTGGGTCCACATAGGGTTACTATGACATTTGATGTCAGTTCTGGTGGCCTCATTAGAAATGGGACCATGGTGGTTCTGTTTTCTGATGCCTTACCTACTAGAGGGTAAAGGCTGGGTATCAAAATCCTAGTGGTTTGCCTCATCCTATCCTGATATTGGGGTATAAGGGGGATAATTTTATGGTGGACTTTATGATTGGTAAAAATCTTCCCTATATGATTTGTGATGTGATTTTGGTCATTAATTATTAGTTTATGATTGCAGTTCACTTCTTGTCTATTTATGGGACTCACCTAGTAGATGAGCTAGGAAAAGAATACGTACTTGGGATTTTATAATTTCAAGGAGTTCCATCAAGTATTGTATCATAAAGAGAGATGAATTTTAAATCATGGTTTTGGTAGGGCTTACACAAGACCTTTTCTACTCATCTAAAACCATGTACAATGTATCATCTATAGATAGATAGTCAATAAGAGTAGACAATCCAGATTTTTTAGGATATTATAGGGGTATGCATCCTATATTTTGATGGAAATTGGTACAATTTGGTTGTGTGTGTTCTTTTGGATGGAGAATTTTCATGGATTACCAACATCAAGGTGGGAAGGATAATCATTACTGGCAACTGAGCATGATTTTGTGTATGGGTGTTTGTGTGTTTGAAAATGGGAATGGTTATGAGAAGTTTTAAGGAATGAGATTAATATTTTTTATTTAATTCTCAAATGGTACTAACTTAAGGATTTTTATAAATCTATAATATTATATTAATTTTGTTTATATAAAGAGTGCTTGCATGTTCTTTCTTAGTTTCATGTGTTGGGATGTCTGTGAGGATTGCCTACTGTATATTATACTCAACCCTTACATGGACACCTTGGTGAGTTTTCTGATTTTGTATACTAGGATACTATAAATATAAATGGATCTTACTTCTATAATGCGGCATATTTATATCGTCCGTGCAAAATGTGGAGTTGGATCTTAGAGGTATTTTATGTGATTCCTGGAATGATTCCACTTTGGTGTCATTGATTTATGTGTTATTTTGTTCTTTACTAGTTGATGTATCTTATTTCTTTTTTCACTTTGATATTGTTGATGTTTTTTTGGCTTTACCATTGATTATTATTCTTCATAATAATGTATCATATAGATGGTTTGGTTATTTGAAATTTATCTTGGATGGTTGTTTGATTCCTCAAGGGATAATCATCCTCTAAATATTGCCTTATGCCCTTGGAATTTTTTTCCAACCTTTGGTTTTAGGGGGATGTCACATAAGGTTAGTGTAAAATATAACCTGACCAAAGACAATGGGTAGGGGTGGGATATTGTTAATGGTATTAGTATTGTTTGATAATTAATTTAGACAGGACTTTGAAAACATAAAATTTATAGTATAAAAACACATGGAAAACCTATTTATACTGAACATCAAGTTACTAGGGTGGTATGGGTGAAGAAGGTGTTCCAAGACACTCCTAATTGTGTTTCCATTTCATTATTAGGGTTTAGATGATGAGTGTATCATATCATGAATTAATAACGATCCTTTCCCCTATGACTAAAATATTCATAATGTGTTTGATGATTTTTGTAAACGGTTATAATTATTAATGATTTTTATGAATATAGAAAATTTTTCATGATGACTGTTTCTTTTTGTGACATGAGATTTTCTAAACCTTATGTTTCTAGTGAGTGGTGAATAAATGGTTCTTTATTATTCTTGTAGAAATTTTTTCTTGGAAGAAACTATTTAAACCATTGTATATAGGCCATATAAATTGTGTTTACACCTAATCCATAAGTAATTTTTTTTTCTAGAGTATCGTTAAATAATTTCAATATTTTTATATATGAAATCAAAATCCCGAACCTCAAAAAGTGGATCATAATGTACGATATCCAAAATAGAATTCACCAAACTTTCAGGGGATTGGGAACCAAATATGGTCAAATTGATTCTAAATATAATGTATTTAATATTCAATTTCCTTGGTGCACTAGTTAAGATAAATATAAAGTTAACAAGTTATACGCTGAAGGATATTTGACACAAATGGTGGGATTCGGTTGTTTGAGACAAATTCATCAAAGGAATTACATTGAAGGACAATGAAGAGTTTTTCAAAAAAAAATCTACCCCTATACCTTCAAGATTGTAATAAAGATATATTTATTATATTTGAATCTATAGAATCTATTGATGATAGAGTACACAACTATGTTTATGGAATTAATTAAGTTTTCTCATGAAGTAATTGCTAGCAAGTCTCTAAAGTTAGACATCTTTGAGTCTCGGATATGACTAAATATTTACACTAAGATAAATTTATTTTTGTATCAATGACTATACTATAATGGTTAATAGAGTGACAGTGTAACAAAGTGATATCTTTAGAAATATATTTAGAGGGAGTATTCTTGTCTCTATGGGAATTTGTGGGAACTCAAATCCCAGGAACATGAAAAATATGGTTCCCGAAATCTAAGGTGGAGGAGCATTCAGAGTCTTACTATAAGATCAATTAACATTTCTCAATGTCCCAATAATATTAATGGATATTTCCAATGTGGTTAAATAGATAATATCAAGCTAGATTATATAAAACTACCTAGATAATGTAAAAAATATAATATTGTGGGATATGTCGAACATTGTAGTCATTGTGATACTAAGTCAGCTACTGGGAATACATATCATGTTCTATATACATATTATGATTTGACTTAATGAGCTCTCTAAAATAATCCTCAAATTGAGAAAAAAGCATGACAAACTGATTCTATTAACACCATGACTCCTCTATCTGTGTAATCTCATTAAGTAAGGATACAAGAGGATCTAGAAATATATTATATGTCACTGATATTATTATCACTAAGGATCAATCTATCCCGTCGATAGTGTGAGGTACTATCCTTTTGAATTCAACTATTATGAAATAATTTTTTATACTTTTATATACAATTATTTTATTTATTCTAATGTTATAGGCCATATAGGAATACATGTTGAGATTATGACTCATGTTTTGAGACATTAAAACCCTATATTATAACAAGAGTGTTGGGAATTTAAGTGTGAAACATGTTTTATAATAATTTATGAAGCTATGTTTGTATGTAATTTATATGTTCTTCATATGAACATTTAAGAACCAATTTTTAGAATGCATTGGTTAAAATAAATTGATTCCCAAATTTATTTTTATTAATGGAATGATAGTTTAAAAATTTTAAATGGTGTTGTGAATCTATATAATGGTTATTTTTATTTTAATATGAGTATAAGAGGAACTTTGGTAATACATGTTTTGACTATCTATTAATAGTTAGAAGAAATTAATTTGGTATCTGATGATACAAATAGATATATATATTCTCTAACAATCATTGATAGTTTTACCTATATTCTTCCTAACAAATTCTATGGGTTTCAAAATGAAATAGAATTAGAATATACAATTGATCTCATAATGGGTACCTTTCAAATTTCACTTAAATATTATAGGATAGAAACAATACGATTGTGATAATTTAGGGTCAATTGGAAGAGTGAGAACAAAAAGGGTTCATTCGACCTAAGTACATCTTCATTGGAACTACCTATTATTTATGACAATAATATAGAAGTAAATATTTTTCTTTGGATGGATTACAGTAAGATAAAACAATTTATAATGACGATTTGGTATCCTCTTACCTGAATTGATGATCTGTTTAATTAATTGAGGGGTTACACATGGTTATCTAATTTATTTATGATCCATTTACTATTACCTTTGAGTTCACAAAGAGGATATTACAAAGGAATATTTTCAAAGTTATTATGGTAATAATGAATATGTGGTTCTACCCTAGGGTATTATGAATTCACTAGTGATATTTATAGAATTGAGGAATGTGATATATGAAAAGAATATAGACTAATTTTTAGTGGTATTAATCATTGATATTTTGGTGTATTCTCAGACTATTTATGATCACAAAAAACACTCTACCATAGTGTTGGGTATATCCTGGGAAATTTTACATTTTGATAATATTAAAATTTTTGATTTCTGGACACAATAGGTGTGCTTCCTTGGTCATTTCATTTACAAAATAAGAGTTTTAATATAACCTAAAAATTTAGAAGCTATCATGGGAATTATGGGTGACTAAAAAGAATTACCCAAAATATTATTTAGAATTAGCTACTATAGTCCATTCCAGGAAAACATGGCTTCATTATATATTTGGTGATAAATTCATGGTGTTCCTGGTTTTTAAAATCTAGAAACAAATTTTATCACAAACATAATTGTATTTATAGTAACAAGTATAGATAGAATAAAATTTGATTATTGAATTTTAAATGATACATAATTTAGGTAAAGAAAATTCTATAATTGTTTCGTTGAGTAGGAATTCAAATAGTTAATTAGCTTATGATCCTTCATATTAGAGGCGGAAATTGATGGTCATAGAAGATATGCACCTTAATTTTTCTAAGAAAGGTGATGTTATAGTTTTAATTCTAGTTTATCTTTTCCTTAAAAGTACTATGTTGGTTAAATATTCTTAGACATATGATACATAATGTCTCACTTTCTGTACTAAAATCAATAGCGGGTAGACCATTGGGTGGTTGACAATAGATGAGAAAACCATGTTGAATTTTTAAGATCACATGGTGTTTCATACAACCTATAATTACAAACTAATTTATACCTACCACCATTAAATATATTATTTTTATCATGTAATATAGATTATTTATAATGTATTAAGAACATAGTTTTGGTTTGATGGCATGAAAATAGTGGTCACGGTTTTTTTCTCAACATACGTCACCTATAAATAGGTCAGAGAGAATAATGAAAAACCAGTTGGTATGACAAAATAATTTCCAATAACCATATTTAAATGGAATAATATAACTATGGATTTTATCACTAATATAACTAGAATGGTTTTGAAACAGAATTTCAAATGGTTGATTATGGATCGAGTCATGAAGACATCTCACTTTATCCCTCTCCATGAATTCAATAGAGAGGATAAATTTTCCAAAATCTATATTTTATATTTTATAAAGATTAATTTATTTTTAGTTTAAATTATGTTCACTTGGGAACCTATGGTTACATATATATTTTGGAAGCCCTTATAGAAAGCCCTTATAACTCAGTTGAATGTAATCTCAGTCTATCATCGTAAAAAATATGGCCATTCTAAGCAGATTATCAATATAGTGTAATACCCGATTATAGATTCTTTTTTGGAGTTTTGAGGCTCATGGGGGGCTTATATGTCATATATGGAGTTCTCATACTATAATAGTTATCAGTTCTTGATATTAATACCATGTATTTAATTTGGAAGACTAATTCTCAACCTTCATTCATTAAAGGAAAAGGTATAAAAATCTATCCCCAATCTCACTTTTTTTAATACACCCTTTTAATTCTCCACATTGATGGTTGGAAATAGGTGGGACATCCCTTATCAGATCCAAAATTGTGTATGATATGATATGGATGATCCAAATTATCATTGGGAGATTGGTGATGAATTATATTTAGTAGAAATTATATAGAGATCACTATCATTGAATTTTTTTTAATTGAGGCAAGTGCTCTCGTTTTCTTGAGAGTTCTACTATAGACAAGTCATCATCATCATGGAAATAAAGGTAAAGTGTATAATTCGTAAAATATCCATTTTGTGATAATTGAACTAGTTGGTGATGTATTTTATCAATTTTATTCACCATAATGATTGGCATATATGAAAAATATATTTCATGTATCTCAATTGTAGACGTACCGGTCTAATCCTGACCATGTCAATCAATGGGTCCATTTCTATCATGAGGATGATTCTAACTTGATTCATGTTTTGATATTGATTATAGAGAAATAAGAGCTGATATTTTGTGGGAAGGGTATTGGTTTTTTAAGGGTATTATGTAAACATGATCATATTCAGGAAGAGACATGGTAATGTGGGATGAAGAGGCTTGTTTAGTAGCTCATGTTATTCCAAATTGTTCCAACACCCCACTTTATAAGGGTTGTAGGACCAATGGTGTGGATACATTTACACACATGATTTTAGGTACATTAACCTTTTATTATGTATTTTTGATGTTATATAATACTTGGGTTCAACATTGGAAAATTTTGGATGGCTTTGGAGTTAATTGATGGTGTTTTATATTTTCATGGTTTGACCATAGTCATTAACAATCATAAAATTTCTCTATAAAATCATGCAAAGAGATTAAAAGATTCCCTAGTTTGGCACACGATTGGCATCCAATTAACCAAAACTTTCAGGTCCCCATGAGAAGATTTGTAATGTGAGAGTTCTTAGATAGAGGAATTTGTGTGGTTATCAGATGGTTTTCTAAACCATATGGTATATTTATGGATAATTTTTTGAGATTGAGAGTAGCATCTGATGGTTAGTGTAAAACTATACAAACCTTGTGGTATAAACATTGAGACTCTCTGGTTTCGAGATAGTATCATGATCATGGTTTGACAAACAGTGCGGTCAAGCCATGAAACATGAATGAAATTCTATAAAATTATACATTAAATTAATTAATGAACCCCAAACACTCATTTTAGAATTTTATAATGGGTTCTGAGACCCCAATACTTTTCAAAGGACTTTTAATTATTTATTTTGATCTGGAAACAAGTTTTGGTGAATCAAAGTGCGTTAGATATCTGAAACCAATAGTATGTCCTTGTTACCTTCCTTCCACCTTATATTCTATCATCTTCTCTAACTCAAAATTTTAGATATAATATATTATAAATATAACTATGAATTTTCATGTTCTTTGATGAGATGTTATTGGGATATATTGAAGGTAAGTTGTTTAAAGTCTGGATCTTGAGGTTTCACGTGCTGTTCTTTATTGGCCTCAACTATTGAGTGGTATGAAGATTCTCTAACATCTCCACTAATTCTATAAAATGAAATATATTTTTTTATAAACTATTTTATAGTATTTTTAATGGGAATTTTGTCGGAATTGTGGAAGGAAAAAATTTTGGGTTATGTTTTTGAGATCATGAAAATTTTGATGGATTTTTAAAAACCCCATTTTCTTTATAATATTAAATTATTCTTTATAATTATGGTTTGATTTTTAATGAAGGGAAATGATTGATGAACTTTTTCGTAAAATTATGTATTGGTTTATGTTGAATTAATTACTATAAAACACGGAATAATTGTGTTGGTCTTTGTTCTTGGGGATGGATCATGGTCCTGGAGTGCCACTGTCAAAATCGGATTGAGCATGGTGATGAAGTTACAATGTTAATTTGGACAACCATAATGAGTGTGTGTATGGGTTCATGTGTGTTTTAACATGGGAATATTTATTCCATGCATTTATTAATGATAATAATCTTTTTTATTATTTTCTATCATGGTAATTATTTGTGGATTTTTCTAAACTTATTAA
The DNA here is from genome assembly GCA_963277665.1 of Viscum album. Lineage (NCBI taxonomy): Eukaryota > Viridiplantae > Streptophyta > Magnoliopsida > Santalales > Viscaceae > Viscum > Viscum album. The sequence goes on from OY728160.1 coordinate 643,910,588, forward strand.
CTTATTTTAAATCCTTTTATATAAAATGTGATAATATGTTATTGTATATATGAAATGTGTTGGTCAGCCTCTTGGTATTTTTTATTGAGTGTTATAGTCACCCATCCATCTGAACATTTGTGCATTTTCAACCGCAATATACCGAGACATAGGAAAGTGAAAGGTATCTTACTTTTATAGTGATTCATTTTAATAACATGGGCAAGACATGTGAATTTGGAGATAATTTTGGTTCTGAATGGAATTTTTCTATAATTATATCATTAGATTTTGTCATATTATATTATTTTTTTGTTTATGTCTATTTTTTCTATCATGACATTGATATTGTGGTTATTTTTTGGGTTTACCTTTTATTTTTATTCTTTTTACTCACGCATCATATTGATGGTTTGGTTATTTATAAATTTTCTTTTTTGGTTATTTAATTCATAAAGGGAAAAAAATCCCTTAAATGTTCTATTAATCCAATGGGGTTTATTTATAGCTTTTGTGGCAGATATCACTTAAGGTTATTGGAACCTACAACCCAACCAAAGCAAATGGGTTGGTGTGGTATTTTAAAGGTAGAATCCTACTCAGTTTATTACTCACACACTACATAGACATCTTGATGTGAATACATACTTCATGATTATAGATATATGATAGAGAAGGGGGACCATAATAGTTATCTGAGTAGTATAGCGTATAGCTAATTGCGGTACTGGGATAGATTTTAGAGGATTTCCCAAGTGTTTAATTATTTATCTATTTATACATTTCATATTTGGTTTGAAATTCTACATTTGAATACAAATGTATTTATATGTATTATATTTTTTAATTTTGTTATTATATTAGGACACTTTATGCTCTTCATTGCTAAACTGATTTTTTTTATTTATGTTTATAGTTAATGGCTATAATTACTGAGTGAATTTTCTCCCCACTAATACTGTTGATACCTTTACCTCTAATCAACAACCTCTTGTATATAAGGGGGAACTCATGAGGTCTTGTGGCTTTATATATTGGTCTAAATGGTTCATGTTGGAGTGTTACACTATTATAGTGGTATAAATGGAACTTAATCTAGATTATAAGTTTAAATTTCATGATATTTAAAAATAAATGTATTTGGGATTCACACTTAGGTTAATTTTTTTTATTTTCACCATTTGTTTGAAATATAAAAGAAAAAATGTTATCATATCCAAACTACTCTTCTCAACCTAACATGCCAACAAACCTTCGACCTTTACAATATATTTTCTCTTTACTTGATAAAATATTTTTTTATCTATAGATTAAATGTTCATTATTATTTATATTAAACTTATTATTTATCTATCAAATGACAATATTTTATGAATGATGGTTTAGATAACATGTTCATTTATGTTCCCATGGACTCAACATATGATTCTTTAAGCTAAACATTTGATAATCTGCAAGTGATAAAATATGATCTACTAAATATTTTGAAACGTGTTATAAAAATACACCACTAATATGATTCGAAGATTGATATATATTGAACATATAGAAATTTTCCAAAAATAATCTTTTTTTAATGTGAAATATTTTAGTAATGATGTTTTATGTTGGATAAATTATTTTTGGGTATTCATTAAAGGATGATATTTATCATAATCTCCCAATAATGTTTTATTAGTTCTTGATATAGAGTCATGAAAAAAATACATGACTCTTGTCTTACTAAAGAGAGTTTATCACATTTTCGAATAAGGACACAGTGAAGGAAATTATACATCTTGGAAATTAGTTTTTTCCTAGTAAGTTTCTTATTCAATGTGTTTGATCCCTTGAGACAGATGTGATGCAAGATTAGGTTTTAAAAATATTAATTTGTCTTAAATTTTCAACACTAAATTATGCACTATGATCAGGTTCTATTTTGATAAACATTGTGGAAATCATAGTTCAATAAATTGTACTTGGTTTTTTACAGTTCAAGATAAAAGTTGTAAATTTATCTATTTTTATATCAAGGACTCCTATGATAATTTTATCTATATGTATTTAGTGATTTAAGTGATGATATATCAACAAAAATTAGTATCCTGATTGTATAAGTAGAGGGATTAATGTTTCAAGTACCATTGATGATTTGGTGAATAAACATGTATTATGACATAATGAGAGACCATAACATTTAATTAATGGTCTAATTTATCTTCCATTATAATTCCTCTAATTAAATACATAAACCCAACATCGTGATCATAGGAACACCATATCAGCTTATGTGAATTTTATTATTTCTATATGTAGAATACTAATGTTAAAGGATATAATATAAATAATTAGTGAATCATATTACATCAAAATAAAATCCAACAAAACATATTTAATATATTATTCATAAAAAAATATTTATAATATACCAAATAATAAGAAATATAAGCACAAAACATTCTTAAAGCACTTTCATACATTACTAAGAACAAGTATTATGCTATTAACCAACCTGGGGCCCTTCTTTATTATATCATATTTTTCTTTTTTGGGACTATTATATCACATTAAACAGAAATATTATCAATTAGTTGTCAATTATTTATTTCATTATTCTAGTCAACATTAAATCCTGGTTTTTAGATTTAAAATTCTTTTTTTGGTGAGCGGTGCTTGTTAACTAAATACTGAGCTATTTTTAAAATTTTTATTTGATAATTGATATTATTCTTCAATATTTTTCATTTAGGTATCATACTCAAAAAATAAATATAAATAATAGAAATAATATCTTTCAAATCAGGGTTTTACATTCAGTTTTATTAAAATTGATTTTAACATGATTTTTCACATCAGTCTTTCATAAAAAAATTTCAAAACATTATTTTTAACACTATTTTTTAAAAAAATATCCTTAAAACCCCTTTGTGAGAAGTTATTTTTATCATAATTTATATATATATAAATTTTTATATTAATAAAATTAAGAAGCATGAGAAAATTTAAACTCTTTTGTAGTATGGTTCTGTTTTTTTTTGAATCACTCCAAATTCTATTATAGTGTTGTATAACTTTTTTAATATACACTATATAACTTTTCATACACTCTCATTAAATATTTTTGATCTATATATCTTCATTTCAATATGAGTTTCATCGGTTCTTCATTTTATTATTTCAAAATTGAATTTTTTTTCATCATTCTATTTTCTTATTATTGGTTTTGTTCATTAAAAAACAATTTAATGAATTTTGTCATGAAAATATAGAGTTATTATTATTGATTTACTAAGATAAGTATTCTTTTAAAAATTTAATAGATGGAGCCTGAGGTTTTTGATCAACCACTATTGTTTGTAGCACACGAGTTCTCCCATAAAAGGAAGAAGAATATCAACATACATCTTCATTCTAAGGAAACAACCATAAAAATGTAATTAAGCTAAAGCACTGAGTTTATTTTTATTTTTTTCTTGGTAATTTTTATTTTTATGTTATTATTTCTTGTTTTTTGTTATAATAAAGTATTATTCATCGATATTATTTAAATAATAGTACACCTTTCCTAATATTTTTCAAAATAACCAAAGTAGAAATTTCTTTTGTCATCCATTATCCTGAAAAACTGACATATAATGTTTAATTTTTGATCACATTTGATGATAGTTATTTAGATAAAAAATTTCAAAATATGTGAAGAATTTTAACCTATAAATGTATGTTATTTTTATTACTTATGTGGAATGTTCTTTGAACATTAGTTATCTAGAAAAAAGGGCATCAAATGTTTAATTGTTTTTTACTATTTGATGTATGTCATTCTGATAACTAAAATAAAAAGCATCAAAAATAAATATTTTAACTTTTTTTAATAAACCAATGATAAAAATATACTTAAAACATAATATATATATATATATATATATCTGTGTGTGTGTGTGTGTCTATGTTTATAATATTTATGTATGTATATTTTCTGTAGAATATTTCTATTATATATATAATTTTATATTGTGCTTCTAATATATATATACACACACCGTATCTATAGAGACCCAAAGCTTGACATACATGAACATTACATTAATTTTATGGAATACTTAATACATAACAAAAACTGACGTCCAAGGACCTTAATAGTTTAGTGTCTTTGGAAACTCGGAACATAATCTTCTAATCATGGTGAATGATCTTCAACATCTCCCATAAAGATCTTACCTTTTTTTTCTTACTTAAAACCTTTCTTTATATCCTGGGAAAAAAACATAAAAAGGGTGAGCTCAAATGATCATTAAGGGTAGGCATGGAGAAAATAAAACAACACATATACATTTGAACATAAAAACATGAACATAAAGTTTAAACATCAAAATATTGATCAATGACATTAAACATTGTAGTATATAAGGCACATATCATAATGGAACATCAATCATGATAAAATATGATGGGAATCAGACATGTAATTGTGGTAAAAAATTAATCACATGACATTATTTCCATAGTATCCAAGGCATAGCTGCCAAGACCATCATAGTGGACAATGTCCCTTTCTGAATCGAGTTCACTCGTCGTTCCAGTCCTGTATCCCTGAACTAGATTAACTAGCTGTTCCAACCATGTCAATCTCATGAGATATAAATCTTTACCCAATGCATTGGAGGGAGATATAAGTCCCACACATCTCATAATGAAATCATTTTTATGTGTGTCACAAAATCATAAATCATATATGAAAGCATAACCCATGTAATAAAAATGGGATTCTTAAACATCATGCCATCATTACATAATCCATATAAGATAAAAGGACTTCATAAAAATAATTCCATCATAACATAATAAAATCAATGTAAAAATTGGGATAGAAAAAGAAACCTATATTATCATAGATGGAAAATAATTTTGATAAAACACTTGAACTCCATTCTTGAGGAAAATATAATTTCTACATCAAAAATCATTTTCTTTTATCAAAATGTAATGTGATTTTAAAAGAAAACAATTTTATTGAAAATAATAATGAAATATTATAGTGGAATATTTATGTAAATAAGGAATTATGAAACCGTAAAAATCCATTAACGCCGTATAAGTTAAAAATACATTCTTCTTGTACTTTTCCTGAAAAAGTCCACATGTACATTATATGGTAGACAAAGGAAATATTCCTTCAATAAAATGGGGAAAAAGTAAAAAAAGGGTAAAAATGAATTTAAACATACATGGAAGAATATTATACATTTTATGAAAACATTTTTAGAAAACATGGACATGGATGATAAACATAACCCCAGTAAATACTTACGAATAAACAATCTCGGATAAGAATGAGATTGGAATAATTATCCCTTACATTATGTCCAATTTATTGCGTATGTGTCCGAGACTCCTGTATAGTGGATTTACACATATTATTAACTTGTAAAAAAACTATAATAACATTTATGATATCATATATGATTAACTTATTACTTTATATTACCCGTTCTTTTGTAAATTCCATGTTAAATCAGCGTTTTGGGTAAAATTATTTCATTTATCTTACGAGTTTCAACTTGTTGTTCTTACTTATATCCTGATTTATGTAATTATATAATTTAAAACATTATTTATATATAATACATATTCATAATATAAATATATATGATAGATCGATAAATGGAATTAAATACATCGTTCATGGAGATGGTAGACCGTACGTACGCATGAAGGCTGTTTTCGTTTCCTTATTGAATTGAATGAAATTAAGTAAATGAAACATATATGTACAGAAATCTAGTATCATTATTATGTAATATATTTCATGATTATTTATTATATATAATTTATATTCATACTTGAATGGTAAATTATGGAAAATGAATCTCATCGCGTTCGTGGAGACGGTAGTCCGTACGTATGCACGAGCGATGATATCATTCTTTTGATATTAAAATAGTATATAATTTGACTTTATAGAATATATAAAGAATCAAAATAATTTTATATTTTATATTTATTTCATTTATACACATTATTATACCAAGCCAAATGATTAAATGTTTGAATAACAAACAACACCCAGATGTGGAGACAGTAAGCCGTACGTACGCACATGTGGGGACTTTTTCATTCATAGGATGGATAAAATAACTAATATGGTTGTAAAATTTTTATAATAACATCTCAGTATATAGAATATATTTTAGTTTTTATTTTAGAATGGAAACAACAAAGAAGTAGGAAGTGGAAGAAGAAAGGAACTTGAAATAGGTGGTGAGATATTCACCTCTTCTTCGGGTTCTTGCTTTTGATTTGATCAAAAAGGCTTCTTAGGTTGGCCTAATGAATAAAGGAAGGCCTCTAGGATGAAGGGAGGAATGTTGATAGGTTATTTGGGCATGGGATGGCCGAGACAAATGGATTTGGAAGTGTGAATTAGAGAGAAGTGGGAGTGCCCTTTTATAAGAGAGGTGAGGGGCACCTTCGGAAAAACATAAACTATTATTTTATAATAAATTAATATTTGGTTGATACTGGCTCTAAATTTTCTTATATAGTGTCTATGGTGGGTATGGGTTGAAATCCTCTCAAACAATAGGTTTTATACACTTTATGTTACCATTTGAACCATATAATTTAGATTTAACTCTATGTTAAATAATTTAACTTTTACCAACTCTTCTTGTATTCTTACACTATATGGTTAATAAACACACTATAAACTGCCAATCTAACCCTAATTGGTTAATTAATGTCATATATGTTATTATATAAGTCTTTTGTCCGAAAATTAGTTTTTAGGACCATTATATCAAATAATAATATAATATTTGTTTTAAAATCTCTTTTATGTCAATTTTGACACTATTGGTATTTTGTTTTTTCTAAATTCATAAAAGCATTATTCTTTTGAAAAATATTTATCTAATAAACCCTAATATGTTATATTAACCAATAAAATTAGTTTAATTCCTAAAAAGTCTAAAATTAAATTTATTTGGGTATTTATAATATCAATTATGTTAATATTTCATTAATAAGGTAATTACTACATCATCATTGTGTCATAAATAAAATAACTTATATAATGTCTAAAAAATATAACAAAAATACCATTATGTATGAAATTGTTTTATGTTTATAATTAATATTTATAGTAGAATTTATCTTATGTATAACACTATATTAAAAATGTTTTAGTTATTAAACATTGTTTTTAACTATTTTAACTCTTCTTTAAATAAAATAATAATAAATTTCCTAATCTAATCCAAGTGAACCTAAAGGGTAATAATTTACTCCTAATGTTTTTTTGGTCGAATTAAACTTATCCAATAGAATTATAACATGTTTTAGGGTAATAATAATATCATATATAATCTTAATTACCCTATTTACTTTTAACCATGGTAAATAAAAGATAAAAGTTACTATTCACCAAAAATTATTTTTATCTTCTTGAACCACATTTTACTCTTTTATATTAATTGCGTCTCTTAGATTTTATAAATTCAACTCACAGAAGCAGTAAAATTAAGTTTTATGTAAATTTTCAAATTCTTTTAGGAGGTGGGTAAAAGACGGTAAATTGTTCAATAAAAATTTTATATATCTAAAATTATTATAAAATGAATCCAATGAATTAAATTGAATATATATAGGTATTATGTATCTATTTTGTCCTAAAATAAATTTAAATGAAATAAATTTTTATTTAAATAAAATGTCAGTTTTATCCAATAACTCAGTGTTTTCACTATTCATCAAAAATTGAAAGTTTTCAGAAAAATACAAAAAATTCACCCTATGATAATTTCGATATTCCAAATCAAAAAATGATATCCATTTTGAAAGATAAATTTTTTAAATATTCAAAAATTGGGTATTAATATTAACAACGGCAAGTTTATATTATATTTCAATAACATATCGTTGTTTAGTGAAACTTGGTATTGCGTACAACACAAGATATCAAGGAAGGTCGCTCTTGGGTGTAATGCAAGGCTATTAAGGGTTGTGTGTAGGGAAATATTCCTTTTTTTGTTGCATATAACAGACTCAAAATACAGTTCAGTTATATTTTGATCAAAATCTAGACTTGGTGTTGTGTAAAATGAATGTTATTCGAAAGAACTTGAATTTGTGTGCATCAAAAGCCAAGAATAGTGTTGCGTATACTAAAAGCTAATACAGTGTTTCATATAGTGCTAGCTAATCTTGGTGAAGCATACAAAAAAAGAAATCAATGAAATTAAAAAAAATTCTCATAAAATCTCAGTGTGTTACAGTATCTATATGTTTATAATATATTTTGTACATGCAAAAAATACTTACGTACTTATATTGATATATTTTTTTTTCATAATTTTTGTGAACATTTATATTCTTTTATGAAATATATATATAAATTCTATATATATAGGCAAATGGTATATTTTTATGTATTATTTTTATAATTTTTCTTATTTCATATATAGTTAATTAATAAATTTTAAATATTTGTAGTTATATAAATGTATATATTCATGTTATATAAATATATCAGTTTTTTATGTATATATATGTTATATATATATATAAATTAATTTTAGTTATCTATATGTTTTAAACTTTTTTGAATGAAATAAGGCGAATATGAATTAAAAATGGATGGGTGTTATTTTAATGAATAAAGAGAATGAGGAATTGAATTAGGACTTCAGAAAATTTTCATAGGACAATGTCAAATTATGTGTATTTTGTTAAATTATTATAATTTATAGTGAATTTTTATAACTGAATTAGAAGAAACCCATATAAATTAGTAAACTGACATGAGATATAAATACTGGATCAAATACAGAGAAGTGAATGTATATTTAAATTAGAATGAAAATACATTTTATGGATCATAAAATATTTGTAAAATTGTATTCTGTGATCTAGAAAATATAGTGAAAATGAAAATGGTGGATGAATTTGAACATTAATATTGTTTAAAAATGTCTAAAAATTTGAATAAATCTACATAGATTGAATTGTTTGAATGATTTATGAAATATTTAACTCTCTCAATAGTTGTAAAAATATATAACATTAAAGAAGGAGAAAATTGAAATGAATCGTATTTTATATGGATCGTTTCCTATTAGAGGATATTCTTCCAGATAAAAATAATCATCCATGTCGAACATACACAACCAAATTAATTTTTTATTCAACAGGAATAATTTATGAAGTAAGACAACGATAAAAAAAATATTATCTATAAAATACTACAAATCGTTGAATAATTGTAAATTGTGTGATGTATCTCAATATAAGAAAAAAATTAAAATTCATTTAAAGTAATTTGGTACCTTCTAGTCAACCATATATTTCAATATCTATATTAAAATTTTTAAACATCATTCCACATGAAATAGAATATAGATACCATAATTTTTATTGTAAATATATTCACAAAAAATATACTGCATTGTTAAAGAATATTAATTATTAGTGGCCTAAATTGGAGAATTATTCAAGAAAATTTCATCTTTTCATACCTATGGATAACATTAATCCCAATGGTATGTATAGAAAGAACTGTCATATATCACAATGGACATTCATTTGAAATAATTCAGATGCTCATATTGGTTAAAAAAATTATGAAGACTATATTCCTCACATAATGAATGTTTTTTCCCTGAGTACATTTATCCCAATAATAGTTCAAAACATATGATTTTTAATCAAATGAAGTGTTTTTCTGTTATCTATGAACATGAAAATGATAACATGATAAGGTAAAGGATATTCTTTATTTTTGAAAAATCATTCTGAGAAAATATTTTATAGTGGTTTTCAAAATGAGATCAATTTTTTAAAAAACCTTACTAATAGACTTTTTATGTTTATAAATTTATGAACATGACATGTATCAAGAAAAATATAAGTGGTGGTATAAGTGGACCATTATCATATAAAAAAGGGAAAATTAAATATTTCATTATGATATGGTTAGTTAATATTGAAATGATCATCATGGAATATTTGGTACTAGTGAATTAGAGAATAATATTTATTCTCTATCTAGTGACTCACACTCTTTATATGAACAAGTGATTTAAATTATGAAAATTTTTAAATGCTATAATGTTCTGAGAGGGTTATTATTTATGTATAAATAATGTTTTATCAATGAATTACCTAATGATAAATGGATCAATATCACATTGTTTTCATGTTTTGATTTGTGATTTTATGCTTACAGAAATATTATTCATATTATTGATTTTTTTATGACAGACAATAACTAATCAATTTCTATGATTATTTTTGAGATCAATATACAATAATGATATAGACCAAATAAAGATCAAGATATTGGGAAAAATTATATCATGTTTTTTTAACAATATATATTCTTAATGTTGTTATTCTTTGATATTATGTTTCACATGATTTTTAATTTGGTAACGTTGGTATATATTCTAGTCCCAATACATTTTAGAAAGGTGTACAATATTTAAAATTATATTCTGATATTGAAAGTGTACTTCAAAAATCATAGATAACATGATCATTTTGTTATAGATATGTATATTATTCTAGAAGACATGAAAATATTATATAAAATACCTGTCGAATCTACATAGTATGAGTTTTAGGAAATCTCACCATGGTGGGTTTATTGAATGTGTACAATACATTGAGGATATATTTTTTTATTTTAACTACCAAATATTGGGAACATGCTTATATATATGTTTTACATAATAGTGTAGAGGTTGTGTCATGCATTAAAACTCATAGGGGAATTATTTGAAATTTAAATCAAATAATGGATGATGGTCATATATCAAATATAAAAAACGAACAAATTATTATTTAGATTCCTAAACACATATATAATGAGTTATTAAGAAATTATATGTCCATATTTATAATTCATTGGTTACCCAAAGTGTAAGGACCCTGACCCCTGTAGCCCGAAGCAGGTTCCAACACTATTACATTGGCATAAGATACATGAAATCTCATCCTAAAAGAAACAATAGTTTATTACTATTTCTGAATTCGATTCATATTTCAATTTAAAATTAAATTTTGGACTTAAAAATAAAAAAATAACAAAATTCACTGAGAACACCAATACCCCCCTTCGCTTATCCCTAAATGTCAATCATAATAAAATTCTTCACAACTAAGGGAGAATAAAACATAAGAATGGAGTGAGATTAAATTATCATAACGTGTTTAATATAATATAAGATATCATAAATATGAATTAAAAAAATTGGGAAGTTAAATTACTAAAACACATGCCAATTAATCCTCAAATTGAGCGTAATATGTCCAGGATAAAATATGATCAAATACCCCAATATAAATAATTACATGAGATTGATAACAAAACCATTGATATTCTACTAATCAAATAATCAAATAGGAATAAATAACTAAAATCATAATGATATAATTAATAATGAAAAAATTTGAAACATTCTATGTAGGGTTTATTTAAATAATATAACACTATCATGGTTTCATGGAATGAATATATCATCATCAGTGCTTCATGCAAAGAATCTAAAAAGTGGGTTCGACCTTGGCCAAATCCTAATCTAGTTTGTATCATAAGACCTACATGGGAATTGAGAGGATATAGAGGGAAATTACAAGAAATTACTATGTATAATTCTATCCTCATAGTAATGGGTTGAAACATTAAAAACATATAAATACAAAATGTAAATAAGTTTCCCCAATCAGTAAACATAATCACAAACCATTCTGAGTAATATAGTGAATGATATCAAAATAGAACATCCATATTATAACTAATCAATAACCACTTAATATATTATATTAATTGGTTTCATAATATATAAACCTCAATTAATAACAATATTAAACAAATTATATTGACATTGAGGAAAACTCTCAAAATGAGGTCATTGAAAGGTTCTTGAGGAAACAAATCATTAAACATTTCTAAATGTCACATTACACTTTGAAGAAATTTAATTATAAGAACCATAAAGTAATACAATTAAATAAAACTTATAATAACGTGAGAATAATGAGATTCATGATATAAGATTTCAAATGATATGTACATACACCAGACAAAAAAAATATGTGGTAAACAAGATATGTATCTCACAAAAGTAATAGTGTGACAAGAAACCCTAACCTCATGATTAACATTAGTGTAGCATTATTTATCATTATGTATAATGGTTTAAATTATGTTATTAACTCATTACATAACTATATTCTTCTTTATAATACCTTATGTAAGGATTTTATAGAATATTATGACCCATTCATTAATAATATTCCATTATTTTCATGGTTTTGGATGCGTTCTTTTCAAGGTCTCATGATCTGTTGATTTGTGTAAAATTATTGATGTTATTATAAAATGGGATTAAAAATCCAGAAATGGAATATATTACATAAGTATTAATTTCACAATATTTATTTTTTAATTCTTACATGATGATGATTCATTAGATAAAATATTAATGATAATTATTTAATTTGTTTTGGTGGGTTTTCCGAATACCACAAACAATTTTAGTTTTCTTTACTATTTTGAGTATATAGTAGTTAAAAAACATGTAATAGGTTATTATATAACAATTAAAATAATATTTAACCATAATTAATCTTTTATGAACATCCATAAAGGCATTAATGCAAAAATAAAAAAACATTATTCACGGAGGCGATTAACCGACAAAACCTGGACAAAAGATTTATTTCTTCAAATAAGAGGAGGTAATAAAGGGGTTAGATAAAAATTATTACATTATATACATTAAATAATATTATTTATATTATTATGGAATTATTATTTTTTATGGATAAAATATATGAGGAGAAAGTTGATGAATAAATTAAAATAACATATGTGTTTTTAGAAAATTACCTCTTGAATATCACATGATTGAAAGATCCTTGAGAACCTTGGATTTGGTATTTTGGTGAGACCAGAAGCAATTTGACTTGGGTAGTGTGATTAAGATATATTTTGGTAGATATTTTTGGAGTTAGAATGATTTTGAGTCCAAATGGATTGGTGAGGAGTGGTATTTATACTTGAGGAGATGTGTGTTTAAGTGATTTAATAATGAATATTTTATTAATAAATCCAGCCACAATGAGGTATAATCAATTAAAACGAATTATATTGTTAATTAAATTTTTGGATGCAGGTTAGGGTTGATAAAAATATCAAACAATCGTTAAATTTTTAATTTTTTGATATGTTAATCTTTTACCCTTTAACATTAACCTTTGTGACTATTTTACATATACAAAGGTAAATAATTTTTTACCAGGAAAATTTTTATACATAAAAATGAAATTAAACATAATACCTAATTTATAAATTATAATTACAAATATATAATCCATTTTATCAAATTAAATTGACATAATTGTAAAAATTAAATCTAAAATTAATTCCACTGACAAAACAAAAAGCGAGGTTTTTTAAATTGAAAAGTTCAAATGTTTGAACTTTTGGTATATCCAATTTAAATGTGAAATTTTATATAATGACCTAATTTTATTATTGATGTATAATTTAAATAATTACACTTCAAAAGAAATTTAAAAATTAATTTAACTAAATATATAAATTAGATGAAATATACGTTTTTAATTAAAATTTAATATCTTTTACAATTCCTCAAAAAAAATTCTCCAAAAAATAACCAAATTTAACAATAGGTTAATTTTTAAATTAAAATTTAAAAAAATAATATTATTATATCATATAATTTTTATAAAAGTGTTAAAATTTTGTTTTAAATTTTAATCTCCAATAAAAGGCGACACAATTGTCTTTTAGAAAATATTGTTTTTATGCTCAAACTTGAATTTATTCCTATCTAATTCTTATAAAACATATTTAATGAATTTTAGAACATTTTATTTATTATATAACATATAAAAATCATTAATATATTTAAATTATATGGATTAATTTCATTTATTAATATTAAATTTCATTGTGTTCATGAAAATAGTTATTTATAAAAACACTTCCTTTATGTTCAACTAGATTTTCTTTTCATTTATAATTACTTAGTAATAAAGTAATGAATTCTATAAAGATGTGTAAAATATATTTTCATAATATAATTGATCTCATTTATTTCTACAATTATAATAGATAAGATATAGTGATCATTATTAAATAATAATATTTAATCATTCTCTTAAGCTCGATATTCTAGGTAATGAAGTTATCAATGAAAAATAATTTATATAGGAAGATAAATACCCAAAATTATGGGGTGTTACATTCTCCACAACATTAATTAATTTTTTCCTCTCAATTTGAAATTGTCCTTTAAAACTAAATTTTTTATAAGTGAAAATTCTTTTGTCAGAAATGGACATCATAAATAGGGTTAATAAAACATACCATTAGTAAGAGGTAAAGGGACATGCAAAGGTAACCAAAGAATTATGTATTAGTAGGATAAAAATAGTGTGAAGTGATAACTATGAAATTTGGATGAAATATAACCATAAATTTTTTATGGACATTGATTGATAACAAGGCCATTAGAAATTATACCATCAAAAAACACTACATCTTTGATGAGTTAAATAGGATATTGATTTCTTGATAAGAAATTTAAATGAAGAGTATTTTTCATTCAAAATAATTTCCCTAGAGTTGAGAGAATATTTTACTATTTAGATAAGAACATTAGAAAAATAAACTGAATTTATTACTTTTCATGTCTTGAGCATAATATCATCCTTTATATTTGATTCGATATAGTTTCAATTCACAACTTGCAATGGGGAATTAATGTTCATGATGATTTTTTATACCTAAAGAACGTTAATGAATAATAAAATTCACATGAAATTCCATTGTCCATTACATGTTCATTGAGACCATAATGTTTAGAACATAATATCTAATGTAATAAATCATACTCAAACCTCAAACAATGATATACAAAGTTCAACTTAATATATTCTGTAAAAATTAAATTTAGTCTCATTCAAGATAATTCTTTCCAAATTCAATGTCAAAAAAATTAGATTGAGGGTCACTAAATTTTCAAAATAATCACATCATTAGATTGCAAAAACAAAATAATATAACTATTAACGTCACATACAAAAAATATGAAAACCTTGATCTCCAGAAAAACTTAATGAACACATGCATGCTTCTAATAAAATGATCTAAGGTCGTTGAATATATCCCTTAAATCCAAACACGTATTTAACCAAACAAAGATAACATAAAGAATCAAATAACTAAAAACCTTCATCTCAACAATAATTTCCTATAAAATTTTATTTCGAATTATTATATCAATATCAATTATATATTAATGGTTATCTTCCGAGAATCATGTGTTTTCTAAAAGATGAACTTTCAACCGAATCAAATTCCAATTTTTCAGTTTCATTAAAAATGTGCTGTCAAATCTATATATAATAAGTACTATATTAAAATCATTATATAACTCATAATATTTATTACCAGGGAATTATTGAAAAATAATTATTTATTCCAAATACATAATAAAATTTATCATTCAACTCAACTATTAAACCACTAACTATGGTATTTCATTTTATTCCTCATATGACAACTTTACTTAATTTTCCATTTGTATCCTCTTCATCATCAGTATTATAGTCATTAATTTTATAACCATTATTATTCTCTTCATGAGTTTTCCCATAAGAAAATTTGTTTTAATAATTATTATTCTTTCCATATTTCAAATATTCAACCATCGATATTTCATTATAGAGACTATTATTCAAAACATTTCATTTTCCTCAGATATCTATTGATTTTTATCCTTCATTTCACTCTAAAAAATTCCACTTATTCACCTTCTCCACATATAAGAAACTAAACATTATTTTATCCGTGATCTACACCACTCAATCTCTCAACAAAACTTAATCCTTCAATTCACTTATGAGTCCGAGAGTTGATAATGCTGTATGTTTTTAATGGTATATCATTATAAGTGATTCAGTATAAACATGCTATACTTTACTCTAGTCCTTATCCCATTTTGGTTCTCAACCATATATTGTCTATAATATTCAATGTTAACCTAGTTCACTTCAGTTCCCAACACTGACTAAAACAGAAAAATAATGGTGTAAGTATCAAACTACTCTAATCAGATTGAGCTGTTATTATGAAAAGAATGACAAAATAATGGCATGCTGTTATCAATATATTAGTATTTGGGATAATACTAATTCATCCATGGTTATTAAAACATCAATAAGATACTATCATACAAATATAATTATCATAAAATTCATTCATCGAGTTATATTACCTAATACATGTTTTCCTAAATCTAGTTCCCAAGATTTAAACTAAACTTTCTCTAAGACCAACTATAAGGACCTTGACCCTAGTATCTTGGAGCTAGTGCCTTAGTTTATTTCACTATCTTAAGATACATGAAATACCATACCAAATGATTAAAAAATTAAATATTCTTGGTAAAATAGAGACATATTTGAAATTCAAAATCTATTTTGGACGTAAAATTCAAAAAAAATATTTTCTTTGAGAACACCATTATTTTCATTAGCGTAACCTTTAATATCAATCATAATTAACTTCTTGGAATCCTGGGGAAAGAAAATCATTATAAAGTGGTGAGATCAAATGATCAGTAAGGGTTAAATACAAAAAAAGATATAATAGATGAATAAAAATAAAAATGTTAAGGTAAAAAATATATTAAATGACTCTTAATCATTATATTGAAAAAAATATGGGAAGAATAAAATATGATCATATAATTCCATATAAATAATCAGACAATTTAGAAAACATATCCATGCATATTGTACTAATCGATTGATCACATCAAAATCAATAAGTAATTTTATAATGATTGAATTGATAATGTTAGTAACTTGAAACATACTATATTGTCTTTGTGATAATAATCTAATACTATAAAGGATTTTTCTTTGAATCTTTCATCTTTAAGGATTTATGTCAAGAATCTAATAAGTGGATTAGGCCTTGTCAAAAACCTAGTATAGTTTGTTTCTAGAGACCTACAGATGAGTCGATGGGATATAGAGGACCCTACCATAAATTATTAAGTACAATTAAATCGTCATATGAATGGGGTGAAACATAAACAACATACACATATGAATTGTAAATAGAATTTTTCACTCATTAAACATAATCAGAAACCATTCTCAGTAATATAGTGAATGGTTTCAAAATAATGCATCCACAGTCAAACTGACCAAATACCAATTACTAGAATATGGTATATGATATCCAATAATATAATCCATAAGTATGAATAATATTGAAGATTAAAAATTGGAATATATGAAAATTCATTACCTGAGATCATTGAAAAATTCTTGAGGAAAATAATACTTAAACATCGAAAAGTGTCCCATACCACTATGAAACATTTGAATTATATGTCTTATGAAGTAATAAAATTAAATGAAAATTATAACGTAATGATACTAAGAATATTAATGATATATCAGGTAAAATTATAATTATATACACCACAAAACAAAAATAAGTGGTGAACAAGGCATATATCTCATAGAATTAAAAGTGAGATGAGAAACCCCTTACCTCAAACTTAACTTTAGTGTTCTATTCATAACATCCAATTTAATTGTTTGAATAATGTTATTAAATCAATAAATAACAATATTAATATTTATATTACCTTATGTGTTTATTTAATAATGTCTTTTCAACCAATCACTAATAATATTTCATTATTTTCATTGTATTGGGTTTGTTCTTTCCATGGGTTCATGATTGTTCCATTTTTGTAAAATGGTTGATGTTCTTGTAAAATGTAATTAAACTACAGAATTTTAATGAAATAGATTTAAAGAAATAGTAAAATTATGAATGGTTCTATATATAATATTTTCTTCTTATGTGAGTATGATTCATTAATTAAAATGTTAATGAAAAATGTTTAATTTATTTTGGTAGTTTTCTGAATACCAAAAACTAATAGGGTATTATTTACTGTGAGGAGTATATAGTAGTTCATAACATGTAACAGTTTATAATATAACTCTTAAATACGTCGTCAACAAGAATGAAAATTTTCTGACCAACGATGAAGGTGGTAATGGAAGAAGAAAAAAACAGTATTCAAGGAGGCGATTAATCGACATAACATGGACAATAGTTTCATTTTTTGAATAATAGGAGGTAATAAAAGGGATGTATGTAAGATATTTAATTTTAAGAATAAGTTAAAAAAAAGTACATGATTATGGAATTATTTTAAATTTATTGATGAAATATATGAGAAATGAAAATAACAGAGTTATTGTGTAAAAATTACCTCTTGAATATTAACTGTTTGGGAGGCCCTTGAGAATCTTGGATTTCGTATTTTGGTGATAGAAATAACACTTGTAAGTTGGAAGAGTTATGAGGAGAGGTTTTACAAGATATTTTTTAATCTAAAAGGCATGTGAGTCAAAATGGGGCGGGGGGGTTGGTATTTATACTTGAGGAAATATGGTTTTAAATGATTAAATAATAAATATTTTATAATTAAAGCCGAACAGATTAAGGTGGAATTAATTTCAAATAATTATAGTATTAATTAATGTTTTTGAGGATGTTTATGTTCTATAAAAAACTCAACCTACCATTAAATTTGGTAATTTTTATGTATCTAAATCTTTTACCTTTTAACTTTAACCCTTGTCGCTATTTTACAAATACTACGGTAAATAATTTTATTTACCCTGATAACCTTTGTATACTTAAAAATGAAATTGACCTAAAAAAATTATTTTTAAATTTTGAATCAAAAGATAAAATACTTTTTAGCAAATTAAAACATACAAAATTGGAAAAATTAGATTTAAAATTAATATCATACACACAATAAAAAAACTGGGTTTTAAAGTGAAAAGTTCAACTGATTGAAATGTTTTTATGTCCAATTTAAATGTGAAATTGATTATAATGATTTAAATTGGTTTTATTGATTTATAATTGAACTTATTAAACTTTTAAACTATTTTAAAATAAAATTTAATGATATAAATAAATTTGATGAAAAAGAAGAATTTAATGAAAATATTGTATTTTTTCACTATTCATAAAAAAAATTATATTTCTATTAAAAACACCAAATTTTACCATAGAATATTATTAGATTACTCATTGAAAAATTTTATTTATTATTTCAAATAAAATTTATAAATTTTTTAAAATTTAGTTTCAAAATAGGTTCTCTATTAAATGGAAACAAAATTGTCTATTAAATGTATATAACTTTTTATGCTCAAAATTGAATTTATTCTTATCATCTGCTTATCATACATATTTAATGAATTTAAAAACATTTTATTTATTAGAAATTATATAAATTTCATTAATGTATTTTAATAATAGTGATTAATTTAATTTATTACAATAAAATTTCATTATGGGAATAAAAATTATTTTCTATAAAAACACATCCTTTATATTCAATTTGATTTTATTTTTATTTAAAATTAATGGGAAATAAATAAATTAATTTTATAAATATGTTTAAAGAGTATATTCATAATTTAATTAGTCTTATTTTTCATTAACTCCTAAATTTAGTGAAATTCTTTTGTAATTAAATAATTATATTTAATCCTTCGTTTAATCTCTGTGTTTTTTGTAACATAATCTATCAATGAAATTGAACATATTTTAGAGGAGAAAATCCTTGAAATCATTGGGTGTTTCAAAAATAATAGAAATTTATTTAATTTTCAAATAATAGATACATAATTAATTATTAAATATTCAATACAACGAAAGGTGAATAATTATGTATTGTGTAAAATAGCAGCATCACTATTATGGATAATGTGATACATGTATTAGGTGATATGGAGAAAAATCCAATTTATATAAATTAATATTAATTTGAGATCAATGAAAAAATATTTGAGTAGGATTTTATGCAATTTCATGTGAAAATGTTCAATCGTAGATGATTCAATATTAGGTTTTTTTTATAAAGGGTGATATATTAGATACATAATAATGAATTTTATTTAATATGGATATAATTAATAGACTTTTATAATTGTATAACAAGATGATTTAATTGTTTTAACACATAATATTTTAAATGAATATTTGTCCAATATTGATTTAGAAGTGATTGAAAATACCAAATTGTGTATTGATTTATAATTGGAAAATAATTTCCTTTATAGTTCATATGTACTTAATAATGAATCACAAATAGATTCTATCTTTTATATTTGATTTAACTATAGAGAGAAATTTGGATAATTTAAAAGGGAAAATTGTAATAATAATTAATGAATAACATGATACTATTAATTATTTTTTTTTCACTAAGTGTTTTTAAATATAGTAATTTTTTATTTAAATGATATGTGTTTAAAATAATTCTTACATAATCTACAGATATATCGTTCCTATAATATAGAAAAATATTCTACCCATAATGATGTTACTCATCTCAGTGAAAAAAATAGGGATCTTGAAGGCGACAAAAAAATTATTCCTTGTTAGAAATAGAAAGAAAAATTACAATATCAACTTACAGTTTTAAAAAAAGTAGTTTAACCTTGAATAAAAAGTAAAAAATTTAAGGTATAATGGAATGACCATGGCGAAATATGTGACCCATACAAATCCATATTCATTAGTTGTGCTCATGTGCACACAAGATTATATTTTGCAACCCATATAGACAATTGGAAACATGTCTTAGCTGTAGTGAAGGCCATTTTTTAGGAAGACATTATGGTAACATAATTTTATATATTCTATCCCTCCCCTTTATATAATGTTTTGGAATAGTGTTTTTATGAATATATCATTTATATTTGAAATTTTTTCAATTTATTCTATTTTAAAATTTTCATTAAACGAATATAGATATTGTTGAATAATATAGTCCACTAGGAAGACAAGAGATGTGAATGGGAATGTTAATACACCGACACAATTTTCATGTGGTAGCACAATATCCCAATAGAAAATGATTTATAACATCTCAAAATTTTAGAAAAATATATTTATGGTAAATTGAATGATATTTCAATTTATTTTACAAGAGGTTTCTAGAGTATTCATTTTGATATATTTTATTTCATAAATATAGTAAACGAGTGCATAGAATATGCGACATACATTAAATATACCATACCTATATCCAAAATCATGGATGTGTTATTTTTGGATTAATATACAATGGGTATAATCATTAAATTTAAAATCAGATTTTTTTTGAAAAATTAATGATATAACATTATTGATATAAAGATCGATCAATCAGATTTTTCAATGCATCAATCATATGTAATTAGTGTGCAGGAGGCCTTTATTGACAAGAAGATCCAACTTGTAGATAAAAAACTAAAAAACTCATGGGATAAAGTTGAAAGTATGAAAAATTAAAATTAAATGTTATATTATATTTTAAAACTAATAACATATAATAATTATTTCAGTATATATTTTAGACATAATATTATTCATATATTATAGATGAAAGGGAACTAGATTTAATGGTTTTGAATCATCTATAGTAGTAAAATATGTAAAAGGCATGGTTTTCAGAGTCTCTCTAAGATAATATTATAAAAAAGGATAAGACCATAAACATTAAATGTAATAATACCATGATTTATAGAATAATATTTTGAAACAAATTGAAGTAATATTTGTAAAAAAACATAATGAATGAAATAGTATATGTTGTTAATGTAGTAACAACAATTTTTGAACGAAACACAGTGTCAAAAAATATAAACACTATGTTTTGAAGGTAGTTTTATCCTACTAAAATCAACCGTATCAAAGGTAATCATTTTTCAAAATGTGGTTATAATATTTATATATAACAAATTAATTAATTTATTTGTTTTTATGAAATATTTTAGGGTAACGATGATTTTGTAATATATATATTGAAATCAATACAATCAATTTATAATATGGGTGTGGTGTAGAATATTAATGTTTAAATTATTTGTGGTACGACATTTCGGGATAATTATGCGTGAGTAGGGATTCATATATCTCACAACTAAAGAATTCATCTATTTGTTCTTGTTATCCATGTTAATGATCGAATAACCAATAATTATATTGGAATATTTATATCTTTCTTGATCAATATCATTAATGATCTGGAAAATAAATGGATATGTCCTTTCTAACTTATAATATACTTAATATAGTTTACTATGAATGGAAATTTTTTAAAATACTACATTTTATTATAAAAGGGGAAAAACTACTATGTTAAGGAAGTAAAAGGATTTTGTTTATAAATCATGAATGGGTGATATAAAAATCAATTTTCCAACATCACTACCATGACATAATTGATAACATTAATTGACCATAAAAATTCGTATTTCTTAAAAATGAAATTGTATCAACCCAAGAATTTATAAAAGCAATTAACATTTTTAAATTAGTAAATTCTTTATTATGATATGAAATTATAAAAAAACATTCACTAAATTGGTGTTGATACCTTAATAAGTTATATCCTCTCATATTTAAAATACTTTTAAACATTATAAAAATTGATAGTTCAGACACTATAAAATGATCATATATTTAGTATATATATTGGGATATGATTAATCCTATTGACATTGAGAAAGGAATCGATGACCTCAAATAGTAGGATTGTACCCTACAAAGCCCATTTAATAGAAATTATAAGGGAGATTCCATCATGGGGCCTTTACCTTGACCAAGATAAACCCAAAATTTAATTACTAGTGTCTTAGGGAAACCATTTACTAGAGGATTTCAATGTCATAAATATCACGACCTAAACCTTATTCGATGAACCACCCTAATAAAATCTTACCACCACACACCTTACCCTTATGGAACTCACTGGTCTAATAAAGGGATATGTATCTATACCCCACCATTATTAATTTTTATATTTTTATAATAATGATTATATTTATCTTTTATTGATTTATAATAGTTTAATGATTAATTTTGAAAAAAGATAGATTTTGATACGATGAAACATATATTCTGTTTTTTGTAAATATATAATTTCAATCCAGAATTTTTTTTGACGAATTCAATAAATTTTGAAATAAATTATATTTTAATAAAGTAATATTATTATATAATATTTATTAAAAATAAATAATTGAATAATTTTATGAAGTCTCGTGTCATTGTTATAAGTGTTCAAAAAAATTTATTTTGAATAGACTAGTGTTTTACCATAAATGGATAATTTGGACTTAAAAGAGTAAATTATCATACTTTGATATATTTTTTTACAAAATAAATATTATTTTTCAAATCAACATTTTAAAATTATGTAATGATGAATTTATCATAATTTTCGGGGATTGTCAATTTTTTTTTCAAAAGTTGAATACAGTATATATTATGACATTATAAAAGCCCAATAGTGTTTTAAAAAATACTAAATAGATTATAAATGACTAAAATAATGTTTCCCCTTAGAAAAATGTGTTTTTGAATTTATTTTATTAATTTTATAAACCATTAACAAATCCTCTAAAACATACATTATATTTTAAGGTTTTCATATAAATTATTTATAAACAAAACTCATGTCCACATCACTGAGAATATTATTTTTATGAGTTCAATTCATATAATTATTAAATATTGAAAAAAGTATTATTTGGTCAAAACTACTAGAAAAATTTTAGGGATGGTTTGTGAAATTGATTATTTTATAATGTAGATTCCAAAAAAGTATGTTTAGAAATTAATAAAAAATTGTCCTCTCTGTTTCTCTAAAACAACCCCACCTCTCATTAATCTCCACTGAAAAAAATTTTATCACCAATTTTCATGACAATTATTTCTTTATATCCCTCCCAATGTATCCTCAAGCTTCTATGAAGCACTTCCAAAGCTTTTAGAAGTTCCCTCAGAAGGTAATAGATCACTCTCTCTTCTTTTTCATTTATACACCTTCTTTGTATTTATCATTTTGAATCTCAATTTAGAATATTTTTATGTCTTTATAAATACAAATTTATTATGAAAATTATGTTCTAAAAATCATATATCATTTATCCTCAATCTTTATAGACATTACCTAAGTCGTTACTATTCCAAAGTAAGGGATCCTCTCATTATCCACTTTATTCAAGCTCCTTCTTTATATTATGACATTTTTTTTCCAAATTTTCCAGTATAGATATATTTTTAGACATAAATATTACTTTAATAATGATTTTAATGTGATTATATAACCCTTTAAGACTCATTAAACCCTTCCACGATACATTATTTAACCCAATTATGTTGTGGAAATTATCTTGTGATTTTTCATGCCAAACCTTTGTTTAGTGAAAACCCCTCACCATTTCTATTTAGTGATAATCAAATAGATCTACCTATAATTAATTTATTTTGGAGTTACAATTATATCACACACACTCCTTAATAATGGGGTTAAAAGTGATGAAATATGTTCTTATGATATATGATCTAGGTCGCACATTTTTGCATATTACCGATTATTATTTGGAAGGTGGACCCAAAATTATATATTCCCCCAATGCATTGGGTAATGTTTTTATCTCATGATATGAAATTTATATTTATTTAGATTTTATCCTTAGTGCACTAAATTTTGATGACTACTCAGTTAGCGTTTTGTAAATTGCTAACTCAGGTGCCACTAAATGGTGCCTCGAGCCAGTTGGTCACCTACCCTCAAGCATGCCTCCCATAATTCTAGAGAGTATCGACTAGCAGTGAGGGTCTTGTAAGTCAGTCATGGAGAGAATATACCCACTTTTATCAAAGTAAAACCCCATGGAAT
This sequence comes from Viscum album, assembly GCA_963277665.1. Taxonomy (NCBI): domain Eukaryota; kingdom Viridiplantae; phylum Streptophyta; class Magnoliopsida; order Santalales; family Viscaceae; genus Viscum; species Viscum album. Next base: position 643,935,370 of record OY728160.1, read on the forward strand.
GAAGACAATAATAAACAAATGAAAAAGCATATAAATAACCAGAACAATACCAAGTGACATGATAACTAACAGAAGAAATAGAATACTCAACCGAAAGGGAAAGCATGACATGGCAATGAAAGTGTCAAGGGTCTACAATGAACCTGAAAATAAAGACACAAAGACTCCCAAGAAGGTCCCGAACTACATCTGATACCCTCAGCCATGCTCCATTCCCAAATAGCAACCTATCCTAGGGCCTTACCCTTATCTTAACCTGCAACAACAAATTCTGTTCGGGTTCTGATCATGTGGCCCGAGTAGGGTGTGAGTACAACTCATTTGACCACCACGAACGGTGTCTTAAACAAGTTCAGTCACAAGTTATTATACGAAAATCTATAGAGAAATAAATAAAATACATAATTAAACCATTATCACATTGTCATTTATTCTTTACTGTTCACATTAATCTCGGGGTTGATCCATGTCTCTAATTCACATCAAATTTCATTATTATCACAGGTTTGGTGTGGAATGGTTTTTCTAACACTCAAAATCTCAAATGTTGTAAGCACAATGCTTCAAACCCCTCTTTTTCAATCTATATAGATCTACATTTCTACCACTCTACCACATAAGCACTTGTATCAACTATTATGGTAGAATGCCATGTCTCACTCCCCAACATCTCATTTTGTCTTAAAAAACATGTCTAGAACCCATACTATAAATCATTACAATCATTTATTAATTCATCAGAATTAAACAAATCATTCCCTTACTAATCAAATGGTTAGTTATACATATCCAAGTCCATTATTTAACCTAACAATTAACTAAGTACAGAACCTATTAATAAATTCATCAGTAAATTAATAAATCAACACAAATCGTATTCTATAATTAACTCTCCAAAATAAATTATCCAAACCAAATATCAACCCTTCATAATTAATCACACAATTAATCATTACAATGAAAATCATGCAACATAATTAATTCACCATTAATTATCTCACATATCCAAACATCATCTCACAATTAATTACCCCTGATTAATTATCTCAAATTTAACCACATTCTATTTCTCAATTACAATATCCCAGATCATACACAATTTCCCCAAATCAATAATCTATTTTGATAACCCCCTAAACCCCTGGTTCAATCATCCATTTAAGCCAAGGCGACCAAAATTTAATTCCACATTCCAAATTAATCTAATTTAGGAAATCAATTATCATATGAGGCTGAAAAATTAATAATCTCACATAAATATCAAAACCATGACTATAGGAGTTCAATTTAGACCACCTTCCTCAGTTCATTAATGGATGTTTTCCTAGTAGAAATCCCCTAAATTCGAGCATCACAATGATGCCAATCAGGATCTAAATCTAAATCCCTAAACCCAAAATTAAGGTCAAATGCATCATGTTATTACAACTCTAGATCTAGATCTAAAATCCTAGATATAATTCTAAACACATAGGTATAAATCTATGTAAATAGTAGATATATTCCATGCAAAGATTAAAGAATGATAGAAGAAAAAATAGAATAAGAAACAGGATGAAATCCACTTACCAGGAAGAGACCAGGCCTTTAATCTAGGCTTAGATATCAAAAAACTGTGTTTTAATGGCCTTGGTATCCCTATGAAATGCTTTGGGATCCACTAGAATTCATCAAGTGCTAGAATATGTCAAAATGGAGGGTTTTGGGGGGTTAGGGTGATTTAAAAAAAATAATATTTTGATTATAAAAACCCATGTGCATGATTTTTGGGTAGGGGTGCACTGTTAGGGAAAACAGTTAGCCAACCGTGTGGACCCTCACAGCCTAGGGTCCCACAGTTACCATGGTTTAGGCACAAATTTTTTCAACTCATGTGCATACCATGTACATCCCTATATCCATTAATGTTTCCTAAAATATCTCCTAGAAACACCCCGAGGAAGAACAACAAAACAAAGATAATTAATAACCCACAAAAGTACTTTAAAACGGGCCCATGATGACTCTGTAAAAGGTCGGGATCTTACAACCTCCCCACCTTATAATGGATCTTCTTCAAGCTATACTCCCAAACTTTACTAAGATTCCAATCCAAAAATATTGGTCCATGCATCCCTAATTTCTTCTCCCCATTCTTAAGAATCCCTTTGAACATGTCGATGTTTCCATAACACACGAACTATCGAAACGATATTTCCCCACAACAATTGGACACTGGGATCCATCACACATATCAGATTTTCCTCAAGGGATGCATCCATCTCAAGGTCAACCTTATCCACATCGATCACATGATAATGGTTGGGGTGATAATTCTGTAGTTTTTAATCAAGGAAAACATCATGCATAGTGCTGATTTTCTATGGAAGGGCTAATCAGTACACCACCAACCCAATTCTCTCCACTAATTCAAATGGTTCTACAAACCTGGGCACTAACATTCCCTTCCTCTGTTTCTTGCGGTGACCCAAACTAGTTGACACCTAAAAGGATACAATATCACCCTCTTAAAACTGTAGGAGTTGTATCTTTCTATCAACATATGAATTATTTCTACTCAAAGCCATTTCCATACATTTTTGAATCAACTGCACCAGCACCGACGTCTCCACCATGTGACTTGATCCCAACTACTCTGACTTCCCCACTACTATCAAGAATAGTAGTGATCTACAAGGTCTACCATAAAGTGCCTCATATGGTCCCATATTTATAGTTTCCTGATAATAATTTTTATAGGAAAAATTCACTAAAGTGAAGTGCATCTCACAAGAACCACCAAAGTCAAGCACACATAGCTGCAAAGAATCCTTTAACACCTTTATGGCATTCTATCACTTATAATCTCTATGTGAGTGGAAATGCGTACTCAAAAAATCTTGTGTTCCAAGTGCCTTCTGCAAGACCTACAAGAAACCTGATTTAAAGAGCGATTTTCGATATAAAACTATAGTCTATGAAACCACATGAAAATGGACTATCTCTTAAACTTACAACTCCCCCAACTGTTCCACTGTGATGGTTTCCATGATAAGAAAGAAATGTGCTACCTTTTTCAATCTATCCACAATGACCCAAATAGAATAATTCTTCATAATAATATGTGGAAGGCTAACCACAATATCCATAGTCAAGTCACCCACTTCCATTCCTGAACAGACAATGACTGCAATATACCTCTAGGTTGTTGATGCTCTACCATCACTTGTTGACAGGTGAAACTTATTTTCATGAAACCTACCATCTTATTTTTTTCATTCCTGGACACCAAAACTATCTTTTTAGGTCTTGATACATATTTTCTCAAGTGGATGCACTTCCCAATTTGAGGTATGAAATTCTTGCATGAGTTCCTCTCATATACTCATGGGCACCACAACCCCATCCTTCACATAGATGACACGATTCTCATCTATCAACATGTCTGAAGGTGTATCCCCACCATCAAGTATCTACCTTAAGACTAAGGACTCCAAATCCTTTTACTACTTGTGTTTGATCCATCTCAAATGTATAGAATCTACTATGAATGAAACTAGAGTCATTTTCTCCTGACTCTCCTGAACCCCCACATGCATTTTACCAATAAAATTCAACATCTTACACTCCACATTCGAATCATGTACCAATTAAGTGTGAGTTTTCTTTCTCAAGGATTCATCTATACTATTCCCCTTTCCAAGGGTAAATGAAAACTCAAAATCAAAAGATTTTATATACTTTAACCATCTTTTCTACCAAAGATTCATGTTGCACTCTGAAAATATGTACTATAAGATTTTTTAATCTGCAAAAACTATAAACTTTTCACCCAAAATATAGTGTTGCCAACACTTAAGGGAATAAACCACCATTTTCAACCCAAGTTCATGTTTGGGGGTAATTTCATTCATTTGGATTCAACTATCGAGACCCATAAAAAACGACTTGATCCCATTGCATCAATGCATATCCGTGTCCTACCCCAGAAGAATCAAAATACACCATGTAATCCTGACATGACTCAGGTAAAATCAACATTGATTTCGATGTCATGCGCTTCTTTAACTCATGGAATGAATTCTCAAATTCTTCCATCCATTAAAACATTACCCATTTATTTGTAAAACCCAAAAGTAGTGCTTCCAATCAAGAAAAGTCCTATATAAACATCCTCTAATACCCAGATAGTCCCATAAAATAATCATATATCAAAAAAATTATTGGGATGATTCTAAGAAAAAACTTCTAGCACCTTTTCTGGGTTCACTACCACAACTTCTTCTGAGACGATGTTCCCCCAAAAGTATAATTGATCGATCCAAAACTAAAACTTAGATAGCTTGGTGTTTAACCCATTCTCTCTCAGTGTACTCAGGAAGATTTCAAGATGTTGGGAATGATCATCATGAATCTTGGAGAATGACAATATGTCATCCACAAACACCAACAAAAAATATTCTAGGAACTATTGAAAGATCCTCTTCATTAGCTCCATAAACATTGCTGGAGCATTCTTCAACCCAAAAAACATCACTAAAAACTCAATGAGGCCATAACTTTTCCAGAATAAAGTCCTCATTATATTATAAGTGTGAACTCTCAAATGATATTACCCTAATCTCAAATCAATAGTTGATAACACAAAATATCCCTTTAGCTGGTCAAAAAGATCATCAATACGTAGAAGTGAATATTGGTTCCTCATAGTCATTTTGTTCAGCTTCTAGTAATCAACACACAAATGAAATCTCCCATTAGCCTTCTTTAAAAAAAAATACAAGTGATTTCCATGTCAACATACATGGAAAAATAATGATTTTATCCTCTAGCTCCCCCAATTATGTCTTGAGTTCATGATGATGAGTCAGTTCCATTAGGTTTGGTGGAATAGATTCTATCATATCCCCAGAATGAGATCAATACAGAACTCCACATCTCTCTACGGTGTAAACCCAGATATGTCTTCTGGAGAGACATCTGGGAACTATTCGACAACTGGTGGAAGTATTTTTTCCTACCACTCCCATCATTGAGAAAAAACTAGAATCTTGGGCTGCAAGCTCTCCCAGTTGCTAAGTATTTGGCCCTTCTCGACTCACCTGAATGTCTCACTCTCTATGATGAACATACTGGTCACCCATAAGAGACACAAAGGCCACTCTCTTGTGATAACAATTGATGGGGGCTAGGTATGTGACTAACCAGTGCATACCCATAATCAAGTCAAATACCATCATATCAAGGACATAGAGATCACAGAGAAAATGATAATACTCGATCTCTAGTGAACATCCCTTGCATAGATGGATATATCTGGACTGTGTTCCCAATGGTGTATCGATATTCATTACTCTACATATGGACTCCACATCCAGGCTCAAACCATTAAAATGATTTGAAGATATAATGAAATGAGAGGCACCCATATCAAACAAGGAACTATATAAAGTAGAAGATACTGGAATAGTATCTCTCACTAACGATGGCTGAGCCTTGCTCTCTACATGTGTAGGTTGCACCACATGTAACTATATTGCCCCTCTCCCCTGTGGCACCGTATGACTCTCCTGTGTTGCACCACTCTGATGATATAGGTTCTCATACCCTAAAGCACATCATCCACTACCACTACCTTGTATTCTTGTATATCCCCAGCTTCTATACCTATAAGGTGTAGAAAAACACCAACCAAAACTATGACTCTGCACAACTGCTTCCTCAACACCACCATATCTGTACATCCTACAGAACATCTGTAGGTGTCCAGTAATGATGCCAAATTGGGAATGCATTGGTGGTCGAGAACAATGTCTACACTAGTGTCCTGTCATACCACAATGGTGGGAAAGCACTTGAGTAATATCTAGACAAATTGTTCCTTCTAATTTTCCACTATTATTTCCACTGTCTTGACTAAGGATCTCATAATGGTACATCCTTCTCTTGGAAAGTGCACATCTTGATCATCTAGTGAGAGCTACCTGTCCAATACTAGAATCCTCTTTAAGGTTCCCCTATGAAATGTGATCCTGAGTCACCACTTCGGAGAACTTCCTTTACCTAAAGATATTCACATGTTACTTAATTTCACATTTAAGCCCATCCTAAAATAATTTTCCAATGTAGCCTCATCTACTACCAATTATTGGGAAAAACCCTGTAAATATGTGAAACTTATGACATAATTAATTAGGGGAATCATTCCTTAGGTTACATGAATATACTCTGAAGCCTTTTATTGTCTCAGTGTCTCTAGATAGAAGTGATCCAAGAACATTTCCAGAAATTCCTTCTATAACAAAACATCAGTCTTCCCGGATCATACCTGGATGTACCACTAGTGCTTCACTGACCCCCATAGCATATAAGTTCCCAACTTGACCCTCCACTCTTCCAGAGTCTCTAAATGGTAATGTATCTTCACTATGGATTCAATCCAGAATTCAGCTCCCTCAATTCCACCATCTCCAGTAAAATTATGGGGATCTTGTAGTGGAAACTCCCTTATCAACTTTGACAATATTTTCTGAACCTGAACTGGGCCTATATCCCTGAATTTCATGACATTATAAAATTTGTCTTGGAAATTCTCCCATTCCCCTTATTATTGCACCAATGGTGCCTCAAGTTCCCTTTATGGATGTTTGTTCCAAGCCAAACCCTTGGGTCTACCCCTCAACAAGCATCGTGGATGCATAATATATGTAATCCCAAAAACTCCTCTTAGGCCTCAGAACAAAACCTTACAACATTTACATAAGAGGGAATAGAAACAAAACAAGTTTCAACATGTCATTTTTCCATTTCTCACCACGCGGTCAACACCGAGGCTCTATAACTACCCTTAACCACCCTAATCCTCGGTACTGTTTAATAAAGGTAAACACATTTTCATTAAAAAATTTATCATTTAGACACCAAATTATTCTCAATTTGCATCTTTTTTTAATATTTATCAGTTCATGTTAGACACCATTTTCATTTCAATATCACAACAAGTAAAACAGTTTCTATTCAACAACCTACCCATAACCCATTTTCCCGTGAGTTCCTAAAATGATGCATGTCATAATAACCCTGAGTGACCAGAATGATTCATGTAGACTCAAATCTCACCCCTCTTAAAGTAACTAGTCAATAATCAATAAATCTAAAAAAATTATCACAACACACCACAAGTGCATCACCCAATGTGAAATAATATCAAATTGTAACAACAAACAACAATCACAACAATTCCACCAAGAGTACCCAGATTCCCGCCCATACATGGGTTTGAAACTCCTATACACGAGCTCATTACCTGGCCTCAAATCTTCCAATTCTCCTATCTAGATTTATGTAAATAGTAATAAAAAATAATAATAATGAATGAAAACTCATATAACACCACTTTGTAATGTCCCAACATGGATTCCCCTAAACGGTGGCTTGATCAGGTTGGTCACATGCTCTCAAGCGTGGCACCCCATTTGCAAGAGGGTGTCGAATAACAGTGAGGTCCTGGTAAGTCAGTCATGGGGAGACTATAACCTCTTCTATTAGAGTAAAAAAATAAAGAAATAAAACAATAATAAACAAGCATGGAATCATATAAATAACAGGAATCATACCGAGTCACATGATATTCAACACATGAAATACAGTATTCAACTGAAAGGGAAATCCCTCTATGACTATGAAAGTGTCAAGTGTCTACAAAACAACTGAAAATAAAGACACAATGACTCCCAAAATGGTCATGAACCACATCTGGTTCGCCCACCAATGCTCCATTCCCAAATAACAACTTATCCCGGAGCCTTTCCCTAATCATATCCTACAACAAAAATGTCTTCTCAGGTGCTATTTGGGCTTCCTGAATAGGGTGGGAGTAAAAATCAGTAATCCACTACCAATGGTGTCTAAAAAAATTCCAGTCACAAGTTATTTTGTGAAACTCTATTAGGTAATAAATTCAATGCATAATTAAATATTTATCACATTTTCCTTCATTCTTTACATGTAAAATTAAACTTGGGTATGATCTATGTCTCTAATTCCTCTCAGAATTCATCATTATCACTAGATTTATGTGGAACACCATTTCCATCACTCACAATCTCAATAGGTGTAGATTTACATGTATCACACCCCTATTTCTTAATCAGTGAAGATCACCATGTCTACCACTTGACCTCAAAAGCACTTATATCAACTATTGGGGTAGAATTCCTTGTCCCACTCCACAAATTCTCATCTGGTTTAAAATTCCATTTCTAGCACCCACATTCCCAATCTTTAAAATCATTTACTAATTCATTATAATTAAGCACATCATTCCCTTTCTCATCCAATTATTAGTGAAATATATCAGAATCCATTGGTTAACGCAATAAATAACAAAGTAGAAAACCCATTAATTAATTTGTCAATTAATTAATCAATCATCGCAAATCATATTCTATAATTAATTCCCCATTATTAATTATCCAAACCAAATATAAAATTTTCATAATTAATCTCAAAATTAATTATCTTAATCAATGTCATGGAACATAAATAATTCACCAAAATTATTTCACATATCTAAACATCATCTAAATTTTTTCCCCATGATTAATTATCTCAAACCCAATGACATTTTATATCTCAACTAAAATATCCATAATCATAAACAATTCCTCCAAAATCACTCATCTATTTGGACTACCCCTTATCCCCCCAAATCAATTGTCCATTAAATTACCAAGGCAACCACAATTAAATTGCACATTCTAATTACTCCAATTTAGGAAATATTTTATCAAGGGAAGATAAAAATAAATAATATTACATACACATATCAAATCCAAGACTATGTGATTTCAATTTATACCACCTACCTTGGTTAGATGATTGATGTTTTCCCAAAAACAAAATCCAAAATAATCTGAGCGGCACAATGATGTCGATCAAGAACTAGATCTAAATCCCTAAACCCAAAATTATGATAAAAGTCATCAAGATCATGAAACTCTAGATCTATATCTACAATAGTAGATTTAGATATCAACACATAGGTTTAGATCAATGAAAAAAGTGGTGGTCTTCCATGAAAAGATTAATGAAAGATATAGAAAAGAATAGAGGAACCAATGGTATAAATCCACTTACTAAGAAGAGAGAGGATCTTTACTTAGTGAATTAAATCTCAAAAAACAGTGCTTTAATGGCCTTGTGATCACTCTAGAATGATATGGAATCCCTTATAATTCATCTATCCTGATCCTGGGTCAAAATATTGGGGTTTGGGGGGTATGTGTGATTTAAAAAATAGTTTACAAATAATAAATACCCAAATGTATATTTTCCTGGGCAGGGGAACATGTTTAGGGTCAAACCGTATGCCAACCGTGCAGACCATCACAACCTTGGGTCGCACTATTACCAGGGTTTAGGTACATTGTTTTTGAAACCATACACAAACCATGAACAACCCATTATCCATTAATTTTTCTTATAAACTCAACCAAATGCTCCCCATGCCATAAATCAAAAATATAATAAAACCAACGAAAATTACTAAAAAACGGGAATGAGATGACTCTGTAAAAAGTCTAGATATTACACCATGAAAAATGATTATTATTTCATGTTTTTTTTATTTCACATTCATAGATTTACATTATTTTATTATCTTACATGATGCTTTAATGTTAGATTTTATGATTAAAGTGAACATGTTTTTTCTTACATGATGATTACATTAATTTAAAGATAAAAATAATAAAGGTACTACAACCATGGATCCATAGGTTTTTTGTATTGGGAAAATTTGGACAACAAATAAATTTTACATAACAAAACATAATAATAAATTTAATTTCTTCTTATTTACTTCTAGTTGGCTCATTTGTTGTAGGTTGTACAAGTATTCACTTGAGTATATTCATCAAAAGATAGGGTGAGATAAAATCCCAGTAAGAGGATGAATAAGAGAAATGAAACATGGGTGATCATAATCATCATAATCATAAAATAAAAAAAGGATCATAATCATAATCATGATAGGAAGAGTTAGATAAATCCATATACTGTGGTGGTGCATACAAATATAACTTAATGTATTAGTGGTTATCTTAAACATATAGTTGTGAACAAAGATAACATCATGTTCATGAATAAAATATGTGCATCATCATAACATCATCATTAAGAACAAATCTATAATCATGTTCACAAATATTGCACATTTTCTAATGAGATTCATCACATTACCCAATTTTTTGGTGCTCTGTATAATTCTTGGCGCACTTGTAACATCACAACCTGTGCATATTCTTGCTTGAAAAATATAATGTATAACAATATTTTACATAAAATAACCCCTCAAAAAATGTGTTTTCTGAGAATTTCATAAATTATATATTACTGTATAAAATTTTGGGTTCACAAAAAAAGGGAATTTCATTATTGGAATAAGAATAATCAATCTTTAGTGAAGAAGAAACAATATCATGAGATGTAACAGATTTGGTTTTAAAGGAAGATTTATTTTGGAAAAATATTAATTTTTTTTCATAAAACCAAATTAGAAAAATGTATATCCAAAAAAATAAAAGGGGTGGAAAAAAATTATATTTTGGAAACATTAAGGGAATATACATACAGAAAATTGAGTGAATAAGGGAAAACCCAAAGAAAGAGAGTTGAGTTTAAGAACCCCCTTACCATATGTTTGAAAGAGATATTCACTATAATATTCTGGATAATGAAATTATATTAATTAATTAATATAACTAATACATCTTATACCTATATTTTATTCATTATAATTTTATTTAGTTCATTTATAGCCACTATGATGTGTGATAGAGTTTAATTCCATCATTTTTTGGGTGTTTGTTTTCTAGGTTTTCAGGATCGGTTTGCTGGTATACATGTATGGAAGTTCATGTAAAATTATGATAATTATCTATAACTGAGATTATATGTTATTAATGAACATAGTTTATGTTAAAAAATCTTATATATCATTTTTATATGATATGAGGATGAAACATCATATAAATATTTAATGATACTGATTTAATTTATTTTGGCGAATTTTAGAACCATTATGAGATTATATAATCATGTTTGTATATAGGTTCCAAAATATTATAAAACATATAAAATGTATAATAAAATATTATAAAACCATAACAATGTATTTAAAACCATCATTTAAAGTGGTAGTGAAAAACAAAAATGCCTTATCCACGGTTGCGGTACATCGACACACCACGAATGATATTTTCATTTTTGGAATAAAATGAAAATGAAGAAGGTTCGAAGATCAATTATTACATTAAAATAATACTGTTGTATTATATAAAATATATTGGTGTTATCATGACACTTTTATAAGTGTAGGTGAGGATAGGATAGGAAAAGAAACTAAATTGAAATGAAATTAAAAGAATAAGAAAGAGGATTTTACATATTGAATTTCTCATCCTTGAGAACCTCCTTAGTGAAAAGGGTTTTGTATTTTTATGTGTCCTTGGGATACAATATGTTGTTGAGTTTTCTTTATGAGTATTGGGTAGACCATGGAAATTATTTTAAGCTTGTAAGGTGCAAAAAAATAAGTACTGAGCAGTGGTGTTTTTAAGGGAGGAGAGCAGTGTTTTCTCATTATTTTATTGATTAGTTTATTATTTTGGCTCAACAATATGAATAGTGTCAACCTTATCATTTGATATATTTATATAATTATGGATGGTTCTATATTTTGGGCTAATATCATCATTAAATCACAATGACTCAAAAAAAATCTTGTATTTGGCTTTTATGAAAAATATTACATTTTATTATTCACCAAATAAATTCATTTATTATTGACAAATCAAAAAAAAATAAACCTAAACATTTGTGTGTGTGTATATTTTCTATATTTAATTAATTTAAATTTTATTATATAAATATTATAAATTTAATTTTTAATTGAATCAAAATTTATTCAAAAAATAAATATTTTAAAATTATATATGATTTTTGAGATATTGAAAAATTACTTATATTCGCATAAAATTATATTATAATCCTAATACAACAAAATAATAATTTATCACTACATTTTATGAAAATTTATTTTCTTTTAAATCATTATAAAAATTTAAAAATTGTAATTAAACATCTATAACTTGAAAAAATAACAACACTTAATTTGTCATTTATAATACGTTTATTTACTAATACAATGAAATAAATATATCATAATTTTATTCAAAAGATAGGTAAATTTTATTTATAATTTTATTGGGGAGAGACTATTTTTTTGGCCATATCAATATTCATAATGGCCACATTACTATTCCCAAGGTCAAGTTACTATTCCATTATTATAGTTTTCTTAACATCATGAAATACCACTAATTCAATTCATTCTTCACATATAATGTTTTTATTGTTTCCTGTATGTGATTTTATCTGATTTATACACTATGAAATAATTATAAAAATGGAATTTCCATTTATAAATTTTTACGTTTTCACATTCTTCTCCCTTATGATATTTCACTCTAGAAATTTTTTTTTATAAATTAAGGTGAGATAATGTGGGGGTATTTATCCTTCATCGCTTTCGATGGTTCTCACATTAACTTTTAGTACTTATGGTCTCTCCATTGTAATTTGATGAGGTGATTAGTATTTTTTGTAAAAATTTATCTCTACTATCCAAGATCTTCACTAATTTCTCCCCGTAAGAGACACTGTTTTTCTACTGTACCACCTCTTGATTCAGTACTTGTGAAGGATTTGGTATTTACTTACTCAAGAGGGATACATGGAATACATTGTGTACATGAGACATGGTAAGTAGAAATCCAATCGATATTCCACAACTCTAACATGATCAAGAATATCTAAGTGGACGATATACCTTTGAGTTATCTTTCCTTTCATCCCAAATGTCATGATCCTATACCATGTAGATACATAGTGGAATACCATGTCCCCGAACTTATAATATATGTCCTTTAATAGATTGTCTGCATAGATCTTATATCATCATTTGGATGACTAGATGTGCTGCTAAATAGTTTTCATATTATATACCATTTCCTAAACCATTTCAGGTCATAAAATATTACATTCACCAGCTTCATCCCATTATGTCAGTGTTCTATATCTCTTCTCCTAAAGAGATTCATGTTTATCACTTTGGATGGTCAAGTGGAAACTATTGTTTTAAGAGAAATCAATCAGATTAATATGTTTTTCCAATCCTCCTTTAAAGTTCATAGAACATGTGCTAAACATGTATTGTAGTGTATGAATTTGCAACTCAAATTGGCCATTTATCGGAGGATGATAAGACATGCCTATGTTCATTTCATTGTTTAGAGCATAATGGATACTTTTCCAGAACATTGATGTGGATCTCAGATCTTGATCAGATACAATAGATAGTAATACATGATTTAAACATACTAATTATTTGATATATATATCCATGCAATTTTATCCAGTGTAAAGTCCTATGAAATTTAGATACAGTGGTCTACCTTTGTGAGACAATCCATAACAACTGATATATCATGTATATATCTGAATGTATTTATATGTACGATAAACAATTATATGGTGATGTTTTTCTATTTACACATTGATATGGGTAATGGTTGCAGCAAACACTTATAATTTATCCTTTTATCCTTCACATATTGAAATACTAGACACTTCAATTTATATTCCATGATCTCCTTCTGCATATTTTTTCACCAATAATTCTCTAAGAGGTCTCAATAAATATTTCTTCTCACTGGATGGAATGATAATTTAGGGAATCTGTATCATTATGAATCTGTTTCTTTATTTCTATATTGGATGGTACAAATATTTATGACCCAAATATCATGAATAATTCATCATCCTTTTTTAACTCTATGTATTTCCCATTTCGTATAGCATCAACATTTTTCCAAATTTCCACATCATTTATCAAAGTATCCTATATTTTCCCCATGAGGGATGTTTGAGCTATAATTTTAGAATGTATTGATAATTTTCTTTCCATAATGAATCCCTCATCAATCCTTTGTAGGTAAAATTACATTGGATCCTTCTCAATTCTCATCATTGATCTATGATACTTTCTAATTCTAGAATCAGACACATTATTTTCTTTACCTAGATGGCATTGGATTGATCATTCATAATCCTTGATGAAATAAAAAAATCTCTAATAACATATATTATGATCTCTCTTTGTGAATATATGTTTTACTCTCTTATGATCAGTATATATCTCACCCTTCTTCTCATAGAGATAATGGCACTAGATTTTAAATGTGAATATCACAACCGCCAAATCCAGATCTTGTGTAGGATATTTTTTCTCATGAGTTTTCAACATAATTGATGAATATGTTATAAAATTATAATTTTGCATCAGTATATAGAATAATATCTTTTTTAAGAATCACTATATTAAAAAATTATTTCCCACTTTTTTGATGTTTGAGTATTGGTGTCATGATAAGACTCTTTTAAAACTCTTTAAAGAAGTATTCTCATTCACTGATCTAGAAAATATTTCCCCCTTCGATTGTATTATTCGTGGAAATGTCTATTGATATTTATTTTTTGGTGATAACATTCCCCTAGAGTGATATTTCCTCCATCCATAACTCACATTTACTACAATTTTCATAAATTTTCTTCCTTCATTAAATCTTTCACACAATATTCCAATACTCCTAATGTCCCGCCTTACTAATGGAGTATATCAGAATATTTTAAATAAAGACTATCGTGAATTTGTTAATGTAATCTCTAAAGACACTATTTATCAATTTCATTAATATTGATGGAACATTAGTGATTCTGAAGGGAATCACTATGAACTCATATTGTCTATACCTATTTGAAAGGGTAGTCTTGGGAATATCTTTCTTCCCCACCTTTAATTGGTGAAATCCCAATCGGAATCCCACGATAGATAAATACCTGGCCCCATTCAGTTGATCTAAAAAGTCATCTATCCCTAGAAGGGGATAATTTTTATTTTTCATTATTCTGTTAAGATCATGATTATCAATGCATTGGTGCATTGATCTATCCTTCTTATTGATGAAGTGAACTAGTTCACCTAGTGGTGAAGCACTCATACGCTTAAACCCTTATCCATATTATCTTGTAACTACTTATTTAGTTCTTCTAACTCAGTGGTGGCCATTATATAAGCTGTATTTGATATCGGTACATATCAAAGAATAATTTCAATTGGGAACTCAACCTCTCTGTTGGGTGGAAGACCATGAAATTATTCAGTGAACACTTTAGTGTAGTCAGATACAATTGGAATGTCTCCAGTCATTATTCTTTACTTTGCCTCAATAATTTGAGCTATATATGCTTACTCATATTAAAATAGAATCCACAATTGATTAGAATATTTTGAAGGATATTTTACCTCCTCTTTACACATGTATATAATTGGATGATGCCTGTAGATTTTAAGAGTGATATCCCTTTCCTGATAGTTGATGTGGGATTTTTATAAAGATAAACAATCCTTGACCAATATAGCATCAAATCCACCAAAGTATGTAAGGAATTATTTTATAGATACTTCTGTCCAAAAACATAAATAAGGTGGAGCTATATAATTTGGATGGAATAACTTCCCCATTTTATGTTCTCATAGATAACTCAACGACCATATTTTTAGGCAGTGTTTTCATTTCTCTACTAATCTTGAATGATATAAATGAATATGTAGAAATATAATAAAATAGTATGTTTTATATTCTAAAATTAAAATCTAGAGTGCCTATCACCACATATTTTTTTATCTCTACATCAATGGTTGTGATAAAATAAAATTTCCCTTTCTTCTTTGGATTTAATGGCTCTTGACACTGATTACCCACTAGGATTCAATGACTAGTGCACTGGATTTTATAGTTCCCTTGATCCCTATTGTTGAAGCATTAAACCATGGGTGGTTGTCTCATTTCATCCAACACATTATCCGTATTTATCTTGGGTCTTTCACACTCATGATCATGGTCACCTTCTCTCCCACACATGAATCATTTTCGTATCCCTTTACAGAAATTCGAATAATGATTTTCCCTACATTTTTGACATGTGAGTGGTTGAGTTTTCATTCCACCATTTTTATTAGAGACACCAACATGAAACTCCATTTTCTGTTTATTATCCCCATATATATGAGACCAGTCTCCAAACTATATATCTACTTTGAGATCACATCACACAACTTCTTCATAACTCTAAAATTATATCATTTATTGATCTTTTAGAAGGTCTAGATTTAAATCACTAAATAATATTAATATTTTTATATTATTATTTATGACAAAAATCAATGCATACCTTGAATTCCTTGTGATATTTTCATTTTATTATCTGATAGATTGACATTCAATTTTATTTAGGTATATAAATTATCTCTCTATCTCTATATGAAGATTTATAAGGAAATACTTGTTAAGAAATATTTTCTTAATGTCTTCCCACTCCACATCATCAATTTAACCCCTCATCTTGATATTGTTAATCAGTTACCACCATATATAGAACTCTCCAACTAAATGATAATTGGAAAGAGTCACCTCCTCCATCTTAGAATAGTGAAGTATCTAAAAGATCTTCTACAACGAGTTGACCCACTGTTCTATGACTAGTGGATCAGAGGATCCACTAAATGTCAATAGTAATTACCACATAAAAGACTCTATTTTTAGTTCCCCCCATCTTAGGTGATGGGGGTTTTCTTATATTATTTACCTTATTGTTCATTTCCTCATATAATTTATTAATCATCAACATGAAATTTTTAACTCCACCACCCAAGGCATTGGGGATATATTTCAGGAAATCACTGCATTTCCCATCACATGGGCTATTGGAATGGTTTGTCCTAGTTCCCACCATTTTATAAAATAAAACATGAATAAATAAAACATAAGTTAACATATCATGGAAAAATAATGTATTCTTTTTCACAAATAAACCTAAAGGAAAATCCTGGGGGATCCATTTGTTTAACATTTTTCCAAAAAAATATTATTGGGTGCTTACATATACATCGTCGCATACTAATGGTTTTCACTAAGGTTCTCAATTAATAATTCCCAAATTAAATAATCCATTCTATAAAACCTACTACTGTTACCATGTTTTTTGTTACATGAATATTAACTTATTTTAAAGATAAATGACATAATACTACTACAAAACCTGGATCCAAAGGTTTAGTGTATTTGAAAAATTCAGACCATACAAAAATTGTACCTAATATAAAATAAATATTTATTTAATTCATTATTCTATAACTTCCTATTTTCCCTCATGTTCTCTATAGTAAAATTATTCACCATAGGATATACATCAGAAGAATGGGTGAGCTTGAAAACCATTTAGAGGATGAATAAGAGGCATCAATCATGGGTGAGCATAATCATCATCATCATAACCCATGAAAAGGATCATAATCATAGTAATTGTACAAATAATTAAATAATATCATGGAATGTGGAAACGAATAAAAATGAAATATCATGTCTTTGAGAGAAACAACAACACATAGTTGTGAACAAAGATAGAATCATGTTCATGCATAAAATATGCGAATCATCATAAAAATAATTATGAACAAATATAGAATCAATTTCACAAATATCTCATATTATCTCATGATATATATCACATTACCCAATTAATTAGAGTGTTATATGTTTTTGGGTGCCTCTATCACATTATAACATTTACATAATCATGCATGCCATATGGAATGTTAAATAATCATTTCCATAAAATAGCACATGGAAATTAAAATGGGTTTCATGTGAATTTCATAAATCATATATTCATGGATAATCATTGGGTTTCCCAAAATTAAAATGGAATAAAAAACTTGGTATACGAATAATCAATCTTGAGTTAAGAATAATCTATATCAAGTAAATAAAAAGATGTGTTTTTTGAAGGATGGGTTATTTTAAAAAAATATTTTCAATTATCTAAAAACTAGATTAGAAATAGGTATATAAAAAACATAATGTGATGGAAAAAAGAAATTATATTCAATGAACATTAAAGGAACCACTATACAGAAAATGGAGTAAAATAGGGAAATCTCAATAAACAGAGTTGGGTTTGAGAATCCCCTTACATTTTGTATGAATTCTATATTCACATTAATATGCTATAAAATCAGATAAGATTATTTAATTAATAAATATTAAATACATTATAAATGTTCATTATTATTTATAATTACATAAAGTGCAATTATTTTCATTAATATGTGTTATAGAGTTCATTTCTATTGTTTCGTGGGAGTTCATTTTCTTGTCTTTCATGAGCCCACTTGTATGCCTGTATTGATGTTTGTGTAAAATGAGGATAATTATTAAAAATTGATAATTTATGTTATTAAAGAACATAATGAATATTAAATGATCTTATATATCGATTTTATATGGCATAAGGATGAATCGTTTGATAAATAGTGAATAAAAATAATTTAATTCCTTCGGTGGATTTTATGACCATTATAAGATTATCTCATAAAGGTTTTATATATAGGTTCCTGAATAATATATATCATATAATATATATTATAAAATCTAAATTAACTATAATAATGTTTGTATATCCATCATTGAAGGTTGTAGTAAGAAATTTAAACACATCATCCATGGTGGCGTTAAATCGTCACCCCACAAACGATATTTTTATTTTAAGAATAAAAGGAAAATGAAAGAGTTTTTAAGTTGAATTATTACATTATCATTATAAAATTATAGTATAAAAAAATATAGGAGTTATTGCGAAACTTGGATACATGGAGGTGAGGAGAGGAGAAGGAATGAAAAGATATTGATATGAAACTATTACAAAAAGAAAGATGATTATACCTCATGAATTTGTCCTCCATCCGAACCTCCTTCGGGAAAAGGGTTTTCTATTTTGATGAGAAAAAGGGATTTTGGACATGGCAGAGGGTATTCAGTAGAGTTTTGGTCAGATCATGGACATGATTAAAGGGTAGGAATGTTTGAGGAAAAGAGGTGATGATGGGTGGTATTTATAAGGGAGGAGAGGGGCTGTTTTCTCATTATTTTATTCATTAGTTTATTATTTTTTCTCTATTGTTTGAATAATTTCAACCTTATCAATAAATATTTAAAAATACAGAGTTCAATATAATGGAATTAAATCAGCCTTACATAAAAAATTACTCCAAAAATTCATGTGTTTAGATTTTATCCTAAATCATGGCATTTTACTATTCACAAAAACTCAATTATATTAGAAGAAACAAAAAAAGACCAAAATCATTTTTTAATGAATAAATTAAAAATGAACTCCATTTTATGAAAATAAGATTATAAATAAGATATATTTTATTTTTAATTAAATCACAATTTATTAAAAAAATATAGATGTTATAGTTAGAAATGATATTATGGCAGTTTGAAAAATTACATATGGTCTCATAAAATTTTCATAAAATGATAAGACCCAAAACTAAAAATTTATGGATAAATTTTTTCAAAATAAATTTTATTTTCAATCATTATATTAATTTTAAAACATAAATTAAATATCTATAACTTGAGAAATATGAAAACATACTTTTTTATTTATAAAATTTTATTTACTAATACCATGAAATAAATATGTCACATTCCTATTCATAACATAACAAAATTTTATTTATACTTTCATAGGTTATGTTACAAATCTATTATATATATTACTATTCATAATGGTCACATTACTATTCCAAAGGCCAAGTTACTATTCCATTGGTATCGGTTTATTAACAACTATAAATACCTATTATTACATTAATTATTCATTTATAAAGACTTTTTTGTTCCCTCTATATGATTTTATGTGATTTATACCATATAGAACAATTATTAAAAGGTAATTTCTATATATACAATTTTGGTTCGTTACAATGATTCTGAACCCTCTTATAATACATTATCACACCTGTTTACTCACATGTATTACATTCACCAAGTAATTCTTTCATTGTCACATTACTCTACTTTATAGATTATCCCTTTCTTACGTACTTACGCAGGTCATCACTTGTAATTTTAGAAGATTATAGAAATTTATGGGCATGTTATAGAGGTCTAGTTTATAAATTTTTATTTATATTTCATGTTGTTAGGATATAATCATAATTAACCAAAAACATTAAGCTTCATGAACATCAGGGTATGTATTAAGTGTATCCTTATGTAATAAATCATTAAATAAAGTGTATGAAAGATATGGGTTGTCATAGATGGTATTTTAAAAAAGTCAAGATCTTTCCGTGATTTGGATTAAAAAAATATAGAGAAATCATTATTAATAAGACTAAACATAGGAAAACATCCCACAATTTAGATAAACTATAGAGAAAGCATTTTTCAAAAAAAATCCATCCCTGTTTGGACACTATAAGTATATGTAGATATGGAATAGTTATTTAAAGTGGTAATAACCTCAAAAAGAGAGAATTAAGCTGGACAAAATCTTTTCATAGTGCATGAAAAGGTACCCATTCTGCACATGTGTTATGACTTTGCTGGAGGATATTCACTGGTAAATTCCCAAGATCATTACAAACCATTTTCATGGGGTGAAAAAAACCCATAAGTATTTAACTTATTAATTTAATCATGGACAAAATAGATTAAAAACTAATAATTCATATGTTATGTACTATATTTCATTTAGGATTTATCCCATTAATGTTCTTTCTTTCCCAATTTTTGTGTTTAATAGTTTAAAAAATTTCATCATTAATTTTTTCATTAATTTTTGTTGGTGTCTTGAAATATTAGGAACGAAGTCAACAACCATTGTTTTGGGAAACAAAATGACTTTAAAAATAAATTTCTTAACATGATGGTGGATAAAGTGAGACATATATTGATTATGTAAAACTACATATCATAAATTAAGATCACTAATAAGTACACAATTAATTTCCAAACACATCAGAGATGAGCTAGAAAATGTCTCAACGAAGTTCCTACAAAAAGGTGATGAAAAACATATGATTCCATTTTTTACACATCAAAAAGTAGAAAGTGGAACCAAGGGATATATCAAAAGGGTACTAGAAGATGATTGGGTGGGCAAAATTAGTGAATAAATTAGCTAACTATTATGGTAAAATTGAAAATATAGATAACATTTTGGTCAGAAAATGAAGTTCAATTAAAGGTACCATTAATAGTTATATATCATAAATGTGGGGAACGTGGTCATTATCTAGGAAAAATATATATTTAAAGAGATAACTATGATTATGAGGGATATAAATATCTAAGTGCAATGGATAAATAAATATCATATTCTATGATGAATCATGATGATTGATGTTCATATAACCTATAATCAAGAGTTTTATTTATTTGATTAAAATTTAAACAACGTTAGCATATCTTGTATGTTTTGTAAGAGGATATATGTTACCACATGAAATGATCTTGAATCATTATGAAATCATATAGTATTAATGAATCATAGGAAAAATTCGGTAGGAATTGTTTTCTCAAAAATAATATCCTTCTTACTTTAATGGAATTAAATGTTATCCAAGTTATTGATTGATTTTCCTTATACAGATCCAACAAAAATTAATGAGTTAGAGTATTCACCCTTCAAACCATGAATCTACCTCTAATTATATACAAGTGTAAGAATGTGGACAAATATTCATTATAATTATCATCTTAAGCGTGGATAAAGTTTCATTATTAGAAAAATTATTTAGTTTAAATTATTCATACTAAGGAATAGATTGTACTGAATGACATAGAAGGATGATGGGGTGGTGCAGAAAAATATTAGTGAATATTAAGGAGTTAAAAATTTATACAGATGAAGATATAAGGGTTGAAACATGGATATGTGTCCCATAAAAACCATAATTGAAAAGTAAAATTATAGAATATGAGATATATTATAATTCCCTATTCATCTAAAAATCACTATAATGTATAGATATTTTAATAAAAAATATAGAGGTATAACATGAAGAGGGATATTGTTGAATTTGTAACACGTTTCTTGGTATACCAGCAAGTCAAGGAGGAACGAAAGATGTTTAGGGGTATGATTAAAAAATCTCACATATGAGCATAAAAGTGGTAAAAAGTTACAATTAATTTTTTAATAGGACTCCCAAGGACCCTTAAAGGTTATAATTTCATCTGAGAGGTAGTTGATCAACTTTCCAAGTCAAAAAATTTTATTTTAATAAAATAATATTTATCTCCTAATTAACTAAATAAATTTTAAATTAGAAAATTTACCAGAATGCATGGAATTACAAAATTTTTCTTATCTAATTGAGGTACATGGTTTATCTCTAGGTTTTGGATAATCCTTCCATAGGTGTTTGATACAGAACTCATCTTTAACATTTCTTATCACCCTAATATGGATGACTAGTCTGAGTGAACCAATCAATGTATAAAGGATACACTGAGATCATGTTCAATATATTTCTAAGGATGTTTATTAAACACTTTTACCTTGTGGAGTTCTCATATAAAAAATATATATTCTATCATTAAAATGGAATCTTATGGTGATATATATGGCAGGAGGGGTTTAGCTTCAACACGATAGGATGATGTTGGAGAGCGAAATATGATGAGACCTAATCTCTTCATAGAGTAAATAGAGATGTATATAACTATTCAAAATGAGATGAAATGTACATTTGGTTAATATATATGTATATAACATTTTATATGTAATCTAGGGTTTGATATCAGACAAAATGTTTTTGTTTTTGTATCACCATGGAAGAAAATCATGATTTTTTTTGAAGAAGGTAAATCTTAGTCCTTGATTTATCATCCACTTTGATATCCATGATCACATTAGAGTCATGGATTATTCACTATCACTCTCAAATATCCTATAACTGATATATGATGTGTTCTTTGTTTACATCATTACTAATTATATACAAAAATCCTCACATGTACTCAATATAGAGGTGGTACCATTGCGAAATAATCTTTCATATGAGGAGATGCTGGTGAAGATCATAGATCATAGAGAGAAAGTATTACGAAACAAGACAACTCACCCAGTCAATATAATATGACGGAATAACATGTTCATGGAATAAACAAAGGTACTATGTGAGGCGATGATATATAATTATTATTATCAATTTTAGTATTTGAAATGAAATTTTTAGGGTGGAATTTTTGAGGAGGAAAAATGTAATAACCTAAGAATTTATAAATTAAATTCCATTCGAATGAGTAAATATATTATAAAGGAATTAATTTTTAGAAAACACATTAACTAATGTGGTTTTTTTTATGATTATATGTTATATTATATCAGTTTTAAAGGGCTTTTAAATATCATAACACTTTATAGTATTTCCTTTATTCACCGATCTTATGAATATTATATATATATATAGTTATGATAAATCAAATTCGTACAGATAAATAGAGAGATGAAATCAACCAGCATGGTCGTTCCCTATGAAGCCTAATTATAGGAGCTCATAAGGGAGATATAATAAATCTACTTTACCCTTGACCAATCCAAATATGATATTCAATTTCTAAAGCATGAGAAGAACTATTTATGAAAGAATTTCAAGATTCCTGAGATCATGACCCAAACCATCTTCCCCAATCCAACATATCAAAATCTCAATGTCTCACACTTTACCTTAGGGAATTCACTAGTATAATTGTGAGATATGTATCTAGATCTTAATAGATTGAATTTTTATATTTTTATAATAATCATTATATTTATATTTTATCACTATATAATTGTTAAATAATAATGTTTAAAAAAAATTATATTTTGATATGAATTAATAAACATTTTGTTTTTGGGAAATATATTATTTAAATCAAGTCAATATTTTTGATGAATTCGATAATTATTGAAATAAATTAAATTTTATTAACATATTATTACTGAATAATATTTATTAAATATAAATGATAATATAATTTTATTAATTAAAATGTAATTATAATAATGATCAGAAAACAATAATTATAAAAAAACTAATATTTTTCAATAAATGCGCATTTTTCATTTAAAAGAATGAATTATCATATTTGGTGAATTATTTGGATAAAATAAATAACATATTTTTAATTATCCCATTGAAATTATCAAACAATGATTTTTTTTGATAATTGTTTGAGACATTTAAATTTCTGGGTAATAATTAAATATTGTATAATTACAGGTTTTGTGTAATGATATAATAACAACACAAAAGATATGTAGTATGTAATGAAAAGTGTATCCATGAACAACAGCTACGTTTCCAATATAATTTTTTTTTCCAAATCTATTTATAAAAATTTTAAAAACCTTTAATCAATCCCCTAAAACCTATATTGTATTTGAAGGTTTTAAAATTAATTCTTTATAAAAATGAGTCACTCTTACATCACCAAAGGTTATTATTTTAATTATTTCTTTTTGAAACCTTATAAAATATTCAAACCCAATCCCTTTGTAAGAAACCATTAGGAAAGGACATGGTATATTTTATGTCCTTGATTATTTTCTCATAGAGTACAAAACCTATGTTTAGAAATTAATAAATAATTCTTCTCACTATTGTTATAAATATCCACACAACTACCCATTCCTCACGACTAAATAACATTATATGTTGAATTTATTTTTTTTCCCTTACATCTCTTTATCCCACCCATGGTTTTCCCAAGCCCTTAAGAATATATTACGAAGCATTTAGATTCTCCCTTCTAGGTAAGGGATATATCTCTCCATATTCTTTTCCATTCAAGTTCCTTATTTCTATTTTTTTCATTTTAATCTAAATTTATTTTGTTCTAATGTATTTAAAAATATCACATTACCATAAAATTTATTTCTAAATTATGATAGATCATTTATTCTCTCTGATTATATCCTTAACTATGTTATTACTATGCCAGAGTAAGGGATCCTCTCATTATCTTCATTATTCAAGAACTTTATTAATATTATTAAATTTAATTTCTAATTAAACATGTTGAGATATGTTTTTAGTAATCTATATTACTATAAATATTATTTAAAAGAGATAAATGTACCATTTGACTCTCATTAAACCCTTACATGAATCTTTATGTACCCCAATTATGGTGCCAAAATTATCCTGTGATTTTCTATACCAAAAATTTGTGTAGTGAAAAACCATCCCCATTTTTATTCTAGGATATTGAGAAAGATATACCTATGATAAAATAATTTATATTCCAATATATATAACCCACACAATTTAATTGTGGGGTTTAAAGTGATGAAATATGTTATTATATTGTATGATATATGTGGAACCCCTATGAATGTACATGATATGAATGTGACTGGTGGACCCAATGTTATATTTCCATTAAATGAATTGGTTAATGTTTTTATCTCATGGGATAACTCATATTGTGTATGAGATAGAATATTAAGAACACTACATTATTATGTCTCAGAGGTTATGCTTGACTTATTTTTATGATGTCATGTTTTGTATTGTTTCCACATTCCCATGTTTCCTTTATGTTATCATATTAGATAATGATTTTATGTTATTTTTTATTATTAAATCCCTCATTAGGTTACCTTGATATGCCTATTTACTCACATTTATTCCTTCTATATCATTATTCTTTAGTTATTCCCTTTCCGGGCTTTACAACAGACCCCTTTCTAATGTACATCACCAAGTTATCTTGTGAAATTTTAGAAGTTCAAGGAAATATAATTTCATGTTATTGAGTTTGAGATTTTATTTTCTATTTATGTTTCATGATATTATTCTATGCATTTAATTACCCAATGAAACTAGGCATGATGAACATTTGGGTCTATATGTATTGTATCCATATGTAATAAATCATGAAATAAAGTGTATGAATGATATGGGTTACCATAAGAATACTTGTCTGTTTATATTTATGGAAAATGTACATGGAAAGAAGATTGTTTAATTCATCATTATTCTTAGAGTAAATGAAACTCTGTAACATGATTGGTTTTAATCCTCTACAAAAATTATATATCTGAGGTACGTTGTATGCATTTTTGTTTATAATTACATATGTACTATTTATATAATTTTTATAATATAGTTAAATTCTATTTATGAAAATTATATTATAATTATGTATTCAGTAGACAAATTATTCATATTTTATTATTTATATATCATCCTTTTTATTCATTATAATAAATAAAAATGTTTAAATAAAAAAATTTATTTAGTGCATAAAAACTTACTGTGTCCCCATAGATATGGAAATATATGATAAACTATTCTGAATACTGAATTTTTATGGGTAAAAGTATATATAAAGATTAAAATTTATATAAAATTTATTCATAATTATCATTACTAATTATTATTATTATTTATAGGTTATAATGAATGTTGATTTTAATAAATAAAACTAATTTTATGTTATATTTTGTTAATCTAGAGAAAGGATGTTTGAAATTTTTTTTAGAAATGATTCTCATTTAAAAATAGAAAAAATTATATAATAAGCATTTATTTTTCATTCTATTTTATGTTATAAAATATTTATAAATTTTTATGTTTAAATTTATAGTGTGATATGAATGTATCTCTCCAATAAGTACTATGAAAAAAGAACAAAAAATAAAAATAAATAGATTTATAGGGATGTAAATCAATATAGTTACATATATTGTCATTACAAAACTATAAATTATATCATAAAAAATATCCAATATTTTCCAGTGTTCTTTTTGTGTCCAAAACAACCAAAAGATTCACCGATGATCACTATGCTTTTAAATTTATAAAGAATCCCATAGACCCTAAAAACGGAAATTACATCGATGTTATCTATTAAATGTGTCTATTATTTATTACATTTATATTTATTAGATATATGTTTTAGCCATGTATTAATTTTTATATTTTTATTACTATTAAGATAACTCATGTTTTGTATAGGGGTAAATCAATGGATTCATGGATGAATGGAAATGATACATTATTTCTTAATATTATGATAATTTTTTTAATATTTTATTCTTATAAAACATATTAATATAATTTTATTTTATAAAAATGTACATAATATTTGATTATAAAACCAATTTTTTAGAATAAATGTAATTAATTATTGGAGTCGATGTTGAGTAATGAACCGTGATTTATTTTCCCTGCTTTGAAATGTTATGTTTTCTTATCCCTTGGTTATGATAATTATTGGGGATATTCCTAAAAATATTCTTATTAAAGACCTATATTAAGGAATACCTGTAGAAACCCAATATTTGTTTTTGATATCTAAGTATGCTAAATTGTGATAAACACAACACCGAGTTTAAATGACCTTGATACACTATAAATTTTATTATTTAAATATGAATCTTATAACATAGATACTAGGTTTGTGGGTATGAATAAGAATAATCTAATAATGAAATACACATAAAACGGATTTCCATAATAAAAATAATGAATTCAATTATTTTTTTGATTTAATCTAATTTTTGTTACTATTAAAAGTATAAGAATAAAATCATTTTATTTTATAAGAATTCATTCATCATAAAAATGGTTTTAGTTGTTTTAGGTGATAGTAATTACACTTAATACATTCCATTTTTGAAATTTAATTAGATAAAATAATCTTAATTTATGATATTAATATTTAAAAATTATTTTATGGTGAAATTTAATGATTTTCTTGTATATAGAGATTTTTGGGTGAATATAAAAACTGATTTTAAAAAAATAGTGAATTTTATGACATTATAATGATATAAAGATTAATTAAATTCATATTAAACTTTTTTACAAACAAAACATACATTTAATAATTAATATAATTCAACTAAATATAAAATTTTTAATATATAAATATATTCTTATTATTTTGGAAATCAAAGTAATGTTTTGGTTCAAAAAAAAATTGTTATTCAGTTCATCTCTATTTATCATCTATTTAAAATGATCCATTCAATTTTGGATTCTTTCTAATGTGAAATAACTTTCCTATGATTCAAAATATCACAATTCATGCAATATTAATCAACATTATAACTGTCATTTATAAAATAACCATTTTTATTCATAAAAAACATTTTCCAAAAGATGGGTTTCATTGAAATCATATATTAAATTAATTATTAACAATTATACAAATTTTATTTTGAAAAAAATATCTTATATTTATAATCATTATGTAAAAATATGTTGATGAGTACCCTTTCATGTTTGGTCAAAAGGAATTATAAAAACTATAATGTTTTTTTTAACACGGTTAGGGTTTAAAAAGGTTTACCGAGAAGATTAAACTAAGAGGAAAGGGAAAAAATTCCACTTCATCCAATAAAAATATTATTGGAGGATGAATGTTTGTCATTAAATTATCTTAACATAGATTTCTTATATATTTGGTGCATCTTTCATAATAAAATAAATTTATATTATTAAAATCACTATGGGAAAAATGAATTTTTACGATGGGTTAGTTGTAACGGGGTAGCCACCCATCACTAATTGTCCATCAAATAAGTCAATCTGTGATGAGAATCATATCCCAATAAAAATATGTGTTTAAAAAATTTTTTTGTTGAGAATATACCCCAGTCACAAATTGTGTCCGATCATTTCTGATATGTATGATGAGAATTTACTTTGGACAATGATGTTGTGTTAGTAGGAAAGTATTTTTTATAGGACCCATTGTAAATAAATTCATTTATTTTATGATATTTTTTAAAGGACAATGTCCCCTCACAAATAAACTATTGGAAAAGGGAATTTTGGTTGTGACCCATCATAAATACATTTTTTAATCATCACTATAATTAATGATGGGACACCATTTGTGATGGGTCACATCACAACAGATCTAAACTATATATACCCGCACAATTATATTCCATTCCATAGATTTATATAATTCCCTCTCCATCTCAACACTCATTTTCATTAGTTTAAACTTTTAAAAAATTTAATGTTTAAATGGGAGAAACATTCAAAAAATTCCTCTGTCAAAAAATTCAATTTTCTGTTATTTATTTGATGAATTTTATTAATTTATTTTATTTTATACTCGTAATCAATATTATTTGTCAGAAGTTAATAAATTTATTTATAAATAGTTATATTTATTTTGAATTAGTTATTTTTTGAAATATAAAATTTTAATTATCATTAAATTTTTTAGGCCTGTAGGGGCATGGTGGAGTTGGTTGCTGCTATAGAGTATGTCACTAAGGCTTCAAGTTTGTATCTTTTCTATAGAAACACCAGAAATGCCTGAATAAATTAATCCCTGGACCATCTACCCCATTGATATATAGCCTGAAAGCCTATATTCCATTACACATGGGCCTATAGATGGGGAAGCAGATAAATGCTTTTGGTGGAGGGTGGGGGTCCACTAATAACTTGTAATCCCTTGGTCCTAAAAGAATAGAGTACCTTTGAGGTGTAAGGATGTTAGATATGGTTTGGGTTTGGTGGAAACTCCAATTTCTCCACCATGGTGACAAGATTTCAGTGGCTATGGTGATAATGGAGACCGATAATTAGGCGGTGCATGCTATTTCATTTCTCAAACTTATATAGTTCAACTTGAATTAGGGTCTGGAAAATGGTTTGACCACATCAAGTATGAAGGGGGGTCGTGATGGTTCCACTAACACTACCTAAAATCTGAATTTACTTGGTTCTGTGGCATCTCGTTCCTTCTCTTAACTTAGCCGATGATTGCATCTGATGGGATCTGGTGGCCGTTTATTTGGAGGAGCGTTGCATTTGTTCCATAAACAAGTCTTAGTCAGATCTGTTTCTTGTATATGGAGTGGATTCAGGTTCCTAATGTGTGGATGGGCACATCTAATGATATCTATAGGTCTCTTTCATTGTTCAAAGACGGGTTGATTTACACAAGTTCCTTGTTTATAAAGGTGATGGTGCAATATCAAATAATGGATTGGCTCCAACTCTGACATCATTCGATGATAATGAAAGAGTTTGATACCTTTCAGTCTTCAAAAGTTTTTTTGTTGGTTGCTTCTAAAAAAGAGGTAATGTGGTTCACATAATGGCAGACCCAGATTTGGTCTCAGATCGTTTGAATTTAAGAATGTTTTACACCATCTATCATTTAATTTAACCACAAGGTTTAAATACATGGATTATTGGGGAACGTGAAGAATGTATCTATGAAATCTGGGTCTTCTCTAATTGGAAATGTGTCTCATTGGGTTGTGGTTTTTACCACCTCCTTTTCCCCTCTATATAATGGAATAAAAAGCCCTGGGGTTTCGGCTCAGTCTTCCCCAAGACTATTCTACTTTACATTCTTGAATTAGATAAATCATTCAACCCAGTAGAGGTAGGAAACACTTATGTGAATTTTTTCTGTCTAGACTAGCCTCTCTAGCACCCTAAAATACTTCCTGAAATTGCAATGTCAATTCGAATTCCATATAATATGGATCGAGAAACTGAAATGGCTAGATTTGGATATTTCACCCAATTTTCAACTAAGTTTTACATATCTTCCTCATTGGTTGAGACATTTGTCCTCTAGAAAAAGGATGAGGTTTTGAATCTTACAATTGTGTATGAAAATTTCCCCCATTTCTTCTTGATTCTACAAAAAATTGGCCATGATGTTTAAAACTAAAGGAGATCACTTATTTGTTATTTCTGTCATAATCATGCACATTAAGAAAATATGAGTTTCAAAAAGTAGAAGCAATGACAACACCCGACTGGACATCTTGATATTGTAGGGAAAGTGGCCAAGGAGAAACCTATGAATGGAAGGAAGGATGATGAAGGTATCATCTCAAAGAAGAATCAAAGTCAGGTTGATGTTAATGTAGGTGACACTGATACTCATTCACATGGACACTCTGATTGTAGGATTATGAATGTCGAGGTAGGGGCCACTTCTGAGGGTGGTGATGATAAAAACAAACCTAGTGGGAAAGCTAGAGAGGAATCTGTGTCGGAATCCCCTACTTGTGATGATGGGATTGATAGGAAAGATTTCTGTATCATACAAATAAATGAGGCTGATAGGAAGTCTTGGGTTGCGATCTTTACTGATGAAGTAAATACCTTTGATGATGGTTACAATGTTGAATGCTTTTCTCCTGACACTTAGAAGCAAGGAGTGCTTCCCATTCCAATTTAACTAGTGAATGAAGATAATGCTCAAAGAGTGGCTGATCAGGAGTACATGATTGAGCTGTAAATTATTATAGGTAATTGAAAGGGAAAGCAAAAAAGAGGTTTCTTCTCACGTCAAGTCTTGAAAATAAAAGAAATTTTTTTTGGATTATGAGGGGTTTCAAATGGTCCCTACTCAAAAAACCAATTCAACTGAGAAAAATCATTATTCTGGTTTTGATTTGACATAGGATGACTAGGCAGTTGTTTTTAAATCGTCTATGTAGGGAATCCTCTTAAACTCGAATTCGGTGAAGGACAACCTAGGTGCTGAGAAACTGGAACCTGAAGGATGATGGAAATAGAAAACCGAGCGATGGGGAAGATATCAAAAAGGTCATGGATGGAGACATGTGCGGGATTACTGGACTAGATCATGGGGGCTTGAAGTGTCCACAAGGTCTTCAAAGTCTTAAGTCACTCTAGAGAAGGAAAGGTGTAGAAAGATGTATTATGTGCTTCTCAATCAAAAAAGTTGAGGTCTGAATGAGAATTTTCCAATGAGGGTGTCAGATCTCATTGTAGTCATGGGTATGATTCGTTTTCCCCATAGTTTTTCTATTTGGATGAGGGTTTTTCTTGTTGTCTGACCCGATCCTCCATCTTTCAGATATGTTATTTTTTTCTTTTATCGTAATAAATGGTTAGAGACTTCTCCTTCTCACTAAACCGTCTTAGAAATTTTTTTAATAAAAATAAAATAGTTTTAATTTGAATTTTTTTAATTATCAATAATTAGTAATAATTAGTTATACTTATTAATAATCATGTGTAGTTATTAATAATCAGGTGTGATTATTAATAATTAAGTTTAATTAATTATAAATTATGTTAAATATTTATAATTAGAAGTAATTAGTAATAATTAGATGCAATTAGTAATAATTAGTTTAAATTTTTAACAATTAATGGTATTTAGTAACAGTTAGTAAATATTTGTATTAAATAGTAATTATTAGTAATTATTATCAATGAATTGTTATAATTAGTGGAAATTAGTAATAATTAGTGGTAATTATTAACAATTAGTGGTAATTAGTAAAAATTTGTAAATAAATTGTTCTAAACTAATAAATTTTTTTTAGAAATTAGTGGTAATCAGTAATAGTTAGTGGAAATTAGTGTTAATTTGTATTAATTTGTATAAACACATATTTAATTTTTATAAACCAGTAAAAACTATTAAAAAGTCATGGTAATTAGTAAAGATTTGTGGTAATTAGTAAAAACTAGTAATAATAAGTAGTTATTTAATAATTATAATAAAGGTAATACTTAATAAAAATTTGTAATAACTAGTAAACCATTGTAATAATCAGTAAAAAATTATAAAAATTTGTAAAAATTAGTAAAAATTATTAATAATTAGTCAAAAGAGTAATAATTTGTAATAATTTGTAAACATTGTTAATAATTATTTATAGTTAGAAATAATTAGTAAAAAAAGTATTAGTGGTGGTAATTAGTAATAATTTTCATTAATTAATAATAATTAGATATAACTACTAATAAT
The DNA here is from genome assembly GCA_963277665.1 of Viscum album. NCBI lineage: Eukaryota > Viridiplantae > Streptophyta > Magnoliopsida > Santalales > Viscaceae > Viscum > Viscum album. The sequence continues at coordinate 643,968,105 of OY728160.1, forward strand.
TAGTATTATTTAGTTATAAATTGTTATAGACAAATAAAAATAGTAATAATTAGTAGTTAGTAAATATTATTAAAAAAATAGTAATAATTTATAAAATTTACAAAAAATTTGTAATAAATAGTATTAAATAGTGGAAATTAGTAATAATTAATGGTAATTTGTGAAAATTAGAAATAATTTTAGAAACAATAATTATAATTATAGGTAATTTGTAATATTTAGTTATAATTAGTAAAAATTAGCTGTAATTACTAATAATTTTCTGTAATTAGTAAAAATTAGTAATATTTCGTAATAAATTGTTATAAAAAAATAAAAATTAGTAATAATTAGTAATAATTTATAATAATTAGTAAATATCACTAAAAATTAGTAATAATGGGTAAATATTATTAATAATTATTAATAATTTTTAATAATTAGAGGTAATTTGTAATAATTAGTCACAATCAGAAATAATTAGTAAAAATTTGTGGTAATTAGTAATAATTAGGGGCAAATTTTAATAATTTGGGAGAATTGGTTATAATTAGGGGTAATTATAAATAATCATTAAAAATGAGTGGTGACTCAAAAAAATTAGTAATAATTAGTAATAATTAATTATAATTAATAATAATTTGTAAAAATTGACATAATTAGTGGTAATTAGTAATAATTAGCTGTAGTTTTTTTAAAAATAGTAATATTTAGTAATAAATCGTTATTAGAAAATAAAAAATAGTAAAAATTAGTAAAAATCAGAAAAAATTTGTAAAAATTAGTAATAATTAATAAATATTAGCAATAATTAGTAATAATTTGTAATAATTAGTAACAATTAGTGGTAATTTGTAATAATTAGTGGTATTTAGTTTTAGTTAGTCTTAAATTGGAAAAATTAGTTATAAATTGTAATAATTATAAGAAATTAGTAACAATTAGGGCTAATGAGTAATAATTAGAGGTAATTAGTATAAATTAGTGGCAATTAATAAAAATTTGTAAAAATTTGTTATAACAAGTTATAACATGTAAAAAAAGTTATAATTAGTGTTAATTTGTAATAATTAGACGTAATTTTTTATAAATTGTTTTAATTACTTATAAATAGCTAAAATTTGAAAAATATTAGTGGTAAATTATTTAAAACAAATATGTTTTATTAAAAATTAGTAATGAATAGTTCATATTTATAAATAATTGAAAATATTAGTCAAAATTATTAATAATTTGTAAAAATTAGCAAAAATCAGTAATATTTAGTGGTAATTATAAATAATAAGTGGTAATTATTAAAAATCTGTAATAATTAGTGGAAACAAGTAATAATTATGGATAATTAGTAAAAAAATTCACAATTAGTAAAAATTTCAATAATTAGTCAAAATTAGTAAAATATACTAGTAATTAATAAATTTATAGAATTAGTAACTAATTGTTATAATATAGTATAAATTTGTAATTTGGTATAATTTATAGTAAATTTATATATATAAGTATAATTTATTATAAATATCTATAAAATAATATAAATTGTTATAAATTACTGGAAATGTGAAATGATGTAGCCCGCCCATTTTTAGGTCATAAGAGATAAAAAATATGGATATGGTTGACCGACATTTGTCCTTTCTCATGAATTGAAAATTGAGAATTCTATGATTTAATCATTTTTAGTAATTTATAATATATTTTATTACTTTATATTTAATTATATTTAAAATTAACATTAATTACTGATACATAGTGATAGTTAGAACAATATAAACTCTTATTTACAAAAAAAATAAGGGAGGTAGGAAGGATGCGATGGGTCGATGACATCAATAGTAGGAGGAGGGGGAGTAACTTCAATGAGAGGACATAAGTGACATAAATTGCTCCAAAGAAAAATTTGGACATGGGTAGAAGAAATTGGTTTCATCACTTGAATATTGTGAAATTTATGATTTACACCTTTTTATTAAATCATATAATTTCCCATCATTAGGTGATTAGAAATTACCAATTTATGCAAACCATTTCCATGTTTTTCATTAGGATACCATAATTGGGGAAGACACGATGTGACACGTTGATATCATTAGGAGGATTCTATACAATTATGGTAAGAGCATCAACAAGAGTAGTTGATTGAGCAGATGCAATATATTTGTTAAATTAATAATATTTATTTTTTGAAAATTTTTGTTATAACTAGTAAAAATTATTGAAAACAAGTATACATTAATGGTAAATCTTTATAATTATTAAAACATATTGAAAATGGGAAACAATGGTATACATTAGTGGTAATTTGTAAATATTAGTGGAAATAAACATTAAATCACCATAGTTAGTAAAAAATAATATTAATTAGTAAAAATAAATGGTAATTAGTAAATATAAATAGTAAAAAGAAAAAAGTGACAATATTTACATGTAAATTATAATTTTTAAAATTTTCTACACTTTTTTGGATAGCCTTATTCTTATATCAAACTATTCAAGAAAAATTATTTATTTTATATTTTTGAGAGAAAAATGGAACAAGGATATCGATAATAGTCTTTATTACATGACCTTGAAAGGATAAATCATAATAGGAATCCAAAGGTTTCTTGTATAAATCCTTTATATATTGGAGTTGATGAATATTTTTTTTATCATATGTATCTTCAAAACCAGAATTTGATTTAGAAGGGAACATTATGTTCCCATGTAGGAAATGTGATCTGGGGAGGTTTAGCAAAGTTGAAAATGTTAGGGGTCAAATATTTTATATTGGGATTCAAATAGATTTTTCTTTTTGAAGTTAGCATTATGAACAAAGATCCATAGAATATACTAATAATTTGATTCAAAATCAATAATTATTTCAATATATAAGACATGATGTCGATGGTATGAATTTTGATTAAATTTAAACTCATGATGATATTTATTTAACTCCTATATTAGAACCATCTCAATTTTATGAGTTTTTTAGTCTACTGAAGAATTATTATATCCAGGTAGCAAGATATTAAACTTTGGAAGAGTTAAAAAATTTATGACTATTAAATACAATAGTGGAATTCTAATCATCTGTTTTTATTAGATATTTTTTTGGTTAACGAACATTTACCTGAAGGAAATGTGTTTCATATAAATTTTAATGAGAGAATTTGGCTTGTTTGTAATTTGGGTATTTGTTATCAAAAGATTCATGCATTTTCAAATTATTAAATCTTAGTTTAGTATGAAAATTGGTCATTAGTTACTTGTCCTATATATGGATAATTGAGGTACAAAGAGGCACAACTATGGAAGTCTAGATTTCTTCCTATAAAACAAATGATGTGTTTCCCACTTACACCCATGATGTAGCATTTATTTACATCTTAGTACCAATATTCGTTGATGCCACAAAACAAAACCAATATTTAAATCGGTAAAATATTAAATCATCCCAATAATGGTGATTCATGAGAATATTTTTACCAACTACATCCATAGTTTTCTTCACAATCTCGTAATGCATGATTGAATCGCTATACAGATTGTTTCTATCCATTTTGTTCTTATGATTCTGAATATTTTTGTTCTCCAATCATTATAACTCCTAAAAATTTAAATCTTTTTATTTCTATGAATAAGGAATGTATATTTTTGGAATTGTTAATTATTTAAAATACAAAAAATAATATAGATATTTATTTGAATCCCTTGATTGATGAGTTAAATTTGTTCTGGAGTAATGGTGTCAGTACGTATGATGTTGATGTAAAACAAAATTTCCTAATGAAACCTACATTGATATGGAAAATTATTGTATCCCAATATATGGAATGTTATCTGGATATAGTATATATGGTCCCAAATCATGTACTTACTATGTGATAAAAAATTCCCATGCTCATCAATAGATGAAAACCTTGTTTCTTCAAATATCATTGAGGATTTCATCTGACCAATCATCCTTTTAGGGGGAACAAATATCATATATGAAATGTTATAATTGAAGGTGATGAACCTCCAAAAAAGATCCTAGGTATTGAGTAAAAATCTATTGTCCCTTCATTACCTCCCACTACCATTAAAACTACTATAAAAGAATAAAAAATAGCTGGCTTTGAGAAAGAACACAATTGGTTAAAACATGTCATTTTTGGGTTCTCTAATATTGGTCTAATTTGTTGGTCCATAAAATTTTGGATGTCATAAAGATTCATAATACATATTTTTATAATATATTTTATTCAGTTTTGAACACACCTTGTAAGACCAAATATAAGGTAAATGTACTATTACATTTTCCCCAAATTTTCAGGAGACCGATACTTGAATAATTTGAAAATAACAGATTACATAAGTTAATTAATAAAAAAAATATTATATAGTTTCCAAGGAAAATATTTCATTATTTTGTTAGTGGATTTCATATTTGGGGCTTTCAGATGGTTTTGTTTCCAATTTGGCTAGATGTATCAAAAATAATCATATTACTAGATTAAAAAGTCATGGTTATCATTTTATAATGTAAATACGTATACCAATTGGATTTAGAAATTTTTAAATATATTATTTTGTATTTGATATAAAAAATTACATTTTTTTGAGACATTTATGAGGTGAAAATAGACGATGATGTACTCATTAAACTACAATAAGACGTTGTTTTAATTTTAATTAAATTGGAAAAAATTATTTTAACAGATTTATTTGATTCATTAGGACATTTTATATTACATTTTCCACATGAATCAAAATATATAGGTATTTTATAGTTTTAATTTATATACCCATTTGTGAGATCAAAACAGATAATGAAGAAAAAGGTATGCATTAAAGCATCGATTGAAGGATGACTTGGAGAAGCTTATTTTCATGAAGAAATTACTTTCTTCTACTTTAGTTATTCTCAATCTGAATAACCATCATAATATTACCCGATGGTATGTAAAGAGGTAAGTGTAGAAGATGAAATGATCAATCAATTATTAGTTTCTAATAATCTTGAATTTGGATTTTTTGGAGGTAACAAATGATGGATTTTAAATGATGAACATCACTAGGCTAATACATATGTTCTGATGAACTGTAAATAAATAAAACCATTTGTACTATGAGTATCCCTATCACTTCTTCTATATTTTTAAGAAAATTTATATTTATTTTTAGATTATATAATAATCATATCAAGAAACCGTTTATAAACTTATAGCGGATCCTCTTGAAGAAAATTGATAAAAAAAATTATTATAATTTAAAATTCTGGAAATGTAGATTTTTTATTCATTAACATAGAAAATGAATTTATTACTTTCTATATTTTTTTTCAAATTTTCTATAATTTCATCATGATGATAAAATTGATAATTGATTGGGTGTATTGGGTTACCGACCATCCAAAACAGCTAAATATTTTAATGCATATGTGTTAAATGATTTTTAAATTTCAAACATGTGAATATGAGGCATAAAAAATGAATAGAGGTGTTTTTTGAGATGATATAATCATATATAATCTTATGTTTAATTTTACTATATGTTGGAAGAAATAATTGAACTGTGATATCAGAAATAGAATTACGTAATGATGATTAAATTAAATTGGTTTCATACAGATAGATGATTTCATTTTCATATGCACCAAGGAATAATTGATATTAAATATAGAAAGCATCATGCGGTTAATGGAGAATATTCATTGGATCATCAGAAACATCCAAATTTTAAAGATAATTATTGTATTGCTTCAAGAGAGTTAAGTGACTGGTGGAGAAGAATAAAAATGAAATCTCTTGAAAAGAAATTCATTCAAAGTGAATGTGGTTCTTCTAAAGTACAAGGAATTGAAAATTTTCAAAAGATTATTCTCAATCCATATTTTCCATGAAGATACACGAATATCAATGCTGACAACCCAAAATTTTGGGTTGATAGTGATAATTATTTTATTGATGTAACAAATGAATTTGAAATATAAAGAGATGATTAAGTTGAAAATCATATATAAATTGATGATAATGTGGTGGAATATAAACATATTGACACCATAATATAAAAAGATGAGGATGATGATGGATATTGAGATATTTAAATTATGGTAATAATTATAAATATATATATACAATACATGTTATCAACTATTTTATAACATCCATTTTTTTGTTTTAGATGGATGATGATCATTTTTCTGATTTGCTTCGTGAGTTGGTGGAGGATCCACTACCTGGTGAGTAGAATGATAATACATCATCTGACCCTCAGATTACTGGTAATTCCATGACGACTCATATATGTCATGGAATTGTGAGATTAATTATTCCTTAACCTATCACCGAGCGATGTCCAGGTCTTTAGTTTGATCCACACATGTGGAGATATAATGAGATTTGTATTTTAGTTAGTTTCCATTGATATTCATTAATTTTTTTATATACTAATTGTTTGATTATTTATTTTGTTTTGGAGCAACATTTTTCATATTTTGGTTGGATAAGAAAATGATATATTGTGGAATACTTTTTTTGGATCATGGTTGATATGTGATCAAATTTCCATTGGCATTTAACACCACATGTTTTATCATTAGATAGTAGGTAAAAAATATTAGTTATTTTGATGTTTATTTAATTTGTAATTTGATAATTTTAGTTTTTTATGTTTTATGGAATCTTATTGATGATAGAACACATACCTCTATTTGGGAGGCATGAGAGGTCTATATGTGTGATTGCTGTAATTTTTTTTGGCAAAATCATTGGAGGACCGCCTTGTAGAAAGATGGAGTCATAGATTTTTATTAGTCTAGAAGTTCCCTTAGACTGTATTGCATTTATTCTGACATTTGGGTATGATTATGTTCATACTAGATGAGAGATAATTTTCAAAGGAGTGCATCATTTGGTTGAGTCAATAATGGTATGTAGGATGTGATGCATCGAACTAGTATTCATACATTCAGTACATTTTGAGGACATATGGTAAGTACTTTTTTTTGTAATTAATAAAACTTTAAATGTGGACTATTTATATTATACTCATATTGGTGGTTGAACATCCTGATATTATCAATTTTTATGTTTATAGGAGGTTGTACAGTGAGAATTTCACCAGAGAGAATATAGGTGGTCACCCACGGTATATGGTGACCAGTATAATTTTTTTTACTTTTAAAATTAACTACAAATAATTTTTTTATTATTTTAATTTTCAATTATATTAGATTATTTATATTTGGATGTGACCATTGAGAAATATAATGAATTTCAGGTTGATACCAAGGATCAAGTAAAATATACCACAATATTTGATGACGCTACATGGATTCTAGTGAATCATTTTCACTTTGATAAAGTTTGAGTTTTCAGTATTGGCTCCCGATTGACGCCTGAGAGTAATTATAGTACCGCAATGATGTCAGCTTCCAGATCAAGGGTAGATTTTAGAGAGTCATCATCATCTACTAGACAGTATGAGGACTAGATACAAGTTTATGGTGAGTTTATAGAGACGATATATATGGAGTAGGAGGAGATTTATCGATAGATTTAGTTGGAGAAGATGCATTGATGGCAACAGTATTAGCATAAACATTTTATGGAGTAAATGAGATGTCTAATTCAGGAATTAGGGATGGAGTTCCATCCACCTCCTCCTCCTATAGATGACTCGTCATTGTTTTTTTTATTTTTTTATATACATTTGAATGTATATATTTTTTGTAATGTTTTTATAAATTCATATATTTATATTTCTATATAGTACATCTTTTATATTGTTGTGAATATTTTTTTATTTTTTTATTTAATTTATTATTATTAATATTTTTTAATTTTTATAATTTTAGTGATTGGTGGTCCCTCCCATCAAAAATACATATTTTTGAATGGAGGGTCCTACAGTTGCAAATAACTTTTTTTAAAACTACATCAAATTATTTGCACCGGGATAGTATCCTATTGAAAATAGTATTTTTTATAGTGGGGAATAAAATAAAATACTATTTGAAACACTAATTTATTTGAAGGGTTATTTGTGAAGGTACACCATCACAAATATCCCATAAAAAATAGTTTAATATTTCATAGTTAATCATATAACTAATTCATTCTATGTCCCTCCCCTCACTTATTTCACTTTCTATCCACCGTTATTCACAAAACATAACCCCCCCTAACATAGAAAAAACCTTCCTAAAAACCATTATCTATTATTTCGCTTCATTATTGAGATTTTGATATTCTACTAAGACTATCCTTTGAAGGTTTAAGGTGTATGTAAAAGGATGTCTCTCAAAGAAGATGAAATCATCTGTACTATATCATTCTAAGTTTTTTTACTCTTTTAAATTCCCAAAATCTATTTTATCATCCATATAAAAATTAATATTGTATCATAGATATAATGGAATGTTTTTATGATTATGGTATAACCATTTTAAAACTCATTTCCACAGAATAAAGAATAAAGGTACTTCTTGTGCGTACATGTGGACTACCACTCCCAAGTTGTGATGCAATTTATTTTCCATCAACAACTCTTATGGGGGGTTATAATTATGGTTTTATAGAATATATTTTAAATTAATTATATAATAATGATTATAGAATAATAAAATATTATCATTTTTATTTTATTTATTTTTAATTAGAAATTGTTAATATAATTCATGCATATTTACAAACTATCATCTCTATGACATATGTATTTCATTTTCAATGTTTTTCTTTTATATATATTTATAACATTGTTTAAAATTATTATAAACAATAGTTATGAATTTAACAATATTTTATAATTATTTTATTAACACACTCTTGAATAATATTCTATAATATTTATGACTTGAAAATGATTCTATAATTGTATCATTTTTCAATGTTTGGTCTTTATGAAACACTGTTGTTTATGTCTATTTTACCACATACATGAGTGATACTATAAAGATTTTGATAGGAATGATTAATGAAATTATAATACTATAGATAACATATAATAATTTTATATTAATTACATGATAAGAATTTTTGGGATTGTGGAACCATATTCAATCATTAAGGACCAGAATCTCTAAATTGAAACATGAATGAGAAATAAGGAAATTATCATTCAGAAGAGTAATTTTTGTGTATAGTTATTTATAAAAGGATGATAATATATTATAAGTGGATCATATATGTTCTTATAGTTATGAATATATATTAGGAATCAAATTATAAAAAATTCAAATTAATTATAAGTGAGTTCAAAATTATTTTTGAGGAAAATCAGGCTTGTGGTAAGGGATTTCTGGTTTTATATCATTTTAATTGATATTTTTTTTTCAAAAATATATTTTTTTAATTTATTAAAATACAATTTTTGGATAAGTGGGAATTGAAAAAATAGCCACAATTCAAATATAGTTCCCGCATAACCCCCATCCACACTACACACCTTGTAAGAAATTCAATATTTCAAAATTCAGAATTCAAAACCAAAAATACCGAAATACTGCCAAAGTCAATCGTAAAACCACGAGATACCCACATTGATAAAAATTATTAGGGAACTAGAAACCCACCACACAACCATCATCATATGTATTTCATCAACTGAGGTTCAAAAAATGTACCCAGACACGAAACACAAGGAGATCTTGATTATAAAGTTATGTAGAATCTCATCACCAGCGCCATGATTTTTTCATATCGTTGTGGACTCCCAAACACCATCAGATTAAAATAACATAGAATATTTTTTTGAGAAGTAGAACATGTACACAGCTTCCACCCACCTTCATCAAGGAAATATCCCCCTCATCATTGTTGACACACCATCGATGTCACCATACAAGATCACCAACATACAAGAAAACCTAATTATCATAGACATTAACTAAATTAGAAACAAAACATGGTCACCATGGATTCTTGATTTCCTTAAAACCGCATATTCATCACTCATATATTCTACCACCACAATGAACCACTAAATAAAGGTTTTCCATCATCAAGCACTAGAAGCTGCTCGAATAAGAAATCCCAAAAAAACCTTAATAACCACCTCACTAGGCTGCTAACATGGGGAGGAGAGATTCCATATGAAGATATTGTAGAGTTGAAGTATCTTAGAGACTACATTGAGAGACATGACCATCACCAAGAATGAACCCAAAAACCTATTGACATAAACCAAACAATAAACCGCAACCGAGAACAACCAAAAAGAAAATAAAACTCGAAAAGAAATCCAATAATAACACTAGAGATAAATTTCAAGAATTATAAGAAAAAGAAACCAATAGGTGAGAAGATGAAATCAAATATAAAGAAAAACAAGGGACAATACCACTACTGACTCCCCTCCAGCACTATCCCAAGATGACCTGAAAGCTACCTCTAGCCAGACAAAAATGTGGTTGAACACGATGGGTTGACTAGAATGGGTAGAGGAGAGGGAGAAAACTGGATTCCACCACCAACACAGAACCAAAAAAATCTATAACATCAACACAGAAAACCAAAATAGAGTTCTGAGGCACACGGTTAGGTATACAGAGGGGTTGTGAGAGGCGGCTAGTATCTGCACTAGCGAATAGCCCCATATATGTGGAGGGGAGAAGAAAAAGAGAATTGGAGGAGGAATCGAACATACTAAAGTTGAGGAGAGCCATCATAGATGATGGAATCCACAAAACACTAGGAAGAAGGGGAAATGAGGAAGATGAGGAAGGGAGAAGCACCGGGATCACTGAGCAAATATAGAGATAATTATTAATTGATATTATTCATAATTGAATTTCCATGGTGGGAAATTATATGATCCAGATATATTAAACTCTATATATTTTATTATAAAATAGTTATCTTTGGGGATAAAATTTTTAAGTTTCCTTTTCTTCTCTTTGTTACTTAATATAGTTGATAATTTATTTTTTATGAAAAAACTAACTGATGTCCCTCTTTGTCGATGAAATTTTTCTTCAATTTCAATGTTTCATAAAATTTTCCAAGAAATTATTTTTTTGATTAAATAATTATTAAAATTAAATTTCAAATATATTTTTCTTTATCTAAATTGATTTTAAATCATTTTTTTTCATTTTTGAATGATTTATATATGAATTTTTACCATGAGCGTGAATGGATTCATTATTTCCACATTTACTAAGTGGACTAATCTCCCCATTATTATAATCATTCTTGATTTAAATATTGATTTATATGTTTTCAGAGATATTTTAAAATTATGGTATCTTCTAAATATTATATTAATGTTTATTTAAAATAGAGTAAAAATAGATATTTTTCTCACATATTCATGGAAAGGTTCAAATGTTCTTCTGATTAATTTTTCTCTATGTTAACAACCCAGGATGAATCTTTTGACCTACTAGAGAAATTATTAAATTAAAAAAGTAACCATATTAATATTAATGGCTTATGATAATGATGTTCTATTTTTTTCTAAGGAAAATAAATTGAAATTTCGTAAGATTGTTTTCAAATATAAATATTTATGTTGATTATATATTGTATTGATTATACAACCCTTTAATTAGATGAATGCATTGAACATAATAAGTGATGAAAAATAACCATTATAGATCATCAACATATTTAAAGGTCTCATGGTATAAATTATTTTGTGTATTTCTATGATATCATACCTATATATATTTGGTATATTTTCATTAATCCTTTGGGTCATGAGTTTGAGTTCTAAAAATATTCATTCTATCATTTTGAAACAAGTTATTTTTTTCCAAGTGATAATTTATGTTGTTATTTCATTGATGGATTTAGTCCAATTATATTATATTAGTTTTATGTTATATTTTAATATTGTTTATGTATACGATATTATTCATTTTTATTTTTTCCACGATAGATTTTGTTGAAATATTTACATTACTAAGCCTATGATCTCACCAGTTGTTTTATTGTCCATTTTATAGGATACATAGAAGGGGACTATGACATATTTTTGAGATGTAACATAATAAATAGTAATGTTATCAAAAGAATTTTATTTTGTTTTCCATGGTTTTAAATATAATTTTAGAATCATGTATACATCTAGTCTCCCAAGACTACAAAATTGTTCAATAATTTGGGATGAAATATCTCCTATCATGTGTCTATATAGTATGATAATAACCAGCATTGGGTTACAAGGGTTATGGTGTTATATTTGGTATCAAACGACATTTAGTTAGACCATTGGGAACTACATTTTTGAAAACAAACGATTAGAGAACATAACTCCACGAAATTCATTTGGGATAAATATAAATGTGGGAAAACAATCTAAATTTCTTATAATTTATAGATATTGGGATTTCCATGAAATGAAATCTCTATTTGGATACTGGAATGTGGATATTGTTTTGGTACAAATTCACCTAGAAGGAAACACCATAAAAATCTTGTTGAGTATCAACTCAATCTTCACATGGTTCATGATGAGTGGGATTTAGACTATACACCTAGATAGAGACCCTAGAGGATATTCTATGGTTGATTTACATGATATTTTTGAACCATTATGAATTATTTGACAATATTTTATTACTTGATGATATTACCAAAGTCACTAAACTTATAATTATGTTATTATCTATGGATTAATTTTTAATCTAGGATAGTTATTTCACTAGATATAAAATTACAAACTATGATTCATAATTTTATGTGTTGATCTAGTGTATTAAATTATTTATCAATAGATCATAATATTAAAAATGAAAATATATCAACACTTGTAATCAATTCCCAAATATTCCTTGGGGGAAAGTCAACAAGATTAGTGTTGAAGCACATAAGATTTTGGATATATTTAGATTTTTAAGTTAAGTTATGAATAATTATTGTGACTATATGGAACAACCTGTTTTCCTAAAACATAATTCAATGATATTGGGATACTTCATGAGATGTAAACCTCAATCATTTAATGGATCTAGTAATTCATTGATAGCTAGATAGTGGATCAAGTCCCCTAAAAAAGCATTTATGGATTTATAAACTAATGAAAGGTTGATGTCTATTATGGAACTGTAATGTTTACAGGATTTTTTTGATCGATATTGGCTATTTATTCAATATAAAAAGTAGGAGGAGGAGATAAATTAGATATAATTAAATCCTTTTATAGATATATTCTAAAAAAATACTGTCCTTATGAGCAATGAGCTGATATTAAAAGGAATTTACCCAATCTAATACATAAGTAAGATGGATTTGTTTCTAAGTATAATGAATAATTTAAAATATTAAAAAGAAAATATTTGAACTATATATATAATATACAATGTAATATTTAAAATCCTTTTAATGGAATTAAGATAGTCTCTAATGGTAACTAGTCTATAATTCTTTTCATTATATGATTATATGTTATGAAGATCCATCAGGATGGAGAATGAAATATCTATGTCATATATTTTAAATTAAACCAAATTAATTATTAGAAAACTATGTACGGAGATAAAATAAATGAGAAAATGTAAAATATGGGCAGGGTAGAACATCCCACATGTGATAATTTTGGAAGAAACTATGTATTACTTGGTTGAAGGGAATGAGAGTTTTCTTAATGTGTTAAGAGAATGTTAATCATAAGTGTGAATTTGAGGGTAATAAAAATGTTATCAATGTCCAGTGTTTCAACTGTAAGGATATAGGGAAATATGAAAATGAGTTCCCCAATAATCAATGGAATTTTCTTTAGATAATTATTTTGGATGAAGTCCTGGTATTTGTAATTACTATAATTGATTTGAAATTGATTTTTTTATTATAACACATGCTTTTATTATAAACTGATTCTTTATTTTATAATAAATATAAAAGAAACTTTTTTATTTTTATAAATACAAAATCATCCCATGTTACATTGAGGAAGTATTTTTCAGTTAAGACACCCCATGGGAGTCTAGTAATAATGAGGATATATCGATCAGATTCTATTAAGATAAACAACTTTTCCCTAGTTTTAAACTGGGTTTTTATACATATAATTGGATTTTACCAAATCTATATTATTTTGGATTAATTAGTTTTATGGATTCAAGAATTAATAGACGATGAATAAAATAATACATGTAGAAATATTGGTTTTATATTTTAATGGTTAATGTATTCTAACATTTCTATGGGTTTTATTATTGATGCGTTAGAAAATAAGGTATTACATCATATCAAGAATATTATTCATAATTAGTATTATATTAACTTATTCTAATCATTTTTAGATAGGTTATAAAATATTTCATTCTTTTCAGGATTATATGATCCACTAATGTTATGTTTTTTAAAGATTCGGGCATGCAACATTCAGGGTTTTCATTTACTATTAAAATTAGAATTGTAAAACAATTATAACACACAATCAAATTGAAAAACATTTATCTTATAAATTAAAAATGAAAAAAATATTTATATTTATTTTAATTACTCAAACTCAAGAAATGAGATCTAAATATATCTATTATTTTTTGGATGGTATCAATTAATTTATAAGGTACTCCCCCGTAAACACATTTACAAGTTGATGTATTATAAAGGTACAAAAATTGTTTAAGAAATTATATATTACCTTATCCTACCCTAGAAAATAAGATCCATGATAAATTTAATAAAATATTATGATACAATCAAATTAAAATAGTGATTATGTAGTTTTCTTCAGTTGGTGGGGGTGGATAAATTAACACCCTAAATTTTTTTATGAACTATATGTATAATATATTACGATACATTGAAAACCAAGATTGAACAAACCACAATATTTTACATATTTTTCATTATTTAAATATTATTTTCATAAGATAAATATTGGGTTTATGGGAATGAATATGAACAAGAATATTATAATTTTTTTTTCACAGTACATATTTTATATAAATAATGAATTGTACATTTTTTTTCATTCATCAAATTTCATTTCATGGAAAATTATATTAATAAATTCATTTTATACCAAATTTATACATTCTTCCTAAAAATTGATTTAAGGGATTTATATGGGAAAAATTATAATTAATTTCTTTATTTTTTTATTATATTTGAAAAATTAATTTCATTTTTGAAATTCACATTCCAAATTATCTTAAGGGGAAGATTGTGGATTTTTCTAGACATGTAATTTTTTGGGTGAATGGAAAAAAATAACGATTTTACAAGAACTATCACTTCTAGTATAAAATAATTACATAATAAAAACCTGAATTTTTATGAAAAAACTTTTCCCAATAAAATATATATTTAATATGTAATATAATTAACCTATAAATATTATTTTGAACTTAAAAAATATATACTTAATATTTTGAAAATCAATGTAATTTTCTTGTCCAGATAAAAAATATTTTTATTCTAATATCTTAGTCAAGTATTTACATGGTTCTTTTATTTTTTTTGTTTGAAATAAAAAAGATTCCATCTATTTAAAATAATAAAATTAATTCCATTTGAATCAACATTATACTTTATTTTTTTTACAATTATATTCATACTTTTTTTCAAAAGATGGGTATTTATTGTGAACATATTTAAAAACTTATTTTTAAGACATATTAATATTGAATCTTGAGTAATATATTTCATATTTTTAATCAAGAGGATAACATTTGATAATTATTCCACTTTTTTCATAATAAATTTGTAAGAATAGTAGAAATATTTTACTATAGTTATGTTTAAAACGTTTTTATTGGGGGTGGGGGGGGGGGGGGGTTAAAATACCACTTAACCATGACTAAAAACATTTATATGAATATATTTTGAAATTATCATATCCTAAAATCAAATTATTGTCCATTTGGTTCTACTTTCATATCAAAATTTCTTTATATATTTTAAATCTTTTATGTAATTCCATGTGTCTCCCACCCCACACATATAAAAGAGAACTTCTTTTCCACCCGTATTGAGAAACATTTCACCCTCTAAAAATGTATTAACAACCAAAAATCATCCTAGATTATTTATATTCATTATTATTCTTCTTATATTCTACAATTTTCATACTAAGAAGTGGTTTGGTGTATACCAAAGATGGATTCTCAAGGAAGAGATGATCAACATCACCAAATCTTCTAAGTTAATTTATCTTTTACATCCTATAAATTTATTATATATATCATAACATAATTAATACAATATCATAAATATATTGTGGTGTTATTATGAATATGTTATATCTATTTTTTACGCTTTTTCTTTGAAATGGTAAATTAATGTATCAGTAATGCATGGGCGCGAAGTACAAACTATACCAAGCGGTGTTATTCATTTTATATCACTACGTCTCATGGATGGTTATAATGATGTATTTAGTAAATATATTATATATATATTTATATATTATTATATTGACTGAGGAATGATAAAAAATTATATTCACTGTTTATCTTTTTTTTCTCATTATAAAATTGATGTATCTTTCATCAATATTTATGGACTACCAATTTCGTGAGAGATATAGTTCATTTTAATTGTACATATTTAATAGATAGATATGAAACTCTGTATAGTGAATATATATAATATCTATTGAATGAATAATATTTTTTATAAGATATAATAATATTAAAACTTAGAATGATCTTACTTATTCAATATTTATAACATGTTCTTGTTTAAGTTTGTTTTACCCCAAATTTGAGTGATGTTATAATATTTTTGGGATTATTGATTAAAGAACATTGAACACTAGTGATTTTATATAATAACATTATATACATGAAATGATTATGATTCTTAGGTTTATGGAACCATGAGTAATTTTGAAGGACCAAAGTTGAAAAAACCAAACATGCAAGAAAAAGGAACAATTATCACTTAGAATGATGATTTTAATAAATAATATCTAATTGATAGGTTATAATATTTTTTAACTAAATAATATAAGATATTGTAGTTAAGGATATGGCTTATAATATAGTAATAAAACTAATTTTTTATATAAGAGGTTAAAATATGGAATAAGTCATGTCAAACATTAAGTGAGGGAGTTATGTCTCAATATCATTTTAATAGAGAATGTTTTTCCAATATCCATTAAAAATGATCTATGGTAAAAATATATTAAATCCCACATATTTTCTTATTCTCTATTTTATATGTTTTTTGATTATTTTAGCTTCATTTTCATCTCTTTTGTACTTATTATTATTTAGAAAATATAATGAAAGAATGATCTGACATTATTTATCATTAGGTTGACACAATTTTACATCCATGTACATGTTTGATAAAAATTTTCAGGAATTTTATTTTATATTATAAAATAATTATTTAATGTTAATTTAAACCATAATTTACTATCATTTGATTATTTTAAGAGAAATATTCATTTTTATTCCAAATGATATACTTTTGAATTTTTACCAAGAGTGTGAATGGAATATTTGTTTTACCATTTACCACATGATATAATTTTCTAATATTTATAACAATTATATTTTTTGAATCAAACCTTATAATTTTACATGGTTATTTTTAAATAAGGGAATTTTCTCAATGTTCAATATTTTATAATACATTATCAAATGAAAATGACAATTTTATCATGTTTTCAAAGAAATGTTCAATGAACTTTTAAAACTATTCTCATATATGTTAACATCCTTTGATAAATCATATGATTTACTGGGGATATAATCAAACAATACCATCCAATATATTACCCTGTGTAACATCACATCCATACCCATTGGCTTGAGAAGTGGCGATGGTGTTACATTATTTATCTATCATCCCCAAGACACCAAAGGATGATAATTAATTCTACGGGCTAAAAGAATGTTGGGGGATCATTTATATTCGAATGATAAAATATCTTGTTAACAATAAGCGATAGCATCTATGAAAACTACATGATTCATGAAAAAAACAATGTAATCTTAAAAAACCAAATGAAAAATAGTATCAGGGTAATAATAAAAATATAAGACATATATCGATGAAGAATAAATTATAATTATACCCCAATGATACTAAATTTTCATCAATAAAATCAACTCCAAATCAACTCCAAGATCCATCTAAACCTTCTTCACCACATTATCGACAAGAATCACTATATAAATGAGATTCCTTGTCTTTACTTACATCCCAATACATGATATCTTTAAATTGACCAACATACCCATGAATGGGATGAGTATTAACTTCATAGTATTTCCCTAAAGACTTCCCAAATCATTACACTAGAAAAAAATCTAGTAAAACAATTTATATAAAAAAATTAAGAAAAAATGTAATTATTATTATCTAAACCAATGAAGTTCCAATGAAAAAAATTAAACAATCATATAAATACTTTTCCATAACTCAGGTTTTCACCCCCCTCAAAAATTCATGAATAATTACTTCTCCATAATCTTGAGTTATCTCCTATTTACCAACCATGACTTGACTAGGTGGCATATATCCTTGTTACCGTGGCCAAGATTCTATGTCATTTTATAGAACCCCATTTGTACATTACCCTTTTCTAAGGTCACGTAAAATGTTGTGATGCTATACTAACCATGTATGCCATTTTATATGATTAAACATTTAAAAATAAATCATTTTATCAAAAAATATATGTTCATCAAAACACTTCATAATTTTAAAATATTTGTTCTAAACGGCTGGTGAAAATGAAGAACAGTGCTATGATGTTGTATATCTGACCTCAAATCATATTAAAATTCAATAAATCCAAAATGATATCATCATGATTATCATCATGGAGTTTGGATCTATCCACATCGGACTGGATCTCATAATCTGGGTGTTATAAAATGATAGGATCTAAGAAGAGAGAGGGAATCCATAAATTACCAATTAATCTAGATCTCTGATGTCCATTTATTCACTAAAATATTACTCCAGTTGAATGGGAAATGTTAATGTAACATTGTGAGGGAGGATAGTTTGAGACCCTATAAGAATGGTGATTAAATGAGGGTTTTAATACCTTAAACTATTCTAAAATTAAAATTTTAGACTAACTAATTCCCACCATAAGGCTAGAATACAAGTTTTAGAAAACTATTTTGGTACAATGATGTGATACTGTCTCAAGATAACTCCTCACCCGGTTGGTTCACATATTTTTTAAATTAATTCCCCAACCTTGTTTTTTCATATGTTTCACCTTTCATAGTTTCCCCGGGGATCTTGCATAGTTTGGATAAACCTTGTGCCAAATGTTTACCCAAAAAATTACTAAAAAAAGTGGCACGATATCCTGGATGTGGTCCATAGTTTCTACTAATGGTAGAAATTCAATAACACCTCCAAACGATGTTAAAACCTCCCTGAACATCCTAAAACAAAATCCAATCATCATATAATCATAACAATAAACGAAACAGGGCTAAAATACATGAAAATATGGTGCTAAAATCTACCCAAAAGGACATTCCACACTAAGAAAACATATTTTACTAGAATATTTGAGGCCACTGGTCCAACATTTTTTTTCACTATCACAAATTTCTTCTTGAATTTGACAATTCTAGTGAAAACCTGTCACTAAACCAATGATTTTTTCTTTAAAATATATTATATTTATTATATATAATCAATACCATCACAAGAATAAATGTATCATCCTGTTCAATATCAATATGGTCCCATCAAATCAAGTTTCTAGGATTAGGCTATTAATTTTTTAATTGAGTTACCTGAAACAAATTATCCACTGAATTGAATCATGGATGTTGAGACAAATGATATGATTCCTCACAAGCCCATTCTAGTATCATAAAAATACTTATTTAATGAGGATAAAAAATCACTCTTCTTGCCAAAAAAATATTCCATAGTCATGGAGGGTTTCTCAAGAACACATTATTACAGAAATTAAATGATAAAAGTCATAAATGCTTATTTGGATAGGATTTCTAATGAATCTAGGAAATCTCTACTCTCTTTTTTATCAACTAAATATTATCTTTTGTATCATGAACACTGCTAGTTTTGATAAGTTATTTCTCAACTATTAATTTCAAAAATTTAGATAACGACATGGAAAACCATACAACGTCTCAAAAGGATCCATATGTATCAATTATTGATAGGTTTTTATTTATGATAACTCTACTAATAGTATGTGCTCTTCCCACGAGCATAAAAATATAGTATAGAAGCAATGCGAATGTCTTAAAACCTTTTTATTATCTTATTATATTTTCTATCTATTCGAGGATGATAAGATATGTTCATAGTCAACTAAATTCCTTGGTCTTTTAGTAAGGATATCTAAAAATGAAATGTGAACCTAGGGTCTTGATTAGACATAATTGACACTGTCATGTCATGAAACATTATAACTTCTTAGATGTAGAGTTCGTAAAATTATTCTACTATATTGGATTCATGAATATTAAAAAAGTGGGATTACATTATGAGCCAATCCATAATCACCATAACATAATCATGTTTCCTAACAATTATGGGTAAACCTATCCTAAAATCCATAAAAAGTTTCTCTCCTTTCCACGTGGGAATCGATAAACAATGGAATATACCTACTCGCTGTAAGTGATATGCCTTGACCTTCTAATAGGTGATTAATAATGGAAAAAAATCCACTGCATTACTCTTCATTATCTCCAAAAAATTCTTCTTCTAAACAGTTCATACATATTTTTTATTCCTAGTTAAGTAGAATATATTGAATGGTGTTAGGAATTTAGAAGTTCCTTGTGATAACATGGTGTAACTACATGACAATCTCAAATTAAAAACATAGATATCCTATATATAATTTGTCCATATATGGTCTTCTTGCCATAGAGTTTTGACCTCCAGTCAATACATTTTGGATCAGACATCAAATTTTGCGTACATGCTTAACTAAATGAGGAACAAATGAGATATGTAATAAAACCAAAAAATACCAGTAGTCTTAACAATCTAGATGCACATTAACTATAACAGACACTATCTACCACTGATCCAATCTTGTTTAGCCTATTTATTACATGGATTCCTACTTAAAAAATATACCATAGAGTTCCCTTTTATAGTGTATACATTACTTTTAGTTCAAACATTTCATTTTATTTTATCCATAATTATTTCTATATGTTTAAGTCTCTTAGTGATATAATGTTTTTCCAGATCTTATGATATGTAAATAGTTTAAATTTCTCACTAAAGAGATAATGATTTGATGTATTCAAAGAATTTACTATGAAATCTAGTTACAAATCATTATTTGGGTAGTTTTATTCATGTGTTTATATCCTTCATTAGCTATAAGAAACCACATGATCTTCTTAAATTATAATAAAACACATACTAGATCCTGATGCATCATATTTGAATACATGCCCCTATCATGTTTTTGTAAATATATCTTTAGGTGTTCATGTGAGGTGAACCTTAAGTTCGTGGAATGATTTTTTGCAGAGATCATTCCATTATAATGGAACACCCAACCTTATCATGTATGTAATCTACGATTTAGGATGTGAAAAATAATGAATAATGAATCTGTTGTCACCATCCAATCCAAGGAAACTTTTTAACTCAAAGAAATTAATCATTAATTTCCATAAGGTAACAATATAAATCATTTCAGAATCTACCAAATCTAATTTGTTATAAAATAAATGAGATTTATATGATACCAATTATACCCATAAACTAAACTTTGGAAGATTTTCATAAAGGCGACTCCCCCATAAGGTACTCATCACTATAAAAAAGTGTTCCTCAGGATTCACTATAGTCTTCAAGTAAACCAAAATATCATCAATGACCACCAATAAAAATGAATAATGATATATCTAAAAAATATAATTTATTAATTCCATGAAAATATATACTGTATTAATAAGTCCATAATTCATATAAACATACTCATAAAATCTATAAATATCAATTGTCAAAAGTGTGATACTGTTAAATTGGTTTTAATTGGATGAAATTAAAAAATTAATGTGCCTCATTCCCTTTTTGTTTTTAAAAATGATTCTACCTTTGTTCCTCCTCATATGTGGTGGATCCATAATCAGTGACTCCTATTTCAAATGGTGTGAACATCTATCTTTGTTGCTTCTTGTACCAGAGTTGTTCTCTATTTCCTACATTGATTAGTATACCTCTCCTTCGGCGTGCATCTTTTTTGGAACCCCTCTAAAGAATATCCTAATTCATTTGGAACCTCTTCCATCAGATTCATACCCTCTATTACAAGAGTTCCATTTGGAGTTGTTTGGTACAGGCTATCTGGACAGTTCCCTAGTGCTCTACTTTCCAGCTGAATATTTCCAAGAAACTTTTCTCCTTCTTTTGCATATGTTTGTGGCTTGTTTCATCCTGGATCACCCATATATCCATTTGTTTTTCAATAAATCATTACTTCATGGGGGTTTTATATACTCACGAGAGTTTCAATTTTCAACTGTAAGGCATTCTATGTGGCCCTATCATCCCAATAGAATTTCATGAGTTTTTTGTTTCATTGTTCCCATTATTTATGAAAAGGGTTCTTCAATAGTGTCATATGGTCGGCCGGGTTTCATGCTATCCATGAATCCCCTCAGTCTATTTCATGGTTTGATCTTCTAGGGCCACCCCTTTCATTACCCATTGCTTCTTTTCCCTAGAACATTGGTGATACAGAGGTCCCCTTCTTCTGTACAGATGATTGGTCACAGAAACCTTTTAACACTTTTTTTGCACGTATATTTGTATATGTGGATCTTTCAAACTTTATTGTGGTTTGAATATATGAATATTTTTTCTAGTGACATAATAATACCCTGGGATCCCAAAAAATGTTTTTTTGAGCTTTCAATTGCATGTACACACCTCTTTTGCTTATGGGAGGTGTAGTATAATAGAGAAGACTTTATAGAAAAGAAACGATTCAATAGTTTCTCATTATCCTCTTAAAACATTAAAAATCTCATCGAACATCTTGTATTCTTGTCTTTCCCCATCATCTTACTCATTCTATCATACTTTACCGCCTTCTTCCAACTCTCCATCTTTCTCCCTTATGGATCCTATTCCTCTGGCCACTTTTGATCAACTAATTGTGTCCATCCAATACCCTTCCACCTTTTACATGAATCTGGCCTCTCCAAGCGAGGATCACTGCAAGGATTTATTGGTTTTTAGTCCCCATTTTCTCACCAAGGAATTTTTGTATCCTTGATATATTTTCACTCTAAAAAAAGGAAAAGAAATTTTTATTCAAATATCAACACCAGCTTCCCATTTGGACACTCCTAGTTCATCAGTTTCATCTCATTGTTTTCTTTCCATTGGTATTATACCTCTCACCAACTCAAATTCATTGGACCTAGATCAATAACTTTCCACATTTTTATCTTTTATCCCTTATTCCCCACCTATAAGAGTACATATTAGGACTAAAATGAGATGTGCATCTTATGAAAACATAATCAGTAGTTTGCTACCACTGGCAAGGCCCAAACCCACCTCCCGCATTTATTAATTAATCTATTTGTCATTTATAATTCCCATGGACAAAGTGATCA
This sequence comes from Viscum album, assembly GCA_963277665.1. Lineage (NCBI taxonomy): Eukaryota > Viridiplantae > Streptophyta > Magnoliopsida > Santalales > Viscaceae > Viscum > Viscum album. The sequence continues at coordinate 643,991,557 of OY728160.1, forward strand.
GGAAAAAACTGATTTTTATTCCCATGATATCCTCATATCCAACTTCTCATTAGTGGACATATTGGATCAAATAAAACATTTTAAAATGTTGATAACTTTTTTCATACAATTAAGGTTCACAACTACATGAATCGTGAACCAACTGACCTGCATATCTAGATGTTCTTGAAGTCATGCATATTAGTGGATTTCATGGAAGCTTCATCCTGGGTTTTATGGTCATAATTATTTCGAGAGACCACTATTTCATATCAACATTCATGTATTCCTAATGTAATTACCATGGAAGAGTCACAATATAGAAAAATAACATTTATTTTTATCCTAGGGTCCTCACATAGATAATTGGTAGAGAATATAAAGTTATATTGAAATTCTCATAAAATAGTCGATGTGGAAATTTTTAGCAGAATGAGATCATGGATTTCTCTTATTTCATTTTAAAGATGGGAATCATGGACTTGAGATATAAGAGGTACCATTTTACTTGGTGAAACAATAAAAAAACGTTTCCACATCGGGTGTAGGTTTGATCATTGACTACTAACTTTCATTCCAAATTCCCCTTTTTGAATTTCATGGTTTTCCAATTGGATTGAGATCTCTCAAGTCATTCACCCAATCTCATGAAGTTATCCAATAGCCAAGAGAGATAATGTTTCCTCTCATTATCCATTAGGTTTTCACCAATTCTAGGTTTTCATCAAGTGGTGGAATCTTTAGAGAATAAACCAGAATCGAGAATTTATTGGGTTGTGTTTCATTAAGGACTGCGACATCTCAATGGTTATCTTAAATCATGGACAAAGAGTCATCCTAAAAGACTTAATAATCTATAATCACTGAAGGAGGATATTGATATTTTAGTTTATTGGACTGAGGATGGGTGGGATGACGATCTATTCAATGTTATGGTTCCCAAAATGAACTCCCTAAAAGAGAAACTATAAATATAAAATTTTAATCTCATGAGAAATCTATGGTAAAATGTATTTTCGAAGGTGATAAAAAATTATGTTCATTCACTCATGAAACAAAGATAAGTAGAGGACCACCAAAACAAATATCCTCCAAGAGGATGATTCCTTATCAAATGATGACGATGAGGTGGGGGCTTTTTGGAAGACCATATCATGTCCCTAATCATAGGGTTCAACCCTCACATGAAAGTTGACTATAAAAGAATCCCTGAAGGTATGTTTGGGGCCATCCCCTTTGTGGCGTCATCCATTGAATATTTCACATAAGAATTTTTTCTAGATGAATAGGAAATTCATGAGGCAGTTCCTGCACTTGATCCAGATAGTAAACCATTCCTAGATTGTTTTATAGGTTCCTTCTATTTTGATTTTTGGGAGTTTGTTAAAATCAATGTAGTTGTAGTGGTTAATTAATTTATCCTCCATGGTACTATTTCACCTGGGGTGAGTACATCCTCACCAGTTCTCATTCCTAAACTTAATGATCGATCTTCCTTAAAGCATTATAGACTAATTACTTTGTGTAATTTTCCCTATATGGGGTTGAAATGTTTAACCAATAGGAGTTTGTCCAAGATTTTTTCTTAATGGATATTGTATGAGAAACTTGTATATATTAAGGGATGAACTATAAAGGGTGCCACCAACATGGAAAAATAGATTTTTAGTGATCTAAATAAAAGTGTGATAATTTAAAACATAGCCATAAAATTAGTTATGGACAAAGAATATTACTGGATAAAATGGACGTTCATTCTCAAGGTCATTAATAGTATGGGTTTCTTTATGTGAAGTAGTGATAACATGTTCAAATTCCTATTCTCACCATGTATTTCCATTTATTTCAAGGGGAAAACACTAAGATTCATCAAATATGTACAAGGTATCATGAAAGGGTACCCTCTTTCCCAAAGTTTGTTTTATCCTAATGAAAGACACTCTGAGTAGGCTCATTAACGAGGGAATCCCTAAAGAATTTATCATTTCATAATGGTTTATATAGAATTATCATGGATTCTCCCAACTTATGTTAATGGGAGATACTATCATTTTTATCAATGGAAGAAAATAATTTTTTTTGGTGTATCAATAAGATCATAAATGAGTATTTTACCTAGATTGGACATAATGTGAACCAAAATAAAAGAAGCACTTACATTTCCATTAGGTATTTAGATAAAATGGAATGCAATTTGGAGTAAAATCATGATATTAAAACAACGAAATTACTCATGGAATACCATGGTGCTTTGATCTCTTCTAAAAGGCACTATGTGCACCACATTTACAGGGTAGCTACAAGAGTTAATAACTGCATCAAAAACAAGAAGAATTATTTTAACACTTTCGAGGGAATAATAACTCTATCTAATAGTGTGATTTAATTCATTCCTATTTATGTTATTTTTGTTATAAAAGTTCCTTAATCTGTTAGACTAGGAATGAAAAAATGGTGGAGAATTTTTTTGTGATTGAAATTGTGAGGGTAGAACCATTTACAATTGTGGGCTTGGTTAGATAAAATTGAAAGAGATAAATGCATCAATATCAGGTACATGTTCAACACTATTCATTCCTTGCATGCTAAACTTGCATTGTAATACTTTGAGATTCATTCACTTTGTCGATGGTTTTCTAAAAAAAAGTATGGGAATACTTTAGAACCTCATAAAGGGTAAGATTTCCTCTATATAGGGAATAGTTCATTTGCACATTCAAATCCTCGAGAGATATGTGAGTTGCATAGTTTTAGGGGTTATGTCAACTTTTGTCACTAGAATTGAGTAGGTTTTCTGTTGAGATTTCTAGGATGTCCAACCCTAGACATGAACTTCAGAAATGCAAGAAGGAACCCAACCATCATCCAGGCCATCATTAGAAAGGACCAGTATGGCATTTTGGACCTCATTGAATTGTATACTGACCATGACAAATGATCATTCACTAGCTATTCTATGGATTATTTCTCTGTGAATGAGTATATGATGGTGTTGCAGGAAAATTGTGTATTTCATATATGGGGAATTCCACTATGGTATAAGGTCATCCATTCCATGGTCAACATTCTAGTTTGGCAAGATAGGAACCAATATACACCAACCGAAGAGAATATCATGCATAAAGGAGTTGAGGTGGTGTCTAAGTGCTATAACAACAAGAAACATAGTGTCAAAACAACATGACATGTGCTCGTTGAAGGTCATTGGGAATCCTTCTTGTGGAATGATTTCAATAGCTTCATTGGTATTTTCCCTACGAATCATGTTGATAACAACATTCTAGATATATGGTTCCTTGGTGTGGGACCGACAAAATTGAAACTAAGGAAAGAGTGTTTGTTACTCTTATAGGACATTAGATCATTTTGGTATATATGAATAGAGATCAGATCAAGGGAAACAACAGCATGAGCATGACCATAGGGTTCAAAACCAGGATCTTGCTTGTTAATCACTTTCGTCTTCTCAAGAATGGGGTTATTGATCGGTCCACTAGTCTATTTAAGGAATTCAGGCCTCACATTTCGACACCTAAAAATACATCTCCAAATTGGTGGATTTTTCTGGAAACTACCCATTTCATCCCTCAAACTAAATATCTATGGTTCGTGAAACTTGGGATTCATGCGTGGATGTGAATTAATTCAATATTCATTAGGATTAGTAATATTTTATTTTATAGCATCATGTGGGAGTTTTGAATCACTGTAAACTGAATCCAATGCATTTTTAACCTTTCTGGAGAAATTATGTACAATTAACATCTAGATAAATGTGGTGGAAACAAATTCACTCATTATAAACAAATAATTTCATAAGAAATATCTGGCACCTTTTTCCACCTCAAATAAGATTCATAAATGCAGGATCCTTATCAATATTGGAAGAAATATATCCCATATGTGGAGGGAGGGGAACAAGGTGGATGATTTTCTCACTTATAAGGCCCCCCTAGATAATCCAATCAGATACTTACCTATTATGGGATCCCTTCATTAGAAAGGTAAACTTATTGTAAGGGTTGATGCACTGGGAATGAATCACTTTATACCACCATAATCCATGTTTCTCTTTTAGGGTGTCTTTCCCCCCATTTTTTAAAATTAAATTGTTATTATTATTTGTGTGTATAATATCCATATCTACTCTTAAAGGATGTCTTTCTAATATGTTTTTCATATCATTTAGTTTGTGTTATCTCGATCATAATTGTATATTATAGAACCATTGAGATCCCTATAATTGAATAAAAATTTCATCTATTCATGGAATATGATACCAATTCTTTATCATAACATGGTTATGTTTTTGATAACCCACAAAAAGACAAATATTTCCATTCCCCTTCATTATAAAAAGAACTGAGGTCACTCATGGGGATGTACTCGTTAAAATAAACAATTTTATTTCTAACTCATCTAGTTGGTTTTTTAGTTATCTAAATTCCCTTAGTTCCTTCCAATATAATGAAATTTAATAGGATCGGTACCCTGTAGAGGATCAACTATAAACACCACTACTCTTTCGGGTGGAAACTGTCATGTCCCGACCCTACCTGGGCTCGAGCCGCAACTAACACATGCCCGCCTATATAGGTCAGGGGATGGTGACAAGTGCCGAAGGCTAAACAACTCAGGGGGGGGGGGCTTTGCCTAAGTACCTGTACACACTCACGCAACCCAGTCAATGCAGAAGTACAGAGTAAAAGGCAAAGTAATGTACCAAATTCTATAAACAAACCAACAAGGTGAATCGACCTCTAAATAGTACAAAGTGAGTGCTGAAGGTAAATTGAAAATAAAATGGAAGAACATACACCCAACCCGAAAAGTGCCACAACCCTGAAATCCGTAAACAAAAGTAAAACAGCTGGGAGAGTCCCACACCTAGAACCCGACTATGACCACCACAGGTGGTCCAAGATCCCAAACTCCTAAGCTCCTTTGTAGTCATGAGAAACATGTCTGTCTTCTGCAAGGGCACACCAAGTGCGGGCAAATCCCAAGTAGGGGTGAGTATAAAAATACTCATTAGGATACCTCAAAGGCTCGAGGGAGAAACAACGGAGGTACCAAAGGGTGAGTAGTAGATCGAATAAGGAGTAGTAAAGATGTACCATATGGAGTGCAGTAAAGAGTAAATATCGACCCAACAAGAGGAAGGAAGTAGACTCGTCCTAACACAATGAGCTAGAAATAGTGAGAAGATGAACTTCTCATCGAGCCTTCGCTACCTATAGCAGGAGAGTAGACTCATCAAACCACGAGAAGCTAGACACAGAAAGCACGTGGAATACCCCGCGCATCTTCACCTCTCTTTGAAGGAGAGTAACCAAAACCCAAGAAGGGGGTACTAGAACAAGGTATATACATATCCATATGCTGAAATAAGAAACCCTAAAATGATCGTAAGGGGATCTCCATCTCATAGCTCAGCCCAAGAAAGTGAGTCGCCAACAGTCCTAGAAGTAAACACAATTGATGCCCAGTATCCCGCACGTCTGCCCAGAACTACAAGTTAAGGGGATCAAATCACCACACCATGACACTATCCACTTCAGGCAGTACTAACTCGCCCGCAAATTTTTAGGCCGTGTCACAAGGACGCATCTCGGTGGGGAAAGTGCCCCATGTTCTTGAGAGTTCTAGGGAAAGTCAAACCACACAATGTCAATGTCACACAATCAAGAAGTCTTCACAAATTCAAAGCTGTCACATCACTGACCCGTATAATCAAGGGTCACACTCTTGTGTTCACAATGAAAAGCCACAGACTAGCCTAGTAGAAAGTACTGAGTCTAAGAGAAGTCATCGGGTAACCCACTACCCAGCCCAGCTGGAGGGTAAACCCTAAGAGGTCGTCGGGTTACCCACTACCCATCCCCACTGTAGTTAAACCCTAAGAGGTCGTCAGGTAACCCACTGCCCAGCTCCGCTGGAGGGTAAACCCTAAGAGGTTGTCCGGTAACCCACTGCCCGACCCCAATAGAGGGTAAACCCTAAGAAGTCGATGGGAAACCCACTGTTCAGCCCCACTGGAGGGTAAAACCAAAGATGTCGATGGGCAACCCATTGCACATCCCCACTGGAGGGTAAACTCTAAGAAGTCAATGGGAAACCCACTCCTAGCCCCGCTGGAGGGTAAACCCTAAGAAGTCGATGGGAAACCCACTACCTAGCCCCACTAGAGGGTAAACCCAGAACTGCTAGGGTCATCCCAACCAGATGGTACAACACTGGCCAACAGAACACAGAGTCGGTATCGTACAATAACCAGACTCCTGAACAATTCACCTAACAGAGGGTCAGCGCTCGTGTAGTGTGTGTCACGCTGATACCTGGATCTTGGCCTAGGGAAACACATTACGGTAGATCATGGAAGGAAGATTTTATCTCGATACTCAGCTAGGGAGTCTGTTCCCAGAGCTCACTGGGCTCCACACCCTACTGGAAACAACCTCCTAGGTAGAGGATTGGTGCCCACGTAAAGTATTTCTCAAACCGAATCTACAATAACCCTACCAGGGAACACGAAGGGACGTGATACTGAAAGACCACATGGCTAAAGGAACAGGGGAACCCAAACAACTCCGTCGATTAAACCATCGAGAACAGAACCATGGGAAACCACTCCACCCTACTGGTCTAAACTATCATTAACCAAAGGACCCTCTGCATCACGAGTGGTCAAAGGTACGTAAAGTAGAACACAGTACGCAAAATCGGCCCTCATGACGTGTGGCCCTTTCTCATCTCCAAACCACGTACACCAAGATTATCAGGTACAAACTACAACATGTACCTCCAAGGAGACCCGTATAGTCCAAGAGTATACCACATTTCCTGCCCAATGGGTATCGTTCACATGATGTCCAACGTCAACGCAAAAAGGGAGAAGATGTAAGTTCTCCAACTTGCTTCTACCATGACCCTAGAACGGCCAACCACACCTCTTCAAATATTTACATCACTCTCACAGGATTTCTCATAACCACACACTAAGGGTTCTATCTAAACACCATGGGAAGAAACTCTATTCTTACACCTTTCATTCCTCCATGTTTAATGAGTTCTCGAATGAGGCTCCGCACATCCAAATAGATCATACTGTTGTAATCATCATGGAAAAACATGCAAGATAGACTATCTAATTTCCTCAAATGAATATATGAGGGAAAAGTTTTCCAACACCGCTTTACGCCCGAACGACGTCCCGTGGTCCTGAGCCTTGGTCCCGAAAACAGACGGGCGCATCGCACCATTATGATCCCTTTGAAAAAACACGTCAAAATGACTACTGACATGCGTGGAATTGATATCCAGTGAAAATTATGAATTTTGTCATACTGCACATGAGCGGTGCTATGTGGGACCAACATCACAGTCCCGAAGCGTTGCCAACGGATCACACTATTGTGATCCCCTCGAAGAAGCACCCAAGTTTGACTTTTCACTTGTCCGAAACGGACACTCGGTGAAGAGGATAGAAATCACCACCAATTCCCAAAACGACTTCCATTGGGCCCACTCCAACATGCTGAATTAAATTGGGTGGATTATTCCATTGTAATTACCTCTAAAAAACACCCAGCATTGACTACTTGAACACCCCCAAACGGACGTCCGATGAAAAAGGTTTCTAAATGCAGCTCGCAGCTTAATAGACGGGAAACGAGGGACATGCCTCAACTTCGGTTTCAATGCCTGAAACCACCTTGGAAAACTGCGCCTTGGTACCAGGGTCCCAACGCTTCTAATGGCGCTCAAAACGGACTCCGTATGTGTCTACGCCGCCCAAAACAAGAACCCTCGTAATAACGCCAATCAACTTAATGGGCGTGTAGCGCCACCGAGACCCCCAGTATCGAGAATTAAAAACCCCCAAAACCATTTCAAAATGTCTGTCTCGATTCCAGGAATGATTCTCCATTGACTGAATGCGAATCAGACACCTGGCCTGAGTTTTATGATCGTTTTAATGTTTAATGGACCGTACGGGTCCAGCCCAGCCATATACCTGAACCGTCCTACAATTCACCGTGCGGGCCGGTCGGCCTCACCCGATCCGGCTTATGCCGATCCGGCTTTACCTCCACAGGACCCACGTATTGCGGGTCCCTATTTTCTTCCCACGGACCGATGACCCCGGTCTCCCGTGCATTCCGGCTGGCAAAAGCCTGTCTGGCCACATCTTCGCTCCACGCTGGCACCCCCCGCTGGCACCCCCTGCTGGCACCGCCTGTTGGCGCCCCCTACTCCCTCGCCTGGCCGCTCACCACCTCGCATGGCCGACGCCGACTCACCCAGCCAACACCGCCTCACCCGGCCAAAGACCACCGCCGCCAGAGAACCCCCGCGCCACCGTCACTGAAGGCGCCGCCACCTGGAGAGCCTCCGAACCGGCCAGGACCACCGAAAAAACACCCATATCCTCCCAAAACTTCATCAGATAACTATGGTCACCTCGAGACTCAGATTTTCAATCCGAAGCATGATTAGGAATGATTAGAACGATCCCTACTCGCATATGGGCTTCGCTCGATAATATAATAGAGATTTCATGCTATAATTCGAGCTTGAAGTAGATGCGGTAATTGAAAAAAACACACGATTCTACCTCGTGGGCTTAGCCCGTCGCTTCACAACGATCCGCCACCCGCAACAGATTGGAGATGATGAGGAGATGGAGATCTTGGTTTTGAGAGGGTATCCTTGGTTGAGTTCCACCAGAGGATGAAAATGGGAGGGATGATAGTGGTTATGAATTAAGTAGAGAATTAGGTCAATTTTAAATTAATTAACTTTAATCCCCCGCCAGTTGGCTCATTCACGAACACTCAGCGGGGTCTAGATTAAGCATTTACTTGGGTAAATTACATTACTTGAGTGCAATGCAGGTATCATAATTTTAATCTGGGCCTCTGTTCAAATGTTATAAAACTTAACCCCTGAGTTCGTCAAATTACGAAAACGCCCCTGGTGGCATTTTCTGTAACGCCCCGACCCCAGTTACCCAGAGTCGGTGCATTATTACATAACATTGGAATGATCACAAGAAAGATCAAGTCTCGAAATACCTATTAGTTTAGTAGCCTTGGAATAACTAGATACATTCATAAAGTTTACATTACATCATAAAATGAAAACTACAACAATATAGTCTCCATAGTCCACACTCTTATCCCCTCATACTATCCCTGCAGGTCATTCATAATTTACTTCTTCACGTCCTGGAAAAATTAAAACATGAAAAGGGGTGAGCTCAAATGCTCAGTAAGGATAACAATATAGCGGAAACTTTAATAAATAAGAATAAACATTTAAGGCAATGTATAACTAAAACAAAAGTCTTTTAAACTTGAAATTCAAAATATTATGGAAAAAATAAAATGAAATAATTCCATTTACTTATTCATATGGATATTATACTAATCAAATAATCACATGCAATAACAATAACCACTTTCATAATGATGGAATGCATAATGCCAGACTATCATAACCACATATCCCTGGCCTCGTGCCAAGACTACAAATAAGATTTTTTCAAGGCCTTGTGCCAAGACACTAGTTTGTCTCATGAGACCTACCGATGCATCAAGGAGCTATAGCGGGCTCCAACCATTACTTATGAAGTCCAATTCATATCTCATTTGAACAGGTTTAAACATAACATAAACATTCATATTAAAACTAGCATACGAAATGTCAATAATTTCTCCATAAACCATGAATGGTATAAAAATAACACATCCACAGTCAAACATATCACAAAACCTTCAATACAATATGGAAGTTTTGTATCATAATAAATAATCATTAAATAAGCTTGAAATCCATCAAAGGATGTTGACATAGATGAAATAAAAACTATTTTAGAGAAATATCTCTTTTTTTAAATCATTTAAAAGTCACATAATTATAAAATAAAACATTTACTTTGAAAATATTCTTATAAGCTTGTAATTAAAGCTTTGATGATTTTATAACAGAAGAAAATAGTTGCACCCACCGTATAAGTTAAAAAAACATTCTTACCTTAATTTTGTTGAAAAGGTTAAAAAACACCTTGTTTGGAAAACGACAGAAAGATTCCCTTATAAACTTCTTATAACAAGTAAAACAAGGGTATAAATGACTTTAACCCATATTCTGTAAAATAGTAAGAATGTTTTGAAATACATTTTGATGAAAAATGGATGTGTATGATAAAGAGATCACAATAGATTATTACGTATAAAAAAACCTCGCATGGTGAAGAGATTGCGAAATAACCCATACCTTGTACTTTTCCTTGGTTGAGGGTAGGTTAACCTCCTGTATAATGGTGAAATAACTTTTATTAAATTATACAATAATCATATATATTAATATGATATCATATATGATCTTTTAACATTTCTATGTTAATAATATTTTAGAATTATCGTCGTTTCGGGTGTTAACTTACTCATTTTCTTTTATATGTTTTGTTATGTAAGCCATGTTTGTTATGAATAGGTTGTATCTTATTCATATCCAAAATGATATTAAGTCCTTAAAAATTATTATTAATCTTCAAATGAGAATTAGACTTTAATGGATATGATGGAGAATGAATCTCATCATGTTCGTGGAGACGGTAGTCCATACGTACGCACGAGCGACAATATCATTCTTTTGATATTAAAATAATATATAATTGGATTGTATATCATATATAAATAATCATTGTCATGTTATATTTATTATTTAAATTAATTAAACATCATTATTATACCCATCCAGATAATAATTTATTGAATAACAATTACACCACGACGTGGAGACGGTAAGCCGTACGTACGCACGTATGGTGACATGTTATTCAAAGAATGGATAGAATACTGAATATGTTTGTACCATATTTATAATAACATCACAGTATATATAATATATTGGATTTATTATTTTATAATGGGAATAACAAAGATAGAAGAAGTGGAAGAAGAAAGGAACTTGAAAAGGGGTGGGGAAATCATTACCTCTTCTTCTGGTTCTTCCTTTTGATTTGATCAAAAGGGCTCATTAGGTTAGCTTTATGATCAAACTAAGGCCTCTAGGTTGTAGTGAGGGAAGATGAGAGAGTATTTCAGAAGGTTTTGGCCGAACCAAAAGGCTTTTAAGGTGTGAATTAATGGGAAGGGGAGTTCCCTTTTATAAGAGGGGTTAGGGGCACCTTTGGAAAAGCTAGAAATATTATTTTATAATAAATTCATATTCGGTTTTGAATGGCTACAAAGTGAATTATTTAAAGATTAATTCCGGGATGGGTCGAAAAAAACTCAACCAATAGAAGTTACACTGGTTTGGGTTTTTATATTAACCTTATCTTTAAGTATTAACTCTTAATTAATTAGTTTCACTTTTACAATGTCTCTTTGTATTTTTATATTATATGGTTATTAAACATACTATATACATTCAAGAGGCCCCCAAGTGGTCCATTAATGATACAACTATCATGATATAAGTCTCTTGGCCGACCCTTAGATTTTTAGGAATTTAATATCAATTAATAATATAATATTTGTTTTAAAAACACTTTTATGTCAATTTTGACACTATTCAATAATTGATTTTTGTAAAACTCATAACAGAATAATTACTTCTAAATAAGTTAATTAAATCAATAATAACATGTCATATTAACCTAGAAAATTATTGGTATTCATAAAAAGTCTCAAATTACATTTATTTGGTTATTTATAATATCAACTATTCTAATTTATCATTAATTAGGTAATTACTGCATCACCATTGTGTCATAAATAAATTAACTTATTTAATGTCTAAAAATTCTAAATAAAATACCATTATGTATGAAATATTTTTATATTTCAAATGAATATTTACTATAGAATTTAGCTTATGAATATCCCTATATTAAAAATGTTTTAGTAAATAAACATTATTTTTAACTCTGTTAACTCTTCTTTGAATTAAATAATAATAAATGTCCTAATCTAATAAAAGTGGACCTAAATGATAATATTTTACTCCTAAGGTTGTTTTTGTTCGAGATAAACTTGTCCAATAGAATTAGGACATGTGTTAGGATAATATTAATATCATTTTTACCCTTAATTACCCTATTTACTTTTAACCATGGTAAATAAAAGTAAAAAGTTACTATTAACCAAAAATTATTTTCATCTAATTGAATCACATTTTACTCCTTGATATTAACTGCGTCTCTTGGATTTTCGAAATTCCACTCACAAAAGAAGTAAAATTAAGTTTTATGAAAAATTTCGTTTTTTAACTATCACTTAGCGGTTTCACTATTCATCAAAAAATGAAATTTTCCAGAAAAATACCAAAAATTAGGCCTAAGCTATATTTGGTATTATGAATTCAAAAATGATGTCTATTTTACCAAATTCAAAACATATTAGTTGCATTAATTTATTTAAAAATTAATTCCCGTCGTCAAAACAAATAGCATGTTTTTAAGAGATAATAACTATAAAAAGATTGACACTTGTTTATGACCAGTTTAAGTGTAAAATTATGTACAATGACCAAAATTGTATTAAATGGTAAAAATATATTCTAAATATACTTTAAAACCACTAAAATTCATAATTTATCAATATAAATTATTTCGATTAAAAAAGTTGTTTTTAATTAAAATATAGTAATTTTCACTATTCATCAAAATATAAATGTTATCCGAAAAGTTCCAAAATTTCACCTTACGCTAAATTCGATACTCCAAATACAAAAATGAAGTTCATTTTGAGAGATAAAATTTATAAAATTTCAAAAAATAGGTATTACTATTCATAATGGCTAGTTTGATTGGTTGTGGTGTGTGTTAGAACTTGAAGTTGCGTACAACACACGCTACTGTATTATTCAAAGGAAAGCGTACCATGGAATCTTGGGATGTTTCATTGTGATATTTTGATGTCCCCATTCTAAAAAGTATATTTATTTAGTCAAATTGAATAACGGTTTAAAATATTGGATTTAAAAAGTGTTCACTATTAAAAGTTGGTAAAATTGTAATACTAAAAATGAATTTGTTCTTACATTATGTCTAAGAAACTCACAATATGGAGTCTAAAATTATAATGATTATATAAAGTTTAAAATTTAGTTACTACTATTTATAACCTCTTTTGAACAGCTTGTGTGGTAAGACATGGTGTGCTTGAACTCGATGTTGCGTGTAGTGCAAGTTATTGAATTATTTTGAAGAAATAACACACTATGAAATCTTGGGGTGTTACATTCTCCCCTCCTTCAATAAATTGCATCCTCACAATTTGAAATTGTTCTTAGAAAATAAAAGGTTGAATATAGAAAATATCTTTGTGGGAAAACCCACATAAAAAATTGGGTTAATAAAATTTAGTCTTAATAAGAGGTAAAGAGAAATAAAAGGGTCACCACCAAATTAAAATATCTATTCAGAAAACATTGGTGGAAATTAGAGACATATAATTGGTAGAAAAACGTAAATATTTATAGGTAGTGATTGAGGTCATCAAACACAAACAAGTGTAAAATTGAGGGCCTTAAATTCATCAATCTATGATGATTTAAAATACCATCGGTTCAACAAAACATATGGTATTAGGATAACAAATTTTTTTGTTTTAATATCCCTTCACTAAAGTATAAGAAACAATTTCTTCATTGAATAAGAGAATATGAAAAATATATACTTGACAAGTAGAGTCTCATCCTTTAACTAAGTTCTACCACAAACTCATCTTTCACACTAAAAGATAATAAAACTTAAAAATAATATTCTATTTATCCTATTCCTATAGGGTTAAAAAAATGAATTTATAATTCATCTAGAAGAACCATTAAAAAAAAGTATTCAATCCAGGACATCATGTGGGTCAATGGTAGATGATACACCCTTGTCACCCTTCGGTTGTGGGATCAAGTCTCGCGGCCTTTCCGGACGCGACGGGTTGCCGCCCGACCTCCGGGTTGTCCTTTTATGGAAATCCATAATAATCCAAACTAGAACTATCCAAAATACTTCTGTCCAAAATTTATATGGAAGGTAAACACAATGAGGATTCTTTTTTCCGCGTAATAACATGTGAACACCTTCATCATGTATTCTTTTAAAACACTGCAACATCCTGAATTACCATAAAACCTTATTGATTACATTCATGATCCCTTATTCCTTAAAGAATAATAGATATACTCCTTCAATACAAAAATGATGTAAACCCCAACAATGATGGAATATATAGATCATTAATCAGTTTCAATGTAGTCAAGAATATTCAATATAATTTACCCAAATTAATCATGTATTATTCTAAAATCACTACCTCGGTATCAGAACCATATTATTGTTTATCTTTTCACAACCATATATTTTCCAAAAATTTAACCTGCTATTGAGTCACTTTTCTTTGTTCCACAAAATCTCATGTCCTTAATTAAATAGTACTGTAGTACAATCCTTATATACTACATAATTATTATAACAAGTGCATTGTTGATACAACACTCAAATGACATAATCAACATAAGAACTCTAATCATTCCTCTTCATCTGGGGTAGTATCATAACGTGTGTATTATCCAATAGCAACATTTGCGGCATATTCTGATGACTGGTACATAGGTTCATGTAGTGTCCAAACTCCTTGAAAATGAATCATTGTACACTTGAAACCATTTTATTACCCTTGTAGTCACGTACATTGTTCCCTTTTCCTCCACACTTAGAACAAACTCCCATTGCTTTTAGGCATGTTCTAGGGTGTTTCTTCATACAGTTATCACATATGGGAAAATTCTCCTTTTCCCACTTCCCTTTATCCATCTTTTTCTCTTCCATCCTCTTCATCTCTTGATTCCCTTCAAATCCATATGACTCAGTAAACTCTTTAATTATCTTATCAACACATGATATTATTTTTTCATATGATGATAATACATGGGAGACTATTTCTATTATAAATTCTAGCTTAATACCATGAAATATATGATCCTTCTTTCTCTGTGGATCATGTGCATTGCTGGAGTTCTAATTCCTTCTACTGGGCGCCATTTCTAAACAATGACATACATTAGATTAGTTTATGAATAACAATACCTAATCCCAAACTTGTAAAACACATAACATAAATTAAATACATTATAAATATAATCCATAATCATAAAAAATGACTCCTTTAAGGAAGTATATATTCATAAACCCTTCATAATGGTTTGTAAAGAAAATGAGAATTATCCTAAGCATATCCCCCGGGAGTGTCGTAACCAAGAGTGCAGCAAGGCCCGTTGTCGTGCACCAGTTCCCGTTCGAGTCCAGCTCAAAGCGGTGTTTTCGGATTTTACCCCTAGGTACATCTGTGCCAGAGCCGCTTCTACCTGCTCGTATCCAGACAGGGATATATTGCTCAGAAAACTCACAAAATATCTACAATACCAAAATTCTAGGAAGTTCTTCTATACTAATCCTCAAAGTTCATCTTAGGTCTATGTTCATTAATCAGAGTTTATCTAAATATAACTTCCATGGTTCGTACTAAAATTCCTCTAATACCAACTGTAACGCCCCAACCCCAGTTACCCAGAGTCGGTGCATTATTACATGACATTGTCATGATCACAAGAGAGATGAAGTTTCGAAAGACCTATTAGTTTAGTAGCCTTGGAATAACTAGATACATTCATAAAGTTTACATTACATCATAAAATTAAAACTACAAAAATATAGTCTCCCTAGCCCACACTCTTATCCCCTCATACTATCCCTGCATGTCATTCATAATTTACTTCTTCACATCTTGGGAAAATTAAAACATAGAAAAGGGGTGAGCTCAAATGACCAACAAAGATAACAATATAGCAAAAACTTTCATAAATAAGAATAAACATTTAAGGCAATGTATAACTAAAACAAAAGCCTTTTAAACTGGAACTTCAACATAGTATGGAAAAAATAAAATGAAATAATTCCATTTAACTTTTCACATTGATATTCTACTAATCAAATAATCACATGCAATAACAATAACCACTCTCATAATGATGGAATGCATAATTCCAGACTATCATAACCACATAGCCAAGGCCTCGTTCCAAGACTACAAATCAGATTTTGTCATGGACTTGTGCCAAGACACTTGTTTATCTCACGAGACCTACCGATGCATCGAGGAGCTATAGCGGTTTCCACCCACCAGTTATGAAGTCCAATGCATTTCTCATATGAACATGTTTAAACATAACATAAACATTCATATTAAAACTAGCATACGAAATGCCAATAATTTCTCCATAAACCATTAATGGTATAAAAATAACACATCCACTGTCAAACATATCCCAAAACCTTCAATACAATATTGAAGTTTTGTATCATAATAAATAAACCTCAAATAAGCATAAAATCAATCAAAGGATGTTTACAAAGATGAAATCAAAACTATTTGAGAGAAATATCTCTCGTTTTTTAATCTTTTAAAAGTCAAATAATTATAAAATAAAACATTTACTTTGAAAATATTCTTATAATATTGTAAAGGAAGCATTGATGATTTTATAACTATGGAAAATAGCCGCACCTGCAGTATAAGTTAAAAAAACATTCTTACCTTAATTTTGTCGAAAAGGCTAAAAAGCACCTTTTTTGGAAAACGACAGAATGATTCCTTTATAAACTTCTTCTAAAAAGTCAAAAAAGGGTATAAATGACATTAACCCATATTCTGTAAAATAGTATGAATGTTTTTAAATACATTTTTAATAAACATGGATGTGGATGATAAAGAGATCATAGTAGATTATTACGTATAAACAACCTCAGATAATGAAGAGATTGAGAAATAACCCTTACCTTGTACTTTTCCTTGGATGAGGTTTGGTTAAACTCCTTTATAATGGTGAAATAATTGTTATCAAATTATAGAAGAATCATATAAATTAATATGATATCATATATAATCTTTTAACCTTTCTTTGTTAATAATATTTTAGAATTATCGTCGTTTCGGGTGTTAACTTAATCATTTTCTTTTATATGTTTTGTTATGTAAACCATGTTTTTATGGATAGGTTGTATCTTATTCATATCCATAATGGTATTAAGTCCTTAAAAATTATTATTAATTTTAAAATGAGATTTATACTTGAATGGATACGATGGAGAATGAATCTCATCGCGTTTGTGGAGACGGTAGTCCGTACGTACGCACGAGCAACAATATCATTATTTTGATATTAAAATAATATATAATTGGATTTTATATCATATATTATGAATCATTATCATGTTATATTTATTGTTTACATGAATTTCACATCATTATTATAATCATCCAAATAATAATTTATTGAATAACAATTACACCACGACATGGAGACGGTAAGCCGTACATACGCACGTATGGTGACATGTCATTCAAAGGATGGATAGAATACTGAATATGATTGTACCATATTTATAATAACATGAAAGTATATATAAGATATTTGAGTTATTATTTTATAATGGGAATAAAAAAGATATAAGAAGTGGAAGAAGAAAGGAACTTGAAAAGGGGTGGTGAAATCATTACCTCTTCTTCGGGTTCTTCCTTTTGATTTGATCAACAGGGATCCTTAGGTTAACTTTCTGATCAAACTAAGGCCTCTAGGTTGTATTTAGAGAAGTTGAGAGAGTATTTGGGAAGGGTTTGGCCGAACCAAAAGGCTTTGAAGGTGTGAATTAATGAGAAGGGGGAGTTCCCTTTTATAAGAGGGGTGAGGGGCACCTTTGGAAAAGATAGAAATATTATTTTATAATAAATTCATATTCTGTTTCTAATGGCTCAAAAGTGGATTATTTAATGGTTAAGGTGGGGATGGGTCGAAAACCACTCAAACATTATAATTTAGAGAAGTTTGGTTTATTGTATTAACCTTATCTTTAAGTATTAACTCTTAGTTAATTAGTTTAACTTTTACAATGTCTCTTTGTATTTTTATATTATATGGTTAATAAAATTAATATATACATTCAAGAGACCCCAAAGTGGTTCATTAATGATACACCTGTCATGATATAAGTCTTGTGGCCGATCCTTAGATTATTAGGAATTTAATATCAATTAATAATATAATATTTTTTAAAAAACTCTCTTATGTCAATTTTGACACTATTCAATAATTGATTTTTCTAAAACTCATAACAGAATAATTACTTCTAAAAAAGTTAATTAAATAAATCCTAACATGTCATATTAACCTCTAAAATTATTGGTATTCATAAATAGTCACAAATTACATTTATTTGGGTATTTATAATATAAATTATTCTTATTTTTCATTAATTATGTAATTACTGCATCACGATTGTGTCATAAATAAATTAAATTATTTTATGTCTAAAATTTATAAATAAACTACCATTATGTAGAAAATATTTTTATCTTTCTAATGAATATTTACAATCTAATTTATCTTATGTATAACTCTATATTAAAAATGTTTTAGTAAATTAACTTTGATTTTAACTCTTTTAACTCTTCTTTGAATTAAATAATAATAAATGTCCTAATCTAATAAAAGTGGACCTAAATGATAATACTTTACTCCTAAAGTTGTTTTTTGTCGAGATACACTTGTCCAATAGAATTTGGACATGTGTTAGGATAATATTAATATCATTTTTACCCTTAATCACCCTACTTACTTTTAACCGTGGTAAATAAAAGTAAAAAGTTACTATTCATCAAAAATTATTTTCATCTCATTGAACCAAATTTTTCTCCGTGATATTAACCGTGTATCTCGGATTTTCGAAATTCCACTCACAGAAGCGGTAATATTATGTTTTATGAAAAATTCAGTTTTTTAACTACCACTTAGTGGTTTCACTATTCATCAAAAAATTATTGTTTCTTGAAAAATACCAAAAATTAGGCCTAAGATATAATTGATATTATGAATTCAAAAATGATGTCTATTTTACCAAATTCAAAAAATATTAGTTTTATTAATTAATTTAAAAATTAATTCCCGTCGTCAAACCAAATAGCGTGTTTTTAAGAGATAATAACTATCAAAAGATTGACACTTGTTTATGTCCGGTTTAGTTGTGAAATTATGTACAATAACCAAAATTGTATTAAATGGTAAAAATATATTCTAAATATACTTTAAAACCACTAAAATTCATAATTTATCAATATAAATTATTTCGATTAAAAATGTTGTTTTTAATTAAAATTTAGTAATTTTTACTATTCATCAAAATATAAATGTTATCCGAAAAGTTCCAAAATTTCACCTTAGGATAAATTTGATACTCCGAATTCAAAAATGAAGTCCATTTTGAGAGATAAAATTTATAAAATTTCAAAAAGTAGGTATTACTATTCATAACGGCTAGTTTGACTAGTTGTGGTGTGTGTTAGAACTCGAAGTTACGTACAACACACGCTACTGTATTATTCAAAGGAAAGCGTACCGTGGAAGGTTGGGATGTTTCATTGTAAATTTTTGATGTCCCAATTCTAAAAAGTAAATTTTTTTAGTCAAATTGAATAAAAGTTTAAAATATTGGATTAGAAAAGGGTTAACTATTAAAAGACGGTAAAAGTGTAATACTGAAAATGAATTTGTTCTTACATTATGTCCAAGATACTCATAATATGGATTCTAAAATTATAAGGATTATATAAAGATTAAAATTTAGTTAATACTATTCATAACCTATTTTTAACGGCTTGTTTGGTAAGTCATGGTTGGCTTGAACTCGGTGTTGCGTGTAGTGTAAGTTATTGAATTATTTTGAAGAAATAACACACTATGAAATCTTGGGGTGTTAAATTTTCCACTGAAGGGTCACGCCCGCGAACATTACAACCCTCATTGAGTAAAAGGAATGCTCCAGACTCAAATTTTCCCTCGATTTTCCCATCCGAGCTACAGTTTAGGAGCTATCCTATTTAGTTGGTGTTCCCAGTGTGAACGCACTGAAAAAAAAAATTAATTTCGGTGACACCGGAGCTCGGAATCGCACGCCGTCTGAATGTGCTGCTCTGGAATAATGTGAAGAATTTTTCCAATGTCTATTATAGAAAAAAATAAGTTCTTAGAGAAACTTGGATACATTTTTAATAAAAATAAATAGGAAATTAGTCAACTATAGTTGTAAAATCATTATTTTCAATTTGATCTGCATATGTTAGTATTAACTTTTCCACGTGATAATAGATTGTTCCAACCATCGATACCAAAGGTTATTATCAACTTGTATAAAATTCTCATTATCCTTTAAAGAGATATATGAATATATTTGAAGATTTGAAATTCAGTTTTTGTACATAACAGTCAATATTATCTTTGGTTTCCTTTAACCAATCCACACCCAAAATCAAGTAATAAATGTTCATATCAGGGATATAGAAGTCCCATTCCAATTATTCCTAATTTATATTCATCGTACCTACTATACACTTAATATATCGAGATTCTAATTGTCTAATAGGAGTAAAATGTTTTAAACTAGAAAGCGTCATCTCAAAATGAAAACCTATAAGGTCAACAACACATGAATTAATAAAATGTGGGACACATCCCTATATAATAATGTATAAATAAGTGTACACTTCACAAGAATACTAACTATTATATTTGAAGGACTTGATTGATCATCAATGATTTCTTTCTCTACACCATAAAATTTCTTACCCCTTATCCCTTTATTTTTATTCCACTATTGAGATTGCATTGGATGAGGAGTCAAGGTGTTCCAAGAATCACCATGATTCACCTGGTTCTAAGTATGGGAGTTATTTATATGAGATATCCCCATTGATAAATAGGATGTTTATACATATGAGATGCATTTACAACACTAGAACATGGATAAATACGATAATAGAATGAAATAAATCTAATCCTGTTATAGTTGTGATGTGTTATAGGTTGTGTCGGGTAATCTCACATTAAATTCTCAGAGAAAAAACAATGGAAATAAGCATGTATAATATTGGGTCAAGGAGGGATATTAACTGATCTATGCAATGATTCTATGACACTCCGCCACCTATGAAATATATTTCCCTCTTCTTCTTATTCGAAGTTTTGGAATTCCAACTTGTTCCCTTAGTGATAAAAATGCACCCAACTACTTTCTTTCTAGAGATATCCATTTTTTACAAAGTCATTAAATTTACCATCGTTTTTTAGTTTGTAATACAAAGAAAAATAGTTTTTGAGAAAATTTATAGTTTCATCCCCGATGAAAAAATGTCTTCCTTAGAGGATATACTTGTATCTACTTTTTGTGAAATGTGAAATAAGTTCACAAATATAGCTGCATACTCTATCACCAAGGGAATCTCTCATATTAAATCAATGAAATCTTGTTTTTCTGGAAATATGGATGTTTTTAGGGTGGAATTTTTTATTATATAATTTTTTAAAATCCTCCCATGTAATTTCATATTCATCTTTATGTTGAACATATAAATCCCAAAACTTGTGTTGTAGGCCCTAAAGCAGGTATATTTCCATATTGGATTTTATATCACCTATAATTAATTGGAAATAAAATATTATATTAGTACAATATAGTCGTACCTCATATTTTATGGTTCGAAATCCCCCCAAAATATCTGTGGATTATTCTTTTGAAAAAATATTAAATGGTCCACCTATAGAGGTCCTTCATTCTTATTACCTCTTTCCAAATCATGAAATGTTTTAATTATTATTTGAACTAACAATTTGTTCAAATGTGGCTTACGTTAAACCACATTTTGACAACCTATTTCAGATGATTCCTATGATTCCAAATCGGTTTGTTAATTGATGAATAGAATGAAACATCATTTTGTGTCACCTACTATCACCTAATGTCTTAGAAATTCCAATTTACCATATATACATTTACAGTTGTGACTTGCTCTAGGAAGTTCCATCTAATATCACTTTATATGGTCAAAGGAGAAACAATTTAAATAACATTATAAAAATTGTGGATAGAAATTAAATGATTCTATGGTTTGATTCTACGAAACACCACCACCTTTAAAATATTTTCCCATCTTCCTCTTATTCTATGTGTTGAATTTACCACATGTTCCCACGAAGATAAACATGCTCCCTCCAACTGTATTTTTAGAGATATTCATTTCTTCCGTAGTCACTCAATTTATCATCTCTGTATTTTATATAATACAAAGGAAAATAATCTATGAGAAAATTTATTTTTAAAACATGGAAAAAATTTGTGCCTTCAATGATGCACATGTAGCTATATCAGGTGAAAAGTTAACTAAGTCTGTAAACATAGCTGAATACTCCACAACATAGAAAATATCATTCATTAAATTTTATAAATCCATTATTTCAGTAATCTAAAAGGCTTTAGGATAGAATATTTTATTATATAATTATTAAAAATACTCCCATGTGATGCCTAGTTTAGCTTTAGCATGAACTTCTAAATCCCACCTTTGGTTTGAAAGATAATCAAGCATGTACGTTTCTAACATTCAAAATATGTTGGAATTCCTAGGAAATAAAATATTATATTCATCATATTTAACCATAAAATTTCATTTTATGGTAAAGAATACTTCCAAAATATATTTTTATTTCTATTTTTCATACTAGATCAAATGTTTCACATGTCGAGGCACTTCATTCTAATTACATCTATCAACATCTTTAAAATCACGAATGATGCTTTGGACTAACTCTTGGTTCAGAAGTGGCTTAGGTCCAACCACACTTTCCAATACCTCTTACAGATTATTCCTATAATGTCTAATAGATTCCATTCACTATAACCAAAAAAAATCTGGTAGTCACACTTACGAGCAACTGAAGGCTTCGAAAATCCAATTTCCCATATTAACATTTAACAAAACTATTATTTTCAAAATATAACCATTCAAAACATTTTAAACATTTTTAATAAATCATAATACCATATATGATTGATAATTTCATAGTGGTATGTCTTACTACCAATGCATGATTTGAAATCCTCTTCAGTTACACCCAGGATGATGAGATGAAAACATGATTAGAAACGTCTTCGAACACTAATACACCCAAAACACCATGTAAACATGAAGTTTTAAAAAAAATGTTGAGGTATATATTTTTTAACTATAAATTTCAATTTCCAAAACTCCTATCACCTAACAACCAATGAAATTCAAGGAAAAAACAAGACTAATCCCATTTCAAACTCAAGGAATGAAGAAAACAGATAGAATTTGTAATCTCCATCCCGTCATAAATATATTTATAAGAGAAGGTGGTGTTACTAGTCTTAAGTGACATCCACAATATAGTAATGGGTGATAATAAATTTCATGGGCTATAAGAATGTTGGGGGACAATTTTTTCTGTAATGATAAAACAAAATGTTAACAATAAGAAATAATATCCAATACACCTATGTTATGCTTGAAAAAATCCACACAATATAAAAAAACAATAATATCAGAATGATAATTAATAAAATATATTTATTAGAGAAAATAAAAATAAATATGGACCCAAACGATACTAGATTGGGTCAAAAAAATTAAATCCCAAATAGATATAAGCTACAACTCTACCGACCACTCCATGGTATTAAGAAAAATCAATAAAGAAATTAAATGACCATACGTTACCCATGTCCATGTACATGAAATCTAAAAATTCACAAATGAAATGAAGTAGGGGTGGTTATAAACAAAGTAGTATTTTCATTAAAGACTTCCCAACTCACACCACTTGGACAAGAATGAGTTAACATATTTATGTAATATAATTTAAATAAAAATGTATACATTTTTTTATAAAAACCAAATATGTTACAAAGCAATAATAAAAAATTATTTAAATAATTTCTCATAATTGTCCACAGCAAATTTTCATGGTTCCATGCCCCCACAGACACATTCATCCATGTGATAGTTCTGTACTCATGAGCAGTCTCTCAATAATCATTCAAGTAATCAGTAGGTTTCCAGTATCCATAGGCCCCAATGGAACATTCCCTATATTATAGATTATGTCCCAATACCCAAATGGTGCACACCCCTTCTATAGGGACACATGAAAATCCATAAAATCACTCCAACCATGGTTTCTATTTTTCATACGAGGTCATTTCACAAAAAAACATTATTTATTCAAATTTTTTAATAGACACCCTCTATTCTTCCGAACGTTCCATAATTTTAAAACTATAATTTTAAAATTATTTACCCATGGGTATTCTGAAATCCAAATAAATTCCCAAAATTTATAAATTCATAACAAAAAATGATTTCCATCATGAATCACAGAAGGATAAAAAAACCAGAAAATGATTTAATCCAAAAAATAAAAACCTATATTTCTTATGAGGCACACAACCTTTTTATTTCATATTTATTTCCCATGTTATGACTTAATGTGTTTTCATAGTGAGGATATGAAGGAAGAAGGGTGTTGAGGAATTTTTTGGAGCATGAGGCCCTACTTTTTGGTAAAAACAGTTGTGGCTCATGGTTAGTTGAAATTGTAATTCCCATTCCTCATGATTAGAGTATATCATGAAGGGATGTTTAGTGAATAATAGAGGGAAAAAGGTTTTTTTTACCCACACAATAGGGGTCACACACCTATGCTTTTTTGGTTGAGTTTTTCTCTCAGGGAAAACACTCATTCAACACATTGTTTTATAACTATGATTCATGACCTTGCGTGGCTAGTCTTGAGGTAGAGTTGGGTGTATAGTTGGCACATAGTTTGGCCAACCATGAAGAAACACTATGAGACCTAGTTTCTTAATGTTAAAATGACCATTTTACCCTAATTCATTTAAGTGTTAAACCCTCCACCATTTATCTTATTTCCTCTAGAGGCAACAACTTCCTTCATACTATAGAGAGCCTCCTCAAAAATTTGAGTAATTGTTGACTCATTTTCTACATCAGATGTCTCTTTGCAGTTCCTTTCATCTTGTTGGATATCCATTGATGAGTTATTTGTTATATATACCCCTTTTCCTATTTTCCTTACTATTGGAAATAATAGGTTGGTACCTGATCTTATTCTCTATTTTAGTGAATTAATACATTCTTTCATTTTCATATGATCCAGATAAAATAAGAGATACACACTAGATGAGTAATCCTTTCCAGGCTTAAGGCAGGTGATCCAAACTTTTTCCCTAAATATTTAGTTGTTTATAGATTGTTTCCATTATGTTGTATGCCATATTTGTTTGGAGATTACTACTAAATTGATATATCCTTGATTTAAATGATAAATTCATATCTAGGAAATGTGGTGACACTATTATATAAGGCTGTATGTAGTTCACCACAAATTGAACCACCAATGGGGCAAGTTCCTACTTTTTTCAATGATTATACCACCCTTAGGGTTTGTTGGTCTCTCTTTACTTATTTAGGAACTGATAATATAAATTAATGTAATTGTTAAAGGTTATAAGAACCCTATAATACCTATTAATTTTGATATGAATGGTATGAAATGTATAATACCTTTATTTTTATATTTTTATGAATGGATTAGTGTAATGGTTATTTAATTCGGTATAGTGTTGAAGGAGGGGTTCTGATATGGACCTACCAAATCACTTGGATGACTTGGACATTTCAACTACTTAGATCTTGTTTAATTTGATAACTTTGATACCATGGACACTTCCATGCACTAGATAAAATTATTTGTTTAACTTGATATTCTATTATTTTTTAGACTTTTCAACTCCTTGGATCCAATGATTTATTATTATTCATTAGACATTGATACTAATTTCATCCTAGTAACATGACATATTTGGATACCCTAGACACTTATACTCTCTGAATCTTTTCTACTCAGAAATACATGGATGACATGGAAATTTATACTCAAAGGATCTAGATTAATTGTTCTATATTACATTTTATTATTTATTATAAAATTGAACCCCTTAGATTCAACTCATTAGGATACCTTGGACATTTTTACTCCTATAATATTGTTAACATGTTTTTATTAGCACATTTGGATACCTTGGAAATTTTTACTACTAGGATCATGCTTGTTCTTCTTAGAATAGATGGTTTCCTTTTAAATTTATACTCTATAGACCATATCCCATGTAGGACTGAAACATGATAACTCGACATAGGCTATTGATGTGTCTTGATATGATTTACAGTTATCCTTGTTTATGGTTTACTTAACATAACGAGACTTAATTGACTTGATGAAATCACTTCTAATCCTATTATTTGTACTAATGTTATACTTGTACACTAATTCATATTATATGCATAGACTAAAATGGTTATAGACACCATTGGTGGCATCCTTCTGAATGTCATCTCACACCCTGTTCTGGCTGACATTTGGTACCACGATGGACATCATGGATCCAAGAAGAGATTGGGGATGCCCTTCCGTGTAGAAAATTGATTTATTATTACACAAGAGGAGGGTAGCACAAGGCTTGGATATATTTTGTGATTCCATCTCGGGATAGTTCATTTTTAGTCTTTTTGTACTTTTGATACATATATTATACTTGATCCTTGTTTTCGTGTTTTACCTTTCTTTGGTATAGAATTAGATGATCATCATTTAAATATGAAATCATAGGATATAATAAACTATTTATTTATATGATGGGTATTTATTCTTCTGTTGGTTAGTTATTTTATTTTCTTCCTCTTTTAAAAGATATGATTGTACCATTTTGATGCACTCTTATTATGGGGGTATGTTCTCCCTACTATTCATCCACGGAACCTCACTACATGTCGTATGACTTTTCCCAATAGGGACATGTGCTTGGGGATATGTTGAAAAATGGGTTATGTTAATGTTAAGTGAACTGGGTCCGAGATTTCCCAAAGTGGTATAAAATGATTTATATTTTATTTTGACTTAATGCTTGTGAATATTAGATAAGAGAAGAGGAATTTGTGAAAGTTTTGTAATGTGATGTGTCTGGGAGTAACTCTCATACGTATATGAAAAATCCAAATTGCATAGGATGGGATCTAATTTCATTGTATATAACTATTACTGTTTCCCTGATTTCACTATTTGGTTATTCACTTGAGTTTTTTTATTCCTTATGATTTCATATATTTACCATTTTCCTTGTATGGAATGGAAATATTGAATCATGAATCATTATAGGAACTTCAAGATTTATATGTGATGCATTTATCCTTTCTATGTTGATATTACAATGTGCTTCAACTAAAATATATTTTGGTTTGTTATTTTTATATCCATGGAATTATGATTAAATTTCATATAGGGGAATGCTAATGGGATAGTTATAATTAAATAGATGTCACACATAAATTTAAAAGTTCTATGGGACTATATAAATTGCAAGTAGTGATTAATATAGTTCCAAATTTTGAAGAGAACTATTATATAAATGGGAAAAAACTTAAAAGAAACGGAATTATAAAATAAATGGTTGTTGTTACATGGGGATTAAAATTTCAATTTAAAGTGGTTTATCCACTACAACTTTCAATTAACACTCTATATACCAGAACCCTCTACTAGTAGTCGAGAACATGACATCATCCCAACCATAGAAGGGGGATGTAGGTAGGTTCTTTTTAATTATTACGATCTGTATGTCACATATACCGAGATATAGGAGTAGTCTGTTGGGTGCATGTTGTCTATAGGATAGATTGTACCTATAGTTCTTTTATATATGATCATATTGGTATAAAATATTTTTTGAGGCATACAATTAGAATTTTGGAGATATGATACAATAATTCCCTATAGTCATGCACCAGAATGGTGGTGATTACCATTCTCCGAACGAGGTGGGAACTGGAAAAATAGTAGAACATGCAACTGTGTCTCTTGAATCACCTCCTGATATACCTGATAAGGGTGATGAGGCATAGTTTGAATAGTATTACAAATGTTTCTTGTAGAATATCCATGGAGCATTGTGACTTTCCATGATTATGGAAGATTTGACATATGGGTTTTAGTTTCACATCCGCCAATGTTTTCAGGGGATGGTGGACCACATTATATAGAGTATTATCTAGAGGCCATGCTATTGATTTTAAAGAAAATCATGACACATCCTAAGAGGATATTTATCCTCACAATGTATCTATTTAAGGATTCATCCAAGAGATGTTGGGATGAGATTACTCAGATGGATCTTCATTAGGATATGGTTTGGAAGGTTTTTTAGAAGTCCCTCTATGAATAATTTTATGCAGAGATGTTGGTGACTGATTGAGTCAAAGTGTTTTTGAATTTAGATCATTTGGTCTTGTCAGTCATGAACTAATCATCCCATTTTACAGAGCTACAACATTTCTAACCTATTATATTTGGTGATGAGTTATTGAAAACCATGGTGTTTGACGATGGCCTCATGTGTGACATCCGATCATAGAAGATTTTTTTGACTTGTTATCATATCATAAATGGTAAATCATGAACTGATCACTGAATATAACTATAGGTAATCTAAGGTCCTAGAAAATGGCTGGACATCTTTTTGGCCTAATAGCGCCCTTTCAGGTGGAAAGAAAAGACACTTTGAGGTCTCTAGTGAGGGTAATACCTATTGGAGCGTGATTGATATATGTTCTATTCTATATAATCATTGTTAGAGGTAAGTAAATATGAATATTTCAGGTGATAGAGGCCCAGTAGAGTGCCAAGAATGCAATAAGATGGTCCATATATAACAGCTTTGTTAGAATGTTTCACTCGTAGCTAGTGAGAGAGGGTATGTATTGCCTCCACATTTATGAGTGGGTACAAAATCATCCTATTAAGAATAGTTATGGAGTCATAATGGTCGATAATTTTATGGCGGTGGTTGTGGCCGAATTGTATGGGCACCAGACTCATAAGGCCAAAATAGTAGAACTATTTAGGGTATTCAAGATATATCTTAGGGTCACGGTTCAGGGCTTATATATACAGTGAAACAAATATCTATGGAGAAAATTGCCCAATATTATATAGTGATATTTAAAATTTTAGTAGCCTATACATTAGTAACTTCTCTTTTTGGTATTGGTGCATACCATTCTTATATATATGTCCCATTTTTGTAGAGTATTGGGCCCAATTTTCAGTTCTCCATTGATGTGATGATATATTATACTTCTTTGGGGATTCGATCGGAGAGTGTAAACTAGTATAGTGATTCCCCCATGTTGTAGGTGGGAGATACTTAGTATGGGAGCACTTTGTTCTATAAATGGTTGGGTTTGAAATAATTATTTGGATGTATCAGTTGGTTCCCAATTATTCCTACATTGAATTCTATCACTAACGGGTCACTTTTTAATCACCAGATGTAGGGGTGTTTATTCATACCTATTAATGGGATGTCCAAACGAGAAGAGATAGACATAATCATCATGGTATGGGAGAGATGATAGCCCAACTTGTTAGATTATATCTAGATGATTATAGAATGTTTTAGGAGGATGCCCTTCCAGTGGTTGATTATTTAAGGGTTGTTTTCCCAGATGACTTCTCAAGACTGTCGATTTATAGAGATTTATAGTTTCCTATTGAGATCATGCATGGAGATGCTCCGATATCCATTCCTTCTTAAGGGGCGGATGATAGTGAGTTGCAGGATATCCAGAGGTAGCTAGATTATTTTAAGCAAAGTGGTTTATATAACCTAGTACATCTCTATGGGGTTCACAAGACCTCTTATCTAATAAGGTTGATATAACCCTTTGTTTATGTGCGGATTACCATAAATTGAGCCATTTGAAAGTTAATAATCAATATATATTTTTGTGGATATATCATCTATTTGAATAGATTAGAGGATATTGGGTGTTCATAATGATTGATATGATATCGAGTTATCATCAGGTTTATGTTTGACCTTTAGATATACCTTGTATAGGTTTCTGTAGCAGGTATGGTCTATATGAGTATCTTGTTATTCAATTATGTCTCATGAATCAAACATAAATTTTCATGGAACCCATGAACTAGTGTTCCATCAATATCTAGATTATTTGTGTGGTGGTATTCATAGATGATATCATTGTCTATTCTCACACTCGAGATGACCATGCCAAACATGTTGACATCATATTATATATTAAAAGAGATAATTAGTTAGATGAATAATCAATAAATAGAACTTATGGATTTATAAGATTCACTTAATTGGACATATTATCTTAGAGAAAGGATTATTAGTAGACCTAGAGAAGGTGGGAGTTGTAGTTTTCCAGGTTAATCCCAAGATCATATTTGAGATATATAGTTTTTAGGGATAAGCGGTTACTATATGTGATTCATAAAAAACATATCACTCTTATAAGAACCTTATATGGGATTAATGAAGAAGGGTGTGATGTTATCGTGGGAGTTATCCAATGAGCCATCATTTTAGGTGATAAAATAGGGATTGATTTCAGCACTCTACCATAGTTTGGAAGAAGTTGTATACATTACAATAATATATCAGGTATTAGGATAAGAGATTTCATAATGCAGGAAGAGAAAGTCATGGTGTGCGAGTCTTGTCAGCTAAGGCCATATGATAAGAGATTCCTGACCCATGATCTTGTGTTATCCACTATTGTACATACCTTTAATTGTTGGAGGAGTTATTTATTGGGAGATCATTTTGGGATTTATTCATACCACAAAAGACTCAACTATATATTTTCAAAGAATTACTGGAAAATCAAGAAACAAAGGAGGGTTTAATACCTCTATAGGTTCGACTTTGAGAATGAATTTTTTTCTTGTGAAGGGAAATGTAGTAACATATGCTCTGAGTAGGAGGGCATACAAATTGGAAGCTCAAGAGTCTAGTAGCAAGGGAAAAATGATGGCATTGTTTTAATAGATCAATTTGGGGTGAAGGGTAGACATTGGAATAATTTTATGTCCTCTTTGGATGTGGATTACACTATTCTATAAAGGGTGAGGATGAAAAAACTCTAAAATTCTGAGGGCTTGGTTCTACTAGAGAGCGGGGAAGGTGAGGACCCACATCCTTGTTGGATAATTGATAAGGATGATGTCTTTCAAATTCATGGATGTATCTTCATACCAGTATATGTCCTGGAGGAGTTGATGTGATTTAATCATGCCTCTATATAGGCTGTACATCATGATATTTCCAAGATGTATCGTGACTTCTTCCATCAATATTGGTAGCCATGGATTATGTGGGAGATAGTTGGGTTCATTAATCCACGTTACACCATTCTTTAGATTATGTTCGAGATGTAGATATCTGTGGGGATTTTATATCCATTACCTATTATGGAGTGTAATTGGGATGAAATCACCATGTATTTCTTGGCATGATTTCATAGGTCACCTTAGGGAAGTGGTTCTGTATGTGTTATTATAGATAGGTTGATAATGGTTTCAATCATTAGGCATATCATGATGATTTTACTATTTTATGATATTTTTGGGCTCAACATTTGTGAGATTATAAAACATCATATGGTTCCACTTTCTATCATATCAGAATGAGACACTCATTTCATGTGGCAGTTCTTACAGTGGTTGTAGAGGGAACTGGGATAATATGTACTACTGGGTACATCATATCACCCAAAAATTGACAGTTAGCATGAGAACACAACAAAGGTTTTGGTGAACATGATCTTATAATGCGTCCACGAGGGAAACACATACCTCTTACTGAGTACTCTAATAATTAAATATTCCAGGAGACCATATAGAAGGCTCATTATGAGGACCTATACAGTTGGTCATGCTACTCACCACTATTCTGTTTAGAGGTAATAGAGAAATAATAACTAGATACTCTTCTAAATTTAACTACTTTGAAGTAGGTTAAACTAATTAGGACGTTGATGTCTACAGCATTATCTAGGCATAAATCTTACACAAAATTTCACCATCGACCACTATATATTGAGGTGGGGTGTTTTGTTTTCCTATAAGTATCAGCTGTACTAGGGAATAGATGGATTCAGATTCAAGGGAATGTATCACCTCATTTTGTTGGTCCCTTTGGGATTCTAGGGAGAGTTAGTTTGGTCGATTATTGGCTATTATTACCTTAGAGGAACTATTCCATATCTAATATCTTCCACCAATATCATCTTCACTGATATCATTCTGATCCATTACATATTCATCAGTTATAGGAGGTTGATTTGGTTGTACATTATTCCTTTAAAGAGAATCCCATATGTATTTTTAATCTTTTAATGAAGTTTATCCTGGGATGGTCAGTTCCTCTATTACAATTGCTATGACAACACTTACATATACATGATGGAATGTGGGAGTGGGAGGTAGACAAAATTTTTCAATGGATGGAGTTATACTCAGATGATTCTTTCCCACCCTTAAAAGGGATATTCAAGGATGAATTTCATTAAGGGGAGAATATTATAAGTACCCAATGTTTCTATGAGTTCCAAAACAATTTTATTTTTGTTTTAATTTCTTTGTTTTGACCTAATGTGAATGCCTAGTGAGTTATCGATGAAATTTATGTTTTTGGGGACTGTTCATATCATGAATCCATTATTTTTAGATATAGAAGATTGGTCAAATGGTTCTTAGAAACGTCTAATCCCATTTCAGATGGCTTGATTATATCGTGTGGTCCATTTTAGCGAATATGATTGGGTTCATTATTTGATGAAACCATGAAATATTTCTGCACGCCTGTGTGTTTTCTTTAGATATTTTAACAGATGGAAAATGTCCTATTAGAACATGATTTTTCTAACTATGTACCTTGGCAAAGCAAAGGTGTCTTTGGGAATAGACAGGTTCAAAATTTATGCACAGTTTGGCCCATTATACGACCCAATTTTTGAATGGAAAATGATCATTTCCACCTTAATTAATTTAAATGTTAATATCTCCTAATATTTTCATATTTACTCCAGCAGCCATCCATTACTTCCTCCTGTAGAAATAATAATCCATAATTTGGGCAGGATTTGATCCAGTTTCTCTATTTGACATCCAATTAGTGTTTTTTTTCACCTCATTGGATTTCCACTGATGATTTCTTCATCCCTTAGGCTATTTTCACTATCCTCCTTTCAATTAAAAATTATATTTTGGTTTATGTTCTTATTCTGTATTTTCATGCCATTCATCTATGGTAGTTAAACTCAATTAGAACCACTAATTGAGTGGGTTTTTCTTTTATAGTGTTATTATATAACCCTCGGGGTGTGTTTGGATCACTTTATATATTTGGTAACTGATTGTGGAAATCAAGATAATTTTTAAAAGCTATAACTACATTATAGCACCTTTTAATTTGTATATTAATTGTATTAAATCGATAATACAATAATTTTTAAATGTTTATGAATGGAGTAGTGAAATTATTAATGAGTTGGGAATAATGAAAAATGAGGGTTCATGGTATGGACCCAATGACACAGGTGCGTTCCTTATAAATTTATACTATTTGGATCTGGTTTAATTAGCTTACCTATATTCCATTGAAATTTCTACACCTTAGATTCAATTACTTTATTTACATGATAGTCTAGGATTCCTTGTACATTTCCAATTGTTGGATCTGGAGACTTATTAAGAATCCTTGGACATTTATACTCCATAGATCCTAGTTACATGTCTTATTTGGAAGGCACAGAAATTTATACACCTTGGATCATATCTAAGTAGAAGTACATGGATTCCATGTACATTTTTTCTCTATGGATCATATTTAACTATTTTACATAACATTTAAGGATTCCATTGAAATTTATACACCTTTTATCTAACCCATCAGGATACCTAGGTCCTTTATTCTCCTTTGATACAGTTTAATTGGTTTTATTATCACTTTATGATTCCTTGGAAATTTTAATTCCATGGGTATAGTTTAAATTTTGTACATATCATACTCAGTTTTATTGTAAATTTCTACTCCTTGGACCCTGGTACATGTAGAAATTATACATGATTACTCGTCATTAGATGCTGAGGTTTCTTGATATGCACTTTATTTATCTATGTTAATAGTTATTTATCACATTGATAAATTATTGGATGGGAAATACCACTTCAACCATTATTATTTGTAATCAAATTATATTTATATAGTGATTTATCTTATAATAATGGACTAGAATTCTTATAGACACCATTACTGGTGGCCTACTGAGTGTTATCTCATAACCTTTTTGGGCTGCTATAGGGTTTTCAGACAGGCTTAGTGGTTTTTGTTAAGTAATGTGGAATGAACCCTCTATTTACTGAATTATTTCATGTTTCATAGGAGTATGGGGAACATAAATGGGTTATGGATCACTATTCTATATGGGGAAAGTTTCTTTTGATCTTTTTGTACTTTTTTACATGTATTATAATGGATTACTATTTTCATGAATTTCCAATATTCTTTTATAAAAATCCCTAATCATCATTATTATATGAAATTATTCTATATAATTACCAAGTTATTTAAATGATGAATGTTTGTTGTTAATATGTTTAGTTATTTTTTATGATTCTAATTTTGACTGATATGATTATACTACTATTCTACACTCTGATTTTGAGGGTACTTTCACCCCACTAATTCACCATTGACCCTTGCTACTATTCAACAACCTATTTAATACTAGAAGGCATTATTATGTCCAAGTCTCAAACTGGGTTCCATTACTATTGAGTAAAATATGTTCCATAAGACACAAAAATAAGCTCTTCCAGTTCTATGTAATTTGGTGATGAGAGATAAGTCACTTATCTCTCGATGGATTAGTAATATGATGAACTGTGTACTTATCTTTGGATCCTAACTTGATTTATATTCTATTCAATAGATCAGAAAAGATCTAATAAAAATAATAAATAAGGAATATATATTCATCTATAGAGAACTGTATATTATAATCTTGGTGGGGGAAAATGAGAGTATCTGAGGATAGCGGAAAAACAATGACTTATCGATGAATTAATATATCTAAATCACATCAATTTGAAAAAAGATCATTCTATATAATAAGGAAATTATAAAAGAGGATAGGGATAGTGGGTAGTTTTGGGACCCAAAAGAATATGGGGAAAGGGGTTTTAAGTCCTTAAACAAGGTTACAAATAATTTTTTCAGATTGATTAATTAAATTAAGTTCCTTTAGCTGCATGATTTAGAGTACCGTGCACCAACTATGTGTTGCTACTTCATCAAGACAATATCTCATACAGTTGAATCACATGGTTATAAAATCTATGAGATAACTATGATTTTTATTATATTACACATTTCATTGTTTCCACTTGCAACATTAATGGTTTATCTAGACCGTGTGCCAACTGTGCGCCTATGTATAGTCTCCCAAAACATGTTTTATAGTTTCTTGTTGGTGGTTCATGATTTATAATAACTATGAACTAACCATTACCCTATTATTACCATAAAAAACACATCAAAACCCTATAAACCTCCAAAATCATAACCTATGAATCATATACATTCAAAAGTAAATTAAAAAATTGTTAAATAATAGAAACTGGGGGTGATACATCCATGATCTCTTATGACCATGATGCTATATTTTTAATTAAGGAAAAATATTGAAATTCTCTATACTAGTTTTCAAATATGGATGTTAACATGGATTACTCACTATATTGATTATTCATCCATTTTTTATGTTAAATGAATCAGGTAAAGTATGTAACGGGTGGGTCCTACTATATCCACTCCATCCATTTATAGTTTTCATAAAAAAACTATAATGGTTATTTGGAATATGCCTTACTAATATTTATATAGAGTCATTATATAAGGCCTTGATAGTAATAATTTGATATGTGACATTATGAATTATATCAATATAAAAAAATTTATTGTTGTTTATAAGACTATTTATTTTGATGTGTTCTCTATTTATATAGTCCCCATTTTTTATATTTTTTATATGAAAAATTTGTTTATTGTTTGTATTTTCCATATTATTAATTATTAATTTAATTCATGAATGCTTATATTGTACAATTCCCATTAATATGCATTAAATCTCACATTTTATTATGTTTACCTTTCCCTATAATCTCAGTAAGGGTTATATAAAATATTTTAGGCATTTACTTGAAAAATAATTAAACAATGATAAGAATTAATGATTTTTAATGTTTTAAAATGAAATGTGAGAATCATGTCTCTATCTTGTATGCCAAGACTAATAAAATATTCCATCATTTATAATAAAATCTATGATATATTTTACAAATTTAGTAAGATAACTCACAGATTCAGGTGACTAGGTTTGGGGAGTTATAATAAATATATAATTAATAAAATGAGTATAAAATCATTATTTCTTACTCATATTCTAGTGTCATATTTTTTGGGATATATTTAAATCTATATGGTGAAATTAAATTCTTACATTTTAAATTTTAAATTTTGTTTCAAAATACATTTCCCATGCTCAGAGTTAAGAAAATAATCTTGGATTTTCATGAAACTCTATGAAAAAATACTAGATTTATTTTCGATATATAGGAATGGATTGGAAATTATTCTGATATATGATGTGGTATATGTGACTCAATTTACATATTTTCAATTGAAATATTATTTTTTTTTCAAAAAGTAAACCCCTTTCTCTAAAATTGATCCAATAGGATTGATTTTTAATTAATTTATAAGAAAAGTATTTCTAATTCCTTTAGGACATATAGAACTGAAAAAATTCCAATTTGACGCATGGTCAGGATGAAATAATGTGTATTTTTTTGTTTATAAGTAATAATAATGTAAAACAATTGAGTAACATGTCAAAAATAAATAAATTGAATTAAAAAAATCAAAAACAACTCTTGGAAAGATTTTTCTTATACATTTATGAAATTTTGGAATGAATCATATGTCATTATAATGTATGGTGTGGTCGGTATGAATGAAGGTTCATGTTTCAAATTTAAAATAGATTTTTATGTTTAAAATGAGTACCAAGATCCAAACAATAAAATAATATTTAATGTTTATGAAACTATAAAAAATTATCATTGGATTATTTATGAACAATATGAATGACCCTTAAATTATTATGCTAAAAAATGTTGTTGAAATAACTGAAAGTCGATGTTTTCAACTGAAAAGATATATTTCAATACAAAACATGTATCGTGTGATCCAAAACCATTTACGTGTTATCATATCATCATGAAAGAAATAAAAAAAATGATATTTTATTTATTTATTCATTAAAGAGATAAAATAAACATCATTTTGTTGAGTAGTGTCGTTAAAATTTCCTAACTTGTACTTTTTCTATTAAAAGTGTTACAAGTGGTCAAAACACACAGTCCTCACTAAAAATTGAGAAAATGTACTTAAAGTATTAAGAAACTCCTAGAAAATGTAATTTGATTTAATTGATACATATATTAATGAGTTAAATACCATTTATGTATAAGGTGTGTTTGATATGACTACAAGTGTGTTTAAAAAAAAATAAAAGAGTGATTTTATTTCCAAACAAGCATCTCTTGGTCAAAAATAAGAAAATTATATTATATATTAATCAATTCATAAAAAACATTTTATTCATTTTAAATAATAATAATGAACAAGTTTTGGTTCTAATGCATCTTTTGTTCTGAATGACATGAAGTCTATGTTCTCAATATGAAAGTGTAATTTAAATTCATGAACTACCTCACATGATCCCAAACTATAAAAATGATTTCGGAATATTTTTAAAGTATAATAAAATAACCGTTAGTTTATTTTTGGAGTTTAGAAATGTTTATAACACCATTATAATTAATCGCATGGTTTGAATGAACAGAACGTGTATTTTTACATTATATGTGTTAGAGAATTTGAAAATGTTCATCACATGTTCCAAACTGAAAGAAATACATAGATTATCATGAAATGATAATAAAACAAATTTTGCCTCAATTTTAACATTTGGGTATAAAAATCCATCATTTCTATGACTGTTGTGTTTAGGGTGATTGATAATGTTTTTTTTCAATTTAAAAGATATATTTTAGTTCAAAATGGAAATTACATGTAAAAAAAATGAAAATAATCATTAATTATTATAAACATATATGAAAATTTTCATTGATTTATTTGTGAATTTTAGGAATTACACTTACATTATTTAAAAGAGTGACACAGTAATAATTATATAAAGGGTGATTTTTTATCTTTCATATATTAATGATGTTCAATACACATGTTATAGACACGAAATTTAGGAATGATGGTATAATTTTTGATTAACTATAGAATATTGATCTTTTTTCCATTTTTATGATATATAATTGAACCAAACCTCATTCCGATTTGATATGGGGATAAAATTAGGCAATATAAATGTGTTCATCTTACATTACATTTCCAATTTTTATGTTAAATTAATAAAAAACATATATATTATTTTTATTTTTATGTTTCTTATTTGACTTATTGGTGCATGTATTTTTGGAGTCAAAATTTAAAGGATTTTTGATTCCCTGATAAACTCTTACGAGAAAATTTTGTTGTCTAAATGTTTTGATAATAATTTTTATAATAACAACTAATAGTTTTTTTATAAAAATTCAATCGGTTGATAAAATTTATTTATTGTATTTACTATATGTATTTTGGTATGCATTATACAAAATGTGATTATAAATTATCTTTGTAAATAAATATTTTTGGTATTTGAGTTTATACTGAACTGAAATGTTATTATAGAAGTCCATAGAAGCA
This sequence comes from Viscum album, assembly GCA_963277665.1. NCBI lineage: Eukaryota > Viridiplantae > Streptophyta > Magnoliopsida > Santalales > Viscaceae > Viscum > Viscum album. The sequence goes on from OY728160.1 coordinate 644,030,231, forward strand.
TTTCCCATCTATAATAAAGTGTTTATAGGGCCCCAGCATTTCCTAGAATCGACTTTCTCAGTGTTTTATAAGTGGTATGAAATCCAATTTTTATAATTATGAATTTAATATTATGTTGTGTAATTTAAATATACATTAAATTTAAACTAGGGTATAATTTAAATTATAAACCATGTATCTAAAAAAATCATGAAAATGAAATAGGTACTATGCATATCCTCCATGGACAGTTTGAACTCCTCCACCATAATTTTTCCAAAAACTAACACATCAATCAACATTAAAAACTCCTTTAAACTATTTTTGATACACATAAAATCATTCCAATTTCCAACATCTAATTACACAATTACAATATACACACTGAGGAATAATTATTGGGGTATGTAATGTAGCATCCTTAACCCTAGAAAACCGATTCTAGTGTCTACTTTATTACTTTGGAATAGGATATCAGTAATTCTATACTAATAAATGAATAGTGTAAAAGTGTTAATAAATTAGATAAATAGGTCAAATTATTATTATTATATTAATTGAAATCATAAAATAAATATTTTTTTTATTGAGACCACCATTATTCTTTATAGAACATCCCTATATATCAATCACAAAACACATCATGGTATCCTTGGGAAAACAAAATATATGAAAGGGGTGACATCAGATGCTTAATAAGGGTATGTGTACTAGAGAATAAATGAATAAATAAAGAATAATAAATACGGAAAATAAAATAATTGAATCTTATTCCATATAATCAATAACATGAGAATAAAATGGAATGAATTATTAATGAACAAATATGGAAATATAAATAATCACGTGATCTTGAAAACATAATCTTGTATATTCTAAAAAATCAACTAATCACATGAAATACCAACAAATAAATTTAAAATAATGGAATCCGTAATATTGAACATCTAAAACATATCATAGAGGCCTCATTCCAAGCCTTGAAGATAAATGGGTCAGGCCTCAACCAAAACATAATATAGTTTTCCTCATGAGACAAACCGATGCATCGAGGGTATATAGTAGGCCCTGCCCATCACTTACTATGTACAATGCATTCCCCATATGATATGGTCTAAACATAATCAACCTAAACACTCATATTTACAAATTAACATATAAAATTATAATACTTATATCCATCAATAAACATAATCACAAACCATGAAGAGTAAAATGGTGAATGGTAATAAAAATGTTCATCCCTAGTCAAACTGATCATAAAAAATATGAAGAAATAATATGTGTGGTATCAATATAACATATCATCAATTTATTATATGTAAACTAGATGGTCGATGTTTTTGATGAATATAAATACCATGAAAATACCATTTATATATTTTGAAAAAAATAACCTTTAATTTTGTAAATAACACTTTTTAAATAGAGTTTAAAAATATATTGAAAATAATTTTCATTTAAAACCACATTTCAAAAAATATATAAAAATTAATGAATTTATTGTTTATGATGGTGGAAATTTTTTTCATGCATTACACCTTCAAAAAAATATTCCTTTCACTTTTTTGGTAAAAGTCAATTGGTAATTGTTTTGAAAACAACATGAAGTTTCCTTTATAAATATTCTGTAAAAAGTAAATCTGAGTGAAAAATTGTTAATAAGTCATTATTAGTTGTTTAAAAACATTTTTAATAACATTTTCTTAAAATATGGTTATTGATGGAAATAATTCCTTATTAAAGAGAGAAATAAAGTTGGATTTTCATGAAAACATTTTCACAACAATTTTTAGTACCAACGAGTGTCAAAATGGTACTATTACGTGAAAAAATATAAGAATAAACTGAATTAAAAAAAATATATATTTTAAGAAATAAATATGAAGTGATCATTTCGTGGGATATTTAAACATAAACAGTCCCAAATAATGATGAGATTGTAAAACAAACCCTTACCACTTTGGTAACATATGAATCTTAAGACACATAAATTAAATGAAATAAAATGAAAGTTTAAATATTATGAATATAAATTGATTTATGATATAACATATCATAGGGGTATTATATACCCCACATAATGGAAATAAGTGGTGAATATGACATATATCTCATGGAAGTAAAGTTTAGATGAGAAACCCTTACATTGAGTCTGACTTGTCACACTTGTTTTTATCTTACTAAAAATAATATTATATTAATTATTTACTTAATTGATAATGTATTTATGTTTTTATTATTAATTTAATTTTTTTACCATGTTATATATAATTACATAATAAATTATGTTAATGTTTGGTGTGTTGATGATATTTGAATTATGTGTAAAAATGAATTTGGTAGGTTGACTATAGGTATAAGTGGTCATTATTTAAACATATTCCGAATAATAATCATGATATTGTTATCACAATTATACATTAATTTTAATTTTAATACTAATAATGAAATTTTTCATTGAGAAATTAAGTATGTTACGATCATGGAGATGGTAGGTTGTCCGTACACATGAGTAACATTTCCATTTTTCAAAGATCATTATGGAATGGAGGTAAGTAATATTTTATCATTAAATAATGATATTAAACTAATAAATAAAATATTATTTCTTTACATACTTATATATATATCATCTATTTGGTGTGGTGAGGAAAATTGATTCACAACAAATTACAAAGACAGTAATCCTCAAGTACACGAATGGTGTTATCATCTTACTACAATTGAAAAGTAAATTAATAAAAAAATATATTATCCTTTTATAATGATAATTATGACATGAATATTATTTCACGTATATCAAATATATTCATTAAAATTATCCTTATTACCTTCTATTTAAATTTTTTGTGAAATATGAATCCCATTGCTTCGTGATGCAGTAGTTTCCAAACACACAAGCGATAATATTGTATCTCATAAAAAATGGAAAGTAAAAAGTTATATACGGATTTATAAATCCTTGAAAAATACTTACTTGAATATATTTTACAATTATTTAATTATGAACATATTATCCTAGAATTTTGTTCGATGTCTCCAATGTAGATCATGTGAGAAAAAATTATAATTGCAACATACCACTATAAAAATATATCTTAAATAACTAAAGAATGTATAATTAAGGATTATAAATAATATTTTAATGGGTTTATAGATAATATCACGGTTATGAAATATCTTATTAAGATGGTTTTATTTAGTATTCATATTTTTAAAGATTTTTCATGGAAGTAGAGAGTGAGGACAAGGGTTTTATCAAAACTCAATTTTGTTTCTTGGAGTTATATTAATTATGCTAGATCTAATTTATAATAGGATTTTTTTATTTTATTCGTATGATTTTTTATAATTTTTTTGAAAATTTTAAATCCAGGTATTTAGATGTATTTGTCATAATTTTTTTTATTTTTATTTCATATATTTTTATATTCGCAAGGGGTTTTGTCACAATTAAAACTCCTTGAGACTAGTTTTGTATTATAATCATATATTATTTTACTTGTTGCAAACAACCCCTATTTGATATATTATATAATCATTATTTTATATTAATTAAATTTGAATTAATATTATATGATCTATCTTTTAGGACCATTCTATTTAAAAAATTGACCATATCTCAGTGTTTTTTTCTCAATTCCCCTTCATTGATGCATATTTTCTTATAATGAACCTAATATTCTTTTATATTGTGTACCGACTTCCCAATTATACACTATAACTTTTATTAACGATAATTTCATTTCATTTAAAGGTATTTTTATAAATCCATCCTTCATATCATTTTGATTAGTTTTTCACCAAATTTGTTTTTTTCACATCTCATTATTCTTTCTTTATAATATATTCCATATGCACCACTTGTGATATTTTTTATGGAGTATATAATTTCTTATGGATGTTTTTATCAAAATTTTCATAAAATTTAATGGATTTATCAATCCATCTGAACTTGTATATTTCATGGCGTGTCAATCCAAGAAATACCTTTCTTTAAATGGTTTTTACAACTAAATTTATGTCCATTGAGTTCTAATAATTCATCATGAACGTTATACTTATAATACTGTTACATTATAAATTATTATAGAATTACATTATACTTAAACATACTTTTATGGTGATTTAAATTTCTTCCACATAAACTCATCTTTATTGATGATTTCTTATTATTATCGTTACAACATGAAATTACTCCTCATTGCTACCTTATTTTCATTCCCCTACTAAGGATATGTTCCATTGTATTATGAATACTATTATTATCATATGTTCTCCTAATTTGACACATAATTACATTTAATGGTGAAATATTGATTATACATATATTTATCTATTTAATATGTATAAATATTTACTACTTGTCAATGACTATTTATGAGGTTCCATAGGGTACATTATGATACGTGCTATTTGACTATTCACGTTATTTTTTTTCATTGACTTGTGATCATATTTTATAGATTATTTATTTGGGAATTTATTAAAAAAATGTAAATTTTTTAAAAAATACTTAATTTATTTACCACTATGGTATGTTTATTATGTATAGTATTGTTACACATTTTTATCATTGAGTGATTTAATTGGTATTTATAGGTGATAGTTGGGTCTTTAATTTAGATAACCCCTAAAAAAATCTATATGTCTCATGAGACAAACTATAAAGAGTATCTTATGTATAGATACCCAATTATTTATGACGTCTTATCACAAGGACTTGATGGTATGTTTATAATGTATTTCCATGATGCATTTATGGAATCGTTTTTGATGTCTTATACTATGTATTCCTTCAATATAATATCATTTTATGTTTAATTGTGATTGATACATATTTCTATTCATGGATATATTACAGGATAATGCTATTAGTTATATGGAATTATTTTATTTATATTCCTTCATACCATATTAAACATTCCTTGTTTATTCAATTATAGGTTTCATTATAAATTTTCCCTTAATGAGAAAATGATATAATTTTATTTTGATTCTTATCTATAAGGTACATGGAAGTGTGATTTGATTGATCAGGGATATAATATACAAAATAATAAAGGTCTGACTTAAAACTAGGTTTTATAACTTATTTTTTTAATATGAGAGTCATGTATGTATCTAGCCACCAAAGACTGCTGAACTTTGTGATTGTATGTGATTTGATACCCTATATCTTGCACAAATTTAATTTAGTGACCATTGAATATAGGTTACTAGAGTTGTGGAACTATAATTTCTGATTATAAAATCCTAGAAAAAACATTAAATAGTATAATAGAAAGAATATGAAAATAATTAGTAAGATAGATATAAAAAATACAATTCTATTTGAAGTTTTTCATGAAGCATTTGTGTAATAAAATTATGTTTTTGTTTATGAAATTATTTTCAAAAGAGAAATCTATTAAAAAATATACAGTAAATTTTATTCTAAAAAAATAAGGCTTCATATGACTAGATTTTACATATATTTTTTTTAATCAAAAATGGTCATCATTTATGGGAATTATATTTTTCTATTAAAACCCATCATATGTAAATGTGTAAAAATGTATAGATCAATGTCTTAAATATGAGAAACATAATACATTTTATTTTTAATGAATCCAGGTAATGGATATTAATTTGACCTTTGAGAAATTATTTAATTGAATTGTATTATTTATAAAACTACATGATTTTTTCTTGTAGTGTATTTATTAAGTACATGAAAATAAAATTACATGAAATTGAAGGTGGAAACAATTTTTTCCAAACCAAATAAAAAATAATTTTATTTGACCTCAAATGTTGTTTTGGAATAGTGTATTATTATTAAACGTTTTTATGTATATTGGTAAATATTAAATTAATTTTATTAAATTAATTAAATCACATTTAATTATTCATTGATAAAAATTTCATCAATTATAAATATTAATTTTATTTAACTTTTGATGTTTAAATTTTTTCTTATTATTTTCATTCCATGACATTAGAAACACTTATTATGTATGAAAATATATTTATTTTAATTATTCATACAATTTTATTTTAATTTAGTTGTGAATTAAATTAATATATTTGGATTATAAAATTACATATTAGTCATTAATATATTTTTGAAATTAGGACTTAACTTGAGTACTGTTACATGGATAATAGAGCGTTGGGTCTAAATTCCCACCGTAAAGAGTGAATTATAGATATTTTAGAATATTAATGATTCTTACCTATCATATCATACTTTTTTATTTATAAATTTTTGTTTCATATGATTCTAATCTTTTATATTAAAGAGATCATTAAAGCATATCAATGAGATATATTCATATATTTTTAGATATAATTATGATCCATTGATAATTAAGTAACAAAATTCCATAGGTATATATATATTAATATATTTGGAACAGTTTTTTAATGTATAGTAATTATAATTAATTCATTGTATAACACCTATATATATATATATATATTAATTTAACATGAATAAATTACTTGTTGTGATGTATTTATATTAATATTATTCATATGGAATTGGTGGGACTTATGAAAAAACTAGAAATACTAATAGAAAGAAGAAATATATTGTGTACACATGTGTGGTCCTTGATTAGACACTAAATGAGCATAACATTAATTTTTAATATATATAATATTCATGGGATTTATTATTAATAAAAACCATTTTACTTAATATTACACTTTGAACATCATTTCACATTCTTATTGTAAGTCCTTAAAATGTACTACTATATGGTACATTATTGAACACCATATAAAATAAACAATGGTATTGATTTTATTTTCATATTTTATTTTCATTTCTACCATTATATAATAAAAAATTATTTCTTTTTGAGTAATTGAATATTCACATTGGAAGACCACAAAAATGGGATTTCTTCCAAACACATTATGGGAAAAATAAACTGGAAAACAACCCAATAAAGAGACTAAAGAAGCCACATTACAAACCTAATTATTATTAAAATATAACTGAAGATAGAGTAAATCATTGGGAACATTCATTAAAAAATTGACAAGAGATAATTGGGATGTTTTAATGGGGTTCCATGCAACACAATTTGGAGATAAAATTTGGGGCCAAATTCTGCGGTCCAGAAAAATATCCAACCAATTTACTCAGATATCTCAAACCATGAACTATTGAGGACATAAAATTTACAGTAAATCCAGGGAAATATGTATCATCATTTTATCTTCTATTTACCACCAACATTCAATCATCTATATTCCCCTTTGAAAACATTTTTCGAGTCATGAATGTTGGCTCATGTTGTTTGTCAGGGATAAAAACATTAATTTCCCGACAACTTTCAACCCACATATAGCCTACCACAATTAATTATGGAGACCTGGAATATCCAAGGATCGATCAAAGGTTTCAAAACATCCTATGTAGGGCAATTTTGTGGAAGGAGTTTGGGTTGTTTGGTGCCTTCTTTCATTGTAATGTTATGAGGAGATTCTGTTATCTTGAGGTTTCTTTCACATGTAAGTCGTTTTAATTTATCATAGTTTCTTAATAAAAGTTCTTCTTCTACTTTTATTGTGTTCTTATTCATATCATGTTGATAATTTTGGCTCAAGGTATTAATTTATTCACACCAAAACTTGTTAAATTATCCCACAACGATGGAGTGATTGTTATTTCATCATCTTTTTTTACTTCTTCAATTCCTCCCTCATGAGTCTACTTCCTGATTCCATTGAGAGCATAACATCAATGAACGGCTTAACCACTTATGTTTTTATAAAATTTAGTAGGAAGGGGATGGATTTTATGTTATTTCTCACTCCATTAAAGTATAATTACTTATTTTAATTGAGAATTTTGTTTCAATAACTTTAAAACCCTTCGTCTTTGATGAATTTAAGGCCACACACTTCAAGTGATAATACAAACATTTACTTTTGAGTGCTCAAATCATTGATCATTCAAGTGTATAGGTGATTATTATTAGGGTGTTTAGGTAGTAAACCAGGAAGTGATGATGTTGTTTGATCTTATTAAATGAACCCATGTGAAATATAAGAAATTGAAATAGTTGAAAAAGGAATGCATCAAATACACCCCAAGTGATAACCTAGGATCAACTCATTCTATTAATTTGAATTCACTTAAGTATAATGATGTTCATTTAATCCCATATAAAATCTACCAATGTTGGCCACTTCATATCCAAAAACATTCCATAGAATGTATGTTTCTATAGGTTTCATCTCAGTTCTCCGATGATTCGACAACCCTAGCTAAACTATAAGAGACCGCTTAACGCTAAAATCGTGGGTAATTTTGGGCGAGAAAAAATTTTGGCACTATTTCTGGGAACCCATGTAAATCATCTCAGAACCCATTTTATTCTTCCCAATTTAATCTATTCTCACCCAAATTTTCTTATCTTTTCTCTTTCTCGTTTTTTGGCGCATGTCTTCCTACACCGGTGACCAGTCAAACCGTCAAGTTAGGTTGGATTATTCTGGGGTTGGGGAGTCAAGTAGACCAAGTGAACTCTTCAAATTAGATCTTAATATTACTAATAATCTAGTGTCAAAAAATAGGGCTCATTTCAATGGAAGGTATTCAAAGAATCCAACTCATAAACTTTAGTGGGAACCAAAATAGAAATCCAAATAAGGCAGCCCAAAACATGGGGTATGCAGTCGATAAAACCATGAATGACTACCTAACACCTTCTTGGAACAATACCCCATCAAACGTTAGACAAAATTCCCTGGGATATTCTATTTATATCTTTAAAACCCATTTCCTAAACTAACATCTCACATTCCATGGAATGGAGTCCTAGATGCTCTACCTTCATATTAAAGAGTTCAATGACATTGTAGAAACCATGTGTCACCCTACAAAAACTAGAATCAGCTATGATGGGGATATTTCCTTTTAATTTAACAAATCATCATAAAAATTCGGTAACCAATTTGAGACCATCATCCATCAACTATTGGTACCAATTACAATGAGAATTATATAACAAATACTTTCCCCATCCCAAACCAATTCCACATAAAAAGAGAATCCAATTTTTTTGAAAAAGATTGGGAGTCATTCTATGTAAGATGGGAGATGTTCAAAGACACCCTAAACATGGTTCAACACCTTGGTGTTTATATTCTTGAACAAGTTATAATTTTTGATGAAGGGTTGGGCCCGGAGAACAAACAATTCATTAAAGTGATGTTTAATGAGACATTCAAAAACAAATCCCCAAATGATGCTTATGAGTATCTAGAAAGCCTTTCTGAATAAAAACTAATCATGGAGAACATTACCTTATTTTGAAAACCCACAAAGAACTACTGGAATGCATAAACATAGAGAATAGGAAATCCGTAGGTCTAAACATGCAGCACTCACTAGGAAGGTCAAAGAGATAGACCTTAGGAAAATACATGAAATCTAAACTATAGACCCTGTTTCCAAAATCTGTGACAAACAAGACCAAAAAATAGACAACTGCCCAACCATTTCGTCCATCAAGTTTGTTCATTTAGGAGGACCACCAGCGGAGGTCAATTCCCTAAACATCCAAAATACAAAATATCAAAACACATTAAACTCATGGTACAATGACCATCCAGGATTCCATTGGAAATATAACCAACAACCCAACCAAAAACATAGTCATACATGAGGACCAAACCCCTACTCTCCACTAAATTTTCAAAACCATAACTAGGTCCAACCACAACTAGTCCAATACCAACAACCTCTTATCCAATACCAACAACCCATCTAGAAACCCATGCAAAAATCAATCCAAAAACCAAAGTATCAGCTTGGGATTATCCAACCAACACAAGCCCCTAACCAATATGTCACTTTACCAATCCTTGAATAGCTGTGTAAAAACGTAGAAAATGAACTCAAAAGTATCATCCCTTAAACATGAGCTACAAAATAAAAATTTGGGAAGGCACCCATTCCTACTAAGGTAGTAACATCCTCAAAATTAAGGGGAGAGTTATGTTGCACTCAAAAAACTCATGAACAACTAATGGTTTTGATAGTTTTAAGAAGTGGAAAATCCATTGAGAAATCATAACAAATAATTCAAAAACCACTTGAAGCGTCAAACATAATGAAAATTAAAATGAACCACATGATCAAATTGAAAAAACTTATAAAAATGTGAAATAAATAATGCATTAAAAACAATCCCCCAACTTGCACCATTTCCTCAACACATGAGGGGGAAACCAACCCTGAATTGAGTGAAACATTGAGGGAAATATTCTCAAAAGTCAAGTTGAACATTATACTCCTCTATTACATTAAAACAATTCCTATACACTCAAAATACCTTAAGGACCTCTGGACATTTAGAATGAAATTCTCACATAAGAATCAATTCCTTCTAGAAGAAAAGGATAGAACAAAAATCCAAGGAAGCCTTCCACGAAATATAAAATACCCCGGATGTACATACATCAATTATGAAATAGAAGAGATAAAAGTTTTTAAATCCTAATGTGACCTTGGTTCCAGTGTCAATATCATTCCCTATGATGTGTACTTCCATTTAGTCCTAGAAGTGCTCCAACCCACATCTGTCACACATTATCTTACTGATCGAAGCATTAGGGTTCCAAATGCGATTTTAGAAGATGTTATACTAAAAGAATAAAACTTCAACTACCCTACTATCTTCATTGTACTGGAAAATAATCCAAACTTAGGAATTATGGAACAAACCACAATCATCCTTGGGAATCCATTCTTTGTAATAATCAACTCTGTTATCTATGTCTGAAATTGGAACATGACCATCACCATTGGAAACATTAGTCTAGACTTGAACATTTATAATAAAAAAAGGGGATTTTGAGGATATTTATAAAGTAAACAGGATAGTAAGCATTGATAATGAATCCATAGAACATCAAGTAATATTTAAAGAATGTTTTAGTTAGGATGTGATTAATTTCTTTTTTCCACTTGAAGGAAGTTTATCTCCTTGGATAGAATCACTTTCAGATTTCTCCTATGATGAAATCTTTAGACCAAAAATCAGTGAAATATTTCAGGAAACCACATTCATGGAGACCAATCCAACTCACTTCCCTAAAACTGCTCAACCCAATCAAGTAGTTGAGCCTTCTACACATAGGGAATCAATCCTATCTGAAACTGAAAATAAAATTGATCTTTATCCAATGTCCCAATATTCTGCAGAAATTTTGAACAAACCTGATCTTGAATTGAAATAACTTCCTACTGCACTTATTTATGCCTTAATATGAGAAAATAGAACACATTATATTGTCATTTATTCTTAACATCAAGATAATCATGAGAGGATCCCACTAGATGTACTTAGGAAATACAATAAAGCAATTCGACAGACCATGCCTGATATTCCATGGATCATCCCACTTATCAGGACACATAGGATTGTTATGGAGTCTTATTCAAACCTTGTAATCGACCTCAGTGGTGAATCAATCCAAATCTCATGGAATTAGTGAGAAAAGAACTTCTGAAATTGTTAAAATCTGGTATCATATGTCCCATAGCTGAGAGTGAGTGGGTCAGCACAATCCATGTGGTTCCAAAGAAGGATGGAATCCCAGTGATAAAAAATAAGGATAGATAGATTCTTCCAACTAGGGTGTATAACAGCTTGAGAGTCTGCATCGACTATATGAAGCTAATATCATTCACCACGAAAGGGCCATTTCCTGTTACAAATCATTGACCATGTTCTTGAGAGACTCACATGTCACGCATTCTACTATTTCTTATTTGGGTCTTGGGGTATAATAAAATTGAGGTATCCCTAGAGTATCAAGGGAATACTACATTTAATTTTTCATTCAAAACCATTTATTTCAAACACATGCCCTTTGGGTTATGCAATGCCCCATGAAAAATCCAGGGGTGCATGATGGAAATATTCTCGGACATGGTAAGGGATTTTATAGAGGTCTTCATGGATTCATTCTTTGTGTTTGGGGATACATTTGGGGGAAGTATGAGGAATCTGGAGAGAGTCTTTTCAAGATGTGAAGAAAGAAATCTAGTCTTAAACTAGGGAAAAATAAATTTCATTATTAAAGGGGGAAAATTACTAGGCCATATAGTATTTGGTAGGGGGATTGAAGTTGATAATGCCAAGGTTGAAATCATTAGTCCCCTTTGATCACCCAAAAATGTTAAGGAAGTGATGTCTTATTTGGGAAATTCTGGTTTCTGTAGAAGGTTCATAAATAATTTCAACTCTATTTCATGAATTATTTGTGCTCTATTGGTGAAAGATGCTTCAATTTATATGGACAGAACATTATGTGGAATCATTATCTACACTCAAGTCAGCTCTTATCTCTCCACATATCATGCTATCTCAAAATCGAAAACTTACTTTTGTGCTCAGGTGTGATGCTAGTGACTTCACTATAGTAGCATTCCTAGGACAATAGGGTGATAAAACTCCATGTGTCATTGCATATGAAAAAAAATATTTATGTGATGCACAAATCAACTAAACCACCATTGAGAAGGATTTACTTTCTGTTGTGTTTTACATAGAAATGTTTTTGGTCCAATATCTTAGAATCCCCCATCAGTGTGTTCACTGACCATTCTACACTAAAATAGCTCTTCCAGAAACAAGATGCTAAGGATAGAATGATTAGGTGGGTCGTTCTCTTACAAGAATTTGACCTCAAATTAAATGAAAAAAATTATGTTTAAAATGCGGTAGCTGATCATCTCTCTAGGATATCATTTAAGTAAAAATTATGTCACCTTTATGTGTCTGATTCATTCCCTGATGAGAACCTATACTCTGCGAGTTACTACCCATGGTATGCAGACATAGCCAACTTTTTAGTTACATGAACCATTCAAAATATTTTAGGGTCTCATGTTAGAAATAAATTACTTTTCGATGTCAGCCACTATATGTTTGATGATCCATACCTCTATATGTTCTACCCCGACCAAGTCATTAAGAGGTGTGTCCCAGAATCGGAACAAGTGTCAATCCTTAAATTATGTCATAGTGAGGTGTCTGGAGGTCATTTTTCATCTAAGAAAACTCCTACTAAGTTTCATTTTCTGTAGTCCCTTCTAGACCACCCTATCAAGCGACTCCTACACATTTTTTCAATGTTGTCATAGGTGTCCAAAAGTTGGGTCCATCACAAAAAGGAATCAAATTCCACTCACTCCCATATTAGTGATTGAACTCTTTGACTCATGGGGAATCGATTTCTAGGGTCTATTCCCAAACTGTTGGGGATATATGTAAATTATTTTAGATGTTTATTATGTCTCCAAATGGGATGAGGCCATTCCTAAAAAATCCAATGATAAAAAAACTATGATTACATTTCTCAAAGAAATCATCCTCTCTATATTTTGAATTCTGAGGGCTATCATTAGGGACTAGGGAACTCATTTTTTCAATCATCCATTCTCAGCACTCATGGACAAGTATGGAATTTATCACAACATGTCTAGTACTTACCACCCACAAAGAAATGGTCAACCTAAGTTAGCCAATTGAGAAATCAAAAAAAAAATATTGGGAAAATTGTTAATCCATATATGAATGATTGGTCGAGAAAACTCTTAGATTCTCTTTGGGCATATCGAGCTGGATAAAAAACCATTTTATGAATGTGCCCATATAGGATGGTTTATAGAAAAGCAAGCCATTTACTAGTTGAAATTGAAAATAAGGCCATAGGGAAACTAATAAAATGAATTATGACCTACCATGGCCTGGAACAGAAAGGAAATTATATCTAAATGAACATGAGGAACTTATGATGGAGGATTATAAAAATTCAATGATAAATAAAGCTAGGGTTCAATCCTTCTAACCTAGAAATATTAAAACCGAACACATTGTACCAGACAAATCTATTATTTTTTATAGCTCTAAACTTAATTGAAACTGGGGAAAGTTGAGTTTAAGATGGTCGGGTCCATACATAGTGCATAAGGTGTACCCCCATGGGGCTATAGAAATTCAAGATCCGACCAATGGTCAAAACATTAATGTTAATTTTCACAAAGTTAATCTATTCATTGAACTATTCCAAAAATATGAAGTTGATTAAGACTTTAGTGAACCATTCTTAGATAAGGAAAATACTTAAACAAATAAGGATCTAAGTCAAGCTAGACACGTTAAAAATAAGCGTTGCATGAGAGGTAACCCAAGGTTTTCATGTTTCTTATCATTATAAATCATCTATATTTTTCATTTTGATATTTTTTTTAAAAAATTCCCATAGACTACTGAATTGTTTTTTTGAGTGAGTATGGGTATGAAAGGAGAGTGATATATTCATTTGTGTCACATGGTGCGATCCCTGAGTAATACCTTACCTAGAAATTTAAAAATAAGAAAATATATCCTTAGTTTATTTTATTTTATCTATTTCCGGGTTAAAATAAAAATAAAAAAAAACAAAATAAAGAAAATAAAAAAAATAAAAATAAAAAAATAAAAGGATTCATCATAGGTCATGGGGAAAACCTCCTCACAACTGGCGAAGCCATGGGGAATCAAACACGGGACCAAAGAGAGATAGGGGCACATGATTTCCATAGACTTACAACATATAATGATTCCTTATTCTATAATTTTTATATTTATACATATATTTAAATATTATTACTATATAAATAGTGTTTTGTTTTGTTTTTTTGGTTTGTTTGTTTTTCCATGTTCCACTATAAAACTCTATGAGTGACATGGATATCAAAGGATTTAATTGGAGGATCACGAACGTCATCTTCAACCAATGGGTGACTCCATTCCATAATTCTAAATTTCTATTTTCACATTGAAATCCTCTCCTCTACCCCTTATATGTTTTCGTATCTTTAAAAGCTTTGGACAGTGTTAGTCAAGTTTAGGGGGGAAAAAGAAAAAAAATTAATTTTGTTTTCATAAAAAAATGTACAGAAAGAAAAAATTCCTTTAACTTTAAACATGATAATACACATTGAAAACATTGAAACTGAATATCAAATAATTAAGAATGTCCTGATTCTGATTTTATCCATGTATAATCTCATTAGCATATATTTCGAAAAGTGTGGCTGTCTAATGTGACATTTCATCATTTATATTTTCATCCCAATAAAAAAAATCACATCACATGTACTCAAAATTATGGGGTATTATTTTGAGTTCACAAAGTCCACCAAATAAATAGAATAGGTTTGGTGATAATTCTAGTTTCAATATGAGTATTCAATAAAAAATAAAAAATTCATTAAATTTCCACGTAGAGAAATAAAATGACCTAATGTGTGGCTTTTGACACTTTGGGATTGTGACTCAATAGTTTTTTGGCCCAGAGTTAGTAATTATTTCTCTATTTGTGGTTATTTGGATTTTTTTTGACTGATTTAACTCCAGATGATGCCCGAGTATGTGGGCTTCACTTGGTTCTCTAAGGTCTTTGAGGTTGGAGGTCATCAGCAATGTATTGCTACATGAGTTGACTCTATTGAGTGAAATTTCAATTACCATGATAAATTTGAAAAAGAAAACAAAAATAATATATATATATATATATATATACATATATAAAATATTAATACTAATCTTAATTTTGAAATTTTATTCTGCCTAGCGCTTCCATCATTTCCCCATTGAATAAATATGAACCCCATATCTATTGTGATGGGCAACACATCATCACACTTAATTGAAATTGGATGAAATATGGTGATGAATTTGATCAAAATAATGGGCTTGGGATTGAGTTATTCTAATGAAAATATCTTTTATTAAAATATTTTGATGGGTTTCATGATTTTTTGGTATAACGGTTCTTGGTGATCATTTTGTATTAAATATTTTTGGAAAAGACAATTCGAATTTCTCATTTTTTAGATATATTTTTCTCAGGACTAGTAAAAAAAAATTTTGGTGTGTGATAAGCCATTGAATGATTCTAATATTCATTATTAATATATATTATATTCATGGGCTTAATTATTCATATCCACTATTTTAGTTCATTTTACAATTTGAACATCATTTCATATTGTGATTGTAAGTCCTTCTTAAAATGAACTATTACATGCTACATTTTTGAACAAAAAATAAAATACCCAATTGCATTTATTTAATTTTAATATTTCATTTTCAGGTCTCCCATTATATAAGGAACAATTCAAGCTTTTGTAGTATTTGATGATTGAAATTTGAAGACCACCAAAATGGGCTTTCATGCCAACACATTCTGGGAAAAGTAAACAGGAAGGAACCCTAATAAAGAGACGGTAGTAGCTAAGCTCAAGCCCAAAGAATATAAAATTTTAAATTAAGATACAGTTAATAATGGGTAACATTTAATCATACAGTGAAAGGAGCTAATTCGGTTGTTTTAAAGTGGTTCTGGGCTGCCCAAGTTAGAGATAAAATTTTGGGCAATATTCTGAGGCCTGGAAAAACATCCAACAAATTTAATAAGATCTCAGAAACCATAAACTATTTTGGAATGTAATTTTATAGGATATCATTGGACATCTTTATATTCATTTTTCTTTTATATTGATGACTGAAATTAGGCTATATAAATTCCCATTTGATAACATATGTCGATTCATCCATGTTTGCTCAGATTATTTGTCTTGGGTGGAAAAATCAACTGTTCCTCAACTTTCCACCAACTTATGGCCAACCAAAATTAATTGAGGAGACTTGGAATATTTTTGGATCAAAAGAAGGGTTAAAAAATGATTATTTACTGCAGTGTTGTTGAAAGAGTTGGGGATCTTCAGTGCTTTATTTCATTCTAATGTTATGCGGCTTTTTCTTGTCTCAAGTTTTTCTTTCACATGTAAGTTGTTCTAATTCATCATAATTTCTTAATAAAATATCCTATTGTCCTATAATTATATTCTTATTCAAATCACGTTGATACTATTGGGTAAATGTGTGAATTTATTCACAACAAACTATGTGAAATTATCACACAATGGTTGAGTGATCGTTATTTCATTGTCTTTTTGTGAATTCATTAATTCCTCCCTCTTGAATATAATTCCTGATACTATTGAAACAATGGCATCAATGGATGGATAAACCACTTATGGGTTGATCCACATGAGTATAAAGGGGATGTAATGGATTTTATTTCTCACTCCATTAATTTATAATCAATTCTTTTAATTGATAATTTATTTTTAAGATCTTTAAACACCTTCGTCCTTATTGAATTTAAGGCCACACACTTCAAGTGATAATACAAACCATTACCTTGGAGTGCTCAAAGCATTGATAATACATGTGAATTGGTGATTAGTATTAGACTGTGTAGGTATTAAACCAAGAAATGATGATGTTGTTTGATCTTATTAAATGAACCCATATCAAATATAAGAAATTGAAATAGTTGAAAAATGAATATATCAAATCCACCCAAAGTGATAACCAAGGATCAACTCAGTCTTTTAATTTTAATTTAATTAAGTCTATTAGATTTCACTAAAAAGAATATATAATTAAAACCATGTAGGGAAATTGATAGACAAAAATAGTCAATAGAATGTACACGTCTATAGGTTTTTTCTTAGGTCTATGAGGATTTTACAAGCCACTCTAAACTACAAGTGACTGCTTCACCATGAAATCTTGGGTAAATATGGATGAGAGTAGTCCTTTCACATTAAAATAAGTAGTTTCACATTAAATTTTTATTGACATGCAATATCTTGGGCATGAATTTAAGGGTGTGGCTAAAACCCAATGTTTTTTACCATGTCTAATTTTGGGATTTCAATTTATCTATTTTGGAATACAATTAATTATTGATCACCAAAGGAATAGAGTTGAAAAAATAATAGGATGAATTTGGAAAATATGTTGTCCATATATCTAACAATGTGTAGCATGTGATTGTTTTTCTTGAATTTTCAGTAAAATAATATATTCAGAGAGGAATGCTAAATTGGATTCAAATTTTAATGAAATATTTATCATCCTACTAAAAGATCTGATGCATGGGGTCATAATTTTAAAAAGATCATATTTAATAAAATTTTATATTATAATCTTCTAAAACATTGTATTCTACTAATATATATTTATTATAATAGATTATGGTCTTCATCATGAATATAATTTTGAGATATATTTTATATTGTTTATTTCAATATTTACATATTAGAATCAATATTTGAGAAGTTTTCTCTTGAAAAATCATCTGTGGATGATGGATAGATAATTTTTTAAAAAATGTAACTAATATTTAATCATAGATATTAGATATTGATTGTGCATCATTATCTATTAATATATACAATTATAGTTTTAGGATATAATTGATAAAAGGATAATTATATCTACGAATATTAATTTGTAAAAAATATCAGTATTTATTGTTTTTGCATACCATCTAAATGATACAGTAAAATAGTCATTGAATTTGATTTTTATATATATTTGTGATATATATAAATATTATAAATCAATATCTTGATTGAAAAAATTAGATAAGGCTTAGTAATTAATAAAACGAGTTATTTAATACATAAAAATGGATTTTTTATGAAATTGGTAATATAGAGAATCGTTAATAGATATTGGAATTGGATATTATTATATATAAAATTCAATATAAGAAGTTAAATTTGGTTTATTTAAACACCACTTGTAGTTTTTCATATCACACATTGTTTTCAAATGATAAAAATATAAAAAATTAACAGAGATAGATTTTTAATATTTATAAATTAGTAATCATCTTATAATTGTGAATATTTTTTTATTAATTAAAATGAGTTAAGAATTTTTACATTATATTGTCAGAGGGATAATAGAATATCTCAATTAATACACAGTGATGTACATGGAATACTAAGTACATAATAAATTAATGGGTATAAAGTTATCGTAAACTATAGTAATGATATCATTCTTTATGGTTATGTATTTATTATGAGATAAAAATTTTAAACAAAAAAATTTAAAATGGTTAGAATATGAATTTTGTTATAAACTATGTTAGAGAGTTTAAAATATTTTATAAGATCGATGAAATGAATACCATATCCTGATATTACTATTCATCTTGATATATTGTGTAAGAGTTTCCCAAATCCATCCTCCTATAAATCTACAATGGGATGTATTATCTTTGAGGGTATATTTTAAATTTTTAAACTCGATCCATTTATGATGAGTTAACAACTCCTTCTTATAAAATTATGTTGATATTATATAAATGGATCACCTTATACACAAAAAAATTATATCTAAGGTAGTAATAAAAAAACTGTATTGTGTATGGATTTTTTTAGAATCCTAATATTCAATTTATGTGAATTTGAGTTTTTGAAGAATATTTATCAATATTGAATAATAAAAATATGATAATCAAATCAGATAAATAAAATATTTTCTTTATTGATAATAAATGTTGGATTATTATTTCAATAATATTTTTTATTGAAATAGTTTTTTTGAGAAAGATCTCCTGAACCAATGGAATAGTATAAGGAAAATTAAATTGGTGGCAAAACAAAACATACTAAAAATTGAGGTTATTGAGATTGAATATAATACATATCTAAAACATCATTTAAGAAAAATAACTAATATATGTTACTCAAAAAACATTAAGGTTTTGTAGGAATTTCCAGGATCTAATGATATGTAACTCTCAAATGACGTATGAAAATGTAGTTACATTAATTTAATATGAACCAAGTACCTACCAAGGGGAAATTAGGAGATCTTATTTTACGAAATAGTTCAATGTCAAAATATTTGGGATATAATCATATACAAAGAGCAGGTTTAGATCTTAGTAAATTCCCAATATATGGTAAGACCCATTAGGAATAAGTTATATTTCATTAAAAAAGTTGATATAGAATTTTCCTATAGGTATTTTATGTGGGGTGAATGGCTATACATAAATTACTCAAAAATAATATATCGAATCCATTAAACCAATAGTGATGAATAATTATATATAAATATTTCTTGTGATAAAAACTCATAATAATTATGAATTATATCCAATGGATTTCAAATAAACTTTTGATAATTAAATTTTTTATTAGTTCATTTTTTATATCGTAATGTTTTTGAGAATATTATTGATGTTGTTGAG
The DNA here is from genome assembly GCA_963277665.1 of Viscum album. NCBI lineage: Eukaryota > Viridiplantae > Streptophyta > Magnoliopsida > Santalales > Viscaceae > Viscum > Viscum album. The sequence continues at coordinate 644,050,340 of OY728160.1, forward strand.
GTATATAGGTTATATTGATCAATATATAGAATAATATTGTATTATTGATGTTAAAACATTATGATTAATAATAAAATTGAAGTGTTTTATTTCATTTATAAGTAAATGAGTTAGTAGTATAAATTTATATAAATATAATACTTATAGTATTTCTCATATTTTATGTGGATAAAATAATAATCAAAGGAAATTTTATACCAAATTGGAATTTTTTATGTTTTTTTGGGATGTAGATTCTAAATTAAAGACATGAATGAATTATATTATATAATGTATTTTAAGTAAATTAAAATATATAAAAATTAGTTTATTGGTCCGAATAAGAAAACATAATAGTTGACTAATATAGTGGGTTATTATGGGTAAGTACAAGAAGGTGTATCATCCTTGATTATAATTGTACATGTAACACATTAGATGAATATCTACTGACCTTAAAAATGAATCTCGATATGTTATATGTATCTAGATGTCAATGGCTATCTAAAATGAGATCATAGAGAGAATATACCCACATAATTTTTTAATTAAAATATTTTGTGGAAGAATAAAAATAACCACCCAATCATGATATAAAAAAGTTTTACAAATGATAATTCATATTATATAATAGTAAACAAGATCACCCATAAGATTATCATAAAAAACATGACCAAACAAAGAAAAATGGAACAACCAGTTTGATACTGAGGATACAACTATTCCTAATACAACCATCAATATATGAACCATTAAACACATGACCCTATAGATATTGTGATCCAAATGTTTGACCCTTTCCCATACATGTAACTTATGATATTATGACTATAATAATCTAGATGGATAATTAGTGTTTTAATATAGAATCAATAGGAATATACAAATAGTGTCCATATTTGATATCAATATGTATTTGAGTCTATTCAATGTGAAATGAATAATAACCTTATAAACCATCACAACCCTTTAAACATGTTATCCATAATCAATGAGTGTTCCTTTATTAGGTTCCTCTAGTGGTGAAGTAGGAAAAGGCACCCATGATCTATCATATCATAAGTTCACTTGGTCTTCCAACATTGTTAATATCACAAAATATCATAATCCATCCTATATCCAGAATGATCATTCCACATCATTCATTATTCACTAAAATAATTTTCCCATATATTGTTAGATGTCCGATTATATTCCAAATCCCTTTCCAAAATGTTATATCAGTAGTGTAAAAAACTCAAGGCAGGAAAAATAAATATCATAAACCAATCTTAGACATCCATCCTGATCATATCTTCCATATATAATAATTATTACACTCCATACCTATGATCTATATATATCCTAAAAGATCCCATTAAAAACTATGTTGTATCTCTTCTCAAAAATTATGTTCAAAACCATCACCCATAATCTACAAAAACTATGTAGGATTCTACAAAAACACATTGTAATGAAACAGGGAATATCAAAATTTTAAGCCACCACAACAATTTATTCCTCATAGTGATATGATTTCAATTAAAACAAATGGACATACCATAACTATTCATCCAAAATATCCCATTATTTGGTGATATATGACTACCCTATAATACCATCATATACAACACTACTTGTATCCTCATTCCACAATGAGAAAAGTAACCAAACACCACCCATTTATATTAATAGTGTATTCCCTTTCAAAACATTGGTCTAAAAATAATTTGATGACATCATGATAAAATATCATTACATAAATACCCACCTAATAACATTATAACACCCTAGGAAAACCCTAGAGTACCGTAGAGACCATAATTGGTACTAATTATGGCCACCAACATTAGATTACTTTCAGTAAATCTTGAATTGTTTAAAAAACACATGTATATATTAAAAATAAATATTAAATGATTCAAAATGAAAACTTTAAGAATAAAAAAATAGTTGAAAGGGACATCCAAGACTCAAACATGATGACTACATATGAGGATAATTAAAATGAATGGAAAATGGATTATGATATTTAGTCAAAAGGGAGTGGATAATATGAGAGAGAAGGTGTTAAAACTATTTTGTGTTAAGGATAAACCAATATTCTCATTTATAACCCCACTTAATATATTTTAAATTCTAATAATTTTTATGAAAACAAACATGGTTCCACCAGAACATATCTTACTTAGACGTTGGTGTAGTACCTTTACCAAGGTAAATAGAACTCTGGTGTCCTCCATACAGATCACTTATAATAGTTCTAAAAATCTATAAAGACATCTATGAAAGACTTAATTTCCAAAAACTGGATCCCATTCCTTGAACATCTACACTAACACCCCAAAAAAACATAATTATACATATCATGGCTCACCATAGTCCCAAAATTCCACATATCAAATTGTAGACCGATAATATATAGGGATATTAAGTAATGATTGATGGTGAGAGACATAAAAAATTAAATGTGTGATATTATTTATGATTTTAAAATCATAATGAACATTGAGAAAATGGTCTACACATGACTATATGACTCCCATGATTTGATAATTAGTAGTAAAAACCAATTTTATCATGGTTATAGTCACCTGATTATGTTGAAAAAAACCATAATTATGCAAGAAAAACCATTTTCTAATTTGTGTTAAGAATTTCATCTCTATACATGGGGTTATTTATAACATTTTTATAGAAACAATTCTCTTCTTTGACATTAATAGAGTAATTTCTCAATGTAATTAATACTATTCCAAAAAAATGAAAAAATATTTTCTTCTCAAGTACCACACAAACATATAAACCATGAGAGGGGAGATGTAAAGATCTGTTTCCTTAGAATAGTGGAAAATGTAGTGTATTAATAAAAAAAATCCCTATAAGAGATATAAAACATGAGTACCATGTAATTTATTTTGGGATTATATTTTTGAGATACTAGTTGTTCTAAATTTTGTCAATGAAAAAAAATTATGGTCAAATAATATATCAAATCAACATTTATAATTCTTTATTGAGTGAATATTTTTACATGCTTCATTGATTTTTTTAATCCAAATCAGGATACAACGTTATGTTGGACCTAATAAGTTATCACCATGTATTATTAGGGGAGTTGATGATGTGTTAATATTTTTATGATTATATTAATTTATACGATACAATGTATACTTATAATATTTTTATTGTGAATTTATATCTACAATTATCCAAAAGAATTATATCTTCTATAATTTGACATGTATGGAAATAGATATACATAGGGGAATATACTGATATTAATCTTCATCACATAAGGTTATGAAGTAATCTCAGTAATAAACCATGATATTTTTATACATTTCTAAGAGCTAAATTGAGTTTAGTATAACTAGGGGAGGTTGAGTATATTAAAAATCATGTTGTGTATATTTTTTTTCTAAGATAGGGTATGCCCTCTTATATGTAATGTATAACATTTGTCCTCACTATTTAATTATTCTAATGTAATGAGTGTATATGATTTTTCTTGTGATACGTGATTTGATTAAATACTTAAGTGAATTACATGTTTGTACTCATTCAATATTTTATAAATCTTGATGTGGTTTAAAAATATATGATAATTCATTTACTAAAATGATATATTTCTTGTATTTTAGTTAACTTTATGTATTTTACAGAGGGATTATATGATTATATATAAGTTGTATACAGATAAATCTAATTATTGACATATTTATAGAAAGTTATGAATGTGTTTGATGAATATATTTCCATACCCATTTATATATTGAGATATAATGATATTATTCTAGAAGCCACTAATTTTTTATGTTGATCAATTATGGTATTCAAAATAATTTTAAATTCTAAAAAGGCTCATAGGGTTATAATTATTCCATTTATTTCATTATTCATTCACAAATATTTTTGTCAAAATAAAAATATTGTTTCTAAAATAATAATATCCATTACCATTTTAATAAATTAATAATTATTTATAACATTTATGATAAATCTAATGAGTCTCAAGGTCATTTATGATATTATTGGATATATTCCCTAAAGAAAAAATTATGACATGGGGAAAATTACAATGCCTTAATTTTTATTATGATATAATTTCCTATTCTAGGACTTTAAATTAATTATAAATGATATGTTATGCCATTAAATAAGTCTTACTATGATAATTATCAAACCATTGGTTTCTAAAAAGTGTTTTGATTATATAATTATTTTTATTTAAAATTATAAGAATTTTGTGATGTTACATAATAAATTATGTTTCTAAATTTAATGATATTATGGGAAACCCAAGTATTTCCGATTTCATAGATTTAAAAAAAATTATTTTTATATGACTAATTTATTTAAGAAGATAGATTTATTTTGATGAATTTATGAACATAATTTCATATTTCATGAAATCATTCTATTATAGTTTTAATATCATTAGTATTTTTTTAAATTATTTTTCCATGGAGGAAATAGTATAGAGAAATTTTTTAGAGATGAAGTCAAATTTAAATGTTTGGTGAATCCATTTTATATTATAAAATTATATAAAAGTGTTAATTTATTATTGCTATCATATATCAATCAATAACTATATTGTAGATAATATTTCATGAACCATGAGTTATTCATTATTTGTTGTTTCAAATTTTAATTTATTATTTCTTCATCAAGTATAAATTTTGGAGTAAATATTTTATTTTTATTGTTGGATTTGGGTGTTGAGATAACCTATAAAAATAATAATATTTAACAAAAATATAATTATATGAACAAAAAAATATTGAAAATATCTAATTTTATAAATTGATATGAGTATCTAATCATATTTATGTCATAAAAACATGTAGGTTAATAAAAAACCTCACCATAATTCAAATTACCCCAGTAATATTAAGGAATAACAAAATTCAACGTCCTTATACACACATGTAATCAAAATAATCAACCTAGTAATGTTCTTGACCCATTGTTACTGTTACAATTTTAGGGGGTCATCTATGAACAAATAAATATATTAATAATTATAACTGTTAGAGGGAAATTAGTGATGGTACATTACTCAAAAAAAGTTTCTCCTTTCTAAATAGTAAACCAAAAAAAACATTCTACCCAAAAATATCATATTAAACAATATACTAAATACAATTTTCTAACATAATAATGAATAATAAATGTAGACTCTACCAAAATAATCTCAACATGGGTTAGAGATCATATAATTGAAGTGGGACATACAAAGTGTATTCTTACTCAATATGATTTTTGGATAGACCCATTCATATTATCATTTGTAAATTTTCACATCACAACGAATCATTGGAAAACATATATAATGAATTGAACAATTATAAATCATATAATACATTCAAAATAAATAAAAAATTAATTGTAATTAGAAGTGTAAAATCACAAAATATTATAACAGTTGATAACAAGAAAATTTAAAAATATGTTTTTCTTATTCGACAATTTTTTCTCCAACTCAAATTCATTACCATAGTTTTAATTCATTAAACCCTTTTTCATTCATCTAAAAAGGTACTAAACATTTATCGTTATTGAAAATTATCATTCAAAACCAGGTGACATTGACTAATTAATAAAAATATATCAATGGGTGATAAATAAAAAATTTATAGATAATTATAACATCAAATCATATCTAATAGTAAATTTAAATATGTATAAAACTGTATTCATAATAAAAAGGAATGATATTATTACTTTAATCTATTTAAAACTAAATTTATATTAATAAAATATTTATATCAAACATCCTAGGAATTTATAGGGGGTGACATCTTTATACATCTCATTAAGCATCTTGTGAAACATTACATAAAACTATAATATGCCCCTATATTCATGGTACTATCTATTTGTCTTCTATAATGGATATGATAGTATGATTAGTATTTGGAATAAAAATAGAATCAATAAAATTATTCCTTATTAACATATTTTGAAATTACTATATATTGGTTACCTATTAGCCTAAACAAATCAACCACATTCCATAAGCGTATTCCATGATCATCGAAGGCTGGCTACTATAACTGATGATCCAATTGATTCTGTTAGGAATTACCTTCTTAAATTTTGTTATAATCTTCATTAGTTTCATATTATATAGAAAATATTTAACTAATAATATATATCATATTTCTGAAACATGTAAATCCTATATATCAAAGGACCAATCAAACCATAATAAAAGAAAATTGGTGCCAAAATTGGAGACTGGATATCCAATATGAAAAGGTATATATGTATATATATGATCCTAGTAAAAATAGTATCACCAAAATAAAACCACACAAAAATGATACTAATAATAGTAAAATCTAATAGAACATGTTGATATAAAATTTGAAAAATCTAATAAATCTAGACACCCTCAATCCATTATTTGGTGGAGTATTTCTTTACTACTCAAACTCCATGATTGTATCTAAAACACTATAGATGAAATATTAAACTAAAAACTCATACTTATAACCAAAAAGGTAAAATATATACCCATAAATTGGAACATGTATGGTGTGAATATGATAACCCTATAGGCCTGAACAATACACTATAACTCCCAAAATAGAATAATCTGTTTAATACTTGTTAAAGTATATATTATATTTACACATATTTTAGTTTATCCATTAATATAATTGTCATGTGTAACATTTCATAAAACAACAATATTATAATTAATATAACAATATTATTCATGAATACAATAATGATAAAAGGATCTATACATTATTTAAGAGAATGATTCGTATCGATTATGTAATTTATATATCCTCATTTGAAGAAAGGAAGAAAATTAAACATATATAAAAAAATTATTTATTACGAGAAAAATTATTCTACTTAATAAAATTATCTTGAGGAGTTAATATATATACATAAACCAAACGACCTTTCATATGTTGGAAAAAATACATGTATATATATAGACACACACGAAGATGTAAATATATATATATAGAATAATCCATAATAATACATGATTCATAAATCCAAAATAGTATATTAGAGAAAATACTAATAAAAATATAGATAATTTATGGATGAAAACCAATAATTTCATGTTTAAAAGTAAAAAAAATTATAAAATTCCACGAAAAATTATAAATTATACAAACTAGTTTTTGAACGCATAATAATATGGGTCTATGTTTAATTTTAGTATATAAAAACAAAAATATTAGATAAAATATATCATTTCCATAATGAGGTATGATTTTATAAAACAAAACCCCAATTAGTCAAGGGAAATTATTGAAACAAGAATGAACTACTAAAGATAAATAGGCACTTATCAAAACCCAAAACAACATGAATCAATACATGATAATGAAATTCTCATGAATTCCTCCTAAACAAATTTTGTAAATCGATATGAATATTCCATATAAACAATATACAAGGGTTATCAAACTAATTCAAATAGTCTAAAAATTTCCAAACATAGTATACCAAAAATCAAATTGCACCTATTTCGTTATCAACTCAACAAGCTTCTTAAATCACTATGTTATTCCCTCATTTCCATTAGCTCTACATCATTAAAATTTATCTTTACTTTAATGGTTTATAATTAAATTAATTAAACATAAATATAATATCATTAATATATCTCACATAAAAAATCTATAAGGAATCTAACTAATAAGTATTAAAACTCAAGAGGAACCCCTGGAAGAAATGAGAAGGTACAATACCAAATGTTACAATAATATATCTAAAAATATCTATGAATAATTATTATAGAGTTCTAAAAAATGTTGAATGATACAGGTATAAACAAAAAATATAAGAGAAATTAAATATTTTAACATATATAGATAGACTTACTGAAAATTTAATACTATCATGGAAGGACATGTGATGTCACCCAAATGGATAACATTTTAGATTCCTCAAATAAGTGTTGTCAGATTACAGACACCTAATTGATATTGGTTTACATGAAAAGACACTACAATTATCAAGATTATCTTTTTAAAGAAAAAATTTAATTTAATATAAGTAGTATAAATTATTTATCACCTATTTATTAAACCCATTAATTATATCCAAACAAATGTAACCACTTTTCTTGTAGTTATGTATTATTTGTCTATTTATTACTTATTTTGGTTGTATAATGTAAGTAATGAATTATTATTTAATTCATAATTGAAAACCCTATGATATAATGAATAAAAATAACTTGAACACACATTATAATACTTTATTAAATATTTAATAATAAAAAATGTGTGGAATAAAAAATATAAGAAGTAATATGAGATTTATTATTTAAAAAAAAATTTAAATCAATATTCATATTTTTTTCAATTAAGTAGTTTATTAGAGGTTCTATACTTTATTTTTTATAATTTTATTCTTATAATTTAAAATAACCATTTATATGGTAACATCACAATGTTAGGATGGAGAAAATATAACATGAATAGTTAGGTATTCTTGGTAACAATTCTAAAATAAAAAAAGTCAAATATATATAGGAATTAACTTAATAAAACATTCTAATTAAATGATTTTAATATTTATTTGAACAATATTTTAAAATACAGAATATTTTTTTGGAATATATGAGGTGAAAAATAATTAAACCCTAAGGAGGGATGAGTTCACAAATAAATATAACCCATTGGTTATCTCTTCCTAATCCCACAACAAAAATAACTCCCTAGAAATTTTATGTAATGGTATATAAATAATTATAGAAAAATAATAAATATATATAATAAGAAAAAAATATTAAATAAAAAAATCAATGGATTACTCTGAATTGAATCTCAACACTCCATCATAAAAAATACATAATTTATATGACCTAAATATTCTTAAATTTTAAAAAAATAAATAAAATGAAAAGGTATATCCAATAAAGAACGGTTCATTATCAAAAAATAAAATAAATAGTGGTTGTAAGACAATTTATAACTTTAGAAAATATCTGATAAGAAATACATCTTATTTATTGTGTGTTTACAATGATCCATTGAAATAAAAGTTCAAAATTATAAATCCAGAAAAAAAAAATTATAAAAAAATGAAATGAAAATAGGGTAGTGGGAAAAAATAACATCACAAGATTTAGATTTATGAGACCTTCTTATAAAAGATTGATATATGGGGGGTCAATGGAGGAACAACTCAGGGAGAAGAGAGATATCCAATTTCATATTTTCATTGTTGACAATTAAAACTTAAAAGGGGTTAAAATACAGTGGGTAAAATTCAATTCATAATCATTTAAAAAATACATAATGGGGGACCTATTGGTAACTAGTATTCCTCTATCTAAAAAAAATTCCCCCACTAGAGACAACGATAAATGATTTTAAACATCCAAAGACACACTAGTGCATACACTACTTGGCTCATGAAGTATATTATGGGACTAAATTAGGTATCTAGTATGTTATAGATACAAATTCTATATATATATTTTTAAATGAACCAAAAAAATTTCATTTGTGTTCTCATTATTATCTCACCACCTTATATCCCTCATATTAGTATTTCTTTTAAAATCATGAATGATAAATTTTACAATAATAATCCTGATTTACAAATATTCTACTAAACACATCACTATAGTCGTTTCACCAAAAATGTAAATAATTTTTCTTACTAGTTACAATGAATTTCATTAAAATCAAAAAAATTTATTTACTTTCATTCAGGTAGTAAACAATTTGTCTCTTTCTCATTAACCTATTCCAATCTAGATGAAAAATTCTTTTTAATTTATTAATTTCAATAAAAAATGTATATCATAGTTTTCAATAGAAACTCCCAAAAATTGAACAAACGGTTATCTAATAAAATATAAACTGAATCTAAAAAAATAAATTAAAAAAATATTACCTTTCATAAATTACTACTATAATAATCACCTTGGTTTCAATTTTTTCTCTTCTATATTTTTGAAGATACTAGATTATTTATAAAAAAATTGACCAAAAAAAACTAAGTCTATAAATGAAACTATATAAATGACATGTGTTATGTAAAAAAAATAACCATTACATTAACACCTGAATCATGACTAATTTTATAATTTTTTAGTTTTATACAATAAATTAATCTAATAATTATTTTTTCAATAAACAACTTTTAATATTTTATAAAAAATAAATTGATATTTTTAAAAACATAATCATATTTTATAATATTTTTTATTTTAGTCTCACCATTGAAAAAAATAACCTTTTAAATCACAAATATTTTTTTAAATGGTTCAAATAATATAGTTAAAAAAATATTACATAACACCATACATTTAAGAGAAAACATTTAATATTAATGAAAATATAAATGTGAGCGAATAAAATTAATTAAGTCACCCTTATTAAATTACTCAAAAAAATTATAATCTTCTTAGTTTTAATTTATTAATTAACATTACTTAAATAAAATAATTTAATTTAACATATTCATGATCACTATGTGACACTATCAAAACGATACAATGAGAAAACTATAAAAAACTATCTAACAACTATTTCAGATGAATTCTTTCAAATTCCATTAGTTTTTATGTTACATACACATTTAAAATTTTCCCTCATTGTTAAAGTTCCTTAGTGGAACTCCTGAGAATCATGAGTAGCTTTAGTTTCCATCATAATTTTTAGTATTTGTTTTTTAACATTTATGTCATAAATAATTCAATATCTTTTCTAAAATTTCCAAGAAAACTATAAATAAATGATAACAATTTTAATGACCCTATTAAGATCTTATATTGACCTATGTTGGACATCAATGTCCTCTAGCGTATTCCAAAATACATAGTGGTAGGTGAATATCAAAGAGGGTATATAATATTTTTTAGGTAATGATTTATAGATATTTGGTTATAATTATTGGAAATATTATAGTGACATCATATGAGAATATTAGACAATGAATAATCAATATAACCTCCAGGTGCGTCTCTTGCAAGGGTCACAGGAAGGAAACTTCGGTTCACCTCTTATTTGAGAAAGAATGTGCGCCCAAGGTCTTTTCTTACTATGATTATTTCACTTCCTTTTCCAATATGGTTTTTTCTGATCAATACTTCCTTGAATGCTGGTTCTGTGGTTCGGGTTTGGGAGTGTGGAGAGGATTGCTCACACTACTCTGTTTCATAAAGATAGCCAGTGTTTGTGGAAGGTAGGGAAAAAATTGTTTCCGGAGGGGTTTTCCTCGATATGTCATTCCATCACCATATGTTCCAACAATTTTTTCATCGATCTGTTACGTGTCATGGGAAACGGGATGGAGGCCCCATCGTTGTATCACTTCAATCAATGGACCCTGTCTCTCACCCCTGCAGTAGATCCTCTATGGGAAATTGGGTATGCTGGAACCCCCATCTAGGGGATGTAATCTTAACTCTGATGGGTCTTATGCATCAGGGTTTATGCGTGGTAGGAGTGTTGTCCAATATGGTAATGGGCCAGGAATCCTAAACTTCTCCATCCAGTGGGGCCTAGGTTCATCCCTCCAGGAGGAGGTAATGTTCAGGTTAATGGGATTCATAGTATGAATCCAAATAATGTTATACATTATAGATCATGAAACAGACTCGATGGTCCTGGTCAATGCTTTATAGGGTCTTGGTTTCATCCTGTGGTAAATTGTGTACATGATCAAAAAATGTCACAACATAATTCATAGAAATCATAGAGTGATGCATACTATGAGGGATGTAAACAAAGTTGCTGACTACCGGGCCTCATTGTACACCCTCAGTTTTGAAAGCCTTTTCCTGCATAATCTGGACATTCTTAATCTGGTATGGTCAATATCATTAGAGGGGATTCCCTTGTCCACCACTACTTTAGATGCCCCCCCAAATCAACATGTTACCCTTCTCTCCCCTCCAACTTCCCATGCCCTTATTTTCATTATACCTCTCTCACCTTAAATAAATAATTACAAGATGACGATGGTAGTCCAATATGATAATATAAAATGAAAACTTCTATATATACCTAGGAAAAGTGAAGACTACCATCTAATTATAAAATTATATATAATTAAAACTGAAAATATTATTTCCAAGATGAACATGCTAATATTTCACACGTCACCTCATTTCAATTCCTGAAATAATTTCTCTATAACATACTAAATGTTTATAGACATGTCAATTTAATTTCTATTTATTCTAATTTAATAGTCTAAAACAAAAGAAACAATATTCAAAAAATAACCTATAGTATAAATCGTTGAATAATAATAGAAAACCATGATACAATAAAGGGGAACTATCCCTTCATTTTGTGAAACCAAAAAATCCAATGTGAATTGGTTGTATCATTTTTAGAAAAAAAGGAGATAAGGAAAAAGATATATATACTACATCATAACCTAGGAAGAATAATAATCCACATATTACATCCACTATATAAGGATATATAATTATATATTACATATTTTTAATAGAATAAAAAATATCATTTATGGGGAAATAGATGAATAAACACATAGAAACACAATGTTATATATATACATATATGTATAAAAATAGTAATCCATATCCATAGATAATAGTAACAATATATTACACTAGAAACAATATATGCACTACTGTACATACCTCATGGAGGGAAACCACTCTTAAATTGTGTAACAATCATAAAATTAAATTTTAAATATTTCCCCATTATATATTTCATATTCATTAAATTAACTAAAAAATAAATAATTTAAATTTAAATTTTGAATTGAAAATTAATATATGTGATTATGTGTTAATTTAAAGTTTCCTTTTGAAATATTAATAAATTATAAATTTTTATATACTAACCATTAAGAAATTTAATAGGTGTACCATTATGAGAAAATATATTTTTGATAGATTTTGTGATTCCTCAGATCTATGTTCACGATTCTGGTGGCATAAATACGTAATTTACATTCTCACATTTATTCGATCTATAAAATCACTTGTAAAAAATAATTAATGACAAAAATAAATAATTATTATATCAAATTTTTTGCATTTGAAGAATATTTTTTTAGAGTCATTGAAAACTAGGATACTTCATTAACAAATAATTCCCTTTGTTTTTTCATCATGTATATTTTTTTACTCTAATTAAGAAAATTTATAATCCATAATATAATTTAAACACTACTATAAATTATTCAAAATGTGCTACCATTATACACATATCGCATGTAATAAATATTTTTTTATTAGAGGGAAAAAGAAACATAATAAGGGGTGAGATCAAACAATCAGTAATATAAAAAATTCAATTGAAGAAATCATGGAATAAATATAGAAGGAATATTAAGGAATTAATATAAGAATAAAATGATGCTATTAAAATATTGAATCTAAAATAATTCTATATCCAAGAAAATTATTTAAAAAAGGATATCAATAACACTATTCTTATACTGATGGAATGCATAATGATGTACATTAAAACCCCTCTACCAAGCCTAAGTCCCTAGACATTTACTTATTTTTTATACCAAATTAAATAAATATTACTGAAAATGGATGGTATACCCACATTAAACAAACTATTTTTTTCTTATTGACACATCAAGGATATATATAATCCCATGACACACCCATCACCTTATTATGTCCAATTAATTTACTATTAGAGTCATCATGTATTTTATTACCATTCATCATGGAACACTCCCACTCAATAAAACATCATTATCTATATACTGAAAAATAATATAATAAAATAAATAGTCATCATTCATTAGTAGTCAATAATAAGTTACAATAACAATAATTTTATCAATTTCAATAAAATCGATAATATGATCACAATCCACCTATAGAATGATGTTGGTGTGTAAAACATTACATAGGACACATGTATACAATTTTTGGATTTTTAGTAACAATATACTATATACAAATACTTTTCCACAATAGAGTAACATTCCTTATATGTAAACATGTTCCAATATAAATTATGTAAAATTATTAACATGATATAGTGAAATGAGTATACTTTTAAGTCAACACTATAATATCATGATCACAATCCGTCCAAATAAAAATAAGTACTATTTCCAAATAACAGAACCTCAGTGTAATAAAGAAAATGTAACACCTCGATCCCAATTTTCCAGAGTCAGTGCATTATTTTATTACATTAGAATGATTATAAGGAATCATATCCTGAATAAATGATCAGTTTATAGGAATTGGAATACGATATTATATTCATGATACCCATAATACATTGGGAAAAAATATAACATTATATAAAATAAATTTCATCCATGAAATAGTACTCAAAATATTATTCTTCCTAACCTGGGGAAAAGAAATAGAAGAAAGGGTTGAGATTAGATGCTTGGTAAGGGTTAATAATATTGGGTAAATTATATATCATAATCATAAATAATCACACATATTGAATAACTAAAAGTAACCAAGCCGTTAAAAATAAACATGAGCATAATACGGAAGGAATAAAATATAAATAAATAATGAAGAAATAAAACATAACCATGGATATTCTACTAGTATAATAATCACATGAAATATCAAATACTATATTCATATCCAGATAATGCATAATACCAAACATCATAATCATACCATCAACACCTCCTTCCTAGATCATAAATAAATGTGTAAAAACCCAAACTAATTTGTCTAATGAGATATTTCGATGCATCGAGGGGCTATAGCGATCCCCGGCAGTCACACACTATATAAAATACATTCCACATATGAAAAGGGTGATACATAGACATCATAAACAATAATTATTAAATACTATTATACAAAATGAGAATAATGTTACTATAACCCATGAATGGAATAAAATTTAAACATCCCCAGTCAAAATGATCATAAACCCTTAAAAAAACTTTTTAGATTATTTCATAAAAAATAAAACTAAATGTATTAATATATTAAAAACTGTATGTTTACATATATATATATTATTTTAAATTATACCATTTAATGATTCACGTGGAAATAATCTTTTTATAATCTAATGTCTCACATACCAATTTGAAACATTCATATAATAATCATTTAGAATATGATGAGAATAAGTATACACTTGGTATGATATATAAAAGGGTAGTACATACACCACATGCATGGAATAAGTGGTGAAAAATAAATATATCTCATAAAAGTTAATGTGAGATGAGAAAAATCATTATTTACTTTGGAAACAAGAGATCATTTGGAAAAACATTTTTTTTGTCACCAAATTAGATATAAAATATATATATATATAAAATAAAATAAAAAGGAAGTAAATTGAAATTATATTTGATGCATAAATTATGTACAACAAAAGTGAAATAATGGGAATATAATTTTTAAGAATCGTTAAAAAGAAATCATTTTTGTGCAGTTTATGCGAAATATTATTGATTTTTTAAAAGTCGAAAGGTATGTTTGATTTCATAAAATGATAAAAGATCAAATAATTTTTTTCACGTTTATTTTTTTATTTTAATAAAATAATTATTGCAAAAAAAATTATATAGTACATTTTAAAATGGGTAATAATTCAGGAACTTCGATTTAATCGGGCTTGTTTATCCAGAAGAATCGATTAGGGTGCCATTTTAGAACATGTATATCCTCATCAGAGAAGTACTATAGGATCTAGATATATATGTTTCGAACATATAAATATAATTTAGTATAAATATAAAAAATAACTAAGCATTACATTTGAGTAATAGTAGATAAATAGTGACGTGGAAAAAAAACAAGAGTTCAGGTAGAATACCTTACCAGTTTGCAATCAATCATATAATATGACAAAAAATTAATAATCATAAAATGATACACTAAATAACATGAAATATAATATATGAATTATATGATACATCAATGGGTAGTATAAATAAAAAATACATAAGAAATAGTGGTGAATAAAGTATATCATACAAAAATGGAATTGAGATGAAAAAATCCTTCCTACTTTGTAATCAATTGAAATAAGAGTGTGATGAGAAACTAGTTACCTTTTCTCTGAATGTGTTTGACAGTTTAACTTAATTTCTGGATTAGTCATATTAAATCCATTTATTATTAAATTAATTAATTACCTTATCTAAAATTATTTGATTTATTATCAATTTATTTTTTTCATTTATGTCCTTTTTGATAGGTTATATGATTGAATTTGGTCGATATGAAGTGTTCATTTACTAGATTTTCATGATTAGTTCTCTTGATTATGAGTAATAGAGTTCATGTAAAGTGGGAATAATTAACTATAATTGGAATTAAATTTTATTAATGACAATCCATAATTTTAACTGGTTAAACAAATCATTTGGTCATATAGTATTAAGAATAATCATTAGATAACATGTTAATAATAATTGTTTTGTTCAATTTTATGGGTTTTCAATATAATGAAAAAGTTTAGTACTATAATTTAATATCATGTATATAAAATGTATAAAAAAATTAAATAATATATAATAAATATATTTTAAATTCTTCAACCATTATAATTGTTCCATGACCGGTATTGCAGGATAAATTGAAGAACAAAGTTCATCATCCATGAATGTTGTAAATCACCACCACCCAAACGATGATTTCATTTTTATAAAAAAAATAGAGAGTGTAATGATATTGATGATGGTTTCTCTATTAACATGAAATAATTACTGTATGTAAATCATACTGGATTTATCATTATCATTTGGACAAAGGAGTTGGGGAGACACTAATAAAAGAAAATAAATTGAAAATCAAATTAAAAGAAAAATGAAGTCGTTTTACCCCTTCAAATATCCTATTTGAGAACCTCCTTAAGTGAAGGGGTTTGAGTCTTTTGGAAATAATAAGAACTCATAAAATATGGGATATAATATTGATGAGTATTAGAGAAAAACATAAAAATGTTAATGGATTAGAGGAGTGGGGAGAAGAGGGAGTGAGGGGTGGGTTTTATGGTGGAGGAGACCTGTGATTTTTTAATATCTTATTCATTATTTTATTAATTTTCTCATGAAAATAAATAGTGTTGATTACTATGAAAAAATAGTATTAAGTGAATTTCAATGAGAATCATGTGTTCCTACATCAATGATGACTCAAGTAATAGTAAATTTACCTTCTAATGTATTTATACCGTAAATTACCATATTTTACTATTCAACAAAAATTCATGTATTTTAAAGAAATACAAAAAAAATAACCATAACCATTTTTCGACATGTATAATTAAAAATGGAGTCCATTTTCTCGATGTTATTTTCTAAATATGAAAAATGTAATTTTATATATAAAATAATGATTTAATTGAAAAAATACAGATTTTAATTTTAAAACTAATATGATAACTATATCATAAATTAACAAATGCCTCATAAAATTATAATAAAATAATAGGACAATAAAATATGTATTTAGGAATAAATTTTAATAAAATTAATTTTATTTTAAATCAATTTATTAATATAAAATTTTAATTAAATATTTATTACTCACAAAATTACCAATATTTAATTATTATTGTTTAAAATATTTACTCTTATTTATATGGTTCCTAAATATTATTTATAATTACATGGGTGCGGTTAATATTACTAAGGGAAATATTAATATTTCTAAGGGTATATTTCTATTCATTAGGTTGAATTTACTATTCACAAAAAAATTATGTTAATCCTATTAGACATTAAGAAACATACTTATTGCAATGTTGAATGTACAATATCAAAATTTCAAATTATATAAGTGGATAAATAATGTTTCATGGATAGGTTATAACTATGTTTTGTAAATAATTATAATAAGAAGGTGTTTTGTCATAGAGAATCAGTGTTTTGTGCATTACAACATATATTTATTTTTAAATTCCTGGGATGTTATATTCTCTAATTCGTAAATAAATTGCATCCCTGCAATTAGTAATTTCCTCCTAAAGATAATGGTTTAAACTTGAAAATTACATTTTTTAAAAACCCACATCGAAAATAAGGTGTATAAAATACCCTCTATATAAAAGGCGTAGGAAAATTCATAGGTTACAAAAAAACTACACATTTGAATGATGTAACAATAGTGTGAATTGAATGTATGTACATGAAAAAATAATCTAACCATCAGGTTCTGATGGAGAGTTATAGAGAACATGGTCATTAGAATGTTAACCGTTACAAAACTATAATCCTTATGAAAGGTTAAAAGATCATTTATTTCTCATAAAAAAATTACATGTATTACATTTTGTTGCAAAATCTTTTTCCCTACATTACAGGATTCTTTTACTATCTAGATAAGCACATGAGAAATCAATAATACTTTATTACCTTCCACGTCAAAATAAAAATATCATCCTTGTTTGTGTCCATCGATCAATATTTACTTCATTCCTTATGCCTAGTAATGAACGCTCAAGATGAATTTTTTACGCAGGAGAAATTTGAATTAACTTCTACGGATGAAGAATAAAAAAAAGTATAATTATATATTCCTCTTATCTTTATACCTTAACCGAATCCAAAATGGTTTGGGTAAGATAAGATTATCCCCAAAAAATAATAAACCTTTCTACGATGAAAATCAACATTAATCTCTAAAATTCAAATGTAATGCTCGATGTTCAACAAAGATCATTTTGAAAATTACTATATTTATAAAAACCATTTAGACAATAACCCCCAAATTATAATTTTTTGTTCATATAGTCATCCAAATGACGTTGATAACTATTAATCTCTTCTACTAAAGAATTTATTTCCACTATCACACAATCTCCATGATATTATATCCATTTCCATAAATATCCTGGATTACCATATGTCCACAATACCATCATATTTGTCTACAAAATAAAATTCAACATGTATTCCTCAAAATATAATGTTTACCAATGTCTTATAGGAATCCTAGAATTGCGAACGTCTTAACTTAACTAAAAAATCATTTTGAAATTACAAAGTTATCTATTTGATAAAAAAAAGTCCCTAAACACAAAATAATATTTATGTATTAGATTTTTTAACTAAAAAAGTATCCATGATATCCAGGACTTCACCCAAGATAGTGGTAGGCACTTCACCCTTATCGCCCTTAGATTGTGGGTTCAGACACCGTGACCATACTGAATACAGTGGTTTGTCACATGAAATGTGGGAGGTTGTTTTTATAAAACCATATATCTTACAAAATAAAAATGATTAACATCCTTGAAATAAGGTCAATTACTAAACAATCTTTTAATGGGAATTTTACATCCAACCTTAATAATAAAAAACATCATACATTTATTTCCACAGAGGTCTTTCCATGGTCTAGAGGTTTTCCAATAGAATAGGGCATTGACTCAGGTAATGCATAGGTCACATAAATTTATGGTAAATGAACACAAAGAGATTATTAGGACCAGTTTTATTATCTTCCATTGTACTCTTCATTTATCCTTGGAAATTATTTTATTTATGTCCTTCTTTCCCACAAATAAATAATTTATATATTTCTTTGAGACCCTTCCATGGGAGTCTCCTTCCAAATTTCATGAATGTAGGATGTCTAGCCTTCTTTTCTGTATGGTTACCACAACTGGAGATCTTAGAAAACTCTATTCTTCTCTTTATTGTTTTGTTAAGGTGTTGGTTAAGTTATATGTTGTTATTAATATTTTGGGATAACTGATTATCCATGAACATGTTATCTTTAACTCCTATCAATTTCCCATTTATTTTCCCATCACCACAAGATTTTTCATTATGTTAAATGTTAGCAAGAATTTTTCAGGATCCTTACATTAAATAAAACCCAAAATCATTGTGTGTAACAATAGTAATAGTGGAAAATTTTTATAATCATTATTATAATATCAGGGAAACTTTTTTTTCAACCTAAAACGCCATATGTTTAAGCTAGGTTATTCATTTACATTATATATTCAAATCCATAATAATTATTTTTAAAGAAAATTTTAATTATAATACGTATATCCCCCAATAGCGTTAAATGAGGTGCGTCGTTAGGCAATTTGTTGCACAATAGTTTACCCTGGGTCAAGATCGGAACACCATTCCAGATTTTTTACTTCTAGGCAATTCTATTCCAGAATGACATCAAATTTTAGTATCATGACATGAATTTTTCATCTATGAATATTCAAATAATCTATTCCTTTCCAAAATTCTAGGATGTTCTTTTATACTTATCATTAAAGTCCATATTAGTGTTTTGTTCACTAGTCTACATTTTTTAAATCTAGTTTTCCAAGGATTCTACTAAACATCATTTGATACAAACTATAACACCCCAAACCATGTTTCCTGATTCCTGTTTATTTCATTATTTAATTGGCATAATTACAAGGAATCAAATCCGGAATGACTGATCAATTTAGAAGACTTAGAAGACCATATTACATTCATGATACCCATAATAAATTGGGAAAATATATTATAACATGATATCAAATAAACTACATACAAGAAAGATAATTTAAAATTTTCTTCCTCATAAGCTAGGGAAAATAAACATAATAAAGGGGTGAGATTAGATACTGAGTAATGATAAATAATATAGTGGATGCATAAATAATAATTCATAGTGACTAACTAAAAGGACACATGCCATTAAAAATAAACTTCAGCATAATATGGGATGAATAAAAGATTAATAAATAATTACATAATAAAAAATAAACATAGATATTCTACCAGTTGAATAATCACATGGACTATCACATACTAGATTCATAATTAGAGAGTTTATAATTCCAAACATCATAATATTGTTGTCAAGGCCTCATTCCAAGACCATACATAAATAAGTAAAAACCCAAACTAGTTTCTCGCATGAGACCTATTGATGAATCAAGGGGTTATAGTGGGGCCCTCCAATCACTTACTACATCCAATAAATTCTTCATTTGAAAATGGTGATCCATAGACAACATAAACATTCATGTTGAAACACTAGTATACCAAATGTAGATACTTTAACTATAAACCATGAATGGTATCAAATTAGCACATCCACGGTCAAAATAATCATTAAACCTTCAAAAACATGTTGTATCTGATTTAATAAGTGATAAAACTTAATGGAGTTAAATATTGAAAAAAATATTTTGACATATATGAAGATAAATTTAAGTGATACCATTAAAATATTCCTAAGAAGATAATATTTAAACATTCCCAAGTTTCCCATACCAATTTGATAAATTAAAGTAATAATCCCTTAGTATATTAAGAGAATAAGGATAATATTGGTATGATATATCAAATGGGATTACGTATACAACATTTAAGGAATAAGTGGTGAACAAGGAATATGGCTCATAAAAGTTAATCTGAGATGAGAAAAATATTTTTTTACTTTCGATAGAATTGTTATTTTGGAAAATTGTTTATATTTTTCATTAAATTAGATTAAAAACATGTATATAAAAGAAAATAAAATGTATTTACATTGAAATTATATTTTAGGAATAAATGATGTCCCACTAATGTGAAAAAATCTAAACAGTGTTATTATTAAACATTATAAATAAAACATTTTAGTGATCTTTAATAGAAATATTAAATAGATTTTAACGCAGAACGGCATGTTTGATTTCCCAAACCAAAAATCATAAATGATATTATTTTCATGGTAAAATTTGTGAATTCCTAAAAATAATAATGGCTTTAAAAGAAATTATATAGTGAAATTGAAAATTGGTAAGAATTTGGGAAGTTCCCTTTAATCCAGTTTCTTTATCATGAATTATTCAGAAGAGAACCATTTTAAAACATATGTGTGATTATAAAAAAAGTATGATATGATTTAAATATATTATTTTGGTATATATACACAAAATTTAGTAGAAATATACTAAAATAAATAAGAATTTCATTTGAGTAATGGTATAGAAAGAGTGGCCTGTTGAGAAAACTAGGGTTAACATAGAATCTCGTACTAATTTGTAATCAATCAAATCATTTGAAACAAAATTTATAGTCATAAAATGAAAAAATTAAGTAAATTTTAAATAAATATATTCATGATATTATACATGAATGTGAGGTATTAATACACCATACAAAAGAATTAGTGGTGAATAAGGAATATCTCACAAAAATTGAAGCGAGAATTGAAAATCCTTACTACATTGTAATCAATTGAATCAGATATACAAATATTAATAACCATTAAGTGAATAATTTAATAAAACTAATTTTAAGAAATTTGTTATATTATATATAATATTTTATTATACATACCCAAAATTCAAGATAATAGTGGCCAATAATGGAAATCTCACAGAAATAAATGTCAGATGAGAAACCCCTTACCTTATGCCTGAATTTGTTCTGGACTTGATCTTAATGTCAAGGGTAATAAAATTAAATCCATTAATTAATTAAATAAAAACCTTATCTACATTTATTTTATTCATAATTTTTTATTTTCTTTTTTTATGTCGTTTTTTATGTTATAATATTGAATTCCACCTTTCCGGAGTGATCGTTTACTTGATTTTCATAATAGGTTCGCTTGACTATGTGTAATGATAATCATGTAAAATTGGTATAAACCTCTAGGATTATAATTAAATGTTATTAATGATATTAAATAAGTGTTACGTTTCATACATATGATTTGGTTATATGATATGAGGATGAACCATTAGCTAAGAAGTTACTGATAATCGTTTAACATGATTTTAGCGGTGTTTCGATTACAACGAACTAGGTTTTTTTAATTACTAAATTTCAAATATATATAATGGGTCCAAAACATTATATAATATATAATTAATATTTTATAATCTTTTTCAACCATATAAATGGTTTCATGACCAGCATTGAGGTAGAAATTGATGAATGAATGTTCATCTTCCATGAAGGTGGTAAACCATCACCTCCCTGATGATGATTTCATTTTTAAAACAACAGGGAGAGAGTAAAATCATTGATTATGGTTATTGAAATAACATTATATAATTACAGTATAAAAATGATACTAGATTTATCATGATCATTTGTATGGAGGATTTGAGGAGAAGATAAGTAAAGAAAATAAATTGAAATGAAATTAAAAGGAAAAGGAAGAGGTTTACCTCTTGAAATATCCACTATGAGATCCTCCTTAAGGGATGTAGTTTTGGTATTTTTGATCGAATAATACATCCTAGAGATGGGTAGAGGAAAGGTAAAAACATTTTAAAGAAAATCTTAGAAGCTTCAAGGATTAGAATAGTGAGGAGAAGAGGGAGATATGGGTGGGTTTTATAGTGGAGGAGAGGGGTGATTTTTTAATATCTTATTCATTATATTATTATTTTTCTCAAGACAAGAAATTGTTTTTATTATTGTTACAAAAAATAGTAATAAGGGAATTTTAATTCTAAGAAAGTATTCTAACATTAGAGATGACTCAATAAATACTGTATTTGCCCTCTAAAGTATTTATAGTGTAAATTACAGTATTATACTATTCACAAAATTGATGTATTTTCAAAAAATCCCAAACCATCACCATAATAATTTTCAAACATGTAGAAATAAAAAATTGACATAATTTTATCAGGATTATTTTTTAAATATGTGAAATTTAATTTTTATATAAAATCATTATTTACTTGAAAAAATAATGTTTTTAATTTTAAAACCGATATTATTACACTTTTATACATTCCAAAATGACTAATAAAATTATCCTAAAATCAAATGAAAACAACATTTTTATTTAGGAATACATTTTCGGAAAATAAATTTTATTTTAAATTAATTTATTATTCTATAATTGAAAATACATATTTATTACTCACAAAAAAACCAAAACGTAAATATTAATTGTTTAAATATTCACTCTCAATTATAAGGTGGAACTTTTTATAAATACATATGTAAGTTTAATAGTAATAAGGGTTATATTACTATTCATAAGTGTACAATACTACTCATAAGTGTCAATTTTACTATTCACCAAAATTTATGTTTATTATATTAAACTACAAAAAACATACGGATCACAATGTTGTATATCCGTTTTTTTGAAATTCAAATTACAAAAGTGGAATAATTATGTTTCATGGATAGGTTATAAAAATATAGTATAAATAATTATAATGAAAAAGCCTTTTTTCTAAGAGACTATGTGTTGTATGCATTTCACGCAATATTTATTTTTAAATTCTTGGGTTGTAATAGAACATATAAAATTATGTAGATATAAATTAAAAACACCCTTAAAAGAAATGTTTGAGTGGCAACACATGATTCAAATTATAAAATACAGTGTGTTAAATACAAAAAATTATAACATAAATCCATCTTTAAAGATAAAACTCTTAATAATAAA
This sequence comes from Viscum album, assembly GCA_963277665.1. Taxonomy (NCBI): domain Eukaryota; kingdom Viridiplantae; phylum Streptophyta; class Magnoliopsida; order Santalales; family Viscaceae; genus Viscum; species Viscum album. The sequence continues at coordinate 644,074,611 of OY728160.1, forward strand.
TCCATTTTATAATGATAAGGGATATGAAAGAAAAAACAGAAAGTGCTTTTGAAATTCATTTTTATCATTGATGAAACATAAAAATTTACACATTACTTTCAAATTTATCTTCTAAAAATGTGGTGTGAAATCCATTGAAAATAGTAACTTTTTGAAAAAATAATTAATAATCATGAGCTTAAATGTAATAATTTTTTCTTTAATGAAATTTTGTGAGGAAGAAAATGGATGTGAAGGTAAAATAAAAAAATAACTTTTAAATATTTCCTAAAATACTAAGTTCAAGACACATATTGTAAAAGAATTAAGAAAAAATAAATTTTATTTAAACATTTTTATGAAAAATAAAATTATAAAATTATATAAATATTAAACTTTAAGAACCCCAACATTGAAGAAAAATGTTCTTAATAAAACAATTTAACTCAATAAAGAGGATTTTAGTTATGAATAATCCTTACTACGGTGGAATCAAATTTATTTGTGACCCCTTGAATAAGAAAACATGATTTAGCTCATAAATACCATGAAATAAAAAGAGTACGATAAAAAATATCAATGGAGAATAAGAAAAACATAAATGGAAAACATGATTCATAACATGTAGCATGTCTCATAAAATCATAATTGAGATAAAAAAACTCTTCCATATTGGGTAACACTTTAATCAATACCCAATAAAAGATATGGATTGTAAGTGAAAATAAAATTCCATGATGATATTATAATTCATTATAAAATATTTCAAATTGGTTGTATATAAACATCCAAAATAAAATATTGTTTATAAAACCAAATATGTCTCAAAGAGAGAAATTTGGGGGAAAACTCTTATCTCGGTATTGATACTTCCAAAAAATGCACCAAATATATTGAATAATTAAATTAAGTTCATTAAATAAAAACCGAAGAAAATATTTCACAACTACAACAAATTTTACTTCTAATTTATTCTCATTAGACACAAACACCCACAAACATATATATATATATTATATTTTGTCCTTACATTTTCTAAACACCATGTGCATTTAATTTTTATTACGAGGAACTTATTTCAAAAATGCAATGTCAAAATTTAATATCTTCCCCTCCTTAAAAATTCATGCATTATCATGATATGTTTTTTCGTGGACTATTAAAATGAAATCGGTGATGATCACATTTCATTTATTCTTATTGAAATATATTTATTTTATTAATTAAAATGTTAAAAGTGGATATAACCATACAGGAAAAAAATATTTATTTATTTATATCATAATATATTGATAAATAACGTCTCATATTTATACAAGATATAAATGGTAACTATTATTTAAGTAGGTGGTTAAACTGTCAAACACTTAAACATACTAATATAACTAGGTGATTGTGGGATTTTTCACTATTAATATCATTAATCTAGAATAATTATTATCCCCTAAAAATTCTATAATGTTGATATACTATATATATAAATAATATAAATATCTATAAATTTTCTAAATTAATTACTTTGTAATAAGTGATCATCTTCCCCTTATATTTCTTATTTTAAACAATTGAATAAATGATAATCATTTAATGGATATACAATTAATATGTTCTCAATTTTGTTTCTACCATAACCAAAATGATATCATAATATAATATTTATATATTAATCCATTATAGGAATCATAAATTATTGGTTATGATTAAAACTAAATTGTGTTTCTTGTGGTGGTGGTAGTTCGTACATACGCAAAGAAATAAATTATATTTTAATGGATGGGATAAATGAGAAGATAATGACAAAAACCATAGTGTTGAAGAGTTGTTTTATATAAATGAAAATAATATAATTATATTATTTTTTCTAAACTAAATTTTAATAACGATAGAAAAATATGAAAAGCTAAGTATCATATAATACTCATGTCCTATATTTTTTATTTTATTATAGTTATCCTTGTAAATGAATGTGTTATTCAAATTATTGTTGTCCAAAAACTTTTAAACAAGTGAGGGGGTTATCAGAGTAGTAATGTTGTATTTTTTAATGATAAATTTAATGGGAAGGTGGGTATTGATGTGGGATAAGTGTTTCATGTTTTTAATCAAATATAGGGGATCTTCTAGAAGTACATTTTTCATTTTTAAATATGTTTTATTATTATTATATTGTAAATGGATCCATGATAAAAATAGGACGATGGAAAATGTGTGTGTTTGTTGAAAATAAACCTAATTACTGATTTTAGAAAAACCATGATTTTTATGACATTTTCATTAATATTTTTTAACTTTACACAAACATAAAGTTTTCCATGATAAATTTTTTAAAATAGAAATTATTAATAATGAAAAAATTATCAAGGAAAATTTTACCAACTATAATCTTATCATGGTAATATTTAAAAATAATTTTCAAAAATAAAATTTTCCAGGTTCTAAAATTTTTATTTTAATATTATTGCACATAACAGGAAAATAAAATTTCATAAATATTGATTTTAAGTATAAATTATATGTTTCATCCATAGTTATTAAAAATATCAGTTAACATGATTTATTTGGTATATTTTAAATCAAATTAATGTTATGATCATTCTTTTAATTGGAATACTAAATCCCACAATAAAATTATTCGATTCAAGGAAAAGGATGAATGTAATATTTTGATTAATATAACCTTATAATTTAGTTCTAGAAATTTTGGACATTGGATTTATAAAATAATTTACTATATTAAAATTCATAATTTTATTCCTATAATTTATATTATGTTTCTTTTATGGTTTTAATATATTTAGGATATTCCGACATAATAATAAAAGCATAAAAATAAAAATTTTCACAAGAAAACATATTTTTTGACTAAAAAAAATATTTTTGGAAATAATTAAAAAATTCATATTAATATATTGTTATTATTATGAATAAAATTATTATTTCTATATTGAAAAATTAAACTGCTAAATTTTATAAATTCAAAATAATAAATTATAATGAATAAATATTTTTATTTGGAAATGGTTTTTCAAATATAAACTATTGTTTTTATTATTTAATATCATTTACCAACTAAATTAGTGTTATATAAATAATAAAAATAAACTAATTTAACTTAATTAATCATATGGTTCTCAAAATATATATTCACAAAACATAAATAGATTTTTTTAGAAGATAAAATTTCCAATGATGAAGTGTTATTATTATTCTATTTATGAAAACTAATTGCTTTTCATTGATATTAAACATAGCCATTATTCAATATATATATATATATGATAAATAGGTTACTCATATTCCTTCAATGTAATTCATCGTCTAGGTTTGAACTATCATTTTTAAATATTTACAATTTTCCTAAATATATCATAGTTTCTTTTATGTTCACCATTACATGCATATCATGATATCGAATGCATTGATTTGTTTATTAGTAATCATTTTTTATGATATTGGGTTGTTAAATGTTGAATATTGTTTTAAAATTAAAATAAATTAATAATAATAATAAAATATGAGTAATTATCTAAAATGAAAAATATCATCTATAAAAATATTTATTTAAATTGAGTGAAATATTTAAACTCAATGGGTGAGAATAAAACCAATCATTAATCCTAATATTAAATTTTTTCAAAATAAAGTTACAATTTTTTATGTTTAATGAAAACACATGTGAACTAAAAATATTTTTGCGGAGTCCAAACCATATATAAAAACCTTTATGAAAATTTTCCATATTGAAATAATACCTTCCCGAGATACACTAAGAGATATAAAAATTGAAATATAAAATATGTGGGGTATATCAGTGAATCAAGAAACCTTGAAATGATGCATAGGTAGTGGCCTCTCAGGATCAAAACCCTCTTTGATCTAGCACCTCAAACCCTCATAACACAATGAGTATGTCAAGCCACTTGATACTGAGTCTACTGCATGTTATACCACCAATGTCTTCATTATATCACCATAATTAGCCCTAACCCAACGAATGAACCTACACTAATAAAGCTTACCAAACCATTCTGTCACCAAAAACATCTAAAATAGCTAGAATGGACAAAACATAAAACTGAATTTTATCATTCTCAATAAGTAAATGTTCTAAAAATAATCATTTAATTATATTTAATAATCTATTTTTTTGAAAAAAAATCAATTTAATTATTGAATTTATGAAGAAACTTTTCCTTTTGTTTGGGTAACATATATTTTTTAATGGAAACATAATGGAAGTGTGGTATTTCCTTTATCTGTGTATGGTTAAAGATACATTTCTATGGGATAGTTTCGGTATGACTGAGCTTTAAGGGTAATATTTTGAATGCATGAGAGATTTAAGTGTCAAAATGATACATTAAATGGTAGAAAATAGTTTATATAGGTTGCATAAGGGTAACACATGTGTTATGAAAGGTTATAAAGAAGTCTCATAAGAGTTTAACTGCGTGTCTAATTGTTTCATAAGTGTATCCTATGGATTGTGTGATGGTAAAAATTAGCAACGTAATAGTATCCCTATGTTTTTAATGGTTATATAAGGATAACTTATGTGCTATGATAGGTTTACACTATGTTTTCAATTGATATTTAAGGGTTGAATCAATTTTACTAAGGGTAACTACTAATTTCTAAATAATGTGTAGCTGGAGACTTGGAGATGTGTAAGGATAATTTAGGGATGTGGACTATGTATTGGTAAATCTTCTTACCTTGATGTGACAAATTTTGAGTCAATAAGGATTCCTTATGAATTTTCCAATACTTTGTGATTTGAAAATCATAAACCCTTTATCGTAAGGAAAATTATTTTTCCCTAAGGATTATTTTTATAAGGAAAATTTCTTTTCTCTAAGGAAATTTTTATCATTACTGTTTTTTTCATTATCTAATTTTATAATCTCTATAAATAAAACTCATTTTATTACTAAGTATAAAATTAGAATTCATATGTAAAACATTGGAATAATTTTATTATTTGGAAATAGAGTGTCATGTTTTCAAATTATGAATTCTATGAAATTAAAATTCTAAATTCTCTAAAATTCATACTCAGAATTCTTTGATATTTAGACTCTTAATTCTATGAAATTCAGATTCCAAATTCTCTAAAATTCAGATTCTGAATTATTCATAATTCAAACTGAAAATTACTTATAATTATAACTTTGGATTCTTCAGAATTCAGACTCCGAATTCCTTAAAATTTAGACTGCAAATTCCATAGAATTCAGACTCAAAATTCTTCAGAATTTCGTCTCCAAATATCTTAGAATTTCGACTCCGAATAATTAAGAATTCCGACTCTAAATTCGTCATAATTTATACTTTGAAATCTTCATAATTCACACTCTAAATTAATCCTAATTTGGATACTGAATTCCTCAAAATTTAAACTCCAAATTATTCATAATTCACACTCTGAATTCCTCATAATTCCAACGTTGAATTCCTCGGAATTTAGACTCATAATTCACTAGAATTTTGACACCAAATTTTTTTGAATTCAGACCCCGATTTCTTCAGAATTCAAACGCTTAATTCCCCATAATTCTGATTCCTAATTCCACAGAATTCAGACTCCTAATTCATTTGAATTCAGACTCCAGAATCTATCAAATTTAGATCCTATATTCCTTGTAAAATATAAACCGAATATCCATGACTTATAATGTCTAAATTTTTATTTTTTTAGAGTCCAAATTATATTTTACCATAGACTCTAAAAAATATTTTTAGTTATGTATATTCATTTTTTCCTTACACATGATATTTTTATGAAATGATATTGTGCAATCTGTTTCTAAATAACCGTTGGTTGATTGACACATCTACAGGTCCCTCCAAGATTCATGAAAAAATATGACCATTTCAGGAGGGATCTGACCAGAAGAGTTATGTCTAAAAATATGAACTCATTTGACCGTTCTCCAAATGATCTATTGATCGACCTAGAGATTACATGATTTGAAGTGATTTCTAGAGAGAGAATGACTCTCATTCTTTGTGTGTTCTGGACATCTGGTTCATCTTGCTTCAAGCGAGTCTGATTGTTGTTTAGTACAATTGTGGGCTTTTGTGATAGGAAGACAATGGTTCCACATAACTCATTGTTCTAGAACATATAGGGATAGGAAGACAGGGGTTCCAACTACCTTAATGTTCGAGGGATTCCAGGGATATCAAGTCAAACTCTGATATTCCTATCAAGGGCTTATCCTGGTGTGTGTAAGACATAATTTCACGAAAGTATAAATTAAGGGACCTTTATCCAAGGTTTTTGGATAACCTACTCATTGGGTTAAAAAAAATTACTTGTTACTTGTTTTTCTTTCTAGTTTTATTTCCACTACATTTCGATAGAGAAATAAATTATAACTTTCTTATATTTTCATTGGGAATTTATTAACTCTGATAATAGAGATTATATACTATTTAAGGTATAATATTTCCCTAATTAATCATTTCATAAGGTTCTATTCTGGAACCATATTTACGGAACCTAAGAAAATTTAGTTCATAGTTAATAACTAAAATAGGGTTTATGAATTTACATTGTTCAACATTGATAAACATAATTTTCTTTATGGCTAAAAACAAATGTTTTTAAACATACAATTCACCCCCTTGTAATTGAGCATCTACACACTCTATTTAAATCATATAATTGGTATCATATGAGGTCTCTGAAATTTTTATTCTCACATATAAGTTTTCTTGCTGAAGTATTCCATGTTATAAATTTTCGTGCTTAACTTTTGTTGCTCATGTTTTTCATAGATATTTTTATCTTGGTTTATAACTTTTTCTATTAACAAGTTTTTATGGAAAAGACATTTTCTTATAGAATGGAATTTATGAACATTGGTTGAATTGATAAAATAAATCCAACTAGACCAACTATTTTTGATGGTAATGATTATGAGTACTAGAGAGATTGAATTAATACTTTTGTCAGCAATACTGGAGTATTCAATTTTGTAATGCTTTCCATAGATTACAATATTCATTAAAAGGATGTCAAAACCATAACCAATCAAGAAAAATCAGAATATCAACTAAATTACAAGGTATGCAATACTCTATTGTGTTCCATGACTAGTAATATATATAGTAAAATTTCTTTTTGAGAATATTGTAACTGCATCTATAAAAAAAATGAGGATACTCATTTTTGGACTTCAAAAGTGATAGAGACTAGAATAGCTATGTCGAGAGATGAATATCATGGATTTCTATTTTTCTATAGAAAAACAGTTTTCAAAGTACAAAAAATATTTATAACCATTTCCCACAGTCTACAATCTGTGGGTGATGAAGGTATCAATGATAAAACTCTTGACAAAAATCTAATTGATATGATGCGAAATGAGTGGAAATATAAAAGAACAACTATTAATGAAAATATGAATGTATCTCAAATTTCTCTTGATGAGATTTTTGGAACTATTCTTCAACATGATACAAGAATTAAAAGATAGGTTGATGTGAATAATAAGAAGAATGGAAATGGAATTGTAGAATTTACTACTAATAAAGTCATGGCACTAGAAATGGTTACAATATCCAAGTCTAAGAAAGTCAATATTATATTTGAGTGTAGTGAAAGTTAACATTCTAAGAATGAATTTTCTAATCTTGCTCAATGAATAAAAAAGGTATTGGGAAATAAATATTTTCAGTACTGATATAATAAGAACGAAAGAATGGAAAATAAAGATTCAAAATTCAAATGATATGATTGGAAAAGGGATGGACACATTAGGACAGACTGTCCCTTGATTAAAAGAATAGACTGGAAGGAAAAGCATTTTGAAATAAATAGAACGATGTATTACATATCTAAGGAAACAAAAGTATTGAAGGATAATGATATATGGAGTGCTAGTGGTGGTGACTCATCTGATGAATCCTCGGAGTATAAATATTTTGGACTGAAGAATATTGGTCTTATATATCATGTACCTACTGAAAATCATAGTCTTATGGATAAGGTATACAATGCCTAATCCTTAAAAAATTTGTCTTTAAATGAAAATTTTCCTAATGAAGAATATTATGAATCATCAGATGATAAATCTTATTCTTTGGAATATAATACCTTACATTCATTTTAATAAGTTTCTAGATTTTCTACACTTCTTTAGAATGATAATTTTATGATCAAAAATAAGGTAGAGAAAGAAAATTATAGAATTTAAGTTATAACAAATGAAGTATATGATCTTTCTAAATATCTTGATCAGAAAATATTTTATCTTGAAAGTATGTCTAAAAATCATATGGAAGTTAATTCTGAGAAGGATAAACTTTTTATGGATCTTGAAGATGTCATTTATAAGAAAAATATGTTAGAGGAAAATTCTAGTTCTAGAACTAATAACCTTGAAGATAAAAACATGGTTATTAAACTAACTTAAAAAATATTTTTCTTAAGAAAATGCATATCAAATTTTAACTCGAGTAAAGAAAACTTTGACAAGATTTATTCTTAAATACAACATTTAAGGATCATTCTAGATATGGTTATACTTATTCAAAACAAATTTTTAGTGATAATTATCTTGTTCTACAATGTGATCCATTTTATACTAAATGTCAGTGTGGTAGAAATTTGGAGAAGAATTATTCTGTAAACAAAACCCAATATTTAGGTTTTCAAAAAGAATATTTTTCTATGAAAATGTGGATTCCGAAAAATTTTCCTTTCTAAAATTTCTAGATCTAATAATTTTTGTATTCCTAAAGTCTAACTCTTTTATTCTTAGGAAAATAATGAATGTACCAACAACAATATATGTTACATGGATAGTAGATGTTCCCATCATATGACTGGTACCAAAAACCTCTTTGAAAATATTTTCATCACAAAAAGTAGAAATGTGACTTTTAGAGATAATGATTAGATAGAAATTTTGGAAAAGGTAACATTGTTATTTTTTAAAAATCATTGATTTCAAATGTTTTATTTGTTATGGGTCTTAAGAACAACCTGATAAGAATATGTCATTTTTGTGATTAATGTTACCTTGTGAATTTAAGGAATGAGAAATTCTTAGTACACAATTCTAAGGATGAGTTTATTATTTCTTCCCATAGGCAAGAGAATGTATACACACTAAACATAGATGAACTTAGTATCCAATATCTATATTTCCATAGTGCAATGGAAGATAGATCTTGGTTATGACATAGAAGGTTAGGACATAATAACATTAAGAATCTATAAAAACTCTTAATTAAAAGAGCTATTTTAGATCTAACAGAGCATAGATATGATTCTTCAAAAGTTTTTGATCATTGTTAATATGGAAAGCAACCTAAATCATTTGTTAAATTAATTTTTGAAATCTAAAATTTTGATGTCTTATAGTTATTGCATGTTGATCATTTTGGACCAACATAAAATGGAAGCATTGGAGGCAAATATTACGTGTTTGTCTTAGTTTATTATTAAAATACATTTACATGTGTCTATATTTTAGAAAATAAATCTAATGATTTTTTTATTCCAAAACTTTTAGAGCCCATGTTAAAAATGAAAAAAACCTTTCTTTGATAACTGTTCATTGTGATCAGGGAGGAAAATTTCAAAATTCAGATTTTAAAACTTTTTGTAGTAAAAAGGCATTAGTCATTACTTATCAGCATCAAGAATTCCTCAACAGAATATTTATATTGAAAGAAGAAATATAATTCTTCAATAAATAAGTAGAAATATGTTGAGTGAATATTATATTTCTAGACACTTTTGGGTTGGATTTGTATGATATTCTTGTTATACTATAAATATAATTTTAATCAGACCTTTTCTTATCAAAACACCTTATGAATTATGCAATGGTAGAAAACATATACTTTAATACTTAGAAGTATTTGTTTTCAATGTATTAATCTAAAAAACTGAAGACAAATTGCATAATTTTTCACCCAAATTTGATGTAGGAATTTTCCTAGGCTACTCTACTAATTCTAAGGATTATATGGTTTTTAATAAAAATACGTTTACTACTGAAGAAATAGTGCATGTTAAATCTGATAAGACTAATCCTTTGGTTTTTAAGAAACCCCAACCAACATCATCAGATGTTTTTGAAAAAACCAATTATCACCTATTAATAAAATATTCTTCCAATAAGGAAAATTCTCAAGAAAATATTTCTAAAGTATTTACCCCATAACATTTTATACCATATGTTGAGGAAAACGTTTTAAAAAACCCAAATAAATTTTTTCTTATGAATCATCGCAGTCATAGTATCATAAGTGATGTAAATAAACATGTAAGTACTAGAGGTTTCTTATGAAATTAAGTATAAAGTTTAGAACTTCTTTCCCAATTAGAACCAAAAATCACTGGTGAAGCATTAGGTGATGATGATTGGATTAAATCTATGCAAGATGAGCTAATTTAATTCGAAATGAACAAAGTACGGACCTTGGTTGAAAGACCCATGGAAACTTTTGTAATTTGAGTAATGTGGGTCTTAGGAAATAATTGTGATGAAAATGGAATCATAGTAAGAAATAAATCTAGATTAGTTTCTAAAGGTAATAATAAAAAAGAAGAAATAGAATTGAAAAAATATACGCTAATGTATCTAGACTTGAATTTATTTGCATTCTACTTACCTTTGTATCATTCTTTAATTATAAACTTTTTCAAATGGATGTAAAGGGTGATTTTTCTAAATGGATATGTTCAATAGGATGTTTACGTGGAACAACATCTTGGTTTTGAAGACACAAAATATCTTGAACATGTTTTTAAAATTACCAATTCTCTATATGGACTTAAACAAGATCTTAGAGCCTAGTATGATAGACATACATGATTTTTGTTTCAAAATAATTATGTTAAGGGAACTGCTGATCCAAATCTTTTTATAAAGAATGATAAAAAAAATGTTTTCTATTATTTAAATTTATGTTGATGATATTTTATTTGGATCAACTCAGCAATATTTAACTGATTCATTTATGAATCCAATGAAATATGAGTTTGAAATGAGTATAATGGGTGAGTTAACATTTTTCCAAGGTTTTCAAATTTCTCAAAAACCAGAAGAAACTTTTATATAACAAATAATTATAGTAAGTATCTTCTAAAAAAGTATGGATATGAAAGCACTCAAAGTATAAGTACTCCAATTGGTACCTCAAATTCTCTTGATATTGATGAAGCTGTGAACTAGTAGGACTAACATCATTTAGAGGTATGATAGGAAGCTTACTATATTTGACAGATAGTTGTCCATAATTTATGTTTTCAGAATTATTATGAGAAATATAACAATCTAATTCAATTTAATATCATTTAACAGTTTTGAGATGAATTTTTTTATATTTAGTGGAAACCATAGACTTAGGAATTTCATATACTTATGGAAAATAGTTTTTTTTAAAAATATTTTGGATGCTGATTTTTGTGGATGTAGAATGGGTAGGAAAACTATATCCAGAACTTTTCATTTCATAAGAGATTAATTAGTTTCTTGGTCATGTAAGAAGAAACACTTAGTATCGCTCTTTATTTCTAATGTTAAATGTGTAGTTGTTGGAAGTTGTTGTGCTCAAGTGTTGTGGATGCAACACATTCTCACAAACTGGTATTAATTTTACCAAAACATATATATTGTGTGATAATACTAGTTATGTTTCCCTAGGAAAAATCCCTACACATCACCCCTATGTAAAACACATATATATAAGGATCCACATTCTTTGAGATCACACACTTAAAGAAGATATCATTCTTTAATTTATCAGAATGCTAGTTCAACTTGATGATATTTACACAAAATCATTACCCTTCTATAGATTTCAATACACAAAACAAAATTTAGGAATAATAATTGTAAGGTAATTTTCCATATTGAATTTTTGTTGAACCAATCTCCTTACATTAAGAAACTTTTATTCATAGGGTGGGTAAATTTTCAATCTTAATAAAAAAATTTCATAATCAAAACTTTTTCTCAATCAAAATTTTTAATAATAAATTTATTTTAAATATTTTCCAGAACTCAAATTACAGAGCTAAATTTTTTTTCTCTTCACAAATATTTACTTAAAAATTTTCGGATTCCAAAATTTTACTTCCATTATAATGTTTTCCAAAACCAAAAATCTTCAAAAAAATATCGTCATTATTGACAATTTTACTTGCGATTTGAATGGTATACTTCCTTACATAAATTGTCGTAATTGAATTTTTTACTTTCAGTATTTTTTTCAGGTTTTAAGAACATGATTCAGATTCACTATCCATAAATTGGATTTTTTACATTAAATACCCTCAATAGATCAGATCATGCTTGTTTCAACCGTTGGATCAACTCATGAATATGATCTGTCACTTTTATGCCTATATAACAGCCCCCTATTTTTTGTCCCACATCTGTTTTCAAGGCTTTGTGTGCCGAATCTCGGCCTCTATTAAAAAGATTCATTCCGTTTTTTCTAGTTTTTCATAACTACAGATGTCATTGGAATGATATCCTTAGGTGAAAATATCTTCATCTAATGAAACTTCAGAGTGGAAAATATATAGTGGAAGGTTAGTAGATTCTAAATTCTTTTCTAAGTATGGTTCCCTCATTAAAAAAAATACTAAGATGAATGGATTGGAAAGCATGTGCGTAGCCAAAACGAAAGGACATGATCTGGTTTACCATCAGTTACTTATTTAGTTTTATGAGATAGTGAGTTTTTTTAATGAAGATGGCAGAGATAAGTTTTCATTCAAAAGTTATGGGAAAACTTGTTCCCTTTCCTTTAGTATGGCTACAAGCATCATTGGAATTCTGTATGAGGGTGAGGTTGTTTTTTGCACACATAAAATTCTTTGATGAATTAGAACCTTTTTAGAAGGAGAAGGATATATAGTGCCTTGGTTTGACAGGAGTGAGTACACTGAAACTAATTCATCTCTCTACAAATCCTAGGATCCTAGAATTTTGGGTTCACGTATTTCTCATTACAACAAAATGTGATAACGAAACCATGTAGAAAAGGGATATATTGGTTATGGATTTCCTGGTAAACTTGAGGAAGATAAATTTGGTACAGTATATCTTGTTGAATATTTCCAATACCAATAATTGTACTCTCAAATTGAAAATTACCATGTATTCGATAATCCTATCCAATATTATAGTTCATTTCCTAAATTAGTTCAAAATTCCATGTAGTTGTAAACCCATAATTTTTGAGGTTTTTCTTCATTGTGTTGATACCCTGAGGAGGATGAAGGATGGATTTAATATAAATTTCATAGAATTTTATGACTTATCTGAATTTGAAATTAAATCCATAGCCAAGAAGCCGGATGTAGAAGATATTTCCAAGAAGGTTTAGAAGAAGAGAAAGCTAAAGGAACCCGTAGTCTTTGAAAAACCTATAGTTCAGGAAACTCATTCAGCCCCCCAAAGTCAAAGAAGAAAAAAACAAACCCTGATGAAGTGGTTTAGAATTGGGTTGTAGAGAAGAATAATAAGAAGGAAATAGATTCTAGTGTTTTCTTGGATCCTGCTAAGGAAAAATCTTTGATGATTTAGGCTGATGAGGAATATGAAAGACATTAAAAGCATAAGAATCAAAAGAAGAATATGTCTTAGGAAGAAATTGGTCAACCTCTTCTCAAGTATACTGAGAAAGATTCCAACCAAATTCAGGTACTGAAATAAATTCTTCAAGAATTAGTTCTAGTGTCTCTAGGAAAAAAGACAGTAATTCCTGAACATGAAGAATTATGAGAATAAATTGTTCAATAATAAGAAGTGGAAGAAGAAGAATATCAAGAAGGAGATAACACTAATGATGTCATCAAGAAAGTTGAAGAATATCATGAGAAGGAATGTCCTTTAGAAAATTTTTCAATCCTAATTTCCCAGGATGAATCTACAAAACACTCTTCCCCAGTAAAAGATGTTAAGGGTTAGGAAGAAGTGAATAAACCATCTGATGATGAAATCAAGAAATCATGATCTTATTCGACTAGATGATCTTGTGGCGGATGCTAAGAAGGAAAAGGATGATGAAGATAGAATCATCAATCATAAGATAGTGAAAATAAATCCCCAAAAGTTGAGGAGACCATTTCAAGAGCTTGTAAAGGAAAATTGGAGATAGTTTAAACACCTATGAAATCCATCATATCTAGGAAATATGTTAGTGGATCATAAAAAATAATGGATTTTGAGATAGAGAAAGAATCCTCATCTTCAAGGGAATATGATTTGGAATTGTCCTCTATGGGTCATGACATTGTGGTTCAATCATTCAAGAATGTAGTTTACACTATCCCCTTACTTATGAGTATTGACTCAAGGTGTTAGCTACTTCAAAATTAATTTAATTAGAATACATAATCCATATTCCTGCTCGTGGTAAATTTAATCAAGATTGAGGGTAATTTTAAATCTTTTTACATTAGTTATGATGCTCACAGTAGGTCATGCATAGAATTCACTAAGTGGTCTAGGAAGATGATTGACGATCTGAGAATTCATGAAGATTTTCAAGACACTTTTAAGAATGATTTTGATAGAGCATATGTAAGGATGAAGGAACTTACGAAATGTTGTGTTAGTATAACCGAACCTAGAAAATGAACCCTTGAGGTAATAAGTAAAAGATCTAAATGGGGAACTCAATTCAGTTGCAATGAATTTAAATAGGGAAATATAACTTAGAATCAAGTTCAAAGAGAAGTTAGGAAAGCAAGAAGAGATTTTGATGTCCCAGGAATAAATCATAATGTCTCATGATGAAAAGATAAAAGCTCTAGAGAAGGAAAATGAGGATAAAAAATATCTACTCAAGTGCTTTGAATAAGATCATAAGGAGCTTAAGAAGCTAAAGACCATTGTGAATAAGTTCATGCCCAAGGAAAAAGGTGGATGGTTTTTTTCCTTTTAAATAAGATCTTTTTTTTTGAAACTTCCCTGAATCAATTTTTCCTATATTAATGTAATTTTTGTGGTGCTTAACTTGGTTGATGTATATTGTTATAATATTTTAGGTACCATATTATTTTCTTCCCTTATCTCTATTTTTTATGAAAATCACAAATGAGGAGAAAGTAATGATAAAAAATAATACTATGTAAAGAATATAATGCCTTATGTAAATGGGACTCTATCTAAGGTGGAGTTTACTCAAAGAATATTTCATTATGCAAGAAAAAGAAAAATCTCTTTAAGGATGTCAAGAATATGATCCTTATGGATTTCTAAAACCAAGGGAGAGTTATTCGTATACACCATTATTCATAAGTAATGGGAGAAAAGTTTTTCTTATATGTTCATAAAGAAAAATTCATAGTTCTTATATTCTTTTTCGTATGGATGTTTGAACTTTCCTGAAGGGGGTGATTGTTGAGTCAATAAGGTTTCCTTATGACTTTTCCATTTCTCTATGTCTTGAAAATTGAAAACACATTATCTTAAGGAAAATTAGTTTTACCTTAGGATTATTTTCTTCTAGAATGATTCTTTCTCTATGGAAATTTTAATCCTTACATTCTTTTCATAATTAAATTTTATAATCTCTCCTAATTAAAATCATTTTATTAATAATTTTAAAATTAGAATTCATATGTAAAACCTATGAATCGTATACTTCTTGGGATATAGAGTGTTTAGTTTTCTGATTCCGAATTCTCTAAAATGTATATTCTGAATTCTCTGAAATTCAGACTCCGATTTCTCTAAAATTCAGACTCCAAATTCTCTAGAATTCAGATTCTGAATTAGCAAAAATTCAGATTCTGAATTCCTCATAATTACCACTCTGAATTCCTTATGATTCAGACACAAAATTCATTAATATTTTGACTCATAATTCTTCTGAATTCAGACTCTGAATTTATCAGAATTAAGTCCTTGAATTCCTCAGAAGTCAAACTCCAAATTACATAGAATTCAGACTCAGAATTTCTCATAATTTAGACCCCGAATACTTCGAAATTCAAACTCTGAATTCATTAGAATTCACACCCCTAATTCATTTGAAATCTGACTCCGAATTTTTCAGAATCCCGACTCCGAATTCCACAGAATATCAACTCTGAATTCCTCAGAATTCAGACTCTCAATTATTCAGAATTCAGACCCAAATTATTCCGAATTCAGACCCATAATTCCTAAAAATTGAAAATCCAAATTTTTTAGAAATCATTCTCTAAATTCGTTAGAATTCAGACACCAAAATTATTTATAATTCAGACTCTAAATTCTAGAGAATTTATACACTGAATTCCTTTGAATTCAGATTTCAAATTCCGCATAATTCATACTCTCAATCCATAGGAATTCAGAATCAAGAATCTATATACTTAAAATTCAAAATTCAATTTAAAATATACACTGAATTACAATGTCTTATAAAATCTTATTGTTTATTTGGTTAGACATTGAAGAATATTTTTCCTTAGTCCCCAAAAATATTCTTGGTTATATAAATTCTTTTTTTTCATACACATTCTATTATTATGAAACGATGTCATGATATATGTTTCTAACTAACCTTTGGTTGAGTGAAACAAATACAACTCCCCCATAGATTCATGGAATAATATTTCCTTTGGAGGAGGGAGCCTACCGTTAGAGATATGCCTATAAATTGGATCTCATTTGAATGAGCTCAAAATGATTTGTTGACCGACCGATAGATTACATGCTGTGAAGTGATTTCTAGAGAGAGAAAGGATGTCATTATTTTTTCATATTGAACATATTTTTAGCTTTCTTCGAGAGAATCTAATTTTTATTGAGTACAATCGAGGGCTCCTGGGGATAGGAAGACAGTGGTTCCAACTAACTTAATGTTTGAGGACTTCCATGGATCGGAAGACAAAGGTTCCAAATTCCTTGAAGTTCAAGGGCCTGTGAGGATATCATGACTGGTTCTGATATTCCAATCAATGGATTACTCTAGTGTGTGGAAGACATACATTTTGGAAAGTATAAATTAAGGGAACTTTATCCAAGGATGTTGGATACTCTACTCTTTGTGTTAAATGATTTCCTAGATGTTTCTTGTTTTTGTTTCAATTTTTATTTCCACTGCATTTTGATAAAGGAAGAATTTATAACTTTATTATAATTTCTTGTACCTTTATTAACTCTGATAATAGAGATTCTATATCCTTTAAGGTAGAATATTTCCCTAATTAATCTTTTCTTATGTATCTTTTTCAGAACCATATTTCCAGAACCTAAGAAAACTTGGATCACAGTTAAGAACTGAAATATGGATTGTGAATTTAACATGCTTAACTTTATTAAACATAATTTTCCATAAGGTTAAAAACAAATTTTTTAAAACTTATAATCCACCCCTCTTGTAATGGAGAATATATATTCATTATTTCAACCCTATAACAACTAGGATTTTTGTAAACGTAAAACTATAGTACCCATGTTTAGAAAACATTTTGGAAAAAATAATTAGTTAAAACCCCAATTTTTTACATTATCTTCCAATATATCACTGGTTATGAATTTTAAAAAATATGATAAACAATAATCATAGGGATTGATTCCTTGACACATTATAATTCATAAATATATTTTAGGGATGAATATCAACCCTTAAAATTGAGAAATGTTAAAATAAAAAAAATTAAATTTATCATTAAATTTTTTCTTTTTAATTTTGTTTTTATGTACACAAAATTTCTTCTTTTTAAAAAGTAAAACACTTATAGAAATAATTTATTGGATATCCTTGTGTGACTATGAATCCAATAAATTGGATTACAAAATATATTTGTATTCTACATTATTGAAACCAACCCTTCATTTGATCTTTCAGGATTGACTATTATCCATCTCTCTATTATTCTTGAGAGTAAGATTTCACAAGGGAATATTATTCCATCTTTGATTTTTTATTCCCTTATCCCTCTTTCATCAGTGACTATAAATCTATTTTTTCCTTTTTTATTTTGAAATTGAAGAAATATTTCCTAAATTATAATTATATTAGTATTTTCAATTATTGTTATTTATTTATTATGACAAGTTTATCTAGGACTATTCTAGGGAGATAAAATTATTATCACATGTAAATTATTATTTTATCTAATTAAGAAGTGATGAGCTCTGGTTATGGATTAAAATGTGAATTTGGAATTATCAAAGAGGTGGAATACTTTATCACTTATGTTGTCCTATACGTTTTAAAAAATAAAATAATATAATTGATTCTAGGAATAATTGGTGAGTGGATTGAGTGAATGAACAATTATATGTGGCCGATTACTTGGAGAACCATGCCATTAACATAAAAAATCTTTAGGTAGGATGATCCTTAACATCTTCGGATCCCATATAGACATGTTTTACTTCATTTAATTATTTAAATAACATACCTTAATAAAAATGCATGATTTGGATCACATGTTCATGATGGTGTGTAGTCCATGAGACCCACTGTGATGTTGATTATTTGTGGTTGTGTTATTGACATTAGTGGAGAATTGGATGATCGCCTATCCTTGTATGAGTTTCTATTAAAAAATGACTACCAGAATTCAATTAAGATGGACGATTTTAAGGCTATTTATATAAAGAAATTTCATTTACCACACTCCTGTTATGAGTTAGATGTGAAAATAGTTATGGGTATTGTTTTTTTCTCTGAGAATGTGTAGAGGGTCAAACTGATTTAGAATAGGTTGAAAACGAATCAGAACATTCCAGGATTATGTGGAATTTATTAGATTAGGCATTTGGATTTATCTATAATATATCATGTTTTCTTGAGATTGAATCCCCCATTAAGCCTCCAACATCTAATAATGTAAGAAAAATTATCTATACATTACGATTTATGCTTCAATATCACCAAGATGATTGGGTTAGTGATGTTCCACATGGATCTTACTTCACATTAGTTTTTTTGCATCATGTGTTTCACGTGTTGCGTATTAGGAGGTATATATTCAATCATGTGCATATCATTTACTATGAGGATGTTCAGTTATACCATGATGCATTATATGAGGAGCACCCGATATACGTTGTATATTGAAGGAGGAAGTCATTGATGGGGGAAAATGTACCACTTATTTTGATGATGTGGTTGCATGGAATGATCTAGGGGGATTTATGGGATATGAATTCTGATGTTTTATTTTACATTCTGACTTGGGTGTTATAGGACAATGTCCCAAGATATTATTTCACGTGACATCAGGCATGCCTCCATGTATGCAAGAGGCTTCCAAATAGCATTTAGGGTCTAATTTTTAATGTTTGGATACTATACCCACATTATTAAGCAACATAAAAACATAAATAAATAGAAAATATGAAAATTATAACAAACAATAACCAATAATCAACCAACATCACTTAAATAAAATCATGAAAAGTGAAAATGTCCATAAACAAAAGTAGTAAATATTTCATGCTAAACATGTGTCATGTGTAAAACGAGCCAAACATAACTACATGATAAAAACTACCAAATAGTTCTCGACATTATATTTGTTTTCCTCATCCATAATCCATCCCAAATCCAATCCCATAATTCTATCATTATCATTTTACCTTATCATATCCTATAAAACAGAACTCTATTTGAGTACTGATCTAGATATCTGAGTAGGGTGTGAGTAAAACATAGTAGGCTACCACTGCGAGAATCTATAAAAAATACAGTCTATAAAAGTGTATACACTTTCCAAGATAATAAATATAAAGGAAACTGTAAATAGGTTTCACATTTATTATTCTTTAATCAACCACATCATACCTTCTTCATACCAAGCTGATGGTTGAACCATGTACCATATGGATTCTTCAGTTTCTTAATTCATGTAATTTCAAATTTCCTTTAATTATATTTTATTTTTGGTAAAGTGGAACATAAATTTATATAACAATTAATAATCATATAGTTGAGGTTAGAGTAGCAGTCCAGTACTGCATGTGTATTTGGAGCATCAATCAAGGACCCAAAATTCTTTGTTCACATATAAATACAAATTTATATCAGGGTCCTATAAAGTCAGTTTGGAACCCCACAAGTATTTTTTCATCAATAAATTTACCACACCACACTATTCACATGCATACATTGGGGGCCCGTAGCATCATTTGGACAATGCATGCATATTTGGAACATTGGTCCCTATCCCACACCTCACTGATCAACCAATCACAAATATCATAAATATGATAACCTAAAAATCATGGTTGAAATTTTTTATCCTTATTAACAATCATTCTCTCTATGGTTCATTTTTTTATTTATAAATAACAACCATAGTTATTTAATTTATTTCCAAGGAAGTATATATACAATTTACCATTAAACCATTTACTATAAATTGTTCACATCTCATTAACCATTCATGGTTAAGCTAACCAACCCGTTAATTCACACTATTAATAGAAAAATGGATTTAATTATATTCCAATAATCCTTTATTCCACTTTTCAAAATTCCCTAAAATTTGTTTTTAATGATATTGACACACCTAATTGATTTTCATGAAGTTCATTTTCACAATTTCTAATGGGTCTAATAAAATCCATCAGGGGTCTCACAATCATAAGAGGGTGAATTCAATATTTTTATTATAAATGAAATTTCCCAACACGGAAATGAATCAATAATACTCTAAAAAATAATCATATTCCAGAATACAAGAACTAGAAATCTTACCGCCTACCTCAAGATCATTATTGAATGATCTCCATAATATAATCATTAATTCAATATAGAACGGTCGAATTCAAAAAAGATGAAAATATAAGTAAAAAAACTAGGATCATGATCCAAAAAAACATACCCATCAACCCCTTTATCTAAACCATCGACAATAGATAAAAAATAAACCCTCTTCTACCCGAATGGTTTCCTTTGATAGGACACACGATTTACCAAATTGTGCGTTGTAACTATATTCCCATACTATATGGGGTGCATGTTTTCTTTGATGTGGGAACACGGTATGTAAAACCATATACCAACCATGAAAACACCCTCTTTTTGAGGGTTTATGGTATGTTGGGGTTGGTGCACAGTTTGGAAAAACTGCATGCCAATGCTGCACTTCCCAAAAACCCTCCAAAAAATTATAAACCACACCAAAATTCACACAATACCACATCAAACCTAAATATGGTTAAAATAATGATAAAAGAGTACTTGGAAATGAGTATAAGAAATATTCTGAAAGGACGAGATCTAACGATGTATCCACCTAATAAAAAATCATCCTTGAGTTGTAAACCCAACAATATCTTTGATTATGAGTTAAAATGATCAAGATGATCGGGCCGTATATATGTTTCCCACTACCATGATTCCTAATGAACTATGTGATTAATATATAACACTCAGACCAATATTAAAATACTTCCTCAAAACACCATTTCTCTTCGATCCCCAATGTGAATCAAATGCTCTTCAAAGGACACATCAACCTCAATATCAACATCATCGAAATATTTCATAGCAGAAGGGTAAAGGAAATAAATCCGAAGATGTAAAAAATTAAACATTATGCATAAAACTATACCTATGTGGACAAGTTAGCTGATATTACACAGGTCTAATTCTCTACACCATCTTAAATTGTCCATCAAATTTATGCTCTATCCTTTCCTACCATTGAATCCTATGGTGACCCAATCTCAGTAAAAATCAAAGGAAAACATGATCACCCACTATAAAATAATGGGGTTTATAATTTCAATGATCTTATGACTTTAACCTACTTTGAGCTATAGCCATACATTTTTAAATCAACTGAGCTTTCT
This sequence comes from Viscum album, assembly GCA_963277665.1. Lineage (NCBI taxonomy): Eukaryota > Viridiplantae > Streptophyta > Magnoliopsida > Santalales > Viscaceae > Viscum > Viscum album. The sequence goes on from OY728160.1 coordinate 644,096,375, forward strand.
TTGATGTCTCCTATAGGGGACTTCGTCCCAACAACTCTAACTCTCCAAACTATATCTAACATAGGGGTGATCTTCATGGAATACCATGAAAGACCTAATATGGATCCATCTAAATAGAATCTTGATAAATATTTCCATTGGAAAAATAAATCAGTGGTATGTGCTTCTCCTAAGACCCCTCAAAATATGTAAGACATCCACTCATCATGTTCTCTGGCTCTTGAATAGTACGCTCTGATTTCCCATCTGTCTGTAGGTGGAGATCCATTCGTAGAAGTACCCACAAACCCAATTCCTTATGTAATACAATCTAGAAGAACAATGTAATGTGTGAATCATGTTATGAAACCATGAACCCTTAGACCACATACATACTGACTGTATACTGAATATTTATTTCACCCAACTGTTCATATTTGAACGATTCCATGATATGAAAGAAATGGTATACTGATTTACACCCGTCCAAAATTACCCATTCAGAGTCATTGTTCTAATGTATCGTCAAAGGACCGACCAAAAATTCTATGGTGATGTTGTCCCACTTCCATTTAGGGATGGTAAATAGTTACTTAAAAGCATGAGGTCATTGATGCTTGGCCTGCACATACTGATAGGTACAACTTCATGTAAAAAATAGACAATTTTTATTTTCTAGAAAAACCACCAATACTATCGACAAAGTTCATTGTAAAATTTGGTCAAACCAAGATGTTCCTCTATATAAAGTGTAATATAATGGGTTTTTTGTGTTGGTATAATTTCTTTCATGTTTTTAATTATTTAGAGTTTAGTGGGTAGAACAACTATATTGTTGATTATCATTATTCAATTATAACAGTTTATTTGACCCATGGAATTAATTTTTGAATAGAATTCATGGTCAAAATATTACATGGTGATTTTGTAGGGTTTTGGGTGCATCATATGGTGAACACTTAGCTTTCCAAGGTACAAAAACTAGGGCACATGGTTAGAAAAACAATGCGGCCACCCATGAGAAACCATTCAACCATCCTAGTTCTCTATACATAGATTTCTGAACCGTGTTACAGTGGGTTTATGAACATGAAAAACTTTTAAAATTTTTAGAATAGGCAATTCAATTAGTTTCCACATGATTCGGAAAACCATTCGGGATGACCTTGAGATATACCCCATTGTATAGTGGGCATCACATGGTTGGTGCACGGTTATCCATAATGTTCAAGACTACCTAGCAACTCATTTAAAGAAGAAATATGACAATTTACCTCATTTAGTTTATATTTTTTATAAATTTTTTCTTCTCCCACACATGGGATTTTTCTTTAGTGGTCATGGATCTCCCTTCAACCTCCTCCACTCTTTGCGCTCGATTCTCTATCTGAGCTCTGTTCATCAAGGCATTTGGTAACCTAGAACCACATCAGTAAGATCTCGATAACACTTTATTATTTTTTCATTTTCCCACTCCATATGGTGTGCTAAATCCATGTGACCTATTTTAACCTATTTTTAAGGAGTCTGACTGAAGAATCTATTTCTTCTGAGTCGGCTTCAGTTAGAGGCTCTGTTCAGACAAGCGTGTATCTACCAACATGAGGTAGGTGGTTCTTATCTTCCTCTATTATTTTTTCATAGTTTTAGGGGGGATATTAGAGTGAACCATTTGTTAGTCTAATAATGAAAATATTATTTTTATGGTTTTATTTTAACTAATGTATTGAACCTATGGGATTCGAATGGGAATACTCAATCAGGACTAAAAATGGCATGGGCCTTTTTGGAGGCTTTATACCTTGGGAATATTAGGCCAAGGTATTGTTTTACTTAAATTTAATTGTTTTAATTATAATAATTACTTGTGATGATTTCCACTGGGACATGACGATCTAGGATTTAGGATCATGGTTGTGAAGACCACATGAATTGAGGTGATGTGATCGTCATGTTGGGTGAGAACTAGATTTGTTTAGTGGTGTTGATCATAGGTTGGGAGATATGGTCATCTAGTTGAGGTACATGTACCATTGGGTTATGGGAATGAATTTTTTGATATTGGATGGAATTTTCCATTAGATCGAGTGACCCAATCACATGGGTATGAGGTTCTGAATAGTGTGTCTTAGTGAATTATTTCATGATTTCCACTCATCCATGTTGGCCAAAGATCCATTTGGATTCATGGGAACAAAGAATGGAATCTGATGATGAGGTGTTTTTGACCTCTCATGTGGGTAGTGACCTCCATCATATGCCTCTTCTGGTGTTTTTTAGAGTTGCATTTCATATGAATCCATGAGGATGATTTGAATCCATCAGTTGAAATTTTTTATAATGTTGGTTGTGGGATGAGTCTCACCATACATGAGGTCATTGGGACATGACTATCCAGGAGGAAGAACATCACCATTCCTTGAGCCATCGGTTTTCCAATCATTGGTGTTATTATTTGAAGGATAGAAATTTCTATGGCTCAAGTATCTTTCTTGATCCGATGAGATTTCATATGATCTAAAGTCTAAGGGACTAGGTGTCAGTTTAGAATTACTTCAAGACATATATTTATAGCATTGGAAATGATTTTTTGGTTGGCATGTGGTGCCAGGATACTACTATAAAATGTGTCTAATAAATCATAGGGTTGTTATACATTAACGGAATAATTTCGATATATTCTAAGGATTCCCCCTACAACTATTATACCGATGTTGGATGAAGGAGGTGGATTTCTCTCTATGGATTTCGAGAATAAGGGAATCATGTTTAGTAATATGATGTGCATTTATTCTTTATTTATTTTTGTAAACCTTCTTAATCAAATATGTTAGATAGGAAAATGTTGTTGGTGTCCTATATATAATATTTCTCACATCCTACATGGGACCTTTGTAATTTCTGTAGAATTTAAAGATTTATAATGAGGTAAAGGTTTGGGATCAATAGATGGATCTTAGTGATTTAATAATAATGTAATGGAATGAAATAGTGAATACGGTGGTTCCTCAGTTGGAGATTCGTTTTTTATTTATTTAGGTATCAATATGATATTATATCTATATACTTGTGGATGACCACGAGAATCCCTGTCTACTTATTGACATGTGTGAACTGACTTTATGCATGTTCTGTTTTAGTATCTACAAATGGTTTGTTTTTATGATCATTGTTAAAATGGTTAATTTTGAGTTTGGTTATTATTATTTATTCTATTGTTATTGGTTTTGCTTCTTCCATGGGTTAGTTAATGGTCCATAGTATTTTAGTTATTTATTTTTAGTGATATATATTTATATATACAATGTATATCACTACAAGATGGTATAGTCTCCCCAATATCATATATCTACACCCTTTGTGCTAGTTTCTATCCTATTGCGTACATGGAGGCTTGCCTAAAGCCCAGTGGCACATAGCCCGTAAAACTGTTTAGATGACTAAAATGGATGGGGTGCTAAAAATGGTATCTAAGATATTTCATTTACCTCTGTCTAGGTATTACTGTATGGAATATTGTAGCCTATAGATTAAGATGTTTTCAAAACTAGTTTCAGAGCTCATTTTTGGGTTTCAATAGTCCCATGCATGGGGGAAAATCCAAGTTTCTAGGGGTGGGAAGTGATGTTCTACCTTTTTTTACAGTTGATGTTATTAACACCTTGAGTGCCAAAATATTATGTGAGGTTTACATATTTTTACATGATACCCTTGAAATTTTATGGGAACGAAGTATTCTTCATACTTGGCCCGGTATGGGAAGGGTGGTTTGCGATGTTTTTCATGATTTGAACACATGAATTGATTACGTATGAATGTTAAATGATAAAAATGATTTGTGATATTTCATACCTATATATATGCTCCCAAATTTTATTAGAGCATAAAAGGATTATGAGATGGGGTGATGTGGATCACTTGTCTTGGAGGTGAGTTTGTCAGTTTGAGGCGACGTGGTTTGTCATGGCGGGCATGTACTGAGACATATAGGTTTTATAAAATTAAAATATAAATAAAATAATAAAATTTATGTCTTCCCACCATGATTCTCTTTGGGAGTAATTTACTCAACTACCCAATATTGTTACATGACTCTTGGATCAGATAAAGGTAAGAAAGGGGCCATAAAAGTGGGTTTATTTGTGATAATTGGCTATGATATGGGCAGTTATGGGGTACTAGGGATAGATTTCTTCTAATGTGGTTGAAATTGGGGGAGAGTAAGGGTAGTGAGATTGTGATTCCTACTACCAATTACCCTATTTGAATTATATAAATATAATCAAGGATGTCTGGTCATTGTATTTTTTTTAATGTGATTCCATCTAGATGGGATTTGGGGAGTGTTATGAGGATGGTGATTTGGTACCACTTAAATGGGAATAGGTTGAGACAAATGAGGCTCAAGATGGAATCATAGATGGTCAGGTTTAGAATGATTCATAGGTACATGGTTTAGTGTAGTAGAGGAATACTTGGGTTTCTAAGATTAGACCAGGTGTGAAACAAGGAGAAAATATTCAATATTCAGCTACATTCATAGGTCATGGAATAGATAGTGGTACCCAATCGGGGGATCATTGGATGATGACTGGTATAGAAACTCATGAAATTTAGGCTTTAAGAAGTCGACCTTCAAGACAGATGCATGTGGTAGTGTTTCCTAGTTTAGAGCAATCAAGAGAGCCAATTATGGTTAGAGGTACACCTTGTGTGTTAGCATGGGTCATTAATTTTCGCATGGAACTATTTTAGGGATATATGTTTTTGGGTGTACTAGGAGAACATTACTTATCTATGGACTAATCACAAATTTTTTGGTTGAAATCAGTTTCAATGTGTTATATATTTATATATATACATGAGGTGTTTGGAATTGATATATTTTATGTGTATAATTTGGTGCATGGTTTTTGAGGTGTGTTGGCATGAGGGAATAATTATCATGAAGGAATAGTATGAGGTGTGATCCATCAATTTTGGTTTTGAGAATAATATGAGATGCGGGACCTCATAGGTGTTAAGTGAGACATGGACATGAGGTAGCAATCTAATGAGATATGGGACATGATGAGTTTTAGATATGACATGGGGCCACCTGATGACATACAAGAGTGATGATGCATCACTAGAGGAATTGTGAGTTTAGGTATTGTTATTGGATAATCATTATTTTAGTTTTGTGTCAATATGTGACCGGGTTAGGTAACTCCTAATGTGGGGAGTGCATTGAGAGAGTTAAACTATGACTTTGACACTAGGGTAGACTAGGGTGTTTAGAAATAGATTTGTTGGTTAAGTACTATTTTTTGTTTATTATTGATTGGTTAGATACAGGCTATGTTAAGGTGGGGAGATTGTAACAACCCAATGATTTGGATTGGGTTGAATTCGTTGATCATTTATATAATTTTTAGAGTATTATGGGTAAACCAATTATTTTTTTGATTATCAGAACATAATATTAATATTTTATTTGAACTAATGAATAATATTTGGATTATTCTTAATTTTCATGAAATACATCAGCATTTTGGTGGGTCATAGATGCATCAGATACCGAAAAGGCTTATATGGTTCATATATTGGAGGAAATGTTTGGACAAATTGTGTAGCCTCCCCGCAGAAACCTTGTGGCCCTCCAGGCTCTTTATGCATGGTCTTCAAAACTATGGTAGAGGGGCCACATGAACTTTTGAAACCTCTATATGTTTCAATAGTGGTGATTCTTAGAAATTCCATACGATTTGGAAAACCATGCAGGACAATCGTGTGAGGTATCCCTTTGGATAGTGTGTGTCACATGTTTGGTTTATGGTTAGCCAAACTGTGTGGTCCAACTGTGCACCTCATTTAAAGATATAAAATTACCATTTTCCCTCAATTTATTTAAGATTATTCTCCCTTTCTTCTTCTTTCATTCATGGTATTCCACTCTTGATTTTTTTGGTTCTCAATTCATCCTCTTCTACATTATTATCATTATTATTCATCTGGGATATGCTCCTCAAGTCATTAGCTACTTTGGAACCACGTCGGCATGACATTGATCCCACTTTCTTCTCATTTCATTTTCCATCTCCATATAGTTCAATAAATTCAATAGATCCATTTTACCTTATTTTTTTGCATGATCATATAAAATGAAAATTTCTTCTAAGTCAGCTTTACTTAGAGGCTAATATCGGATGAGCATGAATTTACCAACATGAGGAATATGGTGATTATCTTTCTCCTTTATTTTTGAGGTTTCTGGGGGCTGTGGCTTTGGGAACGACATTGGGTAGTCCAGGAGAGACACTAATAATTTAATGGTCATGTTTTAATTAATTAATTGAACATATGTGATGCCTACGAGAATGATAAATAAAGAGTAAAAATTGTATGAAACTATTCGAAGGGTTTAGACCTTTTGAAAATTAAACCAGGGTTTCTTATTTGAATTGAATTATTTTAATTATAATAATTATTTTTGATGAGTTCCATGGGAGTGGGAAAGAATTTTCCTAAGGATTGAGGTGGTGATTATAACCTAAGTTGATGTAATGTGATCATGAGGTAGGATGAGGCCTTGAATCCATGGGTGATGTTGATAAAATACTGCGTGACTTGGTCATCGAGTTAAGGTTTCAGGGATATCAGGTTACCAACATGGCATATGTGATGTTGGATGGAGATTTCCATCAGATCAAAAAACATGGACACATGGGAATGAGGGGCTGTATGATGTTTTTTTGTCTAATTTAGTGATTTATAGTCACCCCTATTGGATAATTCACCATTTGAATCCGTGTTCTCATAGATAGTACTCGGATGATGAGGTGGTTTTGACTACATGGGTGTGTAGAGGCCTCCATTAGATGCATCTTAGAGTGTTATTTGTAGATTATTTCTATATAAATCAATGAGGATGGTGATGAGATATCATTTTAATGTGCGTGGAATATAAATTGGGGGTTCAGGATTTCAATACATGAGGTCGTTGGGATGGGACTATTTGGTAGGAAAGACATCCCCATTCCTCAGGAGATCTACTGTTAATCTTATAGAGATAGATATCACTGTTCCTCCGACATCATGCTTGAGCCGATGTGGTTTCATTATGAGGTGAGGTTTGAGGGACCATGTGACTATCTGGACACGACATAAGTATAAGAGTTCTTATCATTGGACATGAGGTTTCAATTGTCACATGATGATGGGATACTGTTATATGAGGAAGATGATGGATCTATGACTTTTTATATATCAGCGGATGTCTTTGGGCATATGATAATGATACTCTATGCTACAATTATACAGAAATTGTCCAAAGTAGTTGGTTTCTTCATTTTGAATTTTGAGCTCAAGGGAAGAACTTATATTTATATAAGGTTCATGTATGACATTATTTATTTGTTTTAGTACATGTACATAATAACAGATTTAATATTGGAACCCATTTGTGGTGGACTACTAAGATTCATTATCAAACCCTACATGAGGCCTTCAGGTAGCATTTAAAATTTCTCAATATGCTTCAGGTAATGGTTTGGGCTCCAAATTTTGATCTTTGTAATTGAAATATAATTGAATGAAAGCAAAGGGACCATGGTGAATATCAACAACTAGAGTTTACTTATTTCTCCCTGTATATCATCATGCCATCATATGTATGTACTAGTGTTCAGCCACATGTGCCCATTTCTGCTTACTGAAATGTATGTCCTAGATGGTATTCATGTTCTATTATAGTATCCAAAAATGTAATGTTGTGATGTTCATTCTATAAATGGTTTATTTTGGTATTTTTTATTGTTATTTATTTTGATGATGTTGTTTATTAATCTACCATGGATGGGTTACTAGCTTTATGACTTTTTAGTATTTATTTTACACTACTTTATATTTATATAGACGACTTATATCACCCGCATGTGGTACAGTCTCCCCAATATCACCTCTTTACATCCTTGCTACTAGTCAGAGTCCTTTTGCATATGGGGAGGCATGCCTAAGTCCCAATGGCAGACAGACCATATCATTATTCATGTAGAAAAACGTTTTAGGGATCTGCATTATGGAATAATACTCAATCATAATCTCTTCATGAATACACATATGTACAACAACACAGTTCCATAAAAAAATGATCTAATCCACATTTATAGTCCAATTCAAATGTGACTCCCCACATTCGATGATTTCCCTCAAGGTCAAAGAATCTAGATCTGTATACTTAATGACCCTATTCTATCTTATACATGCGGAATCTACTAATAGGGATACAGGGTCATCCCTCATAGACCTCCTAAACATAAATAAATTTCTCATCTTGTAAGGTTATCATCTTCAACATAGAAATGGACTCCTAAACTTCCTGATTCTATGTCTTATAACTCAATTAATTAGCAATACTATTTTTTTATGACCATATATTATAGTAAAAAACCAAAATACAACATATAATAAATGAGTATCCATTTTTGGAGATCCAAATATTTCTAAGAAAGATATTCATTATGATTTTATGATCATTATACACAGTAAAAATTTCACCAAATGTGTAATTCCACTGAAGAATTAAGGAATAAACCACCATAACCAACTTCTGATCATGTGTAGGGTAATTCCATTCATAGTGCTTCAACTGCCATGACCCATATGCCACTAATAGATCCCCCCATTCTCAACAATCCTCACTGTCTGATCCTATAATCCCAAAAAACACAGTATAATCCTCACCCGGCTCAAGTAAGATCAAAATTCAAGTTGTAGTCAAGAGCATCTCCAACTCCTCAAAAGTATTGTTGCATGTTTTGGACCATTCGAACCCGACACCCTTCTTGCCCAATCCCAAAAGTGCTGCTTCAAAATGGGTATTGTTCTAGATAAACCACCAATAATAACTCACAAAAACCAAGAATCTATGAATATTTAAAATAGTATTGGGATTCTATCCAGAAACAAATACCAGAATATCTCTATATCCCCTTAAAAATGTTCCCTAAAGATGATGTCACCTAATAAATGTACCCCTATCAACACAGAATCGATACTTAGATATCATGGATTATAGAAGATGCACTCTCAATGAAATAAGTTGCATGTCAAGATGTTAGGCATGCTTTTCATGGGTCTTGGAGTACACCAAGATGTCATACAGAAAATAAATAATCCATGTATGAGTGAATGATTTAGATCATCAATGCCTTAAAAACCCATAACATTGGTTAGACCAAACGAAATAAAAAAGAACTCATTATTTCTATACCTGCAGCAAAAATTAGTTTTTGGTATATTGAGAGTTATAACTCTCATGTTATGATACCCTGAACTCATATAAATATTGGAGAACACACAAGATCCTTTAAACTAGTAAAATAGACCATCAATAGTTGAAAAATATAGCGGTTCATCACTATTATTCAATTCAAATTCTTGTAATCAATAGATAAATGCAATGTCCATTCATCATTCTTAGAAAAAAATCTAGAGAACCCTAAGGAAACTTACTCAATCAGATAAATCAATTTTACATTAACTATTCTGTCTAGGTATTATGGTATTGAGGCTCAATTGGCATATTCAGTAAAGTGGAGTGGAAACTGATTCTACTCCACAAATTATTTAAATAATAAACTCAAATTCATGCTCTAATGGCATTCCAGAGAAGTATTTACAAACCATGTCATGAAATATGTCCAATATGGGTGGGAATTCACTATTCCATTCCCCTCATCAACTAACAAAATAGTTGCAACCTAGGTGGTTAAAATCCCCATTTACTGATGTACTAGCGCTGTAAAGCCTGCTTGTTTATCACATTCTCCATAATTAGCATTACTATTACCATTAGGAATCTTAATATTTACTATCATATGATAAAAATTGATGAGGTCTTGATACTATATTTTCAAATATATACCCAATATAATGTCAAAAGATAACATGTAATGTATATGTATTTCCCAAAAGAAATGATACTCATAAACCTAGAGATAAAGACACCTATATAAATAAATATACCTCAACAATAAACCAAATGGTATATTTATCATCATAACCCCACTCACAAACTCCACTATCAGACTCAAAATGTTCACATGTTGGGAATATATAAATTAATGAGTAGATCCTTCATCAAATAAATCAATAGAAATTGTAGAATATATTCGAATAGTACCTATGACTTTAAATGGTATATCCTCGGTATCCCCAAGTACATTCTAAATTGAACTCAAATATCCTATCTTTCAACCTTTTTATATATTTTGAGTCCCATGAGTTGCACTATTCTGCTAATATGGGCGTTGACGAAATGAAGTACCACATCGACTACCTAGAATATCATGAATAGTACTACTCCAACAATGAGACAAGTACGGTCTATAAGAGACAATTATAATACATTTTTTGGTATAGATTTTCCATCACTACCCATATTTTGTGGTTTCATCCATTACTGATGTAGACGATCCAAATTCCTGTAAGATCATCACACCTCTGGTGGCAAAAGAGACACATCACACTATATCGATAGAAAATTCAATCGATTAGTGTCATCTGTAACTGGTCCTTCCCCCTAGAAAAACATTATTACACTTCTCTGGATAACATTCTCCTAGAAATGCATCCAATCATTGGAATTAATACCTATAGATTGTGTAATAGAAACCACATATCCTCCACTAGAAGACTCCTTCATGTTCTCCTCAGAAATTAGAGCCTTATTCACAACCATAGAAAACTTATTCAAACAAAAGATGTCAATATGGGATGAAATTTCACATTTAAAGCCATCCTAAAATCATATCACTATAGTTTCATCATCTCTGGATAGCACTTGAAAAAAGTTTTTTAAGTCAATCAATCATCTAGAGTAGTCCATCATAGAAATATTCACCCTGGCCAACTACATAAACTCTACATCCCTCTCCCATCCGAATTTCATAAAATAATAGTAGTCCATGAACTTATCATGGAATTACTTCCATACCATTCCCTCTAACTCATCACTCGAAGCCTGAATATACCTTCAATGGTTAACTTGACTTAATAGAATATAATAATACAACGTAACTATCTTCTTACAGGAAGTCTCTAAATGGTCAATAAATGTCTAGATTGATTCAGTCTAGAACTCAACTGCATCTGGCCCCCCATCTCAAGTGATGTTTTGAGGGTGCTACAACTGGAACATTGATGTCAAATAAGACACGTTTCAAACATCCCACCTGTGTTATATTTCCAGAAACGGAATTAAATAAGATAATTTATCATTGAATTTAACTCCCTCCACTTTTTCTAGTACTATCTGGGCCTCTTGACCAACTACTGGAGGAACATTCATATCCATGTCCTCCTATAATCCTATAAAAAAATTCATCATGGTGACATGTATGTAGAATGACACAAAAACATCCTAGGATATATAATAAATCATTTACACATTTATAGAAGAGGTATTCACATAATTTAATTACATGTCATCCTTAATATACCAAAAAATGGTCAAAACTGAGGCACTACCACTACCCACAAATACACCTCAGCTGGGTCGTGGATAAAATTCGGTAAAACACTTCAATAATTAAATGTTCCTATTAGAAACCCAATTTATCAATTACAAATTTCCACATTGGAAATCATTGTCAATTATAAATTCCTTTTTAGGAACCATTTCATTTTAAAATATTTAATAAAGAAAATCATTTTCATTTTCCATTACCTACTCATGACTTTATTTTTTATGAATTCCTAACAAGATGCAATTCAAATAAATTTCTATGTTCCTAAAATTTTGCATGTATAAAAAACTCTCTTTCCATACAGGGTAATGAGTAAAATATTAGAATAATAATAACATCAAAAAATAAGTGAAATGCCCCAAGTGAAATATTTTCTAACTATAATAGAAATCATAATTAAGAAGAATCCCCCATTGTTACTTGGGTGTTCCCCCATGCACCAGTTTGCTACACCCATGCATGATCTCATAAATAAGGACCTTTTCATCCTAATGTAATTTCTAACTATCCCAAATAATAATACCACTAATAAATATATAATTACTCCTTAGATACCACTTTGTAACATACCAACCTGGGTGCCTCATGCTGGTACCCTATTCCAGTATATGATGTGACCTTAAGATAGCCTCCCCATAAGCTAGAGGCTACCGACTAGAAGAGGTGGTATAATTTTTATTTTGGGGAGACTATAACCTCTTAATCAACAAGAACACCAATATAAATAAATATGAAATATCCAAAGGATAATGAAAAATAACCAATAATACAAAAACATAACATGAATTAATCCATAATAGGAAAAATGACCATATGCCAATGTAGTAAATATTTAATGATAAAAAAATTTATGTTTCAAAAGAAAACCCAAAATAAAGACACACAGACAACTCTAAATTAGGTCCTGAAATCAAATCTTCTTCCCTCATCTGTGCTCCTTCCGGAATGTAAACTCAACCATATGATCTTGTGATCCATCACTTTACCTATCCTCAAAACATGATGTATATTCATGTATCGATATGGAATCCCATGTAGGGTGTGAGTAAAAATTAATAGGGCACCACAAAAAAATCTACAGAAATATAGAGTGCATAACAGTGTATAAAATTTTATAAATTAAAATGTTAAATTAGAAAAGTAAATGGGTTTCAAATTTATTATTTTTAGTCAACAATATCATACGGTTGTCAGCCATTGTCAGAATTTGAATCATGTACCATAGGGATTCCAAGTTAATTATTTCATATGCTTTCATTAATCATTTAACAATAATTTCATTTTCTATATCTTGGATCATAAATTCAAGTACCAATTCACAATTATTCAATGAGGCCTAGAGTAGAAATCTAGAACCCTCTGAGTATTTGGAAAATTAGTCCACAAATCACACATTATTTTTCATATACACATATAAATATATATCAGGTCCAAGAGAATCTATCTGGGACCGCATGGGTATTTATAGTATCAGTCCATTCCAGACACCTCATAGTTCACAATAGTTAATCAGGTCATTGGAGAAATAGTTCTCCACCCATAGGTATTTAGAGTATTAGTCCCTGACCCCACCTCATTGATATATCAATAAAAAATATCACGTATATAACTATGTAAAAATCGAGGATCAACATATTTAACATTATTATCAATTATTCTTTTCACTCTGCACCATTTAAGTTATATATCACAACTATAGATCTTTACATGATTCCCATGGAATATATAAAAAATATACCATTAATCCATTTGTTAACAAGTATTCACATATAATTAACCATTAAATATTAATCCAACCAAACCATTAATTCCCATTACCAGCATGGAACAAGGATTTAGTTCAATACCAATAACACATTATTCCCCCATTTTACATTCCTTAAATTATCATTTTAGAGGTATTGGCATAACCCATCGATTTCATCATGTCCAATATCACACTTTCCAAAGGGTCCAACATGATCCGTAAAGCGTCTTACAATCACAAGGCAATCTTTTCAAATTTGAATTTTAAATGAAATTTCCCTAAATTTCAATTCAACAACACTAAAACTCATAATAATAATCAAGAATATGACAATCATAAATTTAACCACATACCAAAAGATCGTTGATGAATGCTCGCCCAACCTAAAACCTCAAATTGATGTAGAATGGATGAATTAAAAACAAAAATGTAGATCTAGAAGAAAAAACCTAGTACCAATATACAATGAAATATGATCAATCAAAACATAGATCTATATCATTTGAAATGGAGTAAAATCATCCCTCTCCAATGAGAAAGAGAAATTGGAGTTAGGGGATACTAAACGAGCAATAGATCTCCAAACAAAGAGATGTCGATTACCTCCACTAGATCATTGATTTAAACAAGAAGAGGTTCTAAAAACCAAGCGATAATAATGAAATTCCCCTCTGTTTTAGGGTGAACACTTTTCTGGGGGTAGGCGGATGGTTTTCCCAAATCATGTGCCAACCTTTCACTGCCCCAAACCCTATAAAATATTAAAAAACTCACATTAATGCACATGATACCTGATAAGACCAAAATTTGATCAAAAAAGGATAAAAGAGTACATCAAAATGATTACAATACATCTCTAGAGAGGCTAGGATCTTACATTCAAACTCATTGGATTGAGTTGTTTGAGGAATACTATTAAAGATACTTATCAAAGATAATAATTTTTCATATGTGAAGAATTATACAGTTATTAATCTTAAAAATGATCTAATAAACCTATTTTGATTATATTTTATTATCCTCTAGTATGGAAAATAAAAAAATCATTATTATTCTTACCCTTATACAGTATCAATGTCTTACATAAGGGTAAATTATTTTTTTAAAGACTGCATAATGGAAGGGGAGTTTTTTCTTGAGACATATAAGGATAAAAGAGCATTAACATACATTGAGTAAGGGTATAATTGAACTTCGTATGTGTAATCATGTGTATGCATGTACTGCATAAGTGTAAAAAATAGCTTTGTAATGATATCCCTGAGTTTTTAAATGCATTTTATGGGTAACCAATGCCCTGTTTAAGGGTAAAGTAGAGCTAAATTAGTGTAGAACTGAGTTTATAAAGGTTTTTTAATTCTAAATTATTCAATATATAATAGAAACAATTATCTATTTAATGGTTTCCAAAGGTTTATAAAGGTCACATACTGGTAACTTATACACTACATAAGGGTATCCCTATTTTCGTAAGGGATGTGTACAGGTGTATTTGAATTGAATATGTGAAACTCTTACATTCCAATAGATTTGTAATTAGAGTTTTAGACCATCTTTAAGATTCGTATGGTTCTATGGAATGCTTAATGGTAAATATCCACAGCTTTATGTGACACCTAATAGTTATATAATGGTAAAACAATATTACAGATACGATGTCCTCTTTTTTGAAAAACAATTTCAAAAAAACTATTCTTTGTTTCTTATTCACATATCATAGAAGTAATCTGTTTTGATGATCATTATTGCAAACAATCATGGGAATTTATTCCAAATGGTATGAAAATATGAAACCCTTTTTTATATAATAATTTAAGTATTCCACAATTTTGATACAGTTAAAAGACAATTTAAATTTTCAATATATTATTTAGATTTTAATAATATGAATCTAAAGATATAATGCATTCTAAAATAGTCAAACCTTTGTGGACTTCTTTCATTGATATCATTTTGTCTCTATAAAGCCTAGAAATTCTTTTTTCACGATATTTGGAGTGTAATTTATATAAGCTAGACATTCTACAAATCTTCTATTAAAGGATATGATATCCATATCCTCTATTATTGAGAGTGACACTAAATAAGAAGATATTATTGAAGGTAAGAATGTTTTTTGTTCGTTAATTATCTCATGTGATACTGTATATATTTTTATTTCTTTCATTATACAATTATTGAGTAATTTTTTCTTATTTTATAACATTTTGGAAATATTCAAATTGTGATAATGAATTATTATATCATGTTTATAAATGATTATTCATTAGGGAGATAATTATAATCACCTGTGAATTTTAATTTTCAATGAGGAATAAATGATTATCTCATGGTATTGATTAAAATTATAATTAGAAATTATCCAAGACAAAGAAATGTTATCACATTTGGTATTTTATTTCTTTTTGGAATAAAATAATAGAATGCGTTCTAGAAATCCTTCACGAGCAGTTTGATAGGACGACTACCTTGATGTGGTTTGGGGGATTATTCCATGATATAACCTAGTGAAAACATAAAAAATATTGAGGTAGAATGTTCCTTAAAGTTTTTGGATGTCAAATAAATATTTTTACATCAGTATAATTATTTTTGTTTGATATTCCTTGATTTATGTGACTCATTATTATCACATGTGCGTGAATCACATGACTCTCATTGTGATGTTGATTCCATGATTTTAACTTGTCAATTGTTTTTTATGTTTTATGTTGATAACATTTATATACATTGATATTTATATTAATGATGCAACTCCTAACTTGTATTCCTTACCCTGATAGGTATGTTACATTGAATTAAAATATATTATTCTTGGTATTTAGAACTGTTAAAACATTATGACATGATTTTCCATTAGAATGGGAGTGTTTGTGACTTCCGATGATGACAAAAATGGACATGTTAAAATGCTATAGGTATGAAAATTCCATGGAACTCGATGTTTAAGATGCAATATATTCTTATATTCCACATAAAAGGTGGATCAATGCCTAGTGATTTATAAGTAGCATACTAAATGTTTTGTGTTTTTTGAGAATCATGTCATAATTTAGGACTAAGGATAAATGAATTTAATATATGCATGATTCCATCTTAAATACAAGTTAAAAACCCACTAGTCTGATGGATTTATTTCATCACATCAAATATTTCCCCTGTATTCTTATGGAATGTAGAAATAGAAATTAAATTTATGGTTTCAGGGAAGATTTCTTATAATAATAACTCTTTGTATTTGATTGTGTCTCATTATCCTTATTTACACATTTATTATAATCATGTTATACACTACTTATACATTTGAAAATATGTTATGGATTTAATACTAGGGTCAAACTAGGTTTATTACATACACCCTGTATGGGTATCACGATTCTTGCACAAACATCATCTATATTGATCCAGTGAATATAAATGGCCCTATGATAGATAATTGCAGATCTTGAGGATTAGATATATGGAATATATAGGTATATACTATGATCATTTCTTTTTTATTTACTTCTCCACAATTAATATACTCTATTTTGGCTTTCCACTTTGGGAGACTTTCACTTATTATTGTATGATATGTATGCCATTTTACATTGTGGTTATTTGGATTTCTATATTTTTAATATTAATATTTATTCATTTATATTATTTTACTTTATTGTATTATTTTTATATTGGCATGATACTAACGGTATAATCTCCCCATTGATGGAATAAGAATATCTCTTCGAGTCATTATTCTCATGCACAATGGTTGGTGTGCATGTGGTCTTGTGGAACTCTATCTCAGATCCAATAGTTATGGATGTGGTAATAAACTATTTTCCCTCTTAAAAAGTATGTTGGATAGAAAAATAATTACCACCCATACATAATATTTCTTGGTATCCAATGTTCTATATAAAAGTCACTAGAGGGAGACATTATACAACCACTATGTAACATTCATAAAATAAAACAACCTTAGAAATCAATTCTAAAATGAATCCCTATAACCATGGTTGATTGAAAAAATTAATTACACTAATAAGGAAATTATTCCCCGAAAAAATAGAGGGATCACAAAGACACAATAAAATAAATTCTAATAAATGAGAAAAATAATGAGAAAATGGAATTTTTTAAATGAATATTATAGATTCATAACAAGGATCTTCAACCATTGTACCTTTAGAGGGAGAAAATCATCTATGAATCCCTGCACAAGGGTTCCTTCATCATACCACCGAACAACCAACTCAGACATGAGTATCCTCACATCCATCACCATGGATTAAGGGACCTCCATCAATATCACCTCAACTAAGATTGAAACCATCTAAATCTGTCAAAGGAAAAAGCATCAAAAAACTCCATTGTATTAAAGTGAAAATTGTTGAAATAAAGGAGTTGATAAAATCCAAAATTGGAAATGAAAAATAGAAACAAAAAAACATGATTCATAGATTAGTAGAAGAAAACATTTTTAAAACATGAGGCACCAACAAATAGTGGACATTTAACAAAGGCCCCCAATTATACAATGAGTTAGGGAGGCACAACTAGGGGATATTTACTACGAGGCTCGAGATGATCATATATCCTCAAGACAGGATCCTGATAGATTTTCGATAGGTGGAGAGCACATCATCCTTTTCAGATGGTTCACCTTAATACTAGTGGAATTGGAAGAGGAGGTGTTGAGGTAGTTTAATGCTTCTCATATGGTGGTATATCCTAGAGTGGTAAAGATGCACCAGGACCTCTGGTGTTAGTATTGGTGGCTAGGGATGAAGAAAGAAGTGACTGGGTTCGTTTAATGACTCCTCACTCATCAACTAGTGAAGGCTGAGTACCAGGTTCCAATAGGCTTGAGTCAGCCACTCGAGGTACCAGAGTGGAAATGGGATGGTATCTCGATTGACATTGTGATGGGGTTACCATGTATTTCTAGAGGTCATGACTATATTTGGGTGATCATTGACTGACTCACCAAGTTGTCTCACTTACTGCCAATCCGTGAGAAGGGAATGATAGAGGGAATGGGGCGCCTCTACGTCCCGGATATAGTGAGTCTTCATGGGCTGCCTTAGACTATCATCTTAGATTGTGAATCCTGATTTACTTCTAGGTTGTATAAGGGATTACAGGAGTCCTTCGGGAAACAACTACGTTTGGGCACAACTTTTCATCCCCAAAAGGATGGTCAGACAGAGCGGACCATACAAAACATGGAGGACATGATTCATTATTGCATCATTGAAATTGGTCGTGGCTGGGAGGACCACCTACCACTGGTGGTGTTTTCATACAAAAACAGCTATCACTCCACCATTAGCATGGAACCATTTGACGCCTTGTATGGGTGGACTTATAGATTACCCATTTATTGGACATAACCTAAGTAGTTGGCACTCATGGGTCCAATGTTGGTATGGGATACCACCGAGAATGTTCATATTATCTAGGAGCGGATGAGGACTTCATAGAGAAGGTATAAGTCTTATGCCAATAAGAGATGGAGAACATTGGAGTTCAAGTAGGGAGATCATGCGTTCCTTCGGGTCTCATCCCGATGAGAATTTCCAAGATTCGGTTGTTGCAGTAAGATATCTATGAGGTTAATCAGTCCTTTTCATATTCTGCGGAGATATGGAAGGGTAGCGTATCGCCTAGCTCTTCCCCCACATATACACCGGGTGTATGATGTTTTCCATGTGTTTCAGCTAAGGAGGTACATGCATGATCCATCACACGTCATCGACTAGGGAAAGCTGTACCTTGATGATTTGGACATGTTTTTGGAGTTCCCAGTGGAGATAGAGGATCGAAAAAATTGGTTCTTATGTGGATGGACTATTCCTCTGGTGCACGTCCGATGGTAGGACAAGAATCTTTATGAGATCACATTGGAGTGGGAGGCTCATATTAATGCTCAGTTTTCCTATATTTTAATTTAGCTGTGGTTTTTGATTTTGTGGAAGTAAATACATAAGGTGTGGAGAATGTAACGTCTTAGAATTTCCATGTTTATTTTATTTATATGGAATTATTTCAGGACCAAAAAATTGGACGACACCTAATTCTGAGGTCCAGAGATCCTAGAACAGAACATTGAACCTTTTTTAAGGTACATTCATTAAAGGTGCGAGAAAGATTTTATATATTTTCAACCGTCTCTCAAATCAAAAATCTGAGGAAACCGTTGAAATCAGTATTTCAGGATTCTCATTGAAATTACATAATATCAGCCATCAAGGGATGAGCATAAAATTTATGTTTCATACTTTTCAAGAAAAATATTTAATTCATTTAAATTAATAATTTTATTTTCATTCTCACTTTGGAGTGGTAGACATTGATGCTATGGGGAAGCAACATTTCCATGATGATGCAAATCATTGAGGATCATTAATGGATCCTTAAATCATAGTTTAAAAACGCTTTAATTATGCGTTACAGTGACACTGTTTCTTAAATAAAATAGTGTAACGACGAGATGTTGCATCAAAATAGGAAGGCTGCAATGTGATCATATTTTTAATTCGACGCGCTTGGAAAATATATGATAAATGAAATTGGAGGATTTTTTGGAGAACCTATGATGGACATCCACCCCAGCAATGAATGAATAATGACAGAGGAACTTCATATTCTTCTTTATTCCTTTTGAGGATCGAAGCTGAGAAGTGAATTCAACATCATAACCACTAGAGGATGAACGTGCGGCAATGAACATTAACAAGGTAGGGGTTTTTGATTCATTGTTTATCCCCACCCATTTATAAATGATGAACATATATTAACCCATGAATAGGTTAATCTACTGACCATGTATTATTTCGGGAGGGTTACTTATTATTTGAATCTTTATCCCTATTTAATTATCATTGTTGATCAAATTTAAATCCACAGACCTCCCTTATTTTGTAAACCTCTAACACGGTGGGCCAAGGCCGACAATAACCAGGCCTGATCCCCTCTGCCATGGGTTTTCGTTGTGATAAAACATTCAAATCGACGACATGGTGGTTTTGAGGCCATCGTGGTGGAGAGGACGATCCCTAGAAAATACAGCTGCAAGCGGCACGAAGAACGGATGACCGTTTTGGACTAGGTGGTCGGTAGACGAATAAGCAGGGGTGTTAGCACTAGTAGGGGCCCCTGCAACTGCCCACGGAGGCCCACAATAGTGGCCACAGGTGGGAGGTTGTGTACCCCAATATCTCACTGGACAAAAGGCCGCAGCCGAACTGTGCCATGAAAGAGTAAGAGAAGCTGCTGGCCGAGCCGACGGTTGGAGGCGTTGGATGCAGTCGCTTGATCGCGTCAGAGGACAACAGACGTGGAAAGAAGCCGCATCCTGCATGACGGGCTGCGGTCACCTAAGCGTGCTGGTGGAGGCACCCCGTGGTGACCTATAGGGTGATGGCAGACATAAATACGGCTCCCGACTGTGTCCAACAAGGCATACCAGTCCTCCGCTTGCGCACCGAACCGGGTGCGAATCACCAGCGGGCCTAACCAATGGCTCACCTGGTCGGGTCGGTCCCGCTGCCCTGCAGGCTAGAACGTTCCAGTGGGCCAGACCCACACCTTGCGGGCTGGACCTCCACTGGTGGGATGGACCCACGCCCTCTTCGGGCCAGGCTGGATGAGGTTGGGTCACCGGTGACTGAACAGGCTGGACCCTCGGCCAACTGGGTCAGGTTCAGCGAGGCCTATTGGGCCTCTACCACTGGCTAGGCCGAACTAGATAGACCCCAACCCCCAAAATCTCTCGTCAAGTTTGTTAGAATGAACCGGGGTATGTGGAGCCCCCGAGATGGGATGTTCAGGTTGGTCTGACTGGTTCGGACCAGGCCCCATCACAACCGGCCCCCTGGTTACTAAAACACATGTATCTTGCATACCGCATGTCCGATTGATGGGATGTTTGCGGTGTTAGGATATGCTTGAGGAGGCTGATCTTTCTACATGTGTTATAGTTACATTCATGGATGCCGAGAAGTGAAAAATGGATTGAGTGTAGATCTCCCAAGCACGCTACATACGAAACCCTATGATTGGATGAAACATAAAGACTACTGGTGGATGGCCAAGTGGGAAGAGGCTCTGTTTGAACCAGCAGTCCCACGGTGGGGAGCCACTCTATGTGGCCCAATAGTCCCATGGTACTCGACAAGAGATGTACCTTAGTTAGGAAAAGGCAGCAAGCAGCTCTGTGAGACCTGGTAGGCCCACAATGGGGAGTGGCTTTATGGGACCCAACATACCCACAATACTTATTAGGGATGAGTACCATAGTAGTTCGAGATTAGTGGGAAGACATTATATGTTACTATACATTACCACTATACTTAATAGAGGAGAAGTTATCCAACGGATGAAAAGTTTGTCATTTTTGACTGATGATGCAACTATTACTTCCCTAGAATATACCAAGTTTGAGCTACATTTTTTTCATGCTTTACTTTGAGGAATTGCTTTGTGTTCTTTATTTTTGACTAGGGGTCCCTATTGAGTAGTTTTTTACTCACCCCTTCCTGGGATTCACCTGCACGTGTTGTATCTGGTGTATAGGACCAATGTTTCGATAGGGGTGCTCAAGGAGATGGGGCAGACAGATGCTACGACTGTGGACTTGGTGGCCTAGGACAAGGTGGGTCCTAGTAGGACCGGTCGGAAAAGACGTACTACATAGGCTTCTAGTAGTTTCACTACTCTCATAACCATGTGTGGTTTACTACAAATGGCCATCAGAGAAATTTTTGTACTATTAGTTTTCACTACTTTTTCATGGGTTTGTATTATGGAAAACATTCCCTCTACTGTAATTGCACTCAGTTTATTTAGTGGTATATTGTTTCCCTCTTGTGCGTTGGCTCTTGGTTCGGTGTGTGTGTTCATACAAGTATCTAGGATAATTCCTCCAAATTTCTGTTTGGCCGCCTTGGGGTAGTCACGTCACGGCCCCCAGAAGATGGGTCCTGAAAAAACTCAGTGATATCTCTCTTAAATACATCCCACCATAAATACTATTCGAAATCTCTCTGAATCATTGTGCTTCTAGGAAGAATATATAATGAAGAAAAATGACCCTATTTGAATATATCCATCTTAAAAAGGGTATGGATGGAACACATCCACTATAATTGAATCTTATCATTACATTATAATACATTATAAACATAGGAAAATTTATCACCTTCTTCTAGAACTCTATGTCCTGGATCTTTACCAGTTTAATCTTCATTTGTAAAAATAGTTGAATAACTATTTGATAAATGTAATATTTCGTCCCTTCCATCATATTTCCTACACCGATCTTTTCAAATAGATAAATATTGGTTTTTTTCTAATCCTCATCAAAAATTTTCTAGGAGGATCAATTCGACTCAAATCATTGGCCATGTTGTTCAATTTTACTAATTAATTAATATGTCATAATAATTAATCATGTATAACCAAACTCTATAGAGCATTTTCAACTCATTACTTTTCAAAAATATATACAAATATTTATTGTCTAGTAAATATAACACACATGTCTATTTAATGATAATTCATTCTTGTTATTAATAAAAAATGTATGACTCATAACTCCACATCATGAGTTGGGTAAATTTTCTAATGAAACTCCAATTTTTTGAGACATAAGTTTTTTAAATTTTATTATACATGAGAAAACATCCTAATACCTAATTTAACTCATCAATATATGTTAACATGTCTTCTCTTCTACTGGGTAGTGTAAGCATAGTTTCACCAACTGATCTTCTCTTGAGTTTCTTAAATGGTCCCTCACATTAAGTTTTTTATATGAACTTGGATACCTTCAGAGTTAATGTGGTGAGTGGATTAGATTGGTTTGAGAAATTCAAATCAAATCCTTTATGACTGAAAATTCATTTTTTTAAATTTTTGAAACACTTTTTGGTTAAGTGAGAACCCACCATACAAATCACTTTGATGCTAAATTAGAACCAGCATATCATCACAAGGAACCATTAACGGGATAGGAAAATAACCCTGTCTAGGACCAAACCCATCGAAAAAAACGCAACAAAACATGAAAGACTATCACTTTGTGGCTAAGTGAGAACCAAACTCAAGATCCTCTATGATACGTCATCATCAAATCCACCAACACAATCCTAATTTTCCAAAGAATCCTTGGAATCATCCCAAAATGGGGGCCTGTGAAAAGTGCAAGGCCAAAAGAGCAGAGGAGAATCATTAAATGAAGTTATCAGACCTGGATCACAAAAAAAAACACCAAAAGGACAAAAAAAAAACATTGGATAACAGGATAGGAATTGGTCAAGCACCGAGCATTCCTGAGGTCGCCCTCTACATCCTCGTATTGACCCGGGAAAAGGCGTTTGCCTTTCTTATTCCAACCTGAAGAAAACCAGAAATCAGAACTGCAAATCAAGCCCCCACACATTCAACATGCCGTCAAGTAGAGATGGGGGCATCTGGCATGGCATCACCAGCATGGAGTGAGAGGCCTCATGGTCACCTTTTTTGGGTGACTTCAAGTAAGCCGTCGATAGTAGTGGGCTCGCAATGGTGAGATCCAGGAGGGCGGCTTCATTTGGTCCTGTGGAAAGCGGAGACGCGGAGTCATCAGATCTGTTTCGCACAAGGGGGAAGCCTGACGGGGCGGGGTGAGAAGCCGATTCCTGGGACGAGAGGGGGGTTGGGGAGAATCGGAGGCATGAAACGTAGCCGGATCCTGGGGTCGAAGTGCGCACATGACAGCAAAGACCTCACGGGGCCGGGATATAGGAGGGATGTATCGTCTACCTTGTGGATAATTCCGCTCGGGGATTACGAGCAGACAGAACCTCTTGAGGAGGAGTCGCGAGGTCATCATCGGCTACATGCCAGGATTCTGGGTCGCTCGAGGGGGGGGGGGGGGTAGACTCGATCCAAGGAGGGACAAAGCTGACAGCGTGTGGGATAAGGGAGGCAGCGCAACCCCTAGGTAGCGGAACCCTAGCTCGCTGGGGGGGGGGGGGTGGGATCTCTCACAACGCCTCTTACGGGCTCATGTGGGATCCAGCTCCAACTAAAATCCTTTATAATATCCATATAATTCAAAGATGCAATGGAGCTCAATCACCATGGTTTTGATAATCTAATATTCAATGGACATTATGTTACCAAAATATGAAACCCTTTTCAGCCAAAATTTAAATATTTGTTAATTTTACATATAATTTATCTTTTTTAGGGTCCTTATTAAAATAATGATGTTCTCTTCATGATATTACTTATCCTATGAGTAAATAATACTATCATCTATAATGACTACTATAAACTGATCATGGTAATCTGTAAAGTCTATATTCATTATGTTAATGAATAGATTTAGAGCAGTAGTAGAAAAAAAGATATCACCATGTAATCACAGTGTCCATACTTTATACATAATTCATTCATGGTTATGTCCTCCTTTTTAAACCTCAATCACAAATATTTAGAATGAAGTTCAATCATGGAAAACTATTTTTTTTTCATGCAGTTTACCAAATAGGTAATCAATACTGTGTAGATGATATTTATTCTTGATTGTGATCTTGTTTACCTCCCTATAATAATTACATGGTTACATCGATCCATATTTTTATTTAAAAAGTAGAATAGGTGCACCCAAATGGGAAACACTTGGATGTTGGAGTCCCCTATTATGGTTCCTCTTGAGTTTCTTCTTTAATTCATGAAACTCAATTTGGGACATTCTATAGGGTTTATTTGAAATATTTTTGGACAAATTTATGGCTTCTGTTGAGAATTAAACGTTAAATTTCGACGGAATAGAAGGAAAAAGTTCAATAAAAAATAAATAAACTCCCATATAAAAGAAAATAATTGATGTTTAGTTTTATCCCAACCATCTGAGATAATATTCCCTTTTCAATTAGAATTAAACCTCATAAAATTGATAATGTTTTCATTAGAATTTAATATTTTTCATCACAGTAATAGGTGATCATGGGTAGGTTTGGAATATCAAATGTGGCAATGATTCCTTGGAAATTTATGTGGGATTTATGTAGATAAATAAAATCTCTTTAAATTATAACATAAATTTAAATGAAAGAAATAATATTAATGTTTTTAGGAAGAAAATTCCAACAAAATTCCACTAGAGTAGAAGTATAGACTTTTTGTTCCATCACTATACCATTAGGGGTTTTCAATTATAATTCAAGAAATAAATATTTTGATGGAATTTTGATCCCCATAGGAACATCATTAGATATAAAAGAGTGGGTAGATCTAGAGTTGGAAAAATACAATTTATATAGTGTATTGTAAGTGCACCTTCCATGAAGTAATTTTCACGCCCTCATATAAAATAGTAATCACATGAGATTTCCCTCTATCTCTAGGAGTAATTGTTTTATATTGTAGATCATCTTCATTAACCTTCAGGTTATAGAAGTAGTTAGAAAAATTCCCATTCTTCTTATATTTGAATCACATGAGTGTCATTGGTGAATTCCATGCATATTTCTCTCTATTATCATCATTAGTTAACTTTTTTCCATCACTTCAGAAAACCTTTTCTCAATAAAATTCATAACCATACTTAAAACATTTACCAGTACCCTTAAGAAAATTTCATCCATGTTTCATTATACACACTGAGAAATATTTAACGATGTTATTATTTCTATATGGGTATTATAGTTTTATCAAAAATCCATATTTATTTTACTAATAAAATCATGGAATTTATTTGTAACCCTAGTATCCATTTGTACCTTGAGATCACAAATAATGATTTACTCGTAGATACAATAGTCCCTTTTGTCCAACACCCTTTGGATACATGGTTTTAACATGATGAATAATAAATCAACCTTAATTTAAATATGTATGATAGTACTTGAATCATACCTTACATATCTTTTGAAATTCACCTCATAGGTACAAGAGGATTCAACATCCTTCTACTTTAACACAAGGAACTTCTTCTCATTTTCATGGTAAGAATATGATAAAAGTACCTGATGAAAAATAATTTCATAATTTCATCCCATATAATAGATTATATTTCATCTTGTTGACTCATATTACTCATAAGAGTACAAAATTGATCCACTTTACCTTCTAAATGATATACATCCAAATTAAATTTTTCTTTCCTCAATCACTGGATAATGGAAATTATTTATTTCAATGATATTTATCCATTTCTAAAAAAGTGGATAAATAGAAATAATAAAATAAGGTGTATTATGCCTCATGAAAGACTTAACATAATTTTTTCACCTCCTTTTCTCATTTATAAAATCAACATTATTAATATATTTAGAATATTGTGGGATCATATTAAATATATTTTTCATTCTAGCTCCTAAAAAATTTCGTTTGCCCAATGGGTAATAATTTTATTTTATATATAAATCTTTATTAGCACAACTTTATTAGGTTCATGATATTTAATGAAACCATCAATTACATTGTGAGAAATAATAAAAATATTTGAAGACAACATGATCATGAAAAATTATATTTAGGATTCCTAAATTAGAAAAAATGACTTTCAATCAATGATAGCTTAGTCTTAACCTAGATATTTTATGATCATTATTCAAGTCATTCAAAATAGTCTGTATAGATTTTGTAAATTTCTAATACATATCACCTAGGAGTGTCAATCATGGTGTGTAGTAAGTCTAATTTTTTGCACTTGGTCATGATATAGTCCAGATCAATGAGCCTTTTTAATAGTTATTACCCCTTGGTAACACTATGCTAGAGCCACATCCACTTTTATTATCCAAATGAGTTTTTAAATTATATAAACCCCTCACTCTATCCCTCCCCAATATTCTATGATATTTTTCTGTACATAGACATATCGATATGGTTCTCACAAATTTTTTCTCATCCTTGTTTTGAAATGTATAACTAAACCATACAATGACACAGACTATATTGTACTAGACTTTAAATATATTGATATTACATATTTATAGAATAATATTCATCACATAACATAATGATCTATGTTATAATAATTTTTTTAGTTACTTTGAAAACTATGTTACAAAACCAAATGGTACATAAATTATCTATATCGTCTCCCATTATATTCTTTATAACTGGAAACCTTTTTTAGATATATCATATATAGAATATTTATTCATAAACTAGGAATGTAAACATACAAATAGTGAGCTCAGATGCTTAGTCTGGGTATGTAAGTGATATATTGTTATATCATGAGCATAAGGGTATGTGAAAATGATAATTAAAATTGAACGCCATACGTTTTATATAATAGATAGTGACCATGAGTCAAGGTATAAATCATTGTAGTTCAAAATATATTAGTCATAGTATATTAAATGTACATAATTAAAGATAACGTTGTTTTTTCATAAGACATAGATATTTTGTAAGCACATTAGTAGAAAAAATCATTTTCTTATTATTCAAGGATAATATCGAAGACTATCATTTTGGAATGGGCTCACTCCCCATACCATTATTACAGTTAAGGATTAACCCAAAAAAATCATAGTGGAAAAATTACAATACTGAATAGGGATCACTCAATATATTTTTTGTTTATCTCTTAAAATATTAATCGTTACCCAATTCATTGGAGTGGAATGTAATTCCCACCCATCCCAAAATTAAAATTATTCGTATGTATACCCCCAAATCATAAAATATTTATCAGTTCAGATCCCATGAAAAGAAATGGATTTCATAATCATTTCACCAAATCATACCAAGTGGAAAAGATATAGGTTTTATAATCATTTCAACATTTCATCATATCATAACTGATGGAAAATGAAGAGGGTTTCATAATCATTTTATAATGTAATAATTTGTTGAAGAGAAATTGGTTTTTGAAAATCATTCCACCATAAAATCTGACAATTCAAATAATGAATAAGAATTGTATCATTAGATCATATCCTTTTTAAATCCAAATTAAACTCAAAGTATTTCATCTTAGATGTAAAATTATTATAAATGATCACATTGAACATTTCTAGAGGAAAAGAGGCTTCTAAGGTTTAAAATAACTTTTTCAAAACTGGAAATTCATAAAACATTTTCAAAATCCTTTTCATTGAAATTATATTTGGAATGATATAAGGGATTATTCAAATTATTGATCATTTTTGGTTGAGGAAAATTATGTTCAAATTGTGTACGTTTAAAAAAAATCCCATTCATATTTTTGGTAAAGTTCAAATTATGCTCATTAATAAAACCTTAAGAAGATTAAAGTTAAAAAAATTTAAAAATAATAAAACAAGGGTAAAAAACTTATTAAATGATATTTTTAGTGTAGTAAAATCATTTTTTAAGAAACATATTTAGGAAATACATTGATATAATAAAAAAATAGTTTTTTTTGGATGAAGAGGGAGCTAATGTTTGTTTTTATTTAAAAAAATTGGTGTATTGACTATAAAGAGTGTAAAATAAAAGAAAAAATTTATTATCAATATATAACTAGTTAATTTTAAAATTAATTTATTTATTTAATAATTGATCATAATATTTCATCATCAAAAGAATAATAATATTTAATACAGATAAAAATTAGATTGTATCATTCAAAAAATAAAACTTATATAACATTGTAAACATTAGCCCCATCAAATAATAAAAATAAATGATAAAAATAACATAATAATAAATAAATTCATGATATTACAATTCATAAGAGCTATATATAACACCCATAAAAAATAAAATTTTACAACCTAACATATAACCCAAAGAAGGAAAATTGGGAAAAAAATCCCTTACCTTAATTCATGACTTCATTCGCACATGTTTGATGTTCATGTATAATAAATATATTTTTATTGTAAATATATTATAGAAACTTTTTAATAAGTATCATACCATTTATGATTTAGTTATGACATTTTATTACCCTCTTGTAAAAAATTCTTTATAAAATGACATTTTAGGAAAGAACTATTTCAATTTTCATGTATGTTTTGGTTTCGTTATCCCTGTTATTTTAATTTGATTCACGATATATCACTTAAAAAATTTTAAACATGATATAGATATCAATTTTTTATTAAATATGTATTTTGGTTAATTCATTAATATTATAGCTATAAAATTAATTAAACCATTCATGGAGATGGTAATCCTTATGCACGCAAGAAACCTGTTCCTATTTTATCGATGAATGATACAAAAGAAATTTAAATAATATATTACCATTGTAGAATAACTATTATTTAATATATATCACAAATATTAATATATACTATCTTTACAACTTTCTATTTCACATGTATGTGAATAATAAATCACATCACTTTTGGAGGAGGTAATTCAATATACACACGAGTGATGTTTTCATATTTTCATAGAAGGCAATTTAAGAAGGTTTGTGTGGTAGTATAATTCTAGAAGTATAATAATTTAATAAATATAATATATCTATGTTTGTGTATTTTTTTTGTTTTTGTTAAATCCATAATTATGACCATCGATGATAGCTGGTGATGAAAACCAAATTACACTTATTCACATAGCAGTTGTCTATTTTATACATGATAAACAGTTTCATTTCGCATTTGATGGAAGTTTTAATGACCCAAAATTTTATAAATGAATTTTCCCTTCATATAATTTTTAGATATAGTTTAAATCACGTAAAATAACTTAGGTAAAACAATAAAATCATTTTAAATGAAGATGAAATGAAATAAGAAGGGTTTTCCCAGAAATTATGAAACCAAACCCAATAGAATTGTTACTTGACCTTAGGAATAGTAATGTGACAAATAATAAAAATAACCAAACCAATAGAATAGTATTATAAACTATGAATGCATAAATAAAATTTAAAAATCTTATAAATGATAATTGATATATTTATATCATGGAATAAGTAAATAACTGATTTAAAAATGATACATAATGTATTAGAATATTTGTGAAACATAAATGTTTATTTTCAATTTTTTATTATAACAATTATTTAAAAGAAAATGTATTCATATTAAAGAGATTAATAATTTGTGATTTTTTCTTATGATTATAGTATTATTTTATTAGACCTGAATTATTTTTTCATAGAGTTATAAAACCAGTTATAATTTTAAAATTATTATTTTTCGAGTTAATGATGATTTTAATTAAAAATAATAATTATCATATTTAAAAAATTATTTTAATAAAATGTAGTTCATTTTTTATTTCTACACATCAATAAATGGTTAGGGTTAATTAATAAATTTTTCTAATAAAATTATTTTTTTTGAGAATAGTGAAATATAGTAATTTACGGTATAAGGTAAATACATGAATATTTGAGTCATGAATGATGTATGGATTATGTAAAAACCATGGGTTCAAAATAATATTCACTAGTTACTATATTTAATCATATGAATCATAATTTTTCATATTCACGAGGAAATATAATAAAAAAATGAATAAAATGAACTAAAAAAACCCATGTCATCCACTATAAATACCACCCTCACCTCCACTTCTACTCGCAACTCCTAAGCCTTGAATCATATAAAAATTCTTCCAAATATACATTCCATGTCATTCTGCTACATAAAATGGACTTTTTTCTCAACAAAATTCCAAAACCAATTCCATTTAGGAGGTTATCAAGGAGAATAATTCAATAGGTAAAAATGTCTTTCATTTTATTTTAATTAAATTTAATTTAATTTTTTTATATTATAGTCACCTCCATATAAAAATGTCATAACAAAACTCTAGTATATTTTATATATTGTAATTGTTTTATTTTATTGGTGTAATCCATCATCATTTATATTCCCCTCCCCTCTTTCTCAAAAAATGGAACCATCATCACTGATGTTTTGATTTATCGCATTCAATGATAACGAGTTTTCTATTTCCATTTATTCCTTAAAGGTTGGTCATTAAAAAAATTTATGGTTAAAAAATATTATAATATATTTATCATATATTATTTTTATCCTATATATATATATACATAATATTAATTAATAAATCAAAAGTAGTTCGCGATGGTTGAAAAAAGCACCAAAATAATGTAAATGGTTTTCATTAACATTTTGTCTAATGAATCATCCTCAAATATTGAAACAATTATATATAAAATAATTTAATATTATGGAGGTTCATTAAAAAATATCATATAAATTTGGAAAATAAATTATCATTTCACACGATCTCCCAATCATGTTTGTATGTAAAATGATCATGAAAAAAAGGAAACAAACACATTCGAACTGTGAAATTATATATTATAACTCATAAAAAATGACAAAATTTAACTTAATTGAATAGTAATAATATAAATGTATAAATGGTTCTGAATTAATTATTTAATGGATATAATTTGATTATCCAGGTTATTAAGATCAAATGCAGAGTAATTTCAAACATAAGTTAAGGGATTCTCACTAAACCTCCATTTCTTCCTTTGGTTTGCGATTTCTCTATCTCTTTACGCAAATGAAATTCTTACTTATTTTTATGTAATTGTTCTAAATTTTGGTTACATATTCCAAAATCATGTTTCTATATCAATTCATACTCCTTTGACAGGGGAATACTTGATTTTAAAATTCTCCTTTCTCATTTCCTCATAATAAGCAAGACCGATTAAAGGGAACTTACCAATTGTTTTTACCCATTTTCATATACCATACGTAATCTATTTTAAGCTAATTTTTTTTCTTTAAAATAACTAATTTTAATATAAAAATATACTTTTTTAATTTCTGGATTTATGAAAACAATTATACCTTTCTATAGTTTAAAGACTCTTTAATATTTTCCCCGAACCCACACTAATGGGGCTCATTTCTAACGATTATTAAACACTATTTTAACATGTTTTCAATCCATTTGATACAAATTTACCATGATTTGTTTTCCAATTTTACCCTATTAATGTTCTTGTTTGATTTAAATATATTCATTCATGGACCCTTTTTCGAAACACCCTTTTTTATTCCCCTTGAGAGGATTACGATACCTATTTCATTCCAGGGGTAACCCTTATATTTATTCCTTATATA
Organism: Viscum album; assembly: GCA_963277665.1. Lineage (NCBI taxonomy): Eukaryota > Viridiplantae > Streptophyta > Magnoliopsida > Santalales > Viscaceae > Viscum > Viscum album. The sequence goes on from OY728160.1 coordinate 644,128,639, forward strand.
TGACACTCCATGTGGCACACATATTCATGAAAATGTTATGATGGGTGCATATAGATAGAACAAAATTTAATTGGGTAATTTTTATTCTCATTAGATGTCATCTTAGAGCATGGAGTGAACCTAAATCCTTTATGGGACTTTTTCCTATATGTGGAATTGTCTTGTAAGTTATCATTGAATCATGATCCCCCATGTGAAATAGAATGGGAATTTTGCATTGAATCACGATTATGTCGTGTTTTTTTTTTGTTTTCTCCACATTCCTATGATTCAATGGTTACATTATCCATTGATTTACATGTTATGATTCTATTTGTTTATTCATGTTCCACGCCTTTTATTTCATCAAATTATTCATTCTAATCCTAGTAAAATGCTTTGTTCATATGATTATTCCATTACTTTTATTTTTTCCACTTCAATTATTATTCTATTATCTTGGTTTAACATATGAAGATATAAGGTATAAAAGGAAGAAATTATATCATTTTGAATATGAAATAAAATATGTTTTTATTTTTATTCTCTGATTTCAAATTTTGTAGCTAATCATCCAAAGACAATAGACTTTTCAATAATTTGTTATAAATTATGGTTAATTATGCATAAAATAATGTTATAATATGTGTAATGGGTTATATTCATTATATTCAGTATTAGAGAATATTCTAGTAATTTTTAAAGATTTGGGCTAGGGAACTTTAGTGTGAATCTGTGTTGTAATTTTATCCCCATGGATAACCTATATTGAAACATATGGAATCACAAGATAGGATATACTTTCTCATTACAATATTATCATTTTATGTTCAAATTCAATTTTTTACATTCTTATTAGCTACGTATTCAAGCCCCCTAATTATTTTTTTTCTTATTTATTGGCAAGAAATAGGATATCCTGTCACAATAATCCATGTGACAGGAAATGGGATGATTTCCCTAATAGAATGAATAATATTATAGGAACAGGTGCTCAAAACATCATGATAGTAGGTACTAAACTTTCTAAAGTTACGACTACTAACTTGAATCATGTGGAACAACCTATTTATCATATGAAGTTGAAATTTTTGGTCGAATCCTTCATTCATCAACAACCTCCTATATTTAGTGGATCTTTTGATCCCCTCATCATGGAACAATGGATTATCTCCATTGTGAAGATATTTTATTTTCACAAGTGCTCAGAATTATATAATGTTATGTAGGAAGTATATCATTTTGATGGGAAAACTTATCAGTGGTGGACAGTAATCAAGAACCTGATGTCCATGGGGGAAATCTATTTCATGGAATGATAATATTACATGATTTTATTTTAAAAATAATTTCCCAAAATCTCCATCATAAGATGGAGAGGGAGTTACATGGACTAAAAAAAAGGAAGTTATGTCTATTAGGGTGTAGAATGGAAACATTATAGGTCTTCCATGATATTCCTCTATCTTTGTCATGAACAATGAAAGAAAGTTGTATATATTTTGTAGAGTATTAATGACGAGTCTATGAAAAGCATAGGAAATTCAAAACATTGACCTCTATGAGGAGATAATTTGTTGTTACCTTAATGTTAAAGTGGAGATAAAAGAATCTCAGTGGTATCATGGGCCCATAGACAAAATCCACAATATATAGTTTAATATGGAAAGTTCAATAGATAAATCCAATGATGGAATGAAAACCCAATATCCCACATGTAAAAACTATGGGAAGAAGCCACATGGGAACTGCCTAAAGGGAACTGAGAGATACCTCAAATGTTGGAGAATGTGGCATCTGTCTAATAACTACGGAAGGGATATGAATAATAAAAAAATGTTGAAGAAGAATTGATTTTTCAGATAAAAACTCAGTATATATTGTAGTTTTCCAACTTCTAGAAATATATGAATTATGAAATCCATTTCCCAAAGAAAATAGTTGATGGAGTCAATCACCAACAATGACCTCAGAGGCATCAAGGTAGTGACTATTCTATCATTATTACGGAGGTGGATCCCTACAATTATGTGGTGATAGGTATGAATTATTTTATAGGATGAATGTTTAGGTTAACTATTCAAAACCAACATCAATATATAGATTTTGAGTTATCTGTGAGAATAGAAAATGGGGAAATTATTGCATCCATAGTATATAATTATTCCCTAGTTAATGATTGTGGACTGAACCACCCAAAAATTATTGTCATAATTATCTTAGTGGATGTTGATTCTATATTGGGATTATATTGTAAATGTTTTTCTAAATCCAACATCAACTATTAGGAAAGTAATATAACCATTCACATCATGAAGCATACTCTAATTATATACATGTGTAATGATGAGGAAGAATCCCCTTCAGAATCATTATCTATAATGTGTATATTACATCCTTATGAGAATGAATATATCGTTCAAATGATTGAGACAATGGAGAAAATCATTCTTGAAGATATACCCATTATGAGGGAAAACTCTGATACATTCACTAAAAAATTTCCACATCTTCCTGTTGGATGAAAAATTGTGTTCTCAACTAAACATATAACTGAATCTATTTTTATATCAATGAAACCACAGATATTGGCCACTATTATGTTGGAATAACAGATTATGTATTTACAAGATTATTTGTGAAATGGTTTTATATGACCAAGTGCTTCATAATTGGGTTCACCGGTCCCATTTTTCAAAAATAAGGATAGATTAGTGCACCTATTAATTTATTGTTATGAGAATAATAGAATCAAAATAAATACTAGTTATCCCTTATCACATATAAATTACTAGTTTGATGAGATACATGGGGATATTTATTTCTCTGGGGTGGACCTTTGGTTGGGGAACCGCCAATTAATGGTGCGGAAGGAATATACTTCCATGAATTCCTTCATAATGAGGTATGGAAACTATGACTTAATAATGATTCCCTTCAGACTCACTAATTTTCCAGAAATGTTCATGGATGTAATGAACAAATTATTTAGATATTAGACTGAAAAAAATTTTATAGACATTATTGATGACATACTAATATACATTTAGAGAAATGAGGATCATGATGAGCATTGGAAGGTTGTTATGAAGAATTTATGAAGTGAGAAGATATATTAAAAGTATAGTAAATGTGAGTTCTACATGGATAATGTGTTATTCTTGGGGTATGTTATCACTATAAAAATTATATCTATAGAACCATCCAAGAAAAGGAATATTGAAGAGTGACCCAATCCAACATTTGTAATGAATATCTATAGTTTTCATTGTCTAGTTGGGTATTTTGAATCTTTATTCATGAACTTATCATGATTTTCAAACAAAATTACCATGTTAACATAGAATGGATTGTTGTTTTTAAGGAATATTGAATCAGAAGACCCCTTTAATCAGTTGAAAAAGAGGGTTTTCATCACACTAGTTCTCAAACATCTAATAAGTTTGGAATACATTGTGGGGTATACCTATGCTTCAAATAAGTTACTAGGATATGTACTGATGAATAAATATAACGTGATAGCATGAATGTCTTAGAAATTTAATATTCACGAGAAAAACAATCCCACACATGATCTAGAGTTAGAAACAATGATTTTAAATTGAAAATATGGTGGCATAATCTCTATGGGGAGAATTGTGAGATATATATTGATCATAAGAGCCTCAAATATATATTAATAAAAATGGAGCTTAGTATGTGCGAATGAAGATTATTAGAGATCATCCAGGATTACAAATTATCAATCCACTACCATCCATGTAATGAAAATAAGTTTTTATATGCTCTATTTAGAATAGATACCGAATCATTATAAATGATATAAATTAAAAAGAATCCATCTTTTTCAATTTTCATTAGATAGACATGAGAACCATTATGGAATAAATACAACCAATCCTTTATCAAAGGATTTCCCAATAATCCATCAAGGGTAAAATAAAGGATTCCCAAAGATATGATGTAGAAATCATCAAAAAAGTGGAAGCTATCTGAAAAGAAAAATCTTATGAGTTCAAGATTTATGAGGAATGAGTCATAAGATTCAAAACAAGGTTGTGTGTAGCATCCAATCGAGAGACAAAAAAGTGATTATAATTAACACACATAGACCAAAATTCTCTATTCATCCATTAAGAACAAAGATGTATCAATAACATAGAGAGAACTACTAGTGGGACTATATAAAAAATAGATCACTGAATATACATCAAATTTCCTGATATGTCAGTAAGTTAAGGTACAAAGGAAATATTATAAAGAGATAATGAAACCATTACCCATAAGAAATTGAAATGAGAAAACATACCCATGGAATTTATGACTGTACATCCAAATAAATCAATAGGTAATAATGTAATATGGGTCATTGCAGATAATCTTAACTGTGAAAAATGACATTATATCAATTCACGATGACCTATCACTCAACCATATTTCATGGATATACATTTGATAAGTGGTAACGATGCATGGAGTACCACTATCGAATGAATATAATCAAGATCGAAGATTTGACACCATGTTTTGGAATTGTCTCCTACATTCTCTAAAGAGTAAGTTGTACATCAGTATGAGTGATCATCCTCAATCTAATAGAAAAGCTGAGCATAAAATTTATACACTGACTTAAAAGTTGAAATATTTTACTGTGTAATTCAATGGATTATTTGACCAACATCTACCTCTTTTCAAGTTCTATTACAACAATAGTTGCAACTCAAACATCCAAATGGCTTCAAATGAACCCCTTTATTATGAAATATTAATAAAATAGACATTCTTGGATGATGTCGACGATAATATGTTTCTAGGAAATAAAATGGTAAAATAAATGGTAGAAAATATGAAACCCATTCAAAAACACTTCAAGGCTAGCCAAATACGATATAATACCTTTGAAAACAATTGCTAATTAGAACTGGAAATTGAGGTTCTAGACATGGTATTCATCAACATATCTTCTTGGAATATGATCATGATATTTTGTATGAAATGAAAGTTGAGTCCTATGTATATCAGCCCCTTTAATATTCATCATCATGTTTGAATTGTGGTAGATTGATAGGAACTTACAGTAACCATGCCTAAAATTCATTATGTATTCTAAGTATCCCTCTCAATGAAATTCATAAAAGATCACTCACATGTATTGAATTCATAGGTGGTACAGTCAAAATTGATCTCTCTTATGAGGAGCCACTAGTGAAGATCTTTGACCAAGGAGATAATGTTTTACTCAACATGACTAATCACTTGGTTAATGCAATATGGGGAAACCACAAGAACGAAGAGAAAACATAGGAATTTGAGGAATCAATGAAGAAGAAGTACCCTCACCTATTTTCACCTAAGCATGTAAAAATATTTTTTAGGGAGAAATTTTATAATGGGGGAAGAAAGTATTGACCCACCATTTTATTAATGAAATTTAATTTGTTATAATTATTTCATAGAGTATAAAACATATAAAATCAGTTATAGAACAAAATAAAAACCATATAATGTAGAATTTATTCGATAAGAAGATTTTTTAGAAATTAATGAACCTAAAACAATGGAATAGTAATATTACCTTTGGAATATAAATGTGACCATTAATAATGGTTACCCAACCAATAGAATAGTAACATCACCTTTGAATGTATATATAAATTTAGAGTAGCTTATAAATGAAAATATGATATAATTATATCATGAAATAGGTAAATGAATTTTTTAAAATTGATAAATTATGTATAGGTTTTTTTGTGAAACATAAATGTTTATTTAAAATTTTATAATTAATATAATGATTTAAAAGAAAATTTATTTTCCTAAATTAGTTTAATAATTTGATATTTTTGTCATATGATTAAAATGTAATTTTATGAGACCGTAATTAGTTTTTCAAAAAATTATAAAATCATTTATATTTTAAAAGTTTGTATTTTTTGAATAAGTGATAATTTTAATTAAAACATAAATTTATAATATTTAGAAAATTACTTTCATAAAATTTTGTAAATTTTTAATTACAACACTATAATAAATAGTAGGGGTGAATTTTTGGATATCTCTAAAATAAATGAATTTTTGGTGAATGGTGTTATTCAGTAATTTACTGTATAATCTAAATACATGAATTATTGGGTCAAGGATGATGTGTGGATTATGTAAGAACCATTAGTTCAATCTCACATGTATTATTTACTTTATTTAGTAACAAGAATCAATACTATTCATTGTATTGGCATAAAATAATTACCAAATGAGTAAAATAATCAAAAAATGTCCCTCTCCTCCCCTATAAATAAAACCCCTTACCACACCTCTTTCTCACACATAAAAATATTTAATCATTTCCAAATTCATTCCTAGTCTCCCATCCACTTCTAGGATCCTACGGTATCAACAAAATAAAACCTAATTCCCCTAAGTAGGTGTTAAGGGAGAAGATTTCAAGAGGTAAAAACCATTTTGATTTTCTTCAATTTTTTCCAACTTTTTTTTTCTTTTTATCTAATAAACATCCAATAAAAATGTGACATGATAAATAAAATATTTTTTATATAGTATAATATTTTATTGTTATTGGTATAATTCATCATCTTCTCATTTTTCATCCCCTTTTGTTCCAAAAATAAAAACAACATCTTGAAGTTGTTGATTTATTTCATTCAAGGACAATGAATTTCCAATTTCCATTACCATATTAAACGACGGAAAGAGGCCATTATTATGGTCAAAATAGTGTTTAATATCTTTATTAATACATATTTATTATTTTAGGACCAATATATATACATAATATTAATTAATTAAACAAAACTAATTCACGATTGTTGAAAAAAAACCCTAATATTCAAAAGGGATATCATTTATATTTTTTCTAATGAATCATATTTACATATGAATGATTTATATATAATACCATTTTATATTCATTATGTTCATTTATATCATATCATTTCAATTCTATATAACTAGTCTCTTTTTACAAGATCTTCTATTAATGTATATATGTATATAGATCATGAAAACCAAGGAAATGAAAACTCTCAAACAATGAAATTATTTCTTATAAATCATCAAAAAGTCCATGAATGAACATAATTTAATTATAATAATTCATGTCAATGTAGAAAATGTTCTGAATTAATTAATTAATGTATTTTATATTGTTATCCAAGACATTAAGATCAAGTTTCGATCAATTTTCGAGATAAGGGAATGGATTCTTTCCAAACCTCCATTTTTTTCCATCGGGGTATGCTTTATGAATATTTACCCAAATTTTATTATTCATTATTGTTATATAAATATTTTAAATTATGTTTATATATATCAAAATCATTTATTGAGATATGTTCATCATTTTTGTTTAGGGAAATACATTTTTTAGGAAGGTTCCATTGTTAATTCATCGTGATAAGAAATATCGCTAAAGGAAACTTCAAAATTTCATACCCATTTTCAAATACGTTTTATAATATTTTTAATTATATAAATATATATTTTTCTAATATAAATCATGTTTTCATAAAAAATGTATCTTTCTTCATTTATGGTTTCTTGAAAATAGTTATACCTTTTCTTGTATAAAAGACTCCTTAATATTTTCCCGTAAACCGCACTAAAAAGGATAATTTCCAAAGCTTATTAAAAAATATTCTAATATGTTTCCTCTAAATTTTAACTTAATTATTAAAGATCTCATCCTATTTTATGTTAATAATATCCAGGTATGATTTAAATTTATTATTTCAAGGACAATTCTGTGATACACCAGTTTTTTATGCTCTATGACCTGATTACGATACCCATTTTATTCCATTTGCAACCCTTCTATTTTTTCCGTATGTCTGATTCTTGTTATAGCACAAATATGCTTGAATTTTTTTTGATGGGTGCACCCAGATAGCACTCTAATTTATTGGCTAATTTTTAGTCTCATGATATTACATGATTGAATATAGAGTGAACCTAAATCCTTTATTGGATGTTTTCACCCATGTATATTGGTCTTGGTAGTTATCCATAACTCATTCTCTTATGTGTGAAATGGTCTTGGAAGTTATCCTTGACGTAGGAATATATCATATTGAATGTTGTTCCAACATTTATATGATTCCATCATTACCTGATCTAATGATTTATATATTATTCATCCATATGTTTAATCATGTTTCATAAATTTTATGTGTTCATGTTATACCTTCTAACCCATGTGCTATGATTTATTCATATGCTTATTATCTTATAGGGATTTTAGCTCATCCATTTGTTCATGTATTCCCCATGTTATCCAATGAATATGTAAGGGCTCATGAAATTAAATATCTCATTATTAAAATTAAAATATTGTTGTTTTATTTTGGTTCCATGCTTTCTAATTTTGATCCTAATCATTTAAATACACTAGACTTTATGACCCATTGTTGTATTTGATTGTTAATTTTTCAGCAAAATTAGGTAATATTTTTTTCAAAAGGATAGGGTTGTTATTATAGTAAAGGTGAATATAGGTTATAAAATTTACATAATAACATCTTAGTATATTAGTGATATTGGTGTTATTAAATCCACGTAGTTGGAGAAGATTTTATGTAGGTGGGAGAAGAAATAAAAAAATTGATGTCTTGAAATTTGACATTTTCTTCAGTTATACCATTTTTATTAATACCTAATGGATTATTATTATTATGGTTTACATAAAAAACTAAGGCCTTTGGTATGAGGGGGTGTAGCTAATGGATTTTTAGGTCCTAAATATACTGATTAGGTTTTGTATTGCGAAGAGTAGAGGATATGAATAGGCCTTAAGAAAGGGGGAGAGGAAGAACATTGAATTTATGAAACAAATACCGTGTGTCCATATTTTTCGAATGAAAAAGTCCCCAAATGGGTCATTATTGAACCCTATATGTTGTAAGGAAGAAATATATACATAAAATGGCTTTTGGACATGTATCAAGGTTATTTTACCCATTATCATGTTTTAACAACTTGTAAACCCATTTTAACCGTATCAATGGTAAATTTTATTATTGATTTTACTAAAAATATTGAATAAAATAATATGGATATATTATATAATATTAATTATTATTATTCCAAATATTCAATCTATTTTGAAAATTTTAAATCACATTACTGGAAATATTTTAATTTAAAATTAAACCTGCTAATTCAAAAAAAAAGTGCTTTGGAAAAGATATTATATTAAAATGTTAAAATTTTATTATATAAATATTAAATATAAAATTGATTCCAATGAAAAAATTGGATTAATTATAATAGAAATGAGAATTTTTTTTTAATTTGAAAATATTATTTTTATTTTCTTAGAAAAAGGAAGTAAAAGTCCTTTTTTAGTAAATCATGTTTTTTATATTATAAATAACTTACTTCAAGTTTTGTGCCATTTTTTAATACATTTTCATTATATATAACCATCATACCAAAAATTTAAAATTTTATTACTCTTATTTTTAATGTAATGATTAATGGATAGGTTATAATAATATTATTTAAATAATAATATCAAAAATGTCACAATATTTATAAAAAATGGATTTTGTGTGTAATAAAAGCAATCGAAGAAATTATATTTAATGAATAAAAGCTCAATAAATTTTTTGGTGTTACATCTACTAATAAATAACTGATTAAAGAGATATTTGAATAAAGTGATTTAAAATTGAGAAAATATAAATGGATATAGTATCTCTTGCTGTTTGAATTAGGATAGATTTATTAACCTACGAAAAGAAATTACGTTTCATCTACACGGATACAAAAATCACACAACCAAGTAGTAATAGAAGCTCGCGACCAGTATATGGTATTTGATGTAATTGTTGACATGGAAATTGATTGTATGGAATGATATGCAGATGTGATCTTGTTTCAAGTTACTATTATTTTGGACCCTTATGACCTAGTCATGGACACCCTATAATTATATCCTTAATATAATATTATTTTTTAAAACTTAAAAGGTGTGGTGTGTAATGGGCCAGACCTCTCTGGTCCATTACATTGTGATAATGAAGTGTTGGAGGTGTTCCGAGAGGTCAAGATGACTTATCCCAAACACTTTTCCAATTTTCCAGTTTTGTGAACAATGTTTCCAGTTTTATGAACAGTCATAGATTGGTTTCAGAGATCAGTTTCATAGATCGGTTTCACAAATCGGTTTCAGAGATCGGTTTCACCGATCGGTTTCACAGATTAGTTTCACATATAGGTCCCACAGATCGGTTCCACAGATCGGTTTCACAGATCGGTTTCAGAGAACGTTTTCACAGATCGGTTTCACAGATTGGTTTCATAGATCGGTTTCACAGATCGGTTTCAGAGATCAGTTTCACATATCGGTTTCATAGATCGGTTTCACAGATCGGTTTCACAGATCGGTAGGTGAATAGTGTTTCCAGATTCCTACAGCTTTGCCTCTTTTTAGGTTTCATTTGAAAAAAAAATAATTTAAAGCCTTATTTTAAGGACTCTTAAGGATGATTCAAATGCCATAAATCCTATATTAATTATTCCTAATGCTGGGATGTTTTTACTTGGTGAAACCACGTGGGTTAATGCAATCCGTTTTTAATGGAAAATTAACCGGATCTTAAATCATCAACTCATTAAATCATCAAAAGGGACAAGATATCATCCTCCCTTATTCTTACTCTTTGTTCTCTATTATGAGATGTTATAACCCTTCAATCCTTCTTAGAAGAGTTTCACAATAAAACTCTACTCCTCGGATTGGTTCCACTCAGTTTTGATGTAACCAACCTGTATCGATCAACCTTCAATATAAGGTATGTTGTATCGTCATTCTTTTGGGGTTCATCTTCTCCTATTCTCCTTTCCATATTATAGCATGTAATCATCAGGCTTCTAATGGGTTTTTCTAGGGGTTTGGTTGGTGCTGTCGTACCCTGGCATCCTCGGGTGGATGTAGTTGTCGCGATTGGAGGATTGTGACCCGTTGTGTGAATAAAGAATGTGAGGAACTGTTTGAGGTAGGTGATTCATTGCTTCTCTAATTTTTTATGTGCAATCATAAAGTTAGCATGATTTATCCCTTTGGATAACAGTGAAATTGACCTAATTAAATATTGGAACCGGATAAAGAAATTGTTATCTATCATAGGTTATTGCCTCTTGTTTTTCTAGATAGTGTGATATCTATTCTTGCTTGGTTTATCTATTTTTCCTTGATGGAAATTGATAAATAACGTAAAGCCAGAATTAATTTATAATTAATTGTCTAAAGATAAAGAGGCATGTAAATGAATTTGGTTGTTTCCATTGTTGTAGTTGTTCTAATTTTTATGTTAATCTAATTGGAATAGTAAGCTTGTTAAATCTTTTGTGATAGCTTTCTGATAGGTTTCCTGGAATTTGAAGCTATGAATTGAATATGTTAATTAAAGAGGTATTAAAGAACTTGACAGTTGATAAAAGAGAATTCTTGGTAGGGTTCTTAGTTACCCTCTTGTTCGAAAGGCCACGTGCCTTCTGCTTTAGAGACATTATTGCTCATTATGTCTGAAGGCTGGATGCCTTGTTAAAGGACCAACATCCCATTTGATGTGATGATTGTTTTCCTACTGCTTGTGCTGTGATGTGAGCCTGGATAGATGTTGTGATATGTAGAGGTAGTGAGGTCTTGTGGTTGTTGCAACAGATGACGACTAGAGGGGTGAGATGCATCGGTTTATGCATGTGGGTGTTAGGGAGGACACCAAGGATGACAGTATGTGATGGATGTGATGGAAGGATGTTGGTGGTTTTTTTGGATGTTTATCTGCATTATTTTTCCCACTGCTCAAGGAAGCTGGTCTTGCTTACCCTCCTTCTGAAGGAGATGAAGACACGCGAGGTATTCCACGTGCTTTCCGTGTTTAGCCTCTCAAGGGAGAATGGGTCTATGCTCTTTATATAGGTAGAAAAGACACTACGGGTAGTATATCTACTCACTGTGTTGAGACCCCTTTGTGTTTAGTATCATATGATGCTTTTCTAGAATTCCTGGGAATATGGGAAAGTAATTATATAATGAAAGATTTATTAAATGGTGACAATCCACGGGGATGGAGATGATGGAATTTAAAGATGATGTTGAATCTTAAAGGGGGAAGTTGATTTTGAATATGATGCCAATTTAGTTTTTTGATGTTGTGTTCATGGTTAATAAATTTTTGAAGAATTAATTAACATACAATGGAATTCATTAAATGGGAAATGAAGTAATATAATAAATCCCTTAAAGGGTTGTGTGCATAAAGGATACCTAGTCTTAGAAGTGGCAGCCCAGAGTCTGAGAGACGTTTGCTGCAGTTGTGTCTAAGACTAGGTTATTCCCATAGTGTGGTTGTGAGTTATATATATTCTGTACTTTTTGTGTTTCTATACACTAGTCCACCCTGTCGGTAAGGGAATTTCCACCCCGGGGATTCTGAGCCCCGGAGGGGGGGGGGGGTGTTTTCCCCAACATTCTGATGGGAGGTTGAATGGATAACTACCCCCTTTAGCCCCACTCTCTTCTCTTGGTAGATACTAGTGCATTTGGAAGAGTGGTTAGTTTTCCCCATATATGTGTGTAGAGTACTGTAATGGCTTGTGGTTATTTTACACACATATATTATGGATATAGTACCCTATGGACTACTATAGGTGTAACGTGTGTAGGATGTGATGGCTTGAGGATCCTGACACGACGTATGGGTTGTGATGGATTGAGGTATAATACCCGACGTATGATACAAGTTATGCGAGCTGTGGTGGATCCCTGAAACTATGTGGTTACTTTTGGTTGTGAGGATGGTGTGGTGCTTTGCCCAGGTGTCTATGGTCAATCCTTTGTGGTTCACGTGGTGAAGATTGTGGAGCTTAGCCTAGGTGTATACGGGAAAGTCTTTGGAGAGAGATGCACAGGACGTATGTCATTGGGGTAAAGCGGAAAAACAGTGGGGAAGTAGTAGCGGGGTACCCTTGATATTCTTTACTATATGCTATATTTATGTATGCATTACTAGGTGAGAGTAGCCATGGTGAGGTTTGAAACATAGTATACCTATTTAGGCGATGAGTTAGTTTCACTTGTTGTTCACTGTGCTTTAGCATGCTTTCTTTACTTTTTCTTTAGAGGCTTCGGGGAGGATCCTACTGAGTATATTGTTATACTCACCCTACGAATATATAAACTGTTTTTTTCAGGTCACTTGGAGTAGGTTGGAGTTCAAGCTAATTACTACTAGCTTGTGGTTGCGGGAGTTGTTCGGGCTTGTGGTTGCTGCTATTTTTCCTTCTTTTGGGTACTTGTAGTTTTCCCCTTTCAGTTGTAGTACTTTTTCATGGAATTTAATATATGTACTTGGGTTACTTTTATATTTCAGTTGGAGTTGGTTAGTGTCTATCTTATCTCTCTCTTCCGCATGTGTTATCTTAGAGGTGAGACTCGAGGGTCATTATCTCCCTTCTCACATTGTCGGCCTAGGAGGGGTACACTTTGTGGGGAGGGGGTCGTGACATAGTTGTATCAGAGCTCTGGTTGAGGGATATGATGGAGTTCGGAGTTAGGCACATGTGAGGTTACATGGGTTGGTAGGGAAACAGTGTCATTCATGTTTAACAAGTGAGGTAAAAACTGGAGATTGGCTGAGACATAGGCATTTAGTCCCACCTATGATCTTATGTACGAACCATTAAGATTACAATGGCTACTAAACAAGGTGATACTGGTTGCAGGGTAGATACCCAGGAAAGGATCAGGAATCATTTTTCTTGTGCCTATGTTTGAATGGGTATACCTTGGGATAAGTTAATCTAAAATGAATGAAAGAAACCAATAAATTAATTAATCTTGTGTCTTTCATATTCCAGGTTAAGGAGATCTAACGGTTTGATATTTTATAGGTATGGCTCCAGGCCGACGTCCTCGTCTGGTTTGCATAGAAAATGACCAGCAGGCTGTTCCAGCAGAATACCGCAGGGTAGTGGTTGATGATGATGACACTTGAAGGAAGACACTTCGAGAGTTTCAACGTTAGAGTTTGCAAAAGTATGAGGGATTTGTTTCAGATGCATTCATTGGAGATGGGTTAGAGGAGGTCGATATCGGCTTCAGTTCGATTCGTGCTCGGAAGGGGCACTGGGAGTCCTTGGTTGTGATGATGATGCGTGGAGCAGTAAGGCCATGGTGGCTCTTATTCCTCGGGGATCCTGAGGAGACAACGATCTCATGGGAGGAGTTTTGAGACAAATTTAGAGTTGAGTTCCTTTCCTAGACCGCGAAGGCATCTAGTTGTCAATATCTTCTTACCCTTCGACAGGGGAGCTCCAGTTTTCGAGAGTTTGGAATACATTTCAGGAACCTTCTACGATATGCTTCAGACCTATTACCATATGAGGAGGCTAGGGTGAGGCATTTCGAGGAGGCTTTGTGTCTAGAGATCCAGCACCAGGTCACCCCATTTATGTTGAAGAAATATCTTGAGGGGAAAGTGAGGTAAGACGTTGTTGAGAGGACTTTGGCTAAGAATGGATCATCACGAGAGGGGAATCATCATGATTCCTCTCGAAGCAGAGCTGTGGTCTGGGGTTCCTGGTTTTCAGGGCAGAAGAGTTTCCATTCACCTGGGGGTAGGTCCCAGCCCTTCCCATATCATTTCTCCGGAGGCAGAAACTCTCAGGCCTATGCCAAGGGTTCAATAGATTGTTTTTCTTGTGGTGGTCATGGTTATCAGCAGCGGGAGTGCTCAACATTTCAGAGTAGTCATAGTGCACCGGGCGCTCTGCTCCACGTTCCTCCATTGTGGCAGTTCTAGCCGAGGAAACAGTAGTAGCTTGCACTAGCTTTAGATCATCAGAGGGTAGATGGCGTAGGTAGAGGATAGCCCCATGACGCTCCCCATCCTCAGAGAGTAGAGCACGGCTGTGGTGGTGGTCGTCATCAGGTTCAGAGAGGCCATGGAGGAGGCCGTGGTCAGCTTCCTGCATTAGCGTTTCTAGCTGCAGGCGAGCCAGATGTCATTCGAGGTACCCTTTTCTTGTTTTATAACTTGGCGTGTGCCTTGTTGGATTCAGGAGCAACGCACTCCTTCATATCACCTACCCTTGTCCATGCCTTGGGAGTTGAGGTAGAGAGGCTTCCAGTGCCCTTGGCGTTGACTATGCCAGTTGGAGGTGGAGCTGACTTGTTTGAAGTATGTGAAGACTGTGATCTAGAGTTGGGGCAACACCGCTCTTGGGGAGATTTCCTATTTTTATGAATACATCCTTATGATGTCATCCATGGCATGTATTGATTGTATTCAGTGAAGGATATTGTGTATTGCTACTAGAAGAAGGTCATTTCTTTGGATCAGATGGAGTGAAAGTGGTGTTTTTTGGTGAGAGAGATCCTAGGATTGGTCTTAGATGATTTCCATCCTTATCATCCTTGATAGCTAAGTTGATTCTGAGTTCTTCAGAGGTTCAACTGTTGGTGTTTCCTAGGATCTTGGAGGAGTACCCTGATGTCTTTCCAGAAGAAGTCGTAGCATTACTCCCTTGATGAGTGATTGAGTTTAGGATTGAGCTACATCCAGGAGCGTCTCCTATCCCTGTCTCCGTATAGGATGTCCCCTTCTGGGGTAAGAGAGATACGTATATAGCTTGATGGTCTGTTGGAGTGCATTTTTGTTCGGACAAGTGTGTCACCATGGGGTGAACCAGTCTTGTTAATGATGAAGGCCGACGCAAGTTTGTGGTTCGGTTTCGATTATCATTGGTTAATCAATTTGACAATAAATAACTGTTATCCTCTTTCGCAGATTGATGACTTATTCGATCAACTGAAGGGTTCAAGTTGGTTCTCAAAAATTGACATGCAGTCAGGATATCATCAGATGTGGGTGAAGGATGTGGATATCCTGAAGACTGCTTTCCGTTGTCGTCATGGGAATTATGAGTTTGTTGTAATGCCATTTCGCATGATGAATGCTCCAGAAATGTTCATGGGATTGATGAACACTGTGTTTCGTGAGTTCCTGGACAAGATTGTGGTGGTTTTCATCGACAACATCCTTGTTTACTCCACATCTAAAGAGGAGCATGAAGAGCATCTACGATCCGTTTTGGGAGTTCATCGCCAACATCAGTTGTTTGGGAGTTTGTCAAAGTGTGTGTTTTGGGCTCAAGAAGTCCGTTTCTTGGGTCATGTTATTTCCCAACAAGGAGTAGACGTGGATCCATCGAAGATAGAAGCAGCCATGTCTTGGGTATCCCCCAAGACAATGTGAGAGGTGCGAAGTTTCCTTGCTCTCACATGCTTTTACAGGAGGTTCGTAGCCAATTTCTCACGGGTTGCGACTCATCTAACAACTCTGACCAGGAAGGATCAGGCCTTCGAATGGACCGATCAATTCCAGGTAGCCTTTGAGTATCTAAAAGAGAAGTCAGTAAGTGCTCCAGTTCTTTGTATTCTAGTTTAGGGAGTTCAGTTTGATGTTTTCAGTGACGCTTTACGTCTGGGGTTAGGGAGTGTCCTTAGGCAGCGTAGGACATTATTTTCTTATGGGTCTTAGTAGTTACGTCCCCATGAAAGTAACTATGCCACCCCTGATCCTAAGATGGGAGCCATGGTGTTTTCGCTGAATTTCGGAGACATTACCTCATTGGTGAGCGCTTCGTGGTTTTCACCGATCTGTTGCATGGATCAGTTTCACAGATTGGTTGCACGGATCGGTTTCACGGATCGGTTTCATGGATCGGTTGCATGGATAGGTTGCACGGATCGGTTTCATGGATCAGTTTCATGGATCAGTTTCACAGATCGGTTGCACAGATCGGTTTCACAGATCGGTTCCATGGATCAGTTCTACAGATCGGTTTCACATATCGGTTTCACCGATCGGTTGCACGGATCGGTTTCACGGTTTGGTTTTATAGATCAGTTTCATGGATAGGTTTCATAGATCGATTTCACCGATCAGTTTCACAGATCGGTTTCATGGGTCGGTTTCACAGATCGGTTTCACATCTCGGTTTCATAGATCGGTTTCACTGATCGGTTTCACGGATCGGTTTCACAAGACGGTTTCACAGAACGGTTTCACAGATCGGTTTCACAGATCAGTTTCACAGATCAGTAGGCGAACAGTTTTCCCAGATTCCTACAGTTTTGCACCTTTTGGAATTTCCTTTGACATAAAATACATTTAAAGCCTTATTTTAAGGACTCTTAGGGCTGATTCAAATGCTGTAAATCCTATATTAATTATTCCTAAGGGTGGGATGTTTTTAATTGGTCAAACCGCATGGGTTAATGCGATTCATTTTTAATGGAGAATTAACCGGATCTTAAACCGTTGCCTCATTAAATCTTAAAAAGGGACAAGATATCATCCTCATGTGTTCTTCCTATTTGTTCTTTGTTATGAGATGCTAGAACCTTTCAATCCTTCTTACAAGAGTTTCACAATCAAACTCTACTTCTCGGATTGGTTCCGCTCTGTTTTAATGCAACCAAGCTGTATCGATCAACCTTTGATATAAGGTATGTTGTATCATCGTTTGTTTGGGGTTCATCTTCTCCTGTTCTCTTTTCCATATTATAGCATGTAAAATTCATGATTCTAATGTAGTTTTCTTGGGGTTTGCTTCGTGCTGTCGTATCGTGGCATCCTCAGGTGGATGTAGTTGTCGCGAGAGGAGGATTGTGACCCGTTGTGTGAATAAAGAATGTGAGTAACTGTTTGAGGTAGGGGATTCGTTTCTTCTCTAATTGTTTATGTAAAATCGTAGATTTAGCATGATTTATCCCTTTGGATCACAATTAAATTGACCAGATTAACTATTGGAACCAGATAAAGAAATTATTATCTATCGTATTTTATTGACTCTTGTTTTTCTAGATAGTGTGATATTTATGTTTTCTTGGTTTAGCTGTTTGTCCTTGATGGATATTAATAAAGAATTTAAAGCCGTAATTAATTGATAATTAATTGTCTAAAGATAAAGAGGCATGTAAATGAATCTGGTTGTTTCTGTTGTTGTAGTTGTTCTAATTTTTATGTTAATCTTATTGGCATAGTAAGCATGTAAAATCTTTTAAGATAGATTAATGATAGGTTTCCTAGAATTGGAACCTATGAATTGAATATGTTAATTCAAGAGGGATTAAAGAACTGGCTGGTTGATAAAAGATAATGCCTGGTAGGGTTCTCAGTTAACCTATTGTTCGAAAGGCCGAGTGCATTGTGCTTTAGAACCATTATTGCTCATTATGTATGAAGGCTGGATGCCTTGTTAAAGAGCCATGATCCCATTTGATGTGATGATTTTTTTTCCTGGTTCTTTTGCTGTGATGTGAGCATGGAAGGCTGTTATGATAGGTTGAGGCAGGGAGGCCTTGTTGTTATGGCAGCGAATGACGCCTAGAGGGGATATATGCATCCTTTTATGCAAGTGGCTGTCGGGGAGGACACCAAGGATACTAGTATGAGATGGATGTGATGGCTAGATGTTGGTGGTTTTGTTTGGTTGTTTATCTGCTTTACTTTTCCCCACTACTCAAGGCATCTGGTCTTGCTTACCCTCATTCCGAAGGAGGCGAAGACACGGGGGGTATGCCACTTGCATTCTGGGTTTAGCCTCTCAAGGGAGAATTGGTCTTTGCTCATGCTATAGGAGGAAAATACTCGATGGGTAGTATATCTAATCACCTTGTTGAACCCCTTTGTGTTTAGTAACATATGCTGCTTTTCTAGAATTCCTGGGAATATGGGAAAGTAATTCTGTAATGAAAGATTAATTAAATGGTTATAATCCACGGGGATGGAGATGCTGGAATTTAAAGGTGATGTTCAATCTTAAAATTAGAAGTTGATTTTGAATATGTTGCCAATTAAGTTTATTGAGGTTGTGTTCATGATTAATTAATGTTTGAAGAATTAGTTAACATACAGTGGAATTTATAAAATGGGAACAAATTAATATAATAATTCCCTTAAATGGTTGTGTGCTTATAGGATACCTAGTCTTAGAAGTGGCAGCTCAGAGTCTGAGAGATGTTAGCTGTAGTTGTGTCTAAGACTAGGTTATGCCCATAGTGTGGTTGTGAGTTATATATATTCTGTACTTTTGTGTTTCTATACGCTACTCCACCCTGTCAGTAAGGGAAACTGACACCCCAGGGATTTTGATCCCTGGGGTGGGGGGGTGTTTTCCCCCAACATTCTAATGGCAGGTTGAATGGATGACTACCCCCTTTAGCCCCGCTCTCTTCTCTTGGTAGATACTAGTGCCTTTGGCACATCGGTTAGTTTTCCCCATATATGTGTGTAAAGGGCTGTAATGGCTTGTGGTTATTTCGCACACATATATTCTAGATATAGTACCCTATGGACTACTATAGGTGTAACGTGTATAGGCTATGATCGCTTGAGGATCCTTACTCGGCGTATGGGCTATGATGGCTTGACGTATAATACCCGACGTATGATACATGTTATGCAAGCTGTGGTGGCTCCCAGAAACTACCTGGTTAGTTCCGGTTGTGAGGATGGTGTGGTTCTTAGCCCAGGTGTCTGCAGGAAATCCTTTGTTGTGCACGTGGTGAAGATTGTGGAGCTTAGCCCCGGTGTATACGGGCAAGGCTTTGGAGAGAGATGCACAGGACGTATGTTGTGTGGGTAAAGTGGGAAACCAGTGGGGAAGTATTAGCGAGGTAGCCTTGATATTCTATAGTATATTCTATATTCTTATATGCGTTACTTAGTGAGAGTATCTATGGTGAGGTTGGGAACTAAGTATACATATTTAGGTGATGAGTTGGTTTCACTTGTTTTTCAATGTGCTTTTGCATGCTTTCCTTAATTTTTCACGAGAGGCTTCGGGGAGGATCCTACTGAGTATACTGTTATGCTCACCCTACATATATATAAATTATTTTTTTCATGTCACTTTGAGTCAGTTGGAGATCAAGCTGGTTACTACTAGCTTGTGGTTGCAAGAGCTATTCGGGCTTGTAGTCGCTGCTGTTTTTCCTTTTTTGTGTACTTGTAGTTTTCCCCATTCAGTTGAAGTACTTTTGCATGGAATTTCATATATGTACATGGGTTTCTTTTATATTTCAGTTGGATTTGGTTGGTGTCTATCGTATCTCTCTCTTCCACATATGTTCTCTTAGAGTATAATGCCTCCCATTTGTGTGTTTACTATACCCTCGGTGCTAGTCACCAACCCAGGGCCTACTGGAGGCAGGACTCGGGGGTCATTATCTCCTTTCTCACATTTCCGGACCAGGAGGGGTACACTTTGTGGGGAGGGTGTCATGATAGGGTGACTAATAAAGCTTATATATACAATGAGAATTTTATTTTTTCTTCAATGATTAAATCCTAAATCCATCATTTTTACACTAAAAAACCCTTTTGTTCCTTTCATGATTCAGAATTGGTTGTCTACTTAGGTATCCATAAAATGTATTGGGAAAATAAAAAAATACTTCATGGTAATTCATGAATCTAAACATAAGAAATTATGTTATGAAATTTATCACCTATCAAAAAGGTAATGATGAACATCAACATCTAGAAGATAAAATAAATCCTATGCCTATACCCATTTAGATATCAGAATAGATTTAAACTACCTTTATTATTTTTATACCTTATATGTTTTAGAAACATGATGAGGTTTGGGTTATTTTGTATAGACTAACCCTGTTAGAACACATCATTCCAATTTGAGTGTCCTAAATATTGGTAGAGAAGGGAATGCAATATATTTGAGAATTAGTAGTGTTAAAAAATCGAAAGTTTCTATTGTCACTAATTTAGAACCTAAATTTTGTTCATGATTTTGGTGATATTTATAAAAATCCCTAGAAACATAGTAGAATATGATCATCACATATAATCACCATATGAGATCTCAATACAAACATATTATATAGACACTATAAAACATACTGAGAGATGGTATAATGGTTGTTAATGCATCATGGTATCATCATTTGTCGTTACTGGAGTTTTCTTGTAAAAATAGATATAAAACCACAATAAAAATGGCATAATTGGAGGCACAATATTACTACACAGATCAATATATTATTTATTTGGTATAGAATGTGTAAATATTACTAATTGGAAAATGTATTATCCATGGGACTACATCCAAAATATATATGATAAGGAAATTTATGACAACACCCATATGCCAATATAATTATTATACAAATCATTATCCTTGATTATTAAGTTTATACATTGGTGACTATGTATTGTTGTATGTATCACTGATACAGGGACATAGATATCTAATAAAATAGCATAAATTTTCCCCTTAGTTTGTCAAAACATTTTAGATTCTATAATGCATTGAAAAAATTTCATGTTGGACAGATTTAACCATGAGATTGAATTTTATGCATAATTTTTCAATGTGTCATGGTTATTTAAAAACCTTACTAATACTATCCCTATGATTTGTTGGGATCATTTTACATTATATCCTATTGGTACAATAATCTATGACCTAATTAATTGTTTAGATAGACAAGTAATTAAAATTAAATGTAGATGGATCACTTTGGTATGGGTATTATAACTCATTATTTGATTCAATATGAATCACATAATGAAGATAATTTTATTTGAGATTAATGAATAATGATCTTACAGGGACCTTCCGGCAAACAAATTTTAAAGGATGGATGTCCCAATGTTGGTGAGAATATAAAACCTCGGTTGAAATTCAAATTTCCCTTTTTATTATGTATTTTCAATTTTTGTTATGATTTTACTAAATTTTATGACTTTCAATATGGGTTGAAGGAGTTTTGGATGCGTCCATGATTTTGAATGATTTGCGAACATATAGAAGAATTAGTGAAGCACTATCGTATTTCATGTGGGGGTTACATAAACTTACTCAGCAAGGTCCCATTTGGGGAGAACCACATTGAAGCCATATGTATTTTTATATTTACATATTGTGTAATAAGGCATGGTTTTCTCATGGTTTACCAAACTATGTGGTACAACTATAGATACTTTGGTGTTTTTTAGTAGAACCCGCCTAACTAGATCATGGTTGTGCAAACCATTTTTTATGAATAACTAAATCCAAAAATTTAATTTTTAAAACATAACCCACTTTCTGGTTCCATAACATAGGATCTAGATACCTATCAATAAAATATGTGATTTTGTGATCTATTTTATCCTAAACACCATTTCCTATAAATCAGTGATATTAGATAACGAAAATTAATGGAATGAGACTAATTATTTATCTCATAATTTTATCTTGATAATAACCTTGGCTGTGGATTACAAGCACTCTTCAATGTTTTCAGATTGTTTTTTGTTGAATATTTTTAGTATTCAATGAAATAATGAAAAAGAGATCCTTGACCTATGAGATCATGAAATAATTATTCATGTCTAATAAATAAATTGTTTGTCGATTCTTCCGCTTTACAAAACCGCATAGATCATGAAATGTATAATTTTCAATATAAATTAATTTGACATTTCATTGAATAGTCATGTTAAAACAATATCAAAATATATCTCTCTAGATGGTGTCATTATATTTGGTTTGGAGAGATAACCCAATCATTTTTGATTAAATTATATATAATAATATCAAATAAATAAGGTGTTGGTTAGATAAAAATAAAATGTACATGGTTAGTGTGTATTAATATGCATATAGAAAGGGTTATGTTGGATAGCAAAGTCCATGGTTCATATTTAGAAATATTTTATTATACAACTATGTGATGACTTTTGATTGAAGGGATGGAAATCCTCTGGTGATTTGGATTGTTTAGATGTCATTAGTTTATAGGATATGCATTGGGTGGTTTACATGTGTTTCTATGTTTATTTCGTGTTGTTGATTTAACATATTTGTACATTTATATTTATTACAAGTATTCCTTCTTCTAGACTTTTTTTAAATGGGAAACAAGAGAGAGTTTTCATGTTTTATTGATGTTTTTAGATGGATTGAGGTTTTACTAGTGGGTTTTATCCTCACATACTTCATACACACCGGGGTGGATATTTATCCATTGATTTCCATGATACATGATAAGGGAAACATTATTTTGTAATTAATGGTGGAACACGACGTTTATGTGTTTTCATTTTGGATCTAATGCATAGTGATATTTTTAATGGAGTTGGTAATTAGTCACATGAGTGTGTTATAATTTATTAGTGGTAACACACAATTTTTTAAATTATATATTCCCTACTAACCAAACATGATTTGTATCATTTGATAATCACAACAGAAAACCCAATTCTAAAACATAACATCATATAACCATTAATATGTATCTGATGAATTAGAATGTAGAGATAGGGATAAAACCAATTTAAAATAAATTTATAAATAAATATATAGATTAGAAATAATAATTAGGTATATATCAACATTCAATTACTGTAGATAAATAACTAATAAGACAAATTTATGAATAAGAATATACTATTTCTAAACATTTTTTTATTTTTTTGTTTAAAATACAAAATATATGATATAAATAAGATATTTTTGTTATGAATGATATGAAAAAACTAATTAGATTTGTAATTTATAATAAATAACAATAATAGTTGTTAATAATTTTAAAAAGTAATTTTCATAAAATAATATATTCAATTATATATTTATTAAAAATTTAAAACGTAATATTTTAAAATGAAAATATATTTTTGATTCATAATTCGAATATTATATAAGGATAAATTTTTATGATTTTTGAAAAAAAATATTTAAATTGATTGGTGAAAATTAATTTTTCTTCCATATCAATATAAAGTTTTGTATTCTGATTATATAAGAAAAAAACTAGATGATTATATAAACATTTAATTGATCAAATATGTATTTATGGTGTAAAAATAAGAATTTTAAAATACATTGTTTACATTATAAAACCTATAGTCATCATTCTATGTACTGTGGTTACATTTTCTAATATAAATTGTTTTTAAACATACCTTTTAATTAGATGATATTTGGAAAAATGGTTATTTATTTACATGAAATGAAAATAATATTTTTCATAGTAAATAAATATTTTTTATTAAAATAAAATATAATCATAATTTTATCTTTTACAAATATTTTTGGAATAAATAATATTATTTTTAAAAAATTTGGTTTCACATGTAATATTTACCAGTGTAAAAAATATTTTTTTACACATACAAATTTTATTTGAAAAAAATTGATTTATTAAATTTAATTAGTATTTTCATATTATATATTATGGAAATATATTTTATATTAAAAAAATATAATTACGTAGGTAATAAATTTTTAGCATGGTGATAAAAAATGGTAAAAATGGATATCCAATAGAGTGAAAAACTAACATGTAAAAACATACCAAAAATTTAGTGATGTAGGTGTTTCTATAAAGAAATCTCCACTCCATTATTTTATATTTCAAAACTTCATTAACATTATAAATGAATTATCTTTTTAAATTAACTATAATTTTTCCAAAAACATTCGCTCTCACTATTTATAAAAGGGGCCTGTCACCCTCCTTCATGATCACTCTCATAATTTGGATTCATCTTCAATGAATTCTATTTTTCATCCCTACAGTCCAATTTCCATTCTTTTATCCTCTAGTCACAATATATTTGTTTAAGACTTCCAACTATAAGGATTCTTTCATGTGAAATCTAAATTCTTCATTGTAAGTATTTTTTTCCTATCATCTCTGATTTTCACTCCTATATTCTAAAATATAATTTTTGAATTTAAATATCATTACATTTTATTTTCTTGAAAATGTTATTTTATTCTGGTAATTTAAAATATATTTTCCACATTTTTCTATTTCTATTACTAAAAATTAAAATTTTATTCATTCAGTATGGAGACTACCACCTCTATAAGGAGAAAACTGTTGTTTCTCCCCAATTCATGTCATTACTAGTTATATTTGGGAAATTTAAGAATAAAATGCCTCATATATAACAAAACTATTAATATAATAAGGAAAATTGTTAACCAACTTATTTACCTCATGCTTTAATAAATAAAAATTTTATCGACGATTTTTATGAGCTAATTCTTCCATGATGCAAATTTTCAATTTTTTCATCAAGCTTATTTAGTATTTATTATATGGTATTAAAATTGGATTCACTATTTTATAATTATTTTAATAATATGATTGTTCTTATTTGATAATGATAACATGTGGAAGACCCCATTTCATAATTATAATGATCCCTTAATTATATTATTTTCATGTCTCGGTAGGACTAAACATCTTCTTGAATAATGATATAAAATATTATATTTTATGAAAATAAGAGCTTATTTAAAGAAAATATATTTCATATATTATAAAACTGTATTCTCATTTTTGTTCTAGAATGGTAATTTTTGAACCCACTAATTAAGATACCAATACCATTTTTTACAAATCATTGAAACATGAACATCATTGAGTTCATAATTACTTATCATAAAAAAATTCAAGAGAATAAAAATGTAAATTATGAAAAAAATAATGAAAAAATAATGAAAATATCTTATATGACCTCGTAATGATTAACATTGGCCTATGAATGAATAATAACACTGATATTAATGTAACTAGTCTGAAATTTTCATGACTACTAGCATTCCACTTTGAAAATATATAATAACTAATATAAATTTGGGGATTAAATATCAATTATTTTCATATAATAATATGAATATAAATAAGGTTCTTAAACAAATGTGTAAGACTGTAAATTTTTATATAGTATGTTCAAGTGATTGACCAGATTTAATGAAATGTGGTATGGGGTTATTAAATCTATTTTCATCCCTTGCCACATATTCGTTATTATACACCAAATTTATTTAGAATAAAATTTCTACTACCCCTTTAATATGTTTTATCATCATACTTTCAACCTTAATTTTATTTAATATTTCTTTCGAATTTAAATCCTTCATGGGATTTATATTTAATTTTATTTAAGGCCATAAGTGATATTCATCACTATAATAAATTCCATGAGACATTGTTGATGTTGAAAAAATATATTATTTTTTATGGTGTATCATCTATATTATTTCTGTCAATTATAATGATTTTATTTTATTTCACTGAATTTTCATTTCATGGTATCCCTATTATGTTATTTTTATTTATACACTAAAAATACCATAATATTGATTGCATCTCAATTTTGAATCATTATGTTATGATTCATAACCAAGAATTATTTCCTTTTAAATTTTTATAAAATATTAATGGAGTGTCAGGAAAATCCTCTGATAAAACGTTATTTTGGATTATTAAACTCTATGAAATACAACAATTCATTTTTCTTTTAAAATTATAATATGTTATAGGCTTAATTTTTTCTTAACTCATTTACTTTATGATCATGTTATGCTATCTTTATTTAAAGGGTGTTCATATATATTCCATATAACGATAGATTGGGAAAATTATTGATTTAAATATAAATATACCATACTTTTATGGTGTTTGTTTTAAACATGGTATGTATAAATAAATTCAATTTATTGATTAGAGAAGTTTTTGAAATCAATATAATTATTAATACAACATGGGTAATATTTATTAGTATAGAATGTGGCCTATGTAATGCATAAAATATTGATCCCTTCATATGATGAATTCATTAGAGTTAATTAATGATGTTTGGGGTCCTCAATAGCCCAATGATGTTTGAATAGGTTTAATGAGATAATAAATCTAGAGTATTTTGTTTCTATGCCTTCCTAAAATAGAATATTGTGCAAACCTAGGGCCATAATGGCTAGATAATGATTTATATTATCATTTCATCTTAGCTTGGGGAAAGGAATTATTTTTCATAAAATATAAATATCATATCTAAGGAACCAATTATATTTATTTGTGAAATCCTATCATTTTTAATTTTAATACATATAAATATTATTCTTTTGGGGTCATTCTATCAGGTAATTGTTTTTGTCATATATTACTTATATATTATTTTTACACATATGTAGACCCCTGAATGTTCTTAAGGCGTAAAGATGGAATTTTCAGATAAAAAAAATATATTTCAACTCAGTGATCAATTCTAGGAGGAACAGAAGTGCCAATCAAAAAATCCAAATGGTGCACAAAAAACATATCTCTCACACAATAAACTTTGGGATCTAAAGTAGTTTGGTGTGCGGTCGTGGAAACATGCACACATCTGACACCGAGCACAGAATCTTGCACGCCGCTGACACCAGGCATGGGATCTTTCCCGCCGCCGACATTGGGACCATATTTTTTCAACCCAATCAAATTCTGTGTGGGCTCGGGGACCCTGAGCGCATATAAATAGAAGAGACCCCCTTTGACTTCTGATGGCTGATGAATCTGAACCGTCTCCTCAACACAAAATTCATCTCTCCCATGCGGAAAAGATGGTTTTCAGGTACAGGATTTTCTGCAATAGGTCTCTGAGGGGTCCGCCTTTGTGTAGGACCACTCTGGTTGACCATTTCCCATGTAATTAAAATTCAGTTCCCTTGCGCGCAATCCCTTCCCCTTGTGTGCAAAACCTCGGGCAGTTCTTGCGCACAATGCCTCCGACTTGCGCACAACACCTCGACCCGTTCTTGCTCGCAAACCCTTCAACTTGCGCTCAAAACCTCAACAACCCTTTGTGTGAAAACATTCATAGTTGCATGAACGCCCGGACTTTTATGTGCATCTGTTCCAATTACACACCATGTGCGCTCATACTTCTTCAATTGCGCACAAACCTCTGTGTCAGCTCACCCTAGCCTTTTTTGCGCAGCTGCTCTATTTGTGTGCATCCCGCACTCCTTGTGAATTCTTTTTCTCATGTATTTGATGTCCCTCTTCCGACCATAATCTTTAGGATCTTCTTATGCCAAAAACATCTATGTTACAGGCCCTTCTCTAGTATGATGCTCTAAGATCATACAAAGTAACATCAACGTCCCATGGGTGGCACATCCCTTTGCATTTCATCGACTCATTATTTTTAACATAGGCTTGATATCAACTATTTCTTCTTCTCATATCCACACTAACATGGACCCCTCAATGGATGAATCCATAAAACCCCCCCACCACAACATTTCAGATGCCTTCCCTTCCCCATGGATGGGTAGGTATCGGTTATGTAAGTCTTAGGGGTGCGGAGAGAACACTCATCGTCCAAGCTACATGATGTTAAACATCCATGTTTCATCATTCTCAACACATGATGTTAAACTGTGACCCTGCCTTGAGTATCATATGTTGGGTGCCCTATCTTGGACATTCTGTATGACCGTTCATCTCCAGTAGAATGTGATCTTACCCACATGGGATGGGATCCACTTTGTTGGAGCGGTGTCTTTCCACGGGGAAAGGAAAACCATCTTAGTGTAAGCCCATAGCCTTTATTGTGTGAGGCACCATCCTTGCTCCTCCTATCTTCATCCTGGCCAAAGACCAAAGAAGTGGGGATGGGCACTGATTCCTCCTCCCTTCTATGCCATATCCATGTCCCTTTGGGTTTGGTCACCACCAAGCCTCCAACCTAGAGTAAGCCCAAATATCCATCTCACTGGGCCGCTAACCATACATAAGCCCCTGTTTCCATTTTGGGCCACTAACCACATGTAATCCCCACTCCTCTTCCCACAAATGCACATTTTTCGACATGATCATTAGGTCTTTGCTACCTCTTATTTCTCAAACTGAGCACAATTTATGTGGGAATAGAGTATGCATTGACCACGACACGCTCCCCGGGCCACCTTAGTGTGTAAACCCCACACTATCCTAAACTACATGGACTTTGATACTTACCAAGAAAAGTTATGTTGGACACCTCTCTGATGATCAATCTCAATAACAATTTGTTCCAAACCCCTTCACATTGGCACACGAAACCATACTGAACTATGTGGACTTTGATCCATGCCAATGAAAGGTACATAGGACGCCTCCCATAGGTTCGTGCCCAAAAACCATTGGTCATGAAAAATCCACATCGGTCCACCCCGTCCTTCAAGACATTAAACAGTATGCCCCTTTTTCTCCACATGACACTAAATTGTCCCCTATCCAGTGGTAAGCCATTGTGAATCCCATTTAGCGGTAATCTATTTTAAACCCTACCAAACGGTAAACCATTGTGAACCTCACGCAGCGGTAAGCCTTTGTGATCCCCATTCAGAGGTAAGCTGCTGCCAACCCAAATCCAGCGATAATCTTTTTTCATCCCTTCTATTAGGACCCATATCTATGGTGAGTCCCAGTGGCATCAGACCAACCTCGGGCTGCTAACCACGCGTCAGACCCAATATATCATCGGGTCACTGTGCTATGTGCCCACCCCGATCCTATACCCATCCTGATCTATGTGGACTTTGATTCTCTCTCACAGGGATACATAAGAGGTCTATTTCAGGCTCAAGTCATACATCACTATTTCCCTGGAGACAACTCCATCTCATTCTCCAACCACTTCACTTAACCATCAATTTTCCAACTTGATTCTTACCAGGGCTACCACATCCAGGTGAGATCACATCAATTCACCTCCTAACATCAGTGTTCCCTCCGGGGGTTGCATCCATCAGACCCACTCTATTCAGTGTTCCAATCAGTCTGATCAATCTTCACTAGATGTTAAACCTATGGTATAATCTGTGTTAAACATGGAAATCTGTGGAAATCCTTAGATACATCCCTATGGTATATAAATTCTTGCATTTTACTTGGGATTACTCGAGCATAGATTACCTTGAGAATCCTTGTAATAATGGCAAGAAACCTAGACGCATGAGTGTTCCATCATCTAGACAATCCATTGATGTCAAACATGACTAATCCCTCGACCGAAGGCGGCTGCCCTGAGCAGACCTGCTGGAATGTCTTGATAGAATCAGTGTAATTAAACTTTTCCCATGAAGATGTGGTGTCAGGAAGAGTTTTATGAACAATGTCTTAACATAAAAGAGAGACTCAGACTAGGTGACGATTTCCAAGGAGGAATACATGGATGGAGGAATTGACATCACATCACCCTGTTTTGATCAAGGAAAAAATGTCTCTAAATAAGCGACGGATTTTGCCCGCCATTGGAATGTGCGAATGTGGGGAAACAGTCTGTAGGTTCTCGTCCCCCTCAGAAAGATAGATGTGCACGCCCTAGTGAAACTTTCAGAAACAGAAATGGTTTACTTGATATGAATGGTATTCTCCTCAATCAGGAGATTAGTACCATTTGAGGCATTGGTAGACTAGCGTGTCACCAGATCCATTTATCTAGAACTAGGTCCTTCCAAGAAAATAGAGGACCTGGTGTGAAACTTACTAGATTTTAGGGAATTTGGCTGATTGATATTCCAATATGCGACGTTGTCAGTGTGGATCAATCTTAATAGTCATCGAAGACTGAATGGTGTTAGGGAACTAGAGGTTGATTTCATTTTTTGAATACAAATGGTTCAATCTCCGTGCTTTCCAGGACCCAAGCTGCAACAACCTGAAACTGATCTCCTCCCACCCACTGATGCAAGGGAAAGGGCAATTCCAACAGAACAACCCTTCATGGCTCCACTACTTTTGCGACAATCTCTACAACCATAGCTATTGGTAACACACTCCCCATCTCCCCTTCTGAATTAATACAACGGAGGGTGATAAAGGGACTCGTTCTTAGATATGAGGAGGAGGGAATTATCCTCACTCGGGATATTTCTCACCAGGATTTAGAGGCATCTGCACCTCATCTCCACCACCACCCCCAAAGTCTGTGCAGGGAGCCACTTCTCCCCACTCTGAGGTATAGTTGTTTTAAGAGCCTCTCCCCAGAATTCTTCGATGACTCCCTCCCCTATGCCGATGAGGTTGGGGATGTCTAGGCCAGCCCAGCTGGGATCCCATTTTAGTGGATGAAAAAGGGGGATCCCACCAGGCCTCGCCAGCACCACCACCCAGTCTCATGAGTTGAGGAGTAGGTGAGCCATGCACCCGCACCACCGGCCCCTGTCCAGCAGACCCGACACTAGCGTCGGGCACTGGCTGAGGAGGCCACCCGCCAAGGGGCATCAACCTCAACAACTACTGTGGTTCGCACCACCACTGACTTATATAATCACCCCATATGTATGTTGAGCATGTTAACTTATATACCCGGCCCGTATTGAGGTCCCAACCACTCCATGGGAGGTAGGGTTGACTCTCGTGGTCTTCGGCACAGGTAGTGGCCACCGCAGACCTACCCACGACAACGAAACTCAGTACGGAGGTCCTCCCAATACTTCCACCATTGAGGATGCGGGTACTCCCCACTTCCAAGCATGGTGTGGACGTCCGCCCCATGCTACCTTCAATGAGAATGAGGGTCCTCCCAATGGATGCAACACTCATTATGAAAACCTCCACCACGCTCATTACTTAGGTTATGGAGTTTTTCCTCCTACCGCAGACCACCGGTGTGGGGTCATTACACATTTGGTCAATCTCCTGTGTGGGGGTGCTCCCCATTTCCTTACAGTAGCTGGAGAAGGTCCTTCTCACCTCATAAATCTGAGGGGTGAAGGTAAGCTTCACTTCACCAACACCCAACAAAGAGGTCCTACCCATGCTCCTATCAACTCCAACGGAGGTCCTACCAGCTCCAACACATTCCAAGGAGATTCCCCCAAACATAAGTTAGTGGGAACATAGTTCCTCCATGTTTTCCCTTTGATATATATCCAATTACTCCTCACCCCCCAACTCACTCAGGTAGAAATCCACCCTGCCCCAAAACCTATAAAACCAAAGGTCCTCCTCATGCTGGAAATATACCATGGCCCAAAGAACCATCCCAGGACAAGAGGGTAGGTCGTCTCCACCATAAAAAAATTCCGAGAAGATTCATATCGAGATTAAACTAGTATACTTATTAGATTCTAAGTCAAAATATGACTCAACGATGGAACCCTCACCTAGATCCTTCATGTCAA
Organism: Viscum album; assembly: GCA_963277665.1. Taxonomy (NCBI): domain Eukaryota; kingdom Viridiplantae; phylum Streptophyta; class Magnoliopsida; order Santalales; family Viscaceae; genus Viscum; species Viscum album. The sequence goes on from OY728160.1 coordinate 644,160,607, forward strand.
GGGTCGGGGCTGGAACTAGGCGCTTCAGCCTCATACTTCCAGAAGGTGAGGTCCATCATATTTATGCCTCCCTCCATAGGTACATCCAAGTGGATGAAAATATGGTAGATATATAGGTTTCAGCTGTGAAATCTCTAGCATCATCACTAGAATCACTCTCTACCGCAACTAGAGATCATAGAGAGCTATTCTAGGGTCCAATGGGTGATGAGCACTAGCGTGGTCCCTCACTAGTATCCTTATTCCATGCACCTGAAACTATGGTCACCAGCCCATCTTACTGTGATGTGGTGGCTAAGACAATACACTCTTTGGATGATAGCTTGAGATGTGGTGGTTTGTCATCTCGGTCGTCGTATTCTCCGTCGGCCAACCTTCCATCTCAGTGCTCTACATCAGTACTGATATCAGTTCCCTATAAGCCTCCAATTAACAAGTGGGGAAATGCAAGGACGTACCCCAAATCTGGACCAAGGATCTTGTGGGAAATTCTCATAGAAAACCACATCCAAGATATGTTTTGGCCAGTTGCAATGCCAATTTTTAGGGTGCGAGAAGCAGTCACCCAGGAAGAGGTTGTATTCTTTTTCCAGAACCTTTGGGTGACTCATTTTCATCTTTGTCATCGATGATTATCCTACCCTAGAGTTAGACGCACTTTGAAGACATCGTCCAACAATGTCATTTGGTTGATTTGGCCGCACTCCCCGAGGCCCAGCACCCTGAGTCACCTAGACTACATAGGAACCTCCAACAATGATCTGTCTAGAGCATTAAAGTGTTCCACCGGATAATCAAGGAGGATTCTCCCCACATGCAGATCCATGGATTGGAGAATTTTGTGGCCTTCCATTTGAGTACGATTTTGTGGCAGCCTGATTTTCCAGGTGACATAGAGGATATTCCTCAAGGTAGGGTCGCGGTTAACATGGCCGACCATCTGGGGGTGAGAATGATCTAAATATTATTTGAGTGGACCTCCCCCTAAAGTAGTTTCACACCTCTTGGATCTGTTCGGAAAGATTACTCATCAATAGAGGAATATAGTACGTCTTCCCGTGCCCATCGAGGCATTGGTCCACAGCTGAAATCCCAACAAGTGTAAGGAACACCTCGGAGCCGCCTAACACTCGGATCCATCTGGATCAGTGCCGAAGACAGAAGATGATCCTGAAAAATATTCTTCGCATCATCAACTCAACGAGAACAAGATTACGGTTGATGAATTATTCTATTAATGCGCTGTTGAATGACGACCAATCTATGGTGATCCCCGGCCGGGGCAGTAGGGGAAAGCACAAATTCCTAACAGCGAACTACCTCCAGGTGACCCCGACTATCCTACCCACAGAGACAGGGTTAAGGATAAAACATATGGAAAGAGGTCGCATTATGTGTCACCAAATCCTCTTGAATGTCATGAAGATCCTCTAAACCCATCTCAGGTTCCCCCAGCTGCTTCACATGTCATTCGACCAGTTGCTCAATGAGCCGCTGTGCTTGCTTATCATGTTGACGAACCTGCCGATGTGTTGGTGGACAAGGATCCCAATCAAGACAGGTACCCCCACCCATATGATCCAATGGAATCACTATTCTCCCACCTCGATGCTTTAGAGACTAGACATGTGGAAATCCCACCTGATTGAAATCCATATTCCGCGTGGGTGGATGATATTCCAGCACCCCCAGGTTTTAGAAATCCCACTTTTCACCCATTAATAGGACAGGGGACCTGCTGCAGCACCTAGCCCACTTTATCTCAAGGTGTTGGCCAATGTTGGGAACTCCAGCACAACAGGAGGCTGGAAAACTCTGTGGATTCGTACAGACATTAGAGGGGCCGACATCAATCTAGTATAGCCAGATCCCCATCAGATCAGTAGCTGGATGGGATGTCCTCTGTAGGAAATTTCTCTACCAGTTCAGTTCCACCACTCAGAAGATGAGTATCGCGTACCTCTTCAAGTAAATGTAGAGGCCAGATGAGCGCACTGTAGACTTTTTCACCGTGTAGAAAGGGCTCACATATTCTCTTGACATTCCACTAACTCAGGAGAAACTTCTGATGTTGTGAATAGGAAAAGTCAAGACAGAACTAGTCCCTTCTCTAATCACCCAGAACTACCCTGGGGGATTCAAGGACTTTTCTGATAAGGCCCAACGCCTAGAAGAAGCCTTGAAACAGGCCATCTAGGCATGTCCATTTCCCCCTGCAATCCCTGTGAGAAGGGCCTCTAGGGCCGAGCCTACCGCAGTGGCTCAAATAAAGGCCCTAGGAAACTAGAGTTGTTACCAGTGGAGCCACCTCCACAACCTCGCAGAGGCCCTCCACCTCAGTCGCAGCCTCCGGCCCAGTAGCACCCACCTCATATCTATCAAGTTCCCCCGCACAATGCGCTGCCACCACCTAGGTGTGTTAACCCAGATCCACCTCTATGGCAGGCTCCTACACCCCCTTCTTAGGTTTTTCCTCCATGGGACCCCTTCACAGTACAGAGGAACCATAAATTCCTGTTCAATGAGGCTCAGGTCCCCGGCTACATCTGTAGTGCCGTGGAGCATGGGATTATACGTTTTACTTAGTGTAGGAGGCCAGAAGAGGCGAACCTCACTGATATCTCTAACTACTGCCTCTATCACCGGATCCTTGGGAACACCCTCAAATTTTCCTTTGTGTTTAATGACTGTCTTCAAGACTAGGTGGATAAAAACATAGTCTGGTTAGGCCCAGCTCTGGAACAGGTGGCATGTCTCTTCGTGAAGCCAGAAAAAAACCGTGACAATTAAGGCGGATGGAATCAGGTTTCTAACCATTGGTTATAAAAGTATGATGACTAGATAGCTCATAAAATAGTCACCCATTCCTGTGGTGTTATCCACACATGCCTGAATCATCCATGGCCTTCAAAATCTGCATCTACTACTTCTGCATCATCATCTCAGCTGCCCTCTTCCTAGAAGAGCAAGCATCATCGGTGTGAGGGAAAACAAAGTCCCCTTCCAATACTATCTTTATCCCGTAATCTCAGTGACTTCATGACCCTAAGGATTTTGATTCATCCCAAAATCAATCCAATAGTTAATGACTCATGAAGCGATAGTTAATGGTATGCCTCATTTAATACTATAGAGCTGGTAAAACCCTACATTAATCCTAATGATGTGGAGTGGTAGGAGGATCCTCCCAACGTCCCCAGCCAAGGTCAGTGTCAATAGAGCCGCGGAAATATGGGTCGTTGGAGTGCCTCAGTCAGTATTTCCAGCCTGGCTGTGCATGCTACTGAAACCTAGTAGCAGGCCCAGTGCAGAGCTCAGCATGCACAACCTTCTAATTTGATGTCATCAGGTCTCCCTTCTCCGCCATTCATGTTACTTGATCAGGTAGAGCCACCTCAACCATTTCATGATCATCCATGCATTGCTAAGTGCTGGTCTCAGACATCAGGCCCTCACTCGGTAGTCACTCTACAGGCTTCGACTAGTGTGCAATGGGATATTCCCAGCACAAGTCATATGCCTTTCTTGTCGGCAGGACCCACCATACCTCATGTCATAGAGCATCCTACAATAACCATAAGTTCACTCCTAGCATGGAAGTATGAGGTCCTAAAACATATTGCTAGCATTCCAGCAAAGCTCTATATTAATGAGGACTTTTACCTACCATCAGATATGCATGAGGCCCTCACCGAGGATTTAAAAATATCCATATAGTATGATACTGAGGTAGCTGCCCCAAAATCCTTACATGATGAGGCGATCGAGCATGCTTAATGCCAAGCCATCATCTTGTTCTCTAGGGATGATGAAGGATCTCTCATATTGGGGCACATTCATCCACTATACAACACTGAACAGTTTAATGACCTGGTGGTTTGCCACTGTCTTGTCGACATAGGCTCCCAGATAAAGCTAATCCCAAATCAGACACTGCGAAAACATGGGTTGTCCAAAGATGATCTGAGTCCCTCTGACCTAAGAATCCATGTTTATGATTAGACAGAGCAGAAACTGTTCAGTAAGATATGCTTGAAGACCCAGTTCGGTGGCCTAGTGACGAACAATGTATTTATGTTTGTCTCCTATGACACGGCCAACATTACATTGATGGGACGTCCATGGCTCCACCTACATGCGGCAGTTCCCTCATCATATCACCAGTACCTCAAGTACTTCCTTAATGGTCAAGTGGGAATGCTTCATGGTGATGCATCTCCCATTTCTTCTTATGAAGCCTACTATATGGATGTCGTCTATTACAAGATCAAAGACAAGTATATTCAGGCGAATGAGGTTGATCATTCCATGACCGCCACTAAATCATGGATAGATCTAGTTGATGCCTATATATTTCCAATCAACCGATTAGAGTCTACAACTTCGGACATGGGACCATGCTTCTTTGTTTCTGGAATTAGGGGGGAAACATTCCCAAGTCTAAGAGATACTAGAAGATCACCTCAAACTCCTACACAAATCAGGCTTAGGTGATTACGAAGCCTCCTACTCCCAAAAGGTATCGGGATGTCCTCCCCATGGAAACAAAAATATTTCATACTTGCTTGTTTCACTAGGATTGAATTAACTGGCTCAAGATGATGTGCCACTATTTCTTTGATATCATCAACCATGGTTCCTTGGGTTGGAGACCTAATGGGATCATATTTACTGCCTTCATTGCTATAGTTTCGACAGAACTGGAGTCCTCTGATTTACTTTCTACCACCACCCAGTTTGGAACCAGTCTCCTGTCAGGATCTATAGACTCAGAAGAACCTCCTCCTACCAAGGATCCCTCCTACATAAGTGTAAGGAGAATATTTTTAGGATTCTCCCCCACCATTGAAGAGGGTGTTTATTCCACGGTTGATGAACTGGTGTAGGTGAATCTCGGTGACAAGACAGATCTGAAACCTTCATTGATCGGTTTTGCGATAACTCTCAACGAGAATCAATAAAACATAGACTTCCTTAAACAACATTGTGATGTATTATCCTAGAGTTATGACGAGATGTGAGGATGATATCCTCAGGTATCCATCCACCACCTCGGTCTCCTTGAAAATCATCGTGGGTTCATGAAACCTCCCAGAAAGATGAACCCTTCTCACGGTGCCATGGTTGAGGCATACGTTGACAAGATCATCAGAGCCAATTTTGTGAAGGTGGTCTAGTACCACAAATGGCGATCCAAAATTGTGCCAGTCAGGAAGCATAATGGATAGATCAGAGTCCACATCAACTTCTGGGATCTCAAACTTCAGTGTCCGAAGGATTATTTTTTCCTTCCGGTGATGGAATTATTGATCGACACTATAGCTAGGTTTCACGCCCTATCATTTATGGATGGGTACTCTGGGTATAAATGAATCTAAGAGGCCCCAGAGGATGAGGATTCCATGACCATCATGGCACCAGAATGTATTTTCCTCTACCATGTTATGCCTCTCGATTTAAAGAATGAAGGTGCCACATATAAGCGGACTATGCATCACATATTTAAGCTGATCCTAGGAACGTTGTTGGAATGTTATGCAGATGATCTGGTGGTCAAATCTCACCAGAATGAGGACCATCTGAAATTCCATGAGAATGTGTTCATATTTCTCCATTCCCACCACCTGATGACTAATCCTTTGAATTTCTCCTTCAGGGTCACCTCTGGAATTTTTCTCGGATTCATTATCAGATACGGGGGCATCGAGATCAACCTAGAGAAGATCAAGTCCATTATCCAGATGTCTCCCCAAAGAACCCCCATTGACTATCGAGGATTCCAAGGCCACTTTTCATACATATGCCGATTCATCGATAATATGGCAGGAAAGTGTAAGACTTTTTCTTGGCTCATGAAGAAAGACTCTGTCTACGAGTGGGAAAAAGAATATCATAATGGTTTTGTGGAAATCAAGCAGTACCTACTCCATCCTCCGGTCTTAATCCCACCCATATCTGGAATGTTGCTGGTCCTTTACGTGACTGCCCTGGAAAGGTCTCTTAGTGCCCTTCTAACCTAAAAGAACAAAGTGGGGATGAAGTGCAATATTTAATATCTCAGCCGCATGATCGTCAATACAGAGTCCAAACACTCCCCTATCAGGAAGTGATTCCTTGAGATGGTGTTCACAGTACATAAATTGTGACATTACTTGCAGCTCCATTAGGTAAAACTAGTGTTTCGAGTGTATCCGTTGAAGTACATCCTAAACCGCCCAATCTAAATAGGACGTCTTGCTCAGTGGGCAGTAATCCTCCAGCAGTTCGACACTAGGTTTGTCCCTCAGAAGGCTATTAAGGGGAAAGAATTGGCATAATTCCTTGTTTCCCATCCATCTCCTATGGACCAATCCATGGATCTCAATTCCCCGATAAGGAAATTCTCCCGGTAGACCAAGTCATTGCGTGCTTGAAAATGAAATTTAATAGTGCTTACCAGAGCCCCACTAGAAGAAGGCACAATGACCCCAAGCTCAACAGAGTAGGCTTGGGTATTCTGTTCATTACCCCAGCATAATACATTCTGTCAGATTCATTGTTGTTGTTAGAAAGTTGCACCAACAATGAGGTATAGTATCAGGCACTCATTACTGGCCTCGAGCTAGCCCTTGATATTGAAGTTCCCCATTTTCATGTGAAAAGGTAATCCGAACTAGTCATCAAGCATATAAAGGGTGACTATGTCATCATAAATCTAGAGCTCGTACCATTGGTCGAATGCACTCTCCAGCTAATGGCCTAGTTTCGATCTCGGCCAGAAGTTACTCTTGTCCCTTGATCTCAGAACGGTCGAGATGACGCCCTGACTAGACTAACTACATCACTTACATTGCCTGAATATAATTATCTGATTATCCATGTGGGACACTAGTGGTTCATTGCTTCTATCCCTATAGATGATGGTAAAACCCCACAAGTAATCCACCGTACTATCGACGCCTCCATGTCAGGACCCCCAGGTCCCCCAAATACAGTGATTGAAGTGACTAATGACTGAAGAACATACTTTTTTGAGTACCTTTAAAATGGTAATCCCCTAGAAGATCAGCCCGAGCATTTGTGAATTCGATGTCGCATGTTACAGTTCACCCCCCAGGATGGCAGTGGTCATGAGAAGATCCTCTACAGGTGCAGGTTTTATGGGGTTCTCCTCCATTGAATTCAAGTAGTCAATATTTCCCAAGTCTTGAAAGAGGTTCATGCCGGTTCATGTGGGGATCAATATACCTGACCGAAACTATCTCATCAGGTCCAGAGAATGGGGCATTTTTGGCCATCCATGAACATGACTGCATTGAGTTCGCAAAAAGGTTTCATGCATTCCAAATTCATGCCAACTTTATGCATCAGCCGCCAAAGCCTCTCCACACTACCATGTACTATTGGCCTTTTGCGATATGGGGACTCAAACTTGTGGGACCATATCCATCGATGACATCTCACCAGTGCTGGTTCATCCTATCTACTATGGATTTCTTCTCCAAGTGGGTAGAGGTTGTTCGTCTCAAAGATTTCAAGACCCATTCCATAATTGAAATTGTGAGATTCAACATTATCTACGGATTTGGAGTCCCTCACGCCATTCTCACCAATAACGACACTAATTTCTAGGCAGGTGAGTGGAAGAAACTGTATGATAAGTACAACATCTATTCTAACCAAACCCCCCATTATCATGTGCAGGAAAATAGATAGATCGAGGAGTTCAACAAAACCCGCTCGAACATTATGCAGAAAATAGTTGGTCTGAACAAGAGGAGTTGGACATAAAAGCTCCCAAATTCCCTTTGGGATTATCGAACAATGACTCATAATTCCACCAAAGTGAACCCATATTCCCTGGTGTATGGAATACGGGTCATCATGTCCATCATGATTTAGTTTCCACCATTGTGTACTACTACCTATGATCTGAAAGCACCAGATAAAGTAGCTGAAATCCGTTAGGCTGAGTAGAAATCACTCGATGGGAACATTCTTTATACCCTTCACAATTTGGGAAGGCATCAGAAGAAGATAGCTAAAGATGTCAACAATAAAAGTTCTCCTCCACTCCTTGTAAGGTGACATGGTATTGGCACAGAAGACACCAATGATACCTGGTAGGAAACCACCATAGTTTGAACCAAAAATGGGAAGGGCCTTACTTCATTTACAATGTTTAATCCAATGACGCATACTCCCTAGTTACCATGGATGGTGAGCGTATAAATCCTCCCACCAAATGCCATGTTTCTCAAGAAATAATTTTCATGAGCATATTGGGTTCTACATGACCTTAAACTATTGGGTCCTACATGACCTTAAACTGTTGGGTCCTATATGACCTTAAACTGTCCAGTCCTACATGAACTTAAACTATGAAATGTCACGCATGGCAATGAACAGTATGTCATCCCACATGACGTTAAATTATATATCGTCCTGCAAGATGTTAAACTGTGTGCCATCCTACAAGACATTAATCCAAAAGAACTATGTATGGCTTGATTCCCATCCTCATTGGATATGTAGGAATTATTGGACGTTTCGTCTTGAATCCTTCCCCACGTTTCCTCTTTGACCATCCCCACTGGGTATAGTTATCTTGGAGGATCCCTCATGGTGTTGTGTAGGATTCTATGACCCCAATCATGTTAGGATCACGATGATTGCACCATGTTCCCTCCACCATTCTTCTTTCCTCCCACGTGATAACCACACGATGCAAAACTACCTGGCCTTCAGAACAACGTATGGCTTGATTCCCATCCTTATGGGATATGTAGGAATGCCTGAACAGTTTGTTCTTTGGCCTAGCCCCAAAATTCGGGATCTACCATTGGGTCAAAACACATGGTGTGGTGTAGTCTTTTTCCCTCATTCAAGTCGAGTTCGTCATGACCGTACTGTGTATCCCTCCTCCCTGAATATCTCCACCTCTTATGCTTTCCAGCTTGACATGAAATTACACGGACACATTTATGATTCACACACTTTATGTACATGGGACTCCATTATCATTACCATCTGAAGGTAACCCTAGATGGAATGGGTGCTCAGCCCATGGTCTCTCCTACCATTATGGTCCAATGTCCTCGAGGGTTTTGAAAAAAAAATTGATTCAAGTCCTGTGTTGCAAATATGGTCAGTGGTTGATGCTCATTTGGTGTTCCCATTTTAGGTCACACTGTATGGATGCTGTGTTTCAAATATAATCAACAACTATCCTTTGTTGTTGTCACCACCCCCATCTATCCCAAACATTTAGTGTAGTGGTTCATTATTCCCTGCTATCTCTTGAAGCTTCAGTCTGCCTTCGACAGGAGTGTGATTCCAGCTGTTGGTCCCATATATGATGGTGAGAGCCTAGTTCTAATACTTTTTTCTCACACCGAGCATGTCTTAAGTGGGCTTAGGAGATGAGTTAATGTAATACCCACATGAGAGGTCATGTGGCTACAGTCGGTTAGGATGCCCAGCCTCAGGTCCCTCGACCCCTTCCACCCCCTGGCCCGAGTTCTCATTTTGGATTGTGCTATGTGGTATGGACTCACATCTTTATTCATGTCACGAAATGGTTCCACACCACATATATCCCCATGAGACATCCCTCCTTCACTTATCATCCTTTCCTCGATCACAAGCCCCACCATTCTTTGTGTGCCCCATCATTTGTGTTTCCATCATCTTCTATATTCAAAATGACCCCTGAAAAGCGCAGGTGCTTGGTCCATGGTATCTCCTACCATTTTGGACCAACATCCTCGAGTATTTCAAGAAACTAATTGATACATGTCTCGTGTTGAAAATTCGTTCAATGTTCAATGCCCAATTGTTTCCCCCCGAACTCCGGTCACACAAGGATGGATAATGTGTTGCGAACCTGGTCAATAGCTATCCTCTATCATCGTTGCCTCATTGGGGTCATCAAAAATCACGATTATTCACACTCTCCACTCAGTTGTCCCATTAATATGAAATTAAACTATAAATATTCATGGTCCGAGCTCTATGCCCTTAAACTAAGATCTTCTTGTATGTCATCTTCTAGGATTGCGTAGTGTGGCTTGTGTAGACTTATGTCTTAATTCAAGTTTGGTTTTCGAGATCAGCACCACATACTTCCCTTATGAGAGCTAGTCTCTCATGCCCCATATTCTCTAACATTTTATGGACCCTTGTCCTGAGGTTTCATTCTTGGAACAGTGTGTGTTGTGATGTGGACCTCATCCTCATTCACATCGGGTATTCTTTATCACAACGCGCACATCCCCACTTGAACTTTATCTCTCCAATATGTGTCTGATCCATGTGACATTAAACTATAAGGCATAGTCCCCCAGGACATAGAAACAATTTTTTCTATACTGCATGATGTTAAAATGAATGTTTAGTCCCATCACATGACCCTAGATTGTGACATTATTGTCCTGGATGTACAATGAAAAACGGTACTGCATCGCGGTGTCCTCACTCAAGGATACATCATATTTGTTATCAGTCACCCACCATACCGTTTTTCAATGCCTGTATATGGATCGATTCTTGTGGGGATGCCTGGAATTTCAATCCTAGGCCCATCAGTTCAATAAAAAACCACAAATTCTTCCTAAAGGACAAAAAATATCTCTTAAATGCCGCTTCATTCGGTGCGAGGGCCAGACCCGAATGACCTTATTATCTCTCTCATGGGTATCTTAGCATGCCACCTTCTAAACTATTTATGTCTTGATTTCTATACTCATGGGGTATGTTAAAATTCCCATGCACTTTTCATCAGTCCCAACCTAACTTTCACTTTTGGTCCCCTAACCTAGAAGTTTAATAGGGAGCACATTGTGGTGATACAAACTCCTACTATCCTAATTGACATTGGGTTTTACTAATTACATAACCACGTGTCTCCCTCCTTCAGTTCCTATTTTGGTCTGAGCTCTATGATGATAAACTAATACCACTCCACATCCTTTCCATTGGACATCAAACTCCACAATACCATCAGAACTATATATGTCTTGATTCCCATCCTCATGGGATACATAGGAATGCCCATGCATTTTGTCTCCGTGTCTAGCCCCAGGAATCTAAAATCCTACCCCCTTTTTCCCTAGTATTACATGTGGCTTCATTCCCAAGCTTATTGGATATGTAGGACTTCCCAAATTTTTAAATATTCATGTCGAGCCCCATCTCTTAGAATCATCCTTATCATTCAGGCCTGAGTCCTCTCACGGGAGGGGTACGCGGTACGATATGGGCTTCTGTACCAATTCATGTCGGGTTTGTAACAACCACACCACATACCTCTATCTTCTGGGTGTCGTTCGCCTCCTTTCTATACACTCAGATTTTTGAGTTGGTTTCTCTAATGATGGGTCCCTTGACCATCTTCGGTGATTCACTTATGTGCCCAGGAGTACTCTAGTTTAGAGCCTGGAGTGTAGGATTCTACCTGGACATGCTTTCACCCATTTTTCCGGCTTTGTAAAGACCCGTAAATTTCAAGGAAATTGTTTTCTTAATTTTCTTTGGAATTTTACAAGAGCGCAGCTTCTGACGGAACCTGATTCTGAGGCCCGGTGTGCCCGGAATCATTTTCTGAAGCTTGGCTCGGGTTCGTTCAGTGAACGAACGTGCGTGTTTTTCTAACTTTTGAACCAGTGCCCGAAATCGAATTCTGAGGGCACCGATGGGATCGTAGCGCCGGTATTTGCTTAGAAACTCCTCTTCCGGAGTTGTGTTTTCCCTTGTGTGGTTTTTAATTTTTTGGGTTTTAAGTTATGAAATAAAATAAAATTGTGCGACAATTTTATTTTTCATTTCACTTGAAGCCGCTTGAAGCCACTTAAAAGCGGCTTAAACTGAGTTAAACCGGATAGGTTACTATCCAGAAATATCCCACCCTTTTGGTAGAATATTTGTGAGGTGGGGGCCGCACGAGCCCCACCGTTTCTTTCCGCTAAGTAACGCACCCACGAAAACCCGTCATTATGAAAGTCAACTGACGCATTTTCTTAATTTCGTAACAGACCATTTAATTGGACGGTTTATTTTCGTAAATTAAACGAGCTGTTTCTTTCGTTGAATTAATTCAACGAATTGATGGGTCATTACTTACCCCCCCTTTCGTGTGTTGGCATAATAATAAAATAATACCAACCTATATTTTTTTGGAGGATTTCTCGGTGAGATAGAATCCTTGTTTCTTCTTCCTCCTTCGCGAAGAACGTGAAGAAAGCGAAGAACGTGAAGAACGCCGAACTCGGAAATCGACGACGCGACGCCGTGATCCGCGACGCCGACAACGTTCTTCTGCGACGTCTCTTCCTCCGCGACGGGTCTTCGATCGGCTGCTTGAGTTCACCGACTCAACGTCGTGTTCCGCGACGACGCGACGCCTTCCCGCGACGACGCGATGATCCCCCCTCTTCCGCGACAAACAATTCCGCGAAGAACACTCACGCGCGATGACTCCGAGGTAGGGATTTTATAATTTTGGAATACCCCTCTTTATATTCCCGTGAACGTTCTTTAAAAATTAAAGAACCGGTTTCAAATGAACAATTTTATTTTATTAAAATTTTCGGTTCATGCGTTGAACAATTTCTCCCATTGCTTTTATCTAACGCGGAGGGTGCGGGTCAAACGAACACGGCCCGACAACCCTCCGCCATTCTTCGTGTTTTGCGGATTTGGCGGGCGATGGAAAAATATGACGCAAGGGCAATTTGATGATCCCGCAGTAAAGAACGGAACCCGGGAGGAACAACGGTGCAGAGGGGAAGGAAAACGGGCCACCGGAGCGACTCCGGCGGCCCGCAGAAGCCGGTGGTGGCGCGGGTCGCCGGCGGCACCCCACGGGTGTCCAGGGTGACACCCCACGGGTGTCCAGGGCGACACCCCGCGGGTGCCGCGGGGTTGTCACGCGGCACCCCGTGGGTGTCCAGGGCGGCACCCCGCGGGTGCCGCGGGGTTGTCACGCGGCGCGTCCGGCTGTCTGGCCGACACCCCGCGGGTGCCGCGGGGGTGTCACGCGGGGCGGCGGCTTTCCCCCTCGTCGGCCGCTCGGCCGCTCGGTCGAGCCGAGCCAGACCGACCCTGGTTGGGCCCGGCCGGGCCAACCGGGTCGGACCCGACCCGGTTCGGGCCAACCATGGGGGGGGGGGGGGTCGGCCCGGGTCGGCCCGGGCCCGGACCCCCCGTCTTCGGACGACTTTCGTTCAAACGCCCAGAACTTGAGCTACGGGCCTCCAAACGACTCGCCGTCAGTGGCAACGCAATCCTTGGAGCAAGACGGTCGTTTCGGTTTATCGCACTCAAGGTTTCGGAATAATTTGTGTTCGGCCGGGTAGATTCGTACACGAAACCAACTGGGCCCTCGGAGCGGAAAGGCTCATATCTTGAGCTACGGACGTCCGATTGGCGTGCCGTCAGCTTTGTTAGTTTCCTCTTAGTGAGACGGATCTTTTGACTCACTCCGCCCGAGGTTTGGACGCAAGTGGGGTATGGTCGGGTTGGTTTTTCCTTAAAAACCAACCGGGCCCCTGGGACGAAAAGGCCAATAACTCTCAGACCGGGCGTCCGATTGACGCGCCGTCTATTGCGTTGAGTTCCTGTTGACGATACGGAACTTTTGGCATCCTTCGCCCGAGTTTTGGATACAGTTGGTAGTGGCCGGGTTGGATCACACCCGAAATCCAACCGGGCCCCTGGAACGGAAAAGCAGATATCTTTCAGACAGGACGTCCGTTTGACGAACCGTCAGCGGCGTTGACGATCACGTTGAGAAACGGTCCCTATGAGTATACCCTATGAGAGCTCAGGGTATAGTTGAGATACGGCTGGGTTTGGTTCGCTCACGAAACCAACCGGGCCCCTGGGACGAAAAGGCTAATAACTCACAGACCGGGCGTCCGATCGACGCGCCGTCTGTTGCGTTGAGACCCCTGTGACGAGGCGGTCCTTTGAGTTACTTCTTCGTGGGACCTTGAGATACTTGGAGTATCGACTTGAAGCTCGTGGAGCGGACCCTACCAGAGTCGAGCATGCGGAGTACGGAGACCGTGTAGCCTACTGAGACCTGACGACTGCTTGACCAACTCGACTTGGAGTGAGTCGACTAGCCTAGTGGACGGAGCACTACTTTGTTTGGGTGCAAACCCATGGCGGACGGAGCACTACCTGTGTGATAGTGCAGACCCTCGGTACTCGTCCGGAGAGTACCTCAGCAGGCTACTAGGGGGTGTGCACTACTGTGTTTGGGTGACATACCTCGGCGGGGCGCACTACTGTGTTTGGGTGGGTGGCCCGTGGTACTCGACAGGAGGAGTACCTCAGCAGTCTTAGGTTAGTGAGCAGTACCTCGAAGTCGTGACAGGACCACTGTACACTCTAGAGACGGAGCTCTTCAGTAGTTACGGTTTCGATAATGAAAATCCTGGTTTGAGCTGAGACTTTTGACCTTTGTGTTTCCACATGATTGAGATGGGTTACTTGTTAACTTAGGTATATGTATCGGCATATACCTGGGTAGTGGTTATCCATTGATCTCATGATCCTTGTGTTTCCTCATGATTGAGATGGGTTACTTGATAACTTAGGTATATGAATGGGCATATACCTAAGTTGAGGTTATCTGTTGAGATCTTCTTTGTGGTTATCCTTGTTGGATTTAGTGAGTCCTTGAGGGTCTCGGGGTCCCTACTGAGTATCGTTACACTCACCCCTGCACGGGCTATGCCCGCACCTCGTTGTGTTGGTTGTAGACGACAGTCAGTGCTGACGGAGGCCGAGTGTTCGAGGACTGGACAGTACCCGAAGGTGGACTACACGACAAGTCAGTGTCCGAAGGTGGACTTCACGGCGAGACGACACTCGGAGGAGGTTGACGAACGAGAGCACTGTGGAGGTTATCTATACCCACACTTCAGGTAAGATTCGTGGTGGACGATCCAGGAGCTGCGCCATCAGTACCTACCCTTCAGATAGATCCGAGGAGGACGACCCAGGAGCCGCTTCCGTCCCTCCAGCTGTTGTCTTTTTCTGTTTTACTTTGTTCAGTTGTAGTTGTACTTTCTTTTGGGTTTGTATTCTGGCCCATTTACTTTTTAGCACTTCTTTTTTGTACTTAGTGTTTTACTTCTGCTTGTACTCTGTGGTGTTTTGTTACTTTTATAAAGGCAATGCCTTCGCAGTTATCAGGATTTACACCTTTGGTGCTAGTCACCAGCCCCTGGCCTATGGAAGGTGGGCTTGGGGTAGTCACGGCACGGGCCCCGAGGACGGGTCGTGACAAATTGTTATCAGAGGTGGTCGGTTCTACCGCAGACTCTGATCTTTCTTTCTGTGAAGCAATAGTGTTAAGGGTACCGAGTGTGGTTTTCAGTTCAGGGAGTCCAGTGTTGGTGCGGGCGGCCGACGTATCCATACACCAGGACCCTGGCAACTGATTTTCGACTTTGTGCATGAAAACACTGTTTGCGTGTGTGTTTTCAAAGGTTTCCCCTTAAAATAGCTCAATCCAGGTCAGCTCACCAGGTATAATCATTTGACCGTGTTACGTTGTTTCTTTCAGGATGCCTTTTCTCGGACGACCAGCTAGAGCCCAGAGGGATGTGCGTGCTGACAGCCTGTCGAGTGACGAGGCTTCGGTACAGGGCCCTCTTGCAGTTGAGGCACCAACGGAGGCGCCAGTGGTACTACCATACGTTGGGCCACCGATGCCACCAGCCCCAGAAGTAGGCGATGCCCGCTACTTGAGCGCACTGCATGAGTTCCAGCGCCAGAGGCCACCCAGGTTCGGGGGAGAGATGGACCCGCAGGCGGCTGATGATTGGCTGGAGGCTGTGGTGGGAGTCTTCAGGCTAGTGGGGACGCCATCAGACTTCATGGTGACCTTTGCTGCCAGCCTTCTTCAGGCAGCAGCAGGCAGGTGGTGGAGCCACTTGTTCCAGTTTTGCGATGGGATGGCTTTCACATGGGAAGACTTCGAGACCTTCTTCAGGGTGGAGTTTGTGCCAGTAGCTCTACACCCCGAGCGTGTTTAGGAGCTTCTACCTTTGCCACGTGTTTTTCGATCAGAAGCTGAGTCATCTGTGGGCAGTAGACAGATGATGCAGAGGTCCAGGAGGACCAGACCAGCAGTTGGGCGATATCGGGTTTTAGGACCGGTGGTGCGGGGCACCCGGGGTGGGGTCAGAGCCAGGCGTGCCAGAAGCAGACTGTGTTACTCGTGCGGTGGAAAGGGGCACCTGGCACGTGACTATCCGACTCCTTGTACAGTTGATCCATAGGCTTTTGAGGAGCCACCGATGCAGAGGCAGCGACGAATTCTTGAGCAACAGTAGAGCAGTGGACAAGGAAGTAGAGCTCCTGGAGTAGGTAGACAGGAGCAGAACTAGTGGATACGTCTCTTGTCCTTATAGTTCCATGTTGATGTTGTTTTTGTGTCTTTGTACCATGAGCTGAAATAAAATAAAGACACTTATGTTGTGATGTTTTCTTTCCTGTCCTCTTTTGTGATGTTACTAAGTGGTCCTGGTTAAGACTATTGACTTGACCCTCACTTTCGAAATTCCAACTGGAGGAGACCCAGTGACCTCACACTGATGCCGACAGTGTGACTCGACCCTTGGAGGCGAGAGTGACAGTTGGATCTCTTAGTAGTTACGTCGAGGCCTTACGACGTCATCCATGGCATGAATGCATCCTTCATGCCAGGATTGACTGTATTAGGCAATGGGCGTGGTTCATCTAGAGAGGGGATTAGACCAGGTTTCTCTTTTCGGCAAAGGAGAAATTTTAGCAGCTCTTCCAGATCGTATGCAAAGGAGGTGCAGTTCTTCCAGGAGCGGATGAAGACTGCACAGTGCAGTAAGAAACAGGAAACCAGTGCCATTCTTAGAGACTCGGGCGTGTTAAATGTTTCAAGAAGAGGAAGCTTAAAGGAGAGATGAGTCTACAAAGCAGCAGACGTGGAGGCACAGCTAGGTGAGCATCATGAGGTGGTGTATATCCTAACATGGTACAACCACCCGCCTTAGTTATTCCCGCCAGGCTCAGGGAGCTGGAGGGAGGTGGAAGAATGCGGCTGCATGCGGTCAAGAAGTGTGACCCAATGGCTCTAGAAGTGATTCAAGGGACAGTTTGTGTCCACTACTAGCTGCTGTAGTAACAGACGTTTATATGAATCATTCCTCACTTTCAAAAATCTTGTTCCAGACCTAGAGTTTCCGGTAAGCCATGGACTTGACCCTCACGTCTGGAGATACCTTGAGAGGAGACTTGATAATCACACTTACGCCGACGGTGTGGTCAGACCCTCGAGGCGAGAGTTCTGGTTGGAATCTCTTGGTGGCAGCGTCGAGGCCTTACGACGTTAGTTTGAGTATGGAGTGGGAAATAACTGTTCATACTCAAATTGACGGTTTTAGGCAAACGTCAGGATGGGTTTTCCTTGGTCGGCGGAAAAGGAAACCCCAGGCAGCGCAGGGTAACTCTTGCATAGGAGGGTGTGACCGATCACTCTTGAGTCGGTCAACCTTACTCTCGTGGCAGCAGTCGTTTTGAGTTTCAGTTCCAGCAAGAATTGGAGACCTCTGGAGTACGAGGATGACGATCACGTCCTTATACGGGTCTCACCTCGACGAGGGTTACAGAGATGTGGCCAAGGCGGCAAGTTATCTATGAGGTTCAACGGACCTTTCTAGGTCCTCAGCTAGGTAGGCGGGATGGTTTACCACTTGGTCCATCCACCTCAGTTGCACTAGGTGCACGACGTTTCCACGTATCTCAGCGGAGGAGATACGTGCACGACCCGACACAAATCTTTGACCATGGGGAGCTGGTCTTTGGTGATGAGGTGACTTTTACGGAATTTCCTATGGGGATCGAGGATCGACAAGAGAGGATCCTAGGAGGACGGTCGATTCCTCTTGTGCACTTTCTTTGGCAGCTCGGGGAGCTCTAGGAGAGCACCTGGGAGTGGAAGGCTCCGATGCGTGCTCAGTACCGCCTTTGTTTCCCTAAGTTTGTGTTGGAGCTTTACAGGGACGTAAATCCCTATGGTGGGAGTAATGTAAAGACCCGTAAATTTCAAGGAATTTTTTTTCTTAATTTTCTTTGGAATTTTACAAGAGCGCAGCTTCTGACGGCACCTGATTCCGAGGGCCGGTGTGCCCGGAATCATTTTCTAAAGTTTGGCTCGGGTACGTTCAGTGAACAAACGTGCGGGTTTTTCTAACTTTTGAACCGGTGCCCGGAATCAAATTCCAAGGGCACCGATGGGATCGTAGCGCCAGTATTTGCTTAGAAACGCCTCTTCCGGAGTTGCGTTTTCCCTGGTGTGGTTTTTAATTTTTTGGGTTTTAAGTTATGAAATAAAATAAAATTGTGCGACGATTTTATTTTTCATTTCATTTGAAGCCGCTTGAAGCCACTTAAAAGAGGCTTAAACTAAGTTAAACAAGATAGGATACTATCCAGAAATATCTTACCCTCTTGGTAGGATATTTGTGAGGTGGGGCCCGCACGAGCCCCGCCGTTTCTTTCCGCTAAGTAACGCACCCGCGAAAACCCGTCATTATGAAAGTCAACTGACGCGTTTTCTTAATTTCTTAACAGACAATTTAATTGGGCGGTTTATTTTCGTAAATTAAACGAGCTGTTTCTTTCGTTGATTAATTCAACGAATTGATGGGTCGTTACTTACCCCCCTTTCGTGTGTTGGCATAATAATAAAATAAGACCAACCTATCTTTTTTTGGAGGATTTCTCGGTGAGACAGAATCCTTGTATCTTCTTCCTCCTTCGCGAAGAACGCGAAGAATGCGAAGAACACGAAGAACGCCGAACCCGGAAATCGAAGACGCGACGCCGTGATCCGCGACACCGACAACGTTCTTCTGCGACGTCTATTCCTCCGCGACGGGTCTTCGATCGTCTGATTGAGTTCGCCGACTCAACGCCGTGTTCCGCGACGACGCGACGCCTTCCCGCGACGACGCGACGATCCCCCCTCTTCCGCGACAAACAATTCCGCGAAGAATGCTCACGCGCGACGACTCTGAGGTAGGGATTTTATAATTTTGGAATACCCCTCTTTATATTCCCGTGAACGTTCTTTAAAAATTAAAGAATAGGTTTCAAATGAACAATTTTATTTTATTAAAATTTTCGGTTCATGCGTTGAACAATTTCTCCCATTGCTTTTATCTAACGCGGAGGGTGCGGGTCAAACGAACACGGCCCAACAACCCTCCACCGTTCTTCGTGTTTTGCGGATTTAGTGGGCGACGGAAAAATATGATGCAAGGGCAATTTGATGATCCCGCAATAAAGAACGGAACCCGGGAGGAACAACGGCGCAGACGGGAAGGAAAACGGGCCACCGGAGCGACTCTGGCAGCCCGCGGAAGCCGGTGGTGGTGCGGGTCGCTGGCAGCCGGAGGCGGCGACACCCCGCGGGTGTCCAGGGCGACACCCCGCGGGTGCCACGGGGTTGTCACGCGGCACCCCGCGGGTGCCGCGGGGTTGTCACGCGGCACCCCGCGGGTGTCCAGGGCGACATCCCGTGGGTGCCGCGGGGTTGTCCCGCGGCACCCCGCGGGTGTCCAGGGCGACACCCCGCAGGTGCCGCAGGGTTGTCACGCGGCACCCCACGGGTGTCCAGGGCGGCACCCCACGGGTGCCGCGGGGTTGTCACGCGGCGCGTCCGGCTGTCTGGCCGACACCCCGCGGGTGCCGCGGGGGTGTCACGCGGGGCGGCGGCTTTCCCCCGCGTCGGCCGCTCGGCCGAGCCGAGCCGGACCGGCCCTGGTCGGGCCGGGCTGGGCCAACCGGGTCGGACCCGACCCGGTTCGGGCCAACCAGGGGGGTCGGGCCGGGTCGGCCCGGGCCCGGACCCCCCGTCTTCGGATGACTTTCGTTCAAACGTCCGTAACATGAGCTACGGGCCTCCAAACGACTCGCCGTCAGTGGCAACGCAATCCTTGGAGCAAGACGTTCGTTTTGGTTTATCGCACTCAAGGTTTCGGAATACTTTGTGTTCGGCCGGGTTGGTTCGTACACGAAACCAACCGGGCCCTCGGAGCGGAAACGCTCATATCTTGAGCTACGGACGTCCGATTGGCGTGCTGTCAGCTTTGTTAGTTTCCTCTTAGTGAGATGGATCTTTTGGCTCACTCTGCCCGAGTTTTGGACGCAAGTGGAGTACGGTCAGGTTGGTTTTGCCTTAAAAACCAACCGGGCCCCTGGGACGAAAAAGCCAATAACTCTCAGACCGGGCGTCCGATTGACGCGCCGTCTATTGCATTGAGTTCCTGTTGACGATACGGAACTTTTGGCATCCTTCGCCCAAGTTTTTGATACAGTTGGTAGTGGCCGGGTTGGATCGCACCCGAAATCCAACCGGGCCCCTGAAACGGAAAAGCTGATATCTTTCAGACAGGACGTCTGTTTGACGAACCGTCAGCGGCGTTGACGATCACGTTGAGAAAAGGTCCCTATGAGTATATCCTATGAGAGCTCGGGGTACATTTGAGATACGGCGGGGTTTGGTTCGCTCACGAAACCAACCAGGCCCCTGGGACGAAAAGGCTAATAACTCACAGACCGGGCGTTCGATCGACGCGCTGTCTGTTGCGTTGAGACCCCTGTGACGAGGCGGTCCTTTGAGTTACTTCTTCATGGGAACTTGAGATACTTGGAGTATCGACTTGCAGCTCGTGGAGCGGACCCTCCCAGAGTCGAGCGTGTGGAGTACGGAGACCGTGTAGCCGACTGAGACCTGACGACTGCTTGACCGACTCGACTTGGAGTGAGTCGACTAGCCCAGTGGACGGAGCACTACTTTGTTTGGGTGCAGACCCATGGCGGACGGAGCACTACCTGTGTGATAGTGCAGACCCGCGGTACTCGTCTGGAGAGTACCTCAGCAGACTACTATGCGGTGTGCACTACTGTGATTGGGTGACATACCTCGGTGGGAAGCACTACTGTGTTTGGGTGGCTGGCCCGCGGTACTCGACAGGAGGAGTACCTCAACAGTCTTAGGTTAGTGAGAAGTACCTCGGAGTCGTGACAGGACCACTGTACACTCTAGAGACAGAGCTCTTCAGTAGTTACGGTTTCGATAATGGAAATCCTGGTTTGAGCTGAGACTTTTGACCTTTGTGTTTCCTCATGATTGAGATGGGTTACTTGATAAGTTAGGTATATGTATGGGCATATACCTGGGTAGTGGTTATCCGTTGATCTCATGATCCTTGTGTTTCCTCATGATTGAGATGGGTTACTTGATAACTTAGGTATATGTTTGGGCATATACCTAAGTAGAGGTTATCTGTTGAGATCTTCTTTGTGGTTATCCTTGTTTGATTTAGTGAGACCTTGAGGGTCTCGGGGTCCCTACTGAGTATCATTATACTCACCCCTGCACGGGATATGCCCGCACCTCGTTGTGTTGGTTGCAGACGACAGGCAGTGCTGACGGAGGCCGAGTGTTCGAGGACTGGACGGTACCCGGAGGTGGACTACACGACAAGTCAGTGTTCGGAGGTGGACTTCACGGCGAGACGACACTCGGAGGAGGTTTACGGACGAGAGCACTGTGGAGGCTATCTGTACCCACCCTTCAGGTAGGATTCGTGGTGGACGATCCAGGAGCTGCGCCATCTGTACCTACCCTTTAGGTAGATCCGAGGAGGACGACCCAGGAGCCGCTTCCGTCCCTCCAGCTGTTGTCTTTTTCTGTTGTACTTTGTTCAATTGTAGTTGTACTTTCTTTTGGGTTTGTATTCTGGCCCATTTACTTTTCAGCACTTCTTTTTGTACTTAGTGTTTTACTTCCGCTTCTACTCTGTGGTGTTTTGTTACTTTTATAAAGGCAATGCCTTCCCAGTTATCGGTATTTACGCCTTTGGTGCTAGTCGCCAGCCCCTGGGCTATGGAAGGCGGGCTTGGGGTAGTCACGGCACGGGCCCCAAGGATGGGTTGTGACAGGCTTCATGTTCCCAATCATTTGGGTATTCATTATCTTCCACATCCGAATGTACCCCCAAAGGGCATGGATGCCTATCCCAAGGGCTATCTAACCATTACGGGCTAACGTCCTCGAGTCTTTCCAACAAAATATTGATTCAAGCCCCACATTGAAAATTTGGTCAATAGTTGATGCTCATTTGTTGTTCCCATTTCAGGTCACACGATATGGATTCTATGTTTTGTAAACATTCAACATTTATCATCAATCATTACTCCAACCCCATCAATCCTTAGATGTTAGTTACATGATTCACATAATTTTTATCCCATCATGTCCAAGTGGAATTTCAACACTCTTGGTACAATCCCCCAATATGAATTCTCACGTTAGGTGAAAAAATCCATGGTGAGGAATCATTCGGGGCTCCTCACCGACTTCCCCTTTACGTGTATTCTATTTTTTGCAAAGACCTCTTCCGCCCTTGTTTCCCACACCGAGTAGCACTCACGTGGTCATAGGGATTGGATTGAGGTCCGCGCTTACTTAGAAGTGTTCTACTTCTCCATGGTCTGAGCTCCAAGACCTTAAAATAAGATCCCGTTATATGTTCTCTCTTTATAACTACGTATGTCTTGATTCCCATCCTCATGGGATATGTAGCAACACCCATACCACTCGTCTCTGGATCCAACTTGAGTTATACTAATTTATCTCTTCTATTCTGACTTTTAGGCCTTGAATACTATATGATCATGCGGTGTGGCATGTTTGGGAATATACCTTAATTCACATTGGGTTTGAAATAGCCATCCCACGTAATCCCCTTATAGGAGCTATTACCTCCTACCCCTTTTCCAACATGGAATTAAACTGTATGTTGTCTTGATTACGTTAAACTGTATACTGTCCAAGATGACATTAAACTATATGTTTTCTTGAATCAAGTGAAACTTCACCTTCAAAAACTATGTATGGATTGATTCCCATCCTTATGGGATACATATGAACACCTGGATGCATCGTCCACAAGTCCTGCATCTTCTTATATAACCTTTTCTAGCCCCTCGGCCCGAGGTTCCTTCCCAAGAATTGTGCGTGGTGTGATGCAGACCTCTTCGTCATTCACGTCGGGTATGCTTTATCACGTCATGAACATTTCTCCTAATTTACATGCCATGGGAGGTTAAAATATTCATCCTAGTCCCACATCACATTAAAATCTTGCATCTTTATTGCAATATGTTCAAATTCATGGTTGGTTCTGTCATATGACCCTAAACAATGATATTATCGTCCTAGACGCATGAAGAAAAACAGCACTACATTGTGATGAACTCACTTGAAGGGACATCATGTTGGGTATTGGTCATCCACCATACCATTTTCAATGCCTGTATTTGGATTGATTCCTATGGAAACATCAGGATCCCCGATCCTCATTATATTGCTTCACAAAAAAACACACATAAATCCTAAAGGACAAAATAAATCTATCAAATACCGCTACATTTAGTGTGTGGTCCTGACCCACACGAACTTATCATCCCTAGATCTTGTACCATACCATTCCATCCCTAGAACTACATGTGGATCTATTCTCATTCTCATGGGATACGTAAGAATTCCCATTCACTTTGACTTGGGCCCAGACTAACTTTAGTTTTTGGTCTATCGACCTTAATCCTCCTAAAGGAACACACGGTGATCTGGACTCTAGGTCCATATTCATTTCGGGTATTATTATTACCTCACCATGTGTCTCCCACATTCTATACAATCTCTGGTCTAAGCTATATGACCATAATCTACGATCACTCCGTGTCCTTGCCGGAAGTCGTTAAACTGCACGACATATTCCAGAACTACGTATGGCTTGATTACCATCCTCCTCGGATACATATGAATGCCTAGGAATATTTTCTTTGGATCCAGCCCCAGAAATATTAAGTCCTATTCCCCATATTTTTCATACCCTTGGCTCGAACTATTTCGGGAAAACCTGTAACTATAGATCTACCCTGAACAAGTTCGGCATGCCCCACGAAAATGATGTGATGTGTCAGCTTCCTAATCAGAGAGGTCCTGTCTAGAAGTATGAATGATCCCTGATCTGGCCGGTACATCCACCTAATGTGTTTCCACCATGGTGGCATAATTTCAGGAGTTTTGTACTCCATTCGAACAACCCATCACTCCCCCCTCCATGTTTTGCATGACATTTATTGGACCCTCTTCCTCTTTCATGTCTAAAGGAACCCCCTAATATTATGGATGCTCAGCCTATGGCTCACCTAATATCCAAGGCTAACATTTTGGAAGACTAATGTGAAGCATTTTGAGTCAGGCCCCATGTTTCGAACATGGTCAGTGGTCAGTCCTCATTTTTAATCTCCATTTCAGGCTAATGCAATAGGGATGTTATGTTTTGGACATAGGAAAAATTATCCTCCATTATCTTGCCACCCCTATAATGTTATTAATCTTGGGTATCGTGATTCAAACATTCCGCTACCTTATATTTGGATCATTCCCAATTCCCCTGGTGTTACCCATCTCGTGCACCAGAGCATATGGGGGAAGTGATTGTTCAACTATTCATAGGACTTTTTCTCTAGCTAGATATGCCCCTTTATTTTCGAAAGCCCGAATGCATCAATTCTACCCCGGGTATCCAAATAATGGTTATAATCCCATATTCAAACAAAATAATAATGAGAGCATCCCTTGTTTCTCACATTAGGCATGACCCACGTGAGCTTATGAATGGATTGCTATTTATTATGGGATTGTGGTCAGAGTGCATTAAAATAAACAAGAAAATAGTTCATCCATGCATAAAATTTTGACCTGGAAGTAGTAAAGAAGGATATGTTTATGGGATCAACCGAAAAATGGCCCTAAAAGATCAATGTTTTGGATGGATCACTCCAGAGACACTACCTTCTAGCCTATGGCATCCAGGATTGCTTCTTGCCCTCTAAGATCCCTCTCTTCATTAGAGAATGCAGAGCGCATCTCATTGACCACAACCTATGCTCACGCCTGTTCAATTTGATGTTTAGTAATTTGGTTACCCTTTTCCACTATATTCTCTTGTGAATCCAGTAACGGGGACCTCAATTTCTCAACGAGATCGGAGCAGTTGCAATGAAGACCTCCCTCTCATTAGTCTGCTCTTCAAGGAGTCAGACATCCAACTCCACCTTCAGGAATTCCTGGGTATTTCCTGAATACTTCTAGCACAAGGCAATGTAAGAGCTTTGTCCACTCTATCGGAGTTTCTCAGCCATGTAGTCATGAATAGTTAGATTAAGGCAGTGATCATCAACCCCTCCAGCATAGAGAAAGCGCAAACAGGTGTAGAGTGAGCCCATCAGTTATAGCCATTATACCTGAGGCTAACCGAGGAAGTGCTTGATACACTTCCACCCCTTGCGCCGCATCATATGGTTCTCATCAACTGCCTCCAAATCAGAGTCACCTATCTATTTACGTCCTGCATGCCGATTGATAGGGAAATGATCCAAGACATTAGCAGCAGGGTCTTCTTCTAGTACACCTCTCAAGGGGTTAGGCTCTTCAACAAGTGGGAGACCTTCTTCTCTCACCTCAATCTCAGTAGCTTATTCTTCATGGAATTTAGGCCCTTCCTCGACGTTGATATCACTAGTGTCCACATCCCTTTTCTCTCTAAGTTTCCGGTTTGGCTCGGTTTGAGATGTGTGTCTCGAGTGGGCCGACACATTCACCATCCAATCATTTACGGATAGTCTAGATTCAACAGCCAATCAAAACTCCAATTCCATGATTACTGTACACAAAATTACACCCTAATCAGTTGGTCCCTCTAATGGAATATACATGCTTTTAAGTGATAAGACATACGATAACTTAGTGCATCAGCCTCTAACTTTTTCATGGTCATAGGATCCATCACTGTGGGAGATCCTTCAGTGCTTGTTAGCTCAATAATGGGTGTCTGATCCCCACCTTGTTCTATCAGCACATCCTTACCCCTACGAATGGAGCCTCTTGGTCGGTGCCAATATGAAGCTGAGAAGGATAAAAAATCCGATTGAATATTAAAAGTGATGAAAAAAGGAAAAGTATGGATAAGGAATAAGGCATACCTCATGTAGCTCAGTTATGTCTATAATAGATCCAACAATCTCGCCACTCTACCCAAGAATCCCTTGGTAGATAGTACCTTAAGACCCTCCACCTCCAAGATCCTCTTTATCTTCCACTACATTTTCTCCTCCTCCCAGCCTCTCTTTATCTCTCCTCCTCTTCTAACTCACTTCCCACTGGCTCTTTTTCAATAACGTCACACTCAGATGACAATTTTTCTTGGATCATACTCTTGGTCGATCATTAACATCACTAGGAGAGGTGGTTCCTCACGCCGACCCCATTGGCGTGCATACGGATCCATGGTCGTCGAATTCGTGTGCTGAAAATGGAATTTCACCTTTTCATCAATCTGAATGAGTCCGACCTATAGATTCTAGATTCTATCTCCTACAATATATTTCCAGAGGGATTTAGTGCCCATTGAATACCACTGGGTCATCCAGGCTGAGCACATCGAAGGGAAGACTGCATCATCAAAAATTTGAAGCAGTTACCTTATCTGCTTCCCAGGAAGCTCCTTGACTGCTCCACGAGGTTGTTCGTGAGCCCCTCTGCCCCATAAAATGAGGGAATGACCACACCATGTTACATTATTGTTGATGTAGAACTGACCTGTGATAGCCCATTTTTCCATCTTTCTTTTGGCCTTTCCTCTCCAATGATGCCTTGTCTGCTCTCTCGCTGCCCAGGTTCTACACGGGCCACCTTCTGCTTCCAGACTTGCTTCGGCTGAATCCCTTCAAGGTATGTCGCATCCCAATGTTCAGTATATTTTATCAAAAGGCCAACATCAACTCCGGTGGGGATAAATGTGATGAATTTTCTAGAGTAGTAAGTTGTAAACATCAACCACAATTGGCAGAGAACCCCGGGATGCATCTCCTCCCGGACCTCTATATACACTTTCTTTGGAATCTGATGGAGGCATATAATCTACCTAGAAAATCTTGATGACAGGTAAGTCTAGAAAAGAATATTACAGTCGACCCAGGCCACAATCACCCCACCTCTGATGCTCTATAAGTATTCCCTTTTCTCAAGTGAGCCTTTCCCGTTGTCTATGAACTGGACATCCAGGGTAGGGAACAGACCAATGGTAAAAATGGCATGATTTCTGATCCTAATCCTTACCCCCTCTTCGTTGAATATCAATAGAATGACCCTGACAATGTTCAACATGGAGGTCTGAAGACTGTTACCCGGGGGATGAATGAAATTTGGGAAGGTGTATCCACCATAGTGAGCCGCGATCCAGCTATGGAGGATTTGGAAAGGGACACAGACCCTCTTTGGTGAACCCCCTCTCGAAATATTTCCTTGTATGGAATATAAACATGCCATCAAATAGACTCCCAAAGTTAAAACTCTAATTAGAGACTGAAATAACATCCATCACCAATGTTACTAGATGAACTCCCATCATTGTGCACCTCACGGATAGGAGGAACCCTCTTAGGAAGGTTGCAAGAAATCCAGCATACCAGACGTTTGGTTCTCTGCTTTAATTCAGACTAAAACCCCATGATTGATATTCCCCCGCCTCCAGTATCATCCAGTATGATCTGCTCTTGCTTCCCTGTGCCGTGGTCAGAAACCGTCTTCCTCTCCCTGATATATTGACATTCGGGTCTTTCTATAGAGACAGGCTAAACCACATTAATTAGGCAATGTCCTTCATAATTTCCTTGACCGCCAGCCTCTCCTAGGACAGCTCTAATAGATTCCATGTCAGGATGTGAGTCCATGATTTTCCACCCCAGATGTTCCCTCTCGGAAGGAATTCATATTACTGGTTCTCATCCAAAGGGATTCCCCTGATGCAATGAATGTCCCCAAGGCTGATACCATCCTCTCTATAGTGGAGATAGAAAGAGTTGGTATTGGGGGGACCATCAGGTGAACTACTTAGACCCATGTTCAAGTTGGCGGTAGTAATGTAAATGTGATGTCCCAACGCCTCGAACAACCCCATGTGTCGCAGTTCGGTCCCATACTAATCACATGTTTGTGTACCCAATACACCCAGGCCCACTCACCTTTGAAATTTCTTCTAGAACTCATGTCCCAGTCCTACAACTATCCTTTATTCTCATTGATCGTACTATGTTAGAAGGTACTTGCGTAATGAACCAGATAATCCTCAGTGACCAGCTCATTTTCAAAGATGGTCCTAGTCCTAGGGTTCCGAACATAAAAATCCTTGTTCCTAGTTTCTTTAGCAGGTTAGTCATTGTTAGTGATGATATATTGGGGAAGATCAACCTCACTGGTAACCTAAGACCGTGGGGTATCATCTTCAAATCTTGGTACTGGTACCTCCTCTAAAATAATGATGTCCCATATCGGTAGGTTTTCAAACAACACATACTCCTTCTAGGATGGAGTTAACATGTTGAAGATAGTTTGGTTGTTGGATAAAACCATCTGCGCACCATAAAACCTACGGTTCACAACCATCTCGGCCCTTCGAGCGGCATATTCTGCTTCTCTCTCAGCTTCATCCTGATTAGAAACCAAGTATTTTAAGGAAGGTCTGAAGGAGCTCATGCGAAAAGACTGGCATGGCACACAAAAATTCAGAAACTGGCATGAAAAAATGAGGTACAGGCGGGAGGAAAAGCGATTATGCGCATAAAATTACGATCAAATTCAGGGAATTACATGCAATGGATGTTAGATTACATGCAATGAAAGAGAGATTTTTCACAGAAGAGATCTCAGAACATGTCGTGTGATAAAACCTGTACGGTCTACAGGACCTACATGGGATTTTATAGGCATAGATTTGGGCTTCCACATGCACGAAAAGTGGTTTATGCGAAATTTCATGGGTATACGCACAACTTAAGTGTTTTGCGCACATCGACCGCAAGAGATTCAACGTCTCAGCGTTTCCCTTAAAATTTGATCATTCCTTACCACTGTAGATCCGATTATGAGTTTGGGCATTTGTAGATGCCGAAATTTGCTTAAGGCCTAAAGATGTAATTCGTGGATAAACAAAAACATATTTCGACTCGGAGATCAATTCTGGGAGAAATAGAAGTGCCACGCGAAAAATCCAAAAGGCTCATGAAAAACATCTCTCTCATGTGAAAAATTATGGGATATGATGGAGTTTTTCATGTAGTCATAGAAACTTGTGCGCAACGGACACTGAGTGCGGAAACATGTGTGTCACCAACATTGGACGTGGAATCCTGTGCGCCGCCAACATCAGGCATGGTATCTTTTGCGCCACTGAAATCATGACTGGATTTTTCTGCACTAATCAACTTCCATGCAGACCTAGTGACCTCGAGTGCCAATAAATAGATGGGCGCCCCTTCAATATCCATCGTCTGAAGAATTTAAACTATATCCTTCGTGACAAATTCAACTCCCCATGAGAAAAAGATGGATTTTAGGTATGGGATTTTCCACGACAAGCCTCCCAGAGGTCCGCCTTCGTGTGGGACCACTCTGGCTTGACCCTTTCCCATGTCCCTAAAAGTCAGGTCCCTTGCACATAATCCCTTCCCCATGCATGAAAAACATCAGGCAATCCTTGCGCGCAACGCCTCCAACTTGCGTATAACACAACGACCCATCCTTGCATGAAAACCATTCAATATGCGCGCAATACCTCAGCCACCCATTGCGTGTAAACATTCAAAATTACACGCACAACTAGCCTCTTATGTGTAGATATTACAATTGTGGGCCAATTTTTCACAAACCTCTCCTTTTTCATACAATCCTCCCGGTCTTCTCACTCCCAACCTTTTCCATGCAGCTTCTTTATTTGCACGCAAGATGCCCTCCTTGTGCATGATTTTATGCATGTGTTCGTTGTCCCTTACCTTGGCATCATCTTCGAGTAGTTATTATGCCCAAAATATCTATGTGACACACCTTTCTCTCATACGACCCACTAAGCTCATACGAATTAACTTCAAAGTTCCTTGGGTTTCACTTCCCGTTTCATTACTTTGCCTCATGATTTTTCACATAGGCATGCTAATGGATATTGCTTGTTTAGATAGACACGCTAACGTGGAACCCTGAATAGATCACTCCATAACACCCCCTCACCAAAACATTGCTAATTCCTTCCCTTCCCCAAGGGTGGGTGGGTATCAGTTATTTATGTTTTAGGGGTGTGGAGATAACCCACATTATATGAGCTACAAGAGTTTAAAATTCCATGAACCATAATCATCAACACATGATGTTAAAATATGGCCCACACTATGTATCATACGTGGGGTTCCCCATCTCGGACAATCACTATGCCCACTCAACTCCACAAGAGTGTAATCTTACCCACATGGGATGTGATCCTCTTTGTTGGAGCGACATCTATCCGTAGGGAAAGGGATACCCTCTTGGTGTAAGCCCCAATCTTTTCTTGCGAGAGGCAGCATCCCTACTCCTCCTATCTTCTTCCTGAAAAAAGACCGGTGTGGGGGGAGGTGCACCAGAGTCCCACTCCCTTCAGTGCCAAATCCATATCCCTTTAGGCTTTGTCACCACCGGAACTCCATATTGGAGTAAGTCCCAATTACCATCTCCCTAGTATGCTAACCTTGCGTAAGACCCTATTTCCATTTTGGGCCACTAACCATGTATAATCCCCATTCCACTTCCCACAGATGCACCTTTCATGAAGTGATCATCAGGTATTTGTTGCCTCTTGTTTCTCACAAAAAGCACAAATCATGTGGGCTTAGAGTAAGAATCGACCAGGACACTATTCCCAGGCCAGCATTGTGTGTAAGCGCCACACAACCCCAAACTACATGGACTTTGATCCTTGCCATGGAAAGGTACATAGGATTCCTCCTTAAGGATTAATCCCAACATCTATTAGTTCTGAACCCCTTCATATCGTCTCACCAAACCATCCCGAACTACGCTGAATTTGATCCTTGAGAAGGCCTGGTACGTAGGACCCCTCCCTGAGGTTTGATACCAACAACCATTTGTCCCGACCACTCCATGTATGTCCACCCCAATCCTGCATGACGTTAAACTATAAGGCCCTTTTGTATCGCATGACACTAAACTGTCCCCTATCCAACGGTATTCCATTGTGAACCCCATTCAGCAGCAATCTGTTGTAAACCCCACCCAATGATAAGCCGTTGTGAACGTCATGAAGCGGTAAGCCATTGTGATCCCCATTCAGCGGTAAGTCATTGTCAACCCAAACCCAGCGATAAGCTGTTGTCATCCATTCAGTTAGGACCTATATCTCTGGTCCATCCCAGTGGCATCAGACCAACCTCTAGCTGCTAACCACGTGCTAGCCCTAGTATATCATCAGGTTGCTATCCTATGTGCACACCCCAATCATATACTCCATCCTAAACTATGTGGACTTTGATTCCCTACCACGGGGTTAAGTAGGAGGTATCTTTGATGCTCAAGAACAACATCACAGTCATCCACAAGTCGACTCCATCTCAATCCCCATCAAATTCACATAACCATCAATTATGCATCTTGATTCTTACCCATGATGCCACTACCTCATGAGATCACGTCAATTCACCTCCGAGCATTAGTGTTCCCTCCAGGGGTGCACCCATCTGATCCACTCTAGTCAGTGTTTTGATCAGTCCAATCCAACTCCACTAGACATTAAATCTGCGACATACCAAGTTTTAAACATGAGAAGCTGAGGAAAACTTCAGAGACATGCCTATAGCATATAATTCCCCCGCCTTCAATGTGGGATGCCTTGGGCTTCCACGCCCTTGAGAAGCCCTATAATAAGGGAATGAAACATAAACACACAAGTGTTCCAGCGTCCAGACATGTTAGTGATGCCCAACGTGGATAATCCCTCAACCAGACTTTTCTTCCCCGACCGAACCACTTGGAATGCCCCGACAGAAGTAGTGTAATTAACCGACATCCCTGAAGATATGGTTCGTAGAAGAGTTTCTCAAACAACCTCTTAATCTATACGGGAGACTCAGACTAGGTGACGGTTTTCAAGGAGGAATCCATGGAAGGAGGAACTGAAATACCATCACCCCATTTCAATCAAGGAGCAAACGTCCCTAAATAAGCAACAGATTCCACCCACCTTTGTAAAGTGGGATTGGTGGGAAATAGTCAGAACATCCACATCCTCCTCAAACAAAAGGATGCACATTCCCTGGTGAAAGTGTCATAAACATCATCTAATTATCACTTTTAATATAGGATTTTATATCTATTTTTTCATATTAATGATTATTTTATCACAACCATTTTTTATGTTTTCATTTATATAGGTTATAATCAAATTTGTTACAAATTATATGTCTATAATATTATCTTGGTTATAGAATTTTGTAGGAGATAGTGAAGACTTATTGTACAATACATATTTCCTCATGTAGTGTAAATAATTTTCATTTTATGGGAATGAAATATTCTTTGTTAGTTAACAATTTTTCCTAAATTTGTAATCTATAATTCTAAATGTTCCTTTGATTTTACATGGATTAATATTTATTACTTGTACTGAAATTTATTACTATTAATATTGAAAAAGTTCAGTTTATTTCATATACTATTTGTAATGATGATATATATGATCACCAGATCTTAGAGTGGGGGTCTAAGAATCCATAAATTTCACGGAAGTGGTATTTTGATAGCACTAAATCATAAGATGTTACTTTATAATATTTTAAGGATTGATAAGTTATTTTCATTCATAATTTCCATGATATAGTTAACTATTTTTATTTTGATGATGTAATTTTGACTATTTTTGACATTTGGGTAATATATATTTAGTGAAAACTCAATGGATAAGTATAAGGTGTCATATTATGAATATAATAAAATCATGATGTTTTTGTAAATTTGATATTATGTTATTCTTCTAGAAAATTCAACCCTATCGAGGTTTTGGAAAGTCGGTGCAGCTATAGAATAGACGCCTCTTAGGGTAATTAACCTAAAAATTATAGGCTAATAATTGAATCGATTATAAATATAGTGTAGGATGATTTTGTCTAAAAATAAAAATAGATCATAAAAATCCCAAGGGATATGATTTAATTAATCACATAACCATTACAAAAATTTATGATGTATTTATTTCTTATTTACAGTAATATTTTATATTAATAGTAATGAGAGGACACACCATGATGTGTCATAGGTGAAAATAATAGAGTTATAGGATAAAACCAGTGTTACATAGTTGGAAGTAATGTATAGTGAGTTCAAATTAATGTTTCATTGGAGGACACATCTAGGGATTGGGATTTAATAAAAATAAGATAATTTAATACGATTATATTATATATTATCATAGCTATTTTGGTTTTTGTATTTTGCTGAAATAGCACCATAAAGATGAAATCAAGAAATGAATGCATCTAGAAACCTTTATGTCCTAAAATTAAAAAGGGGATTTTTCTAAAATGGTTTAGAATAATAGTATATTATTGTTGTGAGGAATAATGTGAGATTCATAGTGTTACCTATATTAGTGAGGTTGATATCTTCATGAAATAAAAAAATTATATTATAGGAAATTTTAATTAGTAACTGATATTTATTAATGATTTTTTATGAAAAATTAATGTAACGAGGTTATGTGAAACATCAAAGGATTGATCATCATCTATTTTACATAAATGGTTTTGATATGTATATTATACAGGGTAAAAACAATGAAATGTTATTTTATGAAAATATTATATTATTTGGGTTATAACTATTAAATAAAATAATTCATGATTAGTGTGGATAAAACATAGGTTTAGTACATGATTGATGTTGAGACAACAATGTGTTGATTGATTTTAAAAAATAATTAAGTTAAAAAATATTTGTATCCTTGGAATTGATAATTTATTCCTGATATTTTTGGAAAATTTCATCACATTTTCTCTATAGAGTTATATATTTTGTAGTTTTTATTCTCATGACATAATGATTAAGATCGGTTCAAGAAGAAATATAATGATAATTTCGAGAAGAATATATGGTTTCATTTTGGTTGAATTTCTTAGAGATTAAAATTGTTTTGGGAATGGTATATTTTTGACATTGTATATTTGGATTACTTACATATCTAATTATAAGACTTTTTGAATTAGTATCATTTTTTATGTAAGATAAGTAACGTAATTTTGACAAATAGTGTAATGATGATGACATATTAGATGTCACATCATGAATAATAAAAATTTTATGAATACCCTAACCTAAAATTAATAGTGAGAAAAAATTAAAATTTTTAGTGTGAAATTAATTTAAGTGGTAGAATATGACACTCATTTATTTTTAATATTACATTTTGTTATGTCCAGAAACGTTCAATAGTTTGTGATGTAGGAAAAAACCAATGAAAACAAACCGTATAATGATAAATACATGTGAAAATGTTGTTGTAGAATAAGAGTTTGTAACTAGAGCTAACTGAATTATAAAATATAAGTATAAATAATAATAATTTCTATTATTAATACAATTTAATTTATGGAAATTGAATTTTTATATCTTTATAACAAAGAAGTAATATTTTTCATTATAATGAAAACTTATAAAAAATTTTCTTTTAATGTGATTTTAAGATAAAAAATATAATATGGATACAATTTAATATTGGTAAAATTAAATAATAAATATCCATTTTTTTTAATTAATAAGAATTAAGAAAAATAATATTTAATATTTTTTTTTGAAATGTTACATTCCGAATCAAATTGATCCCATTATATTTATTTATCAATGAATTTAAATCCTAATGTCCTAGAAGATTCTTTTGAATAAATAAAATAAAATTTTAGATTTATCATTTCACTATTATCTTAAGATGGATTTTTGATATTTTTGGAAGAAATTGATTTTTATGTGAATAGTTAATAATAAATTGTTCACAAAAAAGTCATTTTAAAAAAATATCCATTATATTAACATTAAATTAGAGTTAATAAAACCATTTAATTTATATAGTGTCTAATTAATACGTAAATATATTCATTTTAAAATATTTATTTAAATTTTAAACCCTTGTGGAAATAATTTAATGGACCTTAGTGTTATTTTCCAATATAAACTATTATTGATATTTTATTATAACTAAATATTTAGTTGTTAAAAATTATTTATTCTTAGTTGGAAATACACATATCATTTTTCTATAATAACACAATTTATATCATGAAAAATAAAATATTAATATAATTATATCATATACATAAATTTTATATTTAAAAATTTTCTTTTTATAAATAATTTTTTTTACATGTTAATTGTGCTAATGTAAAATGTAATTACTCTTTTGCATTAAAATTATATTTAATAAACATAATTTCAAATTTGTAAGTAGTATGTTCAATTTTTTTAATAAGTGGGTATTTAATTTAATTTCATCAAAATGAATTACATAGGAAGAAAATAATTATTGTTCTAAAAACCAAAAAAGGGTAAAAGGGTTAACAGATGCAGTCAGAGTCAAACATGACAAAATTTATATATAATTGACTTTATAGAATTTTTATTGAAAAAATATCTATACTCAATTATTTTTCTTTTTTGGAGTATTCTTCACATATGAAACATGTCCCATATTTATTTTAGGTGGAAATATTTAAGAAAATTTCATTCTCACTGCTTATAAAAGAGGCCTCTCACCACCAATTGAAGACCACACATAAATATTTGATTACCTTTGAATTTCTAAAATTTTATAATCCCGTATAATCCGTTTACATTTTATTTAGTTTTCTGTCACATGTTATTTTCTTAGGTCAACTATTTCCCTTAATTCTTAAAAGGTTATACCCATGTCTCGAATGCGAGTAACTTCCTCTAAACTATTTTTAATTTTTTTTCTTTACTTACCAGGATGTAATTTTCTAATAATTATTTATTTAAATCAATTTTTCTTTAATATTTTTTGACCATAATGAAATTACTATCAACCAAAATTTCAGTTCTTTATTAATAAAATGAAATTTTTATCTATCCATTGTGATGGCTACTAAATCAGTTAAGTAACAACAGCCAAATTTCCCATATTCCTAAATTCATTAGATATTAGGGTAAATTGAGGAATATATGTGATGTATACAATATAATAATTAGTTAATAGGAATATAGTTTTGTCTAACTTTATTTCATCTCATTCACCAATACATGAAAATGTTATCCATGTGTTATACGTACTAACACCACCACGAATAAAAATATCTTATTTTTCATATAGTTTCATTCAAACTTGTTAAATCATATATAAATCATATTAAAAACTATAAATTAATTTAAATAATATAATTATACATTTTTAGTAATTATATTGTTCTAAAATAAATTCATAATCATAATCATCTATTAGTTAGGTTATATTCTTGTTTTTGTAAATCATACCATATACTCAAACATTAATATATAAGAATATAATAGAATAATATGAGAACCTAATTACTAATATTATATTATATAAATAATAATATATTTTGTCGACTCTTTATATAATGGTAACATTTTTTTTAAACTCATTATACAAGAAAAAAATTTATTTTCTTCCAAAATAATTTAAACATACATATCACCAAGTTCATCAATAATTTTATGTCATCCCTCTCAGGTTCTCATGATCCTCAATGCATCATAACTGTAAGTGAGTTTGCATAAAAAATTTTCAACATTGAGATATGATTCATATTGAATACAATGTTAATTTTATTGTATAAATAATCGTCATTGATTACCATATAAGTCATATCATAATATTTTATTGTGGGTATTAATCTATTTGAAATACATCAATAGCTTTGTAGTTTCAAATAAAGATTTTTCAAAAGAACAATATTTTTTCTAAGTCTTTTCCCATATGAATAGTGTCTATATATATACTTTTATTGACGGGTTTGAAACTATATTCTATATGTTGAGTTTTATGAGAAATATTCTTTTAATTAATATACAAATTACTAAATAAGAAGATTGTTCTTTTGTGTTTAAAAAAGGGTGAAATTCTATTTATTGACTAGAGAATAATTAAAATACAATAAGATTTCTATATTAATATGGTTGTTTATTAATTAATAAGGAATGATCGATATCTATTATATAATATTTTATTTCTTTCTTATTAATAATAAATTTGAATTAATTATTTTCAGTTGTGGCCCAAAATATCACCGTGATGCATATATAGATCTCATGAGTCAGACATGATTGTGTATTTCAGTGAATACATTCCTAGATAAAAATATTTCTGAGACACGTGTCCTTAATAGTAAGACCTTGGTACCTATGATCATGATTTATCATCTTTTAAAAAGGAGTCAAGTGTTAGATATTAGGAATTTCATTTTATGGAACTAGTTTCTTTAATCTATGTTATATTTTCGTCTCTATTATTGTCCATCGATATATTATGCTATCATTTTTAGTCATTTAGTGAAATATTTTGTTCTAATATTATTTTTACATTATTTATTCTCATATTATTATCAATTATTATTTATGAATGTTATCTCATATTATTACACTTAATATTAATTTCATCTCACCCTTTATTATGTTTCAATTTAATCATGTTATGAATCCATTTATTTTAAATTATATTTCAAATAGAATAAAATATGTGGATAATATTGTTGGAGATAAAGAGGACCTATTGTTGATTTTTTAGTTTCATATATAGTGAAATAAATATCAATTTCATCAGAATAAAATTTTATTTTTTTGGTATGAGATTCTTCCTAACACTCTAAAACCCTATTCTTAAAAGGCCCATTGAATTTATGTGACTCAATATTTTTTGATATTTTAATAATTGATGGTAATAATTGGTTCGATATTTTTTAATTCAAATATTTTATGTAAATATAGTATTTAAGAGAAATCGATGTAGGTGAGTAGGTCAAGGGTTCCTAAATTGAATCATTAGGGATTTTGTTTTATGAACATATTATTGAATGTTTACCAATGGAACCCTACTATGGTTCTGGTTTATTATGTCATTGGACAATTATTGTGTTTTATATCATACATCATGTTCAATTTAATTTATTTCATTATATTAAGGTATTTTTGGTTTTATGAAAAATCCCCCCATGATTTTTCTAATTCCATTTTACATTACGTTGTTCCTTTTCTTTTCAAGGGCATGACCAAATTTAGTGTCATTTCAATCATTACTACGACAATGAGTCCATTTCTGAAGTTATAGTAATTGTTTACTATGGAAAACCATTGAAAAATAGTTATTGATCATTTCTCACTCTTCTCAGGGTTGTAATAATTTTCATGACGATGTCCACCCATATCAAAAAAATTCTATAAAAACATTCACATTTTTTATATCTATATCTATTAAGAAAACATTACCTTACTGAGGATTTATATACAAGGATTATTCAACCTAAGCATAAGATGGATCTTAATTAATATCTAAATACAAGATTATTTTTTGATATCATCAAATATCATTATGATCATTTTATTCATTCTTAAATTATTCCAATGAAATGATAAAAATTTGCCCCTCAACCTAAAGTTAAATATAAAAATACCCCCAACGTGCAAATTTATATTTTCATTAATATATTCAATCACATTTTAAACAAATTTTGACCCCTCAAATTTATAAAAAAAATATTTTTATTAAATCATAGATCCAAAATCCTAGAAATCATGGTATACAATATTTATATAATTTCTCTACTTTATCATGAAATTAAAAAATTAAAATTATAATAAAATATTTATATTATATATATATATATCATTTTGATTAAATTATTTTCTAGTATTGACATATTTAGATAACATTTTACCAACTTAGAAAAACAAATTTCTTATTATTAGGTCCCCAAATAACCAAGAAATTATCCAAACATTCAAAAGACAAAAAAAACATAGAGAAACATTACTAAATGATATTTTTTTTTATTAAATAAATATTTTTCCTCATATAGAAACTAAAAAAATAATTTATGATTAATGATTAATTGAACAATCTTTAAAAATCCAAATCTCATTCATGATGAATGTTTTCTTATATTTGAAGAACATATAAAAATTAAAACTGGGGTGATTATGGAGGATGAATAGTAATAGAAAATGGAGAGGGCATAAAAAATATTGAGGAATAATGGGTGGATCTCAATAAAATTATGTAATACTTCATTATCCATAATAACACAAAGGAATATCTTGATGAATAATTTTTCTCACTTATTATTAGTAAAATTTTGTTCAAAAAACATCTTTTGATTTAAAGTAACCCCTAATAGACCAAAAATTATATAGTAGATGGATTATAATTTGTACTGGACAATATCCTCTTCCATTAGATTCTTAATGGAGGATCACTATACTTTTATAAACATTAATAACTCAGGTAAAAACCTATAACCATTTGTTTCTATAGGTTTTGTCCCTTGAGATCTTATCAATTATCTTTTATTATAATTTTGACTGCCATAATTACTCATAATATTAAAATTTCATTTATTAGATCCCACTTCTATTTTATATGTAGTTTCTATATTTCCCAAAAATTTAATATTATCACAGTTTTAAATAAAATTGATCTTCTAATTAAATAATAATAAAATGTTGTAATTTTTCTAGGATATTAGATTATACCCAAAATAAATATTATTTATGAATCTTTTTAAAAACTCACTATTATATAACCATATATTATTATAGTTTTATTAAAAATAAAATTTATATATCCATATCCACACAAAACACTTGAAAACAAACAAGGCTCCCAAAATCCGTACACAAATTATTTCATAATTTCAACTCACAATATTATTTCTCTCTCTCCAAAACCATAAAAAATTATTAAACAAATAAACTATGGAGCATATAAACTCTACTTCCTAATAATTTATCTTAATTCCTCTCTAATTATACCCAAGTAATAAATCCAACCATGTCACATTATTCGTAATCATGTTGATAAATTAAGTAAAGCTGTTATTTTAATGATCCAAAATTCAAAAAAATATACTATGAAACCTCATATGTGTTTCTATATATATGTTTAAAATTAAAATATTTACTTGGTAATGTGAATTTTTAAACCTTGTAAATAAATAAAAATGGAACACTCAAAAAATCCCTTTTATGTTACTCGCTGGAGAGCCTTGCCACAAATTTCTCTCTTATGATACAAACTAAATAAAAAAATGAAATTTAAAAGTTACACCATGTAAATTTACAAGAAAATATATTTTATAGAAATACCAACCTAATAAAAACAATCCCTAAAAACATCTAAAATATTGATAAAAACATTCAATAATTGCCTATAAATTTACAAAAGCGTCTTATTACTCATGATGATCAACAAACCCAACATAAAAATAATTTTTATCTTAATTGATGAGGTATATCAACTAAATTTTATGAATATTGAAATATTTACAATTCTATATTTCTTATGGTTAAATCAATTTAGCTTGATATTATTCCAATTTCAAAATAAATTCACTCAATTACCCACCGAGGGAGAGTTATATAAGAACACATTGTTTAAATCTGTGTACTTAATCATTTTCACTATCTTGGTTTTTATTATTATTAAATGTAATATTATCAATGTTCTAAGAAAATATGTCCCAATAATTTAAAACATTAATGGTAAGAAACATATAGGAAAGTTATTTCAATTTCTAAAAAACTTAATAAATTACTCGAAATATTACATAGGACCATCTTTCCAACATGTAATGTAACTTCCACACCGATTAAAATATTCCTTTTTCCCTAAATTAAAATCTGATAAATAAAAATATTATATACATTTTCACAATATAAATATAATATTATAACGAAATCATTAACACTATGAGACATTTACCTTGTTGAATATCTACATTTTATGTCCTTATGTATAGAAAATCATTGTTTGAGATTGATATTTCATTTATTAAATACAATAAAGGCTCAATTATAGGTTTAGAGACATTTTAATGGGTGATAGTGGTCATATTCACAACCATTAAACCCATGAAAAAGTGTAATTTGTTATCATAGAAATCTACATGTGTTAACTCTACACAATCCCTCTAGCATAATCCCGCAAATTATTTAGTGCTGGCGTGTTCCCCCCATCAAGACCCCTATGCATGTTCTTGTGCTCAACATGATGAATGAGATTTTTATTTATTTTAACCATGAAAGGATATGTGATACGCCATGATTTTGGGAAATACTTATTTTTAAAATAAATATAATTTCATGAATATATTTCATTACCTGAAACACCAAGTTTAAAAAAACATTGACATACTATTAAAATATGTATATTTAAGTTAATATTTTCAAACAGATGTTGGATTAGAGTGAAAAAATAAGACAAATTAAATTATTAATAATTTATGATTACATAAGTATAAATATCATTTGGTTTTTAATTATTTTTAAAAATCATTTGAAATAAAAAAACTATTTTTATATGCACAATGTTTTTTATCTTAAAAAATTAAAACATTTAATTTTTGTGAATTATTTTCATGAATTTTATATAATATATATTCAAGAATTTTTTTAAAAAACTTTTAATATTTTTTATGTGTGGGATATGAATAATCCATGTTTAATGCTTAAAAATTTTCCTTTTTAAACTATTGCTGTGATGCATTTTTTGGGAATATTTTTAAATTAATTTCTTACACTGATATTTATTTTATTTAGTAATACCTGATTCAATATTTGTAATTAATAAGAAAGATATGTTAAATATGAACCATTTATTTTTAAAAAATATTAATATTAACCATGGAAAATTTTATCACCTCCGAAAAGGGATATTTGAGTTAATATAGGTTAAAACAAAGACAAATCCATAATTATTTCATCCTAATTCATAATGGTTGAATATAATTTGATCCTTATAACCTTATATGGTATATTTATTTTTTTAATGGAATCATGTTCACAAAGATGAATTATATATTATTTAAATCATATAAACTTACAAAATGTCACTCTCTTTGTTTTAGATATAAATTATCTGTTCAAATAGAGGAAAAAACTAAATATGAATGAATAATAATATTCAATTTTATAATAATTAAAATATAACCTTGATTGACATTTATTTCTTATTTTTTAGTATTATATAATTATATTAATAAATTAAACAACACCAAAAAATACTTATTCAATTAATGGAATAATGAAATAAATGATATTTAAAATATTAAAATTAATATATTATAAGTAATTAATATTTTCATATTATATTTATAGATTAATATGAAATATTAGTATTATGTTAATGAAATATATTCTAATTCCTACTTTTTTATTTGTTTTATGTCAAATTGAATGACTAATGTCTAAATTCACGTTATTGATATATTATAGAAATAAAATTTAATTAAATTATATTAAAAACATAAAAGAATTAAAATTTTAAAAAATGTACAATATATTATATTCAATTTCTATCCATTCCTATTTATATTCCACTTTGAATAAAATATACTAAGAATTACTTTATTATATTTTAAGCATTTAATAAATTCTAAGGGTGATCCTCCACTGAATTACAAAAGTGAATCCCTATTTTCTATTTATCACTCAACATTGACCCATATATATTGAAAAAAATATAATCTCTTCTCTTCTACACTCCAAAAGACACATTATAGAGTTCATGTTCTTCCCAAAAGACTTACCCTATATTCCCTAATAGGTGATATAAAGGAATTATTTTAAAGAAGAGGTAATCCCCTTAATTTATCATTTTATTTGTAATTATTATTTTTACTCCACTGTTATATTCATTAGAATATAATATATTCAGTATCATCAATATATTAAAATGATATCATGATAATTAAACAACCTTTATTCACCCACATTACATCAAATGTGAAGTGAAAATATCACTCATGAATACATACGACATACCATCTCCAAAGAGAAATACAATTCATGTACAATAATTATATATTATGTATGGGTTTAATATTTATATATGATTCATTTAGAATAATTAATGTTCTATAATGATAATATTATATCAAAATTCTTATAATCTTAACTATTATAAAATGATAACATCAATCATGCGTATGTGTGGAAAAACACCTCCATGAAGCGAATTGATCTGTTTTTTATCTATTTAGTATTTTTATGGTAGTAAGGAAATATTCAAAAAATATATATCTATTATATATCACATTAAAATTATTATATAATGGAAATTTATTATTATTAATTTTTTCATTCAATTTTTCAAAAAGTGTATATAATGTTCATTTATATGTACGACCTACCATCTCTATGAATGATGTAATTATTTTATATATCTATAACATTTATGGATAACTCTAAATATGAACATAATTAATAAATATGATATTTATATCATAATTAAAAAATCAATATGCGGGAACTATGATCAATGTACACAGACTGAATCTACCATGATGAAATAAAAATGATAAATTAAACAGTAAATAGTTTGAAATGACAATTTAAAGAATTATTTACAAACAGATATGGTAAAAAGTTATGAAAGGGTGATATATGATATTATATGTTTTTAAGATATTGTTATAGAATTATAATTAATCTAAATTTATTATACATCATCATATTGTTCATTTGAAATAAGTGGAACTCGAGGTAACAACTTTATGATTCAATATCCCAGTTTATTGGGATTGTTTGTGATGATGTTTTTAATGAATAAATATTATGATCTATATCTAAAGAATCTAATGAATTAATAATCCATGGTTATTTCATTAAAATAAATTCTTCACTCTTATTTTCAATTCTTAATGTTCAAAATAGACTAGAAAACATTATCAAGGAAGACCAATTTTATCTCTCTCTTTGTTTGAAAATACATTCTCTTCCAAGTCCATGTTTTCAAATAAAATTTTCATGAAATTTTTTACTCACATTAATGGATTTTCCAAAGTCCTTCTTATCCATGTTTTTGTTTTTCTAAATGGTTTAAATGGAATAATGGTTTTTTTTCAAAATTAGTAACTTTTTCAAATATTTTTACCAATGTATGAATGTAATTTTTTTAATGAATTGAGAATGAATATAATTAATGGACATCATAACTAGTCAATGCATTAATGATTACTTTATATGTTTCCAAAAATATTTTCAAATTAAAATTTTTTAATCTATCTGATGTTTCTTATGATTTAAAATAGTTATTTTTAAAGTGCAAAAATTATTTTCATCAAAAATATTTTAATTAACTTAGAATTTTTTTATATTCAACAATGATAAAATACAATGATTTTACTTTTCCGTACAAGGGAAATGATCAAATTAAACCAACTACATAATTTCATTAGATGGTTTTTGATAATGATTATATCATTTTTATGAAACACTTGCATTTTCTAGTGTTCATGGAATTATGAATTGTTGAAATATTAATGAAACCTGTTTCTTTTACAAGGGTTATTAAATGAAGAAATGTTTATGAAAAAAATTTACTTAAATGAGTTATGATATGATGAATGTTTTGTGATCTCATAGAATACATACGTATGATCTTCAATATGTAAGCGGTGTGGGT
The DNA here is from genome assembly GCA_963277665.1 of Viscum album. Classification (NCBI taxonomy): domain Eukaryota; kingdom Viridiplantae; phylum Streptophyta; class Magnoliopsida; order Santalales; family Viscaceae; genus Viscum; species Viscum album. Next base: position 644,205,237 of record OY728160.1, read on the forward strand.
AATATCAACCCCCAATTCATTGGTTAATGATTGATATATCATGAGATAAAAAATACTAGAATGGGTAGTGGGATATGTTAATTATGGGACACTATCCAATGTGATTGTCTTGGGAGTAAAACATGACTATTGTGATGGTTTTGGGAGTGGACCCAATATACATTGATAGGTTTGGAAGTGATCCTTGACTACTGAGGAAATTATTTTCTATGATTATTTTTATGCCACAATTTCATGTCTTATAAGAATTTTATGCTCTCAAGACTCATGTTCATTGATTTATTTGTGATTCATTACTTAAGGATGTCCTTGGTATTTTTCATCACTCGAAATTATGATCTATGTTATGAAATCTATGGATTTAAAATGTTATTCTCATGTTATCATACCCTTATGTTAATTTTAAGATAATGTGATCATTAACATCTCCCTTAATAACCCTTAATTGGTATCTGAGATATCCCTTACTTAAATTTCAATTCCCCGTGTTATGTAGAAAGGTACTAAGTGTGAAATATTTATGAAGGGTTCTTGTTATGAAGAACTTAGTGGTATATTAGGTAGATATTTTATGAATTTTTTTATATGTCCATGTTTCCAAAGGTACTCAACCTATATGATTTTAGAATGGATTTTTTTATGTAATGAATATTAATCTAATAAGATGTGATATCTATATATGAAATTGCATATCACTATAAGAAAGGTTCATTATACTCCCATATTTGTAATGAGATCCCCAAAATTTTATTTTGAATTTTAGGCCAAAATAACTTTTTGACCCATGTTAATGGTGGTTTTCTGAGTCTATGCCTCCACACCTAAGTGATCAAAACTCTCACTATCATGATTGTTAGTTAAAAACTATAGATATGTAACATAAACTAGATAAAAATGATTCATATGATAATTTTAACAAACAAAAAAGGTCATTATAGGATACTTTACTGAAATCTCTACCATGGATAGGAAAATGAACATATTTTAAAATGATTCACCATCTAAGAAATATGAAATACGATAACATCCTAGATTGTAATAATTTATCGGAATTACAAAAACAAAATGGTTTACCGGGGAAACACATTATCCTAAGATCATTCCAATTTGATCGATACCCATTCATTATAGTGATTGACAATGATTTATATGATTAAAAATTCAAAAGAGGTTGTTCCTATATTTTAATGGAATACATAGTTTATTTTCTAACACAGGTCACCAAATTTTTCTATGCTATACATTTTTTCCATACTATATTTTAGGTTCTCATTGAAACCTTTCTACCAAATTCTATCACTAAAATAAATTTCATTATCAAATCCAATAACATGGATTTATGATGAACATGATAATTAATATTTTATATTAATGTGGCTTCTAAAATCACATATTACTTTAATAATGGGTATTTTATCCATCAGAAAGTACCTCCCAGGTTTTCCTCTAATATTAAGAGTCCTCAAACTATAACCAATATTTTATTCATCAGATAATGAATGTACCTCATTTGGTGGATTATATTGGTATATCTATAAGTCTTTGGTAAGTATCATGGATATTATAATCCAATCATTGTCTCTCTTATGAACCTAGTGAGTCTCAATTAGTCATATCAATGTGTTAGTGGTAAAAACATGTTACCATTTTAGTGTAAATACCAATATTAAATCATTTAACTAATTTTATTTGTTAATACCTTATGTGTTGATCTACTGTATGTTTGAAAAAAAACTTATTTTTAATTAATTTTCCCAAAAAGACAACATTATATGATATTAAGCTACATTAAAGTAGTATCAATGGTACAATTATAAATTATAAGATACCATATTTATAAATTAAATACATTAAATGATATATCATCAATCTATGGTGTACAACATTAGAAAAGAACTCTAATGGTTAGGGGTGAATGATCTTAAAATAAAGTAACATATTATTTTTCATGCAACGATAAAAGGTATGATGTAAAAAATTAAATGTAAATAAAATTTACTCATTTAGACTCCCATATTGGGGGCTAAATTTTTAGAACCATCTATAGCCCCAATATATCCTTCATAATACCTTTTCCCTCTATGGATGGTGCACAATTCTAAAGTTCCATGCAATATAATTTTAAATGGATGTTAATTTTTTTTAAAATGGTATAACTCTGAATATATTTTAGTTTATTTCTATATTTATTATATAAATCAATAATTTTCGTACAAGTATCACATATATTATTACTATTATCGATTTTATAAGAACTATTATATTTATAATGTAATAAAAAAACAAATAATATCTTCAGTGGGATGAGTTGACCAATAATACAATCACTTTTTACATCTTTTTACAAGAGAATATAACCACATATTACTATGTATGTGAAATAAAATGGTACACAAATTATTATATTGGAAAAAGAGAATTAATTGTGAAAAAATGATTGAGAAAGAATTATCACTTGTGTTGATGTACTAAATGGTTTTTATAGTTTTTGATTCACCAAAACATCTAAATTATATAATCAATAAAGGTTACATATGGGATCATGATATTTAATTAAGTGGTTTATAATGTTAGGAAAACTAGTGTTTCCATGAAAGATCATCCTTTGGAACTATTACAATGCATTACATATTCAATAAATAGCTCATCTTTAAACCCTCAAAATCATTTTTACCAACTCATTTCACATTGCATAAAATGTTATGTACTAAAATGTATGAATATCATTAAAATTGAATCATTTAAATTTAAGAGATAGATTAATTCAAATACGAGGATTCCAAACTATGACAGTCATTACCTCAGTGATGGTACATTATGGGTAGGTGACCAATGTCACAATCTCTGACCAATTGAGCACTCTCTCCCTAGAATTAGACAACACCTATCTTGTTTATAAATAATACATTATAGATAATCTCCACTAAATCCAACCAACAACCACATATCTACATTTATGTCACATAAAAATTCATAGTTATCATCAAAAATCAATCAAAGTAGACATTATCATATTTTATTTGTGAGGTAAATAAATAATACATTTTGGATAGGGAGCACAAAGTGACCACCATTTTATGTCAATCAACCACAAAAGAATAGTATGACATTTAAATTATTATTATTTAAATATTATATCATATACTATTCATAACCAATATAAATTCATAAGAATGTTTTCATGTACCCATAAATAGAAAGAATACCATTTCTAGGTAAATATGTGATTCTACATTTGTTAATCCCTCAACTGATTGATTAAAAAATGAATTATATGGTCCTCCATATAGTGACATCTCCAACAAAACTACATACTATCCAAAAATTAACCATAAAATAGATCCTCCCTATAACAACAGAAATGTAAAAAATAGAGGATCTCTTCTATGGGACCATCAACAATCCAAAATCCATTAAAAACCAACCCCTAGAGGACCAAAAATATATATATATATTTATTTTATCTCTAGTGTCCCCATTGTGGTGGTCTTCCTCATCAAAATAAGAATACTAGACAAGGAGTTACTCAATAATGTGAAGTAAAGTCCCTGATATAGAGAGGCCCCCCATTGTGGACTAGTTACGGAGGTCCCCTAGTTATAAAATTATTATACAAAATAAGGTACTCCCATTTCAATCAATCCAAAATTAAACAATCTTACTATTTATTTCCAAGGTGTTTGTTGTGGAGATCCATCAAATTATAGAAAATTTATCCAATTTGGATGTCCTACCTAGAATGGGACACAAATATTTTAATAGTATAGGTCATCCACATTGTATTTCTAAAGTAGGTACCCCATTACTAATTATTAATAAATTAACATTCAAAAAGTTGTTATGTACGGTATTTTTCATCAGGGTAAATAGTATAATTGAAATAAAATCCAATGATGTGTCCCTATGCAAGAGGCGATTAATGGAATTAAATTAATATATGTTTTTAATGGAATATGACATGAAATTACCCCTAACATTAGTAAAACATTTGGTAATAAAATGATTATCTTTAGGATTATTTTTATAAGAATCCTTTATATTAGAACATTGAAGAAAATATTAGATGTATTCTTCTTGGTTCTAACTATGGTGTTACTCCCTATAATAAACTATCTTTCTAAAATGGATCCCCCAAGTTGATTGTGTAGAAATCATCAATAGTGGTGGACATATCTAATTTTACCGCACTAAGGGTCCCCAATGAAAACATATATATCAATGGAATAAAGATCTTCTCCAAGACATAGTTATCCCAAAACATTTTTCCTTTCATGTGGCATGGGAATACCCTAATATAACTACATAATTTTCCAAAATCATTAGGTATATTTTTTAATTTTATGAAATGAAGATGGGAAACCCCATTGAATGGTATAGATTATTTGAGTATAGTATTCAAACCTTAATGAATTAATTTTGAGGACAATAATAAAATAAAATAATGGAATATAAACATGAAAAACATGTACAATGTTTAGATATGTCACCTCTAAATATAATTTATTCACCCATTATCTCCGAATTATATTATGTAAAAAAGAATCAAGATATTTAATTTATGATAAATATTACATTTCATAATAATTATGTGTAACTGAACACTGGGATGAAATATTAAATGAAAATATTTTTAATTACATATAATAAGCAATTTCCATGGATTCCATGCCAATAATATTTTCATTTCAAATGTGGAGTACATCAATAAAATCATTGTTCTTCCAGATGGGTGAATTTCTATCTCTAAGGAAAAAATTTAATTCCAATAAAACCACCCCCCTTAGGTCACATAGGATAATATAATACTACATAAAACAATTAATATATCATCTTTCTATGTTCGTTTTAATACAAAATTTTGGTTATGAAAAAAGTTCACTTACCATCAATGTGTAAAGCTTGAATGGGAGAGCACTTGTATGGGGATCACTATTGTTGGATTGTATTACAATTTTTGGGAGTTAATAACCACATTAGGGTGGGGTAGCTTTGATAAAAATTAGTGATAATTACCATAGTTGTGATTTTATAAACTTCCAATTTTGATAGAAGCTATTTTAAATTTCGGAGTGTCTTTATCCAATATTGTGCAGTCACATAAAACTCATATCAACATTTGGTTTTCTTTTAGACTTCCTAAAATGAAGAAAATGATGTATGATCATGATAATATAGGATACTCTTGAATTACTTCATAATTTATTTTTTAACATAGATCCAAGGACTAGATTATAAGAAAAAAAATAATGTTTGATATAAATACTATTGGATAACGATACCCCAGTTTATATCACCCAATTCCCATTGATAAAGATATTTATTTTTTTAATTTAGAATATTAAAGTCATCAATATGTTCATTTGTATATTAGAAAAATATATATTTTTTATTATATTTTATTTTTTAGATTAACTAATATCAGTATACTAGATAGGAAAATGAATATCCAGAATGTTATATTCCCCCATAAAATCTACCCATCATAGATTTCTCCCGATAATATATTGGATATTATTTTGTAATATTTGGGGTTTAAAGAATATTAAGTTATAAAGTATAATATGTATATTTCTTCTTAATCCTCACTATTAAGGATAGATTATATTATGTTTTCTAATGAGATTCAATAAATAGATGATGAATCCTGGGTAATTGTCAACTATAGTGAAATTCATATTATGACTAGGAGAATAAGGGAAATATTTTACAGCACATGACTAGAAATTATTATAAAGACCAATTCAAAACCTCTCAAAAATTCAACTTGTGTATTCCATTATAATTATTAAAAATAAAAAATATCACCCATATAGGGATGTGAGATGATTTACTCCATGAAATATATTGAGATGACTAAATATTTTACTAAAAATATATTTTCCCATAGAGTTTTCTACACAATGACATCTTATATATTCATATTTTTTATTTTAATGTGTCTTCTATATTCCAAATTTTGATTCCACCCATATTGATATGTTCCTACATTACATTCAATAAATCCCAACAAAAAACTCCAAATGGGAATCTTATAAGAAATTATATTGTTTCTTTTATATATTTTTTATAATTTGTTTTGAGAACTCTAAAAGGGGAATGAATATGGTGTGGTAAAAATGTGATGAATCAAATTATTAAAAATAATCTTCTCTTTGAGGATAAAAGGTGATATTTCACATAGAGGATGTGATAAGATATATGATTAACCATGCCATAAAAGTCGTATATCTTTAGTATGTCATTTGATAAAGGGAATCATGACATTATAGTTGGAAAATATTCATATCCTATTTAGTCTTTATTTTTATAAGTTGAACTCGCACATTGAGCATTTATAGGAATCATAAACAATACTCTTTATATATTTTTTATTTCCAAATCCATTATAAATATTTTTCTGGGGACTCATTTATAAAATAATGGTGTTTTATTAACACTAATAAATATTAACACATCATCATTAATTAATATGTGTGAAATACCTAAGAATCCAAAGAATCGTATAAAAATACCAATATTAGCATTTTAAATTCCTTTATCGAGATTTTTAATTAAACAAGCTTATAAAAATATTAAAATGATATGGAAATGTGACTTTCCTTATACGAGGATTCAATTGGAAGATGTATAACATTATTTCCATGAAGATCACTAAGATACAATGAGAGTAATTTCATAAGAAAAATTGGACATAATACTATAATAAAAAAATGAAACATATTATCACATTGAGAATGATATTATATTCAAATTTATCATAATATTTTGAAATTTCATAGTTTTTATGATATTTATCATGTGAAACAAATGATATATGAAAAATATAAAATCTTTACAAATTTAAATGTACCATTAAATGGATCTAACATTTAAATCTAAAATTTATTCATTTTATATAAAATAAACAACAATCATGGTTTGTCTGATTTTTATATTCATTTCCAAGACTATGTATGTGAAATTACTTACTCTGATGAATGAAAATGATGATAATATTTTTGAGTGAATTTATTTTTTTATTAAGATAAGTGATGAATCAACAACCACTCAGGTTAAATCCCCACCTCTAAAAAAATTATTAATATTTGATGAGAGTTCATCCATGAAAATATCTCTAGTCACTATTAAATAGAAGTGTAGATGACCATTTAGGGAGGGGGAACTATCATGGTTCAAGCAATGGTATTCCATTGATCATTCATCATCACCTCGATTTTATACTATATTTTTATTATTTTTATTCCTCCAACTATATAACATTTCATTAAAATGGATTTATTTTATTTAACTCATTCATTGGAATCCTTGTACTTATCCCTTAGCCTATTGTGTAAGGATGATAAATTATATACACTCAAGGAAAATTTGTAAGTTCTATTTTAAAAAATAAAATAATTTTTTTAAAACATACATACAAATATACTATAGTCAAATTTCTTGTTTTATTCAGATAAAATTTATTTTTTTAATGAATAGTTAAAAATAATTAATTTTAATTGAAAATTAATTTTTATCAGTTTTTTTATGGTGTAAAATAATATTTCTGAATGGTTTTAATGTAAAATTGAATACTTTTTTATCCTTTAATAAAATATTGTACTTTTGAATCAATTTTACATTGATATTGGTTATAAAAACCTTGTGATTTTTTCAACATTATACCTTAAAACACCGTTTTCATATTCCATCAAAAAGATTAATTTTTAATTAATATATTTCATTTCAATGTTTTTAATTTGGAAAAATGGATTCAATATTTGGAAACAAAAGGAAAATATTATGTAATTAGACCCATTTTTTGGACATTATAAATATTAACATTAGTAATAAATTTTATTTCCATAGTTATGGGTAAATCAGGTAATTAAATGTGAAAATTAAATTATAAAAATAAAAACTTTCCCTACCAATTTTATAGTTTAATTATATGGGTTTACAGTAACAAATATAATCTTTGGGTATATTTAGGACCACTTGGATCCAGTTGGTTTACTTTAATGAATTTAAAATATTATATTCAATGAAAAAACAATTTTTTTAAACATCCGTTTTTAACATGAAATTTATTTTTAATATGTGTCTATAAAGAAGATATATTTGAAAATAATTTTTTTAGAAATATAAAATTATTACCTACATCATGGTAATTTATTTATTATTTATAGGAAATATATATTTAAATTAGATGATGACACAATGATGATGTAGTAATTTCATCATAAATTGAAGAGTCAAATAAATGAGTTAAAAATATTATAATAAATATAATTTTATATAATTTATATCATAATTTTTTTCTTTTAATTTACATTTTTGTAATGTGTTCAAATATTTGGTTAGTCAATATCAAGAAGTTATGATATTTTTAAAATGTTAATAATTAAATCGTTCCAAAATTGAAAATAAAGGTATATCAAAATATAAAATATTTTATTTAATGAAATAAAATTTATAGAAAACCAATATTCGACAAAGTAGATTGTATTATTTATAAAATGTGATAAATATATCTTTTATTGGTCAGTTTTCATGTTTTTTTAATTATTTTGAAACTCAAAGTGTAAATTAGTTAATAAAATAATAAGAGACAAAAGGGTAAAATATATTAGTTTTAAAAAATTACTCAAAACATGTATAATTTTTATTATATGATTTTTTTTACCCATACTCATACTAGAGTTTAAATAAATCACTTTGGAACCATTTTAAATAGATTAATAATTTATATTATTTTAATATTTCAAAGAATTCCAAGAGTGCCCCTCGTCTCTCTTCTAAACAGGCAGTGCTTCCTATCATTTATTGACACATAAAAACCATTTTTCAGTTAAGATATACTAAAATACGTTACGGGAATCTCTGGACACATTCTTGTGGTCTTGTTTTATAAAGAACACCCCCATAGAGGTGATAATATGTTAATCGAAGGTGACCGTCCAGAAGAAAATGTATCATTTTTAATCATGTATTTCTATTTTATTACTTCATAATCTTCATTAAAATCTACTTAAACCATGATGATATAATAAATCTATTGTTAATAATCTAATTAGATGTAATTATGTTAATATCATCACCTAAATCAATATCCTCTTCCATCAGATGGGGGAATAATTAATTGTTCATGCATATATGTGAACTATCACCGACACGAACTGATATAATTATTTTTCCACTAGAATCTGTAATGATTTTTTATAATACTATAATTAGTGTTTATAAATTAAATTAATGTCATATTTTTTGATATATGAAAATAATATATAAAGTATGTTCTTAAATTCTTTGCACATAAAAATGATAACATCGTTCGTGCATATATGTGAACTATCACCTACACGAAGCTATATGATTCTTCTATCTTTACCAAATTAAAATTATGATAAATATAAGTTTATTTAAATTATTAATATGATATTTATTGTCTTATGATAATTATGTAATGATAAAATAATAATTATCTTTTTTCCATAATGATCAATTAGAAATTGGATTGTTACTAATGCGTACGTGTGACCTACCGTCTCCATGATTATAACATTGTACAATTTTTCATAACCATACAAAAATGGTTTGACTTAAAAGTAAAATTAATGTTTAAAAATTATCTTTTTTCATGAATGTTATTTTGGGGATGATGGATTAATGACCACTTTTTGGTTATAGAAATCATACCAATTCATTTATGAATCATGTAGTGAATATCATAAAAATATATGATGTGAACTTATATAATTAAGTATGTGATATAACAAGGTTACATGTGATATAAAATAAAGAATAAAGATGAAAAAAGTTCTAGAAATGTAAATAATTAACTAATTTTTACTATTCATGATGATAAAGAACACACTTGACAATTCAGAATTGAGGTAGGAGACTTCGTCTCGATCTTCTTTCAATGAAGCAATGTTTGATGTCATATACCCACCACCATTTATGATGTCTATATATATCCCATTTGACATTTAATATAATTTAATTATTTTTAGAATTTATCTTAATGTTTTGATAAATGATATTCTTTCATTGGGTATCATTTTCAATCGAATGGCAATTCCATTTGTACGAGTAACATTAATGGAAGTCAACCAAATGGTTATTCCATTTAATTATAATAATGTCCCAAGTTACATTTTATGTATTTTATATTCTTTCTATGGGGATTATAGTAATCCTATAATTTAAAAAATTGTATTTAATGGTCTTATTTTCAAGGTAAATTATTACAGATTATTAAGTTTTAATAGTATTAATTCATGAAAACGTTTTCATGGGTTTTAATTTCTAGTAATGGAATGAAGTTTCCATATTTTTATATCCCATGATGTGATTGTTGTCTTCTTCCCAAGGATTATATTTTTTTTCATAGGATATAAGGGATCCTAGAGGAAATTTGAGATCAATATAAAAATTATGATGATTGAACATGATAATAAACCACGTTTATTTTTAAAAGTTTTTTTAAAATAAATATACAATGAGTAGAAGTACATACACTGTAATATATGAGTTGGTAGATATGAATTAAATCCTAATTATATAAAAACTGAAACCTAGAAATATCCTCTATGTGATGAATTTAATATTCTCAACTAAACCCAACATTATGTATTTTTTCATGGTCAAGGCCTTATTGTTGGTATTAGAGGATGGTTTATACAAGTTTAGAGATTATGATGTTTTCTTAAAAGTTAGGGATATAATATTGAGTTTATAATTTAATGTTTATTATAATATTAATTTCTTTTAATCCACTTATAGGAGTTATGTTATGAAATTTTATGGCGACTAATGGTATTTATGGAGAAATTCACCTTTGAGGTATTTGTGGGTTATTAATTTTTTGAGATTAAAAAAAGAAATGTTTAAGATAATCATTGAGGATAAAACATGTTATGGATATTTTTGATATATTTATCATATTATTGTAATTATATAGTTTTTGAAAATGAAAAAAACATAGGATGGGTGACAACTCTTTTAATTCAGTGAGACCACGAGTTTTCAACCCACACCCCAAGGGAGAGAAGGGTGCATCACCTGCCACTGGACTTTGTGATTTCATGGGTTAATATGAAATTTTTATGAGTTTATTGAATAATAATAACTTTATTTTTAGAAAAATATTCTTATCATATTTTTAGTATGATTTAGTGATTATGTTATTAATGTTATTTTGAAAGATATTCACGATTTTGGAAAACATATATGATCAAGGAAAGTAGAATAATATGGTATTTTATTTTAGCTGTAAAGGTTGAATTATATTTTGGAATTATATTTTATTTTATTGTGGTATAATAGTGATTAATGTAATATATGAAAATAATTATCATATCCTGGTTATTATGTGATATAGGAAATGGAAATATCATTATACGATATTAAGAGTGATTGAGGTTATTTGGGGATTATTATTCATATTTATCATTGAAGAATCTATGATCAAATACATCTAATTTTTTTGGTTATTAATCATAGAAAAAATAATCTTAAGGAAATTTAAGGATTTTAATTTTTTCCATAGTCTATGAAGAACATCAGGTATTACTGTTGAATTTTGAGGACTAATGTAGTTTTTAATCATATAAAGGATTACTCATTTTGGGAAATATATTATGTTGTACAAAAAATTTTGGGTGTTTAATTCCTATAGATATGAGAAATAGAGAGTTAATATTTCTTGGATTATGTTATTCTCTAGAAGAGTATTCTAGTGGTTCAGGCCAGAAAAGTTCATCATAAATACTCATCGATGGGAGGAAAAGAGGTGATTGAGATAGAAATTGATTAAAATACTAAAATCTACTTGTCAAGTAAGTATATTTCCTTATTTTCGTAGTCCATGTACTAAAATTATTCCTCTACTCTTCTTAAAGGATTATAAAACAATAACATTATCCATTTGTGTTTCTTTTAATGAAATCAATGACCATTTAACAAATAATGAATTAATGGTTTTATGATTTTTAACATTCTCAATACGAAGTTCACTATAAAACTCAATTAAACAAGATTTTTAATTTTTTCCTTTAATATACAAGATTTCTTACATGTAACCTTAGTATGTGTTACCTCATCTTACTTTTGTACAGCCCTTTCTTTCTTTTTTAAGTTAATGTTTGGTTGACACTTCATCTCATGTGAGATTTCAATAAAGGTATTTTGAAAACAAAAACCATCATTTATGATATATAGTTTAAACAATAAGGATATAATTTATAAATTTTGGAGAATGTAACATCCTGAGTATTTTAAAGTAAGCACTATAATCAATAGCGTACAAGATATGCCACATAGGGTTTAAGTGAAGAATTAACTAAGATTTAAAGGTTACCATTAAAACCAAGGAGTTAAAATTATGGGAATGAGATGTATAAACCTAATTATTGTAATATGGTATACACATGTATATATAAGTAATTATTTTTTGAGAAAGTAAATATAAATGAATTTAAAACCCTTTTTAAAATAAAAGGAAATGTTTTTCTGAAAAACTCTTTAAATGTCCAGAAGTGTGTTTTATAAATTCTAAAATCAATTTTGTAGGATTATATAAGTGAAATATATATTTAATATATTCAATATACTATTTAAAATTCATATTATGTGTTTTCTAGACATGGTATAATAACAAATCAAATTTAATAAATAAAAGGTTTATTTCTCAAAAAATAAGTTTTGTAGACATTTTATTGAGAGCCTATTTAAATATAGTTATTTCCATATTAAAAATTTATATTTAACCAAATATAATATTTATTTAGTTGTTGGAAATAAAAATTTACTCTAGAATATTTTGTTTTTATTTTTCTCATAAGATTAATTTTTTGATAAATCTTGATAAAATATTTCATCTTAATTGAAAGCTACTTTTTCATCAAATTTATTTGTAGTTTTAAACAATATTTTTCAATATAATAAATGTATAATTATATCATTTTTATTATTTAATACAATATCAACCATTGTAAACAATTTCACATTGATATTGGATATTAAAACTATTTGAACGTTTAAATGTTTTACTTTAAAATCCCATTTTCTTATTCTATCAATATGATTAATTTTTAATTAATTTCTACCAATTATGTTTTTTGAATTTTAAAAAGTGATTTTTTTATTTATAATCAGAAGGTAAATATTATGTATATAGGTCACTTTATTTTTTTGCATTATGAATATTGACCGTAGTAATAAAATTTATGACAACAATAATGTGTAAATAATGTAATTAGATGTAAAAAATGATATTTTAAAAATAAAAAATTACCATAAAAATTTTCATAATTTAATTGGATTAATGTATTCCAAACAATATCATATTTGGTTATATTTTAGGGCCACTTGGATCCATTTGGATGAATTTAATGCATTTATAATATTATATTCAATGAAAAATTATTTTTGATGCACTTTTGTTTTTAACAAGTAATGTATTATTAATATGGGTTTATACAGGGGATATAGTTGAAAATATATATTATTTAGAAATATAAAATGTTTACCTACATCTTTATAACTTATTAATATTTTATAGGAAATAAATTATTCAATTAGATGGTGAAACAATGATGATGCATTAATTGCGTTATTAATAGATGATTCAAATAACTAATACTGAAAATATTATAATTAATATTATTTGATATAATTTATGAAATAAAAGAAATTTATTTATGGTTTTTACTTGTTTGCGATGATTTCAATGAGTGGTTTCAACTATATCCTGAAGTTTTGATATTTTATAAAATCCAATAAATGAATATTGTAAAAGTTGACACTAAGTGTATTTTAAAATAGTGATTTTTTTATTAAATGATATAAAATTTATAAGAAAAACTATCTTGAAAAATATTTTGGACAAGTCATAAAATGTTATAAATTATTGTTTTATCATTCTTATTTTTATTGTATTTATATTTACCATCAAAGTGTAAATTATGTAAAAAATGGTCAAAAATAAAAGGTTTAAAACATAAAGTTAATGATTAAAAATATATTCAAAACTTGTATAATTATCATTGGATGATTATATTTAAACCCATATTTATTCTATATTCTCACTCAATCACTTTTGATCCATTTGGAATAAAAAACTAATTTATATTAACATAAAATTTTGATCAATTCCAAGAGATCCCCCTACTAAAAAAGGAACTATTTCATATCATTTATTTACAATTCAAAACCTTTTTGTTACAACAAATATCTACTAAAATCACTTACTATAATTACTCCCCATATTATGGAGTCATTTTTTTAGGAATAAGACAATTCTTATAGCTGTTAAGATGTTAATCAATGGTGATTTTCCAAAGGAATGATATCATTTTTAGTCTAGTATTTATGTTTAATTTATTCATCCGCTTTTGTAAAATTTTATTCAACAATTATTATATAATAAAACTAGTGTCCTAAATATACAAAAATTTTATTATGATAATTTTATCACCAAGATATATCTCTACTCTCATCAAATGGAAAAATAATTAATCGTTCATGCGTACGTGTGGACTATCACCTCCATGAACCAATATAATTTGTTTTCCATTATCATCTAATAAGATTGGTTATAATGATTTAATTAATATTAATATATGATATTAATGAAATATTTATAATTATATGAAAATAATATATTAATTTTGTTCTTACCTTCCACGCACAGAAAAATGGTAATTTCCATCGTTTGTACATGTTAATTGTCACATCTACGAGGCGATGTGATTTGTTTTTCTTCACCAAATAACATGTATTATATACATAGTATATTTAAATTAATAATAATATATTTATGATATTATGATCATTCTGGGATGATAAAGTAATTATTATCTTGATTTTATAATTATCAATGAAAAACATGAACGTTAATCCTGTGTACGTATGACCCATCGTCTCCAAAATTAGATCATTGTTATTTTTTTACCTTACATATATGGTTTGATTTAAAATTAAAATTAATTCTTAAAATTTAATATCTTTATATGAATATTATTTTGTAGATGATAGACTAATTACAATTTTTTGGCTATATACATCATACCTAGTCATTTTGGACTCATGTATGTAATATCATAAAAAATCCAACAGAAACTAAAAAATTTATGTAATTGCTAAAATATGGGGATCAGTTATATAAAAGTAATAATAAACATGAAAAATTTTCTCATGTATGTAAATAATTAACATAATTTTATTATTCAAGAAGATAAATAAGATACTTGAATAATCAGAGTCGATGTAAGGTACTTCTCACTTTTCTTTCAATGAGGCATATGTTGATGTTATACGCAAAACATATTTTATGAGGTTTATATACATCCACTTTAACATATAATATAATATAATATTTTTATTTATTATCAATTTATTTAATTCTTTGATTAATATTATTCTTTCATTGGGTACGGAATCTGGTCATATGTCAATTCCATTTTTAAGAGTGTCGACCATGGAATTCGACCGAATGGTCATTCCATTTAAGTAAAAATATGACCCAAGTATCATTTATATATTTTCTATGATTTCAATGTGTTTTATGGTAATACTATGATTTCAAAAATAGTGTTTAGTGAGAATATTATTGAATTAATGTATTTACTAATTATTAAGGATAAAAATTATTACGTTATGATAAATATTTAATGGGTTTTAATATTTATGAATGGACTAATAGTTTCCTTATTTTTATATACCATACAGTGTTTTTCTCAACTCATGTTTCAAGATGTTTTTCATAGAATATTTTGGAAAACAAACACCAATATCAGATCAAGGAAAAAATTGTGATGATTTAAATTGAAAAGAAACCCTGATTATTTAAAAAAAATTAATTTTTTGAAATAAATGGATTATGATTAGAACTGTCAACATTTTAAATTTTATTATTTATACATGAATTCTGGAATAATTCTCTAAAACACTAAACATGAAAATATCCTTAATGTGAATAATGTTACATTCATGAAATAAATCAATATTATATAATGTTTAAAGTATGGGGACTTATAGATAAAGAGGTTTGGTAGAACCATTCTTTATTTGGTATTTTTTATGTGATTTATTGTATAAGTTCACATATAATGTCCCTAATTTTTCTTATTTTATTATACAATTATTTTATGTTTTTTTATTATGTCATTATCTAAAATCTTTTATAGCCATGCAAGCTACCACCCAGCCGAACCTATTAAATGTGGGTCTCCTTAATTATTCAATGGATACATAATATCCTATCATCTACGTAGAATTGTGAATGTGAGAGTAGAACCCTATTAGAATGACTAGAGTTATTGGGAGGGCCTTACAAGGGTGTGGTGTGACATTTGAGGGCGTAAGTGTAGGGGTGTCTAGGTGATGGACCCAATGATGTGGATCAAAGAATGGATAATACAATGGATATTATTTTATGACACACGTCCACTTCAAATTTTAATATGGAATGAGAAACCAACATAGGTAATGTTGATTAATTAAAAAATAATCCATAGAACAAGTTAGACATGATTTGGCTAATCCATATTGTCCTATCAACTATGTACCTCATCTTCAAACATGAAAACCATAGCCCACTGTATGTCGGCACTCTAGTGATCAACATTCTCTTTGTTATTCATCTCTAGTGATCAATTGTGTGACATCAATTTAGTGTATTGACACTGAAAAGTCAGGTGTGAAAAGTCATCTTAAATTCTTGTAAATTTTTGAAGAATAGAAGGTTTCACATGATGCCAACCAAGTCATAAAAATATCTTATATGGATGAAATTATTTAATTAGGATAAAAATCAGTTAATTAAAATAAAATGATGAAAATCTCCTATGATGTTTCCTGAACACTATCCATTATTTCATAAAGTCATCACGATATGGATTGAGGCTTATACGATCAAATTTTTATGATCATGAAATTGAAAAATTACATTATATATTTTACATAAAACAACACATGTTTCCTTCATGATTGGATTCCAAATCATACAATGATTATTCAATTAATCCATTAGTAGTGTTCCATAGGTTTTCTCTAAACATGTCAGGTGATCATGTTAATAACTATAATCAATCTGATAATGCCTTTACTGGTCTTCTAGGAAGATATCACAAGTTCATCTTATTCAGTTCATGTGAAGGTATTAAGAATCATGTGATCAATAATATGAGAACTTGATTACGTGTCTAGCTCCACATCATGCGATCTTGATGATCATTCAAAGTTAGCCTATAGTCTCTTGCATGTGTACATTGAAGCATCACTATGTATTGAAGAGACATATCTAAAATCCATTTACTAAATAAACCCCTTCCCTCAATAAGAATGGATTTTTGGTGGGATTAAGAGTATTTAAGGATGAAGCAATGAATAATATATGCAGAGGAGGAGTTATGGGGATATCCTTTGGAGGAATTATTTAGGTGATCAGGATAGTCATCATGTGACCCCATTGTGATACTTCGTCACATTAGTTATTTATGGTGTTGCGATCTAATGATGATAAAAATATCATGAGATATATATTTTATAAAATTACTGCATTAAACCAAGAAATAAAGATGTCTATGGACATGAACCTCTATCATGATATCTATAGGATTCACTTTCTTATCATGAACATTTAGAAATGAAATCCTCCAACCATTAAAACCATTGTGCATGTAGAAATGACATGATACCCATGGAAATTTTCTCGATACCTCATTGTATTACCCTCTAAAAATCACATGATCTAATGAAATCTCACATATCTTGTGGCCCCTTTATTCATCCTTGGATGTATAGCATGAACCAATGAACATGGAACCTTTTTAATACACATGATCTTAGTCATTTTCTTGAGACCCCATTATTTCAATCTCTATATATCACTCAATCATGTTACTTTTCATTGGTCTCATGATATTATTACATGAATTACCATGGAAATAATGTTATATCATTCAAAGAAACCTAGATGTTTCATCCCTGATCAAATGAAAGTCCATTGACATTTTATCTTCGATCACACAAAAAATTGTACTTGTTATCCTTGATAATGTGATCTGCCCCATGCATGTCAGCTTCGATCACACAATGAAACTTGGATATGTCATCCTAGATCATGCAAAAGGCCATCTATATTTATACTATCATTACATGAAAGGAACTACACATATCATCCTTTATCAGGAGAATAATATTGGTCATTAAATCCATAATCAAATAAATATATGTAGATATGTTTTCATTGAGCATCTAAAGAACCCCACACATGTCATCTTCTATTTTGAAATTCAATGTCGACATGTTGGCTTTTGTCATTTGAATCCCCCTGGATATGTCAGGTTTGATCACACAAAGACCCATGGGGATATTAATTTTTTAAGAAGACACCTTTTAACATTTCAAGTAGAAACCCTTCGATATATCATGTTAACACTCTAGACATGACAGGTAGGAACCCTATAAATGTTAGACGTACCCTGGACATGTTAGGAAGACACCCAACTAAAATTAAACATTTTAGGGTAGACACACATTGAAATATTTCATGTAAATATCTGGATAAGATCCATCAGATGTGTAATGAAATTATTACGTGAGATCCCTTATAATAGTCACCAAAACTTTTATACATATATATTACATCTTAATATGTGTATATAAGTTACACAATATTTTGATCCATGATAAATTCATATTGTCCTTTTATCATTGGAAATGTCGAATCGTAAACAATTTAAATCAATCTACATTATATTCCAGTTATTTGTTTATAACTATAACCCCTATTAGAAATATCAAAACTAATTCATTTCTTCATAACCAGGGGAATGGAATCATTTGAAAAGGTTGATACAATATTCCCAATAAGGGTAAATATGGGACATATCAACGTTCATATAAGAATAACATGATAAGAAGGGTATACAAACATGATTGAAACATTTGAAACCCACAACATTCATATCAATGATCATAATCTTAATTCATGGAATAAGACATGGTAGGTCATATGACATAAATTTTAAAGGTGTAAATGAACATAAAACATGAGATCATAATATAATCATATGTCTTGTAATTATAGAATACATATAAGTATAGAAAATAATTTACATAGTAGTGAAGTCCCATTTACAAAGATATGATATTTTAATGGGTTCACTCCCCAAACACTTGTAGTAGTCACATTTCACTCTCAATACTATCATAGTGGACAGAGTAACTTACTAAGCTAGGTTCACCCCCAATTATAGTGTTCTTTATCTCATGAAATATCAATCTTTACATAGTAAAATAGAGAACGATATATGCCCCCATATAATTATTGAAAATAAAACATATCATTTTCACATGACTATAAATAATTCATTAAAATATAACCCATGAATGGAAATAAGATTCATATAAATTTTATCGTAATACAACTTATGGATAAGAAACATGTTTCATTAAAATTTCATCTTTTCATTAGAAAAATTATATATATAAAGAAATAATAAATATGGTGTCCTTAGATAATATCCCTACTAAACCATAATTATGACCAAATCATATAATCATATAAGGAAAATTATATTGAATGATCACATAGAATAATTTTGAGGGGAATAACCTTTCCATTAAGAATTATTTTGATTTTAAAAAATTATTTATATATAAATGATATATTTTTATTTAAATTGAACCATGTGAAAATGTAAATGAATCTTAAATAAAAAATTTATTCATGATAATGGAAGTTTTTTTTCATTTATACTCTGTTAATAAAAATTCCTTTATATTTTTTACAAAAAAATACACAAATTACCCCTTTTGAAAAACAAGAATAAATTTCCCTTCTAATAGATTTGTGAATAGTGGAACATGGGTAATATTGAATTTAAAATATTATATTTGAATTTTAATTAAATTTTTTGAAATAATTTTTATAAAATAACGATATATAATAGAAATATTCTATAGTAGAGACCTAACCATAAAGAATCATGAATATTTATGATAATGTGAAATATAATATTTTCTCAACCTCAATTTGATTTGAAAGAACTATAAACTAATTTATAATAAATTTATATTTTTTATAATACCACAAAATATCCATTATCATACTTATAATTTCATATATGACCCCTTTATAACATTTCAACCCCTTGTAATAATAAATTAATTATTAAAATATTTATTATTGGTGTTTTAGTTTTGTTTATCATGAGTATTTTAACTTATTAGTTCTAGTCCTTGTACATTTATATTTGTAGAGTCATATAAATTTTTTTAATAGTTATATATATAACATAAATTTTTGTTATATACAAATTTACATTCATCCATTAATATAGTGGTTAGAAAATAAAATACACCATTGAGGGAGCTTGTTGGTTATACGTATGCTTGAACATTCTTTTCATTTTTTAAAGGCTGGAATGAATGAAACATAAATATACATTAAATTTTATAAGATCGTTTTTAGTTCAAATATATTATATATATTTAAAAAGAATTATCTATCATTATTGTCCATGTAATATATTAATGAAAAAACGAATGACAACACTTTGTGGAGATGGTAGTCCACACATGCACATGAGTGGTGTTATTGTTTCTAAATGTAATGGATATTGTGAAGAAAAAATTGATATTAATATTAAATAAGTATAATTGTTTCATTAATTATATATAATAATTAAACCTATCACAATACCCATCTTGAAAATATGGTGACATAAAATGAATAGTATATCTATGTGTAGATGGTAAGCCATATGTATGCATGATGCTATTTTCACATATATTTTTATGGAAAATTAAGTTATAATACTGTTTTAATAAAAATAATTAATTTAATCATATTTTTTATATTTAATTTATTATATTATGATATATACCATAGAATTAGAGTAGGTAAATAAGGGTATAAAAAATGTTTCCAAGAAAGGTCATTGACTCATCTTTGAAATAACCCCATTAGATATCTCATTGAGGGTTCTAGGGTTGATATTTTTGGAATACAAAAACATATAAAATATGAACAAGGGAGTTTGAGAAATAAATTTTTACAAAATTTATCAAGAAATATTAATGTGTTGGGATGAATTGAAGGAGGAGGTTCCCTATTATAATAGTTGTGTGGGGGAACTTATCAAATTTCTCTAATGATTAATGTTTTATAATTTAATTTCTTATAAAAATGAATGCATAAGTCCATTGATTTGAGGATAAGGCAGAGTAGTGTTACAGTAACCTCATCCAATATAATTTATTAATTATTTGGTTTTCTACTAATATTCATCATTTTTATTAACCCTTAGTTTCCAATTATTTATTTTAACTACAGTAACATATTTTTCAATATTAAAGGGTTTTAATTTTTTCAGGTATAGTGAAAATTGTATCATATATTATAAAATTATGAATTTTCAAACCATATCATAACCAACCTGTTTTATTTCATGGTTTTTTTGATTAATTAAATAAAATATTAGATTGAAAAAACTTCATTATTTTGAATTCTAACATTATTTTCCTAATATAACATTAAATTGAAGATGTGAAACATGGAATTAGAAAATAATGATTTATGATATTTATAATATAATTTATTGATCCTTAATGTTTTTGGATCACATTTAAATATATATCATTATATAAAATTTAATACTTTTAAATTATTTTATTCTTATTTTAATGGAGACATACTGCATTTATGTTTCATAAGCAGTTATTGTCATTGTATAATTACTAAAAATTAAAAATAAATTTTTACCTTGATATTCTTTTTAATATAAAAATAAACACATCAATTCATATATTAATTAGTTTTGTTCCTATGTGGAAACAAAAGTATATTACAAATACAGATAGGGACATTTTGAAACTTTCTTTTATTTAAATACTATATCAGTCATTTTCTGGGACATGTATCAATAATAAACTCTATTTTTAGACAATTTATTTAAATTCAAAATTAATTTCATCTAATAATAATAATTATGAATAATTATGGCCTTATCGCTTATTTTTATTCTATATTTTTTTTGATTTACACTTTATCGATGTGAGAAATTTTACTTCGACCACTATTCATATTGACCAAAAATCAAAAGGACATATTTAAAAAATATAAAAATCCTTATTATATATATTTAATTTATTTTTATCAATTTCAATACCTATAAATTAAGAAAAATAATTTTAAATTACTCAATCAAAATTATAAAAAAGCTATTTTTTAGAAAAATTACTTTTTTAAATATTTTTTTATTCTTATCATATACAGAGAAAATTAATTTTGGATTATTTAAAAAATTAAATCTTGTAATTTTTTTTTAAAATTTATTAAAATCATTAACCAATATCAATTAATTTAAATTATTAATAAAAAATACATTATGTGCATTAAGCCTGTTTTTCAAAAAAATATTTTCTTCTTTTGGAATGATTTTTCTTTCATTTATAATAAATAGATAATCAATGAATTAATTTTACATATATATAATCAAAAATATTTTATTCAGTTTTTCATATTCAGACACAGAAATCTAAAATCAATGGGTAACGTCCAATTATAATAATAATATTTTAATAGAAAATTACAGTTCACTTATAGATGGTTTCCCGTGAAACAAAAACTATTAAATAAATAAAATTATATAGAGAGAAATATTTAAAAAAAACATGGGTCATTGCTTTCTATCCATCTTAAAATTAATATTTACAAAGAATTCACGGCTCAATGAATAATAGATGAGGACACTTCTTCTATATCACGTCCTCAAGTTCCCAGATAGCTTCCATAAATTGGTTGATTCACCAAAAAACATTTACAATGTGAGGGGTTTTATTTTAGAGAAATTTATTTCTATGATATAAAATCTTAAAAGGTTTATCTTCATAAAAATTATCTTGCTCCTATGATATGACCATTGATTTCAGTACATTTTAATGATTGATCATTTACTACATAAATGGAGATATATAGATCATAATATGAACTTGAGAGAGATTTAGTGGAATCCCCAAATGATAATCTACCTCCCCAAATGATTATGAATTTCAAAAGGGCCAATATAACTAAGGCATTGTTTTAATTTCATTCCATATCACAATAACATATTTTATGGATATATTCGTAGGAATACTATAGGATCAAAAGGTATATGTAGGTTTCTCAATTACAAGAGGGGGGATAGTAGGACTAAAAACATTCATTTTTATCCTTAATAGAATATATTATTAACAATGTTTTACAAGATGAATTCAGAAGCCCACATTATTTCGTAATAAAGAAACTAAAAATCTTAGGATATAGTAATATGAATCTAATAAAGAAACCTAAAAATGTATACTTGAAGAAAGATTCTACCTTAAAAATTATTTTATCTAAATCATATTTTGTACAAAAATATGAAAGTGTAAGAATGTTACACAATCTATCTATATATAAATTCAGAGGAATTTAAATAAACATGTAACAAGTAATAAGTAACAAAGAAATATTTCAACTCAAAGGTAAGGGTATCAAAAAATTGGATAAAAGTCCATTGATTTATACAATCAAGAAAGTCTGTTTTACCCACTCCAAGGTATGCCCTTGATAAAAATGTAACACCCCAAGCTTCCAAGGTACGCTTCTCTTTGAATAATAGAGCAGCGTGTGTTATACGTAACCTCAAGTTCTAACACACCCCGACCAATCAATGTAACTGTTATGAATAGTAATACCCGCCTTTTGAAATTATATAAATTTTATATTTCAGAATGGACTTCATTTTTGGATTCAGAATATCGGAATTATCCTATGTTGAATTTTTGGTATTTTTTCGAGAACTTCCAATTTTCGATGAATAGTGAAAAATACTTAAAAACAACATTTTTAATCAAAATAATTCATTGTAATAAATTATACTATTGAGTGTTTTAATATATAATTATAATATAATTTTACCATTTTATCCCATGGTGGTCATTAGAATTAATTTCACTTTCAAATTGAACATAAAAAATTGTCAATCTTTTGATTGATATTGTTTCTTGAAAACATGCTATTTGGTTTGACAATGGGAATTAACTATAAAATTAATTTATGCAACTTATATTTTTGGGATTTTTTAAAATAGGCATCATTTTTGAATTTGGAATATCAATTATTGCTTAGGGTGAATTTTTGGTATTGTTCTGAAAAACTTCAATTTTTGATGAATAGTGAAACCACTAAGTGGTAGTTAAAAAACTGATTTTTCGTTTAAATGATATTTTACCGCTTCTACGAATTGAATTTCAAAAATCCGACATACATGGTTTTCATTAAGAATCAAAATGTGGTTCAATGAGATGAAAATATTTTTTGGTGAATAGTATCTTATATGTTTTATTAATCGCGATTAAAGGTAATTAGTGAAATTTAAGGTAAAAATGATATTATAAAAATATGAAAATATCAAGAAAAATTTCCTAACCTTATTGGATGAGTCATGGACGACCAAGAGAATCCATGGGTGAACATGGGGACCCCATGGAGACTCTTGGGTAAGAAAATGACATTATTAACTTTTTATTTAAAGTAAAAATAAAATTGTCACAAACATGTGTTGTTTTACTAAATAAATTATTAAATGGGGTAATATAAGTTAACTTTTCGACTATAAATATTCATTGGAAATATGAAAATATTTCTTATATCATGAAATTTTTTTTGTAATTTTTAGACATTAAATAAATTAAATTTTTTTGACACCATGATGATCCAAAGATTACCTCATTTATTAACTATTTAAATAAAATGAAAATATAATGTAAAATCTAAGACTTAAACTTGTCAAAAACCCATTGGATGGGTGGATTCCGAAACCTTATCACCTTATCCTAGAAATATATCATTTTTGGACCTTTAAAATCCTAAAATCATTTCATAATAATGTTACATTTCATTACTTTCCAAGAGTGCCCCTCCTCTCCTCTTATAAAAGGCCCCCACCTCTACCACCTTATTCACACCTTCATGACATTCGGCTCGGCCAATCTCTACCCAAATACTCTCTCAACTTCCCTATATTACTCCTAGAAGCCTAACTTTGGGCAGAAGACTTCCCAAGGAAGCCTTTGTCTCAAATCAAAAAGAGTTTCCCGATATTAAGGTAATGTCTTCTCTTATGTTCTTTTGTTTTATTTTGCTAATCCAACCCCTTAAAATCTTATTATTCCTTTATTTTGCAACAAAAAAAATATTAAATATACTATGATGTTGTTATGAGAAGGATTTTATTTATACTTACACACACCATCTTCTAATCGTTAAAGAACATACTATTTCTGTAGGTGGCGAATTACTGCCTCACGAAACGATGATTGTTCAATCTTCTTTTAACACCTTTCATGGTGGCCATTAATATGTCACTATATTTATATATGATATATATTATGTTTATGTTTTCCTTATTTTCTGTATTTTTTATTAATGGCATACCTTTATGATTTCCATTATGGGTCAACGCGATAATTTCATTTTAGGAAGTGCGGACTAGCACCCCCTCAAAGTGATTTAAATCATTAATACCATATGTGGGATGTGTAAAGGTTGGGGTAAATGATATTATATATGATATTATACTGGAATTATAATACAACTTTATATCATTATGATCTCATTCCATTAAATATGAATTTGAAATGAAAGTAGCGTTAATGCGTACGTACTGCTTACCACCTCTATGAACGGTGCATTTCATTTATTACCTCTAAAATTTATGTAAGAATATAAATGCATATATAGACTGGATATATATGACATATAAGATATCTACATCATGAATATAATTCTGGATATAATTTATATTTTATCACATTAACAACTTGTAATTATAAGAAGTTTATTTTTGACTCAAGTACCAAAGATTGACAAAATGACTGTTATTAACATAAATAATTACATAATGTTCATAACATGGTAAAAAGTGACATAAAAGTAATAATTAACTTGAAAAAGGTTCTTAAGAAAGTAGAAATTAACTATAGTTTATTATCCAGGAGGATAAAGAATGATCGAGTCATGTCGGACATGAGGAAAGGGACTTCATCTCAATCTCCTTTCATTGATGCATATTTTGTTTTATACACAACTTTATTTTATATGGGGTATAAACCCCATTTAATTTTATGTTTATTCAAAAGGAATATTTTTTATACGAAGCGTTTTACTAAAGGACAAAAGGGAATGTTTTTTTGTGGTACGTATGAGGTGACAATGTCTTCTCCGCCGCCGTGACCATTATTTGAGCTTCGGCTTCCTCTAAAGGCCATAACGTTTTTTAAATGAAAAATAAATACCATGTTTTACTTTACTTTTTTTTGGCATTGAAAATGGTTTTATTATATCAATGTGTTGTATTGATATCTTGTGATTGAAATGTGGAAATGTTATGTTTCCTTTATGCATGTTTTATGTGATACGATTATGTTATGGTTTGTGATATGTTTAAACCTTTTCATATAAGGAATGCATTGGAATTAGTATGTGACAGGTGGAGCTCGCTATAGCTCCTCGATGAATCAATAGGTCTCATGAGACAAACTAGTGGTTTGGCACTAGGCCATGACAAAATCTTATTTGTAGTCTTTGCATGAGGTCTTGGCTACGTGGTTATGATAGTCTGGCATTATGCATTCCATCGTTATGAAAGTGGTTATTGATATTGCATGTGATTATTCGACTAGTAGAATATCCATGTGAGTAATTAAATAGAATTATTTAATTTTAATTTTTCTATATTATTCTAATGTTCAAGTTTAAAAGGATTTTGTTTTAGTTATACATTTCCATAAATGTTTTTGTTTATTTATGAATGTTTTTGATATATTGTTATCCTTACTGAGCATCTGAGCTTACCCCTTTCTATGTTTTATTTTTCCCAGGATGTGAAGAAATAATTTATGACTGACCTGTTGCAATAGACTGAAGGGGATATGAGTGTGGACTATGGAGAATATGTTATTGTAGTTTATCAATTTATTATGTAATGTAACATTTAGGAATGATTCTAGTGTTTCCAAAGCTACTAACTAATCAGTCTTTTGAGACATGATCTTTTGTGATCATGCCAATGTTATGTAATAATGCACCGACACTGGGTAACTGGTGTTGGGGCATTACAGTTGGTATCAGAGGCAGTTTATTACTAACCTTGGAAGCTAGATTTAGATTAACTCTGATTAGAGCACATAGCCCTAAGATAGATTTGAGGATTAGTATAGAGGAACCTCAAAGAATTTTGGTATTAGAGAGACTTTGTGAGTTTTATGAGAAATAAATCCCTATCTAGATATGAGAAGGTAGAGGCGGATTTGCCACAGATGTACCTAGGTGTAAAACCCGAAAACACCGCTTTGAGATAGACTGGAATGAGAACTGGTGCCCAACAACGGGCCTTGCTGCACTCTTGGTTACGACACTCCTGGGGGATATTCTTAGGATAATTCTCATTTTCTTTACAAACCATTATGACGGGTTTATGAGTATATACTTCTTCAAAGAAAACATTTTTATGATTATGGATTATATCCATAAATAGTTCAATTTATGTTAATAGTTTTTCAAGTTTGTTATTATGTATTATGATTCATAAACTAATCTAGTTTATGACATTGTTTTGAAATGGCGCGTAGTGGAAGGAATGGAAACTGTATCAATGAAAACACTCCATTTAGGGAATTCCCTCCTTCTCAAGATAATTATAATGGAGCTGGTGATACAACAGGTGCTGAACAGCTTATCACCATACTGGGACAACTCACTCAGGTTATGAATAATAACCTTACTCTTATGGAGAACCATGATCCAGAATGTGGAGGATCAATGTTAGACTACTTCATGAGACAATAACCACCAACATTCAATGGGAGTACAAAACCCTTAGTAGCTGAGCAATGGATAAATTCTTTGGATAAAATATTCCATGCTTTTGGGAGTAGTGAAAGGGAAAAGGTTATCATGTCAGTTTACCGCCTCACTGGAGATGCTGATCAATGGCGGTCATTGATAAAAAACACAAAGGAAGATGATGATGTATCAAATATAGAATAGAGGGAGTTCAAAGAGCTTTTCATAGAAAAATACTTCCCTCGTGACCATAGAGCAGATATGGAAAGGAAATTTCTGAGTCTGAGGCAGAAAGAGGATGAGAATGTTGCAAATTATAAAGCTAACTTTACAAGGATAGTGAGGTATGATGCAGATTATATACATAACCCATGAAGTAAGATTGATCATTTCTTTGATGGGTTAAAACATTTTCTCCGTCGAGCCTTAGTCTCACAATCTTCCTCGTCGTACGAAGATATTGTCCCATGTGCTATCAATACAGAAAAGGAATTATCTAAATCTTATGACAATAAAGTAAAGTAAGAGAAGAAGAGAACAGTGGAACAAGAGAGAAATAAAGGAAAAATGGAAAGAAGGATTTTCCATTATGTGAAAATTGTGGGAAGAATCACCCTGGTACTTGCCTAAAAGGAATGAGAGTTTGTTATAAATGTGGAGGAAAAGGTCACCAGGCTCGTGATTACAAGGGAAAGAAAGAGGCTATCAATGTTGAATGCTATAATTGTAGGGAAATGGGGCATTATGAAAATGAATTTCCTAAGAATCATGGAAACTTACCTCATAAAAGGCCAAGGGATCAAGGCTAATCTTCTGTTGTTACTACAGTTGAAGTGAAATAATTAATGTATTGGTGCTTTTGGACTCAAGGATTATATTCTGGTTATAATAATAATGTGATGTATATAATGATTGTACTACAGTACTTGTTTGTCTCTTTAAGGATTTAATATTATGAAGGTAATCATATTTTTAGTATGTGACAATAAGAGAAACTTTACTTTGTTTGGGGAATCTGATGTTACAATTGTTTTTGGAATTTAGAGACCTTTTAGAGAAAGTCGGGACAGAGGTATTTTGGATTACTATAAAGGTTGGAATGGATTAAGTTGAACTTTGGATAGTATTGTTTAAGGTTAAAACATTTATGAATATTGTTTTTGGAATATTATAATAATATAGTTTTAGGAAAAGGACAACCTGCAGGTCAGTGGATAACCCATCGCGCTGGACAAAGCTGCAGGAATCGAACCCACAACCATTGTCTGATAGGCCTTTATTACCTACCACTAGCCTACATGAAGTCCCTAGTTATTAGAAAATAGTTTTCCTAATCTTAATGGTATGTGTTAATATTTGGAACCTTGTACGATTAGGATAAATATAATATTTTTGATTTATATTATCTTTTTGAGGAGAAGATGAGTTTGTGGTAGAAATTAGTTGAAGGTTGAAACTCTACTTGTCAAGTATATATATATATATACCTCTCTATTTTTCTATGAATAATTTAATTCTTAAACTTTATTAAAGGGATATTAAAAAAATGTGTTATCCTAATACATTATGTTTTGTTGAACTGATGATATTTTAATTCACCATAGATTGATGGCTTTGAGGCCCTCTGTTTTACATTTGTTTGTGATTGATGACCTCAATAAATCCCTACAAATATTTACGTTTTCCTCCAATTATATTTTTCTAATTTCCACCAATGTTCTCCTAATCGAGATCATAATTTGGGGGTGACTTTTTCCTTTCCCTTTCCCTCTTATTAAGACTGAATTTTATTAACCTTATTTCTGATGTGGGTTTTCCACAAAAGTATTTTCTACTTTCAACCTTTTATTTTTGAATAAAGATTTCAAATTTCGAGGACACAATTTATTGAAGGAGGGGAGAATATAACACCCCAAGCTTCCATGGTACGCTTCTCTTTGAATAATAGAGCAGCGTGTGTTGTACGCAACCTCGAGTTCTAACACACCGCGACCAATCAAAGTAGCCGTTATGAATAGCAATACACACTTTTTGAAATTATATAAATTTTATTTTTCATAATGGGCTTCATTTTTGGATTCGTAATATCGAAATTATCCTATGTTGAATTTTTGGTATTTTTCCGAGAACTTCCAATTTTCGATGAATAGTGAAAAATACTTAAAAACAACATTTTTATTCAAAATAATTTTTAGTAATAAATTATACTATTGATTGGTTTTAAAGTATAATTAGAATATAATTTTAGCATTTTATCCAACGGTGGTCATTAGAATTATTTTCACTTTGAAATTGGACATAAACAATTTTCAATCTATTGATTGATATTGTTTATTGAAAAATCGCTATTTGTTTTGACTACAAGAGTTAATTATAAAATTAATAAATTCAACTTATATGTTTTGAATTTTTTAAAATAGTAATCATTTTTGAATTCGGAATATCAATTATAGCTTAGGGTGAATTTTTTGTACTGTTCTGAATCACTTCAATTTTTAATGAATAGTAAAACCAATAAGTGGTAGTTAAAAACCTGATTGTTCATTTAAATGGAACTCTAGCGCTTCTATGAATTGAATTTCAAAAATCCGACATACATGGTTTTCATTAAGAAGAAAAATTTGGTTCAATGATATGAAAATAATTATGGTGAATAGTAACTTTTATGTTTTATTAATCGTGATTAAAGGAAATTAGTGAAATTTAAGGTAAAAATGATATTATAAAAATAAGAAAATATCTTGACACTTGAAATACCTTTATTGGATGAGTCATGGCCGACCAAGACAATCCATGGGTCAACTTGGGGACCCCATGGAGCCACTTGGGTAAGAAAATGACATTAATAACTTTTTATTTTAGGTAAAAATAAAATTGTCACAAACATGTGTTGTTTTACCAAAACAATTATTACATGGGGCTATATAAGTTATATTTTCGACAATAAAAATTAATTGGAAAGATAAAACAATTTCCTAAATCATTATATTTTTTTTATAATTTTTAGATATTTAATAAATAAATTTTTTTATGTCACCATGATGATGCAGCGATTACCTCATTAATTAACGATTTAAATAAAATGAAAAGAAAATGTAAAATCTATAACGTAAACTTATAAAAAACCTATTGGATGGGTTTATTTAGAAACCTTATCACTTTATCCTTGAAATATATAATTGTGGGACCTTTAAAATCCGAAAATAATTTCATAATAATGTTACATTTCATTACATTCCAAGAGTGCCCCTCCTCTACTCTTATAAAAGGCCCCCACCTCTACCGCCTTATTCACACCGAAAAGACATTTGGATCATCCAAACTCTATCAAAATACTCTATAAAATTCCATATCTTACTCCTAGAAGCCTCACATTGGGAATATGTCTTCCCAAGGAAGCCTTTGTCTCAAATCAAAAAGAGTTACCCAATTTTAATGTAATGTCTTCTCTTATGTTCTTTTGTTTTATTTTGCTGCTCCAAACCGTTAAAATCTTATTATTAATTTATTTTTTAACAACACCAGTATCATCAATATAATAGTATTTTTTATGAGAAGTATTTTTTTACACTTACACACACCATCGTCTAATGGTTAATGAACATACAGTTTCTGGGGGTGGCGAATTACTGCCTCACGAAACGATGATTTTTAAATATTATTTTAACACCTTTCATGGTGGCCATTAAGATGTCAATATATTTATATTTGATATATATTATTTTTATGTTTTCCTTATTCTTCTGTATTTTTCATTTATGGTATACCTTTATGATTTTCATTATGGGTAATCACGATAATTTCATTTTAGGAAGTGCGGACTACCGCCCCCTCAAAGTGATTTGAATCGTTAATGCCATATGTGGGACGTGTAAAGTATGGAGTAAATGATATTATATATGATATTATACTGAATTTATAATACACCTTTATATCATTATGATCTCATTCCATTAAATACGATATAGAAATGAAGGTATCATTCATGCGTACGTACGACTTACCGTCTCCATGAACGGTTCATTTCATTTCATACCTTTAAATGTTATGTAATATTATAAATGAATATATATACTAGATATATAACATATATAATATATCTACATAATGAATATAATTCTGGATATAATGGATATTTTACCACATGATAAACACTTAATTATAAGAAGTTTATTTTTGACTCAAGTACCAAAGATCAACAAAATGACCGTTATTAACTTAAATAATTTCATAATGTTAATAACATGGTAATAAGTTATATAAAAGGAATATTAAACTTGAAAAAGGTTCTTAATCAACTATAAATTAACTCTAGCTTATTATTCAGGTGGTTAAAGAATGATCGAGTCAAGTCGGATACGAGGTAAGGGATTTTGTCTCAATCTTCTTTCATTGAGGCATATTTTGTTTTATACACAA
Organism: Viscum album; assembly: GCA_963277665.1. Taxonomy (NCBI): domain Eukaryota; kingdom Viridiplantae; phylum Streptophyta; class Magnoliopsida; order Santalales; family Viscaceae; genus Viscum; species Viscum album. The sequence goes on from OY728160.1 coordinate 644,237,518, forward strand.
CTTTATTTTATATGGTGTATAAACACCTTTGACTTTTATGTTTATTAAAAATGAATCTTTTTTATAAGAAGAGTTTTACTAAAAAAAAGGGAATGTTTTTTTTGTCATACGTGTGCGGCGAAAATGACTTCTCTGCCGCTGTGACCATTATTTGAGTTTCAGCTTCCTCTACAAGACAGAACTTTTTTTAAATGAATAATAAATAACAAGTTTTTCTTTTCTTTTATTTTGGTATTGAAAATGGTTTTATTATATCAATGTTTTGTATTGATATCATATGATTGTAATGTGGAAATGTTATGTTTCCTTTATGGATGTTTTATGTGATACGATTATGTTATGGTTTCTGATATGTTTAAACCTTTTCATATAAGGAATGCATTGGACTTAGTATGTTACAGGTGGAGCCCGCTATAGCTCCACGGTGCATCAGTAGGTATCATGAGACAAACTAGTGTCTTGGCACGAGGCCTTGACAAAATCTTATTTGTATTCCTGGCATGAGGCCTTGGCTACGTGGTTATTATAGTCTGTCATTATGCATTCAATCATTATGTTAGTGGTTATTGATATTTCAAGTGATTATTTGACTAGTAGAATATCCATGTCATTAAGTAAATGGCATTATTTCATTTTACTTTTGCCATATTATTCTAAAGTTAAAATTTAGAAGTATTTTTTTAGTTATGCACTGCCTTAAATGTTAATGTTTATTTATGAATGTTTCTGCTATATTGTTATCCTTACTAAGCATCTGAACTCACCCCTTTCTTTGTTTTATTTTCCCATGGATGTGAAGAAATATTTTATGACTGACTTGCAGGGATATTATGAAGGGGATATGAGTGTGGAATATGGAGACTATGTTATTTTAGTATTTCACATTATTATGTATTGTAACATTTATTAATGTATCTAGTGTTTCCAAAACTACTAAACTAATCGGTCTTTCGAGACTTGATCTTTTGTGATCATGCCAATGTTACGTAATAATGCATCGACTCTGGGTAACTAGAGTCGGGGCATTACAAAAAAGATTGATATCTATCTTGTTATCCCTGTAATCCCCCAATTAAGTATGTAATTGGCACCTGTGCCGTATTATCCCAAGATGCTCTTGATTGTGAACATCAATAATCAAATTCCCACTTGGTTGGTTGAACAAGTTGTTCACAGCTGAACAGTTTTTCATAGTAATCACACAATGTTGATTGAGCGAAGATCTCATAGAGTATCGACATGTCTAGTAGTTTCACATGAATGATGTAACATGAACATTGTAATGAATATTTTGTGACGTGAATGTTGTAACTCGAACATTATAAATGATGAAAATAGATGGGAATTTATAGACATGAATTCCAATGGATGAATCATTCCTCGAACAATTATATTTCCTATAAAAATTAGGAGGTAACTATACATATGTAAATCAAGAGATGATTAAATTGTAATAGATTTGATGATGTCATTTTATATAACAAATTTTGAGAAACATTAACATGTTTTGGGTCTGATAAAATGAATCTCAATATTAATGAAAAATGATAATTTAAACAAAATTATTTAATCTGATTCTTGAGATTGTGTAATTTAGAGTCTAAAATTTTTAAAAATATGATAATAATAAAACGAATAATTAGATTCTTATCAAAGATTAATTTCTAATAAAATTAGAGTCTAATTTCTAAGAGAATATGTGCCTGATCTCTGAGTGAATTAGAGTCTAATTTTTGAGATAATCAGAGTCTGATTTCTAAGAGTATTGGACTCTGATTTTTGATCAAATTATATTATCAATTCCAAGGAAATCAGATTTAGAATTCTAGTGAAATGAAATTATCAATTCTATAGAAATCAGATTCTAAATTCTATTAATATTATATTCTAAATTCTAGAGAAATCAGATTCTAAATTCAAGAGAAATCGGATTCTAAATTCTAGAGGATTGTTGATTCTATAGAACTCCAAGGTTCAAAGTTATTGATAAGGATCCGTTTCTTGGATTTAATAAATATATGGTCATATTTAGTTATAAAGATAGTACATAAGGGATTGGAAACCATAGGTATAGTCAGAACTATTCTTAGAGAAAGAAAATTTTCCAAAAGAAAAATCTTCTTAGAGAAAGAGAATTTTACTTTAGAAAATGTGTTTGTGATTTACAAAACATAATGGAAAGAAAAAGTCATATGGAATCTTATTGACTTAATAAATACCTCATCACCAAATTTATGCTCATGATCTTACCAATGATCATTAGTATAATTTTTGTATTTACTATGAGCATCTCTTATGAGTTGTTGAATGATTCAGACCATCTATTTCATTTCTCGATCTATCTTAGGTCCCAATTACATTAATTATCCTACATCTATCAAACATGTAGAATTTCTACACTCCAATAAATAGAGGAATTCATATGGATAAATATTAATTATGGAGTGAATGATATTATTGTTGAAAAATTACACCATGGGAAGGTGCGGATCAAAACCACCTTTATAATCCTTAAAGAAATATATTGACATGGGTTATAGGGTTTTATTTTTCCTCTTAGACTAACCATATGTATGAGGATTATAGATATTGTTGAATCGTAACTCTATATATAGACCATTTCGAATGCTTCTCTATATATTAACACTAAATCTAGGATCCTAATCAGATAAAGTTAATAATTGTACACCATACGATTTGTCTACATCCTAAATGTATAACTGCGTAATTTGATCTATAGGTAAATTCTCTCTATGGAAATAAAATATTATGTCATCATAAGGAAATTGACTACAAAACAAACAGTATTTTGACATTTAGATGTTTCTTGATGTTAAATTAAAAAATACATTGTAATTTTTTTCAATTTCCATTATACTAGGGGTGATAGTTTTAATATTATCTTTCAAAGAATTCTCTCAACCATAATTTTTTCACATACCATGAATCATGAAACATACTTTGAAATATATATATTCATTCCCTCCCACCGGAAATTCATTTCAAATCAACATACAACTTCAGACCTTTAGGACGAATAGAGATTTATGAACTATAAGATTCATCCATCAAATCCTCCTTTAAATATGGTTTTGAAGGGAAACATACAAAGTTCCTAAACTATAATATTGCATTATAAGATATTCTGAACTTGGTAATATTTCTCAAATTATTTTGGAGCTCATCATCTTCCTTATATACCTCTTAAATCATAACATAAATAAATGGTCGAACAAACCTTTTAGAAATATAATATTTCATCAATTTCTTAATTATACCAGGATCAAAACATTTAATGTCCAGAAATATTAGATCTTTTGTGATCCTCATCATAAAAAAACTATCATGATCCATTTTACTCAAACCATCTACTTACATGGCCAATTTCATAGAGTGTTTATGTATTTTTTATTCATAATATTTAATTATCTCCAATCGTCTTCTTTTTCATGTGTCCATATACTTTTGTGTGAAAATATACACTAATCATGTTTTATCATTATAATTTTCAAAATTTTCTTCATAGAGATAATAAATTCATATCCTTAAGGAAAATATTACCATAGTAAATTCTAACTCATGAGTATGGTAATTTTAATCAAGGACCTTTAATATTAATAAGGCGTAATATATAAAAATATAATTATTCTTCATGACACATCCAAGTCCATTCATTAATGCATCACTTTAGATTAAAAACTCTTCTCCACTATAGTGTAGTGAAAAAACATGGATAATGACTATCCTTCTCTTATGTTCCTTGAATTAGTCCTCACAATAATCTTTCTGAATGAATTTGTTTTCCTTCAATGATAACTTGGTGATTGGAATTGATAATCATGAAAAATTAACAACAAATAATATATAATATATAGCCAATCCAAGAAAAATATAAATCTGAATCATTAGAGTTGGTCTGAGAAAATGATAAATAAGTTCTTCCTTTTATGGGACTTTTGATATATCATTAAATGAGATTATATGGCCATATAATGAAACCTTTAAAATAAAAAATTCACAGATTGTAAATTTTCATAAATCCAATCATTACATAGGATGTTTAAAACAATTACAAAATATTCCTCATGATAAAAAACATTCTCTTTGAATTAATAGTAATAACATCTATAATGAATAAAAACAATAGTTCAACGTAATGTATAAATAATCTATTCGTTATATCCAAGATGAAAATAATGGAATTAGTAAGGAAAAATGACATCACTATAAACTCATATAGTCCATACCATGTAATTAATTCTTTCTTAGGTATATCCTTTATCTTGATTTCCAATTGATGATATTTAGAATGAATATAATCTTGGAGTACTTTTGAGATCCATGTTGTTGATCAAACTATTCATCAGTATGGGGATGATGATAATTATTCCCAATAGTGATCTTGTTATATTCTTAATAATCGATAAAATGTCTCACTGATCCATCTTTCTTCTTAAAAAAATTATAAAAGTTCACCCACGATGAAATTTTTTTTTGAATTAATCCCATGTCCGTATTCTCATATAGTAGATTCTTTAATTATTTCAACTCAATTAGAGAAATTATATATAGAGTATTGGAAAAAGGTGTAGAAATAGGTATAAATTAAATTGAAAAATAAAAATTATGATTCTGTGGAAGACCATGAAACAGTTTTTTAAAGGTATTAATAAATTATTGGAAAATATTCATGTCATTAATGTTATGTTTCTACCCAACCATACAAGTTAATTCCCTTATTTAAGAGTATCGTGACTGTGATTTTTCATAGAAAACCATTACATATTTTTAAATATAAAATATATATGAGCTTTAAAAAATGATCAAAATGATTAGTATCTTTGGAAAATTAAGACCATAGTTAAATTTTAGATAATAAAACATAAATATTTATCGAATTAATTTTCACTAGCTTTTTATTTGCCCTCATCTTCCCCTTAGTACATGTATTCACGTAAGGGTAATCCATAAAAAGTGGTGATGTAATAGCCCAATAAGATGATGAATAAGAAACATGAATCATGAGTGATCATAATTTCCATCACCATGATATAAGAAAAGGACCATAACTATAATCATGGGGGAAAACATGGAATGTGGAAAATTAAAAAAAAATTACATAGTTTCTTTGTGTTCAAATACCACAGATATTTTTGAACAAATATAGTAACCTATTTGTGAATATTTCTGTTTATATCATGAGTTTCATCACTTTACCCAATTCATTAGAGTTCTGTATAATTCTGAGTTAACTCGCCACATCATAAAATTTACATGCGATATATTATTCCAAGTGAAACTGTTACATCATAATATTTAACTAATCATGCATGCCATATAGAATATATTTCAATCATGGTCATAAAATAACCCATGTAAAGGAATGGGATGCATTTAATAAACCATATTTTCGTCAATACACTTTGGGGTTCCCTAAATAAATAGGTAATTTCATAATTGGTATAATAATCATTAATCTTGTGTGCGGAAGAAACAATCTCAGGAGAAGTTAAACATCTATTTTGAGAAGGAAGAGTTATTTTGGAAAAACATTTTTATTTATCAGGAATCTGTATTGGAAGAATGTATATATAAGAATATAGAATGGAAATTAATGAAATTATATTTAAGGAATAATAGACAAATATATATACTAAAAATTTTGTGAAAGAGGTAAAACCCAAGGAAATAGAGTTAGGTTCAATAATCACCTTACCTTATGTCTAGATTCTTTCTTCACATTAATATACTAGAAAAAAAATTAAATTAATTAATTCACAATTACAAAAACTTTTATAAATTAGTTTTATTTAGTATAGTTTTAATACGTTATATTACATGATTTCCTTTCTTAAAAAATATCATGGTCCTCTACCATAGAGATATAAGGGGGAATACCATGTCTCCATCCTTAAACTATAGGTCTCATCGACAATTGTCTGCATTGATCTTATGTATAATTTGGGATACCTTGATGTGATGCTAAATGGTTTTTTACCTTTTTCATCATTTATTCGACCATTTCAGGGTCTACTAGATTATTTCCATTGAACTAATCACAACATGCCACTTTTCTACACATTTTTGCATAAAGGGGTTCATATGGAGCCATTATGTCTCTCCAGTTGAAACTATTGTTTTAAGAGAACTGAACTAGGGGTAAATGTTAGTACCATCAACCTTTGAAGTCCATAGAACCTTCCATGAAAATGAGTTAAAATGCTTGAATATTTTATTTATATGGGCCTTCAGTTTATGGTGGTAAGCTATACTATAGTTCAGTTTAGTGTTTAGAGCCTAGTGAAGTCCTTTTCAACACATAGAGGTGAATCTCATATCTCAAAAATATATAGTCAATATTTGTACTCCATGCATCCTTACCAATTCTCTGATGTATAACATTCCATGTTTTTATAATTAAAATTCCTCTAATATTTTGATAGAGTGAGATGACTATGTAAGATGATCCCCAAAAAACCATATACCATTGTTTCTTATGGATGTATTTGGATGTTTTGTGATATATTCCATGCTGATGTTTCCTCACTTCTATGTTCATATGGTTAACGATTTCATTATCCCACTAGACATATGCCTTTTATTATTGAAATGAGAATATACTAGGAACATCGATATATATATTCAGTGATTTCCTTTTTCACAGTGCCCCTCCAATAGTACTTCTGAAGATCTCGATACATATTTGTGCACCCTGGGTGAATAGAGAAGGTTAATATCTGCCATTCAATCAGAATATTCTTTTTTATTTATTTATTATATGTTACAAATAAACATTATCTAAATCTTATAACTCCCTCATTATCAATTTTAAACTCTTGTGATTTCCATTTTCTTTTTTCTTTCATATTCTTATGAATTATCACATCATTTCTTTGATAATTTGTTATTTTCTCCATTTGGGATGGTTAAGAAAACATTTGAGGAAGTTTTGATGATTTTTGATCAATAATTATTCCAATTTACATCCTTTTAAAATCAAAAAATATTGGATCCTTCTCAATTCTCATCATCAATAATGTTGTGAGAACCTTTCAACTTAGAGAATCCACCACTTTTTTCACCTTACTAGGATGGTAGTGGAATGATCAGTCATAATCCTTGATTAGCTATATCTATCCTTACTATCACATATTAATATCCTTTATGTGAATATATATTTTAGGATCTTATAATCAGTATATATTTCAATATTCTCCTTATTGAGATAATTTCTCCATATTTTCAATGCAGAGATCACAACTTCAAACACTAAATCATGCATTGGATAGTTATTCTCATGATTTTAAAATTATTTTAATGCGTAGCCTATTTGTTGATCACTTTTCATCATTAAATACCCTAATACATTTTTTATGTGTAGTTGTATACTAAAAAGGGTTCCCCAATTGTTAGAAGTGTGAGTACTTGTGCAGTGATAAACCACTTTATTAACTATTTGAAGAAGTCTTCACATTCATCGGTCCAAATTTTTTTACTTCCCTTTCAATTTAGATTTTTTAGTTGATTTTAAAATCATGAAACATTCATCAGAAATCAATTGTAATACACAGCTAGACCATAAAATGTACGGATCTCCTTTAAAAATATTTTCATGGGTGACTCCTCGATTACCTTTTTTCTTGTAAGGGTCCTTATATATTCTCTTACTGTTGATAAAATGCCCAAGGAATGATAATTAATCCATCCTAAACTCACATTTAATTTACTTTTCATAATTATTCTCCTTTCTCGGTGTCTATATATACGTATTAAAATTTTACTAATGTTCCTCATTGTGGTAGGAGTATATCAGAATATCATCAATATTGAAAAGCCGAATTTTTTTAGGTAATCATTAGGGACTATATTCATTAATTAAATGATTATTTATGGTGAATTAGTGAATCAAAAGTTCATCACTATGAACACATAGTTTCCATACCTCATTTGAATGGAATTATTGGGAGTATCATTCTTTCTCACCTTTAATTGGTGATATCCTAACTGAAGGTCCATATTAGAGAAATACATGGCACCACACACTTGATTGAACAAGTCATCGGTCCATCAAAGGAGAAATTTTCCCATTATTTTGATATTGTTTAGATAATTATAATCAATGTATAAGAACATTTATCAATCATTATTCTTGGATAAGAGGACTTGTGCACCCCGTGGTGAGGCACTCAGGCGTATGAAACCCTGGTCTAGATTCTATTGTAACTACATCTTCAGTTCATCCAACTCAATGGTTTCAATTATATATGAAGTGTTTGATATATTTAGATAACAATTAATAAGTTAAATTGATAAATCAACCTCTAAGTTAGGAGGAAGACCATGAAACTATTCATAAAACACATAATTTTATTCCCTTATAATGGGCATGCCTTTGAGCCCGATCAACCCATTTTTCACAATTATTTGAGACAGTTATGATGTCTCATTAAGAAAAAAAATCCAAACAAGAGAAAATGGATGTAAATAAGATTCATCATCCTCATTAATCATTTAAAAAATTGGAGTATTCTTCAGGATTTGAATAGCGATCCCCGTTTCATGATAGTTTCTATTGTCTTTGTATAAATATTTAAAATCCATTCCCAATATAGAAACTGTGTCAATAAGTGGAATTATGAAAATATTTTATGGGAGGTTCGTTCCATAATCAATAAATGGGGAGGGTTTATAAACACTGGATGTAATAATTTACATATTTTATATTCTTATATATTAGTTAATCTACATATTTTTTGGTCGTTTTTGAATTGTTTTACTAAAATTACATGAGATTAATGATTTCGTAGAACCATAATAAAAAGGTAGGTTCTCTATTGTTGAATGAATAACTACAGTACCAATCACCACATCATTTTCGAGCTCCACCGCAATAGTAGTGATGAAATATGCCTTCCCATGATCTTTTTAATTGGTGGTCGATGATGATGATTACCCTAGAGGACTCAAGTTTTAGTTTAGTGGATTTCATTGTTCCCTTTCACACTATAGTTTAATAATTGAACCACGAGTGGTGCTATCTTTTTCTCCACCACATTTTCCTGATTCCTCATGTCACTTATACATTCATGAAATTTTTATCCTTCTCTCCCACACTTATAACATTTCCCCATCCCATTGATGGCATTCCTAGGATTCTTCTTACCACATTTTTGACATGTGGTTGGTTGTGTTTTATTTCCACCAATCTCGTTATATTCTCTATCGTGAAACTCTAACTTTTTTCCATGTAACCATAGCCATGGGTCCATTCTCCAAACTCTATCTTCACTTCAAGGGAACATAAAACTACTCTATATGTCCTCTTAAAGTCTCACATTTCTAGGTTTTTTTAAATGTGTTTTTTGATAACACTAAATAGTCTATAAATTTTTATATCTTTATTGATAGAAAAAACCAATGTGAACCTTTCAAGAGTTGTGAATTTTTTTCACAGGATGTGACATATTCAACTTCCATTTACATTAGATCTATAAAATCTCTCTCAATCATTGTATGTATAGTTTTACAGAAATACTTATTAAAAAAATTATCTCAAATTCTTCCCAATCTATCTCTTCAATTTATTCATTTGGCATGGTGTTATTAATCAATTCCTACTATTTCCCAGTCTCTTTCTCTAGATGAAAAAAGGACAGAGTCACATTCTTCTTCTCAGCACAGTGAATAAATGAAAATATATTATCCATTGAGTTAACCCACTTTTCTTCTACTAGTGGATGGTAAGATCTGCTATTTTTTTGTGGACATCGCTTCATAAAAGACATGATAGCCAGATTTTCTATCATAGCTGAAGGAGGATTTTACAATTTATTCTGGTATTTGTTCATAGCCTAAGGTAACTAGGTATGAATTACAATAATTTTTTTTATCCACCCTCTAATGTGATGGTGATTTCAATCAGGGAATCACTATATTGTATCCTGTATGGGGTTTTGGCAAGATTTCTCCTAGTTCCAGCCATCTTCAAAAATAGAAAAGGATAGAAAAAACAATAGTAATAAATTTATGAATAAATTTTTCATTCCATTTTACAATGAAGTCTAAAGGAATAACTTGTGGGATATCTACTTATACAATTATTCAAAAAAATCATATTGGGTTCTTAGTTATACATTGTCACATACTAGGATTTTTCTCAAGGGTTTTCTACTCATAATTTCCAAATTGACTAAATTTTCTCTGATACCAACTATAGAGTCCCTTTTTTCATAAAAAACTATTACATTGTTATAAAGGTAATAAAAATAAAATAGTTACACAGACATGAAGAAATGGTTTAGAGTATTTGAAAAATTATGACCATAAATAAATTTAACAAAACAAAACATAAAATTTTATTTAATTCCTTCTCTAGATTCTAATTGGCCCACATGTTCTACATATAACAAGTATTAACCTATATAGCATCAAAAAGGGGTGAGAAAAAACCCTAGTAAGTAGTTTAACATAGGACATGAAACTTGGGCGACGAGAATCATCATCATCATAAATTATGAAAAGAATCAAAACCATTATCATGGGAGGAAACATGGAATGTGGAAATGTATAAAAATGAATCATTCTGTCATAGTGGTCAAAATACCACACATAGTTTGGAACATAGCTAGCATCATGCTCACACATATTTCCCTTTGTCTCCTGAGATTCCTTATATTACTGAATGAATTAGAGAAATATATAATTCTAGCTACACCCATAAAATCATATCATTTTAATTTTTTATATAATTATAGGAGCACATATCTCATCAAAATATTTACATAATCTTGCATTCCATATATAACATATACAAATCAGGGGCCTAAAATAAACCATGGAAATGAATAAGTTTAATTTCACAAAAAATAATTTCATGAATAGATATTGGGGTTCCAAAAATAATTAGGGAATAACATAATTGGTATAATAATCCTCAATATTGAGCGAGGAAGAAACAGTCTTCATAGATGTAAAATGTGTTTTTTAGAAGGAAGAATTATTTATGAAAAATATTTTCATTTTTCATAAAAACATATTTTAGATTTTGTATCCATGAATATTAAAAAGAATGAAAACTAATAAATTTTAATTAATATTAATGTTACATCTAAACTAAATGTTGAGTGAAAGAGGTAAAACTCAAGGAAATGGTTTTAGGTTTGAGAATCCACTTACCTTATGTCTGAATTCGTTTTTCACATTAATATCCTAGATAATCAAATTAAAATAAAAAATAAAAAATAAAAAATAGTGTATATATAAATATGATACATGATAGTTTCATTATGTCCATTTATAGGATTTTATAGGGGTTATAGAGATTAATTTAATTGTTTGGGACTGTCTGTTGTCTTCGTTTTCTTGACAGGTTCACTTGAATATAAGTATTAAAATTCATTTAAATTTGAAATAATTATCCAGAATTGAAATTATTGTTCATTAATGACTATGAATAATTTTAAATGGGGATAAATATCACTTTCTTATATGGTTTTATGAGGAATCATTGGAAATTATAATTGTGAAATCATTTAAATTATTTCTGCAGTTTTCTGATCATAATGAACTCGTTTTGTTTAATCATTTAGTATTATATTAATTTGTTAATTCAAAAACATAATAATGGTTTTTAAATAATAATTAAAATATCTTTTGACCATTAAAATTGTATCGTGAAAAGCCTTAAAAAGTGAAGGAGAAATGAAGATATGACGTTCTTGAAGGCGATAAATCAACACCTCATGGACGATGCGTTCATTTTAAGAATAAAATAAAAAGGAGAAGGAATTTTATGATGGATTATTCCATTTTAATTATAATATTATAGGATAGGAATGGTAATAGATTTATCAATAATTTTTTACTAGGATATAGAATAAGAAAACAAATGAACTTGAGTAGAAATTAAAAGAAAAGAAAGAGGATTTTAGCTCTTGATTTTTTATCTTTTAGAACCTCTTTGTGGAAAATATTTTAATATTTTGATAATACCAAGGGATCCTAGACATGGGGTATTGTATTGATGAGATTTTTTGGTGTAATGTTTACAAGGCTCAAGCTAGGAAGGTTTGAAGAGAAGAGGTGGAGAGTGGTAGTATATATAGGGGAAGAGATTTGTGTTTTCTCATTATTTTATTCATTAGATTATTATTTTGGATCAGGAGTGTTAATAGTTTGAGAATTATCAATAAATATACTAAAATAATGAATTTTAGTTAGAAATTATTATTATTTCACCAGTGACTATTCATGGAAAATTTTATTAAACTTATAATGTATATATACCACAAATTACAGAATTTTACTATTTTCAAAAAAATCAGGTATTTTATAAAAATACCAAAAATCCACTATAACCATTTTAGGATGTTTATAATTCTAAAATTTACTCAATTTTATTGATATAAATTTATATGTATGTGAAAATTTATTTTAAATTAAAATCATCATTTACATGAAAAATCACGATTTTAAAATTATAACTGATTTTATAATACATTGAAAATTTTATTTAAGGTCTCATAAAATTAAATTGTAGTCATAAGAAAAAAAGGTATTAATTTATAAAAAAATTTGATGAAAACAATTCTTCTTTAAAATAATTATATAAATTTTAAAAGTATTATAAAATATTTATGAATTAAAAAAATTCCAACACATAATTAACAATTTCTAAAATATTTATTTAATTAATATTTGATATAATTATTTAATATTAAAATTAACAATATTAATAATTTTTATTTATACTCTCATTGGTTAGGTTACCATTATATTTTCTATTTTACTATTTTTAAGGGTCATATTTTTATTCCAAAGTTTAAGTAACTATTCCAATGGTATAGGTTTCTTAACTTCTAGAAATACCTCATATACCATTCATTAATTATTTATAATGTTTTTATTATATTATATAATTGATTTGATGTTATTTATAATACATGAAATAATTCTATAAAGTAAATATTCATTGATAAAGTTTTGGGTCATTTCAAATTGGAATCATGACCCATATGAATGATGTAATTTCCATTAGAAGTTCAATTATTTCCTCACCAGGATACATGATAAAATGTTGGTTCGGAATATCAAATAAAACTTCCCATTTTCAGAAATTGATGTGGGATTTATGTATAATATGTTAGTCCCGTCGTTGAATAATATAGAATTACTCAAGGGGAAGAGTGTCAAGATTTTTCAAAAACACATTCCCACAAACCTCAATAAGATAATAATCATTCACTTGGGATGTGATAATCATACCATCATAAGTTTTTATTAATAACTAAACATAAAATTTAATAGTTGGTACCATGATTACCATATAAAATTATTTATATATAAATTGGGGTTCATATCCTGAATCAAATAAATCATTTTACATTCTAGAGTGGATGATAAGTGTACTTTTAACCACATTATTATAAATCCCATCATCATAAAAAATGGTGGATTTATTTATCCACTTATCATTAGTCTTAAGATATTTTTGACATTGATAATTGTCATTACCCTTAGAAGATTACAATTGGCTGTCATAATGACCATACTCCTAGAATTTAAAATACGGGAGTGTGTATGGTGTATTCTATTAGGCTTCTCCCTACTTTGATCATTTGATAACTTCCTCCCATTACATTGAAAGTAATTTTACCGATGGAATTTCTTTACAAATTTGAGACATATACTATTTCCCATAATTTAATTTTCACTATGTTTCCTTCAATAATATAAGCGTAAAGTAAATATCATAATTTTCTCTCTATGGTTTTCACAATTTCCTTAAAATTACATTATTATTTTCTTCTCAAAACCCTAAGGTTTATGGTTGAATCTAATCTCCATCTCTACCATGATATAAAATAAAATTATTTCCCCATATATACCAAATTACCTTATCTCAATATCCCTTTAGAGACTTGTTTATGATCCACTGAAAATTTTATTGACATTATTTTTAGTTTTGATGATAATACTAGAATTGTACATCACATGTGCTATGAAATTTGAATCATAATTTCCAACAAATTCATCATACATATACATTAACTGAAGGTATTATTTACTGATTTTCATTAAAATAATACATATAAATCACTTGATGAAAAATAATATATTAAATTATTCAAACCCCATAGATTTAGTTTCATCATTTTCTCTCATTTTCTTGATAGGAGTCCACCAATGTTCTTCTTCTCCTTCCATATGATAATCATTTGATATAAATTATTATTATTATTATAAATAGGGAAGGGAAAATATCTTTTTATTAGTACTGATAGATTTATAAGAAAGAAGTGGATCAACAAAAAAAAAAAAATAGGTGGTCATTTCCTTATAAAAGACTCAACATAATTATATTCCCTCTATTTCACACTTTGGAATCATAGCGAGATTAGTATCTTGATAAACATGTGTAAGCATAATGAAAATATTTTCCATTCTATATCAGATAAGATTTTGTTTATTGGTTAGAAAAACATTTTATTGTCCATTGAATCCACCACTAAAATGATTTATTCAGATTCCAACCAATGAAAGAACTAAAAAGTATAGGGTTATAAAAAATCATGGTGGGAAACCCCAGAATCAATAAAATATACTTTATTGGATTAATAAATTGTGATCCCATATTGTATGGCACCTTTTCATTAACCTATTTCATATATGATAAATAAATAATGTTAGGATTGTATATTATACATAGGATTATCCCTAGGTATCATACTAATGTTTTATTATCCTACTATCCTATGGTTATGTAAACCATTCCCTAATTCCAATTATAGTGATGTATAGTTTCTCAGGCATATATATTATATTATCATAGATTAATATGTATTACAAAGAATTTTGATTAATAGTAGATTCAATTAGTTCAAGTATCTTATGAAACTTTGGAATAAAACATCTAGTTGGTATAATATCTACATAATATCCCACTAATATATTCATAACAAGAACCATTCTTTGAAATATAATACTTGATTCCATTATTCAAAACCTTGGGAATGGAAAAATAAGATTATTGTTAACATTGGTGATAAATATGGGAAAACAAGGGATATATCAATGATCATATAAGTATAATATATGAATAAGGGTATAAAAACATGATATTATCTTTTTAATTCCATTACATGCATCTCAATGATCATAATATTAAGTCATGGGATAAATATTAGTATTTCTTAAGAGTTAAATAATAATGTAATAATTGAACATGAACCATGAGAATATAATATAGGCCTAATATGTAGAATTAGGGCACTCACATAAGCATATTACATTATTTTTTTACTTATAAAGGCTCATTACGAAGGTAATCATAGTTTAATAGATTCACTCACAGAATTAATGTAATAGTCAATTTTTACTGCCAATAATATCATAGTGGGAAGATTCTCTTTATAAGATGGGTGCACTCTCGATTCTATTACAATTTATCTCAAGAGATACCAATCCTAAAAAAATATATTTTACAGAAATAAATGTCCAACCCATTGTAAAATGAAAATCAATCACATGTGTTGTATTACTCCATAAGGTTTAAAAATTTTAAACTATGCCCAATAGCTTAAAAATACACAACAAAAAACCCCAAAAAATTATAATTTAAATATGTCAATCTTAACCTTCCATGAAATTCACGGATATGAGTAGAAATAATTAACATAAGAAATATATATATATATCTTAAATATATTTAGAAATTCATAGTAAATAATGTAACACCCAAAGGTTTTAAAATAAATTTATTATTGAATAAATTAAACACAAATCCTACATGAAAAAATAATCTTGATATTTATAGGAAATAGTTATAAAATAGTTGTTAGATATAATTTTTATGCTTTTGTGATTTTAATTTGGAAAAACTCACATTCACGGTTGAGATCAGTGATATTTAAATTCAAATTGAATTAACGTATGTTTTTTGTGAATAATAACATAAAATTATTAAGATTAAAATACCCTTACGAAAATTAAGGTACCCCATCGAATAGTAACCTCACCCATGCGAGTATAAAGAAAATTTAGGCACCATATAAATGAGAGTGAATATTTCAAAAATTAATAATTACATGTTGATATTTTTGTGAGTAATACATATGTAATTAAAATTTTATATTAATATATATATTTAAAATAAAATTAATTTTCATAAATTTTATTATTCAATAAATATTATGTTTTCCAATAAATTTTGGATAATTTTATGAGACCTCAGTTAATTTTTCTATGGTATTATAAATTCAGTTTTAAATATAAAAGATGAATTTTTCATATAAATAATGATTTTAATTAAAAATTAAGTTCACCGCACATTTTTTTTTTGAAAAAATAGAGGTTATTTGTTTATTATACATATCAAGAAATTAATAGTGTGAATTATTGGTATTTTTCTGATGTACATTAATTTTTGGTAAATTGTGAAATTCAATAATTTTTGGAATATAAATAAACAAATGTTTTCCTCATACATGATTCATGGATGATGTAAATGACCATTGGTTCAAGATCACAAGCACTTATTTCTATTTTTAGTCACAATAATCAATACTATTCACTGTATTGAGCCAATAATATTAAAATAATGATTAATATAACTGGAAAAACCTCATATCCTCCACTATAAAAACCACCACTCATTCCCTCTCCCCCCACTCCACTAAATTCATATATGTTATCTAAATTATAATAAAATATCATCCCATGAAACATCCTACATCTATCAGAGCTTGGTATCTTCAGATGACGAAATACTCTTTCCTAAAGAGGCTCTCAAGGATGATAAATTAACGATGTAATTTACCCATTTCATTTATTCTATTTTCATTCATGTTCCTTTATTTTTTTTATTTACTCACCTAATTTCCTCCAAATGTTATGATAAATATAGTAACATAAATGTAATTGAATTTTGTTATTATAATTAAACAATTCATCATCATCTCTCTTTTCCTGTCCATTTATACTAGAAATGTAAATATCATTAGAGATGTTTTAATTTATCACATTCAAAGATGACATTTTTTCTAATTATATTTCCATATTCAATTCTAGTTATGAAATTTTGTTATGGTTGAAATAAATAATAATATATATAATATATCCTATTTAATGTTAGGGAATCATTTTTTACATGTTTTTTTAATTTATAAATCAAAATGTGTTACTGGTGACTGAAAAACCAACCAATTAATCGAAGCATTGATCATTAAAATTTCATCTAATGATTCATCCTCAAAAAATGTCACCCAATGAATTATATAATCTTTTAAAATTATTTATGAAAATTCCTAACATATAACATTTACTTTGGAAATAAATTCTAATTTTACATTATCTTCCATACAAGCACATCGATCATGAAAACTAATGGAACAAGAACTCACAAATGAGAATATTGAATCCTATAACCCATAAACATGACCATAAATTAACATAATAAAATTAAAATAAATAAAATACATGTCTAATAGGTTAATAATTATTTTATTAATAATTATAATTCTATATTACAAGACCTTAACATCAAGAGATAAAGACATTTACACAAAAGGTAAAGGATTTTTACCTGAACCTCCACTTTTCATTTGGGTTACACCTTTTATTTCTTAAACCCAAATAAATTATTATTAATTCTTATGTTATCATCATAAATGCTGTGTTAATGTTATATATATTTTTATCATATTTAATAATTGTGTATTTTATGGATTGAATTTTTTTGAAAAGTATCTTTAAAAAATCCTTCCTGAAATACAAGCTCGATTCAATGGAAATTCCCAAATTCAATCATATTTACAAGGGTACTATATAAATAGTTTTTATAAGATATAAATTTTATAAAATAACCCATTTTATTGTGATAAAAATATATTATTTCACTTCTATTTTTATACAATTATTTTCCCAAAAAGTCTTCTTCTCAAAGTAAATGTGTATTTATCTAATGAATTAATCAATGATTTTATAAGAGTAATTTTTTATATTTCAATATTTTTGTTGAATATTATGCATAATTGGGGAAAATATTTTATGATATCATCTACCATATTTTAATAAATTATTTACTTTTTTTTCACTATTTATGTGCTATCATTAACCCATTCACCATATTACTCTGAATTATTAGTGTTTATGTTTGGTTAAATTCATACAAATTTGATATGTTATTTTAAATATCTATATATATATTATGTTAATCCCCATTCATATGAGGAAGGAATTGGAGTTGAAAGTGATAGGTGGGTCCTGCTATATCCCCTTGATGCATCGGTAGGTCTAATGAGACAAAACTGATATGGACTTAGTCGAGGCCATTCCCATTTTCAGATATGGTTTTTGCTGAGGCTTGAATAATTTTCATATGTATTGGATGAGGCCTTGATTGGATATTTCATATATACATCATTATGAATTACCTCATTATGAAACTATATATTTATAGTCCACCGGATTATTTGACAAGTATAATATCCATAGTTATTTTTTATGGAATTTTTTAATTAGTTTTTATTCTGGACTTATCATTCCCAAGTATATTTTTAAAGGAATTCATTTTTATTTATTCATCATGCATAGTGTTTGTATTTTCTTCCACTCTATTATTTACCGTTACTAAGAATCTGAACTCACCCCTTTCACAAGTTTTATTTTACACAGGTTCTGAAGATGTATATTATGAATGAATTTAAAGGATAATCATAAAGATTATGTGTGATTCAAAATATGTTGTTATGTTCTTTTATATTGAACTTATTTAGGTTTTTGGATTTCCAAATCTGTTAAAAAATTTGGTTATTTAGGATGTGTATTCCTTATTTATATGAAAATGTGAAAGAATAAGGAAGAAGGACTAGGTAACTGGGGTGGGCTCCATATATTGGGTATTAGAGGAAATTTAGTGAAATATAGAAAGCAGATTTATAAAAAATATATTTGGAAACAAAATCATAATGTAGTATTTGATGATAATAATAAAAAACATCCTGGGATTTTGGAAAGGAATAGATTGTGTGGATTTTTCAAGAAAATAAATCCATGTATAGATACTACAAGTGGATATAGTTATTGAAAATATATACCTAGGATTAACAACTCCAATATAGAGTTTCAAGCTTGACTTGAGGTATCCTGGTACATGAAAGCCATCATTAATACACACTTAGTTTGACACTCCTAGGGAATATTCTTGGGTTAATTCAATTTTTCATTACAAAACATTACGAAGGAATTAAATGTAAATTTTTTCCTTAATGAAACCATGATTAGGAAATTAGCTATAGATAGGATTTTAATTTATTCTATGTATTTCTCTATGTTGATATTAAACGTTATGATTCATTACCTGATATAGTGTATTGCATTATTTTGAAATGGTGCCTAGTGGAAGGAATGGAAACCACATGAATGCGCGTATCCCATATTGGTATTGCCCTCCTATCCAAGATAATAATGTTGGGATTAGACCAATAAATGGTTCTGATAAACATTTATCTATACTGGGACAAATGAATTAGGTTATGAATAATTACTTTACCAATATGGGGCATCCTAATCCACATTATAGAGTAGAAATGATAGACCTATTATATGAAAAAACCTCAATCATTCAATGGGACTATATACACATTTTTAATAGAGTGAAGGATAATTTCTTAAGAGAAGATATTTATTTCTTTGGGATGTAACAAAAGAGAGAAGGTTGTTTTGGTGGTTTATCATCTATCAAAAGATTCTGATCACTGGTGGGAATTAAATCCAAACAGAAATGTTGAGGAAGAAATAGAATAAATAGAATGGATGGATTTTAGGGAAATTTTCCATGAAAAATACTTCACTCATGAACAGAGGGTTGATAAAGAAAGGTAGTTTCTGAATATGTGGAAAAAATGATGATAGTGTTTCAATGTATGAATCTATCATAACATGGTTAGTGAGGCTTTCTGCAGACTACAAACATAATCCAAGGTGAAATATTGATTGATTCATTGATAGTATATCCCCATTCCTCTAAATGGGCGTAGTCTCCAAATGCTTCTTATCATTTGATTATATCATCTCAAGTGTTATCGAGATAGAAAAATAATACTCTTTGTCTTATGACATTAAGGGAAAAAGGGATGTAGAGGGTGGCCGATGAAATAATGGATAATGGGAATTGTTATTGTAAAAATTATGTGTCAATAAATCCCCCTAATTACACATAAACATGCCTTAGTGGCAATCCATATCATCATACCCATGAACGACATTGAAATAGCCTTCATTATGGATTGGATTCTAAATTATGATGAAAAAATAAACTTATAGAAGGAGGAAGATACAATTCATGAGAAGGGTGTATAATACCTTATAATTAGAGTAGAAACCTTTCCATCTGATTCTAATCATGATCCACCCCCTTTATCCCAAATGGATTCAATTATTGGGGTGTAAGAGAAGACAATATCAATGGGTGAGGAAAGGAATTTTCAAAGAGTGGATGTAACTTTTGTGAAAGAATATGATGATGTGTTTATAGGGGATTAACCTTAACATCCTTCAGAGTGGGAAGTGGAGTTCTCTATCAATTTAATTCCTGGTTCAAGATTTATATCAAAGACTCCTTACTGAATGGACACTATTGATTTAGTTGAACTGACGAATAAACTAGATGAATTGAGTGATAAAGGATTTATCTTACCTATTGTTTCTCTATGGGGATCCCATGTTCTTTTTGTCATGAATATGGATTAATCTATGGGGCTATGCATTGACTACAGGGAGATCAATACAATTATGATAAACAACAAGTATCCCCTAACATGCATTGATGATTTATTCGATCCACATTATGGACCCAGTACTTTTAAAAGATTTAAATTTGATGTGGATATCCTCAGTTGCGTGTTATGAAGGAATATATTATAAAGAAAACATTTCAAACTGGGTAAATACATTATAAGTTTACAGTAATGCCATTTGGACTGATTAATACACCCTCTATTTTCATGGATTTGGTGAACATTGTTTTCAAGTAATATCATTATGACTTTGTTGTGGTATTTTTTTTATGATATCTTAGTATAGTTTAAATACTTCAAGGATCATGAAAATCTCTTGTGCATTATTATGAATACTTTTGGAAGTGACAAATTATATGGGTAGTTTAGCAAGTGAGAATTTTGGCATCTATCCATTTCTTTTCTTGGAAATATTGTATCTAGTGATGGAATATATGATGATCCTATAAAGAAAAATGTTGATCAGGAATGGATAATAACAACGAACATAACTGATGTACTTATTTTTATTGCTTTAGTATAATTTTATGAGCGTTTTGTTTAGAACTTCACATGATTATCCAACCCGTTAAAAAATCACACTCGTAAAGGTGTTAAGTTTCTATGGAAAATATAATGTGAGGAATATTTTCAATAATTAAATAGGAGATTAGTGAATGGTCCAATCCAAACTATACCATTTGGGAATGATGATCTTTGGATCTATAGTGTTTCATCAAAGAAAAGACTTGGTTTTCTCATTATGAATAATGATATATTTATACCATATGCATCAAGGTAGTTAAAAATTCACAAAAAAAAAAGTATCCTACTCATGATTTTGATATATATCCTATAATTGCTTCTCTGATCATAAGGAGACATTATCTCTATTTTGAATGATGCGAGATCTTTACAGATCATAAGTGCTTGAAATGTTTCTTCTCACAGAATTAAATAAATATGGAGAAATGGAGATGACTCAATCTTTTCAAGTATTATGATTGTCCCATACACTACCACCCTGGGAAGGAAAATATGGTTGATTATGCACTGAGCAGGAAGGATCATGGCGTTTTATTCAAAATGATGAATGAATGGGACTTTATATTCACATATCAATTATGGATGGACATAAGAATTTTGAAGGAAGGTGAAACATCATTGATTTTCCAATTGGATTTTGAACTATATTTATTATAAAGGACTAAAATTTTATATCCAGACAATGAATTCTTCAAAATATGATTAATGGTATGAATGATGGGAAGTTATAAGACTTCATATATGAATATGGAATTATGAAATTTGTGAAGAGGCATTGTGTTATAGCTATATCCGAGCGGAAAAGGGAGTTATTGTATGATGGAGATAAATTTAATTTCTCTAAAAATCATTGTATCAATAATATGTATTGACATTTGAAGAAACATTTCTGGTTGGATATCATGATGAGGGAAAGTGCCGATTACGTGTCAGGATATTTAGTCTTTAAACCAGTGAAGGATGAAAGACAACACCAAAGATGAATAATGGGAACCTCTACCTATTCCTACATGGAAATGGGATGGAATCACCATGGATTTTGTCACTAGATTATCAAAAAACCTATGAAATAGTGATGAAATATGTGTAATTATTGATCAACATTCAATGTTTTCTCATTTCATTGCTTCAAGGGAGGATTTTCCAATAGATAGAATATTAGAAATATATATCACTGATGTAGTGACACTTCATGGAGCACCTCTCATAATTTTTTCTAATCATGATCTATGATTTAAATCAAAATTTGTGAACTTTCTTCAGAAATATTTAGACACTGAGCTTCATTTAAGTACATCTTATCACCCAAAAACATATAGGCATCCAAAAAGGATGATCAAAACATTATATGACATGTAGAGATAATGCTCGCTCGATTTTCAAGGTATGTGGGATCAGTAATTATCTTTGGTGGAGTTTTCCTACAGAAATAGTTTCAATTATAGTATTCAAATGGCACTATTTGAAGCATTGTACGAGAAGAGATTTTGTACACCAACATGTTGGGATGAAGTTGGAGAAAGGAAGTCGGCGGGGCCATATCTTGTGGAGGATTCAATAGTAAAGGAAAAGACTATGGAAACCCATATCAAAGTATCCCAAGGTAGGAAAAATAGATATGTAGATAATTGAAGGAAGGATTGGAAATTTATAGAGGGAAACTACATTTTCTTGAATGTATCTCCACAGAAGTGTGTTATAAGATTTAGAAAGAAAGGGTAACTGAGCCCCACATACGTAGTCCCTTGTGAAATTATGGAGAAAAATGGTGTGGTGTCTTATTGTTTAAATATTCCTCCTAGAATTTATAAGGTACACAATGTGTTCAATGTCACATTATCGAGAAAGTAAATGCCAAACGCAATGCATCTCCACACATTTGAAGGTATAGTGTTGGAACCTAAAGTATCCTACTGTGAATAGCCTATCCAGTTTCTAGACACTAGAGAACATGTGTTGAGGAATCAGATTAATCCGCAAGTAAAGGTACTTTGGGAAAATCATAAAATTAAAGTGGCAAAATGGGTGTTTGAAGAACATATGATGAAGAGATAACCAAATCATTTTATTAAGAAACATTCTAGTAATTTCCCCGAGGTATTTTTTGTAAGGGGTGAATACTGTTACACTGAAATGTTTTATAAATAAGTTTATTATATAATGAATTAAACATTGAGCCTATACGAAAAAAATATAGTTATTTATATGAGATAATTACAACCTAGTGGTAAGATATAATTTGTCTACATCTATGTTTTTAATTTTGAAAAACTGAGATTTACATTTTCGATTAGCAAAATATTTCGAAACTGATAGGATCATAATATTTTTTTTGTGAATATTAAATTACCCTTATGAATATTAAAATACCATTATAAATATTAGTGCACTGGTTTGAATAGTAACCTCACCCATTTTAATTTAAAAAATCTAGGAACAATATAAACGAGAGTGAATATTTTAAAAATTAATAATTAAATATTGATATTTTTAGTAAAATATTTATATTAAAATTTTTAAATGAATGAATTTATTTAAATTAAAGATCATTTTCCTAAAATATATTCTTCGATATAATTTTTCTGTATTTATTTCATATATTTTTATCAGACCTAAGTTAATTTTTGAATGTATTCTAAAATCAGTTTTAAATATAAAATAAGTATTTTTGAAGTAAATAATTGGTATATTTAAAAATTAAATTTATCTTATATATAAAATTATATTGGAAAAATGGAGTTAATTTTTGAATTCTACATGTCTCTTAATGGTTAGGGTGATTTTTTTTATTTTTCCGAAATACTTGATTTTTTGGAGAATAGTTAAATTCGATAATTTACGAAAGATGCTAAATAATTGAATTTTTTCATCATGCTCCAGTCATGGATTATTTATGTGACAACTATATAGAATTAACATGTAATTATTACTATATTGAGTCACACCAATCTATAAAATTCATTGTTTAGAGCCAAAATAATAATATATTGAATAAAATAATGGATTATCCCTAATCTCCTCCACTATAAAAACCACCCTCACTCCCTCTTATCTTCACTTATTTCATGCCTTTTTCCTTGTATAAATTCTGATAATATCTCATCCCATAATTCTCCCTAAATACATTAGCCATTGGTCTCTTAAAAACACCAAATCCTCCTCCCTAAAGAGGCTCTCTAGGAAGTTAAATTCAAGAGGTAAATTCCTCTTTTCATTTCTCTTACTTTCATTCATGTTTTTTTCTTTCTTATTATTTCCTCACCTCCTTTAGTCCAAATTCAATGATTACTCTAGTGACTTATATGTAGAAGTGTTTTTATTATAATGTAATAATTAATAATTATCTCTCATTTCCTTTCTTTTTATAAAATAAATGAAAATACCATTCGAGATGTGTTAATTTATCACATTCGTAGACGATGCATTTTCAACATCAATTACAATGTTCAACTATATTCATGAAACCTTTTTATTGTCTAACATGATAATAATATATGTAATATATTCTAATTAATGTTGTAGAATCATTTTTTACACATGGTATTAATTTATATAACAAAATGAGTTCGTGGTGACCCAAAAACCACCAAATTTATCCAAGAATTTGTCATTAAACATTAATCTAATGATTTATCCTCACCCAAAGTAACCAAAGTAATTATATGATCATTTATAATTTTGTATAAAAATTAACAAAATATATCATAAATTCTATAATTCAATTCATATTTTACATTAACTTCCATACAAGCATACTGATCAGGAAAACTAATGAAACAAGAACTCACAAAAGACGATATCGATTCTCTTAACACATAAAAACGACCAAAAATTAATTAATATAATTACATTAAATAGATTAAAAATATAATTGGATTTTAATTATGTTATTAATAATATTAAAATCATATTCCCTGACATTATGTTCAAGAGTGGAACATATTCAGACATAAGGTAAGGGTTTTATACCCGAACCACAATTTTTTTTCAGGTTATTTCTGTATTTCTTAATCCCAAATAAATTATTTTTTATTTTTATTTACTCATAAAAAATTCAATTTAATGTTATATTTTTTTGTACCAACGATAATACTTCCTTATTGTATGGAGATATACATTTTTTAAATGGATTTTTCAAAAATTATTCCCAAAATACAATCCAGATTCAAGGGAATTTCACAAATTATTACCTACATTCCAGGGGACTCTATAATGTGTTTTTATAAACCATAATTTTATAAAATCAGACATTTAATTATTATAAAGGTATATTATTTCCATTTTGGTTATAAAAGAACTTTTTTCCAAAAGAACAATTCTTTTCAAAGTAAATGAGTGTTTATCTCAAGAAAAACTTAATGATTTTATATGAGTAATTTTTTCTATTTCAACACTCTTGTTGAATCTTATGTATAATTCAGACTAATATATTTTGATATAATTTATCATTTATTATTAAATTGTTTATCATTAGATTTAATATTGATGTGATATCTTTAAACAATTCACCAAATTAAACTGAATGATTAGTGTTTATGTTTTGGGAAAGTCATTTAAACTTCATAAGATAATTTCAAAATAAATAAATATATTCTTTATGTTTATCCCCATTCATATGAGTAATGAATTGGACATAAATATTGATAAGTTTTACCCACATTATTCCAATTAAGCATCAGTAGGAATCATGAGACAAAACAGAAGTGGAAATAGTCGAGGCCTTTCCCATTTTCAGATATGGTTTTGTCTAAGGCCTCAATATGTTTCAGATGTCTTGACCGGGGCATTGATTGTTTTTTTTCAAAATTTCCAAAATTATGAAATAGTTAATGTTGAAACCAGAGATAGATAGTACATGGGATTATTAAACTTGTATAATATCCATGGTAATGTTTTATGGAATTTTTTAATCAATTTTTATTCATTTCATATTTTACTCAAGTATATTTTTAAAGGCATGAATTTGTAGATTTTCATCATGATTATATTTTATATTTTCATCTACTATATTATTTACCCTTACTGAGCATCTAATCTCACCCTGTTCACATGTTTTATTTCACCTAGGTTCTGATGAAGTATATTATGAATGACTTGCAAGAATAATCTTAGATATTATGGTTTATTCAAAAGAAGTTATTATGTTTTTGTAATGTAAAACATAAGTATGAATCCGAATTTCCAAAACTACTAAACTATTTGGTACTTTTTAATTAGTACTACATGGTTATATGAAAATTTTACAAATTAAGGCACTAACTATGGGATACTGAGGATGAGTGCTAAAAAATAATCAATTATTTATTTGTAATATTTTTTTGTTCTTCAAAACATATTTTGTTCAAAAATGATTCTTATTATTATTTTGGAAAAATTATTAAAATTATTTAATATAACAATTAAGTTATTTATTTTTTATAAATAGATCATTTTAATATAAAATTCAAAAATTCACTTAGGGTGAAAATCAGGGATAGTTTAGAAAAAATATATTTTATCAGTACTAGTGAAAAATATCATTCCATGTGAAATTGCAATTTTTTAATTATGTAATATAATGGTAAAAATAATATTTTAATTTATTTGATGGGAACAAAAGTATTATTAAGTTATATTTTATTCAATTTAGTACATTTAAATCATTATATTATGAAATATTGATATGGATTTATGTTTTTAGTAAAAAACATATTTTTTCAAAAAAGAGATTAAAAATGTATAATTTTTCTCCATTAAATTAAATTATAATAAACCATAATAATAAATTAATAATAAGAAATTTTTAGATTATATATCTAAATTAATTATTTTAAATTCATAAAATAAATATTACATGTTATAAAATTAATGTTATATCATCTATTCCTTGACAAATGAAATTTTTTAGAAAATTGCTTCCCATAGTGCTTGTGGGTTTTTTTTAAAATTATGTTATTCCATCTCTCTAAATTTATTCCAATAAAATTTATTCCATATTTTCAATAACCATGATTAATATTAGTTAATATGTTTAACATAATTTTTGATGAATATGAATATTAATTGTAATAAATATTTATTACAATGACAAAAATGAAAATATGATAATTTTGGGTAAAAACGATTTAACAAGTACTGGAAATTAAGTAACCATAATAGTATGAATATTTTTATTTCATTTTCATTGATATTATTATTTTATTTATTCTTTATTATTTAATTTATTATGGTTTATGTAATCATTTAAAAAAAATGTTTTGATATGATAAATCAAAAATTTTATTTTTTTAGTAATTTGATAATTTAAGTAATAAAATCATTTTATGAATTAATTAATTATTTTAAAAATATTATTTTATTAAAATGAGTTTATAAAATAATATTTATTAAATATAAATAATAATATTACTCTACTGAAGTAAAACAAATTTTTTATATGGTTTCGAAAGCTGTTATTGTCAACAAAGCCTAAAATATCACAATAAATGTAAAATATTATTTTAAAAGGGATAATTCAAATATTTAGAAAATTATTTCGGTAAAATACATATATTTTTAGAATCATATCATCGAAATTATACAACTCTGAATTTTTTATAATTTTCTGTTATAGTCAAATTTTCAGGTTAAACTTAAATACTGAATAAATATACAATGTCTATCATGACATCATAATTTCCCAATAATTATTTAATAAATTATATAAATTGTGTATATGAACAAATATATATTTACCCATTAAAATAATGTAACTTTATATGTATTCTATTAACATTATCGAGCCTATATGAATCATCCAAACATTGTTATACATTTTAAGGTTTTAAAATAATATCTTTAAGGAGATGACTCACATCCACAACAAAAAGGGTATTATTTTAAAGATTTCAGACCTTGTCATTATAAAATAATTAAATCCACCTCTATAATCCATAAAATGGGAAAAAACTAGTTTATGGTTGTTAGTTTTGATTATTTTCTTTTATAGATTCGAAGTCCTAGGTTTACAAAATAATAAAGAATTCACATTTCACTTCCT
The DNA here is from genome assembly GCA_963277665.1 of Viscum album. NCBI lineage: Eukaryota > Viridiplantae > Streptophyta > Magnoliopsida > Santalales > Viscaceae > Viscum > Viscum album. Next base: position 644,265,856 of record OY728160.1, read on the forward strand.
ATATAAAATCAATCATGATCCAATTTATATTCAACAAAAAAACCTTCATACATCATTACTCATCCCTCCCCTTTATAGTTTCTTCCCAAGGTTCAAAAAAACTCTTATGATGATCCTCCCAATCATTTGGAATCACACATTCTAGGCAAAGGATTTCTCACTTCTCATTTCCATTTGAGAACATTATTTGTAATTTATCCTTTTGAAATTTTATTTGGATATGTTTACATGTACTTAAAATGATCCCTATTATATAATTTTATTCCTAATTAATGAGATACCATTTATCCCCTATCATTATATCATTTACCTAAGCTATTACCGTACATAAATTCATTTAGGAATCTCCCACTCTCCAGTTTTATTCAAGAACTGATTTTATGTTATGAATCTTAAATACCATTTCATTATATTGATATATATTCTCATATATCAACATTAATTTACACATATTTCAAAATTACAAGGGTACCCTTTCAATATCATTAATCCTTTCATGACCATTTTTACTCCCCATTATGCTGCAAAAATTCACCATGATTTCCAATGATATACAATTGTGCAGGGGATACCCATTAACATTGATTATCAGGGGTTTTAAACATTATCACATATAATTATTTTATTGCGGACTCACATGTATGTATTCAACAATCACCGACAATGGAATAAAATGTGATGATAAATAATTCCATGTTGTAAGATATTTTTGGAACACTTATGAATGTGAATGAAATGAAATTGATTAGTGCACCCAGAATTAAATAGGAATACAATGAATTAGGTAAAATTTAAGTCTCATGAATCTAAATTCAAGGAATTAGGGTGTAAGACAAGTCCATCAAGTGATATGTGTGCCCCGAATTATTTCGTGCTTCATTGCATTACGTAAATGTTTAGTCTTATGATAAGTCATACAAAGGATTATGGAGTGGATCCAATTAGTCATGTGAATTTCTCGATCACGATGTCTGGGAAGATATCCTTGAACTATGTTTTTAACTGCATGTTTAAATTTGTTTCCACATTTCCCTTGTTTTCTTTATGTTATCAAGTCATATCATTCCTCATTTTGGATTTTTATGATTCACACCTCTTTTATGTCTCATTGATATTATTATTGTATAAAATGTATTAATTTATTAACATTATTCCATGTTTACTCCCTTATAGGGATTTATAGCTAAACCCTTTCTTATGTACATCCTAGTGTTATCCCAATAATTTTTATATATAGAGAAATATTATGATCATGTTGAGGAATTTTTCAATAAGAATGATATTGCACCTATTTTATGTTCTTATGTAATGTACATTATTACCCAATACACTAGTCTTATTGATATTATAGGTTTTATTATGTAAAATATTTATTAGTAAAACATGAAATAGTTTCAAATAAATAGCTGGTTTTTCACAGCTCGTGTTAATGTAATGATTATTTATTTTTCAGATTAGGAATATAATACTCCATGAAGGACATATGGATAATAATAAAAACATAATAATATATCCCTTAAATTTTTTAATGAATATAGTAAGTGTATTCCTAAAACAAATACATCTCAGTCTAGATAATATAAGTGGATATGGCTTTGGTATAGATGTACCTAGTGGTAAAACACCAAAACACCACATTATGCTAGACTCATTTGGGAACTGGTGCACAACAATAAAACTATCTTCATATATGGTTTAAAAATCCCAGGGGAAATGTTTTTTTAAATTACAAAGATCATTAAGAAAAAATATTAATTGAAAAAATTCCATTAGGTTTCACTATTAGACAATTGATCATGGATAACATATATTGAAACCCATAAATTCATATTATATGAGAAATAAATGATTTATTTATTGGTATTGGATTCCTGTTAATGAGTTTAATTGTTTAAAAGTGATCATATATTATTTTACTTTTATTATAGTCAATGGCTATTAATAGTTGGAATAACAAGTTATATTTCAGTGTATTATGTAATCTCTTAGACTATTATTCTAGTTAATTAGGGAAAAAGTCACCTTGAGTTACAATAATTTACAAAACAATATGATATTGTATTGGAAATTAAGAATCCATTTGAAGAAATTATGTTACCTTATTTTCTTTTAAAGATGAATATGTATTCCCATAACCGTAGTCAAATAATCATTAATCGTAATGTTGTTTATATTATGATCATTTTAGAAGAATTTATGGTCATTTTTCCATCATAGATTTATGGTTTTAGGGTCATTAAAAATATCCTAGTCCTTTTCCTTATCATACTAAATTAGTTATTTGGTGTTAGTTTCCACATCAATGTCTATGTTTTCACATTCCACTAATGTTCTCATACATGGAATCCATATTATGTGATGAAATTCATACCTTTATTTCTTTTTTTGAGGGTGTTTTTTATACCATTTCTGTGATGTGCATTTTGCATAATGATATTTTCAAGTGTCAAAACAACTATTTAAAATATCATGTTTAAATTTGGAGGACTCAATTTATAAAATGGGGGAATAATATGACACACTATGTTTTTAATAGAGAATACTTTTTCTGATAGATTATGTGATACAAAACACCAAACCCAAACAAACAATTATTATTTAAATATGTCTATTTTAAAATTCCATTAATTTCATTGATATGAGCATGATTAAACGTTTTATAAAATATATATGTGTGTGTGTTTGGATGTGTTAAATATATTAATAAATTCTTCTTAAATAATAAATCAATTCTTTGTAATATCTTTTTTTAAGATATGTTTTCGTCAATATTTTTTTATGAAAAAATATTATAAATATATTATAAAACATTCATTATATTTAATTTATAATTTGAGATCAATTTTTTATATTATTTTATAAATATTAACATATGGTGGTACATTGGGTTTTTTAAAGAATATATATATTATCAAGTTAATAGTGAAAAATACCTTTTTATATAAAATTTACACTTCATTTTATAAAATATGTAATATAAAAGTCATAATATTTTTTTAATTAATTTTAAAGGTAAAATAAGAAGTATTTAGTTATATTGTTTCTATTTATTACATTCAAATAATCATTTATAGAATTTTATTATATGATTATTTTAAGGGCCATAAACACATTTTCAGAAAAATGTTTTAATATGAATAATGTTTCGCTGTTATAACTAATTAAAATAACCCCTAATGAGAGATGATTTAGAGGAACATCAAAGAATACATTTTTTGAATTGATATTCATATAATTAAAACTACTAAATATATTATTTAAGTAAAATAAACATTTTCCTGAGTAATGAATATTCCATAATATCGTGTCACATCGGGTATGCATGATTTATTTTAATCTAAATTCCCCCAAATATATGAATTTATTTTGATAAAATCGATTACATATTTGGAATAATCATAATTAATATTACTTAATTGGATTAACTTTATTTATTAACAATGAATAAAAAAATAACCCTAACAGTATGAATATTTATATTTCATTTAAATTGAAATTACTATTATATTTATTCATTATTCTTTTTTACATTATAAAGGATTAAGTAATAAATTTTATAAAAATTGTATTTTGATTTGATAAAACAAAAAATCTATTTTTATGTTATATAAATTTTCAATTAAAACATTAATTTTGATGTATTAGTGTATTTTATAACTAAATTAGATTTTAAATGATTTTTTTTAATGTAAATGACCATACATTTTAATAATTTCAAATTCATTTTTTATTATAGATTAAAAACTGTTATTGACACAAAAATAAGAATTTCTCAATAAATGATGATTCATATTTTAAAATAAAAAGTTCACATATTTAGAAATATATTGTATAAAATAAATATTATTTACTGAAACAGAACATCTAAATTTTCCAATGGTTAATTTTACATAATTTTCTATGATAGTTGAATTTTTGTGTATAATTTATATACATTATAAATATACAGTGTATATTACGACATCAAAATGAACCAAAAAAACATGTAATAAATGCTGTAGATGGTATAATAAAGACATTTATGTTTATCTGTTAATATAATTTAATGTTATTTTTATTTTAAAATTTTTATAAGGCCTTTATGAATCCTCTAAAAATAAATTTATATTTTAAAGTTTTAATATCATTTATTTGAATGAATTACTCACTTGCACAACCAAAAGGGAATTATTTTAAAAATATTAGTTTTTTTCCTAATAATATTATTAAAAAACATCTATTTAGAGAAAACCATGAGGAATCCCAATGGATGTTTTGTGGTTTGGAATATTTTACTATGGGGATTCCAAAAACTTTTTTTGAGAAATAATAATGAATTCCGCACATATTTCCTATATAAACCCAATCAGGATCCCATTTAAAATTTCTAAAAAACCGAGGATCATATATTTACTATGACCTTCCCTCTTTATAGGCCTCCCAATTTTCTCCTATGATAATAAGATGCTCCTCTGAAGCATTTTGAATCACCCTCTCAAGGTACATGATTTCTATCTTCTAATTTCATTTCAAGCATCTTCTTTGTAATTTATCCTTTTTAATGTCACACTACTAGAAAAGGAATAATTACTAATAGTTTTTAACATGGGTATATCCCCCAAAAAGAAGCGTATAATATATACCCATGGCTTTGAGAATTGTGGAAAGTTATGGAATCTGTATAGACCTATATGAATAGTTTTTATAGAAATTATGAATATGGGTCACTTGGATTTAGTTTACACCAACAGTTTCAATAAACATTGAGTATAGAGGTAAACCCATAGTTTCATAACAATTGGTATATTTATTCCCATCATAGACCCGTATAACCATGATTCTAGAGACTTTGGGTACAGGATATTGCCTATATTTTGAAACAACCCAACCACCTTTCATGCCCAATCACATGAACATGTAAATCCAATAAACCAGAAAAAATAAATTTAATGATGTATATATTTTCTACATTTATTATAAGGCCCCAGCCTTAAACCTTACTTAATCCTAAGTTATTACAAGATTACACATTGAGGATCTTTTCGGGTTTAGAGTTTTAGAAAATTAGATCATAAAACTTGCATTACATTCCAAATATAAACAAAGTGGTTACATAAAGATAGTATTCTTATTTTCCATCAATGGAAACATATTTAAAATAAAACATGGATTCTTTCTTGACACTTCCTTGACACTATCACCATATCATGTACCTTTCCCTTGACCTGTGAAAAACATTTCAAAAAAACATGGGATGAGCATAAAAAGCTCAGTAAGGGATATAAAAATATGGAAAGGAAACACGGGTACATATATACATAATAATGAAATCATACATTACCCATAAAAAATAAGCACTTTAACATACCTCATCAAATCATGAATAAATCATAGAAATCATAAGACATAAAGGTAACATGAGGCATTCATAACATTCTTACATAGAGAGTTACTCTCTTGGTTACGTTTGGAATACCCATCACAGTATATTCCCTAAATCTCTTCAGAGAAACCTTAACGTTTCACTCCATCGCATTACCCAATGCATTGGAGAGCTATATCGAGCTCACCCGCCCTTATTTTATCACAGAACCACCCGTCTTCATAATAATTCCCAAGAACCTCAACATAATCATATCACATAAAAAATGAATAAAGGAAACATAACATTTCTACCTTTGAATCACAAGATATCAATAAAACACATTGATATAAAAACATTTTGAAAACCATTTTCAATACCAAAATAAATGAAAATTAAAACATGGTATTTATTTTTCTTTTAAAAAAATGTATGGCTTGTAGAGGAATCCGAAACTCAAATAACGGTCACGGCGGTGGAGAAGTCATTGTCGCCGCATATGTACGACAAAAACATTCTCTTTGTCATTTAGTAAATGCTTCGTATAAAAAAGATTCCTTTTGAATAAACGTAAAAGTCAAAGGTGTTTATACACCGTATTAAAGAAGGTTGTGTATAAAACAAAATATGCCTCAATGAAAGGAGATTGAGATGAAGTCCCATACCTCAGGTCCGACTTGACTCGATCTTTCTTTAATGTCCTGAATAATAAACTTGAGTTAATTTCTACTTTCTTAAGAACCTTTTTCAAGTTCATTATTCCTTTTATATCACTTATTTCCATGTCATGAACACTATGTAATTATTTAAGTTAATAACGGTCGTTTTAACGATCATTGGTACTTGAGTAAAAAATAAACCCTTTATAATTAAAATTTGTTCATGTATCCATTATATCCAGAATTAAAATCATGATGTAGATATCATATATATCCAGTATATACATGCATTTATAATATTACATAATCATTTAGAGGTAAGAAATGAAATGCACCGTTCATGGAGACGGTAAGCCGTACGTATGCATGAACGCTACTTTCATTTCTATTTCGTATTTTATAGAATGGAATCATAATGATATAAAGGTATATTATAATTCCAGTATAATATAATATATAATATCATAGTTTCATCCTTTATACGTCCCACATTTGGTATTTAACGAATCCAATCACTTTGAGGGGGCGGTAGTCTGCACTTCCTTAAATGAAGATATTGCGTTTACCCATAATGGAAACCATAAAGGTATTCCCAAAATGAAAAATACATAAGCTTAAGGAAAACATAAACATATTATATATCATATATAAATATAGTGTCATCTTAATGGCCACCTTTGAAGGTGTTAAAAGAATTTTGAACAATCATCGTTTTGGGAGGCATAATTTCACCATCCATGGAAACAGTATGTCCTTTAACCATTAGATGTAGGTGTGTGTAAGTGTAGCTAGAATCCTTCTTATAAAAACATCCTAGTATATTGAAGATACTGGAGTTGTTACAAAAGAAATGAATAAAAAGATTTTAGGGGGTTGGAGAAGCAAAATAAAACAAAAGGACTCAAGTGAAGACATTACCTTAAAATCGGGTAACTCCCTTTGGTTTGAGCTCAAAGGCTTCCTTGGGAAGACTTCTACCCAAAATGAGGCTTCAAAGAGTAATATAGATATGTGGAGAGACAAAATGGGCAGGGTTTGGCCGAGCCAAAGGCTTTGGGAGTGTGGGTAAGGAGGTAGAGGTGGGGGCCTTTTATAAGAGGAGAGGAGGGGTACTCTTGGAAAGTAAAGAAATGTTACGTTATTTGAAAATGATTTTCGGATTCAAAAGTTCCCAAATTGATATAATTATAGGGTAAGGTGATAAGGGTTCCAAATTCACCCATCTAATAGGTTTTGTACATGTGTAGGTCATAGATTTCACATTATCATTTCATTTTATTTAAATCCTTTATTAATGAGGTAATCGCTGCATCATCATGATGTCATAAATAATTTAATAAATTTAATGTCTAAAAATAATAAAACAAATATCATGATGTAGTAAATCTTTTTAGATTTCTAATGAATATTTATAGTCCAAAAGATCATTTATGTACACAAAATTAAAAATATTTTACTTAGGTGATACATTCTTTGTCACATTTAACATTCTTTAAAAATAAAAAGATAAAAAGTCACGTTATAACAAAATTGATTCAATGGGGCCCCCAAGTTTGGAACAAGGCATCCCATGGTCGTCCATAATACAACCAGTAGCCTTATGACACATTTTGTGGTCTTTTTGTATTATTATGATATCATTTTATTATCCTTAACTACCTGATTACTCATTAATCAAGATAATTAAAGATAATTACCGTCGTTACTATTCATAATGTCCAAAAACAAAAGAGTCTTGATTACATAATTTGGACCTTCTGATTCCAAATATGTAATCCATTTTACCAAATTACAAACACAGAAATTGCAATAATTGATTTAAAAATAATTCCCGTTGTCAAAACAAATAGTGGGTTTTTTTTTTGAAACAATATCTATGAAATGTTTGGCTTAGTTTATGCCCAATTACAAATTGAAATTAATCCTAATGACCACCATTGGATTAAATGGTAAAAATATATTCTAATTTAACTTTAAAACCAATTCAAAATATAATCTAATCATATGAATAAAGTAGATTAAAAAGCAGTTATGATGTAAAATACAGTATTTTTCACTATTCATAAAAAAATGAACATTGTCCGAAAAATACAAAAAATTCACACAAAGTAAATTTTGATGTCCCAATCATAAAGAATACGTTTATTTTGACAAACATAGCTTATATAATTTCCAAAATATATATTTAAAAATGGTTTGTCATCAAAAGGCAATAAAACAGTCCTTTAAAAAATATTAGTGTATTCCATGCTTAAGATTGGATTTATTTTCATTTTAAGCCTCTAAAACACTATCTAATTCATTAATAGACATAGATAAAAATATCTATTATTCATTACTTACTTGGGATGTTACATCCTTCCCCCTTTAGAAAATTGTGTCCCCACAATTTATATACTTATCGAATAAGTTGGGGGTATTTATCCCTCATTGCATTTTCAGATTCCCATGTTGCCTCTTCAATCATGTGGTTTTTTCACAAAAACTTTACCTGATTAATCACCTTATTTCATAACACTTGCTCCCTATGGTCAAGAATCTGGACCGGTTGTTCCTCATAAGATAGGTTCTATTCCAGTTGAACTACCTCTGGACTCAAAACATGAGATGGATCTGGCATATACTTTCTCAACATCGAAACGTGAAAAACATTGTGTACCTGAGATAAACTCGGAGGTAAAGCCACCCTGTATGCAACTGATCCAACTCTCTCTAGAATGTCATATGGTCCAATGAACCTTGGACTCATCTTTCCTTTCTTACCAAATCTCATCACACTTTTCCATGGTGAGACTTTGAGAAAAACAAGATCACCTACCTCAAAAGTTAGATCCTTCCTCCTGTTGTCTGCATAACTCTTCTGCATACTCTGAGCTGTTCTCATGTGTTTCTGAATCTTCTGAACTTTTTCTGCCATCTCTTCTACCAATTCTGGTCCCATCAACTTCCTTTCACCCACTTCATCCCAGAAAGCTGGAGTTCGACACCGCTTCTTATATAATGCCTGAAATGGTGCCATCTGTATACTGGAATGAAACTGTAATTATATGAAAATTCAACCAAAGAAAGATGTTGGTCCCAACTTCCCTGATAATCCATCGAACAAGATCGTAGCATATCCTCCAAGGTCTGAATTGTTCGTTCTGACTGCCCATCTGATTGAGGATGAAATGCTGTACTAAAATTTAATTCAGTACCCAACAACTTTTTAAGGCCTTTCCAAAAGTTAGAAGTGAACCTGGGATCATGATCAGATACAATGGAGAGGGGAACTCCATGTAACCTGACTATCTCCTTAAGATACAAACGGAAAAGTTGATCTAGGGAATAAGTATCTCGTATAGTAAGGAAATGAGCAGATTTAGTCAAGTGATCAACAATAACCCATATTGCATTATTACTTCGAGATGTCTTTAGTAATACCACAACAAAGTCCATGGATATATTCTCCCATTTCCACTTTGGCAATGGTAAAGGCTGAAGCATCCCCTTCAGTAACTGCAGCTCTACTTTAATCTGTTGACATGTTAAACACTTCACAGTAAAATCAGTAATATCTCTTTTCAGTCCATCCCACCAGTAATACTCCCGCAGATCTCTGTACATCTTAGTACTGCCAGGATGAACTGAAAATGGAGAACTATGAGCTTCACATAACAACTCTCTCTTCAACTTTGAATCACAAGGCACACACAATCTCTTCCCAAATCTCAAAATGCAATCATTATCAATGTTGAATTCAGGCAACTTACCCTTCTGAACCAACTCTACCTTTTTCTGCAACTCACTGTCTTACTTCTATGCTTGCTTGATTCTATATGATAGAGATGATCTCACTGATACCTGAAACAAAACAGAAGAACTTCCTGCACCAACTACTTCTATGAAAAAGTTCATCAAATCCTTAACCAAAGGATCACGTTCCAAACGCAACATTTCTAATGAAGCATTACTTTTTTTACTCAAAGCATCAGCCACTTTATTTGCTTTTCCCGGATGGTAATGAATTGTACAATCATAATCCTTGATTAATTCTAGCCATCTCCTCTGTCTCATGTTCAACTCTTTCTGAGTGAATATATACTTTAAACTTTTGTGATCAGTATATATTTCACACTTTACTCCATACAAATGATGCCTCCAATTTTTTAAAGAGAAATCAACAGCAGCTAATTCCAAATCATGTGTAGGGTAATTTATCTCATGAGTTTTCAACTGTCGTGAATCATAAGAAATTACCTGATCATTCTACATTAGGACGCAACCATGTCCTTTCAATGAAGCATCATTGTATATAAAAAACTCACCATTCCTGGAAGGTAGTGCCAAAACTGGAGGATTCACCAATCTTCTTTTCAATTCCTGAAAACAATCATCACATTCTTTTGTCCAGATAAACTTAACACCCTTCCCAGTTAGCTTAGTCATTGGACTAGATAACCGTGAAAAGTTTCGAACAAACCTTCGGTAATAGCCTGCCAAACCAAGGAAGCTACGAATCTCAGTTACATTTGTGGGTCTTGGCCAGTCATCCACAACTTTTGTTTTTGCAGGATCAACAGTTATCCCATCTTTAGAAACAATGTGACCAAGGAAAGAAATTTGTTGCAACCAAAACTCACACTTGCTGAATTTTCCATACAGTTTCTTTTCTATTAAGGTTTGCAAGATAACCCTTAAATGTCTTTCATGCTCCTCTTTACTTTTAGAAAACACCAAAATATCATCAATGAAAACCACCACAAACTTATCCAAGAACTCATGGAAAATTCTATTCATTGAGTCCATGAATACAGCAGGTGCATTGGTTAGCCCAAAAGCATTACTAAAAATTCATAATAACTATATATTGTACGGAATGCGGTCTTCGGAACATCTGCTTCCTTTACCTTCAGCTGATGGTACCCCGATCTCAAGTGAATCTTTGAAAAATACTAAGCTCCCTGGAGATAATCAAACAAATCATCGATATGAGGCAAAGGATATTTGTTCTTAATAGTGATGTTATTCAAGGCTCTATAATCAATGAAAAGTCTCATTGAACCATCTTTCTTTTTAAAAAATAAAATAGGAGCACCCATGGTGATGTGCTAGGTCGAATGAAACCTTTCTCTAATAAATCGTGCAATTCCTCCTTCAACTCTAAAAGTTCAATTTGAGCCATTCGATAAGGGGGTTTTGAAATTGGCTTAGAATAAGGAACTAAGTCGACAATAAAATCAAATTCCCGATCTGGTATTATTCCAGGCAACTCATTAGGAAAAACATCAGGATACTCATTTACCACTGGCACATCATTAATCTGAACAGTTCCCTTGTTTTCAACAATGTGTGCAAGGTAACATTCATTTCCATCTTTTACAAGTTTCTTGGCCTCTTGATAAGTTATCAACAGTAAGGGTTAATTCTTGTAAACAAACTAAAAGTCTTTCTGAAAAGAAACTTCTTTAGCTCTACAGTCAATCTTAGCATGGTAAAAAGAGATCCAATCCATACCCAGGATAACATCAAACTCTACTAGAGGTAGAACAATAAGGTTTGCAAGTAGGTTCTTTCCACAGATAAGGATAGGAAGATTCTTATAAATTATTTTTGCCTCAACAATTCCCCCAGGTGTTTTTACCAAAAGTTCAGGACTCATTTCTTGAGATGGTATTCCCAATTTACTAGAAAAGGTTTCAGAGATGAAAGAATGTGTAGACCCCGAATCAAACAACACACTGGCATAATCTGAAAAAACAAACAAAGTACTGGATACAACTTCATTTGATGGCACGACATCTGCTGAAGTAGTTGCAAAGGATTTCACCATCCCTTTCTGCTTGTTGTCTAACTTCTTCCCATCACTCAAGCTCGTTGTTGGACACTCGTTTGCATAGTGACCCATCTCATTGCACTTAAAACATTTCACTAACTGTAAATCAAATTTGGTCTTACCTTCACCTTGATCTTTTTCAGTGCAATCAAGAGCCTTATGTCCCATCTTACCACAGCGGTAGCACTTTCCAGAATTCAGAAGACATTCCCCAGCATGCCTTTTTCCACATTTATCACAAACTGGAAACATAGATTTCTTACCATCAGACTTTTTTGAAGAATTCTTCCCTTTCTCCTGCCACCTTGGTCTCTTCTTCTGCTGGTTGTTATAGAACACTTGATCATCGGAAAACTCCATTTCCACTTCTCAGCACATCGAACAAGCTTTTCATAACTTTTAAACTCACGAGAAGCTAATGACCTTCGATATTTTGTCTTTAATCCTGAGTAAAAACGATTGATTTTACTATCAAGGTCTCAGATAAAATTTGGAGCATACCTTGCCAATCGAGTGATCCTTTCTTCAAAGGTAGCCACTGAGTCTTCCTCTTACCTCAATTCCAAGAATTTTTTTTCCATCCTAAGTCGAACAGCCTTAGGAAAATACTTTTCAAGAAACATACCATTGAATTCATCCCAGTTGACAGCATCAATCCCATCAGCATCCCTGATATTTTTAAACATCGAGCACCACTGATCTACTTCACCCTCCAAACGGTAAATAGCAAGACTAAACTTTTGATTGTCTGAACACTCCATGACATCGAAAATCACTCCAGTGCTTTAATTTACACTTCATTTAGCACCGGGTCAGATGATCCTCTGAATGATGGGGGATGTTTCCTCATGAAATGTTCCACCACTGGCATGTTCCTCTACGGTTGATCTGGCTGATCTCGTGCATGCATACCACCACCATTTATCGCTTGAGTCAACTGCACCATTATTGCAACAAACTATTCAGTTCCAATTCCGACCATCTCAGGATGCTGATTCGGAAGGTTATTTCCTTCTGCATTCCTTCCTAGCACTGCTTCCCTGTTTCCTCTGCGAAAAACCATTCTGAACAAACATGTCTTAGATGAAGCAACATGGTAATCTTCAAATACTATATCACCTCAATTTTACCATAAAAAATATTTTTGGATAATCATTTAATAGAATTCTAACTCCTAAAGTTATCTAAACCGGCCTCTCATACCAACTATAAGGCCCCGGACTTAAACCTTACTTAATCCTGAGTTATTATAAGATTACACATTGAGGATCATTTCGGGTTTAGAGTTTTAGAGAATTAGATCATAAAACTTGCATTACATTCTACATAAAAACAAAGTGGTTACATAAAGATAGTATTCTTCTTTCCCATCAATGGAAACATATTTAAAATAAAACATGGATTCTTTCTTGGCACTTCCTTGACACTATCATCATATCATGTACCATTCCCTTGACCTGTGAAAAACATTTCAAAAAAACATGGGATGATCATAAAAAGCTCAGTAAGGGATATAAAAATATGGAAAGGAAACATGGATACATATATACATAATAATGAAATCATAATTTACCCATAAAACATAAGCACTTTAACATACCTCATCAAATCATGAATAAATCATAGAAATCATAAGACATACAGGTAACTTGATGCATTCATAACATTCTTACGTAGGGAGTAACCCTATTGGTTACATTTGGAATACCCATCACAGTATATTCCCTAAATATATTCGGAGAAACCTTAATGTTTCACTCCTTCACGTTACCCAATGCATTGGAGAGCTATATCGGGCTCACCCGCCCATAGTTTATCACGGAACCACCCGTCTTCATAATAATTCCCAAGAACCTCAACATAATCATATCACATAAAACATGCATAAAGGAAACATAACATTTCCACCTTTCAATCACAAGATATCAATACAACACATTGATATAAAAAAAATTTAAAACCATTTTCAATACCAAAATAAAAGAAAATTAAAACATGGTATTTATTTTTCTTTAAAAAAAAGGTATGGCTTGTACAGGAAGTCAAAACTCAAATAACGGTCACGGCGGCGGAGAAGTCGTTGTCGCTGCATACGTACGAAAAAAACATTCTCTTTGTAATTTAGTAAACACTTCGTATAAAAAATATTCCTTTTGAATAAACTTAAAAGTCAAAGCGGTTTATACACCGTATAAAAGATGGTTGGGTATAAAACAAAATATGCCTCAATGAAAGGAGATTGAGACGAAGTCCCATACCTCGGGTCCGACTTGACTCGATCATTCTTTAATGTCCTGAATAACAAACATGAGTTAATTTATACTTGCCTAAAAACCTTTTTCATGTTCATTATTCCTTTTATATCACTTATTTCCATCTCATGAACACTATTTAATTATTTAATTTAAGAACGGTCGTTTTAACGATCATTGATACTTGAGTAAAAAATAAACCCTTTAAAATTACAAGTTGTTCATGTATCAATTTTATCCAGAATTATAATCATGATGTATATATAATATATATCCAGTATATACATGCATTTATAATATTACATAATCATTTAGAGGTAATAAATTAAATTCACCGTTCATGGAGACGGTAAGCCGTACGTACGCATGAACGCTACTTTCATTTCTATTTCGTATTTTATAGAATGGAATCATAATGATATAAAGGTATATTATAATTCCAGTATAATATCATATATAATATCATAGTTTCATCCTTTATACATCCCACATTTGTTATTTAACGAATCAAATCACTTTGAGGGGGTGGTAGTCCGCACTTCCTTAAATGAAGATATCGCGTTTACCCATAATGGAAACCATAAAGGTATGCCCAAAATGAAAAATACATAAGCTTAAGGAAAAAATAAACATATTATATATCATATATAAATATAGTGTCATCTTAATGGCCACCTTTGAAGGTGTTAAAAGAATGTTGAACAATCATCGTTTTGGGAGGCATAAATTCACCATCCACGGAAACAGTGTGTCCTTTAACAATTAGATGTAGGTGGGTGTAAGTGTAGCTCGAATCCTTCTTATAACAACATCCTAGTATATTTAAGATACTGTATTTGTTACAAAATAAATGTATAAAAAGAGTTTAGGGGGTTGGAGAAGCAAAATAAAACAAAAGGACTCAAGTGAAGACATTACCTTAAAATCGGGTAACTCCCTTTGGTTTTAGCTCAAAGGCTTAATTGGGAAGACTTATGCCCAAAATGAGGCTTCAAGGAGTAATAGAGGGATGTGTAGAGACAAAATGGGTAGGGTTTGGCCGAGCCAAAGGCTTTCGGAGTGTGGGTAAGGAGGTAGAGGTGGGGGCCTTTTATAAGAGTAGAGGAGGGACACTCTTGGAAAGTAAAGAAATGTTACTTTATTTGAAAATGATTTTCGGAATAAAAAGGTCCCACATTGTTATAATTAGAGGGTAAGGTGATAATGGTTCGACATCCACCCATCCAATAGGTTTTGGACATGTTTAGATCATAGATTTCACATTATCATTTCATTTTACTTAAATCCTTTATTAAAGAGGTAATCGCTGCATCATCATGATGTCATAAATAATTTAATAAATTTAATGTCTAAAAATTATAAAAAAAATATCATGATGTAGTAAATATTTATATATTTATAATGAATATTTATAGTCCAAAATATCATTTATGTAGACAAAATTAAAAATATTTTACTTAGGTGATACATTCTTTGTCACATTTAACATTCTTTAAAAATAAAAAGATAAAAAGTCACTTTCTCACAGAAGTGATTCCATGGGGCCCCCAAGTTTGGAACATGGCATCCCATGGTCGGCCATATTACAACCAGTAGCCTTAGGACACATGTTGTGGTCGTTTTGTATTATTATGATATCATTTTATTATCCTTAACTACCTGATTACTCATTAATCAAGATAATTAAAGATAATTACCGTCGTTACTATTCATAATGTCCAATAACAAAAGAGTCTTGATTAAATAATTTGGACCTTCTGATTCCAAATATGTAATCAATTTTACCAAATTCCAAACACAAAAATTTCAATAATTTATTTAAAAATAATTTCCGTTGTCAAAACAAATAGCGGGTTTTTTTTTAAAACAATATCTATGAAAAGTTTGGCATTAGTTTATGTCAAATTCCAAAGTGAAATTAATCATAATGACCACCATTGGATTAAATGGTAAAAATATATTCTAATTTCACTTTAAAACAAATTCAAAATATAATCTAATCATATAAATAAAGTAGATTAAAAAGCAGTTTCGATGGAAAATACAGTATTTTTCACTATTTATAAAAAAATGTACATTGTCAGAAAAATACCAAAAATTCACACAAAGTAAATTTTTATGTCCCAATAATAAATAATAAGTTTATTTTTAAAATCATAGCTTATAATATTATCAAAATATAGATTTAAAAATGGCTTGCCATCAAAAGGCAGTAAAACAATCCTTTAAAAAATATTAGTGTATTCAATGCATAAGATTGGATTTATTTTCATTTTAAGCCTCTAAAACACTATCTAATTCATTAATAGAAATAGATAAAAATATGTATTATTCATTACTTACTTGGGATATAACATTTATCATCCAACCAACATTTTTAAAAAACATTTAACCCATATAAAATACAAAAATATACATATACATCCATAAAATCAATCAATTGAAGTCATTACCATACATCACAAGTCTCCTGCCTGCTATGTCAAAAAATAAATGTGATCAATATATCCCCCAACAACAACTTAATAATCCTCAATAGAATCAGAATCATAATAACCTTCATCATCGTTAGAAACATCATTACAATAACACCATATTAAACAACAACATCATCATCAACATCATCACCACCACCTTCAATTTGTTCACCAATAGGACCATCATTAGAATAAATCTGGCCATTATTTAAAGGATTTGTCGACTCAATATATGAATGAATATAATCATCCACATCTAATGCAAGTGTTTGGATAATAACTGACATAGCTACCCAGAATTCTTCAGTGATCAAATTACCACATTAATTATCCTGTTTACTTATTTCATGATCCCCTGAGATCTATTTTTTGATTAAGTTTCCTTTGTGTGAGTAATATACAGCTAAGAGGATTTATATCCTTCAGAGGTGCACGATGAGAACCAATAATTATAGAGAATTATGTTTTTAATAGGTCTAAATCATACTCTGCACTGGTTTTCATCACCTAAAACCTGTTTCAAATGATTTTTCCACACAAATTTTCCATCTTATATATCATCAATGGCCTGCAAGGATGTTTTCTGAAATTATAAAAAGTATATTTAATTATGAATATCATATAAATATTTTAAATAAAAATAAAAAACATTCAATATTTTCTTGTCTTTGTGCACATACTGTATTTCTCTCTTTATTGTTTATAATTGAGAAAAATAATTTATCTCCAGGTCGGCAACATACGATGCCCAATATATATTTATGTCAATTATAATGATTACTATACACATATCAACAATCTAAAAATTTTATAATATTGAATAATAATAAAATTTAAAAACATTTAACTAAATGGAAAATCTATATTTAATGTTACAAGAATTCATGAAAAATTTATATATAAAAGCTAATCCCAATAAATCGTAATTTTAGTTACTCATTATGAACATTCACTAATCTCAAATATAATTTCTTTGTATTTATTTCATAATATTAAATCCATATTATTCATTCTATGTTCAATTGGACATTAGGAATAGAGGCCAATTGGCCATAAGGCATAATGTCTAATTGGCCAATAAGCCTAATGGATTAATGTCCAAGTGTCTTATAGACTAATGGCCACATGGCCAATTTTCCTATAGGTGTAATTAGTTAATTAGCCATTAGGACTAATGGTATAAAATGTAACTGGAATATAAGTCAAATGACCAACTCTCTTATAGTGCTAATGGCTAATTAGCCAATATATAACTAAGGACCAATTTTAAAATAAGCCTAATAGGCCAATTTGCATATAATACTAATGGCCAATTGTTAATACATGTCTAATTTTTAAATGGCCAACTGGCCAATGAGGTCTAAGGGAAAATTTTCTTATTATACATTTGGGGAATAGGACTATAAGATAATTTTCCAATATTCCTATAGGCCAATTGGACATTTGGTCTTATACAATAATGTCTAATCGTCATATAGGCCTAATGGTCTATTGGACTAGATTTCTAATGGCATAGAGGCATAATGGAAAACTATCCAAGTGGCCAAATGGCCAATTGACCTATTAGGCATAATGGGATAACATGTAACTTTCCTATATACCAATTTTTAATTAGGCCTATGGGCCATTAGGCTTATAGTTCAATTTTCCCATCGTCATAAAAGCATATTGACCATTATTCCTATTAGAAATATTTCCATCTGACAAAATTGGTCATTCGGCCTAATGGAATATTTTCTAATTGGCCATTTTTCATATAGGCTTAACGGCCTGTTGGGATATAGGACTAATAATCAATTGGATTTTAGGCCTTATAGTCCAAATGGTCATTAGGCCTATTTTCCAATTGTCTATTAGTTATATTTTCCTATTTTCCTTTATGCTTAATGTAATAATTTCTAATAGGCCTATATGCCTAATGTCCAATTGTCTTATAGGAATAATTTCTAATTGACCTATATCCCTAACTGGCCAATTGGCCATTATTCATATAGGCTAATTTTCCATTAGTACTATAATCATAATGGGAACTTAAAAGGGGTTCTTTTATCCTTTTATTAAAGGGAATAATGACAATAAAACTCAAAATTTAGAATGAAATGATAAATATGTAAAAATATAAATAATGAAATTATTTTAATTCTGATTAATGTACTTGTCGCTGTTCATTCTAGGGAATAGTAGTTCACCCTAGTGTTTGTACATATGTCATCAAATATTTTTTTCATCATGATGTTCCATGAATCATCCTAAAATAATATCCACTTTAAGTAATAAGAATAAAATTTATATGCAAACCATTAATGATTGGGAATACTATAAACTTACTAGTCATTCAATGTGTAGTAATTTTTTGATATGTTGTTTTTGGATAGTTGGGTAATGTGGGTACACACTCTATATAAGATAGAACTCTTCTCTTCCAACCAATATATAACACATTCTTGCATGATTTCTATAACTCTCGTTGATCTATAAACCTTAAAGTGTAAGAAGATTCTCCATCATGAATGCTTAATTGACATTGGAATGAACTTTTTATTTCATATAAATAAATTTCTAATAAATATATAAATCTATGATATTTTCTTACTCATATATACTCCCATGGTCTGTCCTTGACATCTTTACGGAGATGACTTAATTAGACTTGTTCCACTAGAATGATATCGTGGTACATAGATAATTTTCCCATGAAACATCCATACTCCTTTTCATTTTTACCTATGATTTGATTTTCTTCATTTTAGTCTACCAATATCTATGTATGGAGACTCTATGATTTCATAAAAAAGTTCACCCATGTCACCTAGAAGAATATCCCACTGAATAAGAAAATAGGGATGAAAAAGAAGAATTAAGTCATGATACAACTGGACAAAATTAAGTGATATAATTTTACGTATTTATAATAAAATATCCTGCTCCAGGATGCTCAACAGACTATGAGGGATCTTTGGGCTTTCTTAGATCCTGAACCCTTGATGGAAGTGTCAGTTTCTATTTATGCTTATGGCGGCCTTCATGTACTGGAGTAGAAGGTGAAGGAACAGACCCATCAGATGTTTTATTGTTTTTAGGATTCTTTGGTGGTGTATAAATGGAAGAATATGGTTTGTATGATGGGGGTACATCATCATATTTTGATATGGTAATAGTGGGAACATATATGGAGGTAGTGTAGACATGATATGTGAAGAAGAGGCATAATGAGATGATGGAGTCATTAGTGGGATCATCCCTAGAGGCATCATATACATGGTATGTGAATAATAGGTTAGCTGAGATGATAATGTTTTAGTGGATAATAACGTAATTGGAAACTCCATAAGACGATGAAAAGTTGTTGTAGACGGGGTGTTTATTGGTGGGTCAGTGTGGGAATGGGTATGATGGGTGATCTGTCTAGGTCTATGAGCAAACACAGTTGGACCCTGGATAGAAGTATGATGAGTCAACTCTGGAGGAATTGAATTTTCCTAAAAAATCATGTATAATTTTAACAAGACATTATATGTAATGAAGAAGAAAAAAATTACAATTATTCTACTCAATAGGGGATATATAGGAAACATTTACATTCACACCGCTCGTTTAGGATCAAATAGTCTCTTTCTTCATTGTTATAATGTATTTGGCATAATATTAAAAATAATGAAATATGTATTTTTTTATACACTTTTTATAAATCATGTATACAACTTTGATGTCAAATAAGGAATAAGAAATGTCAAGTCATCTTTTAGTAATAATAATTAAAATCTAATATATTAATTCTTCAAAAACTCATTTTAAATATAGTTTTCTAAATCTAAATAAATCAAATTAAATGAAAGGACAAAAGACAACACAATATAAAACATATCATTCAAAACTGAGAATAAATTCAATTAATTACAATAATAGTATCCTAATAAACTCATGGAAAATAAAAATAAATGAAACATGAATATATATATGGTATCTTATATATATTAGTCACCACAACATTAGGTTCAAAATCAACTCAAACAATGGGAATGGTTGATACATGAAATAAAATATTTTTGTCAACACCAATGGGGGAGTGAATAGTTCTATTTTAATTGGTAGCATCATGAAAAATATTTCTTTAGATTACTTAATTAATCAAACCATAATTCCGTATAATATGATATTTTACATAAAACTCTAGTTTTTTCATTGAGCACAAACTGTATGGTAAATCTGTATACCAGAATAGACTCATGTCAGTAAATATGAATCCACAATCATCAATAAATATACCATGTAATGTCAAAAAATAAAACCTTTTACATTTATTCATAGTGACTCTACCCTAAGAGATCTAATAAAATAAAAATATTCTCTCAACTTGTCCATAATAACACACATCGACATATCGAGGCCGACTATCTAATTCAATGGAATACAAATCAATTGTAGTAGTTAACATAGCACCATCATACTATGTTCTCAATTTCACTAGTCAATTAGTTGTAAAAAATTTATACCCATTGATTATTAAATCATTTCATTAATAGACAAAAGCTCGACGAAATCTACTTATAATTTATTTATATTCCCTAAATTAAATGATAATAAAAGTCTAATGTACATGTAGATAACATATAAATTTCCCAATTACATAATTGATATAGCTATCAATCAAACAGCAGTTATACAAGATTTTGTGATGTGCAATATCATGCTCTTCTATGCTCAATGTATCAAATGAATAAGACCGAAAAAATCGACCAATTTTGGGAAGAGATGGATGTAAGGGATCAAATTCTCCTTAATTTTCATCTTTAGTTATCATTGGCCTATTATGTCTAGTTATCACATTAGAAAAATAAATCCAATAAAGTTTCAAATATTCTTAAGCCAGATAACCTATTAAAATCTGATATTTAGGATAATTTTTGTTTCAGACATATTATTTCATTGTGTACATATCTCATTCAGAAGGGTAAATCCACCAAAAAACAATGGGACACTAAAGAAGTGTTTCAGTTGGAATATGGAATATTTAATGAAACATTCATTTCAAAAAGAATAGAAGAATGATTTTCCATATCATAAAAAATTATTTGTTCATCCTACTTTATTTTTGTTATCAATTCCTAGGATATCCTTTTAGTACATAGGTCTCTAAAAAATGGGAGATGTGAATAATTGTCACCCTTACATTATTTGTTATAAAATGATTAATTTATATTGGAATAAATTCACGATGAAGGATTTGATAACCATGAGTTTTTAGGGATATTAGTTTCCAATCCATTTTTTGACTCATTTAGATATGTTTCCAGAGTATCCATCAGGAACATTTATTTTTTATAAAACAACCATGAAAGAATCATTCTCTGACAGAGTCATCCCATAGTAAGCACAAGAAACACAAAACTTTTCTCACAAATACACGTAGGATGCTGTACTGGTCAAACAACATAATCCAACATGTCTTAATGTGATCATAAGTCATCTTTTTTCTCCTCCTCCAAATTCAGAATAATTTCAAACAATATTTCACATATATATTTCTGAATGTGAATTACGTTATAAAAATGACATAAAAAATTTGTATACAATTATGGATACTCAAAATAGATAACTCTATTTTTTCCAGTTGTATGTGGCTTCAGTTTCAACATTCTTCCTCTTTTTAGATTTTTGTTGACATTTCCATATTGAAAATTTAAATATTTCATTTCATTATGCACATTACTACCAGACATATGTTGAGGGGGTCATTTTATGTCCACAGTATTATCCAACCTCTGATGACTCTTCTGATAGAAACCCAATATTTTCTTAAATTAATATCACATAACATTTTTAGTATAATTAAGGCATTATAAAAACTGACACCTAAATACCATAATAGTCTAGTGCCTTTATAATCATGGAAACATAAAAACTAATACATAAGTGAGATAAATTATCTCCACTATTTTTTTCTTGACTAGCACTCTTATTAGAAAAATAAAAAATGATATATATATTCCAAACATAGGGATGGAAACATAAAAAGTGGTGAGATCCAATGATATATAAGTGTAAAAAATGATATATGTAAGAACAATCATGAGAAAAGGTCATGTTGAAATGATCCTGAAAATAGAAGATGGTGTCTTAGTGTATGGTAGTTGACTAGATATAATTTACAAGGAAATAAATAAAAAAATACATGAAAACCTAACATTTGAATACAAAATGGAATTTTGGAAGACACCTACGTATATAATATGACTTCCATAGTTGTACAGGAATCACTTCAAAGACCATCATAGTAGTACGGATTCACTTCGTATACCATCTTGGTAGTCATTGTTCACTCCCATGTCCATCATTATAGAATTAGTTCACCTCTGATACCATATTCATAGTCATGGTTCACACCCATGGAATTAATGTTAGTCAAGGGTTATTCCCAAGACCATATTAATAAATCTCATGAGATATAAATCTTTACCCAATTCATTTGGGGAATATATATATCCCACAAATCTTTTAATGACATCATATATACGTGTGCCACACATTCATAAATAATTATATCATACCCAATAAAATGAAATGGGTATTAGAAGAATGTAATCATATCACAACATAAGTAATGATACATGTCTCATAATCATTTTACAATAGTCATAACCCATGAACAGAATATGGATTCAAAAGAATATATCCTGCAAAAGAGAAACTCATTTAAAAACCCATAAAACCTATAAAAGAGAAGTGGGTTTCATAAACATCCTAAAATCAAAAAAATTCCATTCATAGATATAATATGAATGATAAAATTTAACAACTTCCCTAGAAATACATGACTAACACCAACCGATGTTATCATAGTTGGGATTTTTTTAATCATCTCTTAAAAACATTTCTTTGGAAACACATCCTTTATGGATTGAAATATCTTTTTAAAACATAATACAATTTTGGAAACATTTTTATTTGAAATAATATTTTAAAAATTATAAATGACTCATTAAATACCATAAAACAATTTTTAAAATATACTTCAAAGAAAATGGTCACTTATGATCTTTAGAAAACATTTTTGAAAACATGTTTTTTGATTAAAAAAATATTTATGACTCGAGGGAGGGACACTTATATTTTACATAAAAACATTATATTAAGTAACCAAGAGTAGGATAATGATAATAATATAATTATATATCTTGAATATAGAGAGTATAAGGAAACTCATTGGTTTTATTAATATATGGATCACAATATTTCATTAGAGGATGTATACACATAAACAATCTTGAAAAGTGATGAGATTTATTAAATAAGATATTATCACTAGGTAACTTGGGATAATAGTCTACATATAATAAAATGGAATTAAATGAATCTTATGATATTATTAAAATAATTATGTTCATGATATAATGTGTAAAATGGACATATATACAACTCAAAAATAATTTAGGTGCATAAAAAACATTAGTCTCAAGGGAGGTAAATTTAGACAAAACTATTTTAACAATTTGTTAACTTTTGAAACATAATCCCAATGAAATAATGATAATAAAATTGATATGTTAATTACCATAAATGTATGTATAATATAGATATAATATAGTCATGGTTAGTACATAAACCATATAAAATGAATGGGTTGTGAATAAAGAATGCATCTAATGGAAATAAAATGATAGATAAAATCCAATTACCCAGTGTCTTCAATATCATTGTAATCGTTCAAAACACCTAAATAATACCTATAATTTTATAATAAATATTTCAAAGAACCATACTATTATATATAATACCATATATGGTTTTATTATTCCCTTATATTAACCTCTTGATAACCATCCTATGTTATGGTTTCACTCAAAATAATATTCGCTTTGATCTTAACATGTGTCTTAATTTTTTATTTCCTTGTTCCTTATACGTATATCATGACTAAGGAATGAAAAAAATGTTATAAATATAAATTATATTTAGTATATTTTTATTAAAATAATATATGGAATATTTATTTATCAAATGGAATACACCATTCATTGAGATGGTAAGCCATACTTATGCAAGAACATTATTTCTATATTTGTTGTCATATTGAAAGAATAAAACATAATGAAATATAGATATATTTGTATATAATATCATTAAAGTAATGTTATATTGTTATATATATCATATAAGTTCACTGTATCAATCCTAATTAAATTTCATTTATCATGTGAATGAATCACATCGCTTTTAGGTGGAGGTAGTCCATAGTTCCTCAAAATAAACTATCATATTTACACCAAATGTAAAGTAAAAATATATGTGTTGAAAAATGAATAAATTATCATAAATAAATACTAAATGTAATATATAACATATTTAAACATAGTGTACATCATAATTTCCACCATGAGAGGCAGTAAAGAAAAAATGAACAATCATCGTTTATTGAGGTGGTAGTTTTCCTTACACGTAAACAATATATTCGTTTCCCATTATATGGAGGTGTTTTTATTTGTAATTTGAAACCTTAGAATAAAATAATCCAAGTATATTTATGATTATAGTGTATTTATATAAGAATATATTAAGTATAGTGTGGGGGTGGAGAATATAAATATAATAATCAATCTTGAGAGAAGACATTTCCTCTTAATAGGGTATCTCCAATTGGTTTGTGCCAAAAGGATTCCATGGATATTTCTCATCACAAGGGGAGGAATATAAGAGGTATTTAGGGATTTTGGGAAGTGTATTGGGAAGAAATTTTCCAAACCTATTTGTTTTGAGAGGGGTTAAGAATAGAGAAATGTGGTGGCCTTTTATAAGGAAGGGAAATGACTCACTTGGTATTTTGGAAAACAGGTTTTGTGTAACCATGTTTTTACTAAAATATATTCATAAATAAAAAAAACAAATTAATAGATGTTTAATGGCCATATAATTGGGTTTGGATAAGTTTTTAAGTCATTTGGGTTCTTAAATATATGTTTTTTTCCTTAGATAAGCATAATTTGAGCTGAATTGATGTAATTAAATTAATTTATTTTCACTAACATTTTTGGTCAAAAAATATTTTGACCTAAATAGAAATTATATATTTTTATTAGTCTAAATATGGATTCCAATTTTCCCATTTAAAATCACCTATGTCTTAGATATTAATTTAAAATTAATAACTTAGTTGGGTCAACAATACAGGTTTTTAACGTAATATGATCAAAAGTTTGCTATGTTTTTATACACAATTTTAGTTTGAAATTGGTTCCAATTATCCAATTTAATTAATTGATAAAAAAATAATATAAATAAACTTTTAAACCAAATTTAAATATAATTTATCCTTATAAATTAATTATAAAAAAATATGTTTAGAATTAAAATCCGTTATTTTTCACTATTCATCCAAAATTCAAGATTCTCAGAAAAATCCCAAAACTTCACCCTATTCTAATTTTGAATTTAAAAATTAAAAAAAATTGAATTAATTTAATCAAAATAAATTTCTAAATATATATAAAAATGATTTTATTATTTTCCATGAAAGGACATCAAAAGGAGTTCATTCATGAAAACAATATTTTTAATCATAGAAGGACATTACAAAAAATCATATTTTTATTATGGACATGTTTTATTAATATAAAAAAATTTAAAAATATTTGAAAATTAGTTTTTAGAATTCATATAACTATGTATAACATTTGGTTATAATTATATATTTTAAATTATTCTTACAATAAAATGGCATTGCATAGAAACATCGATGTTGTGTGTAATGTACACCAAGTCAGTGTTCTGTGTAACATACACCAAGTTTCTGTTTCTTATAATTCACTCCAACTATAAGTCTAGTGAATGGATTGTTTTACTAAGTGCACGGTAAGATATAACTGAAAATATAATTTAATAGAAAAAACCTCCATAAAAACGCAGCGTGTTACATTCTTCCACACTTAAAATTAATATCACTCTTAGAATTCATAACTCAGGTAAAAAAATTGGATACATATACTTCATCAAAACATCAGGTTCCCACATAACATCCTTTAACTGGGGATTTCTCAACAAAACATTGACATATTGAGTGTTCTTTTTTCATAGAATATTCAATTCACAATAAATAATTTTAAAAGGTGGCTTCTCATAAGAAATATCATGCTCTAGTGGTATGATCTATGAGTTTAGTAAATGTGAATGGTCAGTTATGTAGTTTATCAGGAGAGATACGTGGAACACATCATGGACTTGGGGGAGATTTGGGGGAACATCCAAGAAATATGATACAATCTCGATATAATCATGATTTTAAAAGAGACTGATATAACTACGGATTAGTTTCAATTTCATCTTGAATCTCATTACATTTTTCTAGGATGAAATTCATGGATACACTTTTTTACCAACATGTAATTCTAGGTCACACTGGTGGTTATCTCCATAATGGTTTTTCCACCATTGAGAATCCTTGATTTGATGCTAAATTTTTTTAATCTTCTCTACCATTTCCTCATAAATCTCATCTCCCAATATCATTATTTCTCCATCATCATACCAAAACATTGGATATTTATATTTCTTCAAATAAAGGGCTTCTTAAGATTCCATCTGAATGCTTGAGTGAAATATGCTTTTTTATGAAAACTCTACTTGAGGAAGGCGGTGATCCCAAAAACAAATGAAATTTTAAAAACAGTATCTATAAATTTCCCCTATGGTTTGAATTAATCATTCATAATAAAAATATGTATAACGATGCTATATAGTGATGAAGTTAAATTCTATTTTAGGTTCTTGATGAAAGATTCCCAAGAACATTGCCATAAACCTCGCATCATGATCTTATATAGGAGAATGTGTTACTCCTTGCAACCTTACCACTCCCATAATGTAAATCATAGAAATATGATCTCAATAGAAGACTTCTCATATAGCCATGAAGTGTGCTAATTTAGTAAGGCAATTAACTACCACATATATATAATTAAAACCTTTAGAGGATTTTTGAATCCAATGATAATATCCATAGTGATGTTCTTCCATTTTAATTATGGTATGGGTAATGGATTCAACATCCCCTTTTACTTTTTTGTTTCAGCTGTGACTTGTTCGAATTCCAACCACCGAGATACAAACTCTAGGATATCTCTCTTTATTCTATACCACTAGATGTATTCTTTTTCAAGTCCCTATACATATTTTTAACTTCCATGATGAATATATTATTAAGAACTATGAGCTTCCTCTAAAAAATATTTATCAAATCACTCTATGGAAGGAACACTTACACAGTTCTGGATCCTATTTAGTTCATCCTAATCAGGGTTAAAATCTGTAATATTTCTATCATTATTTTTCATCTCCCCATATTCCTTCTACTCCTTCTTAATCATCACTTGGGTAGTGGGTTGAACATTAATTCTAGATGTATAATATTTTCCCCTTCCTTTGGAATTTTATGATCCATCCATTTAAAATCTAGAAATATTGAATCTTTTTTTAAACGTCATCAGGAAGAAGCTAGCATTATCCTTTTGACTCAAATCATCGACCACCTTGTTCCCCTTTCCATAATAGTAATGTATTGAGGATTTATAATCCTTTATCAACTCAAACAATCTTCTATTATACATATTCAACTCCTTCTATATGAATATATATTTTAGACATTTATTATTAGTTTATATATTACAATTTTATCTATAAAAATAATTCCTCCAAATCTTTAATGAGCAAATTGTTGTTGCTAACTCCAAATCAGGAGTTGGGTAACTTTTAACACAAATCATCATCTTTTTGCGAGGCATAAGAGATAACCATGTTATTATTCATAACAACACACCCCAATCCATTCTTGTATGCTTCTATAATGATTAAAAACCCTCCTCCACTATAGTAAAATGAATACACATGTTCACTGAATAACCTTCTCTTATGCTTCTTGAAAATTTCCTCACATTCGTTAATCCAGAGGAACATGAAACCATTTTGAGTTAACTTGGTTTAGGGATTAAATAGTGATGATAAATTCTAAAAAATCCATCGATAATTTCCATGTAAACCATGATGTTTATGGATCTTAATCGCTATGGTTGGTCAAGGAAAACATTCAATAGCATCCATCGTTGAATGATATACTACTTTTCCATCTCTTGAGATTATGTGGCGCAAAAATGGAACAATTTTCATCAAAAATTTATAGTTCATAAATTTTCATATATCCTCTCCTTACTAATGTTCATTATTACAATTATCATGTGATTTTCATGATATTACATAATCTTTAAGTAGATAATAATATAATCTATAGGGACTTCTAGAAACTGACCGAGGTAACATATAAAGACTCTATTAATGAAACCCATGAAGATAGAAGGAAATTTAATAAGGACAAAATTCATCAAAATACATCCATAGTGTTTATACCTTATAAGGAATTTCATCATTGGTTAATCATATTTATTTAACCTTAATTGATGATATCCAAAATGATGGTCAATATTTGAAAAGAATTAAGCTCCACACAGTTGATCAAATAAGTCATCAATATGGGTGAGTGGATAGTTATTCTTGATCATGATCCTGTTTAACTCCTAATAATTAGTTCATAAGCACATTGATCCATTTTTTCTCAAAAATAATAGGTTCTTCCCATAGGTGACACACTTGGCCAAATGAAACCCTTATCAGGGTTTTATTGGAGTTTCAACTTCAATTACTTCACCTCAATTGGATCTATAATATAATGAGTCATTGAATTTTTTTTGGAACTAGGTATGAGTTCTATTGAGAACTCAACATTGTGTTTTGGTGGAAGGCTTGGAATCTCTTCGAGAAAGAATTTCATAAATTTAAAAATAATAGGTATATCATTGATGTGGATTCCCTCAATAATTATTTGATATAAAAAACTATTTTGAATGGAAATAAAGACCAATACAATGGATGTAACCACCATAGTATGTTCAAAATTATCATCACATTTAAGGATGGTCTGAGGAGGGATTGTAATATGAAATGTTACATCTCTTCCATGACAATTGATTTGTGATTTATGCAGTGAAAGAATATGAATGCCTTAAATGACATATAATTAAACCAATGGAATAATACAAATATTTGAAGGAAACTCATTCCCACAAACATCAACTGTAGATGAATCCTATGAATTCGATGAATAATCATACCATTAGGGATTATCAATGGTAATTACACATCTAATTGATTTGGTTAAAAATTCACACCCTTGGAAAATTATTTAGATATGAATGAGTGGATAGATCAATAATGAAATATGGAATAATCTATTCACAGTAGATGGTATGTGTACCTTACCTCATGTCTTTATCACATTTGTCATCTAAAATACCGATTATATTAGATTTTACCTTTACCTCAACATAAGATTTTTTTTATTTGAATAATCATCACCCGACTTTGGGTTTATGTAGTGGTTAACATAATTTTTTTATACTAAGAATGTAACATTGAATCATGGGACATTCATTCTATGACAGTTTTTATTCCATTCACAAAATCATCCAAATTAATCCCATCATATAAGAAATAAAATTCCCAATGGACTTCACTTACATGCATAAAACTTTTATTAGACCCCTTAAGTATTTATTTGACTATGATTCATCGTACACATAGATCATAACAGTAATATCATGTTATTATCTTCATGTTTTCTAGATTTTCCATTAATCTCAGTCTTTTTTTTGTAGAACCATGAGATTGATACATGATTATAACCTCCATTAAAATATTTATTTCACAACACACAATCTATAGGTAACTTCCAAATTCTCTTAAGGAAAACACCATTATGATACATGGATTTAATCCATGGATGAGCCTGTCGACTTTACTTTTACGTTCGGTGATTACTCCTGATGCATACCTCACATGTTTTATGTAATTAGCCTCATAAGTTCCAATATATTTATCATCCATTTTCCACAAATCTATTCACTCATTATCCATATTGATATGAATAATCCATGTAAATTACTGGATGAAAATTATGTTATTAAACTCATCACATGTCACGGATTAAATCTCATCTTACTACCTCTTATTCATGATTGCAGTCGACCAACTGTCTGCTTAACCTTCAAACTGATAAACATCCTGAATGAATTTCTATTTCAATGAACATTATGGAATGGAGAATATCTATTTAGTATTACTAATACATATGTACACAATAGGTGGATTAGAGGCCCCTATTAAAGAAGGTTGACATTTCTTCATGAATGACATATCATAAGGTTATTCCCACCTTTGCTCATTTGGAATTAAATTATGATTTATAGATTGAGAAAGCTTTGTGAGTATAAGAATGGGGGTTTTTATTCCATCTCTCATATCTTTTCTCTTATATTCATTTTTTCATCACAATCACCATTAATGAGGTTTCTCCAGGATCAAATAATTGAATAAAATAAAAAATCATAGAGTCAGAAAACATTATCATAGTAAAGAACCACATAATCCTGAAAAGACACTGTTATGATGTATAAATCATTACACATTCCTCTATATATGAAACCAAATGTTTATAACATGTTATTCACAGGAAAACTCTATTTCAATCCATCATGTAGGTTCATAATGATTTTTTGAATTTCCAAATCATATCCCACAGGAGTGTCAATCCAGGTCTGGATCAAGGCATATTGTTGTGTACCAGAGTACCCCCAGTCAAGGAAAAAACAAATTTTAGGTGTTGTTACCACTAGGTAAATATGTTCCAGAGCCACATACACTTGTAGTATACATATAAGTATGTATTCATAGGAAACCACTCACTCTATCTTTTACCAAAATTACTGGACATCTTCTAATATGTTTACTTACCCTTAGACTAATCCATAGACATGTATTTTGGGTTCTTGCTAAGGATTTATCATCCCATCATCTATAGGATAAATATAAATTTTCACTTATAATTACTATAAAGACCATAAATTTTCAAAAATTACCATTAGGTACAATTTTTGGACTAATTAAACCATTAAAAAAAATAGATTCCCAAAGATCGTAATAGTCTTCTTCCTTTGAAAACATGGAAATAGAAACACTAAAACATAATTGAGATTCACTATCTCCCACTAGGTTCTTCATGACTACAACCCTTCCTAAACACATACAACATTTTACAAATCTTCATACCTAAAAGAAGGAATAAAAAAAGGGGTGAGCTGAAGTTCCTAGTAATGAAAAATAAGGGAGATATGTAAGAATAATCATGAGAATAATTGTAATAGAAGATGATCATGGAAAAAGAAGATCATACCCTTCATATCAAAGATCATATAACGGAATAATAGAATAAACAATGGCAGTTCTTAAGACATGAATCATAACCACATAATGAACATAAGCCATGAAATCATAACATAGGAGTAAAACATGGAATTTTGGTAGAAAAATAAGTATAGAATATGATTTCCATAGAAGCTAATGATTCTCTTGAAAGGATATCTTAGTAGTATGGGTTCACAACCCATACCATCTGGGTAGTCATTGTTCACTCCCATGAACATATAATTAGAACGATTTAACTCATCATAACAAATTTTCAGTAATGGTTCACTACCACAACCGTTTGAGTGGTTAGGGTTCATTGTAAGACCATCATAGTATATATCATGAGATATAAATAATTTCCTAATGAAATATAGAGAGATATATTTCCCACCCATCTCATATTGAAATCATACATAGATGTTCCACAAGATTATAAATAATAATATCATAACCTGTAACATAAAATTGGTATTACGAACATGTAATCATATCATAACCTCTACAAGTAGAAATATTTCATAATCAGGTCATCAAAAACATAACTTGTGAAAGGATACTGAAACTCTGTACTGTGATATTGATATTTACTTCCTAGAACTCCTCTTTATAGTTAAAAATATAACTCATTTATTATAGAACCATGAATTCCACCTGGTCTCTCATGTAATCCATCTTAACAATAATTTTTGACACCTAATTTTAAATAATTATTTTCAATAATGGGTAGATATCATGGAGATATATGAATTAAATTTAATGTCACAAAAGGAATTTAAAGTGTATTCCTTGGATACTTTCCTCACGCAACATTTCACCTTGGAATATAGTCTAGGGTACACCAAACATATAGATTAATTTATTTTCTATGACCATAACACTCCCAAAATGTGAGAGATATATATTGGTATAACCTCCAAATTTCCTATTAGAAATAGACTGGAAACCCAAAATCTAAACCATGTTCTCATAGAGATTGACTTCGTTTCCCCCAGAAAATTTAATTTTTACCTATTTCGTCTCACCACCTGAAGGATACACTAATAATGCTGAAAAATATGAAGACCATATAATTGTCTTGGTGTTGGTTTGGTAGGTATAGATTATAGACCATGATATTAATGGGGGCTTGTATTTAGTAATACACTATATAAATTTGTATTATTCCATCATGAAGGAAGATTCTCCACCCCTTCATCATTTACATCAAAGTACTAATGGAACAATTTATTTCTCAATGAACACATATTCTTTTCCATTGACCATAAATCATTCATGCTGACAAACTAGACAAGGTATCCATAGTTCTAGAAGACCCTTATATAGAAAATGAAGATTACAATAAGATACAATGAAATGTAGTCTCACTCAGTCATATTCTATGACATGGAGTAAATCAATCAGGTCTACACTACCCCAAAGCATGGTGATATGACATCCACCACTTTACGAATAGATCCTATAATAGATTACCTCAAAAATTAGACCCTCCTATCAGATTGATCTGAAGGAGAATAAATAAGATGATGAGAAGTGAATGTCACCATTCTGGAAGGGTTAAACGAGTAGAAAAATCTCTATATTTGAGACTATTATGGATTCCAAGATAGATGTATTATAAAACAATTGATTTACACTATCATTGAATATGAATATTTATGTTGTTTGGGTTCTCACTAGTTTAGATCGAAACACTCCAATAAAATTAATATTCTTAGTTACTAAATCAATAAAATGCATTTCGACAATGGGTAAATCGGTAGTAAGTGTCAGGAATATCATACTCCTGAAAAAATAATCCATCATCCCCCAGAGTTTCTATATATAACTAAGTATTTGTGTCCATATTACATATGGGTAATGAATATTTTGGGACTATAACCCCTAGCTAAATATATGTGTTTGAAACGCATCCTAAATTTAATGGAATTGTTTTACAAATGGAAAGTAGAAATAATCCTCAAGTAAGTAGAAATGAGATATATCATCGACTGTTTGGTGTCCCTCACAAGTTTTTGATGGAAAAAGACCCAAAATTCTATTCTTTTGATATGAGGACACTATGTTAAGAATATAACATCATACCAAATTCTATTCTTTTGATACTATATCATCTATAGAGAATTTTAATTCATTCTTTTAACATAGATTTTACTACATAAGAAACCTCTAAATATGGGATCCAATTTGGAAGGTCTTAACTTAATACCTAAGGTCTATTCAAATATACCATAATCATTGGACATTATGGAAGGAGAATGCATTTTCCCTGATCTAATTCAGGGTTTCTTAAAAATTACATCACATAAATTCCCTTATGAAATCAATGTACTACAAGAGTGATTTCAATATTCATATTATTTTACATCCTTATAGAATGACGTCAATGTAACACCCAAAGATATTATGGTATTCCTATTTTAAATTTTACATGTTGGATAACTTATGAACCAAGAAAAAAATATTTTTGATTTACTATTAATTATTACAATGACCATTGGAATTGTAAAATGACCATTATGAATAGTAATTCATTCAATAGAAGAGTATCCTCACCTATGAATGTATACATAATGTTTAGGTATCTTATTAATGGAAGTATAATATATTTTTATCATAGTATCATTAAATAAATGTCTCAAAAATGATAATTTAAGAATTAATATTTGTGTTAAATATAAATGTTTTTTTAAAATTATTTAAAAAATTTAATTATTTAAAATAATATTTATTGTCACAAAATATATTAATAATTGAATATTTTTATGTCTTAGGATAATAATATTATTTTATGAGGCCTTAATTAATTTTTCAAGGTTTTGTAAAATATTTTATTATTTTAAAATTGGTATTTTCATAATAAATGATTATTTTACGAAATTAGTTTCATAAAATGATGTAAATTTATGTTCTTAATGACGTAAATTTTTTTGGGTGATGTTATTTCTATTTTCTATAAATGTAAATTTTTTTGTGAATAATAAAAATATTGTAACTTATGTTATTTAACATTACATCCAAATACATGAAATTTTGAGTTATTATTTAGTCATGGATTATATAAGTGGCCAATATGTTGAACTAAAATGATATTTTTACTTTATTTTGTCAAAATAATCAAAACTATTGATGTTATTGAGGTAAAAAAACTAATTAGTAAAATAATAAAAACTGCCCCTATCCTCCTACTATGAATACCACCTCTCACTCCATATTCTACTCACACATTATAAGACTTAAAAAATGTTAATATATTTACCTTTTCCTCTCTCAATCCTCTTCCCCACGTTTAGGTCTAGTTGTTCTCACCAATTTCCCATTTACAATTCCCTTAAGGAAGTTCCGAAGGAGATGAAAATAAAGAGGTAAAAACATCCCTCCCTTTGTGTCTCTCACATTCAGTTTCATTTCATTTATTATCATTTTCTCACCTCCAATATTAAAAGTAACATGAAAAATACACTATAATATATATGAATATGGATATTTAATTATGTTCAATTTATATCCACCATCAATTCTCTTCTCTTAGACATTTTAAAAAAAATGAAAACATCATGTATGAGGTCTCGATTAACCACATTCTTGGATAGAATTTTTTTTTATAAAACCACATTAAAGTATAATCATAAAAAATTACAATGGTTAAAAAATATTTTGAAATGTATAATAAAAAATATTTAGTGTTTCAAAACCATTATATTAACATAATATTAATTATTAAAAAAACAAGTTCGTGATGATTAAAAAATGATGAACTAATCTAAATGGTTTTCATTAACATTTTATCTAATCAATAAACTTAATAGATGAATAAAATTATAAATAAGATCATTGAGTCTTACATAAGTTAATTGATAACATATAATTTGAATTATGGAAAAATATTCCCATTTTACAGAAGCAGTCATACATATATGAAGGTGAAGAAATAATGAAAAGAAAGGAAATGAAGACTCCAAAATGATAAAATTGGATCTTATAACTCATAAAAAAGTCCACAAATGTACGTAATAAAATTATAATTAATCAAATACATGTTGGATATTTTCTAAATTAAATTATTAATGAATCATATTTTATTAACCAGGATATTATGTAAATTTGAAGAACACTTTTAGACATAATTTACGAGTCTCTCTTCAAACCACAATTTTTTCATATAGTGGAAGTGCCATTCTTCTTAACCCAATGTAATTCTAAATTATTTTTATTTAATCTTCTTAAATTATATTTTTCTTTTTAAAAATTATAATCCAAGATAAATTATTCATTATTTTATGGGGAAATACATGTTTTATAATGTTATCTTTTAAATTATTCCTAATAAGAAAACCCAATTAAAGGAACAACCCAATTACTTACCCATTTTCAAGTACGCTCTGTAATCTGTCTTAAGAAACCATATCATTTATGAAATCAGTAATTTCATCACAAAAAAATATATTAGCTCATTTATGATTTTATAAAAATAAATATTCAATTTCCTCTTTAATGGATTTCTTATATTTTTCCTTACACCACCCCAAAGGGGTTCATTACTAATGTTTCTTAAACACACTTTTCACATGTTTTCACATCATTTAGACATCATTTATCAAAATATCTACCAAATTTATCTGAGAATATTATTTTTAAATTCCTAAAATATATTCTCATTGTCCTTAGTTTTTATTTCATGGGATATATATTTTTACAATCTGGTTTTAGGTAAAAAATATAATGAATATCCAAAATAACTCTTCTTTCTAAAGTATAATGGAATTTTTTCAAGAAATGATCAATGATTTTATTTGGGTTTTTTAACCAATTTTAACACCATCTGATGAATCCTTTGATTAATTGATACTGATATTTATATTACCATGTACAATATTTTATTGAATGGATTTTTATTATTTTGACTAAGGATATTCTATATTTATATAATTCTCTATATTATTCTGGTCAGTTGTTGATTATGTTTTCAGATTGGGGAAATTATTTAAATTTCATATTCTAGTTTCAATAGGAATTGATATATTTAGTATTCTATATATAAGGCCCCTGCCTTAAGCCTTACTTAATCTTGAGTTATTACAAGCTTACACATTGAGGATCTTTTCAGGTTTAGAGTTTTAGAGAATTAGATCATGAAACTTGCATTAGATTCCACATTTAAACAAAGTGGTTACATAAAAGACAGTATTCATTCTTCCCATCACGGAAACATATTTAAAATATAACACGAATTCTTTCTTGACACATCCTTGACACTATCATCACATCATGTACCTTTCCCTTGACCTGTGAAAAACATTTCAAAAACATGGGATGAGCATAAAAAAGCTCAGTAAGGGTTACAAAAAATATGGAAAGGAAACATGAGTTCATATATACATGAGAATGAAATCATACTTTACCCATAAAACATAGACACTTTAACATACCTCATCAAACCATGAATAAATCATAGAAAACATAAGACATAAAGGTAACTTGAGGCATTCATAACATTATTACGTAGGGAGTAACCCTCTTGGTTACGTTTGGAATACCCATCATAGTATATTCCCTAAATCTCTTCGGAGAAACCTTAACGTTTCACTCCTTCGCGTTACCCAACGCATTGGAGAGCTATATCGGGCTCACCCGCCCTTAGTTTATCACAGAACCACCCGTTTTCATAACAATTCCCAAGAACCATAACATAATCGTATCACATAAACATGAATAAAGGAAACATAACATTTCCACATTTCAATCACAATATAACATTTTATGATATTGAAATAATGAATCCATTCAAAAAGAAACCATTTCCAAAACCATTTAAAACATTTAATAAAGAGGTTTTTGAATCAAAGTGTCCCATACCACCTTGAAGCTTTTAACATTTTAAACCATTAATATCCATATAAATAAATCCTTAAAACCATTTTGAAAACATCTATATTAATAAGAACAAGTAATTAAAACATTTAAAACGAAAGTATATTACAAAAATAGTAGAATAATGGGCAGTAAATACACCACTCAATGGAATTTGTGGCGAATGTAGCATAAATCTCACGGGAATAAAAGTGAGGTGAAAAAACCCTTACGAAAACTCGGCAGCCTAACGGCACCACATAAAACTTCCAAATATTGATTGATGAGATCAAATAGAGTATCCCCTCATATTACAATAGAATTTACAGCAAGTGTAATATAAAATAAAATCCCCCAACATTGCAAGGAGGAGTTTAAAAGAAGTGACATGAAGGAGAGTACTTAAAAAGAAAGAGAGAGGTTAGATCTCTTACGAAAGTTCGGCAGCCTAACGGCGCCACTCAAAACTTCCAAAATGGATTGATGAGAGAGAATTGGGTCTCTCATCACATGAACATAAAAATTACAGTAAATGTAATATAAAAGAACATCCCAATCATAAGAAATATGAGCTTGAAATAAATGACATAAAAGAGTGTACTTAAAAAGAAAGAGAGTTGTAGGATCCCTTACCTCGGGTCCGACTTGACTCGATCATTCTTTAATCCCCTGAATAATAAACTTTAGTTAATTTCTAATTCGTTAAGAACCTTTTTCAAGTTCATTATTACTTTTATTCCACTTATTACCATGTCATAAACATTATGTAATCATTTAAGTTAATAATGTTCATTTTGTCGGTATTTGGTTCTTAAGTCGAAAGTGGACTTCTTACAATTACATGTTGTTCGTGTGGCCAAATGTTTATTATAAACAGAATTGTATTCATGATGTAGATATCATATATGTCATATATATCCAGTACATGCATGCATTTATAACATTACATAATCATTTAGAGGTAAGAAATGAAATGCACCGTTCATGGAGACGGTAAGCCGTACGTACGCATGAACACTACTTCCATTTCTATTTCGTTGTTTATAGAATGGAATCATAATGATATAAAGGTATATTATAATTCCAGTATAATATCATATATAATATCATAGTTCCATCCTTTATACGTCTCACATATGGTATTTAACGAATCAAATCACCTTGAGGGGGCGGTAGTCCGCACTTCCTTAAATGAAGATATCGCGTATACCCATAATGGAAGCCATAAAGGTAAGACACAAATGAAAAATACAGAAGAATAAGTAAAATATTAACATATTATATATCATATATAAAAATATTGACATCATAATGGCCACCTTTGAAGGTGTTAAATGAGTATTGAACAATCATCATTTCGGGAGGCAGAATTTTGCCATCCACGGAAACCGTATGTTCATTAACCATTTGATGTAGTTGTGTGAGAGTGTAGCTCGAATAAATCTTATAACAACATCCTAGTATATTTAAGATACTTGTGTTGTTACAAAATAATTAAATAAAAAGAGTTTAGGGGGTTGGAGAAGCAAAATAAAACAAATGAACATGAGAGAATAAATTACCTTTAAAAGTGTAACTCCTTTTGATTTGAGACTAAAGGCTTCCATTGAAAGGATTCTTCCCAAAGGGAATCCTCTAGGATGAGGAGAGGGATGTGGAGAGAGTAAATGGGCAGGGGTTGGCCGAGCCAAAGGCTTGAGGAGTATGTTAAATGAGGTAGAGGTGGGGGATTTTTATAAGAGGAGAGGAGGGGCACTTTTGGAAAGTAAAGCAATATTACTTTATTAGAAAATGTGTTTCGGTTTCAAAAGGTCCCACATTGATATAATTCGTGGATAAGGTGATAAGGCCTCGAAATACACTCATCCAATAAGTTTTGGACATGTTTAGTTCATATATTTTACATTATCTTTCCATTTTATTTAAATCGTCAAATAATGATGTCATCGATGCATCATTATTATGTCATAAATACTTTAATTTATTTAATGACTAAAAATTATAAAAAAAAATACAATGATGTAGGAAATCTTTTCCGCTTTCCAATGAATATTTTTAATCAAAAATATGACTTGTATAACCACACTTAAAAATTGTTTTAGTAAAACATATCATGTTTGTGTCAATTTTACTTTTACATTAAATAAAATGTTATTTATGTCATTTCCCAACCAAAGTGGATCCATGGGGTCCCCAAGTTGACCCATGGCTTGTCTTGGTCGGCCATGATACAACCAATAGGTGTAGGACAAGTTTCATGGTGTTTTCACATTCTTATAATATCATTTTTACCTTAAACTACACTAATTACCTCTAATCGCGATAAAAAACTTAATAAGTTACTATTCACCAAAAAATTATTTTAATCTCATTGAACCACATTTTACTTCTTAATGACAACCATGTATGTCAGATTTTTGAAAATCAAAAAACAATGATGGCAAAATTTCATTTAAACGGAAAATCAGTTTTTATAAGTACCACTTAGTGGTTTCACTATTCATCAAAAATTGAAGTTTTTCAGAAAAATCCCAAAAATTCACCCTAAGCTATATTTGATATTCTGAATAAAAAAATGAAGTCCGTTTTACAAAATTCAAAAAATATAAGTCACATTAATTAATTTAATAATTAATTCCCACTGTCATGACAAATAGCGTGTTTTATGAAACAATAAGTATCAAAAGATTGACACTAGTTTAAGTCTGATTTCAAAGTGAAATTGATTCCAACGACCACTATTGGATTTAATGGTAAAAATATTTTCTAATTTCACTTTAAAACCAATTCAAAATATAATCTAATCATATAAATAAATTAGATTAAAAAGTGGTTTTGAATTAAAATACAACATTTTACACTATTCATTAAAAAAATGAACTTTATCAGAAGGATACCAAAAATTTACACAAAGTAAATTTTGATGTCCCGATTCTTAATAAGAGTTTTATTTGGTCCAAAAGAATGTTTAATAGTGAACAAAACTATATTTAATGATGGTACTCAATCAAAAGGTGATAAGTGAACCTTTAGTGAAAACTAGGGCATATACGCCTAAAATTGAATTCTTTCCGTATTTTAAGCCTTTATCTTTTATTGTATAAATGTAAAAATTTTTAAGAACATATATAATCATATTTTATTTATTTCTATCCATTCCCGCCATTACAACGGCTACATGTTAACTACCATTTAAAATAATATTATTTTATTATTAGAGTGCAACGTAAGATTCCCAAGAAACTCGTTGTTGCGTGTTGGGTACGCCATCAAGCATAGCGTCCCCTTTAAAGTCATATTAATATTTTATTCACAAATATGGATAAATATGAAAATTTCATATTCTTTATTTACCTGGGGTGTTACACTCTACCCCATTCAAAAGAGAAAATAATTGGACTTAGTATGTGTTGGGAAGGTCTCACCATATCCCCTTGAATCATGAGTAGGTCTATTAAGCCAAACTTGACTAGGATTTTGAAAAGGCCTTACTAGTTTATGTATACTTCTTAGAAGATGCCTTGATGTCATGTTTGTGATGTCCATCATTACCATTCCCTCATTATGAGAATATTTATTTCTAATCACGTGATTGTTAAACTTGTAGAATATTCATTCTTAAGTATCATTCAATTGTTATTATTTATGAGGAATTATTTCTTCATATTTTATTCCTACAATATTATGATCATTTTTTTTAATTGAATTATTTTTTAGTTGTTCACTATCATAAATTGTTTATGTTTATTTGTGATATCTTCCACTATATTTCTTACCCTTATTGAGCTTATGATCTCACTAATTTTTTATGTTTTATTTTTCCATGGGATGATAAGATGAATATTATAATTGAAGTGATAGGGTAAACTATGAGGATATATATGTTTACAAAGGCATTTCTAGGTTGAATTTTTTGTTTAGCATTTTTAGTGTAGAATTTATGATTTTATCTATTTTCCAATTCAACTAAACTATTCTGTTTTTAGGATGCAATTATTTTTTCATAGTACCATTGAAATAATTCTAGGCACTGCATCTAGGATAATGGGATTGTGTTCATCACAGTTGGGAACATATAATGTTTAGTAGGATATTTGGAAACTATATTTACGAAACATTGATTTGGGAAATATAAACTTATAACTGAATTTGAAAATATTACCTAGGTAACAAATCCTTTGATGTAGATATTTGTGATCCTTATATATTTTTTTTATGATAATTATTTCACACGATTAAATTATACATTATGTTTCAAAATGGTAATAACTAATATAGTGTATTCCATTATTTCTAAATGGATCCTAGTGGAAGGACAAGAGATCGTATCATTTCAATTAATCTATGTAGATACTTCCCTCCTTTGAAAGATAATGATGATGGAATTAAAAATTCACTTGGAGAAGAAAAAATTATAATTGTTCTAGGACAAGTGACTCAAGTTAGAAGTAATAACCCTACCCTATTAAGCATAATGATCCAAAATGTGGTGAAAAATTCATATATTGCTTCATAGGAAAATAAATTCCAAAAATAAATAGGACAACAATACAATTTTTATATGAGTAGAGGACAAGTTCCATAGAGAATATATTTTTCACATTTTGAAGTAGTTAATGGGAGAATTTTATCATAGAATTTTATCACCTCTTAAGAGATATAGATCAATCGTGGTCATTGGATCGAAAGAAAATGGAGGTGGACGAAGTTGAAATTATGGAATGGATGGAGTTGAATGAAATTTTCATAGATAAATATTTCACTTATGAATATAGAACATATATGTAAAGACAATTCTCTAGTCTGAGACAGAAAGAGGATGAAAATGTTTCTATGTATGAATCCAATGTTTTATGTTTAGAAAGCTATTTTTTAGACTATATAAATAATCCATGGGGTTTTATTGGCCATTTTATTGATGGTTCTAAGACAATTTTATAAAGGGATCTAGTTTCACCAACACTCTCATCATACGAAGATATAGTATAATGTGCCATAATGAATAATAAAGAGATTTCCAATACATAAGACTATAAAGGGATAAAAAATAATAAGATGGATGATGATTAATCAAGGAATGGGACAATCGAAAATGGGGATAAGTAAAGAATAGAATTTACAACGTAAAAAAATTGTGAAAACTAACATCATGGAATTTTCCTACTGGGAATGAGAGATTTATAAATGTGTAAAGAGACAGGACATTTGAATCACCATTGAAAGAGAAGGAAAGAATATCCCAATATTGAATGCTTCAACTATTTAGAGATGATGAATTATGTAAATGAAGTTCCTATGTGTTCAGTTAATATTACTTAGAAGACAAAAAGGGATCGAGGACCATATTATTCTATTATTATAGTAAAATTGGTTTAATTAAATTATTTGTGTTGTTGGATTCAAGGATTACATTGTAAATGTTTTTTTTATAAATTATAGTTATAATAATTATAATAAATATAACGATTGTACATCAATACTTCATCTTTATGTAATTAAAATCATGTGATGGATATGACCAATAATCAAGAGAATTGATGCAATTAGAAGTTAATATTTTTGAAAACCCATGAATTGGGAAAGATAACCCTAAATATATACCTGATAGTGAGATAATAATAAATTTATGTTTAAGGGATAATATTGGTGACCATGAAGGTGGTTATTAATTTTATGAATTACTTTAAGATTGAATTATTAAATGTTTGGAATTGAATTATATATTGAAAAACTAGAGATTTTTATTGATGGAAGAATTAAGGTTTCATAAGGGATTAATTGATTTTAAGGTACTAATATATTTTTTATGTGAAAATAATAGCCACATTATTTGGAGAAATATTATGTTATGTAGATTTTGGTAATATAGTGACCTTCCTTTTGAATTTTTTGACTTGGAATATGGGAAAATGTATTTTTAAATAGTCTTTTGGTAAATATATATATAATC
This sequence comes from Viscum album, assembly GCA_963277665.1. Lineage (NCBI taxonomy): Eukaryota > Viridiplantae > Streptophyta > Magnoliopsida > Santalales > Viscaceae > Viscum > Viscum album. Next base: position 644,309,479 of record OY728160.1, read on the forward strand.
TATTAAATTTATCTTTTTATTATGTATGATTTATCATATTGGATAACATGTTCTAAATTATTTTCGTTTGGGAAATATTTGAAGGCCAAAGGAATGACTTATTGTTTCTTTTGTAAAATTTATTCAATAATAAAAAATCATCCTGAATATCCATATTTTGGTTTATGAGACAATCAAGATAAGGATCAAAGAATAAAAAAATAATGGGATTATTATTATTAAATTAAAATAAATCAATTGTTTTTATATTATCAAGTTTATGTATTTATAGTAATAGAATCCCCCTAACTCTAGGAAAATAATTTTGGAGTAAATTAATTGTCTTTTTAATTTCATTTATATGAAATCAACCGTTTTTTTGGTTTTATGAAGGAAGACATTTAAATACCAGGTTCTCTATCACTATCTATCAGAACTTCATTTTCATATTTCTTTTCCATTCCCATGATTTAAATTCCAACTAATGTAAACCAATAGTGAATCTTAATTTTTTGGTGACCTTCACAATTCGATTTCCCTCTTATTAAGAGGATCTTATAAACACCGTATTTAAAATCTGGGTATCCCAGAATAGAATTTTTATGTGTCGAACATTGATTTCGAAAGTACAATTTCATTTTTTCAGGATGAAATTTATTGAAGAATGGGATATTGTAATAGCCTAAGATCTTATGGTGTGTCTCTTTTAATTTTATCATCTTCGATAGCTAATTCACTATGCCTAAATAAACCATGATATACTATTAAAAATTAATATGACCATTACAATAGTAATGTGACCATTAGAAATAATATGTCTCCTAATAGAATAGTAAACTCAATTGTGTAAATATAAATGAAATGTAGATATCTTACGAATGATATTATAATATAATTAACACATGGTATAAGAAAACAAATATTTAAGATATTATAAATTGAGTTTTTTATTTTTGTGAAACAAATATGTTTATTTACAGTTTTATAATTAATATAAATATTTAAAAGAAAATATTTTTTTATGAAATATATTTATAAATTATTTTTTTGGGTGTCTCATAATTATAAAATATTTTTTGAGACCTTAAATAATTTTTTAGAAGTGTTATAAAATCAATAAAAATTTTAAAATTTGTATTTTTGCAAATAAATGATGATTAAAAAATTTTAAATTTCTAATATCTAGAAAAATATTTTCATAAAATGGTGTAATTTTTATAATTCTACATATTGAAAATTGGTTAAGTTGAATATTTGGTATTTTTTAATGTATAATTGTTTGTTATTTGTGAAATACTATAATTTCTTGTATTTAACATTTTAGAAAAATGTATGAATTTTTGAGACATGGTTCAGTCAGGTATGATATAAGTGGCCACCATATCAATCTAAAATGATCTAGATACTTTATTTAGTCACAATAATCAACACTACTTATTGTCTTGATCCAATATAATAAACTAATGTATTAAAAACTCAAAAACAGCCCTCTCCTCCCACTATAAATATCACCTCTCACTAGATCTACTCCTAACATAATATAAGACTTAGAAATTGATAAGATTATACCTAATTAATACCATAAATATATTCCCCACGTTTTTCCCATGTTGCTCACACCAAATCACCATTTTCATGTCCCTTAAGGAGGTTCTCAAGGAGACTACACTCAAGAGGTCAAACCATCACACTCACCCTCTATCAATTTCATTTATTTCATTATCCTTACCTCACCTCAAAAATAAAAAGTGAAATGAAATCTCAAGTAACATATATATACTATAATTTTATTATGTTACTGTAATATCTATAATCTATTCGCTTCTCTTTCCATTTGGTTTTAAAAATGAAAACATTATCTGGGAGGTTTCAATTCCCAAACTTCATGGACAATGTTTTTTTTAATTTCCTAATACCACCCGCAAGGACGACCATAAAAATATTATAATGGTTAAAACAAATTTTACAATATATATTAGAAATATTTTACTATTCAATGACCAGTATATATAGATAATATTAATTAATAAAACAAAATGAGTTCGTGATGATAAAAAATGACGAAATAATTTAAAGGGTTATCATTAACATTCTATCTAATGAATCATCCCCATGACTAATAAGATGATACAAACAAGAATATAATATTATTTTATTTCTTTAATAACATATAATTTCAGTTCTAGATAATTCTTCTTATATTACATGAACTTTCATACTAATATGCATGTGAAAAAATAGTGGAAACCAAGGAAATGGACACTCATGTATGATGAAATATAATATTATAACTCATCAAGAAGTCCATAAATAAACTTAATAAAATAAATTCTTAAGTTGTTCTAAATAATTTTATATGGAATATAATTTCATTAAACATTATATTATGTTGAAGTGAATAACACTTTCATACATAAGGAGAGGGATTCTCTTAGAACCCCTATTTTCTTTGGAGTTACAGTTTCTCTCCCTTTACTACAATGTAATTATTAAATATTTTTATTTACTCCTCCTGAATTTTTATTATCTATTCCAAAAATATGTATCTATATCAATTAATCATTATTTTATGGTTAAATACACATTCTATAATGATCCCATCTCAATTCCTCCCAATAATCATCCACAGTTAAAGGGAACATCATAATTTCATACCCATTTTCAGGTATACTTCATAATCTATTTTATGTAACCGTTATTTTTATGAAATCACTCATTTCATCATGAATAAATAAATTTTTTCTATTTTGGATTTATGAAAACAATTATTCAATTTCTTCTTTAAATACCCATTTTTATTTTCTCTTAAACGACACAAATGTGGCTCATTTCCAACAATTCTAAAACTCTATTTTTACATGTTTTAACATTAGTCAGAAATCATTTATCATGTTATTTAATAAATTTCAGTGTGAATATTATTTAAATATTTGTAAAATATAATTTAAATTTACTTCCCCTTTCTTTATTGTGATATAGAAGTTTACAATCTGGTTTAATTAAAAATGAAATTGATTTTCCAAAATTAGTCTTGTTTACAACGTAAAAAATGGTATTCTACTAAATAATTCCTCAATGATTTTATTATATTAATTTAATATATTTAAATATCTTCTATTGTATCTTTTTATTATGTGATATTTACCTTACATGACACCATATTATATATTTTAATGAATTATTTATGATAATTTTTATTTGGGATGTACTATATTGATACCATTCTCTATATTACTCTGGATAATTTATGATTGTGTTTACTAATTAGGGATATTATTTTCATTTCATATTATTGTTTTGATATGAATGAATATTTTTATTATGATTCAACCCTTTTTTAAGTGGAATGAATTAGAATTAGTAGGTTTTGGGAGGGGCCCACTATGGCCCCTTGATGCATTAGTAGGTCTCCTAAGACCAACTAAAATATTTTTTGGCCGAGGGCATACCAGTTTATGAATACTTCTTTATTGAGGCCTTTATGGTATATTTATGATGTATAAAATTATGATTTATATCATTATTATTATATTTATTGATATTCCATGTGATTGTTTGACTATTATAATGTTAATAGTTAAGTATCATTCTCATGTGGTTATTTATATGGAATTATATGATCTAATTTTTATTCCTAGAATATTATGATAAATATTTTGTTTAATGGAATTCTATTTTGTGTTTTCACCATTCTATGTATTTTAATTTTATTTATTATAGATTCCATTGTATTTCTTACCCTTATTGAGCATCTAAGCTCACCCCATTCATATTTTTTGTTTTCCCAAAGATTCCAAGCTATATATTATGAATGATATGTAGAGATAATCTTGGAGAATAATGATTTTCAATGAAGTTTTATGTTTTATTTCTTTTCATATTGTAATTTAATAACTATGTTAGTATATCATATTAAAGAGATGCTAGACTAATCTGTAAATTGATATGTGATCGCTTTTTCATGGCACAAATGTAACAAGTTAACACGAAAAATCCAGGGTACTATGATTAGGGTATTTTTAGTCAAAGTGAACAAGATAAATCTATACTGAATGATGTTAATCTATGTGTAAGATGTTATTACCACGCAATGTTAAACTAAATAAAATATATCTTTATTATATGATGTAAAACATTATGAAATATGTCCTAACAGATGAAGTTAAACTGTACAGAGAATACTATCATCACATAATGTAAAAATCCATGGAATAAGGTCTTGTATAAATAATTTTAAAGAAATATAACATGGGGTAACTTTGTGGGATTGTCCTACTCTTATTATGAATAAACCAATTCAATGTAAACTAGTTTTAGTAATAGGGGCCAATCATATAATAAAAAGATTCCTCAAATGAACATACATAGTGGAAAAGTGGTGTCACATTGTTTTATACACAAAAACCAAATTTATGATAGGTTTCATTCTTTCCTAATTAAGGATTTAGCTTCATGAATGATTGACTACCCATGAGATAGATTTTTTTGGAGGAAAAAAATCAACTAACCCCTTCCCGATGTGTGAGTTAGATTAGTATAAGTAGAGTTCTTCAAAAACTATAGGTGGATTTAATATTGTTATGAAGGGATATGTGATGATTAATGAATCTCAAATCTTGGGTCTAGTCGCAATATAAATTGAAAAATGTTCCATTTTTATGAATGAGAAATACCTATGTGACAAATTATCTATATGTGAACTATGTATGGTGATTCTTTTTCCCACATGATATATAGTGACGTCAAGACCTAAAATATTAGCCCTATATATACTATAATTAAATTACCCTCCCTATATATGTGTCAAATATTTGTACTGATCTTTCAAAATAGGTACATATTGCTTGATTCATGCATTGATGAGAAACATAGAGAGTATTGGATCCTATATTATAGCCCATCATATACATCCAAAAATATCACTCTCCCCACAAAATAGGTTTTAAAGTGTGTGGACTTTTACATCTAAGAACTATCGGTGAATTGATAACTTTTATCACATGAGATGTTGTGATGCCCAGATAAAAAATCAAAGGTCCAATCATAATATAAATAAAACAATTTCCACTACCCACATATAGGATAGACCCAAATAATGAATATTCCTTGTAAGAACTATAGGGGGATTGATTACTATTTATATAGGATATGTATATATTGAAATATATAAAATTATGGGTGGAGTAAATATATAAATATAGAGAGGGAGATAGAGAGAGAGTTGCACCCCCACTATATATATTGGCTGACTTGGTCATAGAGAATCCATAAGAACTATGTGTGGATTGATTCTTATGACCATAAGATACCTAGAGATTCCCAGCTTGCCAGGATATATGTAAAGGAAGTGGTAAGATTTCATGGAGTACCACTTTCTATTATATCTGATCGGGATCCGAGATTTACCTCAAAGTTCTGGCGAAGTCTTCAACATACTCTGGATACAGAGTTGAGTTTCACCACTGATTATCATCCTCAGACAGACGGTCAGCCTGATAGAACAATTCAAACCCTAGAAGATATGTTGAGAGATTTCTCTATGGATTTCAAAGGAGGTTGGGATCAACACCTACCTTTGGTGGAATTTTATTATAATAATAGCTTTCACTCCAGTATTCAGATGGCTCCTTATGAAGCTCTCTATGGAAAGAAATGCAGGACTCCAACTTGCTGGGATGAAGTTGGGGAAAGAAAGCTATTAGGACCTGATCTCGTTGATGAAATGGCAGAAAAGGTCAGATCTATTCAACAACACATAAGAGCAGCTCAGAGTCGACAGAAAAGTTATGCCGACAACCGAAAAAAAGACCTAGAGTTTGAAGTGGGTGATAAAGTGTTCTTACGAATATCTCCCTGGAAGAGGGTTATGATATTTGGAATGAAGGGAAAGTTGAGCCCTAGATATATCGTTCCTTTCGAAATACTGGATCGTGTTGTAAAGGTAGCTTACCAATTGTTGCTTCCACCGAATCTCTCTAAAGTTCACGATGTGTTCCATGTATCTCTCCTGAGAAAGTACATACCTGATCCTTCACATGTACTCAACTCAGAAGTTGTACCACTGGAGCAAGATCTTTCTTAGGAAGAACAACAGATAGAGATTCTGGATTGTAGCGAAAAATTCCTACGAAACAAGACCACTCGATTGGTGAAAGTTTTATGGAGGAACCACCAACTTGAAGAAGCTACATGGGAGCTTGAGGATATGATGCGGGAGAAGTATCCTCATCTGTTTGTTACCAAGTGACGAATTTCGAGGGAGAAATATTTTTTAAGGGGGGTAGAATGTAACACCCGAGACTTTTATGTTATATAAATCATCAAATGAATCGTTTTCTACACAACACTTTCTTGGCTTGCTTTACACGAAATCGCGACCTTCCTCAATAGCTTGCGTCGTACGCAATACCGAGTTTCACAAAACAACGATATGCTATTAAAATATTAATAAAACTAGCCATTATGAATAGTAATAACCACTTTTTGAAATTTTGTAAATTTTAATTTTCAAAATGGAATTCATTTTTGGATTCGGAATACCGAAATTATCCTAGGGTGAAATTTTGGTATTTTTATGAAAACATTCAATTTTTGATGAATAGTGAAACCACTAAGTGGTAGGTTAAAAACTGAATTTTGCATAAAACTTAATTTTACCACTTCTGTGAATGGAATTTCGAAAATATGACAGACACGGTTGATATCAGTAAGTAAAATGTTGTTCAATGAGATAAAAATAATTTTTTGGTGAATAGTAACTTTTTACTTTTTTTACCGCGGTTAATAGTAAATAGGGTAACTAAGGGTAAATATGATATTAATATTACCCTAACACATGTCCTAATTCTATTGGATAAGTGTAATTCGACCAAAAACAACCTTATGAATATAATATGACCATTTAGGTCCACTTGGATTAGATTATGACATTTAATATTATTTTATTTAATGAATAGTTAAAATAGTTAAAATCAAAGTTTAATAACTAACACATTTTTAATATGGGGTTATACATAAGATAAATTCGACTATAAATATTAATTAGAAAGATAAAAATATTTCTTACATAATGATATTTTATTTATAATTTTTAGACTTTAAATAAATTAATTTATTTATGACACAACGAGGATGCAGTAATTACCCTTTTAAGGAAATGTTAACATAATTGATGTTATAAATGCTCAAATAAATGTAATTTGAGTCTTTTAATGAATTACACTAATTTTATAGGTTACAATGATATATTAGTCTTGATTTAATCAACTTGTTTCGAACATATAATTCTGTTACGACTTTCACAAAAATCATATATCAAATAGTGTCAAAATTGACACAAAATAGTTTTTAAATCAAATATTATATTATTAATTGTTATTTTATTCCTAAAAATAGAAGATTCGGCCAAATGACTTAGATAAGGATATATAAATTAATAATAAACAACTTGGGGTTCGTTTGGCATGTTATAGTATGTGTATTAACCATATAGTGTAAGAAAACAAAAAGTCACAGTAAAAGTTAAATTATTTAACTTAGAGTTAAATCTAATTGATAAGGTTAAAATAATAACCTAAACTTGTCTAAATCCTATTGGTTGATAGGATTTCGACCCATCCCCACTTTAACTTCGAAATAAGACCCTTTGGAACCATTATAAACCGATTTTGACTTTAATATAAAATATTATTTTGAGATATTCCTAAGGTGCCCCTCTCCTCCCTTATAAAAGGGCACCTCCTCCCCCTCCTACTCACACCAATTTGAGCACTCAAGCTCGGCCAACCCCTGCCAAAATCCCTTCTCTACTTCCCTAGAATAAACCTAGTGGTCCTGGTCTTCTTCAAAGACCAATCTTAGTTCCCTAAGTGGAGGAATCAAAGAGGCGTTTCAAAGAAGAGGTAATATCCATTACCGATCTTTTCAATTTCTTTCTTCTTAAACTTCTTCTTATTTAGTTGTTTCATGATAAAGTAATAACATAAGTATTAATTAAATACTGATATGTTATTATAAATATGAAACAACACTAATTCACCTTCTATCCATCCTACGGAAAAATGAAATCACCGTGCGTGCGTACGTACGGAATACCGTCTCCACGCCGTGGTGTAATATATTTTCCACCATCACCTTACAAGGATGGGTATAACGGTGTAATGAGTAACTATATATGATTATTATAAAGTGATATTGATACTGAAATCATATAAATACACTTAAATACAATTCCACGATCATGGGAACAATATCATCGCTCGTGCATACGTACGGAATACCGTTTCCACGATGTGATGCGACTCGTTCTACATGATCATCATTACATAGTAATTATATAAATGAATTGAATGAATAAATATGATATATGTTATACTAATACCATTATGATATAAGGTATTTATAACCTTCAAAGAAGAATAAGAATTTATTCGGCAAAACACGCATAAGAACAAAAGGCAATAAAGACCCGAGTAACAAGTAACAATGAAATATTACTAATAAGTAGTTAACAATATGACCATATATGATATAATATCAATATGTATGATTCTGGAATAAGTCAATAACATTATTTAAACAATTATACAGGAGCTTCAGACACGTACAAAGCAAATCAGACCTAAGGTAAGGAAAATATCACAATCTCATTTTTATCCGATATTGTTTATACTTTTGTATTTACTGGGGTGTATTTTATCATCCACATCCATGTTTCCTGAATATGAAATATTATTTCCATCCACCTAAAAATGTTTAAATCCAATTTTACCCTTCGGTGTGTTTTTAGTAAATAATATGAAAGGAATCTTTTGTCGTTTTTCATACGAGGTACTTTTTGACTTTTCTGACAAAAGTACGAAGAATGTTTTATTTAACTTATACGGCAAGAAATGGATTTTTAAAACATTATTTACAAGAATCTTCCTCTATAAGTTTTCAGGTTTATTTTTAATCAACTTCTTTTAGTTTATAATTGAATGAAATGTTAATAAAAGAAAAGTGTTTTTGAAGTAGAAAGGATATTTTCCTCAAGAATGGAGTTCAAATGTTTTATCAAAATTATTTTCCATCTAAGATAATATAGGGTTATGTTTATATCCCTATTATTACATTGATTTGATTATGTTTTGAGGGAATTATTTTTATGAATTCATTTACCTTATATGATTTGTTTTATGATGTCATGATGTTTCAGGAATCCCATTTTTATTATATGTGTTATGCGATGATGTATGATTTATGATTATGTGGAACACATAAGAAAGGATTCATTATAAGATGGGTGGGACCTATATCACCCTCCAATGCATTGGGTAAAGATTTATATCTCATGAGATAGACATGGCTGGAACGGAAGGTTATTTCGGTTCAGTGATACAGGACTGACACGAGGAGTGAACTCGGTTCAGAAATGAACTTTGTCTGCTAAGATAGTCTTGACAATGAGTCATGACTAACAAGAAATGATTTTCCATGATTATGTGTGCATGCCACAAAGTTTCAAGTTTTATGTTATGATTATGGGGATCTCATTTTCACTTCTATGATTTATTCCATGTTATGATATTATGATCTCTTTTGCAGGTTATGATTTTCATAAAGATATGATATGATTTTTATTTCCTTTATTTGCCCTTGCTGAGCATTTGAGCTCACCCTTTTTTGTATGTTTTCTTTTCCCCAGGTCAGGAAGATGGATATTAAGTAGAATATGCTAAAAGGGAACCTAGATATGATGAAATAAATGGGAGACACTGTAGAAGATTTATGAACCAGTTGTTTATGTTTCCCAGTTTCTAAAGACACTATACCTATACGGTCCTTTGTGGTTTTGTCGTATGTTGTAATAAGTGTGCTTCAATTTTGAAGTATTAACAATGTATGTAAAGTATGGGTCATTATAGTTGGTATCATAGGAATGGTATAGTCAACCTTTGGAAACTAGGATGTGAAAGCCTTAGTAAGAACCCTAAGGATAAGTCTAGGCATAGAACACAATCTTAGTGTTTTGGAAATGGCCATGAATAACCTAGGATAAGACCTTAAGCGTGAAAATTTTATTCTTGAATTATGTGGTTTTCCTATTATAATTAGTGTTGCTCACACTATTCTTCTTGGTTTTAATCAATGGCTGGAACCCGAAGGAACCGTGTTAATGCGGAATGTGATGGGCAATGCAATGATTATCCCCCTGGGCAACCAAACGATATGGGAGCTGGAATGAAAAATCTTGTAGCCATGCTCACACAACTTTCTCAAGCTATGAATCATGTAGGACTTCCAAACGAGCAAAGGAAGGAGCAACATTCTGTTGAATCCTTCATAAGGCAGCGTCCACCTTCTTTCAGCGGGTCTACTGATCCATTAGTTGCTGAACAATCGATTAGTACTACTGAAAAAATATTTTCAGTTCTTCAATGTTCTGAACATGATAAATTCATCCTAGAAGTGTATCGTTTGGAACGAGATGCTGATCAATGGTGGAATCTTATTAAGAATACGAGGCAAAGGGATGAAATTGAGTCCATGGAATGGGATGAGTTCAAGAACTTATTTTTCAATAAGTACTTCCCTCATATTCTCCGAAAAAAGATGGAGAAAGAGTTTCTTGAACTGAAGAAAAGGGATGATGAATCTTTTGGTACCTATGAAGAAAATTTTACAATACTTGCATGGTACTCTTATGGTATTATTATCCAACCTGAGAGTAAGATCGATCGATTCTTTAGTGGCTTAAAACCAAGTCTTTGAAGGGTGTTAGCCATAAGGGACTTCAATAGCTACGAGGAAATAGTTCGATGTGCTCTCAAAGTCGAGATAGAGATTGGAGTAACCCATCAGTCATATGGGTTTGATAAGAAGAGGAAAATGGAATTCAAAGGAAAATCTAAAGAGCACACTGAAATGAAGATGAGCATTCCCTTATGCTCAAAGTGTGGAAAGAAACATGTAGGGAGTTGTCTTAAAGGGACAAGTAAATGTTTCAAATGTGGAAAGGAAGGTCATGGGGCATTTGAATGCCGCGATAATGGGAAGAAGATGTCTAATGATGAAAAAAAAGGAAGGGATACACAGAATGAACCTACTACACTTCAATGTTTCAAGTGCAAGGAGATGGGGCATTATGCCAATAAATTCCCAAATCCAAGGGTTGATGATGATGGTCGACGTCAACAAACTCTTAAGGCTAAAGACAAAGGAAAGCCACATGAAATTTCTATCAGCGATGTGGAGTACGATAACGAAGTGGTGAAAGGTACACTTACCATCCACTCTAAAGTAGCAAATGTTTTATTTGATTCTGGATCCACCCACTCTTTTATTTCTGAAGAATTTTCTAAGGGTATCACCGTATTACCTCAACAATTAGATGTTGAGTTAGCTGTGACAACACCTAATGGCACATCAATCGCATCAAAAGTTTATAATTCTTCTCCGATCGACGTTTGTGGGAAAGTGATTCCTGCAAATCTTGTGATCCTTCCTTTAGTGGAATTCGATGTGATTCTTGGCATGGATTGTCATTCTTTATAGGGAGCTCATATCAATTTCCAAAGAAGGGAAGTCACATTTCATATTCCAGATCAATCTATGATCGTCTATCAATGCAAGGATGAACATAACCTTCGAGTGGAAATTTCTTTCATTTTATGGGTATTGATTCCCCTAAATGAAGGTTATTTATCTCAAATGGTTGGTGAGAAACTCGCAATTAAGAATATGCCCATCGTACGGGAGTTTGATGATGTCTTTCCGGAGGAATTACCGGGTCTTCCACTAAATCGTGAAGTTGTGTTTTCAATAGAACTCGTACTGGGTGCTTTGCCTATTTCAAAGACACCTTATAGAATGGCCCCAATTGAGTTGCAGGAATTGAAGAAGAAACTACAAGAGAATCTTGATAAGAGATTCATACGCCCTAGTGCGTCACCTTGGGGAGCACCTATTCTATTTGTTAAGAAGAAATATGGATCAATGAGACTCTGCATTGATTATCGAGAACTTAACAAGATCACTATCAAGAAAAAATATCCTCTCCCATGCATTGATGACTTATTTGACCAACTACGTGGAGCTCAATACTTTTCCAAGATTTATCTTCATTCAGGGTATCATCAATTAAGGGTCAAAAGGGAGGATATACCAAATACGGTTTTCCGTACAAGGTATGGACACTATGAATTTATAGTGATGCCATTTGGTCTTACTAATGCCCCTGCTATCTTCATGGATCTAATGAATAGAGTCTTTAGAGACTATCTTGATCAATTTGCGGTAGTCTTTATAGATGATATTCGTGTCTATTCAAAGAGCGAGGAAGAGCATGAAGATCACTTGAGAAATATATTGATGACCCTGAGAAAGGATAAGCTTTATGCCAAATTTACCAAGTGTGAATTTTGGCTTAAAAAAGTTGCATTTTTGGGTCACATAATCTCAAAAGAGGGGATATCTGTGGATCCAGCAAAAATAGAGGTTATTGAAAGATGGTCGAGACCAACAACAGTAACTGAGATCCGATGTTTTCTTGGTTTGGCTGGATATTATCGACGTTTTGTAAAAAAAATTCACGATTATATAACCCACTCACCAAGTTGACTCGGAAAAGAGTTAAGTTTGTTTGGATAGAGGAATGTGAAGAGAATTTCAAGGAGTTGAAAAGAAGGTTATCCAGTGCACCTGTGCCTACACTGCCTTGTAGTGGAGAAAGGTTTGTGATCTACAGTGATGCATCCACAAAGGTATTGGGGTGTGTTATTATGCAAAATGATATGGTGATAGCTTATGCCTCACGACAGTTGAAAATCCATGAGCAAAATTACCCAACACATGATTTGGAGTTAGCTGCGGTAATCTTTGCATTAATGATTTGGAGGCATTACCTTTATGGTGAAAGGTGTGATATTTATACTGATCATAAAAGTGTAATGTATATTTTCACACAAAAGGAGCTGAATATGCGTCAAAGAAGATGGTTGGAGATGATTAAGGATTATGACTGCTCAATCCATTACCACCATGGGAAAGGAAACAAGGTGGCAGATGCATTAAGTCGACAAGACCATGCTAGTTTATCCATGATGAGGATCACAAAAGATCCAATATTTATGGATTTACAAAGGATGGATCTTGGAATTATAATGGAAGGGGAAAAATCTTATCTTTCTCAAACGAATTTTCAACCATCTATACATATGAAGATTAAAGAGGCACAGAAAGAAGATGTCGAGTTACAAAAGAAGGTGAGAAATGTTCCTGAATTCAACCTTGATTGTGATGGGATAATAAAGTTCAGGAATCGGGTTTGTGTTCCTCCCATCCCCGAATTAAAGAAGGAGCAGCAGGATGAGGCTCATATTTCTTCATTCTCTATTCATCCTGGAAGCACGAAGATGTATAGGGACCTGAAAGAGTACTTCTGGTGGGATGACATGAAAAGAGATGTTCGTGAATATGTCTCTCGATGCTTGGTTTGTCAACAAGTTAAAGCTGAGAGACAGAAGTCTAAGGGGATGTTACAACCATTACCCATACCCGAATGGAAATGGGAAAACATCACTATGGACTTTGTCACAGGACTTCCTAAAACATCCAAAGGCAATAATGCTATCTGGGTCATAGTTGATCGTCTTACAAAGTCTGCACACTTCATTTCTATTAGAGAGGATTTCTCTCTAGATTAGCTTGCCAGGATATATGTAAAGGATGTGGTAAGATTGCATGGAGTACCACTTTCTATTATATCTGATCGGTATCCGAGATTTACCTCGAAGTTCTGGCGAAGTCTTCAGCATACTCTGGATACAGAGTTGAGTTTCAACACTGCTTATAATCCTCAGACAGACGGTCAGTCTGAGAGAACAATTCAAACACTAGAAGATATGTTGAGAGCTTGCTCTATGGATTTCAAAGGAGGTTGTGATCAACACCTACCATTGGTGGAATTTTCTTATAATAATAGCTTTCACTCCAGTATTCATATAGATCCTTATGAAGCTCTCTATGGAAAGAAATGCAGGACTCCAACTTGCTGGGATGAAGTTGGGGAAAGAAAGCTATTAGGACCTGATCTCGTTGATGAAATGGCAGAAAAGGTCAGATCTATTCAACAACACATAAGAGAAGCTCAGAGTAGACATAAAAGTTATGCCGACAATCGAAGAAAAGACCTAGAGTTTGAAGTGGGTGATAAAGTGTTCTTATGAATATCTCCCTAGAAGAGGGTTATGATATTTGGAATGAAGGGGAAGTTGAGCCCTAGATATATCGGTCCTTTTGAAATACTGGATCGTGTTGGAAAGGTAGCTTACCGATTGGCGATTCCACCGAATCACTCTCAAGTTCACGATGTGTTCCATGTATCTCTCCTGATAAAGTACATACATGATCCTTCACATGTACTCAGCTGAGAAGTTGTACCGTTGGAGCAAGATCTTTCTTATGAAGAACAACCGATTGAGATTCTGGATCGTAGCGAAAAAGTCCTACGAAACAAGACCACTCGATTGATGAAAGTTTTATGGAGGAACCACCAACTTGAAGAAGCTACATGGGAGCTTGAGGATATGATGACGGAGAAGTATCCTCATCTGTTTGTTACAAAGTGACGAATTTCGAGGGCGAAATTCTTTTTAAGGGGGGTAGAATGTGACACCCGAGACTTTTATGTTATATAAATCATCAAATGAATCATTTTCTACACAACACTTGCTTGGATTTCTTTACACGAAATCGCGACCTTCCTCGATAGCTTGCATCGTACGCAATACCGAGTTTCACTAAACAACGATATGCTTTTAAAATATTATTAAAACTAGCCGTTATGAATAGTAATAACCACTTTTTGAAATTTTGTAAATTTTATTTTTCAAAATGGAATTCATTTTTGGATTCAGAATTCCGAAATTAGCCTAGGGTGAAATTTTGGTATTTTTCTGAAAACATTCAATTTTTGATGAATAGTGAAACCACTAAGTGGTAGATTAAAAACTGAATTTTGCTTAAAACTTAATTTTACAGCTTTTGTGAATGGAATTTTGAAAATCCGACAGACACGGTTGATATCAGTAAGTAAAATGTGGATCAATGAGATAAAAATAATTTTTTGGTGAATAGTAACTTTTACTTTTTTTACCGCGGTTAATAGTAAATAGGGTAACTAAGGGAAAATATGATATTACTATTACCCTAACACATGTCCTAATTCTATTGGATAAGTGTAATTCGACCAAAAAAAACCTTATGAATATAATATGACCATTTAGGTCCAATTGGATTAGATTATGACATTTAATATTATTTTATTTAATGAATAGTTAAAATAGTTAAAATCAAAGTTTAATAACTAAAACATTTTTAATATGGGGTTATACATAAGATGAATTCGACTATAAATATTCATTATAAAGACAAAACGATTTCCTACATAATGATATTTTATTTATAATTTTTAGACTTTAAATAAATTAATTTATTTATGACACAATGATGATGCAGTAATTACCCTTTTAAGGAAATGTTAACCTAATTGATGTTATAAATGCTCAAATAAATGTAATTTGATACTTTTTATGAATTCCACTAATTTTATAGGTTACTATGATATATTATTGTTGATTTAATCAACTTGGTTCGAACATATAATTCTGTTATGACTTTCACAAAAATCATATATCAAATAGTGTCAAAATTGACACAAAATAGTTTTTAAATTAAATATTATATTATTAATTGTTATTTTATTCCTAAAAATCTAAGATTCGGCCAAATGACTTAGATAAGGATATATATATTAATAATAAACAACTTGGGGTTCGTTTGGCATGTTATAGTAAGTGTATTAACCATATAGTGTAAGAAAACAAAAAGTCACGGTAAAAGTTATATTATTTAACTTAGAGTTAAATCTAATTGATAAGGTTAAAATAATAACCTAAACTTATCTAAATATTATTGGTTGATAGGATTTCGACCCATCCCCAATTTACCTTCGAAATAAGACCCTTTGGAACCATTATAAACCGATTTTGACTTTAATATAAAATAATATTTTGAGATATTCCTAAGGTGCCTCTCTCCTCCCTTATAAAAGGGAACCTCCTCCCCATCCTCCTCACACCAATTTGAGCACTCATGCTCGGCCAAACCCTGCCAAAATCCCTTCTCAACTTCCCTAGAATAATCCTAGAGGTCTTGGTCTTCTTCAAAGACCAATCTTAGTTCCCTGAGTGGAGGATTCAAAGAGGCGTTTCAAAGAAGAGGTAATATCCATTACCAATCTTTTCAATTTCATTCTTCTTAAACTTCTTCTTCATTAGTTGTTTCATGATAAAGTAATAAAATCAGTATTACTTACATACTGATATGTTATTATAAGTATGAAACAACCCTAATTCACCTTCTATCCATCCTACGGAAAAATGAAATCACCGCGCGTGCGTACGTACGGAATACCGTCTCCACGCCGTGGTGTAATCTATTTTCCACCATCACCTTACAAGGATGGGTATAATGGTGTAATGAGTAACTATATATGATTATTATAAAGTGATATTGATACTTAAATATTATAAATACACTTAAATACAATTCCACGATCATGGGAACAGTATCATCGCTCGTGCGTACGTACGGAATACCGTCTCCACGATGTGATGCGACTCGTTCTACATGATCATCATTACATAGAAATTATATAAATGAATTGAATGAGTAAATATGATATATGTTACAATAATACCATTCTGATATAAGGTATCTATAACCTTAAAAGAAGAATAAGAATTTATTCGGAAAAACACACATAAGAACAAAAGGCAATAAAGACCCGAGTAACAAGTAACAATGAAATATTACTAATAAGAAGCTAAGAATATGATAATATACGATATCATATCAATATGTAGGATTCTGGAATAAGTCAATAACATTATTTAAACCATTATACCGGAGCTTCGGACACGTTCAAAGCAAATCGTACCGAAGGTAAGGGAAATATCACAATCTCATTTTTATCCGAGATTGTTTATACTTTAGTATTTACTGGGGTGTATTTTATCATCCACATCCATGTTTCCTGAATATGAAATATTATTTCCATCTAGATACAAATGTTTAAATCCAATTTTACCCTTCGGTGAGATTTTAGTAATGAATATTAAAGGAATCTTTTGTCCTTTTTCGTACGAGGTACTTTTTGACTTTTCCGACAAAAGTACGAAGAATGTTTTTTTAACATATACGGCAAGAAATGGATTTTTACAACATTATTTCCAAGATTCTTCCTTTATAAGTTTTCATGTTTATTTTTAATCAACTTCTTTTAGTTTATAATTGTATGACATGTTAAGAAAATAAAAGTGTTTTTGAAGTAGAAAGGATATTTTCCTCAAGAATGGAGTTCAAATGTTTTATCAAAATTATTTTCCATCTAAGATAATATAGGGTTCTGTTTTTATCCCTATTATTACATTGATTTGATTATATTTTGAGGGAATTATTTTTATGAAGTCATTTACCTTATATGATTTTTTTTATGATGTCATGATGTTTCAAGAATCCCATTTTTGTTATATGTGTTATGCGATGATGTATGATTTATGATTATGTGGAACACATAAGAAAGGATTCATTATAAGATGGGTGGGACCTATATCTCCCACCAATGCATTGGGTAAAGATTTATATCTCATGAGATAGACATGGCTGGAATGGAAGGTTATTTCGGTTCAGTGATATAGGACTGAAACGAGGAGTGAACTCGTTTCAGAAATGGACTTTGTCCGCTAAGATAGTCTTGGCATTGAGTCATGACTAACAAGAAATGATTTTCCATGATTATGTGTGCATGCCACAAAGTTTCAAGTTTTATGTTATGATTATGGGGATCTCATTTTCACTTCTATGATTTATTCCATGTTAAGATATTATGATCTCTTTTGCAGGTTATGATTTTCAAGAAGATATGATATGATTTTTATTTCCTTTATTTGCCCTTGCTGAGCATTTGAGCTCACCCTTTTTTGTATGTTTTCTTTTCCCCAGGTCAGGAAGATGGATATTAAGTAGAATATACTAAAAGGGACCCTAGATATGATGAAATAAATGGGAGACACTGTAGAAGATTTATGAACCAGTTGTTTATGTTTCCCAGTTTCTAAAGACACTATACCTATACGATCCATTGTGGTTTTGTCGTATGTTGTAATAAGTGTGCTTCAATTTTGAAGTATTAACAATGTATGTAAAGTATGGGTCGTATAATAAAGGCATGGTTTATCTAATTCATTTTTACCATGACCAATAGGGATTGATAATAACTTAGTGTTTTATTCCTTTACATTCTATTAAATGGAATTATGACTCAAAAAACTGATGATAATTTTTTTGAGAACTACGTGTGGCTTGATTCTAATTAACACATGATATGTGGTAATGTTTGCGTATCCAATACAAGTTCCATACATTAAAAAATGATAAAATTACCCTTACACTAATATGAGTTTATATATGTGTGGATCCTTTCAATGAACCATCTTTATATTTATTCATTCAATTAAATGATATGTAGTAATTCCCATATCATTAATCCTCATGCCAACCATAGTTTGAAAGAAAAAATTCCCCCTCCCAATATATGGGTCAACCCACATATGAAAATGTATATATATGAAGGATGTTTGGCTTGATTCCGGCTTTCACAGGATATATAGTACTTCCTAGGTCCACTATTACATGACCTAGAAAAAATTCCAAGAAAAAATAGATTTAAAATTAAATCCACCAGTACTTTAAAATAAAGAGATCTATATATATTCGATATGTAAGAACTATATGTGTCTTGATTCTAATACCCTTAAGATACTTTGTGGATAATGGATATATCATCAAGTCTTTGAAATGAATAATTCATTAAATGGGAGTTAGATTCATGTATAATTCATTAAAACATGAGTGGCATATGCCTAAGAGTAACAGTTCAACACATTCCAAACACATGATTCTGGTCTATATTGGGAACCTTATTTTGATCAAATATATGTCACTTTATTCCCATAATTGGGGATATATAATGTTTCTTGGATCCACTATTTCATGCCCATAAGTGAATTCCCATCACTCCCAACCATTTTCCATAACAAGAACAAAATTTTTAGGGGGATTCCTATTGGGATCGAAATGGGAATACCCCCACATATTCCCTTTAATTAACTCTCACATGAATCAATCGACTATCTAGATGTCTCTTGTTACTCATGCCAATCATGAATCATGTAAGCCTATAGAACCTTCTATGTTTCTTTGACCACTATGATCCATGTGTGTTCTATAAAAATCTAGGGAAACACATCCTTGGTGCATGACATTAAACTGCACGACAAGTGGTATTCACATTGAACATAGTATCACATCTGATGATTTTGTTGTCAACAATTACATGTCATATCCCTTCACAGTGAAATGCATTCAATACACATTGGGATAGCATTTAGGGTTCTCTAACTCCTCTTGAATAATATGTTATCTAAGAAAAATAATCATATCTTTGATATATATGTTGATAAAAAATTATTCAAGATTATATCCTTATCATGGAACCCAATGGACATTGGGCAACCCATTTCTTGGTTCCCCTTTAGAAAACTTGTAATATGGATTGGGTAATTCAATGGGGGTCCCATTGGTATTCACTGGTGACTAATTAAATGCATGGAAACTTACACTATGTGGATGTTCTCGTACCATAAAGGATACCCCCTTAAATGTAGGATCTATTTTCAGGATGATGTTGGATATGGTCTCTATTCCACTAATAATGGTTGACCCATACCCAATGACCCCCAATCCATGCTTACTTATATATTATTTTTTCGTGATTTACAAATCCCATAAACTAACTTTTCAGGTGGATTTAGATACTGACAATGTTACCCAACTGTTCATCATAACCTATTTCAATGTAAAATTATAATATTGTATTCTTGTACCTCTAAATTCCAAGGTATAAATCCCTAGTGAAGATCTAATTTCCTTGAGTTAGTCATTCCTCTCAAAAATACATCCTAGTCTCCTCAAGGTAACTAAAAAATGACAACCAAGTCACCCGATGTTAAACTAAAAGATATATGGTCCATCTTAAAAGACATAAAATTTCATAGAAAATTCCATATTCTCCATCGGTATATTTTATAAAATTAATTATTCATATTCATACTAAAATGAAACATGGATATTCCCTCTCCCCTTATATGAGCTAGATCTATGTGGGGAGTCTCTTTTAATAAGAACTATGTGTGGATAAATGATTGACCTATCATGACACATAGTGATTCCAGGTTATAATTTCATAATCCAAGATACAAGATTACCACTACAACAATATTCATAGGTACATGATTCATATTGAAAGCTGTTAACAATAGTTTTTCATGAGACTGTATAAATTAGCAAGAAAGTGAAACACTCTCCGAAGGTGAGATCCCTTAAACTAAATGGTACTATATATAGTAAGTGATCGAACACTTGAATTTTATTGGATGACCCCATTTAAAGGTAAATATTCCCTTATCCCCTACATATGAATCAGATCTATGTATTGGGATTCTATATTCTAAAAAACATTGTGTAGATTTATTTATATCTCTATAGGATCTGTTGTGACACTAAGTAGACATGCCCTTGAGTCTAGCAATGAATTTCAAATAAAGTGTTCCCCTATTACCTTAGTGTTTGATCCTAGACATAGATACATAACCTTCCATAAATATCTACTATAATATATGACTTAATAATCCATTCTAGTATATTGGCTAAATCCATAAAGAAGAAAACTCATAAACATTATACACAGTCTGGTAATGTACCTCATCCCCACATGCGTGTTTGATCTCTATGAGAAACCATATGGGCATGAATATAGTGTCTTGATTCCCTGTTGACGCTCCTTTCCGTCACAGAGTCTAACGACTGAAAAAAGGGAAATACCTTAGTCCAAAGTGATTCATCCTTTGAAGAAACATAAAAAATCGACAAAGGGATGAACAAGGAGAACATTGCCCATATGTCGTGCAAGTTCCCTCATGGTCGCGCAAGTACACTTGTGCCCCGCCTAGTGGTCATGCAAGTCTACTTGCGCGACACAGTTTGGCATGAAAGTGACTTGCGCGACCTAAGTAATAACTGCCTGGTAACCGCCCTGGGTCTTCTCTTGCCTATAAATAGACCCTATGGGCCCCCCATTCGAGGAGGATTTTTTCCAGAAACTCGGATTGAATCTCCCGATGCCCGAGTCTCTTATCAAAGCTTCCGGAACACTTCTCAGGTAATTTCTTACCTAGAACGGAAGATCTAAAGAGAGGGAGGAAAGCCTAAGTGTTGAAACTCATCAACACTTGCGCACCTGAGTGGCCAGCCATTAAGGGAAGTGGCCACACTTGCGCGCCGCCTTACTCCTTCGATAGAACTTGCACGTCCCTTTTTTGGAAGAACCTCAAGAGAATTCGAATGGCTTTAATAAAGAGTCCCTCAAGTATTTCAATGCTGGTTGAACATCGCGCCAGTACCCCATACATTTCGCGCAGGTATACCTGCGTGACCATACTTGCGCGCCCACGCAGTACCTGCGTGCCTTCCAAGACTTGCGCGACCCTTCCTTTTTGGGTGCTCATCTTGCCCATTTTTTACCCCTATTAAGAAATTACACCTTTCCTATTCAAGATTCAGTGTTCAAGACACTCTTCATATCCATTTGTGGTATGATTTCTTGATTTGAATTCCTTATCTGACAGGAATTATGTGGAATATCTCTCAAAACATATTGATTTACATATCATTATGTCACTAAAGATTGAGAGTTCATTCATTCAACCTCATCCTTTAAGATGAGAGAATCTGTAACCTGGGCCTCCTTTTCAGGAATAATCCCCAGTTATAATTTTGGGCATCCTCCTCAGGAGTAATCCCCAAACCTTAATCCTCAAATATGGGCATCCTTTTCAGGATTAAGCCCCAGTCCCCTAATTTGGTCATCCTCCTCAAGAGTAATCCCCAAACCTAAATCCTCAAATTTGGGCATCCTTTTCAGGAGTAAGACCCAGTCCCCTAATTTGGGCATCCTCCTCAGGAGTAAGCCCCAAACCTTAATCCTAAAATATGGGCATCCTTTTCAGGAGTAATCCCCAGTCCCTTAATTTGGGAATCCTCCTCAGGAGTATCCCCCAAACCATAATTCCCTTAAACCTGGTCCTTACTTTCAGGAGTAAGTCCCAATCATAAATTTGGGCTTCCTTTTCCGGAGTAACTCCCAAGTCCCTTAATTTCTCTTTAACCAGTCCTAATTTACCTTTGATTTGGGATTCCTTCTCAGGAGTAAAACCCAATCATCAATCCTCTCCTAATCTAGGCCTCCTTTTCAAGAATAAGTCCCAAGATAGAGTATTCAAATCTCCATGAAGCACATATACCTTTATGGACCCTGTTTCTGGATTTTCTCCCTAATGTAAATCCTATTCTTCATTTATCTCGGCAGTCATACATACATAAGCCCCAAACCATTTCTTATGATTACATCTTTCATGGCCCAATTGCCTATTTTATTACCAATACCTCTTGTTTCTCACACCGAGCATGACTCACATGAGCTTGGAGAGTAAAAGTAATTAAGAGATCCTTCTTTGAGCCATCAATCATAAACATCATACTCCCTTACCCGATCTACGTGGGTTCTGATTCCTTTTCCAAAACAAAGGATACGTAGGTATCCCATCTGCAGGTTTGATCCCAACTCTAAAATAATCCATGACCTTTTGAATGACAATAAACTTCACGTGCCCCACTGTGTGGCTTTAAAACCAGCCTGGTCATCATATTGACCAAGAGACTTTTATATAAATATTTTGAAGGATATCATTGACCAAGAATCTCTAAATAGATACAGATGATTATCTATTGATGAAGAACCTCGAATATATATAAAAGATTCTCTAAATTTCTTACATATTGTCAAAACTGAAGGAAAGCTCATTTTATACTTGGTAATGTAATAAGGATTCACGAACATAACTTAAATCTATAAAGAGAGTCCCAGAGTAGACAATAATTCCCCTCAAAAAGGTGTGATGAGTCCGACCTCCCATCCTCTCGACCAATGAATATTCCTAAGCCTCATTAGTCCACAAGATAATGAGCTCCTACCTTTGGAAAGTAGGTCCAAATGGATGTGTAATCATTGGATGTTTCCGGTTCTATGAACAAACCCGTTAGAAACTGATTAGAACGTTTGAATCTCCCATCTAGGAGGTCATCCCCGAATTCTGAGGGAAACAAAAATGGTGAACCCGACGTGAATCCTTAACCAAGTTAAAATGATGTTTTACCTATTTGTTAAGCCCCAATTTAAAACTCAATAAGAGGGATAACAAAAACAATCATTGACATGTGTGCTCATCCAAAGGATGAAGTGGCTGAATTTATCTTGATTACGTCTGTTATATCAAACAGGCACTCTTTTCCAAGATCTTCTGTATTTCCATAATGGCTGCTCTCAAATTCACACTTGTGAATACTGCTGCTGCAAATACCACTGTTGTTATTCCTACTGGATCGTCATCCGCTCTGAGGATGGCATCACCTACTCAGCGTCTTCAACGCTGGGTATCAAATGCGCTGGTTAAGGAGTACCGTCAACACGGTACCATCCCAACTCTAGAGGCTGCCCGACATGCCCTCTATGTGAACAACTCACACAGGTCGTCCGGACAACGACGACTAGTGATCAAGAGGCAGGAGGTGCTGACTACCGTCTCCAACCGTTTCGGGTCGTTATCCCCGGAATTCAATTTCCATTCGCTCCCTTACTTCAAGGAAGTGAATGAGCAGGTCCCTCAGGACCTTAATTCAAAAAGACAGGAGTCCTTCCCGAGGGATCCCATCAACAATCACCGCCAGACTCGTGCGACAGTGCGCCCTCAACATGATGAGGGTACCGACTCCAGGCGTTCGGCTCAGGTTCCACGAACCCAAGCAGGCAAGACGAACCTCCAGAGGTGGAATCCGGTTAACAATGGGAAGGTTATCATCCCTGCCATCTCCAGAGAAGTCCACCAACCTAACGTGGTGGAGAACAACGAGCAGGCACACACACCTACCCGTTTTAATTCTGTTGTCCAGCAGACTCGTCTGGCAGTATCACACCAATCCCGCAAGGCAATTCTGGTGGAGTACTATTGGCAAGAACATACAGCTGCTTATACATCATTAGTTAGTCAGCAGGCTCTCCTAACTACAAATGATGGATCTCGTCAACCACGTTTGGCGAAGTGTAATCAGAATGCACATACACCTGCTAATACTAATCAATCCTACCAACAGTCTCGCTTGGTAGCGCATGGAGAAGTCAGTCGGAAAGCTCTGACGACAAACAGGAGGCAGACTCAACTCTCTGCCCCCACACTTGAGTACTTTCAGGATTCACTGATAGGAAAAGGAGGACAGGAGCAGGTACATACACCTACTCCAAGCCCAGAATGGACGTATACCCCTGTTCCGACAGCTGAAGTCACCAAACATATTTTCTCAATGGTGAAAGAGAATAAAAAAATTCCTGCTCATATTATGGATGCTTGCTAGGATATCATAACAGCTTCAGCATCATCTTAGGGAAAGACACATAAATCTATCCCTAGTAGTGGAGTGGCACATCAACGATTCACTCCAGAGAAAACACACACATCTGTTCCAGTCCAAGAGGGTTATGGGGCATACTCCCCCATATCATACGGACAACCAAGTTAGGCACATACACCTGATTTGAGTGAAGATCATCATCCTAACCTGACCATCTTTCATGTTCAGGCACATACACCTTCTCAGAGCAACCACTTTCATCAACAAGTGGTTTCTAAAGTGAGTAAGAAGGCATCTAAGAAAAAGATCTGCCCAGCACAGTCAGGAGATCAAAGGCCAATCTGTAACAAGGCCTTTCTTGATGCTGGAGTTTTTGAAGCCCTCAGACATTTATCTGTTGGAATTCAAGATTCTACTCCCTCAGTTCCCATTAATGGGAACACTAATTCTGAAGGTCTTCAACAGACACTTCCTCATGAAGGATTGATTCTTGACAATTTGGTCAATCTTGAAGTTTCATCTTCAGAAGAGAGCCACATGAACCCTCTGTGTGGTCAGAAGACCAAGGAGCAAGAGATCTCATCTTTTACTGTAACCCATTATGGTGGTCCTCCCCATGATGATGAATTTCGCTGCGAAATTCCTCTCC
Source organism: Viscum album (assembly GCA_963277665.1). NCBI lineage: Eukaryota > Viridiplantae > Streptophyta > Magnoliopsida > Santalales > Viscaceae > Viscum > Viscum album. The sequence continues at coordinate 644,334,731 of OY728160.1, forward strand.
GCAGTAGTGATTCACATTGCCTGGAAAATATTCCAGTGGAAAATGTAGTGCTGAGAAAGCCCTCCTATCTTGAGGCACTTTCAAATGCCAAACCAGTCATGGCTGATGCTTTATCGCTAGCAAGTGAAATACTTTCTCAATCAGAAGATAGCCCAGGGTGTAGGTCACTCTCCAAACCACCCCTAAGTCATGCATCTTCTAGTTTGATCAATGATCTCTCTACCAATCTTATTGAATCTGATGAAGAAACAAGGAATCACCAACTGTGGTCAAAACAGGTAGAAGAATCTTCATTTAATGATAAAGAGGAAATGCTGAATATGAGGAAAAAACTGGTGAAAAGTGAGATACCATTCATGTTTTGGCCTTTGGCTGACTCCCAGTATGACATTCCAAAAATGTTGCAGGAAGATGGAATCCATGATATTCTTCTCAACATATGGAAAACTATTTGTCAATTAAAGAATAAGGTATTATCTTATGATGAATATGAAAATCATCTTAAGATAATAGAAGGGGTACAACGTCAGATTGATTTGGCATCTCTATCAGTCTCTCGGTATCCGAAGGCTGAAAAGTAGCAGAGAACCCTTCAACGTTCATGCCTTGGTGCACTAAGAAAATTGCGTCAGTTAATTTCCAATGCCCCATATATTGTTCATATTAGAGGATGGGGTGTTCACGGAGCACTACATTTCACAGTGCTTTCCGGTCAGCAAAGCCCGCCGAAAATGGTCTCATGAAATGTTATTGCCCATGGATAGCCACAGTCAATGGGATTTGTTTGTAATCAAAATCTTTCTCAAGAACAGGCTTCAAATAGTTCCTCTCAAAATCAAGCATATAGAGAACAAGTTGTTGAATTGCTCCTACATCAAGCAGGAGAGAATATTTCACAAACCTCTCGTATGGAGCAAACAAATCATCAAATGACAGATGTTTCGGAAATCATCCAACGGTCTGTTGAACCAGATGATAAAAGTGGATACAGGTTAATGCATCCAGCTAATTTGCAAACTAAGATTCGTAAGATCAAGAGATCTTTTAAGAAGATCTTAGACATAGCATGTCAAGAGCCACCCCATCTTGTCAGACTGGGGACTCCTTTAACCCAACCCTCAGAGTCAACAAATGGGATTCGAGGAGTTGAGTGGAAACAACATGAATATCCCCAGTCCACGAGACTGGGGACTCTTTCAAATCATCAATTCCCTCCTCAGAGAATGTCAGTCTTTTCTCGATTGGGGAAGAAGCCCCAAGAGGAACGAAGAGCCAAATCATCAGGAGATTCCCTCCAAGTTATAGCTCGTCAAGAAGTTCTTAAAGGATTGAATCAACAAAAGGCAATGTCTCATCAAAGACATGAAAGAAGACAATATCACAGAAATGTTGATAGAAGTAATGCGATGCATTATGAATCAATCAATGTCTTCAATTCCGTTGTTGCTAATCCACCATAGGAGGCTCACTCAGGGGACTCAGATGAAGAGCGTACTGCTCAAGAAAAGGTACGCACCGAAACAAATGAAAAAGGTGTTCATACACGAAGTTAAAGGATTACTCAGAACCTAGGTAATCCACTTCCCTCTCTCAGAAAAGTATCCAACAATGGGAGGGGAAAGAATCAGGTTACATATCCTTCCTCTGGAGAAGGTCAATCACTCTCATTAGGGCAAAGGTTTTCACAACAGGAGGAAGAAATGAAATAATTAAGAAGGTTGAATGCAGAACTACTTCAGAGTAGTCTTCTTCTTAAGAATGCTGGAGTATGACAGCCAAAGGAATTTGTTGCAGCTACTGAGATGGATCAGGAATATCCTCCTTTATCAATACACCCTCAGAGGTCTAATCCTACGGGTCAAGCGCAACAACGGTTTGCAGTGCTACCATCAGTTGCAGCACCAACCACCACATATGTCCAAGCTCCATTCATTTCACCTACCCAAGACCAAATTCAACCAGATGTTTCTCAAAATTTAATAACTACTATTGAGTCATTAACCGCTAGGTTAGAAACTATGGAAGGGAAACAGGCGCAAGTTCAACCAGAAAAGAAAGTTTACCCTGAATGGGTAGATTCAATTTCTCCTCCATCCAGTTTTTGAAACCCTGTTTTCCTTACTTTCAATGGATCAGGCATCCCTGAACAACATTTGACACATTACGTGTCTTGTTGTGATCCTATGATGGGAACTCCAGAGCAGCTAGAAGTAGTGAAACTCTTATTCTTTGTGTGAACCTTGCAAGGACCAGCTTTTGTCTGGTATACAAGTTTGAAATCCCGGTCAATCACCGGATGGGAGGATCTTAGCCAAAAATTCCTTCTTCAGTTCAGCTCAACTTTGCCAAAAATGACAGTTTTCGATCTTACAAACTGCAAGCAAAGGGAGAATGAAAGAGTCTCTGATTTCATTGCTCACTGGAAGGGATTAACATATTCCCTTTGTTTAGCACTCCCTCAGGAGGAGCTGTTGCCAATCTGTGTGGAAACTTTTCGTGACGAATTACGCACGCCATTGATCCCTGTGAAAATACACAGGAGGGTTTCGAGACCTTACTTCAATCGCTCAGAAGATTGATGATTCCCTTATATAGGCTAAGGTTGAATCTCATGTAATTCCATTAGCTCCAAGAAGGAGAATGGGTAAAGCGGAAACTGCTACAGTTATGCTTAAACAAGCGCCTGTACCTATTTCTACTTCAAAACCTTCATCTTCTCAAATGGATCCACCTCCTGAACGCCAACAACAAAGGTTGTTTCGTCCAATTGATCAAAGAGATCAACGACGAAAACAATTCGAGGATTTGAAGAGTAAAACATACTCTTTCCGAAATGAGCAAGTTACTGGTTACTTCATTTCATCTTTGGAAAATAATTTGGTTCAATTACCAGTGCCCAAGAGGCCAAACAAGGAAGGAGATGAAGACCATCCCAATTATTGACCCTTTCATCAAATGTTGGGGCATCCTATCTAGGAGTTTTTTGTCTTCAAATACCTCCTGCAAAAGATGGTCGACTTGGGACAAGTCAAGTTGAAAGGTTCTTTGACTCAGGTAGCATGTGTTACTGCTACAGTTCCAGAGGAGGAAGGTGAATGGAAAGAAGTCAAAAGCAGAAATGCACAGAAGTATTATGATTGGATGGTCAGAATGACAATCAATCGGACTCATGCCATTTTGCGAACACAATTAAAGAAACCAATTGTGTCTTCTGCCATGAATATTGCGGTAAAAACCACTTCGTCAGAGGGAAAGTACTCAATGAAACGCTTTGATTCAAAGAAGGAAAAAGAATCAGAAGAAGATGAGTATGTGTCAAAGCCTAAATTGTCTTTGACTCTGGAAGACTTTATGCCATCTACATCAAAGCCACGGGCACCGCCCCATCAAACGGAACAACCTAAACAGGCTAATCAGGCAGAGTCTTTATCAGACAAAGAGTTAATCTTTGGTTCTGTTAATATGATTCAATTAACAGATCCGTATTCCAGTCATAATTTCAATTTTGATGAGCCTGAATTCCCTGTATCAAATAAGGGAATCTGAGGAAGTTCCAGAGGTTCAGGATACAGGGGAAGACGTGGATCTTTCCGAAGCCACTACTCCAATTCTACCCCTGCTAGCACTATGTATGCAACAGAAACTCGTGGTAGATCCCTTCAGCGATCTCAAAAAGAACAAGCAGGTTCTTCTTCCAATAGCCAACTCAGTCTTGGCACAGTTATTTTGGAAGACCGATTGAAGGTTCCATCTTCTTTATCTCAGCAAGTAAATGGATCTAATCAGTCTAATCTTCCAAAACCAAGGATGTTGCCAACTTCTATCCCAATACAAGATGCATCAGCTTCCAAAGCATCTGCTTCCAAGGTACCTGCTAAACCGCAAATTTCTGTTGGGAAACGCAGACCTCTTGATCAAAAGTATGATATATTGAAACACTTGGACCAAGTACCAACCAAGCTATCAATTTTGGATGCTTTTAATCTGTCAAAAGATTTTCGGGAAGCACTCATCGAAGCTTTGTCAAGTCCTCAGGAGTTTGAAGCTGAAATTGCTACAGCTGAAGTCTATCACATAGAGAATAATCCTACAGAATTCCATGCAGTGATATCTTTTACTAATAAAGATTAAGATGATGTTGTGCATGGGCACATAATACCTCTGTACTTATCTGGAAAAATCAATGGTGTAGATATCCGAAGATCTTTCATTGACAATGGTTCAGGAGTCAACCTCATGCCCATTCGTAAGCTTTGTCGATTGGGCCTCACAAAATCTGATTTATCTCCTTCTACCATGATGTTACAAGGATATGATAAAAATGAAGAAGAACCACTAGGCGAAGTTACACTCAGAACTCTGTTTGGAGATCTTGTGTCCAATTCGGATTTCATGACTGTTGATCAAGACTCAGCTTTCAACGTCTTGCTTGGAAGACACTGGCTACATCAGCATGCGGCTATCCCTTCATCATACCATCAATGTCTCAAATACTATTTCAATGGTCAAGTTGGAACATTGTATGGTGATAAGGCCCTGTTCAAGACATCTGAGTCTCAATACATTGAGGCATAATTTTATCACATGAAGGGAAGAGAGAAATCTACAATAAAGGAAATTACCAAAGTTAATGCTCCATATGGTTTGGAGAAGATTCCAATAAATCCATTTACACAGGTGAGTACAGATTATGTGTTACCTATTAGTCAAATTGACAATATAGGCCCAAATCAAAATACTGTTATGGAAAGATCCATAATGTCAATTACGGCAATCGAACAAGACAACAGGGGAGAAATTGGTAACCTACCAAACAGTGATGAAAGCACAAATGGTGACGTTTTCATTTCATCTGCTAAAATCCAACAGGTCTATACTTCTCCAATCAGGAAAGAAGAAGTTATAGAAACATCGGAGGTGAATAATGATGTCAATTCTCAATCCATCATCTCCTCTTTATTTCCCAATGAAGACCCTTTATCATCAATATGGTTGGAAATGGAAGCTTCTTCTTCAAAATTTTCAAATTTTGACATCTCTTATAATCATGAAAATTTCGTTTTGTCATCTACTATGCAAGTAGAAACGGAAGAAATAACACATGATGAAGAGGAAGAGGAAGATCTTAACGATGCTCCTCCAGCATTTGAAGAGGGTATCTCTACCACTATTGATGAACTCAGAGAAATAAATCTGGGTACAGAGAAAGATCCATGCCCCACTTTAATTAGTGCTGCCATGACCCTTGAAGAGAAATAAATGTATATTTATTTTCTAAATAAAAATAAAGATATTTTTGCTTGGAACAATACAAAAATTCCTGGGCTTGATCCTGATGTTGCTACTCATCATTTGGGTTTACCAAAAGAACATCGAGGATTTAAGCAAGCCGCGAGAAGAACACACCCAACTTGTGCTTCCAAAATTGAAGCTGAAGTGGTTAAACTGATCAAATCTAATTCCTTCAGAGAAGTTCAGTATCCCAAGTGGTTGGCTAATATTGTCCCTATAAAAAATAAGAACGGAAAAATTAGGGTTTGCATCGATTTCAGAGATATTAATCGGTATTGTCCTAAAGATGATTTCCCAATTCCGATTACAGAACTCTTAATTGATGCTACAACATGTCATGAAGTACTTTACTTCATGGATGGATATTCCGGATATAATCAGATCCGAATGGACCTAGAAGATGAGGAATCCACAGCCTTCAGAGCCCCTCAAGGTGTGTTTTGTTATCGGGTGATGCCCTTTGGTTTAAATAATGCAGGTGCAACATATCAACGCGCCATGCATCGTATCTTCAAACCTCTCATAGGGAAGTTTGTTGAATGCTATGTAGACGATTTGGTGGTTAAATCAAAACAACGTTCTAATCACTTGGCTGATTTGGAAGTCATATTCCACAAGCTTCGACAACATAATTTGAATATGAACCCCTTAAAATGTGCTTTTGGGGTAACCTCAGGAAAATTTCTCAGCTTTGTTGTACGCCATCGTGGTATTGAAGTCGATTCTGAGAAGACTATGTCAATCCTTGGTATGTCACCTCCTCATAATTTGAAAGAATTAAGAGGACTTCAAGGACACTTAGCCTATATTTGTCGTTTCATCGCCAATTTGGTAGGAAAAAGTTTACCCTTTACCAAATTATTGAAAAAAGGAGTCACTTACAAGTGGACTGAAGAATTTCAAGAAGCGTTTGATGTTATCAAGAAATACCTCTTGAGTCCACCAGTACTCATGCCACCTATTGAAGGAAGACCGCTTATCCTCTATTTGATAGCTCTAGAGTGATCATTGGGTGCCTTTCTTGCTCAAAAGAATGGTGATGGGAATTAAAATAGTCACTACTATCTCAGTAGAACTATGCTTGAAGCAGAAACCCAGTATTCAAGTATTGAGAAGTGTTGCATGGCATTAATCTTTGCAGTTCAGAAATTGAGACACTACCTGCAACATCACGATATCCAATTGGTATCTCGCAATAATCTGCTCAAATTCATCATTAGTCGTCCAATGCTTACAGGACGTCTAGAAAGGTGGGCAGTTATTTTGCAGCAGTTCGACATTCAGTATGTGTCTCAAAAGGCGATAAAGGGACAAGCTCTGGCTTATTTTCTGGATGAACATCCTTTAGTGGAAGACACATCTTCAGATATTGAACTCCCTGATGAGGAAGTTTTCTCTATTCAAGGGAGTCCTCAAACATGGAAAATGTATTTTGATGGTGCTTCCAGAAGTCCAACAGGAAAGAAAATGGAAAAACCTAAATTCAACAAAGATGGTTTAGGAATTGTGCTCATTTCTCTAGATAAGGCCTTGTTACCTTATTCCTTTTTATTGTGGGAAAGTGGTACCAATAATGAAGCCGAATACCAAGCTCTTATTACAGGATTGTAGTTAGCGCTTCAAACACAAGTGAATCATTTAAAGGTGAAAGGTGATTCAGACCTGGTAATCAAACAAGTCAATGGGGATTATGCCATCAGAAAAGAAGAATTAATCCCTTTGTATGATTACGTCAGAGAGTTAATGGCGGAATTCCCTTCAGAACCGACATTTTCTTATGTCCCAAGATCACAAAATGCTCAAGCTGATGCGCTGGCTAATATAGCCATAGCTCTAGAAGATCCAAATCGGGACGAGACAACCATCAGTATTTCCCACAATTGTGCAATTTCACCTTATGTTCAAGCTAGAACAGATGAAATTAATGAAATTAGTCCCATTCCTGAACCGTATGGTCATACTACATGATGGATGTCACCTATAAGGGAATACCTTCAAAATGGAACACTTCCACCTGATAAAGCCGAGAAAGAACAAATCCGGCGACGTGTGGTCAATTTTACTCTTTATGATATCCCAAACCACTTAGAGAAAATTCTCTACAAACATGGTTTTGATGGAGTTCTCTTCAGATTCATTGATTGTGAAGAGACAATGGATGTCATGAAAGAAGTGCATGCAGGAATCTGTGGTGCCCACCAGTCTGGACATAGATTGTCTGATCAAATTCGAAGGTGTGGATACTTTTGGCCTTCAATGATACAACATTGTGTTAATTTCAAAAAGAAGTGTCATTCATGCCATGTACATGCCATCTTCATTCATCAACCTCCAGAGTTTCTTCATATAGCTAAATACTCAGGGCCATTTGCCACATGGGGAATGGATGTGGTGGGACCTTACCCTTCAGCTACAGCCAAGCAGTTTAAGTACATTCTTACAACTACTGATTTCTTTTCCAAATTGGAAGACATAGTACCTCTTAAAGAAGTCAGTTCTAAATTCATTGTTAGCTTCATCAAGTCTAACATCATTACTAGATTTGGTGTCCCTCATACCATATTGATGGAAAATAGCACCAACTTCAGTTCTTCTGAAGTGAAGAAATTGTATCAAGAATACAACATTAAATCCAACCATTCATCTCTGTATCATGTGGCGGCCAATGGCCAAATAGAAGCCTTTAACAAGGCTCTTTCAAATATAGTGCAAAAGATGGTGGATAAAGTTAAGAGGTCATGGCCTGATAAACTCTTTCATGCTTTATGGGCTTATCGGACTACCACCCACAATGCAATGTGGTCAACTCCATATTAATTGGTATATGGAACGGAAGCAGTCTTGCCAATTGAATTTCAATTTCCCTCACTCAGAGTATCCACTTGTGATCAGTTATCTACATATGAGAAATCTCAAAAGCGACTGAATGAATTGGAACGTTTAGATGAGAAAAGATTGTGCACTTTTCACCACTTGGAAATCTATCAGAATCTAATAGCATGAGCTTTTAACAAAAAAGTCCTTCTTCGTTCATTCATTCAGGGAGAATTGGTATTAGTTCTCAGAACTCCAATGATACTAGGAAAGAAACCTCCCAAGCTTGAGCTAAAATGGGAAGTACCTTATTCAATACATTGGGTCTACTCCAATGGAGCTTATTCATTAATCTCGATGGATGTAGAACTCATTAATACTCCAACTAATGCTAGATATTTGAAGAAGTATTTTTTATAAATTACAAAATACCCCCAAGATGTCCCCGCAACATGACACTAAACGGTGTGGCACCGGTTCGTCCTTGCTATATGACGTTAAACTATACATCAATGGTCCAGTATGACCTTTAACTCATCCATGGTCCATTTATATGACCCTAAACTATTCACACTTTTGTCCATCATGACACTAAACTGAAGAAGAAGAAAAAAATACCTAACTTGTCCTCATTGCATGACATTAAACTGCACAGTCCCCCTTTCGTCCTACATGATGCTAAACTCTATTGTCCCCGCAACATGACACTAAACTGTGCGGCACCAGTTCGTCCTTTCTATATGACGTTAAACTATACAACAATGGTCCAGTATGACCTTAAACTAATCCTTGGTCCAGTATGACCTTAAACTATTCACAAGATGTCCCCGCAACATGACACTAAACTGTGCAGCACTAGTTCGTTCTTGCTATATGACGTTAAACTATACAGTAATGGTCCAGTATGACCTTAAACTAATTCTTTGTCCAGTATGACCTTAAACTATTCACAAGATGTCCCTGCAACATGACACTAAACTGTGTGGCAGCAGTTCTCCCTTGCTATATGATGTTAAACTATACAGCAATGGACTAGTATGACATTAAACTGCAACTTCATCCCACAAGACATTAAACTTTGAAAAACAAAATTCCCTAAATGGTACATTATGACCTTAAACTGCAACTAGGTCCTGTATGATCTTAAATTTCATCTTCAATGGTCTATGCATATGACCCTAAACTGTTTGCAAGTCCCTTACGTCCAACAAGACGTTAAATTGTGACGTCCTAACTACATGACTCTAAACTATATGAAAGTCCCTTACGTCCAGAAAGACGTTAAACTACATAAGCATCAAAGGTCAGGTATGACCTTAAACTGCACCATCCACGGTTTATGCATATGACCTTAAACTATTCGCACTTTCTTCCAACATGACGCTAAACTGTATCGTCCCTTTTTCGTCCAACATGACGTTAAACTGTGGAAAAAATCACCAATGCGTCCAACATGATGTTAAAATGGTGCACTCTTTTGTCCTCACTGCATGACATTAAACTGCACAGTCCCCCCTTTTTTCGTCCAACATGAAATTAAACTCTATTGTCCCCATTGTCCTAACTACATGATGCTAAACTGTACAGAAAGTTCGTGATACGTCCTACATGACATTAAACTGTACTTTGTCCCTGCTACATGACACTAAACTGTGCAGCACAAATAGTCCTAACTGCAAGACTTTAAACTGCATAGTCCCTTCATATTGTCCCTACTACATGACATTAAACTGTGCATCATTAAGGTTGTTGCTACCTCTTGTTTCTCACAACGAGTATGACTCACATGTGCTTAGAGAAAACCTCAACCATAACACTCTCTCTGTGATGCTAACCATGTGTAAGTCCCAACATCCTTTTTTAGGTAATTGTCCCCAAGAATAATTTGATCATTAATTTATTCTTTAATTGAACTATGCATATTTTGATCCTTGCCTTCCAGGATGGGTATGCAGGCAACCTCCCGAGGTTCAAGCCCGAAAACAACCTCTTCACTTCAGTTCACCTTCATCTCATACGATTTTGATTTGTGAAACCGCCCTTAGAATCAATATCTTTACATTTGATTCACTTTCGTCCTTGTTATACGAAGTTAAACTATACAACACTTTTGTCCGATACAACAATAAACTACAATACTCATTGATTTCCTAATTTGAGAGGGAACCATTATTTACATTGATTTTTCAATCATGTTTCATTTCAAAAGACTACGTGCATACATGGTAATACCTAAACTTTTTATCTCAGGTTAAACCATCATTGTACTAAAGTCCCCTTTCACCCTTCACATGTACGAACCAAATTTGTAAAAAGGGTATATCTAGAACTACGTGGGCTTGATTCCCATCCTTATGGGATACGTAGGAACGTTCGAGTATCCCTCGAATCTAGCCCCAAATCATTTGGGCCTAACCCCAAATTTCACTTTCAGTCCCTTGGCTGAAATGTCCCCATGAAAACACACACTGTGTATTCATTATTATGGTCCGAACTCTATGACCCTAAACTACGATCTCTCATACTTTTGTCCTGCACGATTCTAAAATGCATTTTAAGAACAACGTATGGATTGATTCTCATTCTTATGAGATACGTAGTGAAGTCCAAAATTTCAATTCAGGACCCAGCCACAACATTATTATGGTTATCATTGATTTTTGTATCTCTGTATACATTGGACAATACCCATATTTATGTGTCATAATCCTAACCTTAAATATTTTCAGATCTTCATAACCCTTTTCATGACTTTTAGTCACAAAAATGTCAAACATCTGAGAATTATTTTTCCTGACTATGCAGCATGTGCCCATAGGCGTCCTTGCATAAACAGTCCACATAACAGACTTGTCAACCGAAAGATACTATTTATTTGACTATGTAGCCAATGCCCTTAGGTGGCCCTGCATAATTCAACCCCCTAACGGGATTTTTGGATAATGGTAACTTCATTCTTGGGAAGAATGCCTCTTTTGTCCTTATTTTTCTTAAATGATGGTATGTAGGGATCTGCAAAAAAATAGCCGTCCTTAACATATTTTTCCCATGTCCCTTTTCATGGTCTGAAAGTATTCAAGTATATGGTTTATACTCTCCATATTCTCTTTCCCTACGTTTGGGTGAGACCTTCGTAGGAGTGATATTTATTCAATTCTTCGATAGTCTTGTTTGGAAATATCTTCTCCATATTCAAGTACCTCTTTCCATACAACAAACTCTATACTTTAGAAAATTTGAATCTCCATAAACTTTCACGGGATTTTAGCACTAGGAAAGTAAAATTCTGAGAGTTCTTTTGCCTGACTATGCAGCACGTGCCCATAGGTGGCCTTGCATAAACAGTCCACATAACAGAATTGTCAGCTGAAAGATGCTATTTGTTTGACCATGCAGCAAATTCCCTTAGGTGGCCCTGCATAATTCAACCCCCTAACGGGTTTTTTTAAATAATAGTAACTTCATTCTTGGAAACAACTTCTTCTAATGACTTTTATCTCTCTTTCATATCATTCCTCAGATTCAAATATTCTTAAGTCATAGCATACATATTTTCCCTCATACTTGAGTGTGGTAATATGTTTTCAGATGAGTTGTCAAGGAATTGAGTCAATTCTAATCCATTTTGGTCAAAGCTATTTCGACCTTAAACATCAGCCTTTGTATGTCCGACATGCATGAATTTAAACTGCCAGATTTCTTGTTTTTCTTTTCACCTCAGAGTCAAATCCTCTTTTCTCTCCGGATCCAACTCTGAGGGGGGACTTTTGTTGATGCTCCTTTCCGTCACAGAGTCTAATGACTGAAAAAAGGTAAATACCTTAGTCCAAAGTGATTCATCCTTTGAAGAAACATAAAAAATCGACAAAGGGATGAACAAGGAGAACATTGCCCATAGGTCGCGCAAGTTCCCTCATGGTCATGCAAGTACACTTGCGCGCTGCCTTGTGGTCATGCAAGTCTACTTGCACGAGGCACTTTGGCACGCAAGTGACTTGTGCGACCTAAGTAATAACTGCCCGGTAACCGCCCAAGGTCTTCTATTGCATATAAATAGACCCTGTGGGCCCCCCATTCGAGGAGGATTTTGTCCAGAAACTCGGATTGAAGCTCCAGATGCCCAAGTCTCTTCTCAAAGCTTCTGGAACACTTCTCAGATAATTTCTTATCTAGAACGGAAGATCTAAAGAGAGGGAAGAAAGCCTAAGTGTTGAAACTCATCAACACTTGCGCGCCTGAGTGGCCAGCCCTTAAGGGAAGTGGCCACACGTGCACACCGCCTTACTCCTTCGATAGAACTTGTGTGTCCCTTTTCTGGAAGAACCTCAAGAGAATTCTAAAGGCTTTAATAAAGAGTCGCTCAAGTATTTCAATGCTGGTTGAACATCGTGCAAGTACCCCATACATGTCACGCAGGTATACCTGCGCGACCATACTTGCGCGCCCACGCAGTACCTGCACGCCTTCCAAGACTTGCACGACCCTTCCTTTTTGGGTGCTCACCTTGCCCATTTTACCCCTCTTAATCCATTACACCTTTCCTACTCAAGATTCAGTCTCCAAGACACTCTTCAAAGTCATTTGTGGCATGATTTCTTGATTTGAATTCCTTATCTGAAAGGAATTTTGTGGAATATCTCTCAAAACTTATTGATTTACATATCTTTATGTCACTAAAGATTGAGAGTTCGTTCATTCAACCTCATCCTTTAAGATGAGAGAATCCTTAACCTGGGTCTCCTTTTCAGGAATAATCCCCAGTTATAATTTTGGGCATCCTCCTCAAGAGTAAGCCCCAAAACTTAATCCTCAAATATGGGCATCCTTTTCAGGAGTAAGCCCCAGTCCCCTAATTTGGGCATCCTCCCCAGGAGTAAGCCCCAAACCTTAATCCTCAAATTTTAGCATCCTTTTCAGGAGTAAGCCCCAGTCCCCTAATTTGGGCATACCCCTCAGGAGTAATCCCCAAAACTTAATCCCCAAAAATGGTCATCCTTTTCAGGAGTATGCCCCAGTCCCCTAATTTGGGCATCCTCCTCAGGAGTAAGCCCCAAACCATAATTCCTTTAAACCTGGGCCATCATTTCAGGAGTAAGTCCCATTCATAAATTTGGGCTGTCTTTTCAGGAGTAAGTCCCAAGTCCATTAATTTCTCTTTAACCAGTCCTAATTTACCTTTGATTTGGGATTCCTTCTTAGGAGTAAAACACAATCATCAATCCTCTCCTAATCTGGGATTCCTTTTTAGGAGTAAGTCCCATGTTGGAGTATTCAAATCTCCATGAAGCACATATACCTTTATGGACCATGTTCCTGGATTTTCAACCTAAAGTAAATCATAATCATCATTTATCTGGGCAGTCATACATACATAATCCCAAAACCATTTCTTATGATTACATCTTTCATGGACCAATTGTCTATTTGATTAGCAATACCTCTTGTTTCTCACACCGAGCATGAATCACGTGAGCTTAGAGAGTAAAAGTAATTATGAGATCCTTCTTTGAGCCATCAATCATAAACATCATACTCCCTTACCCGAACTACGTGGGTTCTGATTCCTTTTACAAAACAAAGGATACGTAGGTAGCCCATCTGCGGGTTTGATCCCAACTCTGAAATAATCCATGTCCTTTTGAATGACAATAAACTTCATGTGCCCCACGGAGTGGCTTTAAAACCATACTAGTCATCATAATGACCAAGAGACTTTTATATAAATGTTTTGAAGGATATCATTGACCTAGAATCTCTAAATAGATACAGATGATTCTCTATTGATGAAGAACCTCGAATATATATAAAAGATTCTCTAAATTTCTTACATATTTTCAAAACTGAAGGAATGCTCATTTTATACATGGTAATGTAATAAGGATTCACGAAGATAACTTAAATCTATATAGAGAGTCCCAGAGTAGACAATAATTCCCCTCAAAAAGGTGTGATGAGTCCGACCTCCCATCCTCTCGACCAATGCAAATTACTAAGCCTCATTAGTCCACAAGCTAATGAGCGCCTACCTTTGGAAAGTAGGTCCAAATGGATGTTGAATCATTGGATGTTTTCGGTTCTACGAACAAACCCGTTAGAAACCGATCAGAACGTTTGAATATCCCATCCAGGAGGTCATCCCCGAATTCCTAGGGAAACATTCCCTCCCATAAAAAATTCATATAGGGGGGGGATAGGGAATCCAAGCCATATAAATTTCATATACCCCTAAATTATGATCCTACATGCAATTACTTAGGATATTCAAGTAATATGGACTCTCTTCTCCTATGGATGAATCTGATCATCATACCACCTTCTTATGTATGAGATATATCTTAAAATATGGGATATAGTATAATTATAACTACCAGTAAGACTCTTCAGTATAAGATATTCCTCACACATCTAATGTAACACCCCAGGTAAATAAAGAATATGAAATTTTCATATTTATCGATATTTGTGAATAAAATATTAATATAACATTAAAGGGGACACTATGCTTGATGGCGTACCCAATACACAACCACAAGTTTCTTGGGAATCTTACATTGCACTCTAATAATAAAATAATATTATTTTAAATTGTAGTTAATGCCTAGTCGTTGTAATGGTGGGAATGAACGGAACTAACTACAAAAAGATTATATATGTTTGTCAAATATTTTTACTTTTATCCAATAAATGTTAGAGGCTTAAAATTTTAATGAATCAAATTTTAAGTGTAAATATTCTAATATTCTTTAAAAAGCCGATTAACCGCCTTCTGATGGAGAACCTCTTTTAAATCCACTTTTTGACAATTTTATGTGTTATATTTGAAAAAATAAAATTCTTCTTTAGAAGCGGGACATCAAATTTTACTTTGTGTAAATTTTTGGTATTTTTCCGATAAAGATCATTTTTTAATGAATAGTGAAAATGTTGTATTTTAATTCAAAACAACTTTTTAATCTAATTTATTAATATGATTAGATTATCTTTTGAATTGGTTTTAAAGTGAAATTAGAATATATTTTTACCATTTAATCCAATAGTGGTAATTGGAATTAATTTTCACTTTGAAATTGGACATAAACTAGTGTCAATCTTTTAATAGATATTGTTTCTTAAAAACACACTATTTGTTTTGAAAGCGGGAATTAATTATTAAATTAATTAATGAAACTTATATGATTTAAATTTTGTAAAATAGACATCATTTTTGAATTCGGAATATCAAATATAGCTCAGGGTGAATTTTTTATATTTTTCTGAAAAACTTCAATTTTTGATGAATAGTGAAACCACTAAGTGGTAGTTAAAGAAACTGATTTTCGTTTAAATGAAACTTTGCCACTTCTGTTATTTGATTTTCAAAAATCCGACATACATGGTTGTCATTAAGAAGTAAAATTTGGTTCAATGAGATTAAAATAATTTTCTGTGAATAGTAATTTTTATGTTTTATTAATCGCGATTAAAGGTAATTAGTGTAATTTAAGGTAAAAATAATGCTTTAATAATATGAAATGTCATAGACACATGTCCTACCCTCATTGGATGTGTCATGGTCGACCAAGACAATCCATGGGTCAACTTGGGGACCCCATGGAGCCACTTTGGTAGGAAAATGAGATAAATAACGTTTTATTTAAAGTTAAAATTAAAATGTCACAAACATGTGTTGTTTTATTAAATCAATTTTTACATGGGGTTATACAAGTCATATTTTTGACTATAAATATTCATTAGAAAGATAAAAATATTTCATACATCATGATATTTTTTTATAATTTTTAGACACTAAATAAATTAAATTATTTATGACACCATGATGATGCAGCGATTACCTCATTATTTAACGATTTAAATAAAATGAAAATATAATGTAAAATCTAAGACCTACACTTGTCAAAAAACTATTGTATGGGTGGATTTATAACCCTTACCACCTTATCCTCGAAATAAAACAATGTGGGACCTTTAAAATCCGAAACTCATTTGAAAATAAAGTATCATTTTGTAACTTTCCAAGAGTTCCCCTCCTCTCCTCATATAAAAGGCCCCCACATCTACCACCTTACACACACCTCTCAAGCCTTTGGATCGGCCAAACCCTGCCCATTTAATCTCTCCACTTCCCACTCTTCACCATTGAACCCTCACCTTGGGCATAATCCGTTCCAAGGATTCCTTTGAGCTCAAATCAAAGAGAGTTACCCGATTTAAAGGTAATGTCCTCCCCTATGTTCTTTTGTTTTATTTTTCTTCTCCAAACCCCTAAACTCTTTTTATTAATTTTTTTTAACAAAACCAGTATCATAAATATAATAGAGTTTTTTTATAATAAGTATTCAAGCTACACTTTCACACACCTCCGTCTAATGGTTAATGAACATACTCTTTCTGTGGATGGCGAATTACTGCCTCACAAAATGATGATTGTTCAATATTATTTTAACACCTTCAAAGGTGGACGTTAATATGTAATTATATTTATATAGGATATATAATATGTTTATGTTTTCCTTATTCTTATGTATCTTTCATTTATGGCATACCTTTATGGTTTCCAATATGGGTAAACACGATATCTTCATTTTAGGAAGTGCGGACTACCGCCCCCTCAAATTGATTTGATTCGTTAATGCCATATGTGGGATGTATAAAAGATGTAATTAATGGTATTACATATGATGTCCTTATTTAATTATAATATACCTTTATATCATTATTATTTAATTCCATTTAATACAAAAAAATGTAATGAAAGTAGCGTTCATGCGTACGTATGGCTTACCGTCTCCATGAACGGTACATTTAATTTCTTATCTCCAAATGTTATGTACTATTATAAGTACATATATATAATTGATATCTATGTAATATATTACATATAAATTATGGATTTCATTCTGTAATTATAATATATATATCTCTCTTTTTTTTAATTCCATTAATATGACAAAAAATGAAAGTAGCGTTCATGCGTACGTACGGCCTACCGTCTCCATGAACGGTGGTTTTAATTTTTTTATCTCCAAATGCTATGGAATAGTATAATATAAATATATACTGGATATATATGATATTTAAAACATCAATAATATTCTGGATATGATGTACCTATAACTACATGGAAAATTCTTTTCCAACATGTTCGATTTTTACTCATGTACCGAACATCGAAAAAAACGTCTGATATGAACTCACTTTATTAAAAAATTATTATAACATTATAATATGTGATATTAACCGAATAATAATCTTTAAAGTAGGTCCTAATGAAATTATAAATTGACCAAATTTTATTATTCAGGAGATTAAAGAATGATCGAGTCATGTCGGACACGAGGTAAGGGATCCTACCCCTCTCTTTCTTTTTAAGTACACTCTTTTATGTCTCTCCTTTTAAGCTCATATTTCTTATGATTGGGATGTTCTTTTTTATTACCCCTACTGTAATGTTTATGTTCATATGATGAGAGACCCTATTTTATCTCATCAATCCATTTTGTATGTTTTGAGTGGTGCCATTAGGCTGCCGAATTTTCGTAAGAGATCTAACCTCTCTCTTTTTTTTAAGTACTCTCCTTTATGTCACTTCTTTTAAGCTCCTCTTTGTTATGATGGGTGATGTTATTTTATATTCCTCTTTCTGTGAATTTTATTTTAATATTATGAGAGATCCTATTTGATCTCATCAATCCATTTTTGAAAGTTTTAAGTGGCACTGTTAGGCTGCCGAGTTTTCGTAAGGGGTTTTTCATCTCACTTTTAGTCCCGTGAGATTTATGATACATTTGCCACCATTTCCTTTGAGTGGTGTATATAATTACCATTATTATACTCTTTGTGTAATATAATTTCATTTATGGGTATTTACATATTCATTTTATGACCCTTATTCAATGGGGTGTATGTTTCGAAAGTTACTCAAGTCAGTAAGGGAACCTTTCACCCTCCACTTTTTAAAAGACTTCATTTGTTATGTCTTTTAATTAACATAATATTATGTTTGGATATGTTATTCTATATCCTTATTGATGTTAATTTTATATCCAAGTGACGAGACACCCTTTTTATCTCTCATAAACTCTTTTTCTGAATTTTGATGTGACACAGTTAGGCTGTCGAATTTTTTGCAAGGGAACTTCTTAACCCAATTTTGATTCTTTGGGATAAACTTGTACTCCTTGAATATGTCATTATATGAATATGTGTGAATGTAATCTGATTGTTATAAACTTAATATTGACTTATATTTGGTGTATTTGTTTGTCACACATAATTATGTAATTGATTTATCCTTAATCCAAGGATAGAGTCTTTTTAAGGGACATCGTCTCAATCTCCTTTCATTTAGGCATATTTTGTTTTATACACCAATTTATTTTATACGGTGCATAAACCCCTTTTACGTTTCATTTATTCAAGAGGAATCTTTTTATACGAAGCATTTTACTAAACGACAAAAAGGAATGTTTTTCTTGTCATATGTATGCGGCGACAACGACTTCTCCACCGTCGTGAACACTATTTGAGTTTCGGCTTCCTCTACAAGACATAACTTTTTTTGAATGAAAAATAAATACCATGTTTTACTCTTATTTTTGTATTTAAAATGGTTTTCATAATGTTTTTATATCAATTTGTTTTATTGATATCTTGTGATTGAAAATTGTAAATGTTATGTTTCCTTTATACATGTTTTATGTGATACGATCATGTTATGGTTCATGGGAATTATTATGAAGACGGGTGGCTCCGTGATAAACTAAGGGTGGGTGAGCCCGATATATCTCTCCAATGCATTTGGTAACGTGAAGGGGTTAAATGTTAAGGTTCCTTCGAAGAGATTTAGGGAATATTCTATGATGGGTATTCCAAACGTAACCAAGAGGGTTACTTCCTATGTAAGAATGTTATGAATGCCTCAAGTTACCTTTATGCCATATGATTTCTATGATTTAATCATGATTTGTTGAGGTATGTTAAAATGCTTATGTTTTATGAGTAAAGTATGATTTCATACATGGACTAAGGTTTTCTTTTCATACTTTTATATCCCTTACTGAGCTTTTTATGCTCATCCCAAGTTTTTGAAATGTTTTTCACCGGTCAAGGGAAAGGTGCATGATATGATGATAGTGTCAGGGAAGTGTCAAGAATTAATCCATGTTTTATTTTAAATATATTTCCGTTGATGGGAAAAACGAATATTATCTTTTATGTAACCACTTTGTTTAAATGTGGAATGCAATTCATGATTTATGATCTAATTCTCTAAAACTCTAAACCTGAAAAGATCCTAAATGTGAATTATTCATTTAATTCATTATTATGTAAGGTTTAAGGGAGGTTCCATATAGTTGGTATCAGAGTTTGGTTTAGATAAATTTAGAGGTTAGGTAATTCTCTAGTCATAGTTGACATTACCATAACGGATAGGATTTCAGAAAGAGTCCTAGTTTTAGATAAGGTGAATGAGTAAGTATATATTAGTGTTTATCTTTCTCATTTGTACATGATGGTTTTGTTGATATACTCCCACTGACATTTCTGTTTTTAGTGAATGGATGGATCTAGCATGCACCAATGTGACAGTAGGTTTGAAGGAAACTGTGGTGGTTCTCTGATTAACATACTGGATGAAATGGGGGATTCAATGGGGAAACTCGTGGTTGTTCTAAATCAACTATCAAGGAGTCATGATCAACCACTTGTACTTTGGTATGTTTTGTAATGCATCATGTACGAGATGACCAATCGATGTGGAAGTTCAGGTAATAATTATAAAGGTAACCATTAGGGTTTATATGATCCTTACGTTTGAGGTAATTATGGGTTATTATATATTATGATGGAAAATGAAATGCATGAGATAAAATTGAGGTTAAAATATGTGATGATTTTTTTTGAAGATTTTATCTCGTTTTGGGGAATGTTTTAAGAATTATATAGTTTTTGGAAAAGGAAAACACGTAGATCGTGTGACAACCCGCCGCGTCAGACAAAGCTACAGAAATCGAACCCACAACCAAAGTGAGACTGGTATTTATCGCCTACCACTGGACTACGTGAAGTCCCTGGTTAGTATGACTTATTATTTTTAGTTAGATGATTTTATGAATTAAGAGTAAGTTGATTTTGGGTTATCTATTGAAATTATTAACCTATCATGGAGGATGTGTGATTAGGTTAATTACTTTTCAATAAGAGACTTTAAGAGAAACTGATGTTATTTGGAGATAAGTGTTACCTTGGAAGACTATGAAATTAAATCCTTCTAATATTTGGGTTTCAATCTCAGTTTGGTTTATTTTGAATCATTTTATGGACAAATTGTTTATCGAATGGTCTTCGTTGAACTTTGTGTTTTGTTGGACAAATTTTTGACATTAAGAATAGATTTTCTTTTTATAAAGGGTTATCCTTTTCTGGATTATCTGGTCTTGTACTAACCTTTTTGTTTTTGGTTTTAGTTAATGTCTTAATACATGGAGGGTATATAGTTCTCTTTTGTGGATTAGGTAATTCTATAGAATTTGATTATAGCTCTCTTAATGTGAACAAGTCATCCTAAATACTCGTCTTTTGGAGAAAATATGAGTTCGTGTAAGAAATATAGTAAAAGTTGAAAGTCAACATGACAAATAAGTATGCTTCATTATGTTTTAGTTAAGCTCATAAATAAATTCCTCAATGAAAAGTAACTTAAAACAAAAATGTTGTCTTTTAATTTTTCTTACTGGACAATCAAATACCGTTTAACCCATCACAAGTTTCTGATTTTCTTGTTGTTAACTTTCTCCTAGACATGTTTACTATCACTCTCCCTCAGAACATGACCCTTTGTTTTTTCTTCCATGTCCATGTTTTCATACATGGAATCCTAGTATGGGTTAACTCGGGTGACCTTTGTAATATTCTTTCTTTATTTTAATGTGATATTTTTACTGACTCTTGTTCCGATGTGGTACTTTCAATGATGTTTCTGATCCCACTTTTAAAAATTGCGAGGACGCAATTCCCAAAAGGGGGGAAGGATGTAACACCCCAAGTAAATAAAGAATATGAAATTTTCATATTTATCCATATTTGTGAATAAAATATTAATATAACTTTAAAGGGGACTCTATGCTCGATGGCGTACCCAATACGCAACCACGAGTTTCTTGGGAATCTTACGTTGCACTCTAATAATAAAATAATATTATTTTAAATTTTAGTTAACGCCTAGCCGTTGTAATGGATGGAATGAACAGAACTAACTACAAAATGATTATATATGTTTGTCAAATATTTTTTCTTTTATCCAATAAATGTTAGAGGCTTAAAATGTGAATGAATCCAATTTTAAGCGTAAATATTCTAAAATTCTTTAAAATGTCGATTAACCGCCTTTTGATGGAGAACCTCTTTTAAATCCACTTTTTGACAATTTTATGTGTTATATTTGACAAAATAAAATTTTTCTTTATAATCGGTTCATAAAAATTTACTTTGTGTAAATTTTTGGTAATTTTCCGATAAAGTTCATTTATTAATGAATAGTGAAAAATGTTATATTTTAATTAAAAACTTATTTTTAATATAATTTATTTATACGATTAGATTATCTTTTGAGTTGGTTTTAAAGTGAAATTATAATATATTTTTACCCTTTAATCCAATAGTGGTCATTGGAATTAATTTCACTTTGAAATTGGACTTAAACTAGTGTCAATCTTTTAATAGATATTGTTTCTTAAAAACACACTATTTGTTTTGACAGCTAGAATTAATTATTAAATTAATTAATGAAACTTATATGATTTCAATTTTGTAAAATAGACATCATTTTTTAATTCAGAATATCAAATATATCTAAGGGTGAATTTTTGGTATTTTTCTGAAAAACTTCAATTTTTTATGAATAGTGAAACCACTAAGTGGTAGTTAAAGGAACTGATTTTTCGTTTGAATAAAACTTTTCCACTTATTTGATTTGATTTTCCAAAATCCGGCATAAATGGATGTCATTAATATGTAAAATGTGGTTCAATGAGATTAAAATAATTTTTGGTGAATAGTAATGTTTATGTTTTATTAATCGCGATTAAAGGTAATTAATGTAATTTAAGGTAAAAATAATGCTTCAATAATATTAAATGACCTAGACACATTTACTACCCTCATTGGATGTATCATTTCTGACCATAAAAATCCGTGGGTCAACTTTGGGACCCCATGGAGCCACTTTGGTAGGAAAATGACATAAATTGCGTTTTTTAAAGTTAAAATTAAAATGTCACAAACATGTGTGGTTTTACTAAAACAATTTTTAGATGGGGTTATAAAAGTCATATTTTTTACTATAAATATTCATTAGAAATATAAAATATTTCCTACATCATGATATTATTTTATAATTTTTAGACACTAAATAAATTAAATTATTTCTGACACCATTTTGATGCACTGATTACCTCATTATTTAACGATTTAAATAAAATGACAAGATAATGTAAAATATAAGACCTAAACTTGTCACAAACCTATTTGATGGGTGGATTTCGAACCCTTACCACGTTATCCTCTAAATTCATCAATGTGGGACCTTTAAAATCCGAAACTCATTTGAAAATAAAGTAACATTTTGTAACCTTCCAAGAGTGCCTTTCCTCTCCTCTTATAAAAGGCCCCCACCTCTACCACCATACACACACCTCTCAAGACTTTTCCCCGGCCAAACCCTGCCCATTTAATCTCTCCACATCCCTCTCTTCATCATTGAAGCCTCACATTGGGCAGAATCTTTTCCAAGGAAACCTTTGAGCTCAAATCAAAGAGAGTTACCCAATTTAAAGGTAATGTCTTCCCTTGTGTTATTTTGTTTTATTTTTCATCTCCAAACCCCTAAAATCTTTTTATTACTTATTTTGTAACAACAACAGTATCTAAAATATACTAGGATGTTGTTATAAGAAGTCTTCGAGCTACACTTTCACACACCTCTGTCTAATGGTTAAAGAACATACTGTTTCTCTGGATGGGGAATTAATGCCTCACGAAACGATGATTGGTCAATATTATTTTAACACCTTCAAAGGTGGACATTAATATGTCAATATATTTATATATGATATATAATATGTGTATTTTTTTAAGCTTATGTATTTTTCATTTATGGCATACCTTTATGGTTTCCATTATAGGTAAACGTGATATCTTTATTTTAGGAAGTGCGGACTACCGCCCCCTCAAAGTGATTTGATTCGTTAATGCCATATGTGGGACGTATAAAAGATGGAATTAATGGTATGACATATGATATCCTACTGGAATTATAATATACCTTTATATCATTATTATTTAATTCCACTGAATACAAAAAAAAATAATGAAATGAAAGTAGCGTTTATGCGTACGTACGGCTTACCGTCTCCATGAATGGTACATTTCATTTCTTATCTCCAAATGTTATGTACTATTATAATTACATATATATAATTGATATATATGTAATATATTACATCTAAATTATGTATATCAATATGGAATTATAATATATATATCTATCATTTTGTTTTAATTCCATTAATATGACAAAAAATAAAGGTAGCGTTCATGCGTACGTACGGCCTACCGTCTCCATGAACGGTGCTTTTAATTTTTTTTATCTCCAAATGATATGGAATAGTATAAAATTAATATATAATGGGTATATATGATATTTAAAACATCAATACTTTTCTGGATATTATGTACCTATAACTACATGGAAAATTCTTTTCCAACATGTTCGATTTTTACTCATGTACCGAACATCGAAAAAAACGTCTGATATGAACTCACTTTATTAACCAATTATTATAACATTATAATATGTTATATTAACTGAATAATAATATTTAAATTAGGTCCTAATAAAATTATAAATTGACCAAATTTTATTATTCATGAGATTAAAGAATGATCGATTCATGCCAGACACAAGGTAAGGGATCCTACCCCTCTCTTTCTTTTTATGTACACTCTTTTATGTCATTCCTTTTAAGCTCATCTTTATTATGATTGGGATTTTCTATTATATTAACCCTACATTAATTTTTATGTTCATATGATGGGAGACCATATTTTATCTCATAAATCCATTTTGGAAGTTTTGAGTGGCACCGTTAGGCTGCCGAATTTTCGTAAGAGATCTAACCTCTCTCTTTATTTTTAAGTAATCTCCTTTATGTCACTTCTTTTAATATTTTCTTTTCTATGATGGGGGATGTTATTTTATTTTCCTATTTCTTTACATTTTATTTTAATATGATGAGATGTCACGACCCCCTCCCCACAAAGTGTACCCCTCCTGGGCCGAAAATGTGAGAAGAGAGATAATGACCCCCGAGTCCCGCCTCCAGTAGGCCTCGGGTTGGCAACTAGCACCGAGGGTATAATAAACATACAAATGGGAGGCATTACCCTCTAAGAGAACACATGCGGAAGATAGAGATAGAATAGACTCCAATCAACTCCAACTTAGAACTTAAATATAAAAGAAACTCAAGTACATATATGAAATGTCAAGAAAAAGTACTACAACTAAAAGGGGAAACAAAAAGTACCCAAAAGAAAGTAAAATGGCAGGGACCACAAGCCCAAACAGCTCCTCCTCCAAACACAAGCTAGTAGTAACCCGCTTGATCTCCAACCTGCTACATGTGACCTGAAAAATAGTTTATATACACATAGGGTGAGTATAATAGTATACTTAGTAGGATCCTCCCCAATCCTCTCGTGCAAAAGTAAAGAAATCATGCTAAAGCCCAGTGAACAACAAGTGAAACTAACTCGTCACCTAAACAGGTATACAATGTTCCCAACCACACCATGGCTACTCTCACCAAGTAACACATACATGAATATAGAATATAGTAAAGAATATCAAGGGTACCCCACTACTACTTCCCCACTGGTTTGCCGCTTTGCCCCAATGACATACGTCCTGTGCATCTCTCTCCAATGCTTGCCCGTAGACACCTGGGCTAAGCTCCACAATCTGCACCTCGTGCACCACAAAGGCTTGCCCGCAGACACCTGGGCAAAGCACCACACCATCTTCACAACCAATAGTAACCAGGTATGTTCTAGGATCCACCACAGCTCGCATAACATGTATCATACGTCGGGTATAATACCTCAATCCATTACAGCCCATACTCTGAGTAAGGATCCTCAAGCCATCATAAACTGTACATATTACACCAATAGTAGTCCATATGATACTATATCCAGAATATATGTGTGTGAATAACCACAATAAATTACATCCCTCTACACACATGTATGGGGTAACTAACCATTGTTCCTCATGGCACAAGTATCTTCCAAGAGAAGAGAGCGGGGCCAAAGGGGGTAGTCAGCCATTCGACCTCCCATCAGAATGTTATGGAAAACACCCCCCAGGGCTCAAAATCCCCGGGGTGTCAGTTGCCCTTACCAATAGGGTGGAGTAGCATATAGAAACACAAAAAGTACAGAATATATATGTAACTCACATCCACACTATGGGAATTTACCTAGTCTTAGATACAACTGCAACTAATGTCTCTCAGACTCCAGGCTGCTACTTCTAAGAATAAGTATCCTATAAGCACACAACATTTGAAGAGCTTTATTAGATTACTCCGTTCTCATTCAATCAGTTCCACTGTACATTAAATAATTCTTTAAAAATTAATTAACCATGAACAATTCCACATTAAACTGAATTGGCATCACATTCAAAAACAACTGTTCCTTTTTATGATTCATATCGCCTTTAAATTTTAGTAACTCTATCCCCGTGGATTTTCACCATTTAATCAAACATTCATTACAGAATTACTTTTCCATATTCCCTGGAATTCTAGAAAATCATCCTATGCTTCTAAACACAAAGGCGGCTCAACACGGTGAGTAGATATACTACCCGTCGAGTCGTTGCCGCCTATAGAAAGAGTATAGACCCATTATCCCTCGAGAGGCTAAACACGGAAAGCATGTGGAATACCCCGCGCGTCTTCGCCTCCTTCGGAAGAAGGGTATCAAGACTAGCTGCCTTGAGCAGTGGAGAAAAGCAAAGCAAATTAACATTCAAAGAAATCAACAAGCATCCAACAACCACATCCATCCCATTCCATCACCCCTGGTGTCCTACCACACACCCACATGCATAAACTGATGCATCTCGCCACTATAGGCATCATCTGATGCCATAACCAAAAGGCCTCCATGCCTCCATATATCACAACAGCCATCCAGGATCACAACACTGCACAAATAGCAGGAAAACAAACATCACATCACGGGCTCTTGACCCTTTAACAAAAAAGAGGGTAACTCAGAGCCTTTTTAGACATTCCCACATAATCTGTTCTCTAATCCATATTGAATTAACAGATTTGTTATTCATAGGTTCTAATTACGGGATACCTAATCAGTAATCTATCACAATTAAATAACCATGCTTACTTCCCTAATTTGATTATCCTCAAATTAGAACGACTAAAAAAACTGCAAAAACCAGACTAATTTACATTCCTCTTTATCTTTAGACAATTAATTAACAACTAATTCCAGCTTTACATTCATTATCAATTTCTATCATGAATGAAAAATAAATAAAAGAAAACATAGATATCACTCTATCTAGAAAAACATGAGGCAACCGTTATCACGGTATAAAGAAAAAACATGCGATCAAACAATTCTCTTCATCCGGTTCTAGTATTTAATTAGGTCAATTTCATTATGATCCAAAGGGATAAATCATGCTAATTCTACGATTGCACATATAAAATTAGAGAAGCCATGAATCCCCTACCTGGAAGATTTCATGGCTTCCTTTATCCACACAATGGGTCACAATCCTCCTCTCACGAAAAATTATTGGGTAGATTGACCGACAGTGTTCAGTTGCATCCAAAACAGTGCAGAACCAATCCTAGGAGTAAAGATTGATTGTGAAACTCTTACGGGAAAGATTGGAAGGTTCTAGCATCATTTAGTTTATAACAAAGGGAAAGAACAAGGGAGAATGATATCTCGTCCCTTTTTGAAGATTTAATGGGGCGATGGTTTAAGATCCGGTTAATTCTCCATTAAAAACGGATGGCATTAACCCACGTGGTTTGACCAATTAAAATACATCCTGGCCTTCAGAATAATTAATATAGGATTTATGGCATTTGGATCGGCCTTAAGAGTCCTTAAAATAAGGCTTTAAATGTATTTTACACCAAAGGAAACGTCAAAAGGGGCAAAATTGTAGGAGTCTGAAAACACTGTTCACCCACCCTTACTGTACATGAAACCGATCTATGAAACCGATCTGTCAGACTGATCTGTGAAACCGATCTGTGAAATCGATCTGTGAAACTGATCTGTGAGACCGATCTGTGAGACCGATCTCTCAGACCGATCAGTGAGACCGATCTGTCAGATCGATCGGTGAGACCGATCTATGAAACCGATCTGTCAGATCGCTCTGTGAGACCGATCTAGCAGACCGATCGGTGAGACCAATCTATGAGACCAATCTGCCAGACCGATCGGTGAGACCGATCTGTCAGACCGATCTGTCAGACCGATCGGTGAGACCGATCTGTCAGACCGATCTGTGAGACCGATCTGTTAGACCGAACAGTGAGACCGATCTCTTAGACCGATCAGTGAGACCGATCTCTCAGACCGATCGGTGAGACTGATATGTCACACCGATCGGTGAGACCGATCTGTCAGACCGATCTGTCAGACCGATATGTGAGACCGATCTGTCAGACCGATCTTTGAGACCGATCTCTGAGGCCGATCTGTCAGACCGATCTGTGAGACCGATCTGTCAGACAGATCAGTGAGACCGATCTGTGAGACCGATCTGTCAGACCGATCGGTGAGACCGATCTGTTACTGTTCATAAAACTGGAAACACTATTCACAGAACTGGAAAAATTGGCAAAGTGTTGGAGATAAGTCACCTTGACCTCCCGGAACACCTCCAACACCACATTTTCACAAAGTAATGGACCGAAGAGGTCTGGGCCATTACATTAGATACCTCTCAAAACATTCTCGTCCTCTAGAATTAAAACCAACCAAGAAGAAAAGAGGGGTCCGAACAACCACCCCATAAGATACCTCTCAGGGGAAACCACTATGAGTTGTTCAAAAGTTGGAACAAAACTACGACATCTGAGAGTATGGAAACAAACAATCCATATCCAAACAATTCAATCATAACATCACATCAAAGGTACATAAATAAAACATGAAAGGTCTAACCACAAAGAAAACATCATTACATGAAGGGAGTTAAACATTAAACAACTCTGGGTACTGAGCACATATCGGTGACTCACGCTCCTAGGTACTCTCCTCCATGCCACCGTGTTTCCACAAGACACGAACTAAGGGAATAGAATGCCCACGCAACACCTTCTCCTTGCGGTCTTGGATCTCCACAGGTCGCTCCTTGAAGGTTGCATCATCATCAATATCGATCTCTCCCCAATCGATAACATGAGATTCATCATGAAGATAACGATGGAGTTGTGATACATGGAAAACATCATGTATTCGACTCATATAGGGAGGAAGTGCTACTCGATACGCCACAGCTCCAACACGAGCTAACACCTCTAAAGGCCCAACAAATCGGGGAGAAATCTTACTTCCATGACCAAACCTTTGCTGCCCACGATTGGGAGTCACCTTCAGAAACACATGATCCTCAACATTAATCTCTAAGGGTCTCCTTATTTGATCAGCATATGATTTTTGACGATCTAGCGCTATCTTCATCCTCTCACGAATCACCTAACCATCTCTGTTGTATTCTGCACTAGTTCTAGTCCGAGAATTGCTGACTCTCCGACCCCAGTCTATCACAACGGAGAACGGCATGGCCGACCATACAAGGCTTCAAACGGAGCCATACCGATGGTAGAGTGAAAACTATTATTGTAAGCAAACTCTACCAAGGGTAAGTGCTTCATCCATGAACCTCCAAAATCAAGAACACAAGAGCGCAACATGTCTTCAAGAGTCTGGATGGTTCGCTCTGTCTGACCATCCGTTTGAGGATGAAAAGCAGTGCTAAGGCACAATTGAGAGCCAAAAGCATGATGGATACCTCTCCACTCCCTAGAGGTAAAACGAGGATCTCGATCCGAAATGATCGTCCTAGGTACTCCATGAAGTCTCACCACCTCCTCTAGATACTGCCTCGACAAAACCTCCACTGAGCTCGACTCCTTGATCGCTATAAAATGGGACGATTTTGTTAAACGATCCACTACCAACCCTATAGCATCATGTCCTCCTGGAGCTCGAGGTAAACCTGTAACAAATTCCATTGAATGTCCTACCACTTACACTAAGGAATATCTAATTGCTGGAGAAGACCACCAGGAACACGGTGTTCGGCCTTCACCTTCTGGCAGACTAAACATTGAGACACACACTCAGAAACCGTACACTTCATCCTAGGCCACCAAAACTGACTCCTCAAGTATCGGTACATCTTCGTCACACCAGGATGTACTGCCAAGGGTGAACTATGGAACTCTCGGAGAACCGTCTCACGCATCGCCATGGGAACAAAAAACCTACCATGATACAACACTCAGTGTTTTTCATCCTCCGACCAACCATCAGGGGCCTCACCACAAACAACTCTGTCCCTCCAAACTTCTACCTCTAGATCACCCAACTGAGACTCTTCCACCTTCTTCATCAAGGATGACTGCACTGTCATCTGGAAAAGACATCCTCTACCCCCAACTTCTCCCATATCAAGATGCAAAGCTGATAGCTCTTCCATCACTCTCCAGGAATCACCAGATTCACGGACAACATCATTACGTGACTTTCGGCTTAGTGCATCAGCTACAACATTCCCTTTTCTAGGTGTATACGATATTTCAAAGCCGTATTCCTGCAAGAACTCCATCCACCGACGCTGCCTCAAGTTTAAGTCACGTTGGGAGAAAACATACCTCAAACTCTTATGATCAGTGAAAACCACAAAGTGTTCACCAATGAGGTAATGTCTCCACAACTTCAGAGAAAACAGCATGACTGCCAACTCAAGATCAAGGGTGGCATAGTTGCATTCATGGGGATGCAACTGCCGAGACCCATAAGAAACAACTGACCTCTGCTTCATGAGAACACATCCTTGCCCAAGATGTGAAGCATCACAGAAAACATCAAACTGGACTCTCTCCGCTAGAAGACAATGGACTGGAGAACTTACCAACTTCTCCTTTAGATACTCGAAAGCTTCCTTACACTGATTAGTCCATATGAACGCTTGATCCTTCCAAGTCAAGGTTGTCAGAGGAGTCGCAACCCGGGAGAAATTGGTTACAAACCTCCTATAATAGCCTGCGATACCAAGGAAACTTCGCACCTCTGACACAGTCTTGGGGGCTTCCCAAGACACCACTGCTTCTATCTTCGACGGATCCACAGCTACTCCCTGTTGGGACACAACATTCCCTAAGAAACAAACTTCTCGAGCCCAAAACTCACACTTGGACAACTTCCCAAACAACTGATGTTGGCGAAGAACTCCCAAAATGGCTCGTAGATGCACTGCATGCTCCTCTTCAGATGTGGAGTACACAAGGATGTCGTCGATGAAAACCACAAAAAACTTGTCCAGGAATTCATGGAACACAGCATTCATCAACCCCATGAAAACAGTTGGAGAATTCGTCAAGCCGAATGGCATTACAACAAACTCATAATGCCCATGATGACAACAGAAAGCTGTCTTCGAGATATCCTCATCCTTTACATGTATCTGATGATATCCTGACCGTATATCGATATTTGAGAACCAACTTTAACCCTTCAGTTTATCGAATAGGTCATCAATCCATGGAAGAGGATAGCGGTTCTTTATTGTCACTTTGTTTAATCGACGATAATCAACGCACAACCGCAAACTGTTGTCAGCCTTTTTCACAAACAAAACTGGTGCACCCCACGGTGACACACTTGGCCGAACAAAACCACACTGCAACAGACCATCGAGTTGAATACATATCTCTCGTAACTCAGAAGGGGCCATCCTATATGGAGACATAGAGATAGGAGACGCTCCCGGGTGTAGCTCAATCTCAAACTCGATCTCTCATCGAGGGGGTAATGATACAACCTCTCCTGGAAAGACGTCATGGTACTCCTCTACGACCCTAGGAAACGCCAACTGTTGAACCTCTAAAGAACTCAGCATCATCCCAGCCATCATGGATGATAAGGATGGAACTCGTCTATGACTCATCCGAGGATCTCTCTCACCAACAAACACCACTTTCTCTCCATCTGCATCAATGAAAACGACCTTCTTCCTGTACCAATCCATAATAGCCTACACCGAATACAACCAATCCATGCCGAGTATGACATCATATGGTTGTATTCGTAAACATAGGAAATCTACCCAAGAGCGGTGTTGCCCCAACACTAGCTCACAATCTCTACATACTTCAAACAAGTCGGCTCGACCTCCAACTGGCGTAGTCAACGCCAAGGGAACTGGAAGCCTCTCTACCTCATGTCCCAAAGCATGGAAAAGGGTAGGTGATATGAAGGATTGTGTTGCTCCTGAATCAAACAAGGCATAAACCAAGGTATAAAACAAGAAAAGGGTACCTTGAATGACCTCTGGCTCGCCTGGGGCTGGCAACGCTAGAGCATGAAGTTGGCCACGACCTCCTCCATGGCCTCTCTGACCCTGATGACGACCACCACCATGGCCACGCTCTTCTCTCTGAGGATGGGGAGCGTCATGGGACTATCCTCTGCCTGCTCCATCTACCCTCGGGTGATCTAAAGCTGGTGCAACCTGCTGCTGCTGCCTCGGCTGGAACTGCCTCAACAGAGGAACCTGGAGCGGAGCGCCCGGTGCACGATGACTGCTCTGAAAAGTCAGGCACTCCCGCTGCTGATGACCACGACCACCACAAGAAAAACAAGTGCATGATCCCTTGGAATAGGCCTGAGAGTTGCTGCCTCTGGAGAAACGAGATGGAAAGGGCAGGGACCTACCCCCAGGTGAACGGAAACTCTTCTGCCCTGAAAACCAGGAACCCCAGACCACAGCTCTTCTTCATGAGGAATCATGACGATTCCCCTCTCATGACGATCCGGTCCTAGAAAAAGTCCTCTCAACAACCTTTCCCCTCGCGAGTACCTCAAGATATGTCTTTAGCATAAATGGGGTGACCTGGCGCTAGATCTCTGGACGCAAAGCCTCCTCGAAATGCCTTGCCCTGGCCTCCTCATCCAGTAACAGGTCTGAAGCATATCATAGAAGGTTCCTGAAATGGATTCCAAACTCTCAAACACTGGAGCTCCCCTGTCGAAGGGTAAGAAGCTCCTGGCGACTGGACACCTTCGTAGTCGAAGAAAGAAACTCGACTCTAAACTTCTCTCGAAACTCCTCCCATGAGATCGTCGACTCCTCACGATCTCCAAAGAACAAGAACCACCACTGCCTCGCTGCTCCACGTAGCATCGTCACAACCAAGGAAACCCAGTGTTCCTTCCGAGCACGAAGAGAACTGAAGCCTATCTCGACCTCCTCCAACCAGTCTTCTGTGACTGCATCTGAAACGGAGCCCTCGTACTTCTGTAGACTCTGGCGCTGAAACTCTCGGTGTGTCTTCCTCCAAGTGTCATTGTCGTGAACCTCTACCCGGCGGCGATCTGCTGGAACAGCCAGCTGGGCATCTTCTGCGCAAACCTGACGAGGACATCGACCTGGATCCATACATGTAAAATAAAAACTATTAGAGCTCTTAAGCCTGGAATAGGGAATACTCAACATTAATTAATTAATTGTTTTGTTTTATAAATTTTAGGTTACCTATCCCAAGGTCTACCCATTCAAACACAGGCGCAAAGAATAATTATGCATGAGCCTTTCCTAGGTCTCAACCCTGCAACCAGTATCACTTTGTTTAGTAGCCATCATAAACTTAATGGTCCATGCAACAGATCATAGGGGGCCCTAAACGCCTATGTCTCTGCCGATCTCCAGTGTTTACCCCACTTGCTAAACAGAAATGACACCGTTTCCCTACCATCCCATGCATCCTCACCTGTACCTAACTCCAAACTCCATCCTATCCCTCATCCTCCCTCTGATACCACTCTGTCACGACCCCCTCCCAACAATGTGTACCCCTCCTGTTCCGGCAATGTGAGAAGAGTGATAATGACCCTCGAGTCCCGCCTCAAGTAGGCCCCGGGTTGGCGACTAGCACTGAGGGTATAATAAACATACAAATGGGAGGCATTACCCTCTAAGAGAAAACATGTGGAAGAGATAGAGAGAATAGACTCCAATCAACTCCAACTCAGAACTAAAATATAAAAGAAACCCAAGTACATATATGAAATGTCATGAAAAAGTACAACAACTGAAAGGGAAAACTAAAAGTACCCAAAAGAACGTAAAACGGCAGGGACCACAAGCCCGAACAGCTCCTCCTCCAACCACAAGCTAGTAGTAACCCTCTTGATCTCCTACCTACTCCAAGTGACCTGAAAAAAAAGTTTATATATACATTGGGTGAGTATAACAGTATACTTAGTAGGATCCTCCCCAAGCCTCTCATGAAAAAGTAAAGAAAGCATGCTAAAGCCCAGTGAACAACAAGTGAAACTAACTCATCACCTAAACAGGTACACTAAGTTCCCAACCACACCATGGCTACTCTCACCAAGTAACGCATACAAAAATATAGAATATAGTAAAGAATATCAAGGGTACCCCGCTACTAATTCCCGACTGGTTTTCCGCTTTTCCACAACGACATACGTCCTATGCATCTCTCTCCAATGCTTTCCCGCAGACACCTGGGCTAAGCTCCACAATCTGCACCTCGTGCACCACAAAAGCTTGCCCGCAGACACCTGGGCGAAGCACCACACCATCCTCACAACCAATAGTAACTAGGTATGTTCTGGGAGCCACAAAAGCTTGCATAACGTGTATCATAGTTCGGGTATAATACCTCAAGACATTACAACCCATACTCCAAGTAAGGATCCTCAAGCCATCATAGCCTATACACATTACACCTATAGTAGTCCATAGGATACTATATCGAGAATATATGTGTGGTAATAACCACAAGCCATTACAACCCTCTACACACATGTATGGGCTAACTAACCATTGTGCCTCAGGGCACAAGTATCTACCAAGAGAAGAGAGTAGGGCCAAAGGGGGTAGTCAGCCATTCGACCTCCCATCAGAATGTTGGGGAAAACACCCCCCAGGGCTCAGAATCCCCAGGGTGTCAGTTACCCTTACCGACAGGGTAAAGTAGTGTATAGAAACACAAAAAGTACAGAATATATATGTATCTCACATCCACACTATGGGCATTTACCTAGTCTTAGATATAATTGCATCAAACGTCTCTCAGACTCTAGGCTTCTACTTCTATGACTAGGTATTTTATAAGCACACAACATTTGAAGAGCTATATAAGATTACTGCGTTCTCATTCTATCAGTTCCACTGTACTTTAATTAATTATTTAAACTATAATTAACCATGAACAATTCCACATTAAACTGAATTGTCATCACATTCAAAAACAACTGCTCCTTTTTAAGATTCATATCGCCTTTAAATTCTATTAACTCCATCCCCGTGGATTTTCACCATTTAGTCAAACATTCATTACATAATTACATTTCCATATTCCCAGGAATTCTAGAAAATCATCCTATGCTTCTAAACACAAAGGAGGCTCAACACGGTGAGTAGATATACTACCCGTCGAGTCTTTACCGCTTATATAAAGAGCATAGACCCATTCTCCCTCAAGAGGCTAAACACGGAAAGCACGTGGCATACCCCGCGCATCTTCGCCTCTTTCAGAAGAAGGGTAGCAAGACCAGCTGCCTTGAGCTATGGGGAAAAGCAGAGTAGATTAACATTAAAAGAAAACCACAAGCATCCCGCATCCCCATCCATCCCATTCCATCACCCCTGGTGTCCTCCCCGACACCCACATGCATAAACTGATGCATCTCGCCACTCTAGAAGTCATATGCTACCATAACCACAAGGCCTCCATGCCTCCACATGTCACAACAGCCATCCAGGCTCACATCACAGCACAAACAGCAGGAAAACAAACATCACATCATGGGATCTTGACCCTTTAACAAACAAGAGGGTAACTCAGAACCCTTTTAGAAATTCCCACATAATCTGTTCTCTAATCCATATTAAATTAACAGATTTGTTATTCGTAGGTTCCAATTAAGGGATACCTAATCAGTAAGCTATCACAATTAAATAACCATGCTTACTTTACTAATTTTATTATCCTCAAATTAGAACGACTACAACAACTGCAAAAACCAGACTAATTTATATGCCTCTTTATCTTTAGCCAATTAATTAACAACTAATTCCAGCTTTACGTTCATTATCAATTTCTATCATGAATGAACAATAAATCAAATAAAACATAGATATCACTCTATCTAACAATACATGAGGCAACCGTTATCACGGTATAAAGAAACAACATGCGATCAACCAATTCTCTTAATCCGGTTCAAGTATTTAATTAGGTCAATTTCATTGTGATCCAAAAGGATAAATAATGATAATTCTACGATTGCACATATAAAATTAGAGAAGCCATGAATCCCATACCTGGAAGAGTTCTTGACATCCTTTATCCACACAACGGGTCACAATCATCCTCTCACGACAACTTATTGGGAAGATTGACCGACAGAGTTCGGTTGCATCCAAAATAGAGCACAACCAATCCTAGGAGTAAAGATTGATTGTGAAACTCCTACGGGAAGGATTGGAAGGTTCTAGCGTCTCTTAATTGATAAAAAAGGGATAGAACAAGGGAGAATGATATCTCATCCCTTTTTGAAGATTTAATGGGGGGACGGTTTAAGATCCGGTTAATTCTCCATTAAAAATGGATGGCATTAACCCACATAGTTTGACCAAGTAAAATACATCTCGGCCTCAGGAATAATTAATATAGGATTTATGGCATTTGGATCAGCCTTAAAAGTCCTTAAAATAAGGATTTAAATGTATTTTACATCAAAGGAAACGTCAAAAGGGGCAAAATTGTAGGAGTCTGGAAACACTGTTCACCCACCGTTACTGTACATGAAACCGATCTGTGAAACTGATCTGTGAAACCGATCTGTCAGACCGATCTGTGAGACCGATCTGTCAGACCGATCAGTGAGACCAATCTGTCAGACCGATCGGTGAGACCGATCTGTGAAACCGGTCTGTCAGACCGATCTGTGAGACCGATCTGTCAGACTGATCGGTGAGACCGATCTGTCAGACCGATCGGCCAGACCGATCTGTCAGACCGATCTGCCAGACCGATCGGTGAGAGCGATTTGTCAGACCGATCAGTGAGACCGATCTGTCAGACCGATCGTTGAGACCGTTCTGTTACTGTTCATAAAACTGGAAACACTGTTCACAGAACTGGAAAAATTCGCAAAGTGTTGGGGATAAGTCACCTTGACCTCCCGGAACACCTCCAACACCACATTTTCACAAAGTAATGGACCAGAGTGGTCTAGGCCATTACATGAGAGACCCTATTTGATCTCATCAATCCATTTTTGGAATTTTTAAGTGGCACTATTAGGCTGCCCAGTTTTCTAAGGGATTTTAATCTCACTTTTAGTCCCGTGATATTTATGCTACATTTGCCACCATTTCCTTTGAGTGGTGTATGTACTTCCCATTATTATACTCTTTGTGTAATATAATCTCATTTATGGGTACTTACATATTCATTGTATGACCCTTATTCAATGGGGTGTACGTTTCGAAAGTTACCCAATTCGGTAAGGGAACCTTTCACCCTCCTCTTTTTAAAAGACTTCTTTTCTTATGTATTTTAATTCACATAATATTATGTTGGGATATGTTCTTATATATCTTTATTGATGTAAATTTTATTTCCAAGTGATGAGATACCCTTTTTACCTCTCATCAACTCCTTTTTTAAATTTTGAAGTGACGCCGTTAGGCTGTCGAATTTTTTCAAGGTAACTTCTTAACCCAATTTTGATTCTTTGGGATAAACTTGTACTCCTTGAATGTGTAATTATATGTATATGTGTTAATGTACTATGATTCTTTTACACTTAATATCCACTTATATTTGGTGTATTCATTTGTCACACATAATTATGTAATTGATTTATCCTTAATCCAAGGATTCTGTCTTTTTAAGGGACATCATCTCAATCTCCATTAAATGAGGCATATTTTTTTATACACCAATTTCTTTTATACGGTGTATAAACCCCTTTGACATTTCATTTATTCAAAAGGAATAT
Source organism: Viscum album (assembly GCA_963277665.1). Taxonomy (NCBI): domain Eukaryota; kingdom Viridiplantae; phylum Streptophyta; class Magnoliopsida; order Santalales; family Viscaceae; genus Viscum; species Viscum album. Next base: position 644,372,222 of record OY728160.1, read on the forward strand.
TTTTATAAGAAGTGTTTTACTAAACGACAAAATTGAATGTTTTTCTTGACGTACGTATGCGGCAACATCGACTTCTCTACCGCCGTGACCACTATTTGAGTTTCAGCTTCCTCTACAAGACATAACATTTTTTGAATGAAATATTAATACCATGTTTTACCCTTATTTTGTTATTTAAATTTTTTTTCATAATGTTTTTATATCAATGTGTTTTATTGATATCTTTTGAATGAAAAGTGGAAATGTTATGTTTCCTTTATACATGTTTTATGCGATATGATTATGTTATGGTTCTTGGGAATTATTATGAATACAGGTGGTTTCGTGATATACTAAGGGCAGGTGAGCCTGATATAGCTCTCCAATGCATTGGGTAACGCAAAGGGGATAAACGTTAAGGTTCCTCCGAAGAGATTTAGGGAATATACTGTGATGGGTATTTCCAAACGTAAACAAGAGGGTAACTCCCTACGTAAGAAAGTTATGAATGCCTCAAGTTACCTTTATGCCTTATGATTTCTATGATTTATTCACGATTTGTTGAGGTATGTTAAAATGCTAATGTTTTATGAGTAAAGTATGATTTCAAACATGGACTAATGTTTTATTTTCATACTTTTATATCCCTTACTGAGCTTTTTATGCTCATCCCAAGTTTTTGAATTGTTTTTCACAGGTCAAGGGAAAGGTGCATGATAGGATGATAGTGTCAAGGAAGTGTCTAGAAAGAATCCATGTTTTATTTTAAATATATTTCTGTTTATGGGAAAAACGAATACTATCTTTTATGTAACCACTTTGTTTAAATGTGGAATGAAATTCATGATTTATGATCTAATTCTCTAAAACTCTAAACCTGAAAAGATCCTCAATGTGAATTATTCATTTAATTCAATATTAAGTAAGGTTTAAGGCCGGGCCTTATATCTAAACACCCCTAACTATTTAAATGGATCCATAATGGCATTTATCACAATTTCAAATTGGTTCTAAGAATATAACTTGATGATGATAAAAATATAGGAAAAATACCTATGACAAGATTTTAAAATTAAAAAAATATTTTCCACACTTATCAATAGTAAAATTTATAGAACACCATCTTCCATCACTTATTATCAATGTACTGTAAGAGCCTTACACTAGTAAGGCAATGTTTAGAGTTTTTACCACATCATTCAGAGCATCTTTATCCATAAATCATACTTCATTCCCTAATCAATTTGATGATCATGAATATTCCTCAACCCATGGAAAATAACACCCAACATCAAGGTATCCATTATTTGACTATGAATTTATGCTCTTGGCTACATCATTATGGCCCCAAACTATTCATCAAGATGTTTCTTTTCTTTAAATGTAAGTCCTTCTAATCCTTTTAAGACCTGAAATCATTTTAGTAGAACTATTCAACAAATTTTTATTCATAGTCTTCATCATGCATGAATTCCCCATACCTTTATTCATGATATGAGAACCCTGATCCATGGTTTTCAACATTCACATACCCTACTAAAAAAAATTATTGAGTACTCTTGGTCATGGGAATTAAAATTAGGATATTGTGTAACACTCCATTGATAGTACATCTAGCTAAATCATGATTTTAAAAACATTGCACTTTGGTTTTATCAATACGGCTTTAAAATTTATACTATGATGGTCCAAAACTAGTAACCTTAAAATAATTGTGTATTAAACATAAAACATGTTATGTTGAAAACACATAAAGGGTGGTCTATCTAAAATTAAACTCTCCACTTACTAAACAATTTATCTCAAGTGTTTAGTGAAAAAATTGTGTGTAATTTCAAATTCATTAACATCATTTTTAATATCTTGTGACCCTATTTAAATATGATAAATGATCACCAAACAATATATTCATGGAAAATGTTTGAGTAACGAATTTTCACACCTCCTTAGCATAAAAATGTGTTCAACAATAATTGAAAAGATATTTATGGTGCTTGAACCCTTATTGAATTTTTGGTTTTATATTAACATCTATCATATCTTTGGTTTCAATGATGACACAACCAACTCCATGTGTTGATACACTACTCCTAAAACCCTATAGTCTTGATTTATTTCTATTGGTTCATCCTTATAGTTTAATGGTAATAGTAATAGACTACTCTAAAAGTACCCCACTTGGATTTTCTTTTCAATAAAACAATTCATCATAGAATACACATAGTTTATGTTTTGGTCTTGAAGGAAAGTTACACCTTAAATACAAAATATATTGTGCTATATATGAGTGATATTTGTTGAAACCATTACTAATAGAGAATAATACATGTATCTACAATTTTAGTTAACCCAAATATTCCTATACCATAACTCAAAATCCCCATAACATGACCTTTCAATTGGATTTGACATCCTCAACATTACACCACAATGCATTGTACAGGTTATCAAGTATTGAATGTGGTACTCCATTCATGAAAGTTTTATAATCCCTCACCATGTAACTCATAACCACGTGATGTAGGGACCAATATTCATATTCAAATACATGACTACCCATTGGGTAGAAAATCCATCATTGGATAATCACTAATTGATACTATACATCACTGTAAAAGTGTTTGAACCAATATAAATATCCCACATCCTTTAAGAAGAAGCAGGAACCCCTCTATTCAACCATGTACAATTTAGATATGCATAATATGTTTTCTCTTAACAACTAGAGGAATATCATTTTTCTAGTAAATAAAATAAAACACATTTTATCCCTGAAAACATTGTAGAGGAACACAATACCTTAGAGTGTTTTGTTAACATCGTTGATTTTTTTTATCCTCAATTCAAAATCCTCGAGACATGACTAAAACAACCCATATTCTAAATATATATTTTTATTCGGAATCCTTAACCTATCTCAAATAAAAAATGAAATATATATCATCAAAGCTATGAGGGTGTTATAGCCCTTCATGAATACACATATTTTATCATCCCAGTAAGGATATGGGGTGCATGAATCCTTAATAAGTACCAATAAGTCATTATCTATTTAAGCATATGAGGTATCGAAACCCAACATTAATACGAATACTTAATCACCTCATTATGAATTTGGTGTGTTTGAAACATCAATAAATCACATTCTTCATCATCTTAGAAAGGAAGTGGGGTTTTTGAACTATTCATGAACACCCATCCCTCATCATCTTAGTAAGTATGTGGGGTGTTCGAACACTTAATGAATTTCCATCCATCCAACTTATCCAAAACAATGAATTAGGTAACTTCAACCCCTTATGAGTATCCATCCATCACCCATTATATTTTCCAAGATTACAAATAAAATGTATGTTTGAGTTAAAAGACCCCAACAAAAACAATATTAGGTTTGAGCTATAAGACCCTAATATAAAGAAATAGTTGGTCCATGATAGAATACCTTAAATAGTAGAGACATTACATTATAGCTGTAACGAACCAGGTATTTATTGAATAATAAATTTTCATATTTAATAATATTTCTGAATAAGATATTATTTTTACATTATAGGGGATTATTTTTCAGATAATATACATAACACGCAACAATAGGTTTCTTCGAAATCTTACGTTGCACACAACGTTGAGTTTTACCAAAAACATTATATAATATAATTAGTATTTCAATTTGTAGTTAATGAATTTATTTGTATAAAATATTATGAAACTAAATAACAATATTATGATTTTACATATTTATTAAATGTTTTTACATTTATATAATGAATTTTAGGGGCATAAAATAAGAATTAATATGATTTTAAGCATGAAATACTCTAATATTTTTAAAAGGTCGTTTTACCTCCTGTTGATGAAGAACCCTTTTTAAATATATTTTTTAACTTTTATATGATCTATTTGACAAAATAATGTTCTCCTATTGAATCCGGACATTGAAATTTACTTTGTTTAACAAATTTTTATTTTTCTTATGAAATTCATATTTTAATGAATAGTGACAAATACTGCATTTTAATTCAAAATTACCTTTTTATCTAATATATTTATATAGATTGATTGTAATTTTAATGTTTTCCAAAGTTTAATTGGATTATATTTTTATCATTGAATCCAATGTTGGTCTTTGGAAGTAGTTTCACTTCGAAATTGGACATAAAAACGAGCCAATATTTTGGTAGTTTTTACTTCTTAAAAATAAGATTCTTGGTATGACAATGGGAAATAATTTTAAATTAATTACTATAACTTCTATGACTTAAATTTAGAAAAATTAATTCCATATATGGAACTAGGTGGTCCAAATACGGTAAATATGTACCTTTTATTTTTAGACATTATGAATAGTAACATCAATAATTGTTTTATTTACCATGATTAAAGGGTAAATATGGTAAATAAGGGTAAAAAATATAATAATATTAAACTACCCAAACCCATGTCATGATCTTATTAGATGATATATTTCTGAACATGGGAATATTTGGGTCAATTTTCAGTCCTAATTGGGCCACATGGATGTGAAAATGAAATTTTAGAAGTATTAATTTAATGTAAAGAAAAATTTAACATAAACCTGTATCTTTTAGTAATATAATTTTAATATGGAGTTTTATATCAGACCTCACAGACTATTAGTAGTCATTATAAATATTAAAATATTTCCTACATGTTGGTATTTTATTTATAATTTGTAGACATCAAATAAATGAATAAATTTATGACATAGTGATGGTATATTGATTACCTTATTAACAAATTATTTAAATAAATGAGAATATAAATATTAAAATAAATATATTTTTAAACTTTTTATGCAATCCACTAATTTTAGGGATAAATTTGACTTTTTATCTTTGAATTAATGATATTATTTTGAAAGAATCAAGTTTATATGTATTTTTATAAAAATCATTATATGAATAGTATAAAAACTGACATAAATGACTGTTTAAAACAAATACTATTTTAGTAAATTATATAATAGACCTAAAAATAAAAAATTCAGCTAAAAGAATTAGATAATGTTGAAATTTTCATAAATGAACCACTTGAGGATCAATTGTCATTTTATAGTAACTATATTAACCATATTGTATGAATATACAAGAATACATCGTAATAGATAATTAGATTACAATTGTTTCAAGATAAAAGATAAAGATAACATTTTGAAGTAAAACTATATAAAACAAATTGGTTGATATTTTTTTGACCCAAAAGAATATTATCTTTGAAATAAATGACTTTGGGACCAATTAAAACCGAAAATAATTTTATAATAAAATAATATTTCAATACCTTCCTAAAGTTCCCCTCCACCATCTTATGAAAGGGAATCACCTATAACCATTAATCACACCTATCAAGACCCTAGGATAATGAAAAATTTGCCCAAATAAGCTCCCAAGTTCACTATCTTCCTCCTAGAATCCTTACCTTGGGAAGAAGGAAATTCCAGAATGTCTTTTGCCTCAAATCAAAAGGAGTTACCCGTTTTAAGTGGAAGTGTCTTCTGTGAAGTTATTTTCTATTCCTCATCCTCCACCTATGAACATATTATTATTTTAAAAAATTAAAACACTTGTATCCTAAATATTCTAGGATTTATTTATGAGATATATTCGAACTACACTTACACACACCTCCATCTAATGGATAAGAACAAACAGTTTCTGTGTACGGCGTACTACTGCCTCACGAAACGATGATTGTTTCATTTTCTGTCACGGACCGTCCTCGGGGCCCGTGCCGTGACTACCCCAAGCCCGCCTTCCATAGGCCAGGGGCTGGCGACTAGCACCAAAGGCGCAAAATCCCGATAACTGGGAAGGAATTGCCTTTATAAAAGAAAACAAGCACCACAGAGTACAAGCGGAAGAAGTAAACACTAAGTAAAAACTGAGTACAACAGTAAGTGCGGAAAGTAAAAAAAGGCCGGAAATACAAGCCCAACTCTAAAGTACAACTTGAAAGGGAAAACTGCAATTGAAAAGTAAAGCTGCTACGTCGATCTGTCCACTGGAAATCCCACCTGAAGGGTGGGTACAGATAGCTCCTCTGCTCCTCAGGTCCCGCCGTCCGCTCCGAGTATGTCTCGCCCAGTGGTCCACCTCCGGGTACCGCCTCATCGTCACGTCCACCTCTGGGTACCGTCTCGTCGTGAGGCCCTCCTCCGGGTACCATCTCTTCGTATAGTCCACCTCCAGGTACCGTCCAGTCCTCGAACACTCGGCCTTTGTCAGCACTGCCCGTCGTCTGCAACCAACACAATGAGGTGCAGGCATAGCCCGTGCAGGGGTGAGTATAACGATACTCAGTAGGGACCCCGAGACCCTCAAGGTCTCACTAAACCAACAAGGATATCCACAAATAAGATCTCAACAGATAACCTCTACTTAGTTATTTGCCCATACATATACCTAAGTTATCAAGTAACACATCTCAATCATGAGGAAACACAAGGATTGTGAAATCAACGGATAACCACTACCCGGGTATATGCCCATACATATACCTAAGTTAGCATGTGACCCATATCAATCATGAGGTAAACACAAGGTCAAAAGTCTCAGCTCAAACCAGGATTTTCATTATCGAAACCGTAACTGCTGAAGAGCTCCGTCTCTAGAGTGTACAGTGGTCCTATCACGACTCCGAGGTACTGCTCACTAACCTAAGACTGCTGAAGTACTCCTCCTGTCGAGTACCGCGGGTCAGCTGCTACAACCAAGCACTCTCCCATCGTGGGTCTGCCGCTACAACCAAGCGCTCCCATGTGCCGCTACAACCAAGCGCACCTCTGTCGTGGGTCTACCGGTACAACCAAGCGCTCCCATGTGCCGCTGCAACCAAGCGCACCTCTGTCGTGGGTCTGCCGCTACAACCAAGCGCTCCCATGTGCCGCTACAACCAAGCGCACCTCTGTCGTGGGTCTGCCGCTACAACCAAGCGCTCCCATGTGCCGCTACAACCAAGCGCACCTCTGTAACACACCGAGTCGTTCGATCAGCAGTCGTCGGTTCTCAGTCAGCTACATGGTCTCCGTACTCCGTACGCTCGTCTCTAGGAGGGTCCGCTCCACGAGCCACAAGTCGATACTCCAAGTATCTCAAAGTACCACGAAGAAGTATTTCAAAGGACCGCCTCGTCATAGGGGTTTCAACACAACAGACGGCGCGTCAATCGGACGCCCGATCTGTGAGTTATTAGCCTTTCCGTCCAAGGGGCCCGGTTGGTTTCGTGAGCGAACCAAAACCAGCCGTACTCCACCTACATCCAAACCTCGGGCAGAGTATGCCAAAAATCCGTCTCACTATGAGGAACACAAAAAAGCTGACGGCACGTCAATCGGACGTCCGTAGCTCAAGATATGAGCGTTTCCGCTCCGAAGGCCCGGTTGGTTTCGTGAACGAACCAACCCGGCCGAACTCAAAGTATTCCGAAACTTTGAGTGCGATTAACCGAATCGACCGTCTCGATCCAAGGATCGCAATGCCACTGACGGTTCATCGATCGGAGGTCCGTGGCTCATGTTATGGCCAAAAGACCGAAAACGATTCGAAACGGGGGGTCCGGGTCCGGGCCGACCCGGCCCGACCCCCCCTTGGGTCGACCCGACCCGGGTCCGACCCGGCCCGGTGCGGCGGCGCGGCCCGGCCGTCGGCGGCGCGGCCTGGCGCCGCTGGGTGCCACGCGCGGGGGGCTAAACCCCCGCTGTTTCAAAAAGGCGGTGCGGCTTTTAGCCGCGCCTTTTGGAGAACCGACCCCCCTCATGGGGGCCTGCTTGAGGAAACCGGGGGGCCTCTTGCCCCCCTCAATGAAACCACCCCCCTCATAAATGGGGGGGGGCTTTCGAGAGTTGACCGGGGGAATTAAATTCCCCCGCTCTTTGACCTTCCGGCCGGCGACCTGGCCGGCCGGTTTTTCTCCAACGGGACCGGCAAAGCCGGTCCCCTTCCGACTTCCGACACCGGCGGCCCGGCGAGCCGCCGGTCTTCCCGTCTCGCCGCGGCCCGGAACCGGCCACGGTGTTCGTCGTCCGGCGCGGTGCGTCGGCACCGCGCCCCTCCGCCGTGGCCCCGCTCCGGCCGCGGTGCCTTCGATTCCCCTCGATGCGGCGCGACGGCGTCGCGTTCATGATGATCCTTCCACGGCGCAGCGCGATGGCGCTGCGCAATTCAACTGAGCGAATTCCCGCATGGTGTGACGGCACCACGCCATCTCGTCATCCACAAGAAAAACAATAATCATCACGAACAAAAGAGGGTGAATTCGGCCGTGTTTGTGCGGTCCGACTCCCCTCTCATTAGATGACAACTCTTAAATATTTAATCACAAGATTATCATTCTAGAACCAAGAACGAGAATAAATAATAACCAACAACAACCCCTACCTTGGTTCAAGATCGATGATCGTCAACGACTCGCGGAAGACAACGTCGTGGAGGTCGGGCGTCACGGTAATCATTCGTCAAATCCGTTGACGAAGAGGTACGTCCGAAGAGGTACGTCGTTGGCGAATCTTCGTAATCCGACGAAGGAAGTTCGAGGAGGAAGCGGTGTTTCCTTTCGTTGACACAGAAGACGTCGTCGATCTTTGGAGAAAACCGGCTACGAAGAAGAGAGGAGCGGTGTTCTTCGTCGGAGCTTGAGCGTTCTTCGTTAAAGTTTGAAGAAGAAGGAGGAGCTCTCATATCCTCACAAGATGGCTAAACAATTCTAACAAAATAAAATAAGCTAAGGGCTTATTTTATTTACTCAACCAAACCATTTGAATATCAATGGTTTGAATTAAGACAACTCAACCCATTAAATAACCCAACTTGCCAACATAATTTAAAAGGGGATTTTAAGGGAGAAGATGAGGGGCTGGGGTTCATGTGGGTCCCTACACACTTAATCCTCCAAAGGGAGGTTAAGTGGATTTGGGTCCCACCTTTAACTCCCTTTGTGAGACGTTAACCAACAAAATAAAAATAAAAAGTGTTTCCACATTTTATTTAACTTCTTATGATTTCTCCCAAAAACTAAATTACGACCCGCAATAAACGCAACCTCAGAAAAGGTCCCCTTAAGAGAATATCGGCGCTGCGAGTTCATCGGTGCCCTCAGAATTCGATTCCGGGCACCGGTTCAAAAGATAGAAATTCCCGCTCGCTCGTTCACTGAACGTACCCGAGCCAAACTTCAGAAATTAATTCCGGGCACACCGGGCCTCAGAATCAGGCGCCGTCAGAAACTGCATTCTTGTAAAATTACAAAAAAAAATAAGAAAAAAAATTTCTTGAAATTTCCGGGTCATTACATTTTCCCCTACCACCTTTTATAGTGTCGATTGTGATGGCATTGTATTTATATAAAATATATATTATATTTATATTTTAACTATGATACTATGATTTTTTATTTGAAAACATACCTTTATGTTTTTCATGACATGTAAATATGATAATTTAATTTGATAAAATGCAGACTACCTCCCCCGCCAAGTGATATGAATCATTCATGCCATACATGGAACGTGTAAGGATGAAGTTAATGAAAATATGTAACATATATATCTTATTATTATATATTAGAATTATAATATATGTATCTATCATTTAGATTTCATTTCATTAATATGAAAAATAAATGAAGGTCGTGTTCATGGGTACGTACGACTTACCATCTCCATGAACAGTGCATTTCATTTCTTTTCTAAAAATGTTATCGAATATTATAAATACATATATACAAGATTTATATGATATTTATATCATGAATAATATTATTTAGATAATGTACTTTGACCACATGGACAGTTTTAATTATAACAAGGTCATTTTTGACTCAAGTACCCAATATCGACAAAATGACTGATATTAACATAAATAATTATGTAATTTTTATGACATGGTAATATGTGATATTAAATAAATAATAAACATGAAAAAGGATTTTAATAATATATAAATTTAGTAAATTTTTTTATTCCAGAAGAATAAGGAACATACTCGATGAATTATACTTAAGGAAAGGGAACTTTTTAACGTAATTTTCATTGTTTGGGTTAATTTTATATTTGTTGATTATGCCGTAATATTACAATGTGAGAAATGATTTTTTATATCCTATCTTGTATTTATACTTTTTTATGCCTAAATAGAGTGAATTCACATTATTTATCTATTTTATTTACAAAATGATCATTACAAGGGACTTTGTCTCAATCTCCTTTCAGTGAGGCATACTTTGATAATATACTCATCCTTATTTTATATACTATATAATAATCCTATTTGAATTTTAATTTCATTAAAAAGAAATATTTTTATCTATGACACGTTTTACTAACTAAAAAATTGAATTTTTTAAACTATGTGGAGATAATTACCTCTCTGCGACAGTAATCATAATTTAGATTCCACTATAAGCCTTAACAATTTTAAAAGGATGGGAAATCCCTTATTACCTTTTTGTGTGATTTGGTTTTGAAAATGGTTTTTGAAATAGATTTAGTATTTCAATATCTTGAAATGATTTCCTATGATTGAAACTGAAATGTTATTAGTGAAATGTTGATATTTGAAATATTTTATGTGTTATGATTATATAATGGTACGTGTACATATGACGGGTGGTTACATGAAAAACCAATGACTGGTGGTTACTTGATAAACCAAATGATGGGTGGTTTAGTGATAAACCAAGTATGGGTGGTTATGTTATAACCTCCAATGAAATGAGTATGGAAATCGGCCAAATGGGTATTTCATTTAGTGATATGCATAGAGTTCAACCATATGGTTATTCAATTTAAGTACATTTATGTCCCAATAATCCATTATAAGTTATATGTTTCTTTGTATGGTATTTATGGTAATTTATTGGTTACAAAAAAGTGTAAGCAATGAGATTATATTTATTTAAGGGTTTTTGCTAATTCTTTAAGGTGAAAAGTATAACTTTATGATCATGTTTTAATGGTTTACATATTTTTTCAAGACTGATAATTTTCTTTCATTATGTGATCCCCAGAACCTATTTAACATGCAATTATATAACATCATGGATTTAGTATTTTTAATTATCAAGTTGTCTGAAAAATATTTGCAAATAAACATAAGACTTTCTTTATTAAATGAAATCTGTAATGATTACTATTCATGAAGGCTAAGAGAATAAAACAAACCAAAAATACCAAATAGTAGACCCATTAGAATTATAAAAAGGCCAACCAATATAACAAAAAACTCAACAAGATAGTAAGGGTCTTTCAGATCCATCACATTTAACATTAGTATAGAAAGAACCCCCACAACCATACTGAGCATCAGAGGAATGACGAGCACCATTTTCAATAAGTTTTCTAGAAGTCGAATCACCACAAACATGTATTTATAACGGTCTTTTTAACCATTGGAGATATATATGACCGTTATTTTCCTCTTAGGCGGATTGGAGTTTAAAATAATGTGACCTTTGGTATCCTGTTAAACTAAAATAATTTAAGTAAAAAATTTAAGATATATTGTAGGAATTTTCATAGAAACCTATATAACTAACTTCAGAATATTAATTGTTTTGATATGTTTCCTATATTCTAAGTTTTGTCATTAGCATTAGGGTTTTAAATTTATATACGTATTTTATAAAAATTAGTATGATTTTAGACTTTGGTATGTATTTGCAATACTTTTCTAATGTTTCTAATGTTTTAAATATCTTAGTATTGTAATTATATTTTAAAGATGTTTTAAATTAATTATACAAGGTTTTATAAATTAATTTTATGTATAGTAATTAAAAATATTCTTTTTTTAAACATAACAAATGATGTTCTTACAAAGTGTTTCTAGGTATAAAATCATCAAGAATGTACTAAGTATTTGTTTACATTAATCCTCCATAGTTTAAATTAAGAAAGAATCGTGTTTTATGAAATTAATGTTATTGATTATTTAACTGTTTATTTGAAATTTCTCTTCTTTACTTTCATTGGTTATATGTTTTATTTGAATGTTTGTTTATAAAAAAATGTAAACCCTTTGGGCCAGACGTCTAGCTAGGCTGAAGGAGGCAGATGGCGCAACTACAAGAGTTGGCGGCCGAGCGTAGGCCCTTCAGCCACAACACATGACAGTCCATGGGAGAGGGGGCATGTTTGCATGCGCCTAAGGCACACAAAAGGGAACCAAAACTTGCCCGCATAACCAGGTATGGGGTGGTACCTCGAGGGTGGAGGGAGTATTCTGATCTATAGTCGGGAGCTCCGGGCTTATAAGTAATCCGCAAAACCCATCCCATTTTGATGTGGGGTGCGAATTTTAATGTGGGGTTGCATCTGGATGGTCAGATCATGCCAGGCATGACCTGATCAATCCGATCAGTCCAGCTATCAAACCCACACGGACGTGTATTACACTCTACATTTTTATCATCCATTGGATCTCGAAAGATCTAATCATGACCGTTGGTGCATTTTTCAAAACACCGTGTCGCTCACAGTCGTCCGATAAAAATATGTTTTAACCCTAGTAATTTACCTTTTTTTAACCATGGATTAACCCTCGTCGTTTGATCAGATCACACTTAATATGGATCACTGATTTTATTCCTATTTTTCCCCTTCCCATTGTCTTCTTCCACTACCACAAAACGGGGCAAGGCCAGCTCCACCCTTTTTCAATGCTAACGAAAAATCGCTAATAATGGGGGTACCTTTAACAGAGCTAAAAAGCGCTGATAAGGGGTATCTTTATCAGTGCTAAACAATCGCTGATAAAAGTACCCCTTTATCAGCACTTTTTTTAGCCCAGATAATGGTACCCCCCTTTAACAGCGCTTATTTTTAGAGCTGTTAAAGGGTACCCCTTTATCAGGGATTTTTTAGTAGTGCTTATTGTGGGGGTCTTTATCAGCACTTTTGTCTACTTAAAAAAAAATTCATTAAAAAAAGTTTATTAATATTTAAATATATAGATATAGATATATTGATATAAATATAATATATACTTTTTAAATATAAATTTAAATATATTTTAGATAAGTATAAATATACAGTTACACTTAATATATAAGATATTTATTGAAAAAGGCTTATAAAAAAAATTAAAATATATTTTCAATTAATAATTTTCTAATTATTATGGAGTAATAGTCATTTAATAACAATTTAAAGACTAAATAAAATTGAAAAATGATCCAAAATATGTTGAAAACTCAACTCAAATTCAAAAGGCCATAACATTGGATCCGGGTGTCCGTTTGAGCTCTACCACATATCAAATCGAACATCAAGATTTTTTCAATGCCAAAAAGGCCCAAAAGGCGTCCAAAACTGAGTTTTTAGTCGGGATACCCTGATATTTTAACATTTTGTGGATTTTCATCCTTTTTTAAGGGGGTATTATTGGTTTTTTTGTGGGGACTGAATTTATTCAAAGGTATTAAATTCATTTTGATATTATGTTTTTGAAATTTTATTGTTTTTTATAATGCACTGATATATATAATCAAATATATAACAATATATACGTATTTTTTATATATTCACACATAAAAATTTAATTATAAATATAAATAATAAAATATATTTACATATAAAATATAATATATTTATCTAAATAATAACTAATATCCATTTTATTTAAAATAAAAATATATAAATATTTATATACCTATATATTAATCGAACTATATATATATATTAATACAATTACATATATATATTGATATAACTATAAATATATATATTAATATCACTATAAATATATATATTAATATAACTATATACATATATATATTAATATAACTATATATTACTATATTAATAAATATAACTAAATATATATATATATATAAATAAATAGATATGTCATTAACTAGAGAACAAATCAATATGGCAGAGGGGTAAAGGTTTTAGGCACTCAAGGGGGGGGGGGGTCTTGAGATCAAATCTTGGTGGAGGCGAGGGCGCAGGCATGGGGGTGGATTTGGGGGGATAGCGATGATAAAGGGGGTGGGTGTAGCACTGATATAGGGTTGAGAGGGGTGCGTGTGGGAACTGGAGGGGCTGGAAAGCACTGTTAAAAGGGGGGTTCATGCACTATAAAATCCCCCCTATTGGATGGTTTTTTTCTAATTTTTTTTACTTTTATCAGCGCTGTTTTTAGCGCTGATAAATGACACTTTTATCAGCGCTTCTTTTTAGTGCTGATAGAAGACCCCTTTTATCATATCTCTCTTTTAGCACTGATAAAAGGGGTATTTATCAGCACTTTTTGAAGCGCTGATAAAGGGGACCCCCCGGCTTATCTTTTCCAACTTTAACAGCTCTTTTCTAGTGCTGTTAAAGGCCATTTTAGTGCTGATAAAAGGGGGATTTGTAGTAGTATTCCTCCCATATATTCTTCACTAGTATCCATTGAAACACTTTATTTTTTTTCTTCCACACCCATGACACTGGGTGGCCCCTCTTCTGACACCTTTTACACAATACCAACACCCGAGTCTTATTTTAATCCAAGGAGTCTCGGTTCTCCATGAAAATGACATTGAAAATATATGATATATAATTTCTCAATTCAAGTCAACTTGCACTCAAACCCTATAGGTTCACCACTCTGCAGCGCCTCTATCGAGCCTCCATGAACTTCTCCTCCTTCGAAACCTAGAGAAGGACCTAGTTGTCTTGATTTGTAATGATTTCAATATATGTATATAATTATAAATATATTAATACACACACACACACATATATATATATGAACATAGATATGTATAAGACCTACTTATTACTTCAAAGATGGTGAGTCCATAATCCTAAATGATGTTATTAATTCTTTATCATGCAAAGTATGTGTGATGTTTTGTGTTTATATATATTGAAATATACATAAGCATATATATGTATATATTTAATAGATAAAACCTTTTATATTTAATGGCACGTTTTGAAATTAATGAACCACTATTTAACTAATGTCTCTAATATGTTTAAAACATGCAAGTTTCAATAAATCTTGGACTACGTCCCTTATATATACTACATATATTCAAATATATATATATATATATATCGATGTTTACATAAACATATATAGGAGTTTTTCTAATGAATAATCCTTTTAAATTTTATATCACGATTTACAAATTAGGAACCCTTGATAATTAATGAGCAAAATGTCTATAATTCATATAGGAGTCATGGGATTTTTGGAAAAACCCTTTTTTTAGATTATGTATATTCGATTATGTGTATATATACTTATACATATATACTTTGATACTCAATTTTATTTAGATTTTCCATGTATTTTTAAGAAGAAATAACCCATTTTGTTTCTAAAATATGAAATGCTTATAAAGAATGATTTAATGATACAATCCTTTTATATAAACCCCCGGGAATAAATGAATCATGCAATACTCAATCCTAGATAATTATTGAATTTCCAAATATTATTCAGATATAAATATGTGTATATTAATATATATCCATACATATGACTCACTTATATTCATATGTTTTAAAAAGGGTATTAGTTATGGTTTATTATCACGCTTTTCAATCTTTAACATTGTGATTAAATAATTGATAATACCCTTGTGGTATGTTAACACATGAACACGCAATTAAAGGGTGTTCAATAAAATTATGTTTATAATACTTCAGATGAATATTTAATTTACCCTAAATAAGTTATGTATTGAATCCTTGATGAATCCCCTTTTTGAATTTTTAGAACATAAATTGTTTACTCGCATAGTAATAATTGTATAATTTGAGGGTTATCATTTTATGTGGAAAACCTGTATTTTATGAGCTGTAGTTATTTTCACATGTGATATAATCTTCTTATCATAATTTTCATTTATTTCCATGCAGTTAGTATTTTTATTAACACTTATATGCATGAATCACTTTGTATATGTAAGTTCTGAAGAATCTAATCAAACTCTAATGGACTTTTATGAAATAAAGAATTAAATTATTTAAAGTGGTATGATACACATTGAATAATATGAAATGTGAAATTAAAGTATTAAAAGCGGTATGGGGCATTTTGAATAATATGAAATGAGAAACCAAGTAATTAGTGACACTTGGAATGATAAGTGATGAATAATTTAATGAATCAAAGTGGTTTAATGCACTTTAATTTAATGAAATGAAGAATTCATTGGACATAGAATGTGTTGGGTGGGGCCCACTATAGACCCTCGATGCATTGGTAGGTATCATGAGATAGAATAAATGTAGAATTTTCCAAGGCCTTTCCCAATTGGATTTATGGTCTTGGCATGAGGCCTTGAAATAATGTCTATGGTTATGGCATGAGGCCTTGAAATTTTCTGGTATATGACCTTCCATCATTATGGCTATGAAATTTAATTAACCAAGTGAGTATTTTACAAGTAGAATATACATTGTTAAGGAGATTGTACTTATGAGAATCCGAGAAAGTATATTATTATGAAATAATGTTTATTTCATCACTCAGAGATTTTATCAGCCAACTTATGTTTCATAATTAGTAAGGGAATAAATTGATGTTATTATCTTATGAGAAAATATAATAATGTATTATTTTCTGTTGTAAATTTTGTGTGTACAGTTTTTAATGTCGCACTTATTAAAGATAGAATGAATCTTACATTACATGCTGCACACCCTACATTTTTTTGAGAATTCTTATGTTTGTAATATGTTTCATTGTGACCTTGTAAGTATTCCTTGAAATATTCACTTATAATTCTTGGAAAAATGATATTTCATGATTCATGTATTGCAGCCTTCCTTAGGAAAACATTTTATGATTAATTTTAAAGAAATTTTTTCAATAGGTTTTAATTGAATCATTATTTTATATTTATATCCCCTTACTGGGCATTCGTATGTTCACCCTACGTTTTAACATAAATTTTATAGATTTAGTTGATTTAAGATACAATGTTTTGTGGAAGATTTGTGGAGATTCATTTCCCTTTCAGTTTTGAATGAATTTTAATAATTGTAACTGATTCTCCAACACCTAAACCAAAATTATCCTCTATAGTGTAACAAGATGTTTAATATTAATCTTTCCTTTTTATAAAGAAATTACACACCATGTTTTATGTAAAACCGTACCGACTCTGGCATAGTTTGGGGTAGGGGAATAATAGTTTGTTTCAAAGGATTGGTTTAGACAACCTAGGAAAATTAGTACAACATTAAAAAAAATATTACAGTTTACTAAGTTTTTTTTTAAATTTTATAGATAGCAGACAAACTGTGTCTTTTTCTCTCCCCCCGAATTACTTGAACACATAATTGTCGAGTCATGTTTAGAGACATACCATCCATTTGTGAACCTATATCTAAACTGTAAATGCCATTATCAAGTGTCTAACAACCCAAATATCATTTTAATTTATCAAGGACCAAGTCATGATTTCTACCTCATGTCGCAAGGACAACATTCTTTTTATGCACACAAAAGAAGGTACTACAAAGGCCTCTTCTGGTGTTTCACCCTATCTGAGGGTTATGTGGCCCTAGATAAGTTATAGGAAGCTATAGAAGCAGGAAAACCCTGGACAACTTAAATGCCCAAAGTCTTGAGTTTCAGAATGTATGGGAGGCATTACAACATATGACATTTAAAAAACCAAGTCATCTAATTGGTTAATCGAAACAACATTCATTCCGATATCTCCGAACACTATACCTCTTATGGAACCCCTTCAAGGACCAACTATTTCCCGAAAGAGTTTGAATTCAGATGTTAGAGGTGTATCTGGGTAAATGAAATTGTGGAGTTTAAGATCATTTTGGGGATCAATCTAACTAGAAGAACCTACCCAGAAAGTCTTCAACGATGGTGGACCTGGTAAAGGGGGACCTCAGGGTTGAAGTGTGTCTGGTTTTACTAGTGGTTTATGTACAAATATTTTAGAATGTGGAGGATTTAAATCATTGAAATCGGGATAATGTGATTCCTCAAACATATTTCACATGTAATAATTATAATATCATGGTTTTATTTTGATTAATTTTCATGTTGGCCAAACAATACATTCAAATAAAAATAATAATTTCTGTATTAAATGAACACTGAAATGATTTCATTGCTTCAAGGATAAGAGAAACCAACTCACAAAAAATACATACTAGGAGAATTACTAGAATTACAGGGTGACCATTGAATACAACAAAAACCCATGAAGATAGTACAGGTCATTCAGATCAGTCACAATGAACATTAGTATATCCAGAACCACCACAACCATACTGAGCATTAGAGGAATGATGAGAACCATTTTCACCAAGTTTTCTAGAAGTTGAATCACGATAAACATGTATTTATAAGTGTCTTTTTTACCGTCGGAGATATATATGACCATTATTTTCCATTTAAGGCGATTGGTGATTAAAATAAGGTGACCGTTGGAAACTTGTTAAACTAAAATAATTTATGTAAAAATTTAATATATATTGTAGGAATTTTCAGAGAAACCTATATAACTACCCTAAGCATTTGAATTGTTTTGATATGTTTCCCATATCTTGTGATTTATCTTTAACATCATTCTTTTAAATTTAAAAACGTTTTTTATAAAACATGGTATAATTTCAAACATAGGTATGTATTTCAACTACTTTTCTAATGATTAAAATGTTTTAAATATACAAGTGTTATAATGATATTTTAATGATGTTTTAAATTTACGGTACTTGGTTTTAAAAAATCATTTTATGTATAAAATTTATAAAAATTCTTTGTTTTAAACATAAAAATCGGTGTTCTTACAAAGTGTTTTATGTATAAAAGCATCTTGAATATCCTATATATTTGTGTACTTTATTCCTCCAAAGTTTAAATAAAGGTGAAATATGGTTTTATGTAATTAAAGTTATTGAGTATTTAATTATTTATTTGTAATTTTTATTTATATTTTCTATGGTTATATGTTTTATTTGAATGTTTGTTTATAAAATAATTGGAAACCCTTTGGGCCGACCATCTAGCTGGGCTGAAGGAGGCAGATCACGCTACAACAGGAGTAAGTGTCCAAGAATAGGCCCTTAAACCACATCACAGGCCAGCCCATGGGAGATTGGGCATGTTTGCGCGTGCCTGAGGCACACACAAGGGAACCATAGCACCCCACCGTGCGGGGCGGCACAATGGTAGGGGTGGGTGCATAACACGCCCGTAGAACCTGGTACGGGGTTGTACCTGGAGGGGGGGGGGGTTTAGCTATATCCATGAGCTGTAGGGTTATAAGGGATCCACAAACCCTTCTCGTTTCAATGAGGGACATCAATTTTGTTGCGGGATCACATTTGGAGAGTCATATCTTTCCATGCGTGACCTGATCCATCTCATCAGTCTAGCCATCAAACCCACATGGTTGCAGATTAACCTCCATGTTTTTATCAGCCTTCAGATCCCTACCGATCAAATCCTGACTGTTCAAGTCTTTCTTAAAATGTTTCATCACCCACATCAATCTGATCAAAATATTATCTAATCCCACCCATTCATTTTTTTTAAACTGAAAATTCACCCTCTCCATCTAATCAGATCCCACTTAATCTGGACCGTCCATTTCATTCTCGGTTTTCCCCATTGCGCTACCTTATTCCTCCTGTATGTGCTACACTAGTAACCCATGCTACTATTTCCGTTTGTTCTTCCACTCTTGGGACACTGGTTGGCCCCACTTCTCACTCATTTTCTAGAATACCTACACCATCATCCTTATTTTAAACCGAGTAGTCTCAGTTCTCCATGAATGTGGAATTAAAAATACATTATATATAATTTACATGTAAAAATCATCTTGCACTCAAACCCTAATGGTTATCCACTCTCTAGAGCCTCCATCGAGCTTCCCCGAACCTCTCCTCCTCCTTCGAAACCATGTAAGGGACATAGTTGTTTTGATTTATTATGGTTTTAATATATTTATATAATTATACATAGAAGAATACATGCATATATATAAGTACATAGTTATATATAAGACCTACTGATTCCTTCTACGATGGTGAGTCATTATTACTAAATGATGTTCTTAATTATTTATCATGTAAAGGATGTCTGATGTTTTGTGCTTCTATAAATTGAAATATACATAAGCATATATATGTATATATTACATAAATAATACATTTTATATTTAATGTAATTTTTTCAAATTAACGAACCATTGTTTAACTAATGTTCTTAATAGGTTTAAAACATGTAAATGTAATTAAATATTGGTGTAAGACCCATATATATACAATTTATATTCAGTTATATATATATATTTATTTATATGTCTACATAAACATATGTATAGTTTTTTTAATAAACAAAACTTCTAAATTTTATATCATGATTTTAAAATTTGAAACCCTTGATAATTAATGATCCTAATGTGTTTAAGTCTTATAGGTGTCATTATATTTTTTGTGAAAACCATTTTATACATTATGTATATTCAGTTATGTGTATATATATTTGTACGTATAAACTTTGATCATCAATCTTATTTAGAATTTCCTAGGATTTTTAAGAAAAAATAACCCATGTTGTTTCTAAAATATGAATGTCTTATAAAGAATGATTTAAAGATACAATAATTTATATACACCCTAGGGTATAAACGAATTATACATTACTCAATCCTAGATAATTTTGTATTTTCCAAATATTATTCAGATATAAATCTGTTTGTATGAATATATTTTCATACGTATGACTCACTTATTTTCATATGTTTTAAAAAGAGTATTAGTTATGGTTCCTTTTCATGCTTTTCAATATTTAACATTGTTATTAAATAATTGAAAATACCCTTGTGTTATATTAAAACATGAACATGCAAGTAAGGGTTGTTTAAGACAACAATGTGTTTAATAATTCCAATTAATATTTTTCTTACACAAAATCAGTTATGTATTCAATCTTTGATGAATTTCCATTATGCATTTTTTGAACCTAAAATGTGTACTCTCATAGTAAGAATTTCGGAATTTAAGGGTTATCATTTTATATGACAAACCTGTATTTTACGTGCTTTAGTTATTGTCACATGTGATATAATCTTCTTATCATTCTTTTCATTTATTTCGATACAGTTGTTAGTATTGTTATTAACACTTATATACATGACTCAATTTGTATATGTAAATTCTAAATAATTCAATCAAACTCAAACGAGATTTTAGAAAATAAATAATTAAATTATTCAATGTTGTGTGGGACACTTTGAATAATATGAAATGTGAAATTAAATTATTCATAGTGGTATGGGACACTTTGAATAATATGAAATGAGAAACCAAGTACTATGTGACACTTGGAATGATAATTGATGAGTAATTTAACAAATCCAAGTGGTTTGATGCACATTGATTTAAAGAAACGAAGAATGCAATGGATATATAAAGTGTCGGGTGGGTCCCCCCATGGTCCCTCGATGCATCGGTAGGCTCATGAGTCAAAATAGGCATGGAATTGGAAGAGGGAATCCCCATTTTATTTATTGTCTTAGCAAGAGGCCTTGAAACAATCCGACATATGAACTTCCCTAATTATGACTATGAAATTAAGTTAACCAAGTGAATATTTGACTAGTAGACTATACATGGATGAAGAGATCGTACATATGAGAACTATTGAATGTAAATGATTATGGCATAATAATTATTTCAGCACTCAATGATTTAGCAGCCAACATATGTTTAACAGTTTTTAAGGGATGAAACAGAAGTTATTATTTTATGTGAAATCCGATCTTGTATTAATTTTTGTTGTAAATATGGTACTTAAACCTTTTCATGTCACACTTATTAAATTTAGAATGACTCTAACTTTATATTCTGCACACCCTATATTGTGTTTGAGAATTATTATATTTGGAATATGTATCATTGTTACCTTTCAGTATTCCTTTAAATATTCACTTATAATTCATGGAAAAATGTTATGTTATGGTTCATGTATTGCAGCCTTCCTTACAAAAAAATTTTAGGAATAATTTTATATGAATTTTTTCAAGAGGTTTTAATTGAAACATTATTTTATTTTTGAAACCCCTTACTGGGAATTCATATTCTCACCTTACATTTTAACTTAAATTTTATAGTTTTAGTAGATTCGAGATACACTTTTTGGTGGAAACTTTTTGGTAATTCTTTTCCATTTCAATTTTGAAGGAATTGTTATAATTTTATCTGATTCTACAGGACTGAAACCAAAAAGATCCTCTTTAGTGGAACATGATGTGTAATATTTAGCTTTTATTTCTATAAAAAATCAATTACCCACCATGATTTATATAAAACCACACCGAATCCCGGGTAGTCTGGGGCCGGGGCACGACACATTATGTATACCTTAATAATATTTATATGATCCTCAAATGTTTTGAAAAGTTTTTCATAGGACATAATGAAGAATAGTGTCAAGGATGTGATCAATGAATGTTATGTAGTTAAAACATGAAACGATTTCATATTTCATTTTAAAGAGTTTTTGTTTTATGAAAAAATGATAGGGTGTAAAAGGGTTTACTTATAATATTCAAGATGTTATGTATAAGCTATGACCTAATTATCTGATGCTCTAAACCTGAAAAGATCCTCGATGTGAATTAATGTCAAATTATCGACTTATCTTTAGATTATGTAATTTTTATGTATATAGACTTATAGTTGTTATTAGAGGAATGGTTTCAAATAATGTAGGGATTATGAGTTTTTGTTAATCACATGGTTTGTTCCTATGTCTATTATTTTAGTAAAATCCTTGTTTTAAAATATTTTCCAATCAAGGAAACATGGTTACAAATGGAAGGAGGATGATCTCAAAAAACATTCATGTCTCATCCTGATGACATGCTTTCAATAATTATTGCAAAGTCATGTTTGGATGATTTTGAATCTTTTTCATGCATACAACTCACTTGCAAGCAGTTTTTTGAGATATTGAACACCTCCATAATGCCTTGATGCCATCGTACATCTAGGGTTGTATTTAATGAAATCAGATTTTCTCAATATTCTTATATTTTCAAGAAAGGTAAATATTACCCAATAATTTTCAAACATTTTACCTTATAACTATATTTTGAAGCATATTATGATTTTGAAAAAGATAATTAAGAAGAATACCCTTACACAACCTATTTATATTTGTTCTTAAAATATATTTTCTCAGCACATAATTAATGTATTTTAAAAGGAAAATTTATTGAATGTTTCTACTGAAACTCGGTCTGACATTATTATAAATATAAAATCTTATCAGATGTTTAGAAATTTTATGTCATTCAAGATTATTTTCTAAAACTCTTTTTCTATAAAGACCTATATGACCCACGTTGTATAAGATGTATTTGGGTGAATAAATAAAATTATTTTAAGGATATCTAAATAACTGTTGCAAGGAATTGACCTTCAACCTCTGTGAACAAGATGACAATGAAACCATGTGGACACCATGGTAATGGTATAATGATCTTTCTATTGGTAATAGTTTTATTTCATCATATGGAGGTAAAATAAAAAAATAATTTATAGATAAGACTTCATGAATTAAGATTTTAATTTCTTAATGACTTGTAATGAAAATGATAAGTATAATGAGAACTTCAAGGTTAAAAAATTTTACGGTGATTTTTGAGTTTTATAAGAAGGAAAAACAATAATATGGGTGAAAACCCATCATATCTATCAGGGCCGCCGGAATTGAACCCATAACCGAAGGGTGACAGGGGAACATCGCATACAACTATCCTATGTGAAGTCCCTAGTCAGTTTGACTTATTATTTTTAGTTGACATATTTTATTGATTAAGAATATGTTGATTTTGGGAACATATGTTTTATCAGATGGAGATACTTAGAATAGGAAAATTATATGGTGATTATGTTATAAATTTCACTTTGGAATACATTTACTCTTTTGGGAAACTATATGACTAAGGAAAATATAATACTATGGGATTTCATTTGAGGGGTAATAGTTGATTTTGGAAGAATATATGTATTTATTTTTAACTTATAGATATTATGTTTTTTATGGAAATGATTACTATTTTGAGAATATTTGATTTGGATAATTATTTTAAAGTATGATACATTCATAGTAGTAAATGTTATTTGTAGATAAATATTAAGATTTATTGTGGAAGAATATGTGATAAAATTATTCTGTGATTTGGGATTCAATATTAGTTTTGATTATATTGAATACTTTTATTGATAATTGTGTATTTAATGGTATTTTTTGAAATTTGGGATCTTTTCATTGAATTTGGGAGATTAAGAGTTGTATTTCATTTTATAAAGGATTATATTTTTGGGGGATTATCTTCTCTCATACTAACCATTTTGGTTTAGGATAATGTCTAAAGAAAAGGGAAATATATAGTTCATCTGTTGTGAATTATGTGATTATCTAGAATTCGATTCTAGAACTTTAGGTGTGACCATGTCATCAGGAATACTCATCGTTTGGAGAAAAGATAAGTTTGTGGTAGAAATTTATTAATGGAAGAAACTCATCATGAATGGTAATTGTATTTCCTTATTTTCTTAGATAATCTCAAAAATAAATTCCTAAACATTATTAAAAGGATCATAAAAATTTTTGTCCATTAACTTTTCTTACTGGGGAATCAATGACCGTTTAACCAATCACAAGTTTATGGTTTTCTGTTAGTTTACTTTTTCCTTATCATGTTTTCTATGACACTACATTAGAACTTGACACTTAGTTTTTCTTCAATATCAATGTTTTTACTACCTGGAATCCTAGTATGGGTTATATCGGGTGACCTTTTTTGTTATTATTCTATATTATAATGTGATAGTTTTATTTACTCTTTTTCCGATGTGGGACATTCAATGAATTTTCCAAGCCCAATTTCAAAATTGCGAGAGAAAAATTTCCAAAAGGGGGAATGAAGTTTTGACCCTTTTATTTATAGAATAATACATTTTTATTTCTAATAATATTTATGAATATGATATAATTTTACAATAAATGGGATGCTTTTTCTTATAGAGTTCTTGACACACAACAACAGGTTTTTTCAAAATCTAACGTTGCACACAACTTTGAGTCGTACAGAAAAATAATATAATAATATTATTATTTTAAATAGTAGTTAACACCTTCCTGTTGTATTAGAGGGAATGAAAAAAATTAACTATATTAGGAATTTAAATATTTATTAAATGTTTTTAGATTTATCTACTAAATTTTTGAGGCATAAAATATAATTTATTCTGATTTGAAGCTTGAAATACTCTAATATTTTTAAAAGGTCATTTAGCCTCCATTGATTGGAGAACCCTTTTTAAATATAATTTTTGTCACTTTTAAATGTCACATTTGACCGAAAAAGAATCAATAGAATAGTGACATAAAAATTTTCATTGGTTGATATTTTGGAATTTTTCTGATGAAATTCATCTTTTAATGAATAGTTAAAATACTACATTTTAATTCATACCTTCATTTTAATATAATTTATTTATATAGTAATATTATAAATTTTTTTTGGTTTTAAAGTGTAACTAGATTATATTTTTATCCTTTAATCCAATTTTGGTCATTGGAAGTGATTTCACTATGAAATTGGACATACAATCATGTCAACCTTTTGGTAGATTTTACATCTTAAAAGCACAATTTTTGTTTGACAACCAGAAATAATTTTAAATTAATTTCTACAAATTATGTGTTTTGAAATTCTAAAAATGGATTCCATATTTGGAATGAAGAGATTAGAATTGTTTAAATAGGTACGTTTTAGTTTTAGTCATTAGGAATAGTAACATCAATAATTATTTTATTTACCAAGGTTAAAGGGTAAATCTGGTGAATAAGGGTAAAAAGTGTTATAAAAACATTAAACTGCCCTAAAATGTGTCCTAGTCATATTTTATGAGATATTTATGACCATGGGAATATTTGGGTAGATTTTGGGACCCCATAGAGCCACTTGGATGTGAAAATGACATATTATAAAAATTAAATTAAAATTAAGAAAAATGTAACATAAACATGTATTATCTGGAAAAAATATTATATGAGGTAATATAAGTGATATCGTCGACTATAAATAGTAATAAGAAATAAAAAAAATTTCCTACATCATGGAATTTTATTTATGTTTTTTAGACATCATATAAATAAATATATTTATGACACAATGGTCATGTAGTGATTACCTTATTAATAAATGATTTAAAAAATGTCATTATAAATATTAAATTAAATTTATATTGAACTTTTATTATGCCATAAAATAATTTTATAGATGATTATGACTTTTTATAATTTAATTAATGATGTTTTTTTTTGAAATAATAATGTTTTTATGGATTTTAAAAAAATCATGATATGAATATTATAAATGTTGGCATTAATGACTTTTTAAATCCAATACTATTTTATTAAAATATATAATTGTACTATAAATATATTATTCTTCCAAATTACTTTCATAATCTCTAAAATGTAATTAATTAACCACTTCAAGTTATATTAAAATTTTATTGTAACTATATTAACCATATAATATGAATATACAAGATTAGATGGTAAGAGTTAAATTAGGTAACTAAGGGTTAAAGCTAAACGATAAGATTAAATAGGTAACCTAGACTGGTATAAAACCTATTTTGTGAGAGGATTTATACCCAAAAATCATATTATATTTTATATAAATGTCTTTGGAACCATTTGAAACCGAAATATTTCAATACCTTCTTAAATTGCCCCTCCTACCTTTTATAAAATGGCATCACCTCTAACATGTACTCACACATACTAGTCCACTGGGATCATCCAGACTCTTCCAAAATAATCTCAAAACATCCCTTTATTCCTCCTATAAGCATTACCTATGGAAGAATGAAATTCAAGAAAGCCTTTAGGCTCAAATCAAAGGGAGTTACCCATTATATGAGGTAACGTCTTATTTAAAGTTATTGTCTTTCCCTTCTCCACACCCTATTCTCTTTTTATTCATTAACTAAAAAAAACCGGTATCATAAAAATTCTAGTATTCTTTTATGAGAAGTATTATAACTAAACATACACACACTTCTATGTAATGGATATGAACATTCTGTTTCTGTGTACAACGAACTACTGCCTCACGAAATGATGATTGTTCAAATTTCCCCAACCACCTCTCATGGTAGGGATTATGATGGAAATATATTTATATATGATATATATTATAAATATATTGTCTCTATGATACTGTAATTTTAATTTAAAAACATACATTTTTTGCTTTCGTGATGTGTAAAAATGATACTTTCATTTGAGAAAGTGCGGACTACGGCCCCCTCAGTGTGATATGACTTGTTCATGCCATACATGGATGGTATAGGGAAGGAGTTAATGAAATTATGTAACATATATATATATATAAATATATAAATATATATCATATGTTAATATACTGTAATTACAATATAATTATTTATCATTGTGTTTTAATTTCATTAATATGAAAAATAAATGAAAGTAACATTCTTCCGTACGTAGGGATTGTCATCTCAATGAATGGTGCTTTTAATTTCGTGTCCCAAAATTTTATGGGAAATTTTAAATATATATATTCATGATATATATTATAATTAAATCATGAATTCTATTCTAGAAATAATGTTATTTTGACCACATGGGCAATTTTTAATTGTAACTAGATCATTTTTGACTCAAGTACCAAATATCGACAAAATGATAAATATTAACATAAATAATTATGTAATTTTTATAAAATGGTAATAAATTATATAAAATGAATAATAGACAAGAAAAAGGTAATTAATAAATTAATAAACAATATAAGTTTATTATTCAGGAAGAACAAGGAACATATGCGACGAATCAGACTGAAAGTATGGAAAATTCTTAACCCAATTTCCTTTCATTGGGTTAATTTTATACTTATTGATTATTTCATGGTATGAATATGTTAGAAATGAATTTTATTATTATAATATGTATTTATACTTTCTATATGTGTACTTACAGTGAATACACATTATCGATCTATAAGATTTACAAAATGATCATTGTAAGGGACTCTATCTCAATCTCATTTCATTGAGGTATACATTGAAAATATACACATATTTATTTTATACAGTGCATAATAAACCCCATTTAATTTTAATTTTAGTCATGGGGAATATTTTTTTCTACATAGTGTTTTACAAAAATATTAAAGGAATTTTTATAATGTATGTGGTGAAAATGACCTCTCTGCCACATTAATCGTAATTTGGATTCCTCTATAATCCTCAATGTTTCTAAAAGGAAAAGAAACCCATTTTTTCCTTTTTGAGTGTTTGGTATTGAAAATGGTTTTTGAAATTGATTAATTATTTCTATATATTGAAATGATTTCTTGTGATTTTAAATGAAATGTTATTGATGAAATGATGATACTTTCAATATTTTAGGTTTTATGATTATATAATGGTACTTGGGAATTTGTTATGTGGTTACGTTATAATCCAATGATGGGTACTTATGGGATAAACCAAATGATAGGTGGTTCCAGGATAAACCAAGGGTGGGTGGTTACATTAAAACCTCCAATGCATTGGGTATGGAATTCGGTCGTATGGCTATTCCATTTAGTGATATCTTTGGAATTCGACCATATAGTTATTAAATTTACGTATGTTAAAGTCCCAAGTGACCTATATATGTAACATGTTTCTTTCCATGTGAATTATGGAAATATTTTGGTTACAAACAAGGTATGTAATGAGTTTATATTCAGTGATGTTTTTTTGCCAATTCAGTAATGTGAAAAATATTACATTATGATAACATTTTCATGGTTTACATGTTTTTGAAAGACTAAATGTTTTCATTAATTATGTATCCCTTATTGAGATTCTTATTCTCGTCCTATGATTTGATGTTTTTTCACCGGACATAATTAATAATAGAGTTAATGATGGGATCAAGGAAAAGTTTTGATGTTAAAACATGAAACGATGTCATATTTCATTATAAAGAGTTTTTGTTTTTTGAAAAATAGGATTTTGAGTATTAGTGTCTACTTGTAATATTCCAGGTGTTATGTGTATGTTATGACCAAATTCTCTAAAACTTTAATCCTTAAAAAGCCTATATGTGAATTAAATACAAAATATTGGATTACCTCTAGATTCTATAATGTTTAATTTTAGAGCCTTATAATAGCTCACAAGAATATAAAAATTCAGTTAAATTTGAAATAATGCTAACTAGGTTGAAAAATCAAAAAGGGAACCCTAGGAAAAAGTCATGCCTCTGCTCGGTGGACACTTAATTTGTGTGACCCAAAAAACATTGAGAATTTATAAAGTAGAAAAGGGACACAATAAGTCAGGATGAAAACATAGGCAAGGAAGCTTGGGAAAAATCGATGTCCATAGTTGAAATAATTTCCCCATTTGAATCATTGGAAAATATATGGAAACTTAATAAAATGATTCTCATTTTATAGGGATCATTATCTATCCCTATAAAAAACAAAGTTTCACCCACTTGTTCCACAACCATAAGAAAAAATTATATTGCATGTATATTCCTTAGGACCCATCTACTAGTACCTAGTCCTCTCATTACATAAAATCATGTGATAGTTGGTCCTTCCCATATGACATTAAACTGCATATTGTGGCCAAATTTGTGAGGCTTGAAATGTCAAACAAGAGATAGTTCCAGGAAACATATCCACTAAAAAATATGTCTCTACCCATTATTTCATCACACTGTGATGACATCACCATTTCTATATAAAAACTAAATCTATGTAGTATAATTTAATCGTAAATTTCATTATCTACGAACCTATTTCCCATATGAATGAACTTTTTCTTTATAGTATTCATGCATATAATAAATATGTATTAATTGATTACCATTCATTTTGGACTCATTGTGGTATCATAGTTCCATATTATTGATTAAAAAATACTTTTTGTACAAGTCCATTTTCCTTATATGATTTCAGAAACATTCATATTTAACTACATCTATTCCCCAGAACAGTTTAGTCTTTATATGGTATTGACCCAAGAACTCAAGGTCAAGGGTCACCTCTTAATTGCACCTAAATGTTCTCCTTCATTACTCCATGAAAATACTCTCATTGGGATCAACATGGAACCCAATAAAATGTTCATGTACATGATAATGTGATCCATGATTTCTTCAAAAATGAAATATTTTTATTCTAAATTAATCCCATTCTTGTTTGAGGGGATTTTTTGGCACCCATAATTATCTGCCAAGCAAATTTCCATAATTTATTTGAGATATGTGAAGATCAAACAAACAAATTTCATATTTTTTATCAAGGAATTACAAGGAGGTATGGAATTAGAATTATTGAAGTGTAAATGTTTGGTATTTGGTGTGGCAGTCATATTATGCCCAATATTGCACTAAGCATACTTAGAAAATCATTCAATATATTTTAATTATTCCCTTACTAATCAAAATGACCAGGAACACTATGTACCTTGACATACCAATCAGTGCACATAATGACAACCCCATGACCACAACTAGGATCCAAAATATCTAGTGAGCCCAATTTAAAGGCATCAGTGATTGTAGTGTATGAATGGGGCATGAATAGTTCTTAGTAGTTCCACACAAGGGTGTGGTGTGGCCAGTGGGGGAATGGGTGTTGGTGTGTCCTAGTACCAGACCTACTCTTGTGGATCAATGAACAGAGGACAAAAAAATTATTAAGCACCAGACATCAATATTGAATTTTGATTTAGGTCATGAAACATCCGGGGGGAATTGTTCACGTGTTAACAACATACATAGAGAACATGGTCTACATGAAGAGGCTAATACAAGATATCTGATCTTCTCCAGTTATCATTATAAACACTGATAACCCTATCCCACTCAACATATGCACTCTATCTAAAACAACCCAAAATACATTTACCCAGATTCAGTATCAACTTTATTTAATTTTTATTAGATACAAAAAATCACATTTGGAAGGAAGAAATAGTTTAGTAGTATTTATAAACTAGATACATACTTGAAAATCATATTTTTTTGAAAACATAAGAAACAAAATTTATTGAAATTGAGAATTCAATTATTCCATATAGCTTCTCCCTACATGAAAATCAAAAAATACTGCCACGTATTTGGGGGAGAATAAACCATATGAAAGGGGTGAGTTCAGATTCTCAGAAATTCTAGGTCTATAGTGGAAGCTATTAATAAATAATGCATAATCAACATACAAAGGTAAATAAATGTATCAAATATCTTTTAAAAAATAAAATCAGTATAATGTAGTAATATTAAATGATGATCAAATAATTCTATATAAATATGTTCATAAACTATCATTGGTAAACATGTATATTCTAACAAATAAATTAAGAACATGGAATATCCTAAATTGTGTTTATAATGAGGAAATTAATAATTCTGGACATCAAAAATATATTCATGATTTTTTTGAGAAATCTATATAAATGGGTAAGGTCTTGGACAAAAACTAATCTAGTTTGTCTCATGATTCAAGCCAATGCATTGGTGGTTTATCCGTCCCTCCCATCACATACTATATCCAATGGATTCCTCATATTAAAGGGGTGGAACATAATCCACATAGAATGTATATTTATAATATAATAAGAAATATGAATACATTCCCCATTCAACAATCACAATCATTGAACATTCATTTTAAAATTAATGGCATCAATAGAGTACATCCCCAATTAAACGTATCATAAAACATCCAATGAAATAATAAGGATTGTATCATTAGATTATATACTCATTAAAACATAAGTTAAATAAAATGATGTCTTATTATAAGTAAACCGATATTTATATATCACTTTTAAATTTTATTGAAGAAAATAAACATTCATTAAATGACACGACCCCCTCTTCACAAGTTATACCCATACTAGGTCGGTAATGGGAGAAGATAGATAGTGACACCTGATTCCCACCTAAAGTTGGTCCTAGGTGGGTGGCTACCACTAGGGGTATAATAAAAACATAGATGGTAATCATAACTCTCTAAGATAACACATGTTATAGAGAGAGATATGATAGACACCATCCACGTCCTTCTCAGATTAAAATATGAGAGAAACCCAAGTGCACATATTTAATTTCATGAAAAAATACTACAATAGAAAGGAAAAACTACAAGTAACCAAATAATGTAACATTTCAGTGACCATGAAGCCTAAAAAATCTACTATATGGCACTGAGCTAATGGGAACCATCATGACCTCTAACCATCTCCATGTGAACTGAAAAATAGTTTATATAATGTAAAATGAGTATAACAGTATACTCAATAGGATCCTCCCAAGAGATTATCATGAAAAAATAATGAAATCATGATAAAACACAGGGAACGATAAGTGAAATTAACTAATAATCGATCATGGTATACTATGTTCCCAACCACACCATGGATACTCCCACCAAGTACCACATAAATAATCATATTATATAAGAAATAATATCATGTGTACCATACTACAAATTCCCCAACTGGTTATCCTCTTTACCTCAACATCACACATCCTGGGAATATCTCTCCAAAAAGTCTATCCCGATAACTAATGGGTGAGGAACCACAACATGCACATCATGAAACATTGCCACTATATCCATGTAGCCAAAAGTAACCAGGTTTTTTCCATTATCCACCACTACTCGTATAACATGTATTATACATCAGGTATTATACTCCATTCCATCACAACACATACACCATGTAAGGATCTTTAATTCATCATAAATTATTCACTTTATACCTATATTAGTGTTTAAGAAACTATATCCAGAATATTTGTGTTTGACATAAAAAAAAGAAATCACATCTCTCTACAAAAATAAATTTGGAAAACTAACTATCATTCCTACCAGAACAAGTAACTTCCAAGAGAAGAGTGTGTGGTAAACATTGGTAGTCATCTATACATCCTCCCAGTGAGATGTTGTTGAATACACCACTAGGTATCATAATCCATAGTGTGTCAGTTTTCCAAACTGAAAGGGTGGAGTATAATATAGAAACATAAAAAGTATAGTATATAATATATCTCACAACCATATTAAGGGCATGGCCTCGTATTATACTCAACTGCAGCTAATGTCCATCAGAATCCAATCTTCCACTCCTTAGACTAGATATCCTATAAGAACTCAACATTTTTATAGAACTTAATTATGTTACATTATCCCTTTTTGTATAATTTAACTTTATAATATGTAATTCTTTAACCCGTAATTAAACACCAAAATATTCCCCAGCCTATTACATTAGAATTTTAATAATAATCCATGCCCTCCTGGCATAAACATACCAAGTCCATGTCTACTCATAATGAAATACTCATTGTTGCATCCCAGCAATCACCGACCCCATTAGTTAAACAATTTATTCACTAATTTTTTAACGATATTAACTATTTACATAGTTCTGGGAATTATTTGAAAACATTATAAGCTACCAAAAACAAGGGGATCAACATGGTGTCTTGAAGAACTATCCATCATGTCTTCTCCAATTATAGTAGGAGCGTAGATCTATCCTTTCTCAAGAATTTCCACACAGAAAGCATGTGGCCTACCATGTGTATCTTTTACACTCATTCAAGGTGGGTAAAGAAAACAATATTCTTTAAGTAGTGGAAAATTAAAATAGATAAAAAACAAAATGTTCAATAAGCACCAAAATTTTATATTAATGGGTAAGCCGAACTTCAAAATGTTCCTCTGTATCTAGTGTCCTCCCTGACACACATATGAATAGACCGATGTATCTCAACACTCAAGTCATCAAATTTTTCCACAAAAACCAGGTCTCCCTATCACTCATATCACAACATCCATCCAGGCTCATCAATCCGAGGTTCACATCACATTACAATCAGTAGGAAGAATACATAGCAACAAGGATCTTGGCCCTAAACATGACATCTAAACTTCATACACAATTATCTCTTCGGAATCTAAAGCACAATAAACATTTTCTTTAAATCAAGCTGGATCCTTAGGTCCTATAAACGAAATATATTATATTCATACAATTAGGTTCTATTCCATTATGAATTTACGAATTCATTATCACAGGTTCTAACTATGGACAACCTAAGAAATTATTTTCCCAATATATCAAAAATTAATTAAATAATTTATTTTACAAGCATTTAATACTATTATCAACATGAATAAACATTCTTTAGGTTCATCAACCAATTTAGTTAAACTTTAATATCTACATCAGTTTTATTATCATAAAATTTCAACAGCAACTAGATTCATTAACATGCCTCTTTAATTTTAAGATAATTAATTATTGGTTAATTCCAGCTTTATGTTATTTATCAATTTTCCTTCATGAACATGATAAACCAATTATGGAATAGATATAACATTCTGTATAATAAAATAAGAAAGTCGTTATGATGGTATAATGCAACAACATCGCTATGCGATCGATACCAATTCATTAATCAATTTCAATTCATTATTATGTCAATTTATTGGATATCAAAAGGGATTAATTATTCCATATCTATGATATCATGTACATAAAAAGAGAATAATTCAATCAACTACCTCAAAATAAATTCAACATTCTTCACTTGATAATGAACCACACAACAGATCACAATAACCTCTCCTAGAATGTCTGCATCCACCCGGGGACACAACGACACTAGTATGCCAATCAAAAACTGAGAAATGTCCATTAGAAACATTGATATAACATTCCATCAAAATGATGAAATAAATTGGAAGAAGTATAATGAATAACCAAGAATATTTAACATATAACATACCTTATATCCAGGATGGATCGACACATCGTGGTTTTAGCAAAATAGGGTGTGTGTATGTAGTAGGAAAAATCTATGGGGAACACGATCCAAGGATTTCATTTCGACCCCACGTATCATAAGGGAGTAAGAAATCATGGTGAACTATTCCAAGGAAAATAATAATTATGAAAAAGGGCCCAAGGCATCAGGTTTGTTTTTAAAAACATAACTGAGAAACGATTTAGATATGGTTAAGATTTTCTATTAAAGGTGAATTTGGTAGTGATTACACATTTTGAGTGAGTAAAGGAACCCATATCCTTCAGAAAATTTAGATAAGAGTTATGATATTTGAATAAGCCTTAACATACTTAAAAAAGGCTTTGATTTCATTTTTCGATAATGTTAATGTGAAAAGGGAGAAACTATAGGAAACTAGAAGCACTATTCATGACTCACCATTAGGTGATTCTCAATTGGATGAGTCACCATTGGGTAAATCACCATTGGATGAGTAACCATTGGATGAAGCACCCTAGGATGAGTCACCATTCGATGAACCACCATTGGATGATTGAGTGTTAGACAAGTGACCATTTGGTGAGATACTGTTCAACGAGTCGTATTTCAATGAGTCATCATTTTCTGAGCCACTATTCGGTGATCCACCATTATTGAGGCACCATTCGGTGAGCTATAGTCGTGTTTCACTATTGTGATTCATCGTTGTGAGTCAATGCTCCTCACTCACTATTTATAGCCCACCAGTGGAATGTGCTACCATAGGAAAACTAAATGTTTGGATAACTCTTGAAATGAGCCACATTGACATACTATAACACCTCATACACCATATTTCAAAAAAGAAATGGACTAGAGAGGTCGATTCCGTTACATTAGATACCTCTTAGAGAATTCTTGTCCTCGATAATCCAAAAACCATCCAAGAGAGGAAATAGAAAAGGGGTCTGAACAACCACCTTATGAGATACATCTTAATGATCTTGAAACAACAAGAGATCAACTGCATCATCAAGGAATAATGGAAAATGACACAACAACTATAAATAGATCCTAAAAACTCTACCAAAGGATATACAAATCAAAATATAAAAATCCCCAACAAGAAACAAGAGAAACTCATCTCAAAAATAGAAAGGGTCTATAACCACCAAATGATCAAATTTATAAGAGAAGAGATAAAAATCAAATAGCTCTGAGCAGTAATCATGTATCTGTGAATCATGTTCCCATGTACTCTCAAAATCATCATCATTTCACCAAAAGATACCAACCAAGGGTATAGAATGACCATGAAACTCCTTCTCAGGGTTATAAAGGATCTCTATAGGCTACTCCTCAAAGGGTGCAACATCATCAATGTTGATCTCTCCCCAATCGATTATGTGAGAGTAATCATAAATGTAACAATAGTGAGACGACATGTGAAAAACATCATGTTTCAGGATCATATTTGGGGGAAGTTATACCCAATATTCCATGTCTCCAACAAGAGCCCACACCTTGGAAGTAAAAACAAACTTGTGAGAATGCTTACTCTCCTGAACAAACCATCACTTCCCCTGATGGGGAGTCACATTCAGAAACACATGAGGCCAAAAATCAATCTCCTGAGGTCTCCTACTTTGAAAGACATATGACTTCTAATGATCTTGTTCTTTTTTCATCTACTCTCAAATCATTTAAACCATATTTTTTGTACATTATACCAGTTTGGTCATGAGAATTGCTGACTCTTCTACCCCAGTCCATCATAATGGAGAACAACATGGACATCTATACAAGCCTTGAAATTGATCAATAATTATGGTTGAAGGGAAACTATTTTTGTAAGCGATATCTACCTAGGGAATGTGTCTCATCCAAGAACCACCACAATCTAGGAAATAAGAGCGCAACTTATCTTCATGAGTCTAGATGGTGTATTTTGTGTGATCATTAAAATGCAGCTAATAATTAGTGTTATGGAATAGCTAAGAACCAAAATCATGTTAGAGACCTCTCCAAACCCTGGAGGTAAAATGAGGATCTTTATTGGAAATGATCATCCTCGGGACCCCATGGAGTCTCGCCACCCCCTTTTGATATTTCCTCAACAAATCCTTTTCTACGCTCAACTACTTGATTTATATGAAGTTGGAATATTTTGAAAATGATACATTACCACCCATATAGCATCATAGACTCCTTAAACATTAGATAAGATGGTATCAAAGTCTATCAAGATCTTCTACCAATTCCACAGTGGAACATCTATTGGCTGGAGAAATCCACCAAGATTGCAGTTCATGTACTTCACCATGTGGAAAAAAACACAGAGACACAAATATGCAACTACCTTCTTTAACCCAAGACAGGAAAAATGGCCTCTCAATGCTTAGTAATTTTTTTCACTCTAGGATGTACTGATAAGGGAGAACTATAGAAACTTATGATAACCATCTCACATGATCCTAGAGTAATGAAAAACCCACACTAACACAACACCCAATGTTTTTAATCCTCAAACCACCAATTAGGGGCCTCACCACAAAGAACTCTGTCTCTATGGACATAAAAATAAATATCCGACAACTGTGATCACCCCACCTATAATACTAGAGAAGGTTTCACCTTCATTTGAAAATGGAAACCTCTTCCCCAAAATTCTCCAATATATAAATGTATTGCTAAATGTTCACCCATCACTCTCTGAGAATCACCTGATTCATGCACTACATCACTATGTGACTTCCTAGTCAGCACATTGGCTAAAAGATTCCAATTTCTATGAGTATATAAAATTTCAATGTTGTAATACTGTAAGTACTCCATCCAACAAATATGTTGGGTGTTCAAGTCACGCTGTGAGAAAATGAACCTTGGGATCTTATGATCGGTGAAGACTAAAAAATTCTCACCCCTGAGGTAATGTATCCTCAACTATAGAGAATACACCACTACCACCAACTCAATATAGTGGGTGTTATAGTTACACTTTTGGGGACAAAAAATGATGAGACCCTTAAGAAATGACCTATCTGCACTGCATCAGAACACAGACTATCCCGAATCACGAAGAATCACTTAAAACCTCAAAACTCAACTCCTTCTATTAGCATATAAAAAACCACAGCACTGTCCAACTTCTCCTTTAAATTCCCAAAATAAGCCTAACACTGATCAATTTTCACGAATGCTTTTTCCTTTCTATTCAAAGTTTTTAGAGGACTTGCAACCAAAGAGAAAGTGGCTACATACATCCAATAAAACCCTATGATACCAAGGACACTTCCAACATCTAACACTTCTTTTGGGGTTACCCAAGACACAACTGCTTATATCTTTTGAGGATTCACAACTACTCTTTGTTGGGATAAAACATGTCCCATGAAAAGGAATTCTCGAGCCCAAAACTAACACTTAGACAACATTTCAAAATAATAACCATATAGAAGAACTACCAAAACAACACAAAGATAACCTACATGCTCATCCTTGTATGCGGAGTATACAAAAATGTAATTGTTGAAGACAACCATGAAATTTTCCATGAACTCATGGAAAATATCTTTCCAAGACCCCATGAACACAACTAGAGAATTCATCATGCTAAACTATATGACGATGAACTCATAATGCCGATGGAGACAATAAAAACCAGTCTTTGGGATATCCACATCATTCACATGCATCTGATGATATCAAGACCATAAATAGATTTTAGAGAACTAACATTCACCCAAATGATGATCGAATTAATCATCAATCCATAGAAGAAGATAACTATACAACGATGTCACTTGGTTTAAGAAACGATTATTGACACACAACCAGAAACTACCATCAGCATTCTTCATGAAAAAAACTAGTTCCCCCTCTGGTGACAAGCTTGGACGAACAAAACCGCACCCCAATAGACCATCGTGCTGTATACAAAGATCTCACAACTCAAAGTGAGCCATCCTATATAGAGGAATCAATATAAGAGACATGACTGGTTTTATCTTAATCCCGAACTTGATCTCCCATCGAGGGGGTAACACCACAAACTCGTCTTTAAAGACATCATGGAACTCTTCTATGTCATAGGGAACCATCGATGGTGGAACCAACAATGAACTCAACATCACCTTTTCTATTAAAGATGAATAGGATGTAACATGACTTTGACCAATCATAGGGTATTTCTCTCCAACAATCAGTACTGGCTCTCTGTCAGCATTGATGAACACCATCTTACATTAGATGAAATCCACAATATCCTACACTAAATAGAAATAATCCATGATTAAGATGAAATCATATGGTTTTATTCGTAAACATAGAAAATATCCTCAAGTGTGGGGGAACCCCAACACTATCTCGCAGTCTCTACATAGTTTAAACAAGTTTGCCCGACCTCCAATGAGTGTAGTCAACACCAAGGTCACTAGAATCCTCTCTAACATCAACCCTACAGCATGGAAAAGGGTACGAGATGTGATAAAATGTGTCACTCATTAATAAAACAAGGAATACTCCCATGTATAAAATTACGATAATGGTACCTCGAAAGACATTGGGATTTACTGGAACAAGAAACACTAATGCATGAAGATGACCATGGAATACTCTACAACGCCTCTAACCCTACTGATGACCACCTCATTGAATGTGTTCTACACATTAATGACGGGCAACATCCTAGATATTTCCTCTTCCTACGCCATATGAACTCTAATGATCCAATGTGGGAGAGACATATTGTTGCCACCTTGGATGGAACTACCTCAAAGAAAGAACCAGAGTTGAATAATTGGAATGTGAGGTATATTAAGAATGTTTAGGCACTCATGCAGCTGATGAACCTGGACTCCACAAGACAAACAATTTCATGATCCCTATGAATAGGCATGTGATCTACTACCCCAAGAGAAATGATTCATTGAGGAATGATACCTAACACTAGCTGAACGTAAACTAATATTCCCTAAAAATAGTGAACTGCAGACCACAGCTCTTCTTTGTGAATAATCCTAGAGAATACCTTCTTGTGATGATCTTGTTATGTCTAATTTTCTCTTGATAAACTCTGCTAATTCCAGCACCTCGAGATATGTCATAAAAAACGGGGTGACTTAGAAAAATTTCTATGGAAGAAAATTATCATCAAAAAACCTTTTCATTGTCCACCTCATCTAGAAATAGGTCTGAAGAATATTTTATAAGGTTTTTGAAATGGATCATGAACTCTCACACATTAGAGTTCCCTTATAAAATGGGAATATTATCTTGGTCACTAGCCAACTTCACTGCCACAAAAAAAGCACATCTCAGAACTACTCATGGATGTTCTCCCACGAGACCGTCAAATCCTCGTGATATCTAAGGAAAATGAACCACGACTACCTCAATTCCCCATCCAGCATCATCCCAACCAATTAGAAAAGTTCTCCTTCTGAGTAAAAATTGAACTGAAGGCTATCTCAATATCCTATAAATAGTCTTACCTGGCTGCATCTGAAACATATCCCTCTTACTTATGTAGGCTCTAGAGCAGAAATTATCACAGAGTCCTCCCCCATGTTTCATCGTCTTCATCCTCCACTCTGTGGTGATCTTCTAGCACATCCTATTGGACCTCATCTATGTGAACTTGTTGAAGATGTTGACCTAGAGACATACATATAAAAATGATAAATATTTTGAGATCCTATACCTGGAATATGGAAGACTTTAATATTAATGACAATTTTTATTTTATTCATTTTAGGTTAACCTATCTGAAGGTATTTATATTCAAACACATTTGTAAAGATGAATTATTTTGGATCCTTTCCTAGGTCTCTACCGTAAAATATGTATCACATCATTTATTAGCTACTATATGATTGAAGGCCCGATCATGAGATCACATGGGGGCCAAAATACCCATGACTCATCCATTATCCAATCTTAACAATGCTTTAAAAGCTTAGCTGACATCATTTCCCTTCAAATTGATTGAACCTCACATGTTCATAACTCCTAATCCATTATATCTCTCCACCAGACCTCTGATACTACACTATCACGACCCCCTACACACAAGGTGTACCTCTCATGGGATAAAAATGGGAGAAGTGAGATAGTGACACATGAGTCTCTCCTCCATTTGGCCTAAGCTTTGTGACTAGAACTGAGTTTATAACCAACAAATATATGGGAGGTATAATCATCTAATAGAACACGTGCGATATATATATATATATATATATATATATATATATATATGATAGACACCAATCAACTCCTGCTCAGACTACAATAT
This sequence comes from Viscum album, assembly GCA_963277665.1. Taxonomy (NCBI): domain Eukaryota; kingdom Viridiplantae; phylum Streptophyta; class Magnoliopsida; order Santalales; family Viscaceae; genus Viscum; species Viscum album. Next base: position 644,413,331 of record OY728160.1, read on the forward strand.
GAAATAATCCAATGTTCACATATATAATTTCATTCAATAACTATTACAACTCAAAGGGAAAAAAATAACTACCAAAAGAATGTAAGGAGACCATGATGACAAAGCCCTAATATCTCCTACAAAACCTCGAGCTGGTAGTAACCTGCATCATCTCCATCATACTCCAAGTGGCCTGAAAAATATTTTATATAACATAGGGTTAGTATAACATTATACTCAATAGAATTATCTCCGGATCTTCTTAGTCTAAAGTAAAGAAAACAAGGAAAATCACAGTGATCAACAATTTAAACTAACTCATCACCCCCAACTTCACCACGACTAATATAATCTAGTAACACCTAGACGAGAATATTAAAAAAAAAATCTTTCAATGGTACCCGGCTACAACTTCCCCATGGGTTTTTTTCTTTTCCCTAACGTTGCACGTCCTGATCTTCTATCTCCAAAAAGACTTTCCAAAAGACACCTGGGCGAAGCACCACAATATGCACTTTGCTAAAGAAAACCAACACATCCACATAGCCAAAATTAACTAGGTAGTTTCTGGAAGCTAGATTAGCTCACATAACGTGTATCAAAAGTTGGGTAATATACCATAATCCATCACATCACAAACACAGAGTAAGGATACTCAAGCTATCAACACCAATGAATGATAAACCTATAGTAGTCCTTTATAAAATATATCCAGAATATTTGTGTGTGAAATAACAAAAATCCATTATATCCCACAGCACAAATATATGAGGAAAACTATCCATCGTGCCTACAATCACAATTAACATCCATGGGTAGATTGTTAGGAAAATGTGGGTAGTTATCCATCTGTCATCCCACTAAGATGTTAGAAAAAACACCCCCAAGGGTTGCGAATTCTCGAGGTGCCCATTTCCCACACTAATACAATGAAATAGTGTATAGAAACAAAACATTTACGATATAATATGTATCAAAAAACACTATGGGAATAACCTATTCATTGAATAAACTATAAATCATGTATTTGAGACTCTCTACTTCCACTACTAAGACTTGATATGCTATAACCACATAAATAAATTAATGAGCATAATTAAGATACTTTATCCCTTTTACATCAATTTTATATTTCAATAATTAATTCACTAAACATTAATTAACAATCGTAATTTTACAAATTCTATTACATTATCATTTCAACAATGATCCATGCCCTCTTGGAATAACCATACCGAGTCCACAACTTCTTAAAATCATAACCTCAGTATTTTATCCCAGTAAGATCCAACACCATGGGTTAAAAATATTCAATTATTTATTAATGACATAAAAAATTTCCATAATTCAAATTATTTTAAGATAACATTATTTGGTTCAAAACAACATGGGCTCATCATGGTGAGTTGATGAACTACCCAACGAGTCTTCGTGACATATAGAAGCAGAATAGACCTATCCAGACTCAAGAAGCTAAACACGGAAAGAACGTTCCATACCGTATCAATCATCACCTTTCATAGAATGAGGGTAAAAACCAATCTACAACCAGTAGTAGGGAAAGTAAAATAGATAAAAAAATGGTTTTAACAAGAATCCACCTTTAATATCAATAGGTAAGACCATCTTAAACCCATTCCTCTATCTCCGGTTTCCTCCCCTGAACTCATATTCATAAATCGATGAAACTCGCCACAATATGTGTCAATATCTACCACAAAAATCTGGACTCTCTACCACACATAAATCAATATCCCACCATGATCAGTCATCTCAAGCACGCATCACATCAGAAGCTATAGGAAACAATCAAACACAGTAACTGGGCTCTTGGCCCAAAAAAGGCATCCAACCTTCCCACACAATGAGCTCTCATTGTAACACCCCAGGTAAATAAAGAATATGACATTTTTATATTTATCCCTATTTGTGAATAAAATATTAATATTACTTTAATGGGGATTCTATGATCGATGGCGTACCCAATATGCAACAACGAGTTTCTGTGAAATCTTACATTGGACTCTAATAATAAAATAATATTATTTTAAATGGTAGTTAACGCCTAGCCGTAGTAATGATGGGAATTAATGGAACTAAAAAAAAATGATTATATATATTTGTCAAATATCTTTACTTTTATCCAATAAATGTTAGAGGCTTAAAAAGAAAATGAATCCAATTTAAAGCATAAATCTTCTAATATTCTTTAAAAGGTCGATTAACCGCCTTTTGATGGAGGACCCTTTTTAAATATACTTTTGAAAATTATATATGTTGTATTTGACAAAATAAATTCCTTCTTTATAATATGTGTAACACCCCAAGCTTCTACGATACACTTCTCTTTGAATAATGTAATAGTGTGGGTTGTACGCAACATCGAGTTCTAACACACACCACAACCGATCAAACTAGCCGTTATGAATAGTAATACCTAATTTTTGAAATTATATATATTTTATATTTCAAAATGTACTTCATTTTGGATTCGTAATATCAAATTTAGCCTAAGGTGAAATTTTGGTACTTTTCGGATAACTTTAATATTTTGATGAATAGTGAAAATTACTAAATTTTAATTAAAAACAACTTTTTTAATCGAAATAATTAATATGGATAAATTATGAATTTGTGTGGTTTTAAAGTATATTTTGAATATATTTTTAACATTTAATACAATGTTGGTCATTGGAAATAATTTCACAATTAAACCGAAGATAAACAAATATCAATATTTGATAGTTATTATATCTTAAAAACACGCTTTTTGTTTTGATGGCGGGAATTAATTTTAAATTAATTTATTCCACTTTTGTGTTTTGAAATTGGAATTTTTTTTTCCATATTTTGAATCAGGATATTCAAATTGTGTAAATAGGTAACTTTTATTTTTAGACATTTTGAATAATTACTTCGGTAAATATTTTATTTACCAAGGTTAAAGGGTAAATCCTGTAAATAAGGGTTAAAAAATAATATTATAATAATAACAAATTACCCTAAAACGTGTCCTAACCTTATTTGTTGATACATGTTCGACCATAGGCATCTTTGGGTCCATTTGGGGACCCCATGGTGCAACTTTTAAGTGATATGGACACTTTATTTTAATTAAGTTTAAAATGAATACAAAAATGACAAATGCATATATCTTTTAGAAAAACACTTTTTACATAGAGTTATATATGTTGGATTTTCGACTATAAAAATTAATTAGAAAGCTAAAACAATTTCCTACATAATGATATTTTATTTATAATTTTTAGGCATTAAATAATTTAATTTATTTGTGACACAATGATGATGCAGTAATTACCATAATAGTGAAAAATTAACATAATTGATATTATAAATACCCAAATAAATATAATTTTAGACTTTTTATGAATTAAAATAATTTTATAAGATACTATTATATATTAGGATTTATTTAATTGACTTTTTAGAAGTAATCATTCTGTTATGAGTTTTAAAAAAATCAACTATTAAATAGTGTCAAAATTGACATAAAAGAGTTTTTAAAACAAATATTATATTATTAATTGATATTAAATTCCTAAAAATATAAGTCTCAGCCAAGAGACTGATATCATGATATTTTTATCATTAATGTACCACTTGGGGGTCTCATGGATGTATATGGTGAGTTTATTAACCATATAATATAAAAAATACAAAGAGGCATTGTAAAAGTGAAACTAATTAACGAAGAGTTAATACTTAAAGATAAGGTTAATATAATGACCAAAACCTATCTAAATTTTATTGGTTGAGTGTTTTGCGACCCATATCCACCTTAAACTTTAAATAATCAACTTTGGAGCCATTATAAACCGAATATGAATTTATTATAAATTAATATTTCTAGCTTTTCCAAAGGTGCCCCTCACCCCTCTTATAAAAGGGCACTCCCCCTTCTCATTAACTCACACCTTCAAAGCCTTTTGGTTCGGCCAAACTCTACCCAAATACTCTCTCAACTTCCCTAACTTCATCCTAGAGACCTTCCTTTAGTCAGAAATCCAGACTAAGATTCCTTTTGATCAAATCAAAAGGAAGAACCCGAAGAAGAGGTAATGATTTCACCACCCTTTTCCAAGTTCCTTTCTTCTTCCACTTCTTCTTCCTTTGTCGTTACCATTATAAAATAATAACTCCAGTATCATATATATAATGTGATGTTATTATAAATATGGTACAACCATATTCATTATTCTATCCATCCTTTGAATAACATGTCACCATACGTGTGTACGTACAACTTACCGTCTCAATGTCGTGGTGTAATTGTTATTAAATAAATTATTATTTGGATGGGTATAATAATGATGTGTAATTCATGTAAATAATAAATGTATCATGATAATGATTCTGTATATATGATATACCATCCAATTATATATTATTTTAATATCAAATGAATGATATTGTTGCTCGTGCATACGTACGGACTACCGTCTCTACGAACGCGATGAGATTCATTTTCCATCGTATCCATTCAAGTATAATTCACATATGATGATTAATAATAGTATCTAAGGACTTGATATCATCCTGGATATGATTAATATATAACCTATCCATGAAAAACATAGCTTATAAAAAAAACATATAAAACAAAATGAGTAAGGTAACAGCCGAAACAACGATAATACTAAGATATTATTAACAAATCAATGTTAAAAGAGCATATATGATATCATATTAATTTATATGATTCTTGTATAATTTAATAACAATTATTTCACCATTATACAGGTTTTTATCCTACCCCAAACCAAGGAAAAGTACAAGGTGAGGGTTTATTTCGCAATCTCTTCATTATCCGAGGTTGTTTATACGTAATAATCTACCGGGATCTCTTTATCATCCACATCCATGTTTCTTAAAAATGTATTTCAAAAAAATTTTACTATTTAAAAGAATATGGGTTAAAGTCATTTATACCCTTGTTTGACTTTTTATAAGAGTTTTGTAAAGGAATCTTTCCGTCGTTTTCCAAATAAGGTGTTTTTAACCTTTTCGATAGAATTAAGGTAAGAATGTTTTTTTAACTTATACGGTGTGTGCGGCTATTTTCCGCCGTTATAAAATTGTCAAAGCTTCATTTACAAGATTATAAGAATATTTTCAAAGGAAATGTTTTATTTTATAAATAAATTACTCTTAAATTATTTCAAAATAGAAATAGATATTTCTCTAAAAAGAGTTTTGATTTCATCTATGTCAATATCCTATGATGGATTTTGCGCTTATTTGAAGTTGATATATTATGATACAAAACTTCTATATTGTATTGAATATTTTGTGATATTTTTGACTGTGGATGTGCTATTTTTAAACCATTCATGGTTTATGGTGGAAGTATTTACATTTAGTATGCTATTTTTAATACGAATGTATATGTTATGTTTAAACCTTTTCATATGGGAATGCATTGGACTTAATATGTGACGGGTGGAGCCCGCTATAGATCCTCGATGAATTGGTTGGTCTCATGTGACAAAATAGTGTCTTGGCATAAGGCCTTGACAAAATCTTATTTGTAGTCTTGGCACGAGGCCTTGGCTATGTGGTTATGATAGTCTGGCATTATGCATTCCATCATTATGAAAGTAGTTATTGATATTGCATGTGATTTTTCGATTAGTAGAATATCCATGTGAATAAGTAAATGGCATTATTTCATTTTACTTTTTCCATACAATGTTGAAGTTCAAGTTTAAAAGGCTTTTGTTTTAGTTATACATTTCCTTAAGTGTTTATTCTTATTTTTGAAAGTTTCTGCTATATTGTTATCCTTACTGGGCATTTGAGCTCACCCCTTTTCTATGTTTTATTTTTCCCAGGATGTGAAGAAGTAAATTATGAATGACCTGCAGAGATTTTTTGAGGGGATCATAGTGTGGACTATGGAGACATTATGTTGTTGTAGTAGTTTTTCACATTATGATGTAATGTAAAACTTTATGAATATATCTAGTGTTTCCAAGGCCACTAAACCAATATGTCTTTCGAGATTTGATCTTTCTTTTGATCATGCCAATGTTATGTAATAATGCACCGACTCTGGGTAACTCAGGTCTGGGCGTTATAGTTGGTATCAAAGGATGTTTAGTACAAACCTTGGAAGCTAGATTTAGATAAATTCTGATTAGAGCACATAGACCTAAGATGGACTTTTAGGATTAGAATAGAACATCCTAGAATTTTGGTATTGTAGAGATTTTGTGAGTTTTCCGAGAAATACATCCCTGTTTGGATACGAGCAGGTAGAGGCGGCTCTGGCATAGATATACATAGGGGTAAAACCCAAAAACACTACTTTGAGCTAGACTCGAACGGGAACTGGTGCACGACAACGGGCCTTGCTGCACTCTTGGTTACGACACTTCAAGGGGATATGCTTAGGATAAATATCATTTTCTTTACAAATAATTATAAAAGGTTTATTAGTATATACTTCCTCAAAGAGAACATTTGTATTATTATGGATTATATCCATAAATAGTTCAATTTATGTTAAGTGTTTTATAAGTATGAGGTTATGTATTTTGATTCATAAACTGATCTAGTTTATGCCATTATTTAGAAATGGTGCCTGGTGGAAGAAATGGAAACTGTATAAATGCATGCACTCCATTTAGGGACTACCCTCCTGCTCAAGATAATTATAGTAGAGCTGTTGATGCAATTGGTGCCGGTTAGCTAATCACCATACTGGGACAACTCACTCAGGTTATGAATAATAACCATACCCATATGGAGCACCCTGATCATCAGCGTGGAGGATAAATGTTAGATCGATTCATGAGGCAACAACCAACAACGTTCAATGGGAGTACAAATCACTTAGTAACTGAGCAATGGATAAATTCCCTGGAAAAAATATTTCAGGATTTGGGGAGTATTGAAAGGGAAAAAGTTATCATGGCAGTTTACCACCCCACTGGAGATGCTGATCAATGGTGGTCATTGATTCAAAACACGAAGGAAGATGATGAAGTATCAAATATAGAATGGAGGGAGTTTAAAGATCTTTTTTTAGAAAAATACTTTCCTCGTGACCATCGAGCAGATATGGAAATACAATTTCTGAGTCTGAGACAAAAGAAGGATGAGAATGTCATAAAGTATGAGGTTAACATTACAAGGTTAGCAAGGTATGATGGAGATTATATACGTAACCCAATAAGTAAGATTGATCATTTATTTGATGGGTTAAAACCATTTATCTGTCGAGCATTAGTCTCACAATCCTTCTCGTCGTACAAAGACATTGTCTCATGTGGTATCAAGACCGAAAAGGAATTCTCTAAGTCTTATGAATTTAAAGAAAAGCAAGAGAAGAAAATACCTACTGATCAATCTGGGAATGGAAATAAGGGGAATAAGGGAAAGGATTAATATCCATCCTGTGGTAAATGTGTTAAGAAACACCCTGGTACTTTCTTGAAGGGAATGGGAGTCTATTACATGTGTGGTGAAAAAGGCCACCTAGCTCATGATTGCAAGGGGAAGAATGAAGCTACCAATGTTCAATGCTACAATTGCAGGGAGATGGGGAATTATGCAAATGAATTTCCTAAGCGTCAGGAGAGCTTACCTCAGAAAAGGCCAGGGGATCAAGGACAAGCTTATGCTATCACTACTGCTGAGGTAGAAGCTTCGAAAGACGTGGTGGCAGGTAATTTAATGGGTTCCTCAAGTTTAGAAAATGCATTATTTGATTCTGGATCATCGCATTGTTTCATATCTTACCAGTTTGCAATGAAAATTAAATATTTCCAATTTGATTTAACAAGGGAGTTGTCAGCTAAAACTCCTAAGGGAAGTGTCATTGCAACAGTGTTTTGTGAATCAGTCCCCATTAGAGCACATAAATGTTCATTATCTGCTGATCTCGTCATCATACCTATGATTGAGTTTGATATAATCCTCAGTATGGACTGGCTTTCAGACTATGATGTAAAGATTTATTGTAAGAAGAAAGAGGTTACGATTCTTGATGATGATGATAAAGAACACCTTATATTTAGAGCAGAATCGTCACCACCTAATTCTTATCTAGATCTACCCCCAGTAGCTCAACTAAATTCAATTATTGGGGAGGAAGAGAATGAAATTTTAGTGGGTGAGGAAAGGAATGTTCAAATAGAGGATGTACCTGTTGTGAAATAATATGTAGATGTATTTCCAAAAGATTTAACTGGACATCCTCCAGAACAAAAACTTGAGTTTTCCATTGATTTAATTCCAGGATCAAGGCCTATATCGAAGACCCCTTATCGAATGGCCACTGTAGAATTAGTTGAACTAAAGAAACAACTAGAGGAATTGAGTAATAAGGGATTTATTCTCCCTAGTGTTTCTCCATGGGGAGCCCCTGTTCTTTTTGTTAAAAATAAAGATGGATCTATGAGGTTATGTATCGACTATAGGGAGATCAATGCTATAACAATAAAGAACAAGTATCCCCTACCTCGCATTGATGATTTATTTGACCAAATACATGGAGATCAATACTTTTCAAAGACTAAACTTCGATCTGAATACCATCAGTTGTGTGTGATGAAGGAAGACATTCCGAAGACAGCATTTCGAACCAGGTACGGGCATTATGAGTTTACAGTAATGCCTTTTGGATTAACTAATTCACCCTCTGTATTCATGGATCTGATGAATAGAGTTTTTAAAGAGTATCTCGATGAATTTGTGGTGGTATTTATTGACGATATCTTGGTATACTCCAAAAGCTACGAAGATCATGAAAATCACTTGTGCATTATCCTGAAGACTCTGAGAAGACATAAATTATATGGGGGTGTTTAGAAAGTGTGAATTCTGGCTTCAGGAGATTTCTATTCTTGGCCATATTGTCTCTAAAGATGGAATCTCTATTGATCCTTCTAAGACCAAGGCAATCCATGAATGGCCAGCACCGACGAGTATAACTGAGGTACGTAGTTTTATTGGTTTACCAAGTTATTATCGAAGTTTCGTCCAGAATTTTGCCTGGTTGGCTAACCCATTAACGAAGATCACACGTAAAGGGGTTAAATTTGTTTGGACAAAAGAGTGTGAAGAATTTTTCAAAGAATTGAAGAGAAGATTAGTCAATGCTCCTATATTGGCTCTACCATCGGGGAATGATGGGTTCGTTATTTATAGTGATGCATCGAAGAAAGGACTTGGTTGTGTCCTTATGCAGAATGATAGGGTTATTGCATATTCATCAAGACAGTTGAAAATTCATGAGCAAAACAATCCTACTCATGATCTTGAGTTAGCAGCTGTGATCTTTGCTTTGAAGATATGGAGGCACTACCTCTATGGTAAAAAATGTGAGATTTATACTGATCACAAGAGTTTGAAGTATATTTTCTCACAAAAAGAACTCAACATGAGGCAAAGGAGATGGCTTGAATTACTCAAGGATTATGATTGCACAATACTCTACCACCTGGGGAAGGTAAACAAGGTGGTAGATGCTTTGAGCAGAAAAGTCCATGGAGTTTTGAAAAATATGAGAATTGAAAGGGATCCAATTTTCATGGATCTAGTGAAGATGGACATGGGAATAACCAGGGAAGGTGAAACATCAATGCTTTTTCAAATGATTTCCAAACCATCATTACAAGAAAGGATTAAGAGTTCTTAGACTGATGATGAAGAATTTCAAAATAAGATCAAAGCTGTTAATGATGGGAGATTGAGAGACTTTGTGTATGAAGATGGAATTTTAAAATTCGAAAAAGACTTTGTGTTCCCGATATACCTGATCTAAAAAGGGAATTTTTGGATCATGCTCACAGTTCCAATTTCTCTATACACCATGGGAGCACCAAAATATATAGATACTTGAAGGAAAATTTTTGGGGGGACAACATGAAGAGGGAGATTGATGATTTTGTGTCAAGATGTATGGTTTGTCAACAAGTGAAAGCTGGAAGGCAATATCTTGGTGGAGTATTTCAACCTCTTCCCATACCGGAGTGGAAATAGGACAATATTACGATGGACTTTGTCATGGGGCTACCAAAAACTCCAAGAAGGAACGATGAAATATGGGTCATTGTTGATCGTCTTACCAAGTCAGCACATTTTCATGCTATAAGAGAAGATCTACCACTAGAACGTCTAGAAAGAATATATATTAATGAAGTTCTGAGACTTCATGGAGTATCCCTATCGATTGTTTTTGATCGTGATCCCCGTTTTACTTCAAGATTTTGGAAAAGTCTTCAGAATGCCTTGGATACTGAACTTCATTTGAGAACTGCCTACCACCCTCAAACAGATGGGCAATCAGAACGAACTATTCAATCCTTAGAAGACATGTTGAGATCCTTCTCACTTTACTTTCAGGGTATATGGGATCAATATTTACCTCTGGTAGAATTTTCCTATAACAATAGCTTCCATTCGAGTATTTAGATGGCACCATATGAAGCGTTATACGAAAATAGATGTCGTACACCAACCTGTTGGGATGACGTTGCTGAAAGAAAACTTGTAGGCCCAGAACTGGTGGCAGAAACGATGGAAAAGGTGAAGGTAATCCAAAATCACATCAAAGTAGCTCAAAGTAGGCAGAAGAGCTATGCCGATAATCGAAAGAAGGATTTAGAATTTCAAGTCGGTGATCATGTTTTCCTAAAGGTATCTTCCGGGAAGAGAGTCATAATTTTTGGTATGAAAGGTAAATTGAGTCCCAGATACATCGGACCTTTCGAAATTCTAGAAGAGATTGGGGATGTAGCTTACCGATTGGTAATACCGTCAATTCTCTCCAAAGTTCATGATGTGTTCCACGTATCTCAATTGAGGAAATACATGCCTGACCCAACACATGTACTCACCTATGAGGAATTAAAACTGGAACCCGATCTGTCTTATTGCAAAGAGCCCGTCAAAATTCTTGATACGAGAGAACAAGTACTGAGAAACTGGATGACGTGTCTGGTAAAAGTCTTGTGGAGAAACCATAAGATATAAGAGGCAACATGGGAACCCGAGGAACTTCTGATGAAGAACCACCTGAGTCTTTTCATGAGTTATTAATCTAAAAATTTCAAGGATGAAATTATTTGAAGGACAGGAGAATGGCACACCCCATGCTTCTTTGGTACACTTCTCTTTGAATAATGTAATTGTGTGTGTTGTACGCAACATCGAGTTCTAACACACACCACAACTGATCAAACTAGCCGTTATGAATTGTAATACCTACTTTTTGAAATTATATATATTTTATATTTAAAAATGGACTTAATTTTTGGATTCGGAATATCGAATTTATCCTAAGGTGAAATTTTGGTACATTTCGGATAACTTTAATATTTTGATGAATAGTGAAAATTACTAAATTTTAATTAACAACATATTTTTTAATCGAAACAATTTATACTGATAAATTATGAATTTGAGTGGTTTTAAATTATATTTAGAATATATTTTTACTATTTAATACAATGTTGGTCATTGGACATAATTTCACAACTAAACTGAACATAAACAAGTATCAATCTTTTGATAGTTATTATATCGTAAAAACACACTTTTGTTTTGACACCGGGAATTAATTTTAATTTAATTTCTGCCACTTATGGGTTTTGAATTTGGAAAAATGGATTCCATATTTTGAATCAGGATATTCAAATTGTGTAAATAGGTAACTTTTATTTTTAGACATTTTGAATAATTACTTCGGTAAATATTTTATTTACCATGGTTAAAAGGTAAATCCGGTAAATAAGGGTTAACAAATAATATTATAATAATAAAAAATTACCCTAAAACGTGTCCTAACTTTATTGGTTGATACATGTTCGACCATAGGCATCTTTGGGTCCATTTTGGGAACCCATGGTGCCACTTGTAAGTGATAGGGACACTTTATTTAAATTAAGTTTAAAATGAATACAAAAATGACACAAGCATATATCTTTTAGAAAAACCATTTTTACATAGGGTTGTATATGTTGGATTTTATACTATAAATATTAATTAGAAAGATAAAACGATTTACTAAATAATTATATTTTATTTATAATTTTTAGACATTAAAAAATTTAATTTATTTATGACACAATGATGATGCAGTAATTACCATAATAGTGAAAAATTAAACTAATTGATATTGTAAATACCCAAATAAATATAATTTCAGAATTTTTATTAATTAAACTAATTTTCAAGGATATTATAACATATTAAGATTGATTTATCTGACTTTTTTCGAAGTAATCATTCTGTTATGAGTTTCACAAAAAGCAACTATTGAATAGTGTCAAAATTGACATAAAAGAGTTTTTAAAACAAATATTATATTATTAATTTATATTAAATTCCTAAAAATCTAAGGTTCGGCCAAGAGACTTATATAATGATAGGTGTATCATTAATGGACCACTTGGGGGTCTCTTGGATGTATATGGTAAGTTAATTAACCATATAATATAATAATACAAAGAGACATTGTAAAAGTGAAACTAATTAACTACGAGTTAATACTTAAAGAAAAGTTTAATATAATGACCCAGACCTATCTAAATTATATTGTTTGAGTGTTTTTCGACCCATCCCCACCTTAAAATTTAAATTATCAACTTCTGTGCCATTATAACCCTAATATTAATTTATTATATATTAATATTTCTAGCTTTTCCAAAGGTTCCCTCGCCCCTCTTATAAAAGGGAACTCCCCCTTCTCATTAAATCACACCTTCAAAGCCTTTTGGTTCGGCCAAACTCTGCCCAAATACTCTCTCAACTTCCCTAACTTCATCCTAGAGACCTTCCTTTAGTCATAAATCCATCATAAGAGTCCTTTTGATCAAATCAAAAGGAAGAACCCGAAGAAGAGGTAATGATTTCACCACCCTTTTCCAAGTTCCTTTCTTCGTCCACTTCTTCTTCCTTTTTCATTACCATTATAAAATAATAACTATAGTATCATATATATACTCTGATGTTATTATAAATATGGTACAACCATATTTAGTATTCTATCCATCATTTGAATAACATGTCACCATACGTGCGTACGTACGGCTTACCGTCTCCAAGTCGTGGTGTAATTGTTATTCAATAAATTATTATTTGGATTGATAAAATAATGATGTGTAATTCATGTAAAAAATAAATATATCATGATAATGATTCTGTATATAGGATATACCATTGAATTGTATATTATTTTAATATCAAAAGAATGATATTGTTGCTCGTGCGTACGTACGGACTACCGTCTCCACGAACGCAATGAGATTCATTCTCCATCGTATCCATTCAAGTATAATTCTCATTTGATGATTAATAATAGTATATAAGGACTTGATATCATTCTGGATATGATTAATATATAACCTAACCATGAAAAATAGCTTACGAAACAAAACATATAAAAGAAAACGTGTATGTTAACACCCGAAACAACGATAATACTAAGATATTATTAACAAATCAATGTTAAAAGATCATATATGATATCATATTTATGTATATGATTCATGTATAATTTAATAACAATTATTTAACCATTATAGAGGAGGTTAACCTACCCCAAACCAAGTAAAAGTACAAGGTAATGGTTTATTTCCCAATCTCTTCATTATCTGAGGTTGTTTATACGTAATAATCTACTGGGACCTCTTTATCATCCACATCCATGTTTCTTAAAAATGTATTTCAAAACATTTTTACTATTTTTAATAATATGGTTTAAAGTCATTTATACCCTTGTTTGACTTTTTATAAGAGTTTTGTAAATGAATCTTTCTGTCATTTTCCAAACAAGGTGATTTTTAACCTTTTCGACAGAATTAAGGTAAGAATGTTTTCTTTAACTTACACAGCGGGTGCGGCTATTTTCCGCCGTTATAAAATCGTCAAAGCTTCCCTTACAAGCTTATAAGAATATTTTCAATGTAAACGTTTTATTTTATAAATAAATGACTCTTAAATTATTTCAAAATAGAAAGAGATGTTTCTCTAAAACGATTTTTGATTTCATCTATGTCAACATCCTGTGAAATATTTTAAGCTTATTTGAAGTTGATTTATTATGATACAAAACTTATATATTGTATTGTATATTTTGTGATATTTTTGACTGTGGATGTGCTATTTTTATACCATTCATGGTTTATGGTGGAAGTATTTACATTTCGTATTCTTGTTTTAATACGAATGTTTATGTTATGTGTAAACCTTTTCATATGGGAATGAATTGGACTTAATATGTGACAAGTGGATCATGTTATAGCTCCTCGATGCATCGGTAGGTCTCATGAGACAAACTAGTGTCTTGGCACAAGGACTTGACAAAATCTTATTTTTAGTCTTGGCACGAGGCCTTGGCTATGTGGTTATGATAGTCTGGAAATATGCATTCCATCATTATGAAAGTGGTTATTGATATTGCATGTGATTATTCGATAAGTAGAATATCCATGTGAATAAGTAAATGGAATTATTTAATTTTACTTTTTCCATAATATGTTGAAGTTCAAGTTTAAAAGGCTTTTTTTAGTTATACATTGACTTAAATGTTTATTCTAATTTATGAATGTTTCCGCTATATTGTGATCCTTACTGGGCATTTGAGCTCACCCCTTTTCTATGTTTTATTTTTCCCAGGATGTGAAGAAGTAAATTATGAATGACCTACAGGGCTTTTATGACGGGATCATAGTGTGGACTATGGAGACATTATGTTTTTGTAGTAGTTTTTCACTTTATGATGTAATGTAAAACTTTATGAATATATCTAGTGTTTCCAAGGCTACTAAACCAATCGGCCTTTCAAGATTTGATCTTTCTTGTGATCATGACAATGTTATGTAATAATGCACCGACTCTGGGTAACTGGGTTTGGGGCGTTACAATATGGACATCAAAATTTACTTTGTGTAAATTTTTGTTATTTTTCCGATAAAGATCATTTTTAGTGAAAATGTTGCATTTTAATTCAAAACCTCCTTTTAATATGATTTATTTATATGGATAGATTATATTTTTACTTGAGATTAAAGTTTATTTAGAATATATTTTTACCATTTAATCCAATGGTGGTAATTTTAATTAATTTCACTTTGAAATTGGACTTAAACTAGTGTCAATATTTTAATAGATATAGTTTTGTAAAAACACACTATTTGTTTTGACACCCGGAATTAATTATTCAATTAATTAATGAAACTTATATTTTTTCATTTTTTTAAAATAGACATCATTTTTGAATTCGTAATATCAAATATAGCGTTGGTTGAATTTTTGGTATTTTTCTGAAAAACTTCAATTTTTGATGAATAGTGAAACCACTAAGTGGTAGTTAAAGAAACTGATTTTTTGTTTAAATGACACTTTACCACTTCTGTGATTTGATTTTCCAAAATCATAAATATATGTTTGTCATTAGGAAGTAAAATTTGGTTAAATGGGATTAAAATAATTTTTGGTATATAATAACTTTTAAGTTTATTAATCGCGATTAGAGGTAATTAGTGTAGTTTAAGGTAAAAATAATGTTTTAATAATACTAAATGACCTAGAAACATGTCCTACACTTATTGGATGTGTCATGTCCGACCAAGACAATCCATGGGTCAACTTTGGGACCCCATGGAGACACTTTGGTAGGAAAATTACATTAATAACTTTTTATTTAATGTTAAAATAAAAATGTCACAAACATGTGTTGTTTTACTAAAAAAAATTTACATGGGGTTATACAAGAATTAATTTTGACTAAAATTTTAATTTGAAAGGTAAAAATATTTCCTACATCATATTAGTTTTGTTATAATTTTTAGACATTAAATAAATTAAATTATTTATGACACCATGATGATGCAGCGATTACCTCATTATTTAATGATTTAAATAAAATGAAAAGATAATGTAAAATTTAAGACCTACACATGTCAAAAACCTATTGTATGGGTGGATTTAGAACTCTTATCACCTTATCCTCGAGATATATCCTTTTGGGACCTTTAAAATCCGAAATTAATTTTAATATAATGTAATATTTTATAACTTTCCAAGAGTGCCCCTCCTCTTCATTTATGAAAGGCCCCCACCTCTACCACCTTACCCACACATATCAAGCCATTGTATTGCCCAATACCTTCCCATTTCATCTCTCCACATCCCTCTCTTCATCATTGAAGCCCCACCTATGGCAGAATTCTCTTCAATAAACCCATTTGGTTCAAACCAAGAGGAGTTACCCGATTTAAAGGTAATGTCTTCACTTGTGTTCTTTTGTTTTATTTTGCTTCTCCAAACCCCTAATATCTTTTTATTCCTTTATTTTGTAACAAAACCAGTATCTTAAATATACTATTATGTTGTTATGTGATTTTTTCGAGCTACACTTACACACACCTCCTTATAATTGTTACAGAACATACCGTTTCTGTGGATGGCGAATTACTGCCTCACGAAATGATGATTGTTCAATATTCTCTTAATACCTTTCATGGTGGTCATTATGATGTAAATGTATTTTATATTTGATATATATGGTATATATTTTTTCTATATGCTTCTGTATTTTATATTTAAAACATACCTTTATGCTTTTCATGTTGTGTAAATGCGATAATTTCATACGAGGAAGTGTGGACTACCTCCCCCTCAAGTGATTTGACTCATTCATGCAATACATGGAATGTATAAATAATGAAATTAATGAACTTATGTGACCTATAAAACTTATATATTATACTGTAATTGTAATAAAAATATCTATCCATTATTTTTAATTCCATTAATATGACAAAGAAATGAATGTAGCGTTCATGCATACGTACGACTTACCGTCTCCAGGAACGGTACATTTAATTTCTTATCTCCAAATGTTATGTAATCTTATAAGTACATGTATATAATGGATATATATGTCATATATTACATATAAATCATGTATATCATTCTGTAATTATAATATATATATCTCTCTTTTAACTTTAATTCCAATAATATGACAAAAAAATTAAAGTAGCAGTCATGCGTACGTACGGCCTTCTGTTTCCATGAACGGTGCTTTTAATTTTTTATCTCCAAATGTTATGGAATAGTATAAAATAAATATATACTGGATATATATGATTTTTAAAACATTTATACTATTCTTGAGATGATGTACCTATAACTACAAGGAAAATTCTTTTCCAACAAATTCAATTTTTACTCTTGTACCGAACATCGACAAAAACATCTGATATGAACTCACTTTATTAAACAATTATTATAACATTATAATATGTGATATGAACTGAATAATAATATTTAAAGGAGGTCCTTATGAAATTATAAATTGACCAAATTTTATTATTCATGATATTAAATAATGATCGAGTCATGTCGGACACGAGGTAAGGGATCCTACCTCTCTCTTTCTTTTTAAGAACTCTCTTTTATGTTGTTTCTTTTAAGATAGTCTTTCTTAGTTGGGGGATGTTATTTTATATTACTATTACTGTAAAATATATGTTAATATGATAAGAGACACTATTTTATTTAATCAATCCATTTTTTGGATGTTTTAAGTGGTGCCGTTAGGCTGCCGAGTTTTCATAAGGGGTTTTTCATCTCACTTTTATTCCCATGAGATTTATGCTACATTTGCCACCATTTCCTTTGAGTGGTATATGTACTTCTCATTATTCTACTATTTTTTGAATATAATGTTGTTCATGAGTATTTACATCAATGTTTTATAGTCCTTCTTTCATGGGGTGTACGTTTCGAAAGTTACCCAAATCGGTGAGGGAACCTTTCACCCTCCTCTTTTTAAAAGTCTTATTTTGTTATGTCTTTTAATTTATATCTTTTTATGTTGGGATATGTTATTATATATCCTTTTTGATGTAAATTTTATGTCCAAGTGTTGAGATACCATTTTCTCTCTCATCGACTAATTTCATGAATTTTAACATGACGTCGTTAGGCTGTCGAATTTTACCAAGGGAACTTCTTAACCCAATTTCGATTTCTTTGGGTTCAACATGTAGTTATTGAATATGTCATCATTTGAATATGTGTGAATGAACTTGGATTGTTTTACACTTAATATCTACTTATATTGGGCGTATTTATATTTTCCACACATAATTATTAGATTGATTTATCCTTAATTTATGGATACCTTTTTTATAGGGGATTTCATCTCATTTTACATTTCTATTGAGAATTAATTGTTGTTATGAATACATTTACTATTATATGGTGTATATACTGTCCTTTGGAACATTATATCATGAATCCCATTATTCTCATGATATTATAAAGTTCTGATTAAATGTTATTCCTCAATTATTGTATTCAAGTGTCCCTGATTTTGTTAAAAACCCTTTAACTAAAATATCATTTTAAATGTTTTAATGATTTATTCTTATAAATATTTCTCATTAATATCCATGTTTTCAAAATGGTTTTAAGGATTTATTTATATGGATAATAATGGTTTAAAATGTTAAAATCTTCAATGTGGTATGGGACACTTTGATTCAAAAATCACTTTATTAAATGTTTTAAATGGTTATGAAAATGGTTTTTAGAATGGATTCATTGTTTCAATATCATAAAATATTATATTGTTATTGTGATGTGGGAATGTTGTGTTTTATTTTATGCATGTTTTGTGTCATACAATTATTTTATGGTTCTTGGGCATTGTTTAGGAAGACGGGTGGTTCCGTTATAAACTAAGGGTGGGTGGGCCCGATATAGCTCTCCGATGCATTGGGTAATGCGATGGAGTTAAACGTTAAGGTTTCTACAAAGATATTTAGGGAATATGTTGTGATGGGTATTCCAAACGTAACCATGAGGGTTACTCCCTACGTAAGAATGTTATGAATGCCTCAAGTTACCATTTTGCATTATGATTTCTATTGAGTTATGCATAAATCGTATGATTTCATGAGGTATGTTAAATTGCTTATGTTTTATGAGTAAAGTAAGATTTCATTGATTCTTATGTATATATGGACTGATGTTTTCTTTCTGTACTGTTATAACCCTTACTGAGCTTTTTATGATCATCCCGAGTTTTTGAAATGTTTTCACAGGGCATAAAGTTGAATAGGGTAAAGGATGGGATCAAGTAAATGTCAGGATATCTAAAACAAGGAACTAGACATGACTCTTTTGTTCAAGAGTTTTTATTTTTGTGGAAAAAAATCGAAGCTGAGTAGATGCATCTACTTTGTAATCTTTGAGACGTAATAGTTATGTCCTAATTCTCTAAAACTCTAATCATTAAAAGACCCTCAATGTGAAATATTCATTTAATTCAATAATAAGTAATGTTTAAGGCCGGGTCCTTATAGTTGGTATCGAAGGTCGTTTTAGATAAAATTAGAGGTTAGATTATTCTTTAAGCATAAGTGGCATTACCATAATGGCTAGGATTTAAATAAGAGTCATTGTTTTTAGATAAAGTGAATGAGTAAGTATATCTTTGTTTTTATCTTCCTCATTAGTACATGATAATTTTGTTGATATACTCACACTTACATTTCTTGTTTTAGTAAATGGATGGATCTAGCAGGCACCAAAGTGACAATGGGTTTGAATGAAACTGTGATGGTTATCTGATTAAGAGACTGGATGAAATGGGGGATTCAATGAGGAAACTCGTTATTGTTCTAAACCAACTATCAAAGAGTCATGATCAACCACTTGAACAGTGGTAAGTTCTCTAATGCATCATGTATGAGATGACCAATCGATGTGGAAGTTCAGGTAATAATTATAAAGGTAACCATTAGGGTTTATATGATCCATACTTTTGAGGTAATTATGGGTTACTATATATTATGATGGAAAATTAAAGGCATGAGATAAACATGAGGTTAAAATATGTTATGATTATTTTTGAAGATTTTATCTCGTTTTGGGGAATGTTTTAAGAATTATATAGTTTTGGAAAAAGGAAAACACATAGAAAGCGTGACAACCCGTCGCGTCAGACAAAGCTGTGGGAATCAAACCCACAACCAAAGTGTGACTGGTATTTATCACCTACCACTGGATTACGTGAAGTCCTTGTTTAGTTTGACTAATGCTTTTTAGTTAGATGATTTTAGGTATCAAGAGTAAGTTTATTTTGGGTTATCTATGGAAATGATTAACCTGTCATGGAGGATATGTGATTAGGTTAATTAATTTTAAATATTAGACTTTAAGAGAAACCAATATTAGTTGGAGATTAATGTAAATTTGTACCTTGTAAGACTATGTGATTAAATCCTTCAAATATTTGGGTTTAAATATTATTTTGGTTTAATTTGAAGAATTTTATGGACAAATTGTTTATTTAATGGTCTTTGTTGAAATTTGGGTATTGTTTGACAAATTTTGGAGATTAAGAATATTTTTTTTAAGGATTATCCTTTTTGGGTATTATCTGATCTCATACTATCCATTTTGGTTTTTGTTTTGTTTAAGGCCTAAATACATGGGAAGTATATAGTTCTCTTTTGTGGATTACGCGATTCTCTAGAAGCTGATTATAGATCTCTTAATGTAAACAAGTCATCCTAAATACTCATCTTTTGGAGAAAATATGAGTTCGTGTAAGAAATCTAGTAAAAATTTGAAAGTCAACATGACAAGTAAGTATGTCTCTTTATGTTTTAGTTATGATCATAAATAAATTACACAATGAAAAGTAACTTAAAACAAAAATGTTGTGTATTAATTTTTCCTACTGGGGAATCAAATACCGTTTGATCCATCACAAGTTTGTGATTTTCTTGTGGTTTACTTTCTCCTAAACATGTTTTCTATCACTCTCCATCAGAACATGACCCTTTGTTTTCTCCTCCAGGTCCATGTTTTCGTACATCGAATCCTATTATGGGTTAACTTGGGTGACCTTTATACTTCTCTTTCTTTATTTTAAAGTGATATTTATACTGACTCTTGTTCCTATTTGGGACTTTCAATGATGTTTCCAAGCCCAATTTTTAAAATTGTGAGGACGCAATTCCAAAAAGGGGGGAATGATGTAACACCCAAGGTAAATAAAGAATATGAAATTTTTATATTTATCCCTATTTTTGAATAAAATATTAATATTACTTTAAAGGGGACGCTATGCTCGATGGCGTACCCAATACACAACAATGAGTTTCATTGAAATCTTATGTTGCACTCTAATAATAAAATAATATTACATTAAATGGTAGTTAATGCCTTGACATTGTAATAGCGGGAATGAATGGAACTAACTACAAAATGATTATATATTTTTGTCAAATATTTTTACTTTTATCCAATAAATGTTAGAGGCTTAAAATTAAAATGAATCCAATTTTAAGCATAAATCTTCTAATATTATTTAAAAGGTTGATTAACTGCCTTTTGATGGAGGTCCATTTTTAAATATTCATTTGAAATTTTTTTATGTTGTATTTGAGATAATAAAATCCTTCTTTAGAATCTGGACGTCAAAATTTACTTTGTGTAAATGTTTGTTATTTTTCAGATAAAGATCATTTTTAGTGAAAATGTTGCATTTTAATTCAAAACCTCCTTTTAATCTGATTTATTTATATGGATAGATTATATTTTTATTTGATATTAAAGTTTATTTAGAATATATTTTTACCATTTAATCCAATGGTGGTCATTGTAATTAATTTCACATGGAAATTGGACTTAAACTAGTGTCAATATTTTAATAGATATTGTTTCTTAAAAACATGCTATTTGTTTTGACATTGGAAATTAATTATTCAATTAATTAATGAAACTTATATGTTTTGAATTTTTTAAAATAGACATAATTTTTGAATTCGGAATATCAAATATATCTTAGGGTGAATTTTCGGTATTTTTCGAAAAGACATCAATTTTTTGATGAATATTGAAACCACTAAGTGGTAGTTAAAGAAACTAGTTTTTTCATTTAAATGAAACTTTACCACTTCTGTGATTTTATTTTCCAAAATCCGACATACATGGTTGTCATTAGGAAGTAAAATTTGGTTCAATGGGATTAAATTAATTTTTTGTGAATAGTAACTTTTAAGTTTATTAATCGCGATTAGAGGTAATTAGTGTAGTTTAAGGTAAAAATAATGTTTTAATAATATGAAATGACCATGACACATGTCCTACCCATATTTTATGTGTCATGGACGGCCAATAAAATCCATGGGTAAACTTGGGAACCCCATGGAGCCACTTTGGTAGAAAAATGACATTAATAACTTTTTATTTAATGTTAAAATAAAAATGTCACAAACATGTGTTGTTTTACTAAAACAATATTTACATGGGGTTATACAAGTCATAATTTTGAATATAAATATTCATTGGAAATATAAAACGATTTACTACATCATATTATTTTTTTATAATTTTTAGACATTAAATAAATTAAATTATTTATGACACCATGATGATGCAGCGATTACCTCATTATTTAACGATTTCAATAAAATGAATAGATAATGTATAATCTAAGACCTACACTTGTAAAAAACATATTGGATTGGTGGATTTAGAACTCTTATCACCTTATCCTAGAAATATATACTTTTGGGACTTTTAAAATCCGAAAATCATTTTATAATAAAGTAATATTTTATAACTTTCCAAAAGTGCCCCACCTCTTCTCTTATAAAAGGCCCCCACCTCTACCACCTTACCCACACCTCTCAAGACATTGGCTCGGCAAAAACCTACCCATTTCATCTCTCCACATCCCTCTATTAATTATTGAATCATCACCTTTGGCATAATTCTCTTCAAGAAGCCCTTTTGGTTCAAACCAAGAGGAGTTACCTGATTTAAAGATAATGTCTTCACTTCTGTTCTTTTGTTTTATTTTGCTTCTCCAAACCACTAAACTCTTTTTATTACATTATTTTGTAACAACACCAGTATATTAAATATACTAGAATGTTTTTATGTGAAGGATTCAAGCTAAACATACACACACCTCCGTCTAATGGTTAAAGAACACACTGTTTCTGTTGATGGTGAATTACTGCCCCACGAAACGATGATTGTTCAATCTTCTCTTAACACCTTTCATGGTGGACATTATGATGTCACTGTATATTATATTTTATATATATGGTATTTAGGTTTTCCAGATTATTCTTTATTTTATATTTAAACATACCTTTATGCTTTTCAAGTTGTGCAAATGCAATAATTTCATACGAGGAAGTGTGGACTACCGCCCCCTCAAGTGATGTGACTCGTTCATGCAATACATGGAATGTATAAAGAATGAAATTAATGAACTTATAAGACTTATAAAACATATATATTATACTGTAATTATAATACATATATCTCTAAATTATTTTTATTTCCATTAATATAACAATGAAATGAAAGTAGCCTTCATGCGTACGTACGACTTACCGTCACCATGAACGGTACATTTGATTTCTTATCTCCAAATGTTATGTACTATTATAAGTACATATATATAATGGATATATATTTCATATATTAATATATATATATATATATATATCTTTTTTATCTTTAATTTCATTAATATGACAAAAAAATTAATGTAGAGTTCATGTGTACGTACGACCTACCGTCTCGATGAAGGGTGATTTTAATTTTTTATCTCCAAATGTTATGGAATGGTATAAAATGAATATGTACTGGATATATATGATATTTAATACATTAATACTATTCTTGACATTATGTACCTATAACTACATGGAAAATTCTTTTCCAACAAGTTCAATTTTTACTCATGTATCGAACATCGACAAAAACATCTGATATGAACTCACTTTACTAACCAATTATTATAAAATTATAATATGTGATATGAACTGAATAATAATATTTAATTAAGGTCCTTAAACAGTTATAAATTGACCAAATTTTATTATTCAGGAGATTAATGAACGATCGAGTCATGTCGGACACGAGGTAAGGGATCCTACCTCTCTCTTTCTTTTTAAGTACTATCTTTTATGTCATTTCTTTTAAGATCCTATTTCTTAGTTGGGGTATGTTATTTTATATTATTATTAATTCAATTTATATGTTCATATGATGATTTACCCTATTTTATTTTCATCAATCCATTTTTTGGATGTTTTAAGTGGTGTCGTTAGGCTGCTGAGTTTTCGTAAGGGGTTTTTCATCGCACTTTTATTCCCGTGAGATTTATGATACATTTTCCACCATTTACTTTGAGTCGTATATGTACTGCCCATTATTCTAATCTTTGTGTAATATACTTTTTTTATGAGTATTTACATCAATGTTGTATATTCCTTCTTTCATGGGGTGTACGTTTCGAAAGTTACCCAAATCGGTAAGGGAACCTCTCACCCTCCTCTTTTTAAAAAACGTATTTTGTTATGTATTTAAATTTACATATTTTTATGTTGGGATATGTTTTTATATATCCTTAATGATGTAAATTTTATGTCCATGTGATAATATACCATATTATCTCTCATCAAATAATTTTATGAATTTTAGTGTGACGTCGTTAGGCTATCGAATTTTACCAAGGAAACTTCTTAACACAATTTCGATTTCCATGGGTTCAACATGTAGTTATTGAATATGTCATCCTTTGAATATGTGTGAATGAACATTGATTATTTTACAATTAATATGTTCTTATATAGGGTTTATTTATATTTTTCACACATAATTATTAGATTGATTTATTCTTAATTTAAGGATACCTTCTTTATAGGGGATTTCATCTCATTTTACATTTCTATTGAGACTTAATTGTTGTTATGAACCAATTCAATATTATATGGTGTATATACTGTCCTTTGGGATATTATATCATGAATCCATTTATTCTCATGATATTATAATGTTTTGATTAAATTTTATTCCTCAATTATTGTATTCAAGTGTCTCTCATTTTGATAAAAACCATTTAACTAAAATATCGTTTTAAATGTTTTAATGATTTATTCTTTTAAATATTTATCATTAATATCCATGTTTTCAAAATGGTTTTAAGGATTTATTTATGTGGATATTAATGGTTTAAAATGTTAAAATCATCAATGTGGAATGTGACACTTTGATTCAAAAATCTCTTTATTAAATGTTTTAAATGGTTTTGAAAATGGTTTTTAGAATGGATTCATTGTTTCAATATCTTAAAATGTTATATTATTATTGCAATGTGGGAATGTTATGTTTTATTTTATGCATGTTTTCTATCATACAATTTTGTTATGGTTCTCAGGTATTGTTTATGAATAAGGGTGGCTTCGTGACAAACTAAGGGCAGGTGAGCCCGATATAGCTCTCTGATGCATTGGGTAACGCGAAGGAGTTAAATGTTAAGGTTTCTCCGAAGAGATTTAGGGAATATACTGTGATGGGTAATCCAAACGTCACCATGAGGGTTACTCTCTATGTAAGAATGTTATAAATGCCTCATGTTACCTTTATGCCTTATGATTTCTATTGGGTTAAGAATAAATCTTATGATTTCATGAGGTATGTTAAATTGCTTATGTTTTATGAGTAAAGTAATATTTCATTGATTCTGATGTATACATGGACTGATGTTTTCTTTCCATACTGTGGTAACCCTTACTGAGCTGTTTATGCTCATCCCATGTTTTTGAAATGTTTTCACAGGACATAATGTTGAATAGGGTCAAGGATGGGATCAAGGAAATGCCAGGTTTTCTAAAACAATGAACTAGACATGACTCTTTTGTTCAAGAGTTTTTATTTTTGTGAAAAAAATAGAAGCTGAGTAGATGCGTCTACTTTTTAATCTTTGAGATGTAATAGTTATGTCCTAATTCTCTAAAACTCTAAACATGAAAAGATCCTCAATGTGAATTATTCACTTAATTTAATAATAAGTAATGTTTAAGGCCGTGTCCTTATACTCATGGATCCAAAGAACAAGGAACATGGCCTTTATAACAAATAGAAAACTCAAACCCTACAATGGAATTATATTTTATTCCTTCAACTAGTTTTCATCCATCCTGAAATAACCCAATCATTATCATAGGTTCCAACTATTCGAAACCTATGAATCAAGATTCGCATGATATCCAAAATAATTGAACATTTTTTAACATTAATTTTATACCATCAACAATAATATTCATCCTAATTTAGGTTTATAAACCTATTCAGTTAATCATGGATATCTATATCAATATGATTATCATAAAATTTCAACATCAATCAGATTCATTAACTTGAATCATTAATCTGGAGCCAATTAATTATTGATCAATCAAGAATTTTCATTCTTTATAAATTTTCCATCAATAACATGATAACACATGAATTTAATTGATATCAATCTATCAAAAAATATTAGTAAATCCATTATCATTGTATAAAATATCAACATTTTTATGCGATGGATACAAATTATTTAATCCAGTTTATATATTAATTATTTCAACTTCAGGGTGATATAATGTTCTAAAGTATGATATATATATATATATATGATTTCATGTAAATAAATAGATATGAAAAGAATCCCCTACATCAAAAGGTCATCAATATTATTTACTGAAGAAGGAACCATTCAACGTATCACGATCACCTATCCCAGAACAACTGCATACTCCCAAGAATGTCGCAACACCACCATGCCAACCAACAATTGAGAATGCTCTATTAGAAACTTGGAGATCACATGAAATCATATTGAAAGGTTAAACATGAGTAAATAAATTTTGCAACCTAGAATAATAATGTTAGAATATAACTTATATCAAAGATAGATGGATACTTCCTAGTTTCATAGAAATAGGGGGTGTGCATGTAGTTGAAAAAAAACAAGGGGAACACAATCCAAGGATTATAGTTTGATAGCACATATCCTATGGGTGGAAGAACACTGGGAATCTCATTCATAGGAAAACATGAAGGATTAACAATGGTTGAATTGATATTATCCATTTTAAAAATTAAAAGGGAGCATCATTTTACAAAAACATTAGAATTTAATTAAAGGCAGATCTAGTAAATATTATGCATTTTCACCGAGTAAGGGAAACCATAACATTAGAACAATTTATATAGATGTTATGGGATATTAATCATACTTAAATCCATTAAAACAAGTATTTGAATGTGTTTTACATCAATGATAATGTCAATGGGGTGTAACTGTTAGAAATTGGAAACAATATTCATGACACATTGTTGGATGAGTCATCCTTGGATGAGCCACCATTGGATGACTCTCTATTTGATGAGTCACTTTTGGAGGGATCGTGATTGGAAAATGCATCGTGGGATGAATCGCTATTGGAAGATTCATCATTGGATGACTCACAATTAGAAGACTCACCATTAGACAAGTGACTGATCAGTGAGCTACCATTTGGTAAATCACTGTTCGGTGAGTCACTGTTTGATGAGATACCATTCGGTGAGCCATTATTCACGAGTCACCATTTAGTGACCTACTATCACAAGTCACCATCGCGAGTCCCCGTTGCGAGTCACCACTCCCGACTCACCATTCCTGACCCACCAGTAAAACGAACTACTATTGGAAACTAGAAAATTTGGAAAACTCTTGAAATGAGTCACCTTGACCTCATTCAAGACCCCAAACACCCGATTTAATCACATCATTGCACTGATGTGGTCCATGTAATTAAATTGAGAATAAACCGATTATTTTAAAATTATATAATTCATAAAATTCTGTACAAATCCAATTCATTGGAAATCATTTTTGAAAAATAAGAATTTCGGGATGATTTGAAAAACTTATTTCTCTAGAAATATTGTATATAACATGAAAACAATGATTCAAATAAATCATGATCATGATGTTGGTTAATTTTTAACATTTCATATATGTTTAAAATAATATTACATTGGCATTGTAAAAAGGATAGAAAATTTATTCACCTAGAAAATTATAATAATATTCCGTTAAAATTATTTTGGAAAATTAAAAAAACTAGTAAAAAAGTCCTTAATAAATCATTTGGAAAATTTTAAAAAAAAGTTTCTTTTTTTATAAAACATGGTTTTTGATGGAAAATTATTTTCAACCAATGACAAAAAGAAAGCCTGGATTTCGTAATTTTTTCTTAATCAATTTAAGTACCGATGAGAGGTGTAATAGTAAAAAAAATTAAAAATATTCCATGATAAACCTACGATAAGAAAATATATTTATTTCGAGATATAGACATAAATTAATTACCCAAAGGTAGATATTCAAAAACAATCCTGAATAATGATGATATTTTTAAATAAACCCTCACAATTTTGGCAACTTTTGAATCACAATACCATGAATTAAATAGAATTAAATGGAACATTAAATAATTTGATGATAAATAGATTCAAAATATAATATATCAAAAGTTGTATTATATAAAAATATAAATTAAATAATTTTTGAATATGGAACATGTCTCATAGAAGTAAAATTGTGGTGAGAAACCCTTATCTAGATTTTGAATCATCACATACATTATTAATATTCAGGAATAAAAATACACATGTTAACAATTTATGTAATTATGAACCTATTGTTCGTTTATTATTAATTTTATTTCACTAATTACTATGTTAAATACAATATCACAATCAATTATTTTTACACTAGGTGTTTCGATAGTTTTTGACTAATGTGTTAAAATGACTTCGGTAGATTCATTATTAATCTAAGTTGTCAATAATTCAACATGTCCCAAATGATAATCAAGAGAAAATTATCATATTTATATATAAATTATATTTGTATGACCAATCATGAAATATGGTTTTGATAAATGATATATGGTAGAAGCATATAAATAAAACACTATACGAAAACCAATGTAACATTTCCATTTTTCATCGATCAACATGGGGAGAAAGTATTAAATATTTTATTTTTGAAAAATATTAATAATATCAAAAAATATATTATTTCATAAAATATATTTTGTATATCATCAATGTTTTTTTGTTATGATAACAATGTCATATCACCTCCTGAAAGCAGCAGGCCACACGCACATGAACGATATTATCATCATTCACTGAGTGAAATGTTATGAATAAAAATGTTATATTTTAATTTAAGAATGATAAATATTCCATGACTGTAATATAATGAATATAATGCATATATTTATTATCTTTATCCTCATTAACATCCATTTAAGTGTTAGTGAAAAATTAATCGCATCATTTCCTAGGGTGGTTGTACGCCTTACACATGAGAGACATTATATTATCCCCCATTGGATTGAATGTAAAATGGTATATATGATATTACGACTCCATATTCATAATTTTGTTATAAATATCATATATATAATTTATGACCATCATCATACCTAGTTGTTATAGTTTGTGATGGAAAACATGTCACAAGGGTTATTGAGGCGGTAGTCTTCCATAGAGATAAGCGATGTTATCGTTTTACATTTGAGAAAGGAGGATATGGATATATGTGATGAAAAAAACATAAAATTATCTCAGTATATGGTAGAAACTATTTTTAATATAAATCATTAAATTTAAAAATATTTTATGTATGTGGAAGAAGAAATAATACTTGAACACATAGTTAGTAATTTTATCTCCTATTAGAAAACCTATTTAGGATTATTCCTAATGTATTACTACAATCGACTTATTAACCAACATATTATAGGATAAGAGTATGAAAATTTTGAATTTATTTTGGTTGTTCATGTCTGATCCCAAAACCGTTTATGGTGTGAATAAGAGAGAAGAGGGAGTGGCCTTTTTATATGTGAGGTGAGAGACACACTAGTAATTTTTGAAAAGAAAAGGAATACCAATATTTATCACAATCAAAAATAGTACAGAATGGTGTATTATCGAGACCTAAAAAGTTTATGATCTGAATATTTTCATAATATGTGTGTTTTAAATATTTTGGGTTCATTTTTTACCCATATCATCTTAGTTTAGACCCTAGAAAATTTGTTTTTATGTTTATTGTGGAAAATAATTTGTATTGTTTGAACTATATATTATGGTAATAATATAAGATGAACTTATTAGAAAATATTAATTTTTAAGATTAAAATCTGTAATCAATTTTTTTAAATTCCATTTATATTAGTGGAAGACTTTAATTTAAAATCATTTCTATATATTCCAGGACAAAGAACATTTTCAAAGAGAAAGTGTTCAAAATGTTACAATGTTTCTATATCAACATTCAAAAAATATAATGAATCAAGTGAAACAAATTGGATTAAAATTTATATAATTAATACAATTTTATATTAAAACAAATATAACATTTAATTTAACAAATAAAAATAATTAAATGAAATTTTCATTTTCTATTAGAATTTAGTATTTTTCAGTATTTATCAAAGCGTTAATCTTTTCAAAATATTCTATAAAATTCAGTGAAATATATTTATGAAATGTGGATTTAAAAAATTATATTTATTATTGCAAATATTTATTTTAAAATTATTTTAAATTTAATATAATATATTTTATCAAAATGAAACTATGAATCCTTTTAAAAAATAATATTTTTCCATAATCATTTCATCTTATTTCAAATGATTCATATTTTTTAAAAATAAACAGATAACTATTGAATTTATTTTATACATGTATAACCCTTATAATTTTCCTATGTTAGTTATTAATATTAAAACCCGCTAACATAATGACTTGGTTATAATAGTAAGGGTTAAATAATAATATTTTAATAGACTATCATATATCATTCAATCCCAGTGTTCTGTGAATTGAAAGCTATCTAGGAAATTGAATTTATTTAAAAATAAATATATCATAAATTATTAGGGTGTTACATTCTCCAGAAATATTTATGGTTCACTTCATATTATTTATTGAATAAGATTTAAATCTTTTAAAATAATTGGTTGTTATATTCTCCACCTTAAATAAATTGAGTCGTCACAATTTTATCATGATCTTGGAAATCCAAGGATTTAAATTTGAAAATACATTTATTGAAATAACGTGTTATTATAAGGTCTAATAAAACATACTCCAGATTATAATGAAAGTTATGTATGAAGTTTATATAAATTAACACATAAATTGGATTCAATTTAGAAGAATATTGTTTCCAAGTGATGATATAGACATGGAATAAATTCATAAATATTTATAGTGTGCGATAGAGGTAATTAATCATAAGAATATGAATGAGAAATGGGATGTTGAGGACCTCAAAACTGTAAATCATTAATGATTTAAATGGTCATACATTAAACATAAATTAAGATATTAGGATAATTTTTTTATTATCAATTTCATAGATTTGTGGAATTCCATTTACATCTAGTATTAGAATATATAAAAATTTACTAACATTATATAATTCTATTTCATTGGAAAAATTTCACTTTTTTTGTTCTTATATATTTTTCCACTTCCTTTATTACTATCTAAAATGAATATACAAGATGGATATTTTTATATCTGATGATCTAAAAATAATTTTTAACAGATCATAATATCTTCAAAATAGTGAAAAGTCATTCATTTTGTTTATAAATATTTTACAAACACAATATGCTAATAATAAGTTATCCAATATAATACAGAAATACCTAAACAAAAAATGAAAGAATAATATTTAAATAAAAATATTTATTATTTAAATCATTTAAACACATAAAATTATATATTAAACATAACATCACACAGACCAGTGATAGAAACTAAAACCATATCATCATTTTTCTATGTGTTAATGAACAACAACCTTGTTGGATTCAATGGGATGTAGCCCATCTTACAGGTTTCATTTTTCATAGAATAATCTTAATATAATTCATATAACATTCCAAATTTTTAATAGCACAAAATTACAACAACATAAAATATTAGACAAACCATAATGTTTATCAATACGTTCATAAAAACCAATTTTTTTTTATTATCTCAACATTGGGTACATAATAAGGTAATTCTTCCCATAATCATGTGTTTTACAAGAAGTTCAATATATCGTTGAATCACATTTTTTGGTCATTGACACAATTGAACATAAGAACATATGTCCATAATGAAATTGTAATTTGTAAAATCCTTATATATATTTAAAAATTCTTATAAAAAATATGGATGAAATAAATACCCATATAATGTAATTCATGACTCCAAACACAGGAAAATTAATTATTCCACGTCATTAGTAGTAATAGGAAAATATTGAAATTGGACCATTACCTCCTTTGGAGTAATATTCCCTGAACGATTATGGAATTAATTATCATAGTTCATTATATCTTATAGGGGAATCTTTACACAATATGATAATTTTTTCTTTCCTATGTATTCAAGGGAATGGTTTAATTTTTACCTACAATAAAAGAAAACTTTTTTTTATTTTATACATTTACCAAGGTGTATCCTTCCAAAAGTATCACATGTGAGAGAATTATTATTTTATAACTTCCCTTAATCCATATTTAACTCTTCCTTTATATTCTTTCCTTCCTTAAATTATATTTTATAATTCTTGGAAAATTATTTCTATTTACAAAATGAACCTGATTCAATTTTCTCATATGATGAGAATGTTTGCGATACTATTTACATTTTATGTATTGACCTAAACCCATAAGTAAAATATTTAATCTTACTATTTTAATTATGTATGTATTCAAATTCATTCTTTTATTAACATTTAAAGATGGATTCATACATAGAAATATTTTCCACTTCTTTAGATATGAGTCTCAATATCGATCTTTCCATATCTACTCATTGATGACAAGGAAAATATTTTTCCAAGATGTTTACCTTGAAATACTTCCACCAAATTGTTTTTATTTCCTCCTCATCCTATTTTTTTAACTAATTACCACCATTGATTATTATCTATAATGATTTTGTTAAATATTCTGAGAAATTAACCCCATTGACTATTTATAGAGTAAAGAAAAAACATTTAATTGTAACATATCCATTTCTCAGCTAAAAATATATTTTTAGTCTCGTTGAGTAAAGGAGGTTGATGACGCATGAAGATTTGTAACATCCTTAAACCACACAGTAGATGAGTTGGATAATCTGTACTAGAAAAGTTATTATTAATAAACTGAGTCATCGACCCCAATATAGTTGTAATTTAATTTGATCTTAATCTAACTATGGATCTAGATTCATCGTATTACGTAGGAGGGAAATCCCGACATAGAGTATGTGCATTGATACAGTTCACATTACTTATATTATAAATCATTTTTAAATAATGGTACAGAATATAATAGATCATGAATTTATGAAATATAATATAGAATACTAAATCTAGTGAAAAACATAACATAAATTAAAAAAATATTCACCGATAGTCGCATAATCACAATCATGATTTTTTGGGATATGTGTATCTTTATATCCATCACAGTGGTTTGAAAATAAAATGTTTTTCATCCTAAGAATATCATATAAGAGTGTCACCCGATAGGTGTAATAAGGACCATTTTTTTGAACCAATTTATGATCAGGTCAAGATCAATACACCTTTTTTATGAGTTATTAAGCCAAGGTACATTTATGCAAGAGACACACCAAATTTTACCCTCTATAGAAGGGAAAATTTTATATAAATAAAACAAAATATTGTCCTTTGTAAAATTTTAGGATGTTCTTATATACTTATCCTTAAATTCTATCATAGGGTTATATTCCAAAATATATATTTTTCCGAGATATTTTTTCCAGGGTTTATACTAACCCTCATATGATACCAACTATAGAATCCCAAACCCTATTAGATTAGAGATCATTTCTACTTTATTACATCAGCATAAGATATGTGTAATAGAATTAAAAATTAATAAATAGTTTATCAGTGTTAGTAAAAAAGACAAATACTTCAAATTATCATTATAATAGAAAAAAATAAATAAAAAAGATGTTTAATTGGGGAACACTATTATTCCTCTAATAGTATACCTCCATGTCAATCAATAAAAAGTATTTGGTTTCCTAGGGAAAAAAATCATAAGAAATGGGTAAGATAATATGTTTAGTTATTGTATGTTTACATTAAAAACAATAAATAAATAAGGAATAATCAATATGGAATGTTAAATAACTAAAAAAAATTTATTCCATCAATTTATAAAACATAATATGGAAGGAATAAATAATGTTAAAATAATACCATATCGATATTAAAATGTACTTGAAAACATAACCATCGATTTTCTAAATAACAACAAATTAACAAGGAATATAAATAAAGGAATTCATAATGGTGTAATAAATAGTTTTAGAAATTTATAGCATATTGTCATGGCCTTTTCCAATACATCTTAATAAATGATTAAGGCCGTGAAAAAAACTGACTGTAGTTTTTATAATGAGACCTAGAGATAAATCAAGGGTGTATATTAAACCCCACCCATAAATTACAATGTCCAATTCCTTCCTCATCTAAGAGGGGTGAAATATAATCCAAAAAACAATCATATTAAAACTAGGATTTTAAATATAAATAATTTTCTAAAATATTAAACAAAATCATAATCCATCCATATAAAAATGAACGGTATCAACATAATACATCCCAAGTCATTATAATTATAAACTTTTAAGACAAATAAGAAGTATTCTATCACATATAACATTTATTTGGAAAGTTAATATTCCATTAGAAATGATCCTTTTTATTTTAAAATAATAAAATTCATAATACATTTTCAAAGTCATTTTTATAAAAATAAATTTCAAAAAATAATGATTTTTTGAAGTATTAGTAAAAAAATTATTGATTGAGTACCTTGAAATCATGTAATGTAAAATTCAAATAAATAGAGGATATGATGGTGGAAAATTCCATGCATGTTGTATAACATAAAAAGAACATTCTATTTTCACTGAAAATTGATAGAAAAGTGTCTCTCTCAGAGAACAAAAACTAGATTAATTTCAAATCATTCTATAAAAAAATACAAAATGGGTAATTTTTTTAATAAATCAGTTGAATAATGTTAAAACAATTTTGAAAACATTTTTAGAAAAAATGGTTTTGGAATAAAAAATATATTCCACTGAAAGGAAAAATAAAGTTAGATATTCTAAAAAAATTATTGATATTATTGAGTAAACAAGAGAGGAAAACCATAATATTACATGAAATAGTTCATCAATAAATAAAGAGTAATAAAATATAATTATTTTAAAATAGAAATTTTACAAATATTTCATTAAGGGATAGTTATACAAAAAACAATCCTTGAAAATGATCAGATTTTTAAATAAACCCTTTCAACATTGATATCTTTTGAATCATAATACCATGAAAGAAATAAATTAAAATGTTACAATAAATATCATGTGGTGAAATATATTCATGAAAAGAAATATAAAAATGGGATGTGTATATAACACAATAATAAAATTAGGGGTGAATATGGCATATGACTCAGAGATGTAAATGTGGGATGAAAATATCGTAACATGAGTCTGACTTATCATATATGTTATTTAGAATCATTAATAATAAACATATGTTAATTATATAGTTTATTAAGAAATTTTTTATATTTTATTGTTCCATTTATTTCAATTATTACAATACTATTGCAATTACTCAATTGATTTAGTTTACATCGGGTGTTTCCATGATATTTAGCATATGTGACAAAAATAAATTTTGTTGGTTGACTATAGTTCATAGAGGCCATTATATAAAAATTTTAAAAAATAGTAATAGTTATATAATTATAATATTTATACATCAATTATACTCTTAGTACAAATCAATAATGATGGGTTTTAGAAATGATGTATGTTACGATCTTGAGATGGAAGGTCAAACGTATACATGAGTAACATTTAAATTTTTCAACGATCGCCATGGAAATGTGGTAAGTAATATTTTATCATAAAAATTATATTTATAACATAAATAAAATAATATTTCATTAAATAAACTTATATATATCATCCATTTGGTGTGGTGATGACAAGAGGGTAACATCTCTTTGTGAAGGCTGTAGTCCACAACTATATGAATGATATTTCCAACTTTGAGTGAGTGAAATAGCTAGAAAGAAAATGATATATTATATTTTCAGAATAATAACTATTTCATGAATAATAGGTAGTTTATATCACATTTATTCATTAAAATTATCATAATTTCCTTCCCTGTAAATCATTATTGAAAAATGAATCACATTGATAGGCGTTGCGGTAGTCTGCGGTACACACCTTCGATGTTATCGTATCACCAATGGAATTGAATGTAAAAATTTTTATATGATATAATGACTCCATAAGTATAATTATTATATAATATCATATATATATATACACACTTTATATCATTCATTGTTGTCACGACCCATCCCGCGGGGCCCATGTCGTGACTACCCCAAGCCCGCCTTCCATAGACCAGGGGCTGGCGACTAGAATCGGAAAGGAATATCCCTAAAACTGGGAAGACATTTCCTTTTAAACAAGAAACCCACCCAATCCAAACACACATCATGATACAATCACAATGTAAACTATATAGTAATTAGGGTGAGTACAGTAATTAAGGGGCCGAAATACTAGCCCAACTAGAAAGTACAAGTAAAACTGAAAACAACATCTGTGAACACAAACAAAGATCCTACCTAAAGGGTAGGTACAACTCTCAAACGGTCTCCTCTATTGTAAGTCTCGTCTAATAGTCATCCTCTGAGAGTCCTCTAGTCATAGAACCCTCAGCTTCGATCAATGTTGTCCATTGTCTGCACAAGACACTTCAAAGTGCAAGCTTAGCCCGTGTAGGGGTGAGTATAAGAATACATAGTAGGGACCCCAAGACCACCTCTTAGGTCTCTCAGAATCCACAGTGGATAATCCACAATAAAATTAAACAATTATATGAATGAAAAAAATCAACAATACATTGGTATATGCCCATACATATACCTAAGTTACCAAATATACCCATCTCATTCATGAGGAAACACAAGGCCCTACTATTTAGCCAAAAGCACAACTGTTCAACGAAAGAAAGAATACCAAAAAGGTAACAGCACAAAGGTAAGTACCCCAAAGGTAACACCACACAAAATAATACCAAAAAGGTATCACCACACAAAAGTGTACCACAATGTTAAAAACTCACCTCACACCATGTATAACATAGTTACAGAATTATTGATGATAATTTGTATAGCTAGATCATCTTACTCGTCGAGAAGCTCTATTGTTAACCCACAAAGGACCGAAGATGACCCACACATGATATGAAATTGATATGCAGAAGATCTAAAGATGACACAAACAAGATCTGAATATGAACCACACATGATCTGTAGATAAACCACACAGGATCGGTAGATGCTGACCCACAGAGGATCCAAAGATGACCCTCACAGGATCTGATGATTTTTCAAGTACCAGCAGCCATAGGGTTCCTGCACTAACCATGCATGATTCTAATATGATCCACTCCAAAAACCATTGGACAATAATTTAAAAACTACTAAGTCCCATGAAAAAGTATCAAGATGGTCTGCCACATCATAAGGGACCCAACACGACAGAAGACGTGTCAATCAGACACCCGGCCTGTATGTTATTAGTGTTTTCGTTTTGAGGGCCCGGTTGGATTTGGCTTCGATCCAACCAAACTATACACCATATTTATCCAAAAAAAAGTGGATTATACCAAAAGTACTATCACGAACCATAGATTCTGGTACCATAGACGGTTCGTCAAACGGATGCCTGTTTCTCAAGATATCGCCAAAAGGCGTATCTGGGTCCAGATGGGCCCAGGTCCGGTCCGACTCGGTCAGGTTGACCTGGCCCAACCCAGGATGGGGAAACCCGACCCTGTTTGGGTCGACCCATCCCAGTCCGGGCCCGACCCGGATGGGCGGGACCACGGCGGGCTCAGCCCGCTGGGCCGCCGTCCCTCCCGACCCGCAAAAGGAGCCGCCTAACCCGTTGGTCTCGGGCCGCTCGGCATGGCCCACTGGGCTCCGAACACTCTGCCAAGTGTTGTATGCCATGGCAGGGCATGCCCTAGCCACCACCTGGGGGAGGCACCCCTCAAGATTTCCGAACGGTCCAGTTGGACCTTTTAGATTTGGCCAACCTAGCGGCGCCATGTAGCACCGCCTAATAGAATGCTAGACCCACCGTAACAGGTCCTCCTCGGCGTGATGAGGCTGGATGGGATTCCAGTATCTCCTCTTCATGTGGTGTGATGGCACCACTCCTCCCATGGCCGGTTGGGTGCCTGCCACCCTGGTGCACCGCTGCGGCTCGATATTCGTGACCTCCTCCTCTACTAGCAATGCGGATGCATACCGACCAACTTACATGTGGTCGGCCACCAATATCCTATGCCACAACCGACAGGCCGTCGCCTGTACACTATCAGCATCGGTGTCTTGTAACGTGGTCAGGTTCCACTCCACCCGACAATCAACCCACAAAGAACACGTCATACAATAAAGTGGTAGAGGGATTAGGACATGTTCGTTTTACTCGAACCATTTGTGTTAGATTAACAGAAGGTGGTACATAGATTGAAAACAACAATTTATAATGAAGAAAAATATGAAAAATTTCCCTAAATCGATTGTCCTATGGAGATGGTGTGAGGAAGAGGATGAAGTCATTGAAGGAGATGATGGAGTTCTTTGCTCCCACAAAACACTTTCAATCCAGGGTCAAGTGTTTGTTCCTCATTCTAGATCCGGATGTTCATTCTTATTTGAAGGATGTTTTTCCACCAATACTTCTCCACCAAAATAATTTTCCAACAATTCCTGCAAACACAAGAGGTGATGATCCCCTCTCATTTAAGTTAAGGTAATGGTTAACTCTTCATTAATGATATTTCATTAAATGGGGGGTTTCATAGTTACACACATTTTGTAACTAGGATTTTAATGCCCAATATTAAATTCCTGACCCCCCTTGTGTGGTCCCCACCTCCAAAAAATTTTAAATGGGATGGAAGTATTTTAATAAAAAAAACTTTTTTTAATTTTAATCCTCTATAAAAACCTGTAAAACCAAATCTTCCCCATAGCATAATACGGTTGAATTGAATGTCTTCTTAAGTGAATATTGGTGCTGCGTGTTTAATAGTGTCCTCATATTTCAATTCCAAGCACCGGTTCAAAATATACAAATTCTTTCTCGCATGTTAACTAAAAGCACCTTATAGAAAGTTCTGAAATTAATTCCGGGCACTCCGGGCCTCGAAATCAGTTGTCGTCAATTTTAGATGTCTCATAAAATTTACAAATAATAAACAAATATGGAAAATTAGGTGTCTTTTCATTATCTCCACCTTAGGGCTTTGCATCCCAGAAATCCACAACACAAACTAAGGAAACAAGTGGGAGTAATAAGCACTAATCTAAGCCTCCCATTCTCATGTGCTCTCCTGGAGGTTCCCATGCTTCCAACGTATGTGCACAAGAGGTATCGATCGCCCATGAAGAACTATCTCCTGTCAATCCTTCATAACTACTGGACCCTCTAAAAAAGTCTCCCCATCATCGATGTTCAGCTTACCCCAGTCAATGATGTGTGAAATATCATTTACATGTCTCCTCAGTTGGGATATGTGGAAAATGTCCGGCACCCGGTGCAACTGAGGGGGAAGAGTTAGGCGGTACACCACCTTTCCATATCTGCAGAGGACCTGGAAGGTTCTGATGATACTCCTAGATAAATTTCATCCCTGAACAAATATCCAAAAACCTCATTGAGACGAGACCCTTAAGAAGAAATTGTCACCATACTCGAACTCTAAAGGTCACAGTCTCTTATAATCATATGACTTCTGCCTACACTGTGCAGTCTTCATCCACTTCTATTTGATCTGCACCTTCTCTATGGTATCCCACACCATCTCTGGTCCCATGAGTATGGACTCCCCTGGGACTGCCCAGCATAGTGGTGATCTGCAAGGTTGGCCGTAAAAAGCCTCAAATGGTTCCATACCGATAGTGGAGTGATAACTATTGATGTACGGGAACTCCACCAAAAGTAAGTGATCCTCCTAGATGCGACAGAAATCAAGGATGCAAGCACACAACATATCCTTGAGAGTCTCAATGGTCCACTCTATTAAACAATCCATCTAAGGATGAAAGGTAGTGATCAAACGAAGCTGACTCCTGAACGCCTCCGGCAACCCCTTCCATAGTCAGGAAGTAAAACATGCAACAAGAAAGATGACAATCATCGAGGGAACTCCATGAAGCCGTACAATCTCCTGCATGTAGATTCATCCCATGAACTTTAATAAACCCTTCTCTCTAATAGGTTGGAAGTGGGATGACTTGGTGAGTCGGTCAACAATCACCTAGAAGGAATCATGTCCCATAGACGTGCGTGGAAGTCTTGTCACAATGTCCATGGAAATTACATCCCACTTCCACTCTGGCACCAGTAATGGCTAAACTAATCCTGATTGAACCTGATGTTATACCTTCACTTGATGAAAAGGGAGGCACCATGAGGAAAACTCTACCACTGCTTTCTACATTCCTGGCCACCAATGATGACACCAAAGGATCGGGTACATCTTTGCATCTCCTAGATGTACCGCTATAGTTGATGTATATAACTCCCTCAAAACATCCTCTCATAGCTCCTCCAAAACCATATTACGCCCTTGAAAGAGGATGGCATGCTCCCCACCTTCAAAAAATCCATCAGGTGCCTATACTAGGGATATCTGAGCATGTCGAGCCTCGTAATCAGTGTCCCCAAGTTGCATCTCTCTAACTCGCTGAATGAGTGGGAGAGTGAATGTCAGAGATTGAAGATAAACTGCTCCATCTCAATCCATGTAGGATATCTACAATGCGGAAAAATGCTCTATTTCTTCACTCACCAACTATATACCAGATCCCATGCTTAGTAAATCTGGTACAATGTTCCCCTACCCAAAAGTATAGTCTATCTTGAAGTCATAATCCTAGAGGAATTCAAGAAAATGCCACTATATCAGGTTCAGGTCCTTCTAAGAGAAGATATATATGAAACTCTTGTGATTAGAGTAGACTATAAAATCTTAGACCATCAAGTTATGGTGCCACATCTTTAAGGTGAAGACCACTACTGCTAATTTCAGTTCATGGGTAGCGTAGTTATTCTCATGTTGTCACAACTGTCGAGAACCATATGTGATCACTGCTCACTCCCGCATTAGGACACATCCATGCCCGATACCTGATGCGTCGCAGTAGACTTTTTACCCAACTCCCTCCTCTAGTAACCTCAAGATGGGGGCACTCATTAGTATCTACCTCAGCTCCTGGAAACACTGTTGGAATCTCTCCAACTACACGAAGGGTTTCCCCTTCTTTGTTAACCCCGATAAGTGTGTCGCTACTCTGGAAAAGTCAGTCACAAACCTCTGGTAGAAACCATCCCAACCTAGGAAACTCTACACCACTTTCACACTCCTGGGTGGCTCCCAAGCAGTCACAACCTCAATCTTTGTTGGATCCACCACAACTCCTACTTTTGAGATGACGTGTCCCAGGATGTGAACCTCTCGGATCCAGAACTGGAACTTCGAGAGCTTACGATAATAATGGTGCTCTCAGAGTGTGTCATGAACTATCTTCATATTTTTGTCATGATCCTCCTTTGTAGTTGAGTATACCAGGATGTCATCAATGAAGACTACCACAAAGCGATCGAGGTATGGCTGGAAGATTCTGTTAATGATTCCCATGAACACTACTGGGGTGTTGGTCACACGGAATGGAATAACCAAGAACTCATAATGGCCATACCAGCATTTGAAGTCCATCTTCTTCAAATCCTCATCTCTTACCCTGAGCTGGTGATAGCCTGATCTGAGGTATATATTTTGAAACATCGTGATCCTTCAGCTGATCAAAGAGATCATCAATAACTAGGAGTCGGTACATGTTATTCACGGTCACCTGGTTCAGGTGCTGATAGTCCACATAGAGTATCAAACAACTGTCCTTCTTCTTGCCGAAAAAAATCTAGGATAGCCAAGGAGAAACACTGGGCCTAACGAACCCCTTTATCTACAAGTCCTCCAGTAGTAATTGAAGCTATCGATGCTCTATGGGAGGCATCCGATATGCTGGTGTAGATATCAATACCGTACTACTATAAAATTCGATGTAAAAATCCACCTGCTTATGAGGAGGTATACCCCGAACATCATCAATGAAAACCACAACGTACTGAGCCACCGCTACAGGATAACATGGACTCTCAACATCAACTGGTCTGAGGGTAAGGCTAGCCAACTGATGTGTGATCTGGTTCACCATCCTTCTGGTAAGTCCATCCTGTGCTACAAAGGTTCCCTTCTCACTGGTGAAGGAAAAACTAGTCCCATCCTACCGGACACACCTCACATTGTGCCAAATAATTTTGACCTGAGAATGGACTATAGATAACAAATCCAATCCCAAGATGATGTCGTATGGCCTCGATGCCGCTACTATAAGATCCCACCCGAAGCTCTCACCTCATAGAGTAAGCTCACAATATCGGCACCAGTGTGTAATCATCGAATCCTCACCCGTATGAGTCTCTAGCCCTAAGGATCGAGCCAACGGCTCCACCAGAATCTCCGAGCTCCGAACAAGGTTTGTGACAATAAAAGAGTGACTGGAACCAGTGGCTATAAGTATTGCAGCTAAGGAGGAGTAGACACAAATTCTACTTCGAATCATCTCTGGAGCGATGTGGTCATAGGCCTTAGTTTCCAAGAGATGAGCTGATCCATGTCCACAAGCTCCCAGTTGTCGGGGTTGACAACCTGAAGGTAGTGGTGGTAGAACATCGAATCGTA
Organism: Viscum album; assembly: GCA_963277665.1. NCBI lineage: Eukaryota > Viridiplantae > Streptophyta > Magnoliopsida > Santalales > Viscaceae > Viscum > Viscum album. The sequence continues at coordinate 644,456,109 of OY728160.1, forward strand.
GCCCACCACATGGTGCACATCCAGCTCCACTGTCACCAACACCTACTACATGCCGACCTCCTCAATCGAATTTTCGCCTCTCCCTAGGTGGTCCCTCAACCATCTGTTGGTCATCCTTATGGGAGGTTGGGCAGTCGTGAGCCATCTGAACATGCCTGCCGCACGTGTAACACTACCTGCACCTCACCTGTGATACAATATCTCGAGAGCCCCGCACAACTGACCTTGTATCCTGTGGTTGTACACATGTATGTATGGACCTCTTGGACCTCTATGTCATCTGTCTTCTACCAACCGCATATGACTCTTCTATGTGACATCTCGTGGTGGGTCTCACTTCCGGTGACTTCTCACTAAAGAATCTCCCACTATGAGTGCTCACACTAACACACCCGCATGCATCATGATTCTAAGAGAAATTTTCGAAGCACGAATATCCCACATGAGCCTCTAATCGAAGGTCTGGGCCCAGAAGAAAGGGTCCCACAACATGTCAGTGGAGTAGCGCGAGAGGTTGGTGAACCTCACGGAATACAAAGGCATGATCATGCTGCCCTGCTGCAAGTGGAGAATCTATTGTATGCACACTATGAGTAAAGTCACTAGGACAAACTATGCCCTGAATAGGATCTCATAGTCTACCCAGAGGAGAGTCACCTAATCATTAACCTCGAGAATCAAGAACCACCATCTCCCCTTTTCTTCTCGAAGAAGACTGGTGGAAAGGATCACCATGAGATATGCTAGTGTCCTTACCAGTCAGAAAACTCTGACCACAGCCTCCAGCCAATCCTTAGCTACATGTGGATCCATATCACCCCTAAACCTTGGTGGTATCTTGCGCTAGAACTCATGTAACATGCTCAATCGACATGCACTCGTTGTTGTTTGGACTGGTGGCATCGGCTTCCCAATGGGTAGTGGTGCTGCTGGTACACCACCTGATGGTATAACTGCTAATAGGGGGCCCTGCACCGAAGCCCCCTCACTTAGTGGGCTATCATCACGTACTCTACCTAGAACCCTGGATGTCTATCTGCGTGGAGGCATCCTGAAAGGGAATAGGTGCGTAACAAACAAAAAGTTATACCTGGTCAGATGACTCAAAGAGACTGCAAAGAAAACTTCTCAAAAACACACATGCAATCAGAGTTTTTGTGCACTGAGTCAGATATCAGAATTCAGGGTCATGGTGTATGAATACGTTGGCCGCTGCACCAACACTAGATTCCCCAAACTGAATACCACACCCTTCACACATAAAACTATTACGAAATGAAAATATCAGAGTTCATGTTCTTCGATAGAACCGACTCCTCTGATACCAATTTGTCATGACCCATCCCCCAGGGACCTTGCCACGACTACCCTAAGCCCGCTTTTCATAGGCCAGGGGTGGGAGACTAGCACCAGAAAGGCATATCCCCAAAACCAAGAAGTCATTACCTTTTTACCATGCAACTCACACAATCCAAACACACAACAAGATACAAGAACAAAGTAAACTATATAGTAAATAGGATGTGTATAGTATATTAGGGGCCGTAATACAAGCCCAAATAGAATTAAAAGTAAAACTCAAAATTGCCCCTGCAAAAACCCATCAAGGATCCTACCTGAAGGGTAGGTATAACTCTCGAACATCCATCTCTGTGGTACATCTCGTCCTATGGTCCGATTCCAAGAATCCTCAAGTCCTGGAACCCTTAACCTCAATAAATGCTTTCCTTTGTCTGCACAAGACACAGTAAGGCGCGAGCATAGCCCGTAAATGGGTGAGTATGAAAATACTTAGTAGGCACCCTGAGACCCCCTAAAGTCTCTCAGAATCCACAGAGGATAATACAAATAGAAAAAAATACAATTATAAGACCGAAGCAGAAATCAAATCTACTTTGGAATAGGCGCATACATATACAGGATTTACCTAGTATACCAATATACTTCATGAGGAAACACAAGGACCAACTCTTAAGCCAAGAAAAACAATTATTCCATGAAGGAATGAATACCGTGAAGGTAACACCACTAAGTTAAGTACCCAAAAGTTTTCACCACATTGAGAAATACCACAATGGTATCACCATAGAGAAGTGTAAAAAAGGTAAACACTAATCTCACACCTTGTATAAAATAAGTACAAAAGTATAGATGATCAGTTGTATTGCTAGATCATCTTACTCATTGAGAAGCTCTGTTGTTGACCCACACTGGTTCGAAGATGACCCACAAAGAATCTAATGATAACCCACATAGGATCTGAAGATTACCCACTTAGGATCTGAAGATGACCCACACATGATCTGTAGATGAATCACACTAGATCAGTAGATGGTGAACCGCACAAGATCAGTAGATACTGACCAACATAGTATCCAAAGTTTACCCATATAGGATTTGAAGATTCTTCAAATTCAACTAGCCCCAGGGTTCCCTTACTAAGCATGCTTGATTCTAGGAGGATATCCTCTTCATGACATAAGAAAATACTTCAACCACCATGAAGTCCAACAAAGAAGTGTCAAGAAGGTCTGTCTCATCCTAAGGGACCCAACGCGACAGACGACATGTCAATCGAATTACCAACCTATAAGTTATCAGCGTTTCTGATCCAAGGGCCCGGTTGGATTAGGTTTCTATCCAACCCAGACATACTCCAACATTATCCAAAACTCAAGTGGAGAATACAGAATGTAAATACTCGATCCAATGATTCTGGTAACGTAGACGGTTCGTCAAACGAACACCAAGTTCTCATGATATGGAAAAAATGATGTATCTGGGTCCAGATGGGCCTGGGTCCGGTCTGACATGGTCACACCGACCCTTTCCTGGATGGGATGGACCACGTCGGGCCCGACCTACTAGGCCGCAGTCTGGCATGGCCCGTTGGGATGCAGTCCAGTGCGGCCCTAAAAGTGGGCGGCTCAGCCTGCTGGGTGCGGCTCACTATGCTCTGCCCACTGGGTGGGGCCTACTCAGCGCGACCTGCTTGGCTAGGTACGGTCATCTGTGGTGGGGCCCTCCCTAGCCGCCACATGGGGGAGGCACCCCCTGGTATTTTCGAACGGTCCAATTGGGCCATTTGTCTTTGGCCAACCCGGAGGTGCCTTGTGGCGCCGCCTGCTAGCACGCGGTGCCCGCTGGAGTGGGTCCTGCTCGGCGTGACGTGGCTGGCTGGGATTTCGATTGGCTCCTCTTCCAGCAGCGCGACGACGCTGCTCCTCCCATGGTAGGCTGGGCGCCGACAGTCTTGCTGTACTGCCGTGACTCGACAGCCGCATTCTCTTCTTCTACTGGCGATGTGGACGCGCACTTCCCTCCTTCCTTGCGATCGGCCGACGTTTCGGCCACCCCCCCCCCCCCAACTCCTTTGGCGACATGGTTGCGCCACCGCCACCATCGCTACCTATCAGTGTTCTGGCCGCCGCATGTACCCTACCGGCATCAGTCGCTGGTGACGTGGTTGGGTTCTGCTCAACTCGATGTTCCGCACGCAAAGAACACATCAAAAATGAGGTGGCAGAGGGATCCTTCCATCTTCGTTTGGCCTGCACCATCTGCGTTAGATCGATAGCAAGCAGTTCATAGATTGAAAACAAAGATGTATCATAAAGAACGATATTAACAATTTCCCTACATCAATCATTCATTGGAGATGGCGTGAGGAAGAGGATGAAGATGTTGCAGGAGATGTCGGCGTTCATCACTCCAGAAACATGTTTCCAATCTGGATTCGAGTGTTAGTTCCTTGTTCTTCATCCGGAGGTTCGTTCTTCATTAGAGGAAGTTCATCCACCAAGAGTTATCCACCAAACCTATTTTCCAACAATTCCCCCAACCAAGAGAGCTATGTAGACCCTCTCATATAAGTTATGTTAATGGTTAATTCATCATTGATGAGATTTCATTAAATGCTGGGATTCAGAGTTACACACTTTGTGTAACCAGGAATTAAATGTCCAGTATTAAATCCATGAGCACCATCATTTGGTCCCCACCTCCAAAGAATTCTAAAAGGGATGGAAGGAGTTTAATAAACAAATAAAACATTTGTTTTATTTTAATGTGGCACGAAAAAAGGTAAAATAGGATCTTCCCCTCGGTATACTACGATTGAAGTGAAGGTCTTCTTAAGAGAATATCGGCGCTGCATGTTCAACGGTGTCCTTAGATTTTACTTCAGAGCTCCAGTTCCAAAGTAACAAATTCACGCACACATTTTAACTGAACGTACCTTAAAGAATGTTCAGAAATTCATTACAGGCACTCCAGGCCTCAAAATCATGTGTCGTCAATTTTCGTAGTCTCGTAAAATTTACATATAATTAAAAAAAATTATGTGGAAAATTCAGGGTCTTTACAATTATAACCAAACATGAGTGGTTTTGATGGAAAACATTACACATTGGTTTGTGAGATGATAATCCTTTATACACACGTGCAAAGTTATCATTTCCCATTTGACGAAGGAGTAGAAGTATATAAGAATTTAAAATAAGATAATATCATGAAATTATATAGTATATAAAATTTTTATTACACATTCATAAATAAAAAGTATTTGATAGAGGTGGAAGAAAAAATATAAAAAGCCACATATTTTGAAATTTTACCTATAATATATCAAACACATCAAGATTATAACTAATGTATACATAGTATTGATTTATGATGAAACTCATGATTCTTGGATGATGGAATGAAATTTTTTAAGGTATTTATTTAGGCAACGAACATTAAAAAAATGTTTTATGATGTAAATTATATAGGATATGGGGTGGCCTTTTTTGTGTTGTGAGTGTAATGTTTTTAAATTTTGAAAATAAAAAGGTGTGCACTCATTTTTTCATCGAGAAAGTGTCAAAATGATGTATTATAGATAATTTGACTTTTTAAGGTCATAATATATTTATAAAATTGGTGTTAGACATGTTTTGGGTCATTTTTAACCCTTATCGTCATATCTTAACCCCCAGTAAATATGCTTTTACCTTATCTATAGTAAATAATTTTTACTAGTTTCAGTATTCATTACAAAAAAAAATTAATTTGAAAATATTAGATAATTTAAATTATTATAATTTCAAATATGGAATTATTTTGTACAAATTTAATTCATAGATAGGGATTATTTTAATTTATAATTAATTAAATAAATGCAATTGAGAGTGATGGTATTTAAAGAATAAATGATCCAAATTTTACAAAATTTTTATATCAAAATTCATAATGAAAATTATTCCAATGAACTAATTTATGGGTGAAAAGCATGACTAGACCACCTTTTAGAAAAATACTATTTTTTCAGAAAGGATTTATTCTTCTTCAAAATGATTATTAATATTATCTAATTAATAATAAAAAATGATTTTATTTTATAATTGTGTAAAACAATATATATTTTAAATTTTTTGTTATTTCAATTAATACCCTCCATCTTATCGACAAGATTATATGGTAATTTTTTATTAATTATATTTTAATAGTGTATCATATTTTTTTTCAAATCACGTGTTACAGGAATTTCATTCTCTTAAAGAGATATATTTTTCTATATTTAAATATATCGTATAGTCATAGGGTGTTATATTATCCTCTAAGATCCGTGTTGTGTGTTATATACTCTATCTAACAATATGTTCCTCTTTTATAATCTAGGGGTGTTACACCAACAACCACTTTTCACCATCCCAATCATATCAAACAATGCCTGATAAAAGTGGGACATGATCGATATCTTGAAGAAATGTATGAAAAATCATCATCCATGAATGTAGTTTTTAAAAGAATATAAGGTTTCATATAATGTCCAAAAAAAATCATGTGAATCCATCAAATTATATGTAGTGGATCATATGATCAATTATTTATAATCACTGAGAAATAATAAAGACATATTAACAATAACATGTAATATCATATGAACACCATGTACTATTTAATGAATCCATTATGATGTGGAACAAGGGTCATGTGACCTAATGATAATGATCATGAAAACTACACATACATCGGCCAGTTCATATAAAAATAGAAAATGTATCCTTCTTGAGATGAAAAAATACTCTCGATGTTTGATTTACTCTAATTCATAGAACCCACCCCTACCATTCCTCATTACCCATAAATGGATTCAGACACATATACAAACTATAAAGACACAAATTTCTATTTTAAAAAGGATATATAGTACACCTTCTTATGTACCCGGCTCTATATCTTATGCCACTTCACGTTTTCATAAATGAATGAGTCTCATATCCATATATTGTGCACCCAAACACTTGTAATCTCTTGTTTATCACACTGATCTTGAATCAAGTGAGCATAAGAATTTTTGAGGATCATATAATTAGCATAATAAAATTCCCCGAATTATGGAAATTTCAGTGCGTTTGATAATTTAAATAACATGATAACAATACACCCATACATGGAAATCCAACATGGTGTAGATCAGAAAGTAATTATAATGTTGATAATAATGGAAAAATAAACCTCACAAGTATGAATTATCCATTTTCGTTAATCAACGTGTTGAGGATGATCCAAGATACAAGGACTCTAAGTACAATTATAAGTATGATACGTATGAATCTTTCCAAAGTATTGAGATCAATACACAATTCCTAAATAATCTTATATAAATCTATTACCCCTGAAGTTAAACAACACAACAAGATCCTAAATCAACTACAAGTGATTAGATTCCCATTCGAACTGGATAAATAGGACACCACTTGGAAGTTTAATCCTACTATCATAAAACAAATATCCTTCCACGATGCTTTTAAATTCTAGAGATTATTTTAACAAGGATTCCCAAAATAATAAGTCATATATTTTTAAGAAATAATAGGAAAAATATGGATAAAACTAATACATATAGATGGTTTCATTAGTAGAAAACCATTTTTCCTTTTCTTGGATTCAACACCATATTCTTTAATTATGGTAACCACCACCATATCTAGTTTTTTGAAAGATCCAATAACATATCATAAGTGAATAATATGTTCCAAAACTAGGAAATATTCTCCCCAATCATGTGATCATCCCATCATACCATCATCTCAACCAATGTGAGTCATGAGGTATCATTGGGTTTGAAAACCCAATTGAACGCATGCCTTTGGAAAATATGTACTCAAAATTTTTTAGAAATGGTTACAATTTGGAGTTTCCATCAGTGAAAAATAATTCTAAACCTAGTGTGAACATATTTTGAAACTACATAAATCCCACACCCCCCATAATGAAACTACAGTTGGCATGACACAACAATATCGGAAATCAATATAGAAAACTCAGTAGGAACATTGCTACAACAAAATAAAAGGGGTTCACACATGTTGGTCTATTTTTCAAATATATTTGATATTAATAACAACCATATAATGTGATTTATATTTTTTTATGTTTTTTAACCTTTTTCTCTTTTGTAAAACCCATCATTAACTCCTTGTAACATTAATCGTAGTAAGGAACTTTTAGTATGATTACTATTCATAATAACTTAAAACTATGTTCTACATATTATAAAATTTTAAATATCTTGATATAAAATATTTAAAAATTCTATGAAATTAAATATATATAATTAACATAAATTCATTTTAAAATAAAACTAAATACGTTGCTGAAAAAATGATTTAAAAAATGAATATTTATTTTTAAAAATGTTTTAATAACAAAAGTAAGAATAATATTGATTCTTAAGAATCTAATATGATCTCATTTATTGAAATAAAAATAAATAATTTGAAAAATAGTTATTTTTAAATATTAGATACTTTAAATGAAATGATAGTTTTAATTAAAATTTTGTATTTTCTACTATTCACCCAAAAATGTACTTTTTCAAAATAATCCTATAAATAATGTTAAGTTAATTAAAAAATATTATTAATTTACACAAACCTAATATATTAAAACGTAATGAAATTATTAATATTTTATACACCAAATTTAATAAAAACCATTTCTGATAAAAAATAATACATTTAATGTATAAAATAACTATACTAAAAATCATGTAATTATATAATATTAATTTATAAATAAATATCAATTGTTTAAAAAATATAACAATATTATTAAAATATGTTTATTTATATTCATACCACTAATTTGAGGTCTATTTTATAATGTTCATATATAAATTATAAGAATAATCCAATAGCATATAAAGGATCTTTTAAACTCAATGTTGGGTATAATGAAAGATATAAAATAAAATAAATTTATTTAATGTAAAATATTTCATAAATTATAGGAGTGAATTATTATAAAAACTATATCTGACTTTCACTATTGACATTTGGTTAATTTGAAGGAAACAATTATGATATATGTACCTCAAAAAATGCTCAGTTTCCCACATAGCTTCCTTAAAATTATCATTACTACCTATAACTATGATTAGGTGAGTATTCTTATTGTTTAAAACATTCTATCTCATATCCATAATTTCATCCAATTATACACAATAAGAGACATAATTATATAACTGTATGAAATCTGGTTTTCTTACATGTGAAGGATCACATATTCACTTCCAATGGAAAGATACAAGGAACACATCAAAAACATGAGAATTATTTTGTGGACGTGACAAGTGAATGTTAAATTTCCATTTACGATCAGGATTCTAAAATGGGATGATATATCTAGGGATCAATATTAACTTCTTTCTAAAAGTCATTACATTATTCCAATGAGTTATTCATATGAATTTATAATTTTCTATATTTAACTCTAGATATCACAGTTGATTGACAACATAAATTTAATATCTTCTCTTTTTTATGATAATATGTTTTTGAAGGTATCTAATATTTTATTATAATTAAAAATATAGCATGGTACAAAATATAATTCATTCTCCAATTGTATCCCATCATTTTGGAGTTCTACACTTCATTTCATAGAGGGATTAATAAATATCCATTTGAATTTTTTAATGAAATCTATTAATGTAAGAAAGTTATACTAGAGGAAGGTTTTGATGAAAATATCCTTTCATGTCCATATAATATTATATCAAAATACCATGAAACAAATGGGTATTCCTTAATGAATTTATATCTATTTGAGGATAATTTATGATGATAAATTTCAACTACATATTCATATCTTGTTGAATAAGTATCCCGAAAACTGAGGTAAAAGTCATATCCTGATCAGATATAATTGAATTTGAAAATCCAAAAAACCATAAAAATATATTAATTTATATAAAAATAAGATGATAATGAGAGAAATTTTATGCTTTAATAATTAAATGTGATTAATTTGAAAAGAATTATACTACAACCCATATAGAAATTTTCCCATTAAATGTCTTGGGGGTATGTCAATGAAATGCATGGTAATGATTTCCCATTTCAATTTTGGTATGCATAAGGATTGTAAACTTAACATAAACATATACCTATTATCCATAATCCTCTATCAAACATGGTATTGTTATACTTATTATGGAATATCCCATTTCATGTTATATAAGTATAAATACAATTTCATATATCTATAAATTTTCATACTTAAATGATGATGAATAAATGTTGAACTATACTCTTCATACAACATCTTATTATTTATGTCTAGTTTGGATGGTAGACATAATCAGTTGTTAAATGTAATAATTATTTGATGGCCAGTGTTTAAATTGCAAACATTACCCAAATTCATATTTGGTATAACATATTTCCCCCATTAATCCTTACTTGGATGGGTGGGTGAACACTTGACTGAGAAAGGTATGATATTCCCCCTATTATCCTCATTTAAAGATACATATTCTATAAATTAAATAATTAAATAACTCATTCAATCCTCATCATGGATAAGATAGAATGATATTTCAAACTAATATCATCATAAACCTTATCCTACTTCTTATAAGGGTTCTGTATTGACCAACCATAATCATTAATCAATTCGATACAAAACCTCGATCACATATTCCACTCTCTATATTGAATTATATTCATTATAAATTTATGATATATATATATATATATCTATATAATATTTCACAACAAAAATAATTTTTCATATTTTTAGTACGTAAATTATTTCTACCAACTCCAAATCAAGAGTCATGTAATATATCTATTGAATTTTCAATTAGTGTGAGGAATAATATGCCAACATATAATTTTATATGGGGATACAAATGAGTCCCCTATTTAATATGTCACTATAGATCAGAAACCTATCTATAATTTGGGATGTTTAAGAATATGTGCACTAACCAAGCATCCGATCAGTTCCTTGAAATACGTCTAATATTCATCTATATATATATATATATTAATTTCTCCCTTCTATGTAAACATGACAAGTTGATATGATATCCCTGAGAAATATCTAAAAAAATATTCATTAATATTAAACAAACACAAGAAAGGGACTGATCTCAGTCACCTTGGTTGGTTTGGGGAATTATAAAATTATATATTTATTTAATGGTTTTACCAATATATCATAAAATTGAATTATATTACACCATAATGATACATTATGTAGATATAACTGACATATTGTAAATTTGGCATATAGCCTCTCCTTCCCCTGGGTCTTCAAAACAATCTTCATATTTTATTAATGTTATTTCTTTCTATTTGATTATATAATAATGTAATCTATAAATACTACACAAAATGGATTAATGTAAAATCTAATGTTACAACTCAATAAATAAAGTAGTATCTCTAGAAAGTTTTTGAAACAACCTCAATTGTTATAACACAGACCCAATGTCTTACTTTAATATAGTGGAATGATGTAGAAGGAATCAAATACTGAAAGACAAAATAGATTTGTTATCATAGAAAAGAAGATATATACATTATCTACATATTACATTTAAAATAAAAATTGAATTTTTTCTTGAATATATGTATTACAAATTTCATATCCTTTTATATCATTTTTAGTACACATAGAAGGTCCATGAGAAATTAAATCAAATAAGTGTGAGATCGAATCCTTGGTAGGGGTAAAGTATAGCAGAAGAAATCACGAATCAATAATAATAAACAAAATTTAAATTTAAATAAATGAACACACATTCCATTTAAATAATTTTACTATAATAATCAATATGGAATGATAAATAATAAAGAAACTATTTATTTAATAATTATAATATCATAAATATACAAGGAATGATTAATATTGAAATGTAAAAAAATGATAACACGTTATATCTAATCAATCAACAATGAACGAAATTACTCCAAATAATGAATCGTTGTAAATCTATAATGGACAATAAATACAAAAGTCATGATCAAGGTAATTCATAATTATTAGATGCCATAATCTCAGCCACATGATACCCATACTTTTAAGATATTTCCCATGGAAGTTTAAAACTGATAGGTAGGTATTCACCGAAAACATTTTAACTAAGGGTAGATATTGAATTCATCACATGATACTACTAATGTATTGAGAGGATATTTATTAATGGGATCACCCATTTTTATATTTCCAAAACATTACTAATATATATACTAATCGATTTAAACCATGAACATTATGGGTTAATGATAAATATATAAATTGAATAATAAATATAGATTATCTATATTTCCCCAGTTAGTGAAATTACATTAAAGTAAAACACCATATAGAAAAATGATATAAGGTTTAAGAACTATGAATATCAAGGATAAATAATGTGGATAATTAGGGAGAATTTAATGTTTTATGATGTTTGGAAAGTGCATATTTCAACGGATAGATAATGACTACAAAACCCAATCAATAGTATTTAAATACTATCCATGGTAAAAAATAATCATAAAAATAAGAGGTATAATAATTGTTGTATCAATAAAACATTTCCCTAGACTATTATATAGAAAATAATTAGGTTTTTATTTATTAATTAACATATAATAAAAATATCTTTTAAAATATTCTGGAGAAAAAAATATTTTTCATTTTGAAAATCAACTTTAAAAAACAAATGTATGATTTTATAGAAAAAATATTTCACTGATAATAAAAATTTAAAATTATAAATATATCATTAAAACATTGAGTGTTCATGACTTTTGGAAACTCTATACATTCTGTACAAGTAAAAAAGAAGATTCATTTCACATGTTTGATACATGAAAAGTGATGGTTGTTAGGAAAATGTCATGAATATTCCAAGAACACCCTTTCAAAAAAAATTAAACATGGATAAATTTGAATTTAATAAATAATTTCTGGAATGATATATCATTTTTTAAAATTGTATTTTGAAAACCTGGTTTTAAAAGAAAATTTATTTCTGAGCGAAGGGAGAAATAATGTCATATTATTTAAAATTATTTTTCAAAAAATTTAAAGTAAAAAAGATTGAAAAATGGTACAATTACATGAAAAATTCATGAATAATCATAGGATATTAAAATAAAATAATTTTTTTATGCAATTTTCAAATAAAATCCATCAATACAAATTCTAGCATCACAATCCTGATTAAAATGATATTGTGACCTAAACCCTCACAAAGAACATAACATTGAAGTAAGAATATGTGAATGAATTAATTATTTGTATAAATTATCAGTACACATAAAACATGTGTAAATAAAATATATGATAATAAAAATACATTTCACACTTAATATTAAAATATCAATGACAATGAATACACAATATAACCCAATGAAAAGAAATTGAGTTATTAAATGCATTGCCACATGGGAATTTTCAAGACATGTCCCATTATATTTAGTAATATAAATTAAAACATAAAATAAAAAAGTATGAATTATTCATGATATTAGACAGAATGGGGAATTATATACACCGTCAAAGAGAAATTAAGAGCGTACCTTTAGAACATGCCTTAATGAAGTGGAATTGATTCAAATTCCTTTACTTCACACTTCCTTTTTGTTGAACATGATTGACGAACATTTATTAAAAAATTTATCATACATTTAATTTAATAAATAGTCATATTATTATTTATAATAAAATATATGATCTTATTATAAAATTCTACCACCCAATTTTTATTAATACATCATTATTTTAATTGTATTGGGTTTTAATTATCATGTTTTATTGTTTTTTCATTATCGATAATGTTACAGTTCACATTTATATTATATATATCCATCATATACAACATTATATTAAATTGATAAATATAAATTTTTATTATTATATACATTTTTAGTCATTATTGAAATCTTATAATGGAGAATGTATCACATCACTTCGTGGGGATAACATACCGTACAAACACATGACCAACATTCTCATTTACTTAATGGGTGAATGGTAAAGTATGCTGGAGGTATGTTAAACTTATTTAATCAATATAATCTCATATATAAAAAATATATCCATAAAATTTATCATTACTACATTCAATGTAATGAGTATGTGAAAAATTAATCAGATCGCATTGTGAGGCGGTGGACTGCCGAACATAGGGGTGATGTTATCATATTTTGAATGAATTGTAAAGTAAGAAGTTATATGTGATATTATAATTACATAATTTTAATAAACTCTTAAATATAACATAAATGTATTAAATGCATCACTATAACCATCCTTGTAGGTTGGTGGAGGAAAATAATTACATCAGTTCTCTTGTTGTTAATCCACCGTACACATGACCAACGGTTTTATTTCCCATTTTCTGGAATAGTATATGACTATTGTAACACTTATAAATTCTAATGTACCACATTTTATTCAATAATGATTATGACATCCAACACCATGTGTAAAAATAAATATATTAAACTGATACATAAAAATTATAAGTAAATAAAATATATTCTTTATAATGAAATGCACACAAGAGAGACATTCCATGATAACTTTCAGTACACAAAATATCTACCTTCCATGATATCTTTCATTACATGCATGAGTGGCCTTCCTTGAAATCTTTTATTTCATACAATAAAGAGTTTAAAAAAATAAAAATGTATTATTAAAATACAAAATGTTATAACATATCTATTATGTTAGCGGTTATGAATACTATTAAATAGATTTTCAAAATTTATGGCTTATATAAATATAAAATTAATTCATTGGTTACTAGTTAATGTGAAATGTTGATAACAACTAATTGGGTATAGAGAAGAAAAATTATCATTTTATGCTTTAGAAGGAATTTATTATTAATAATTATAATTAATTAAAATAATTGAATGACTTTAATAAAATATATATGTTATATATTCGATTAAATATTTTTTATATTCATACATTATTTTTTATAGGAATAATATAAGAAAAACCCAATTTCTCATAATACTTTTATATTTTTAAAATGTAAATTTTACCTGATTTTAATGGTGAACCAATATAAAATCTGAATTTTGACACTTTTATTGGAATAATATGTCCAAATTAAATTAATCCATTAAATTAAAACATTACCATTATGTTTGGGTGAATTTTTGATATGTTTTGGAGACATATCATTTTTTAAAAAATTGTTAAAATTATTTAATTTTTGTATAAAACAATTTTTTAATCAATATTATTTATAATAGATAAACAATAAATTTAATTGGTTGTAATGTTTAATTTTTTTATATTTTTATCAATTAATACAATTTATTAAACTGTAATCAACTTCACATTGAAATTGAATACAAAAACATAACAACCTTTTGTGTGTGTTTACCTTAAAACAGGAATTGGCTTCTTGCATTTGGGATTAAATTTAAACAAATTTCATACAATTATTTGAATGTATTTTAGAAAAATGGATTAAATATTTATAATCAGAATAATTTACATTGTATGGTAAGACCAACATTGTTTTTGAAAATAATTTTTATTTAAAGTGATTAAAAATAATTACAATTGTTAAGGATAAATTAAGATTAAAAAGGGACTAAACATTATCCTTATGGAAAAAAGTCATATAATATTGTACATGAGCTATTAGATTTCCATATATCGACCCTATAATATTGTGGATTAATATTTTAACACAATTGGATAAAATTTCCACAAGAATAACGTTGAAGGAATTCCTTTTCTAAAAATATTACATGTGTGCCACTCCTCATCCACTATAAAAGGCCACCACTTTTCCCCATTACTCACACCCATAAAACACATAGTTTTTTCAAATATCAATCAAAAATAGTTTTCCAAAATACATAACACTTTTTATTTATTCCTCTCTTTGGTCCAAAATCTTTCCAAAGAATCCACTTGGTTTAAACCAAACGGAGTCACCCAATTTTTAAAGAAATGTTTCCCTACGATCTATTCTCATTCATTTACTCCCCCACACCATCATTTATTTTTAAATAGGAATTATATGATGAAATATGTGTCAAAAATATTCAATTATTTTGTTTTATTAATATTTTAACCAATATAATCACACTATTTAGTCTAATTGGTAATGAACGTTATGTTTACCTCAATAATGTACTACCACCTCAAGAAACAATGATTATTTATTTTTCATATTACCTCCTCTCATTGTGGCCATTATGACATGAAATATATTTATAAATCATATATAATATATTTATTACTTCTGTATACATCATTAATCCTTTTATAACACACACCTTCAATACATTCCATTATCTGTTAATACGATAACATCGTTTCAGGAAGTGTGGATGACCACCCCTCAAAACGACATGATTTGTTCACACTATAAATGGAACATATTGAATATAATTTTAGTAAATATATATGTAATATATTACATAAATAGGGTACTGGAATTATAATATATAATTATATACATATTACTTACTTTTCATTCATTCAGAATATGATAATGAAATAAAGTTATCAGTGCGTACTGACTGCCATCTATATGAACAATGCATTTAATTTATTATCTCAAAACATTATAGATTATTATATATAAATATATAATGTATATATATGATATTAAAATCATTTTTTTCATTCTATAGATTATGAACCCATGATATATTTAATAATAACAACCAATAACAAGTTAAGACATACTCGACAAACCAAGAAATTAACACACTAAATATTTCAATTATTGAAAGGATAACAAATAGTTATGAAGTTATTATAAGTGTATCATATATTATATCATAAGTATTGATATCCTTATAAAGAACTTATTAACTTGTATAAAAGTATTATACAGTAGGTTGAAGGATGTCTACCCGGATGAAAACACAAGGTAAGGGATTCTTGTCTCATTTTCATTTCATGAGGCATACATAATTTTTAAACACCTAATTTATTTTATATAGTGAATATAATTCCCATTTTGATATGTAATATCATGAAAAACTATATCATCTAGTTATTTTGAGTTTGATCTTGAATTATTTCTTTTAAAGGGGTTTGAGTTAAATGTTACCGTGTGGAATAGAATTACCTAACTTAATTTCTTTTCCTTGAGTTATATTACTTATTCATTGTTTTTAATATTCATTGACTATTTTTTTAATAAATTTATACTATCTATTTTTTTATTTCAACTTCCGTTATGTGGATTTATAATTGATACACATAATACACTCATTGATTGATTCTCACTTCGAATTTAATTCATTTTCAATGGTTTATTTCAGAATCTAAATTTTATTTGAGTTTTATTGTACCTGAATTAACATATGTGGCAATTATTTGACAAATTTTCAATAAGCCCTTTAATTTTAATATATTATAGTCATTCATGATCATTATCAAGTATTTGAACCAATTTTTCCACTCATTGGTACTCAGATGATTTAGAAAATGTTTTAAGAAAACACGAAAAAAAAATTTATATTTAGAAGGAGAACCTATTTTCTTGTTAAAATCATTTCATCTAAATGAAATTTCAAAAAAAATATTGTATCCTTTAAAATATAATTTTTTTAATACATTTTTATAAATTTTTTCATTTATGATAGTTTTCAATTGAATATTCATTGTCACTTTCCAAAAAATGTATTTTTAACCTTTTTACTTTATTAAAGTAATTTTTTTTACCACATATGTCATGTACAGATTTATCCCTCGTCATTTTTTTGATACATAATTTTAAATTTTAAATGGTTTATTTTTAATGAAAAATATTTTTAAAATGGATTTTTGAAGAAAAATATTTTTAATGGGTTTTTTAATGGTAAGTATATTTTTATCATGAATAATTTGTTAAGTAATTTTTTTCATTTATAAACGAATTCAACCCTCTATATTTACTCCATTTGGGAAATTTTTTATTAGTACCATCCATATATTTTATACATATGGTTTTTGATATATTTGTCTAAGGGATGTATTTATATTCACTTCATTTTCATCCTTTTTAGTCCTGTAACAATATTTAATTTCATATGGTCATTGATCATTGAATTTTCCCTTACTATCCATATAATTAAACATGTATATTACAATTTTCTATACTATATACCATTTTACATAATTTGTTTACTTTGAAAATTATTTGATTAAATGAGCATTTTTTTGATAAATCTGTATTTCTCATTCAATCCTGTTATTTTATAATCCATATTATTTATTTTCATTATTAATTTTTAGGATTGATTTATACTAGAAATGACGAGTGGGTATGGAATTTATATACCCCCATTATGCATCGACAGGTAATAATGAGGCAAATAATTTTCACAAATTCATTCGTTTTCTATCCTTAATTTAAATTGTATTTTGAATGGTACTGACATTATATGTTTTAATGTGCCTGAGACATGACATCCAATAAATAATGTAACACCCTGAGCCTAGTTACAGAGGATCAGTGCATTATATGATAACGTTGTCTTGATCATAAGTGATCAAGTCTTTAAATACTGAATATTTTAGTATCCATGGATGTACTAGATACATAAATAAGTTTTACATTAAATTTTGAAATTGAAAAACAACAACGTTTTCCCCCTTTGAACACACCCATATCCCTTAACCTATTCTTGTAGGTTAATCGTAATATATTTCGTTGCATCCTAGGAAAAATAAAATATAATAAAGGGGTGAGGTCATATGCACAGTAAGGATAACAATATAGCCAAAACATTTATAAATAAGTATAAACATGTAACGAAATGTATAAGACTAAAACAAAAGACTTTTAAACTTAAACTTCAGCATCATATGGAAAAGATAAATCAAATAATTACATTTACTTATACACATGTATATTATAGTAGTCAAATAATCAAATGCAATATCAATAGGTGATTTCATAATGATAGAGTTTATAATGCCAAACATCATGACCACATAGTTTTGGTGTCCTTCCAAGACTAAAAAATGATAATTTTGTCAAGCCCATGTGAAAAGACACTAGTTTGTCTCATTAGACCTACTGATGCATCGAGGGGCTATAGTAGGCCCCACCCGTACTTTACTAAGTCAAATTCATTCCTTATATGAAAAGGGAGAAACATAATCTAAACATTCATATTAATACTAGCATAAGAAATGCCAATACTTTAACCACAAACCATGAATGGTATAAAAATAACACATCCACAGTGAAACATAATTCATTAAATACAATATGGTAGATTATATTATAATAGATCAACCTCAATCAAGAATAAAATAAAATTATTGATATTTACATAGATTAAAATTGTCAGTAAAACTATTTGATAGAAATATCCCCTTATTCTTGAAAATATTTAAAAGTCAAACTATTTATTAAAGAAGTCGTTTAAAAGAGATTTTTGAATAAAAGTGTCCCATTGAAATTTGAATCTATTGAAAGAAAAAATTAATTTTGATAAATTATTTTCCATATAAATAAATCCTTAAAACCATATTTAAAACATGTATATTAATGAGAAATATTTAGAAGAATAAATCTTTAAAACGTTTAATCAATATTTTTGTCAAAGAGTTCCTAACCAAATGAAAGGTTCTTAAATATAAATAATTGAGGAATAAAATTTATCAAAACATTATAATATCATGAGAATAAATGGATTCATGATATAATATGTCAATGGACAGTATATACTCTATATAAATGTGAATTGGTGCATAAAAACAATGAAGTCTTAATAGAATTTATATTGAGACGAAATCCATTATAAAGACAGTATCCTTAGATTAAGGATAAATCAATGACATAATTATGTATGAAAAATATAAATACAGTCAATATTATTGGATATTCAGGTTAAATCAATCGGAGTTCATTCACACATATTCTTGTAAAAACAAATCTAATGACTTGGATGTTTAACCCAGTGAATTGAAATTGAGTTAAGATTACCCTTATCAATTTCATATCGATGACTTGAGAATATAAAAATAGGGTAATAATTTGTATCAAAAATATACATACACAAAGGGGAGGGTAAATTATTACATAATGAAATAAATAGTTATTTTCACATAATCTTGGGGTAAAATAATCAATTAATTGTGTGTAAAACCCAATGAGTAGAAATTGAAATTAGGAATTCCCCTAATGATTTGGTAACTAAAGAAACATACACACCATAAAATAAGGACCATACAATGATGATGTAAATTACGATAAATTAATGTTTATTACACGAAGAATAAAATCATGGGTAGTACATACACCCCACAAAAGGAGATTTTGAAAAATATAACATGAATCTCACAGGAATAAATGTGAGATGAAAACCCCTTATTTGGTACATTCCTTAGTTGAGGGTTGGATAAAATCCTCTATAATGGTGAAATAATAATTATTAAATTATACAATAACCACATGCATAAATATTATATCATATATGATATTCTAATATTGCATTTTTAATGATATTTCAACGGTATCATTGTTTTGGAGTTAACTGATTCCATTTCTATTATATGTTTTGTTACGTAAGTCATGATTGATATGAATAGGATGTCTATTATTCGTATCCAGAATGATATTAAGTTCTTAAAATTTATTTTTAATCATAAATTAAAATTATTCTTGCAAGGTTATGATGGGAAATAAAATCGCATTGCGGCGTGGAGACAGTAAGCCGTACTTACGCACGAGCAACAATATCATTTTATTAGTGGTGAAATAATATGTAAATGGATGCTATAAAATATATACATAATCAATAGAATGTTTTAATTATTATTTACATCATTTATACACATATTTATACCCATCCAAATAAATAATTTTCGAATAACAAACTATACCACGACGTAGAGACGACAAGCCGTACGTACACACATATGGTGAGCTTGTCATTATTGTAATCGATAAAATAATTAATATGATTGTAACATATTTATAATAATATTTTTTATTTATAATTTAAATGAGTTATTATTTTAGTATGTAAACAATAAATAAAGATGAAGTGAAAGAAGAAAATAACTTGGAAGGAGGTGATGAAGTGATTATTTATTCTTCGGGTTCTTCCTTTTGAATTGGAAAAAAGGGATCCATAGGTTGGATTTATGATAAATGAATGTCCTCCAAGATTAAGTGAGGGTATTTTGGAGCATATTTGAGTAGTTTTGGGCTGATCCAAAAGGCTTTGGAGGTGTGAAATTAAGAGAAGGGGTAGCCCCCTTTTATCAGAGAGGTGAGGGTGGTCACTTTAGGAAAAGATTGAAATATTATTTTATTATAAAATAATTTTCAGTTTACAATAGCTCAAAATATATTTATTCCGAGCCTATGTTGGGGATGGGATATAAATATATCTACCAATATGTTTTAGACATGTTTAGGCCCCCTTATTGACCTTATATTTTAGATTTAACACTTAGTTTAATAGTTTATCATTTAACATGTCTTCTTTGTTTTTATATCACATGGTTAATAAACGTAAAATAAAATGAACAGAGAATCTCATGTTGTTCATTAATGAAATATATATCATTATATATGTCCATTGTTCGATTGTTATATTTTTAGGACAATTAAATAATTTGATAAAATAGTTTTTTTAAAGTCATTTATATCAATTTTTACACTATTTAGTATTTGGTTTTAGTGAATATAATAAATATATTATTTCTTCAAACAAATACATATAATAAAACCTAACATGTCATATTAACCATGAAAATCTGTGGATGTCATCCAAAATTTGAATTTAAATTTATTTTAATATTTATAATATAAATTATTTTAATCATTCATTAATAATGTAATTACTGCATCATCATTTTGTCATATATAAATTTAATTATTTAATGTCAAAAAAATTTAAGTAAAATAACATGATGTAATAAATATTTTTAGATTTAGTTAATATTTATAGTTGAATTTATCTTATGTATAACAATATATTAAAAATTCATTAGTTATTAGGCATTGAATTTAATATTTTTAACTATAAAATAATAATAATAATAATAATAAATGATCTAATCTAACCCATGTGGATAAAAGAGGATCATATTTTGTTCCTAAGGATTATTTTGGTATAAAAAAATTGTATAATAGAATTAAAACATGTGTTAGGGTAATTATAATATCATTTTTACCTTTAATTAACCTATTTTCATTCAACCGTGGAACATATAATTCAGAAGATACTATTCAATAAATATTATTCTAATACTATTAAAAAAACCTTCCTTACTGATGTCAACTGTGTCTTTCAGATTTTTTAAATTTAGTTTACAGAAGCAGTGAAATTATTTTTATGCAAATTTTCAAATGTTCCTAGATGGTGGGAAAATGACGGTAAAAAGTTCAATAAAATTATCTATTAATCATATTATAAACCGACCAAAATGAATTAAATTGGAATAATATAGGTATTATGTATCAATTTTTACTTTAAAATAAATTTAAAATAAAAATAATTTTTTAAATAAAAAGTCTGCTTTAAATAATAACACATTGTTTTTCACTATTCATCAAAAATTGAACGTTTTTAGAAAAATACCAAAAATTCCCCCAAAGATAATTTTAATATTTGAAATTAAAAAATGATTTGTATTTTACCAAATTCATAACATAGAAGTTGTATTAATTTATTTAAAAAATATTCACGTTTTCAAAACCAGAAAGTAGGGTTTTGAGACTTAAAAACTATCAAAAGATTGATATGTGATTATGTCAAATTAAAATGTGAAATTACTTTTAATGACCAAAATTAGATTAAATGATAAAAATATAATATAGTTACACTTAAAAACCATTTAAATGTATAATTTAACACTATAAATTAGTTTTATTTAAAAAGGTGTTTCAATAAAAATTTAGTATTTTTCATTATTCATCAAAATATTAATGTTATCAAAAAAGCACCAATAATTTATCCGAATGAAATTTAAATGCCCTTATTTCAAAATATGAAGTTTATTTTGTAAAATTGAATTTATATAAAAGTTTCGAATATTGTATTTAAAAAGTTTTCTTCATTAAAAGATGATAAAATGGCATTTTTTGAAAAATAGTTCTTTTATCTGAAAATTTTAATTTGTTCTTATATTATTTCTTTGAAACAAATAATATGGATTTTAAAATTATATGGAGTGTAAATAATTCAAAATGCAGTTAATACTATTCCTAATTGCTTTTTGAATGGCTAGTTTGGTAAGTCATGGTGCATTCAAACTCGGTGATGCGAGTTGTTCAAGCTATTGAATTACTTAAATATCATACTATGAAATCTTGGGTTGTTACATCCTTCCATAATTTTAGAAATTGCATCCTCAAAATTTTAAAATTTGCCTTGGGAACATTATTGAAAATACCACATCAGAATAAGAGTTAATAAAACTATCAAATTAAAATAAAAAAAGAGAAGTCCAAAGGTCACCCGAGATAACCCATACTTGGATTCCATGTAGGAAAACATGGATATAGAATATAAACTATGTATCATGTTCTGATGGAGAGTAATAGAAAACATGATTAAGTGAATGTTAACAATAAGAAAACCAAAAACATTTGATGGGTTAAAGGATCATTAGTTTCCCAGTATGAAAAGTAAATTGAAAACATTTCTCTGTTTTAAGTTCTATTTCATAAAGTTCAGGAATTTATTTATGAGATTCATTAAGAACATAAAGATATATGCTTAATTTTCAAGTTTAGTTTCATCCTTTAATAAATTTTTACCACTAACTCATATTTTCTCCAAACTATGAGTATTCAAGATGACTTTCTCACACCTGAAGCGCTAGATTCAATTTCTAGAGAATCACATAACCCATAAAGGATGAACTATATATTTCCCTTTCCTTTAGAGTTTAACCAAAATCAGAAAGGTTATTAGATGATCATATGATCCCCAAAATGGATAATCCTTTATGGAATGAAATACTAATCTTAATATTCAATAAAAACAAACAATACCCACAGTTTAATAAAAACCATTCAATAAATAATTGTCTTTAAAATACTTGAATATAATCCAAAGTATGATTAATACCCAAAACTCAGAATAATTTAATCACATAGTCATTCATAGTAAATGTTAACATTTATATCCTAATAACATCAACAACTCTTAAAATCTCATAATGATGTGTAATTAAACAAATCACATTTTCTTTTGGATAGTTTAATAATTTCCATTAATAACATGGGTATCTATAAAAAACATAAAAATCCACCATTACTCCTGAAATGAAATCCCATAGTATTCTATTTTACATAGGGATATAATATTCCCCACAGAGCATACGTCTTCCAAAATAACGATTTCCACTTAATCACCTAATCATTTTAATATACTAAGGATATCCATTTGATAAAAAATAAGATCCCAAATCAACTTATTATTGATCAATAAAATAATTTAACTAAAAATATTTAGTCACACTAAACAAGGAGTTCGTTTAGTCCATAGATAGGCAATAAATCCCAGTTGCACATTAGTTGTGGGTTGGATTTGCATAGCTTTGTCCGACGCGATGGGTTGTAAAACGGTCTGCGTGTTGCCCCTTTTCAAAAACTATATTTTATAACATTCCCTAAATGAGATAAATCCCTCAACATAACCATAACACAATCTAACCACAAATGTTATCTCATAACTCACATTTTCATCCTAATAACCTATAATTGCATCTAATTCAATGATCATATAAACCCAAATGGTTCTTTATACCTATATACACAAAAGAAAATATAATTATTCCTCAAATAGAATTTTCACAAAATAAACTACAGGGTTACGCATACAAGGGAAAATCCATCCAAAGTAATCCCATCAATAAAAGGCATTAATATGTTTAAACATTTACCCATACATTTATTTCCAAACATGTTCTTCCTTGACCTAGTGGTTATCCTATAGAATTGGACATTGAATTATGTAATGCCCATGTCCCCTATACATAAGGAAAATACCATAAATGGATTCTTTGGTTTTTTTATTTACTTCCATAGTACTATTTATTTTTCCTTGGAAATTCTTTACTTTATGTCCTTCTTTCCCAAACATAAATAATTTCATTGTTCAATTGTGACACATTCATGGGTGTCTCCTTCACAATTTCATACATAAGGGAATATGTGCGTCCTTTTAACCATGGTCGCCACTGTGGGAGCTGTTATCATTATCTGCCTTTCTTTTCTTTGTTGAGTTTTGTAGTTGGTTAGTGTATATGTTGTTGATCATATTTTCAAAAACCTGATTTGGCTGAACACCATTTCTTTTACACCAATCAACATTCCATTTAGTATCTCATTTCCACCTTTGTGCCCATCTTGTACATCATGGTCAATGTTACTATTAATTCCTTGGAATCCAGCCATTGACTAATACTAGAAAGCATAGTGTGAGTAACACTATTCCTATAATCATTTATAAAATATCATGACACCTTGCTTTCAATCTAAAACACATTAAGGTTAACCAAGGTTATTTATTCTAATCTTATATAAAAACCATTCAAATCCGTTTGTAATGAAAATGTTAATTATCCTAAGCATATCCCCCAAGAGTGTTATAACCTAGAGTTCAGTAATGCCCATTGCCGTGCATCGTTCCTATTGGAGTCCATCTCAAAGCAGTGTTTTTGGGCTTTACCCCTTGATACATCTATTCATGAGCCACCTCTACATGATCGTATCTAGAAATGGATGTATTTCTTGAAAATTTCTCAAAATATCTACATTTCAAAAATTCTAAGAAGTTCTTCTATACTAATCCATAAAATATATCTTTGGGTAATTCTATCTAATCATACTTTTTCTAAATCTAGTTTCTATGGTTTGTAGTAAACTTCCTCTGATACCATGTGTAACCCCAGAACCCTAGTTACCTAGAGTAAGTTCATTATTATATAACATTGGAATGATCATAAGAGATAAACTCTTGAAAGACCGATATGTTTAGTAGACATGGATGTACTAGATACATACATAAGTTTTACACTACATTATGAAATGAAAAAACAACAATGTTGTGTCCCCTTTGAATACAGTTGTCACGACCTGTCCTAGTGGGGCCCACACCATGACTCCCCAAGCTCGCCTCCAGTAGGCCAGGGGCAGGTGACTAGCACCGAGTAGTCACATCACTAACATGGGAGAAATTTCCTGAGTACCTGTACACACACACACATATCCAAGCCCGCAAATGCTGAAAGGTAAAACACCAAGGAAAAATATGCAAGCATATAACTAAACCCAACTAACAGAGTACGACGAAGGGTATTGTACTGTAAAAGTAAACTGGGCCATAATACAAGCCCACCAAAAGAAAGAGTCTGGAAAACTGCGAAGTCCAACCTGTAAGAACAAAGGAACTGGGACTGGCGCTCGTAGCCATAAGAATGCCTCAGCCTGTAGGGAACTCAGAAAGCTCGGTCCTGTCCTGGTTCGCCCTGGACTCTGTCAAAAGTCTGCTCGTCTGCACAAGACACCAGACATCCGGGAAAAGACCGTGCTTTTGTGAGTATAACAATACTCAGTAGAGGACCCCGAAAACCACAGATCAATACAAAGTAAAAGTACAGTCAGGTATGCACTATATATGTTTACAGAACATATAAAACAAACCAGGTATTCTCCAAACCCAGAATCGTGGTCTTGAGACAAGTCACACAACCGTATACCCCCTCAAGGGATTATGTTGGAATATTTCGTGATGCACTCATTCCAGGAGAACACACTCCACGAGTCTAATACCTCTAATGATGTCTATCCGGGAAGTGCTGTTCGTTGGGAACTGTCACGAGAGATAGCTACCCTCATTAGGGGAGACACACTTTTGAGTGGGAAAGATTTCAATACACAGATGAGGATCACTGACAGGGCTATGGCATATACCGCGACCCATCCGGAATTCACCTTCTAGGTAGAGGATCAACGCCCAGTAAAGTTGGTCACGCCGATTCCTGACTCTACCTAGGGTCCGGAATGGGTAGAGGATCTCGATCCGGGCCTCTTGGATGGTTTCCTGACTCTATCACAAAAAATTCTTGTTGAAGGGATTATAATCCTGCATGAGGGAATGATGCCTGACCTTCAGGGGAACAAGAAGAAGAGGAACTAACCAAAACGAAATATGATCAAGGCACGGTGAACAAAAGGACCATGTTGTTCTCTAAAATGTACACGGCAAGTAGAAATGATACACGTCGTGTTGTCCGTCCCCAGGTAATGCCCATGTACAACGCCTCATGTCGTGAGGCTGGTTGTGTAGAAAAACATAGTACACAGCGTGTAGTATGGAGTACACGCCGTGTCTGGGTAAATAGGGTTGGCTCCGTGTACTCTGGCCATGAGCCCGTACACGGTCACCAACCTGTGTACTCTAACCCGTGCGATTCGCACATGGGGGGACCCGCATTGATTACCTCGCCTAGCCAGGTGATGGAGTACACGGTCGTGTACTCTATCCTGTGTCCGTGTATCCCTGGGATACACGCCGAGCTCCGCGTAGCCGCCTCTGTCGAGTTGTACACGTCGTGCCACCTGATATTGTGTAGACCATCACGTGTCTGTGTACCTCCCAAAGTACACGCCGAGCTTCGGGGAAGGTCGAACACGCTGTGTGACCGGGGTCACATGCCGTGTGATCCTTCTCTCACCCCGTAACCCTAGCTGCCACCATCAGAACCACACGGAGTGTTCTTCAGAATTTCACACCGTGTATTATGGAAATTTCCCGAAACGGCGCACTTCGCCAGCGCACCTCCCGTGATGCTCCGATCATCAATCCGGCCATCAGATCGCCGCAAAACATCCAGGTTTTGGTCACCCCGACCCCACAAATCCACTTCCGTCTCTTTAGTGCCTCTGATCGGCTCCGAAAACGTGTTCCCCCCTTCCCGCATGAAGAAAGCTTGAGGAATGCTCTTTCCGATCCGGTCTGATTCATCGTCTTCCATCGTTGCTGCACCTCCACAAGGTCGTTGCGGCGTCGAACCTTCGTTTTGGGATCATTGCGTTGCAGAAAGGATGCACAACGATCCATTGTTCATCGCCCCGTGAAGAACGCGATGAACGCGCGGGGAAAATGGAGGAAGAAAACCAAATAATAAAATGACTAACGAACCTCTGCCGTCGTTCATCACGGCATTGATCCACTTCCGTTAATAGGCTTAAAACGTAGCAGAGATCAACATGAATAAAAAGCATGGTTTATTTCCCTCAAAATCATCACAAAGAAAACCCTCCCGTAATAACATACGAATTTGCAGATCAACTTGTTCGTGGTTGATCCGCGTTCGTCGTTTAAACTCTAAAACGGGGAAAAGAAATTCAAATAACAAACCCCTACCTTTTTAAAGGATCGATCGTTTACGAAAGTGTCACTCTTCTGTTGTCGTTGAGATTCTTCAACATCGGCGCAGCGATCCTCGATCTCGATCTATCGTCATTCATCACCGAAAATTCTCTCTAACGCCTTGCGGATTAGGTAGAGATTCCTCTTAAAAGATGCCAACGATCAACAATTGCTTAACCCATTAAAGAGGGAAATATGTTTTTATTTAATTTTGCAGTAGCATTAATGACGTTGACTTTCCATTTTGAAGATATTATGACACGTCATTAGTTTAGGAAACAGTTGCACCGTCGCCACGCTGCAGCGGATGTTTCCTTAAATGAAATAAAATAAACTGGAAAATTTATTTTATTTTATTTTACTTAAAATGTCAGAAAATTAACTTTTTCCCTCGACCCGTTCCAGTCGAGGTTAGCCTCATTCTTAGGTAAATTCATCGTCCCAGACGCAACAGTGCACTCAGATTTTTAATCCTGGCATCCGTTGGGAAACTGCCACAACCGCACAGAAGTGCCGACTCACTTAACTAAAAAAGTTAAAACCACCATTCCGGGCTCATTGGACCTCGGAATGATGTGTCGTCTTCACTCCCAGTCTCGAAATAATTCCATATAATATTTAAAAAATAATAAACAGAAAATCCAAAACATTACATTCTCCCCACCTTGGGGATTTACGTCCCCGAAAAGCCAAAACAAAGGCTACTCAAAAAGATGAGGGTACTGGGCACGGATCTGGGCCTCCCGCTCCCACGTGCTCTCTTGAAGATTCCCGTGCTGCCACCAGATGCACACTAAGGGAATCAATCGCCCATGAAGGATCCTCTCCTGCTGTTCCTCGATCTCCACCGGGTACTCAGCAAAGGTCACTCCATCCTCGATGACCAGCTCACCCCAGTCGATGACGTGTAATGGGCCATGCACATACCTCCTCAGCTGCGACACATGGAAGACATCATGTACCCGATGCAACTATGGAGGTAGATCCAGGCGGTACACCACCTCGCCAACTCTTCCCATGATCTGGAAAGGTCCGATGAAACTCGAAGATAGCTTGTCCACTCGGCGAAATCTCCGCAACCCTCATCGAGGTGAGACTCGAAGGAAGATGTGGTCTACCTCTTCGAACTCCAGAGGTCTCTGTCGCATGTCATCATAAGGCTTCTGCTGGCTCTGTGAAGTCTTCATCCGCTCCTGGATCATCTGCACCTTCTCTGTAGTAGCTCGCACTATCTCTAGACCCATGAGTGCTGAATCTCCGGGGTCGGTCCAGCAAAGCGGTGATCGGCAGGGTCTCCTGTACAAGGCCTCGAATGGTGCCATACCGATGGTGGAGTCGTAGCTGTTGTTGTACGCAAACTCCACCAGTGGTAGGTGGTCCTCCCAACTACGACCAAAGTCCAAGATACAAGCCCACAACATATCCTCCAGAACCTGAATGGTCATCTCCATCTGACCATATGTATGGGGATGAAACGATGTTCTCAAGCGCAACGGAGTCTCAAAAGCCTCCTGCAATCCCTTCCACAACCGGAATGTGTAGCGGGCATCTCGGTCTGAGACTATAGTCGAGGGGACTCCATGAAGCCAAACTATCTCCTGTACGTAGAGTCATCCCAAGATCTCTACAGAACTCTGCTCCCTGATAGCTAGGAAGTGGACCGACTTTGTGAGTCATTCAACGATCACCCAGATGGAATCGTGCCCCTTGGACATTCGTGGTAAGCCCGTCACGAAGTCCATCGATATTCCATCCTACTTACACTCTGGAACTTCCAGGGGGTGAGCTAACCCTACTGGAACCTGGTGCTCAGCCTTCACCTACTGGCATGTGAGGCATCGAGAAACGAACTCTGCCATTGCCTTCTTCATGGCTGACCATCAGAATTGACATCGGTGGTCCTGGTACATCTTTTCCACTCTGGGATGTACCACCAAAGGGGATGTATGGAACTCCCTTAGGACCTCCTCCTAAAATTCCACTAGTACAACAGTGCGTCCTCTGAAATGATGTACGTGCTCCCCACCTTGTGAATATCCATCAGGAGCATGTCCTGTGGATAACTGAGAATGTAATGTCACACAGTCGACATCCCCAAGTTGTGCCTCCCTAAATCACTGTATGAGTGGAGGGGTGATAACCATATACTGTAGGTAAGCTGTATCGTCTCCAACCACGAAGGATAACTATACCATGGATAATTGTTGTGTCGCCTCACTCAACAGCTGTGAGATCGACCATCTGCTATGAGCGTCCGCCACCTTGTTCCCCTTCCCAGGTGTATAGATTATCCCGAAATCATAGTCCTAGAGGAACTCTAGCCAACGCCACTACCTCATATTCAGATCCTTCTATGAGAAGATGTACTTGAGGCTCTTGTGGTCAGAGTAGACAATAAACTGCTCGCCCATAAGCTTGTGTCTCCACATCTTCAATTCAAAGACTACCGCTTCTAACTTGATATCATGGGTTGCATAGTTTTTCTCATGCGGCCTAAGCTGGCATGACCCATAAGCAATCACCGTGTGTTGCTGCATTAGGACACAGCTGAGGCCGGTCCCTGATGCGTCGCAGAAAACTATGTACTTGACACCCTCCTCCGGTAATCTCAAGACTGGGGCACTCGTCAAACTCTTTCTTAGCTGCTCAAAAGTCTGCTGGCACTTTTCTGTCCACACGAAAGGTTTCCCATTCTTGGTCAAGGCCATCATCAGTTCTGATATCCGGGAGAAATCAAGGATGAATCTTCGGTAATATCCTGCCAACCCAAGGAAGCTTCGCACCTCTATCACGCTCCGAGGTGGCTCCCATGCTAACACAGCCTCCACCTTGGCTAGGTCCACAGATACTCCATCTGTTGAGATGACATGTCCTAGAAAGTGGACCTCCCAAATCCAGAACTAACACTTTGAGAGCTTCCCATAAAGCTACTGCTCCCGAAGTACGTCCAGAACCCTCCGCAGGTGTCTCGCATGCTCCTCCTATGACACCGAGTACACAAGGATGTCATCGACGAAGACTACAATGAACTGGTCCAAGTACGGCTGGAAGATCCGATTCATCAACCCCATGAACACTGTGGGGGTGTTCGTCACGCCAAAGGGCATCACCAAGTACTCATAGTGACTGTAGCGACATCTGAAATCCATCTTTGGTATATCCTCATCCCGCACTCGTAGCTGGTGATAGCCTGATCGAACATCAACCATCGAGAACCACTGTGCCCCTCTTAGAGGATCAAAGAGGTCATCAATTCTCGGAATTGGATACTTGTTCTTCACCGTCACCTGGTTCAGGCGCCGGTAATCCACGCAAAACATCAGACTCTCGTCTTCCTTCTTGGAAAACAAGATTGGAGCCGCCCAAGGTGAGATACTGGGTCTTACGAAACCCTTGCTATGTAAATCCTCCAACTGCACCCTCAGCTCGTGAAGCTCCGCGGGAGCCATCCGATAAGCTTATGAGGAAATAGATGTCATCCTAGGGAGTAAGTAGATGCATAAGTCAATTTTCCGATGGGGAGGTAACCCTGGAACATCTTCCAGAAAGACGTCCTCATACTCTTCCACCACTGCTGGGAACTGAGAGCTCACAACATCAACTGCTCCGAGGGTAAGGATATCCAACTCATGAGTGATCGCCTGCCCCCTCCTATGCATGAGCCCATTTTTTGCTGCCTGGGTTTTCTTTTCTCTGGAAAAGGAAAACCTTGTTCCATCACGGCGGACACACTGTACTCTTCGCCTAAAACAATGAATCTGGGCATGGACCGAAAAAACCAATCCATACCGAGAATGACGTCATAAGGCCTCGATGCTACCACCAAGAGGTTCCAATAGAAACTCTCTCCTCCAAGGGTAAGATCACACTATCTCCAAGGTGTGTGATCATCAAGTCTCCTCCAGTAGGTATCTCTAAGTGTAAGGATCGAGTCAACAGTTCTACCAGAATCTCGAGGTTTTGTACAAGACATGTGGCTATAAGGGAATGACTAGAAACTGTGTTTTTGAGTACGGTAGCTAAGGTAGAAAAGACACATATCGTACCTTGATTCATCCCTGGAGCCCCTGGGTTGTATACCTCAACCGCATGCAGCTGTCCCCATCCCTGTCCCCCAGCTCCCTGAGCCTAGTGCGGACCTCTTGGGGGTGGTGGTGGAAGTAAGTCGAAGCATCTGCCACCACCTGCAGCTCTCCATGCTCCTTTTCCACATCCACCGCCTGGTGGATCTACCTGCTCCGTTCTCTGCCTCTACCTCGGTGGTCTATCCACCACTTCCCTATCAGAATCTCGACGTGTCGGGAAATCTCTAGCGAGATGCCCCTTACCGTCGCATGCATAGCATCGCTTCTCCCTAGGCTGACTAGATCAGGCCTGAAAGCTTTAGACTGTCGATCCCCTATCCTGGGTCCTCCTATGACGTCTCCCATTTCCAGATCCCTATGCCTGACGTTGGGTCCCTGCTTCCGGTGTCTCTACACCTAACTACCTGCTACTGACTGCCGGCGATTGTCTCTACTCTTCCAAGAAGCTCTCGATCACCAAGGCCCACTCGAGAACTCCAACATAAGTCGAAATGAATAGAGGCACAACACTAGCTCGGATGTCCAATCATATACCTCGCTCGATGGTCCGAGATCTGAATTAATGATTCCTAAACATATCCATCGAGTACTTGGCGAGGTTGGTGAACCTCGATGAATAGTCAGCCACCGTCATACTACCCTGTTGGAGATGAAGAAGCTCATGGATGCGCACATCTCTCAGCGTAACCGGAGAGAACTCCTCCCTGATGTATTTCTCAAACTCTGTCCATGAAAGAGTCTCCTCATCATGATTCTGTGTGGTCAGACTCCACCATCGTCCTGCCGAACCCGGAAAAAGGCTTGCTCCTAGGACCACCATCTGGTCTGCCAGTGTCCTCACTAGAAGGAAAACTCTAGTCACCGCCTCAGGCCAGTCCTCATCCGCCTGAGGGTCGGGCTCGCCTCGGAACCTGAGGGGTCTCTGTCTCTGAAACCCGTGGAGTGCGCTAAACCTTCCCTCCTCTCCGTTCAGTACTGCAGGTACCACTGGCTGCTCCACTGGTGGTATAGTAGGTGAACCACCTGGTGGCAACACCTGGGGGGTCCCTATATCGAAGCCTCGTCACATAGGGGGTCATCCTCGTGATCGTGCTGCTGAATCCTAATAGGTACGCGTCGCGGAGGCATCCTGTAAAGAAACAAGATGTATCACGGTCAATGAGTATATCTAGATAGCTGACACCAAGGATATGGAATACACAACCCATTCCTATATTATTCATATACCTTTTTATTTCGCCGCAACCAGGGTTTTCGTGAACCAGGTCGAAAAGCAGGTTATCAGAGTCCTGGTGTATCGATACGTCGGCCGCCGTACCGACACAGGAGTCTCTGGCCTGAAAGCCGAACCCGAAACACTCAACACTGTTGCCCCCAACCAAACTCACAGACTCTTGGTCCTAAGGTAGAATCGACCAGCTGTAATACAACTCTGTCATGACCCGTCCTAGTGGGGACCGCGCCGTGACTCCCCATGCCCGCATCTAATAGGCCAGGGGCTGGTGACTAGCACCGAGTAGGCATGTCACTAACATGAGAGGCATTTCCTATGTACCTGTACACACACACATCTCCAAGCCCACAAATGATGAAAGGTAAAGCACTAAGGAACAAAAATGCATGCATACAAATAAACCCAACCAACAGAGTACGACGAAAGGTAGAGTACTGTAAAAGTAAACTGGGCCAGAATACAAGCCCACCAAAATCAAGAGTCTGAAAAACTAAAATGTCCATCCTGTAAGCACAAAGGTACCGGGACTGCCACTCGTATCCATAGGAACGCCTCGGCCTGTAGGGAACTCAGAAAGCTCGGTCCTGTCTTGGTCCGCCCTGGACTCTGTCAATAGGCTTCTCGTCTACAAAAGAAACCAGACGTGTGGGCAAAGCCCGTGCATGTGTGATTATATCAATACTCAGTAGAGGACCCTGAAAACCACAAAGAAATACAAAGTAATAGTATAGTCAGCTATGCACATTATATGTTTACAGAAAATATAAAACAAACCAGATATACTCAAAACCCAGACCTGTGGTCTCGAGAAAAGTCACGCAACCGCATACCCCCGCATGGGATTCTGTTCGATGATTCCATGATGTGCTCATTCCGGGAGAAAACACTCCACAAGTCTTATATCTCTGATGAAGTCCGTCCGGGAAGTGTTGTTCTTCTGGAACCGTCACAAGAGATAGCTACACTCATTACGGGAGACACACTCCTGAGTGGGAAAGATTTTGACACACATATGAGGATCACTACCAGGGCCATGGAGGATACTGCGAATCATCCAGAATTCACTTGCTAGGTTGAGGATCAATGCCCGGTTAAATTGGTCACACCGATGCCTGACTCTACCTAGGGTCTGGAATGGATAGAGGATCTCGATCCGGGCCTCTCGGATGGATACCTCACTCTATCACAGAAAAGTCCTGATGAAGGGATCATAATACTGCATGAGGTAATGATGCCTGACCTTCAGGGGAACAAGAAGAAGAGGCACTGACCCAAACGAAAGATGTTCAAGGCACAGTGAACAAAAGGACCAAGCCGTTCTCCAAAAAGTACAAGACATGTAGAAATGATACACGTCATGTTGTCCGACCCCGAGTACTGCCCGTTTACAATGGCCCGTGTCATGTAGTAAAACATAGTACACGACATGTAGTATGGAGTACACGCCGTGTCTGGGTAACTAGGGTTGGCTCTGTGTACTTTGGCCATGAGCCCGTACACGGTCACCAACCCGTGTACTCCAACCCGTGTGATCCGCACACGGGGTGACCCGTGCTGTTTACCTCGCTTGGCCGGGTGATGGAGTACATGGTCGTGTACTCCATCCCATTTCTATGTATCCCAGGGATACACGCCGAGCTCTGTATAGCCGCCTCTGCCGAGCTGTACACGTTGTGCCGCCTGAAGCTGTGTAGACCATCTCGTGTCCGTGTACTACCCAAAGTACACGCCGAGCTTCGAGGAAGGTCCAACACACCGTGTGACTGGGGTCACACGCCGTGTGATCCATCTCTGACCCCAAAACCCTAGCCTCCACCGTCAGAACTACACGGCGTGTTCTTCGGAAGTACACGATGTGTATTCTGGAAATTTCCAGAAACGGCGCTCTTCGCCAGTGCGCCTCCCGAGCTGCTCCGATCATCAATCTGGTCGTCCAATCACCACAAAACATCTATGTTCTGTTCACTCCGACCCCAAGAAGCCTCTTCTGTCGCTTTTGGGCCTCCAATCGGCTCCAAAAATGTGTTCCGACCTTCCCGCATGAAGAACGCTCGAAGAATACTCTTTCTGATCAGGTCTGATTCGTCATCTTCCATCGTCGCTGCACCTCCACAAGGTCGTTGTGGTGTCGATCCTTCATTTTGGGATCGTTGAATTGCAGAACGGATGTGAAACAATCCATTGTTCGTTGCCCCGCGAAGAACGCGAAGAACGCCCGGGGAAAAAGTGGGAAGAAAACCAAATAACAAAATGTGGAACGAACCTCCGCCGTCGTTCGTCAAAGAGATGATCCATTCCCGTTAATATGCTTAAAACGGAGTAGAGATCCACATGAATAAAAAGCATGGATTATTTCCCTCAAAATCATCCCAAAGAAAAACCTCCGGTAAGAACGTACGAATCCGCGGATCAACTTGTTCATGGTTGATCTGCGTTCACCATGTAAACTCTAAAACGGGGAAAAGAAATTTAAATAACAAACTCCTAACTTTTGAAAGGATTGATCATTGATGAAGGTGTTGTGCTGCCGTTGTCGTCGAGATCCTTCAACGTCGGCGCAGTGATCCTCGATCTCGATCTATCATCGTTCTTCACCGAGAATTCTCTCTAACGCCTTGCAGATTCGGCATAGATTCCTCTCAAACGTTGCCAACGATCAACAATTTCTTAACCCATTAAAAAGGAAAACATGTTGTCATTTAATTACACTGTACCATTAATGACGTCGACTTTCCATTTTGAAGTTATTATGATGCGCCATTAATTCAGGAAACAGTTGTGTCGTCGCCACGCTGCAACGGATGTTTCCTTAAATGAAATAAAATAAACTGATTTATTTATTTTATTTTATTTTACTTAAAATGTTAGAAAATTATCATTTTTCCTCGACCCGTGCCGGTCGAGGTTAGCCTCATTATTAGGTAAATTCATCGCCCCGGATGCAACGGTGCGCTCAGATTTTTAATCTGGGCATCCGTTTGGAAACTGTCACAAACGCGCACTAGTGCCGACTCACTTAACTCGAAAAGTTCAAACCACCATTCCGGGATCACTGGACCTTGGAATGATGTGACATCTTCACGCCTGGTCTCAAAATAATTCCATATAATATTTAAAAATTAATAAACAAAAAATCTGAGACATTACAGCAGTCATATCCATTAGCCTATTATTGCAGGTTAATCGTAATATAATTCTTCGCTAATTAGAAAAAATAATACACAAGAAAGGGGTGGTCTCTGATGCTCAGTATGGATAGGTACATAGTAGAAACTATCATAAACAAGCATAAACATTTAAGGAAATGAATAACTCTAAAACACATGCCTTTTAAACTTCAAAATTATAATAATATGGAAAAGATAAATCAAATAATTACATTTACTTATTCACATGGATATTCTACTAGTCCAATAATCATATGCAATATCAATAGATAATTTTTTAATGAGGGAATGCATAATGCCTGACATCATATCCACAAATTCAAGGCCTCGTTTTGAGACTACAAAATAATAATTTTTTCAAGACCATGTGCCGAGAACTAGTTTGTCTCTTGATACCTATTTATTCATCAAGGGGCAATAGCAGGCCCCACCTGTCAATTACTATGTTCAACGAATTACTCATATGGAAAGGGTGAAATATTATCTTGACATTCATATTAAAACAAGCATATGAAATTTCAATACTTTAACAACAAACCATGAATGTTATAAGAATAGCACATCTATAATCAAACAAAACTCATTCAATACTATATGAAAGATTTTATTATATTAAATCATCCTCATTTAGGAATACAATTCATGAAGGATATTGACATAGATGAAAATAATTATTAAAACTATTTTAGAGAAATACCCCTTTTTCTTTGAAACATTTAAAAGATTCACTATCTATCAAAGATGTCATTCAAATGATATTTTTGAATCAATGTTTCCCATACCACTTTGAATCTGTTTAAAAGAATATTAATTTTTAAACATTCATGTACATATAAATAGATCCTTAAAACAATATTTAAAACACAAAAATTAATGTGACAGATTTAGAAGAATAAATCATTAAAACATTTAAAATAATATTTTAGTTAAAGAATTCCTAACCAAATGAAAGATGATTAAAAAAATTGAGGAATAAAATTAATCAAAACATTATAATACCATTAGAATAAAGTAATTTATTATATAATATGTCAGAGGATGGTATATACACTATATAAAAGTGAATTGGCACATAACAACAAAGAAGCCTCAATGGAAAGTAAATTGAGACGACACCCCTTATAATGACTGTATCCTTAGATCAAAGACAATTCAATGACCTAATTATTTTTTAAAAACATAAATACACCTAATATTATTGGATATTTAGTTCATATAAATCCAAGGACATTTACACATATTTTTTGTAAAAACAAAACCATTGACATAAATGTTTAACTCAATGAATGGAAATTGAGTTAAGATTTCCATTATCAATTTTATATCAATGACTAGATAATTTATCAATTTAGGGATTATGTCTATCAAAATTACATCCACAGAAAGGGGAGTGGAATTTACAACATAAATTAATAAATAGTGACTTCTCACATAATCTTTTAGTAAAATAATCTATGAAGTGTGTGTAAAACCGAATGAGATGAAATTGAAATTAGATATTCCCTTACCAATTTGGTAACTCATGAAACATACACCACATGAATGAAGTATCAAACAATGATGATTTAAATACAAATTATTTAATGTTTATTATATAATGAATACTGTCATGGGTAGTACATACACCACATAAAACTAAATTTTTGAAAATATAGCATATATCTCATGGTAAAAAAAAGGAGATGAAATCGCTTTATCTTGTACTTTTCCTTAGATGAGGGTAGGTTAACCTCTTGTATAATGGTTATATAATTGTTATTAATTTATACAAGAACCACATAAAAAATATGATATCATATATTATCTTCTTATATTGATTTGTTAATGATATATTAGTAGTATAATTTTTTTGTGTGTAAACTGATTATTTTTTATTTTATATGTTTTGTTATGTAAGTCATAATTGTGATAGATATAATGTATTTGATTCATTTAAATAGTGATATTAGGTTCTTAAACCTGATTTATAATAATAAAATGAAAGTTATTCTTGAATTGTTATGATGGTAAATGAAATATCCTCGCATCATGGAGATAGTAATCCGTACGTACGCACGAGCAACAATATCAATATATTAGTGGTAAAATAGTATGTAATTGGATGGTATATTATATATAAAGAATCACTAACATGATGTAACAGTCGAGCCCATCAACGATCATTAAATTGTCTGCATTGGTCTTAGCCCGCACGGTTTTGCTTTCCCTGGGCTCTGGCCCTTAGGCATCCCCCAGGAAAAACCCTCATCATGGGAGAGGTATCCACGCCACCTTATAAAAGGGTTCTTTGTTCCCCTCCTCCTTAGATGTGGGATTACCATTACCCACCCCCCCTAGAAGGGCCCAGCATCCTCGCTGGCACATCAAATGTACACCAGCTCTGATACCATTTGTAACAGCCCAGTCTAGCCCACAATCATGAAATTGTCCTCTTTGGGCCTAGCCCGCATAGTTTTTCTTTCCCTTGGCTCTATCCCTTAGGCATCCACCATTATGGAGGTGGTAGCCGCAACACCTTATAAAGGGGTGATTCATGCTCCTCCTCCTATGATGTGGGATGGACATAACTAACATCCCGGTTCTTGAAGCCACCCAGAGGTGCCCTGTACCCGGTTGGTCACATGGCCTCAATTTCATTTTCACAAATTCTAGAGGATGCCGACTAGAAGGGAGGTATTTGGATGTCATAGTAGGGAAACTATACCCTCATTGGCAGAGTAACACATCAGAAGAAAGAAATAGAAAAAGAGGAAGTATGAATAATCCATACAAAAGTAAACAACAGAAGACTGGAAAATAATAAACTAGGTCACACATATATATATATATATATGAATGTTGCATGATAAATATGTCTAGGAAAGAATAAAAAAAATCACAATGATGGAATAAAATAGTACTAAACCAATGTACAAAAGAAAGATAGTAAAAAACTCCTCAACATTGCAAGACATAGGTTGGTCCCAAGCTCTCCAACTCCACATCAAATTAGGCACCTAATGTAGAAGGGTGCTTTCCCTCATCTATACCTACAATAATATAATATGTTTGCTCCCAAAAACATGTCCCAAACAGGGTGTGAGACCAAATACCAGCACACAACCACCACAATATTTGTGCCTAACAGTCAATGAATATATGCCAGGTATGGCACAAAAAGCAGTAAACAAGGAAGTACTTAGCAATAACAATCCACTATTTTCAATATCAAGCAATAACTAATGAAATCACATAATTCCAATAGGTAACCCTTTGGGAAGTACCCATAACCTATCCCATTTGGTCCTACCTAGAAAGATCAGAAAATAGATAACACAACAGGTAACCCTCTGGGAATTACTCACAGCCTATCCCCTCTGGTCCAGCCTAAAAAGTACAGGCAACCCTCTAGGCATTATACTCAGTCTAACCCCTTTGGTTTATCATAAGCATAGACTCTCTAAGGAAGCACTCATTATTAATTTCTCCTATAATCTCATATCATAACTAAAGTCATTCTAGGGAAGAAACTACATCACATTCTCTCTGTGGCCTGCGTCGAGGAACTATAGAAACTGTGAGGAAGAACATACATCAATTCCCCCTAGGGTCTCGAATCATAAGTAAAACACACACTTTAGAAAAGCCCTTATGTCCATTCTCCCTATGGTATACTACACGAAGTTCTCATGGCCCTGTGTAAGTCAAGTAGGTATAACAATGTGTATCGTCCAAATTAATCCTCAAAAACTACTTGGATAGTAGTCTACATCATATCAGCATATCATAACAAACACACCATCCTATAACTACGCATGGGAAAGTAAACAGCGGCCTAACAGGAAAACTAGACCCAATGGTAAAAACATGCAGTCATGCATGGGAAAAAATATCCAAATCATAGAAATTAACCCTATTCACATTCAATTAACCTATACTCTGGCATAAAACCATTGAAAGAAAACAATAGTGCTAAAACAGTAAACGCACACTACCTCGTTCATGGGTATTGGCGATTTTGCACATATAACTCAAAGAATTTCAACAGAAGGGAACAAACCACCTACCTCAGTGTTGTAGGATCGATATAAGTGAACCTTAAGACTTGAATTGCCCAAGAACACGATTGATCTACAAAAAAGCTCAAAACATTCAACAGAAGATAACATGAGAAAGAGGAGGAAATAGACGAAGGTGTTCCAGAAGAAGAGAGATCTCATTAATACAATTCCAACGCAACCGACAACATTTGATTTGGAGAATGGACGCTCAACCAGGGGATCAGCAATGAACTGCAACGTATGGATGCTCTCGGACGAGTTCGGCATAGAAGAAGACGTTTCTATCGATTAGATGTGACCCCGGTCCATTTAATGAAAAAAATAAACACAATGTACTTTGGAAGTATCGGGCATGTACTTGCTATTTCTATATCCCACATTAGGCGGCCTCCAAGTCACCCCACATGGTCGTGTGTGTAGCCATCACACGACCAGCACTCTGCTACCTACGGTAACCGAGTACACGACGTGTACTCAGAAAGTTCACGACATGTACTCAGAAAGTACACGGCGTGTACTTAGAAAATTTCCATAAATTACCCTTTTTCACAAAAAAGACTAGAATACAGAAAACATACTTGAAAAATAAGTTTAGGGTTCTTACAAAATTCTTCCCTTAATGAAATTCATCCCCGAATTTCCCTAGCAAGTCAACGTAGAAGAAGAATCCCTGAACAGCTCCGGCCACTACAATCATATGTCTGCCTCCCTCTCCCAAGTCTCATCTTGTACTCGCCCGTGCTGCCAAAGCACCCGTACCAGAGGAACAGACCAGCCATAGAGAACCTTCTTACTTCAATCTAAAATCTAGATAGGATGCTCCTCAAAAGATGCATCCACTTCCAACTAAACATCCCCTGGTTGGAAGACATGAGAAGGGTCTGAGAAGTAACATCGATGCTGAGAAACGTGGAAGACGTTTTGCATAGAACGATACCTCTGAGGTAACTGCAACATATAGAAAACCGTTCCAACTCTCTCAAACACCTCAAATGACCTGACGTACCTCAGTGAAAGATTACCCAATCTCCTAATCCTCTTGTATCCCAACCTCAGTGTGACATGCATGAAAACTTGATCCCCAACCCCAAACTCTAGAGGTCGTCTCCATTGATCAGTATAAGACTTCTATTGAGACTATGCAATTGTCATCATCTTCCAAATCAACTCAACCTGCTCTGTGGTCTCCTTGACAAGACGAGATCCCAGCATAGCTGCCTATTCTGCCTCCATCCCACATAAGGGTGATCAGCATGGCCTTACGTACAAACCCTCATAAGGTTCCATCTAAATAGTTTCTAGATAACTATTATTGAAGGAGAACTCCACAAGACATATATGTTTCTCCCAAGATCCTCCAAAATTAAGAATGCATGTCCGGAGCATGTCCTCATGCACCTGAATCATATGCTAGGACTAGCCATCTGTCTAGGGATGGAAAGATGTTCTCAAAAGTACCTTTGTACCCAAATCCTTCTAAATCCCTTTCCAGACCCAAGAAGTAAAACATGCATCTCTATACGAAACAATTGAGTATGGAACTCCATGTATGCCAACAATATCTAGGATGTACAAATGCTCCAGTTCATCAACATTGACGGCCTCCTTGATCAGTAAGAAGTGAGAAACCTTCCCGAGTCTGTCAATGATAACCCAAACTGCATCATTC
The DNA here is from genome assembly GCA_963277665.1 of Viscum album. Taxonomy (NCBI): domain Eukaryota; kingdom Viridiplantae; phylum Streptophyta; class Magnoliopsida; order Santalales; family Viscaceae; genus Viscum; species Viscum album. The sequence continues at coordinate 644,497,954 of OY728160.1, forward strand.
CCTCGAGGAAACCTCGGTAAACCTGTCACGAAATCCATCGTGACATCATTCCACTTCTACACAGGAATGGGTAACTCTTGTAAAATTCATACTGGTCGCTGATCCTCCGACTTCAATTGCTGATAGGTGGAACAACTCATGAAAAAACTAAAAACATATATCATCATACTTGGCCAGTAATACTGACAGCATAGATCACGATACATCTGGGTGAAACCAGGCTGAACTGCCCAAACAGAGGAATGAAAGTCTCGCATCAGCTCCTCGTGTATGTCAGCGGGAACCCATATGCGCCCCTAGAAACGCAATATCGCGTCTTCTCCTATGGTCCACCCATAAAATGGGTCCACTCCTAACATACTCTCTCATAGGACTAGGCCTTCTTTGTCTGATAGCTTCCTCATTTTCACTCGATCAAGAAGAGTAGAGGTAATTTCCAATGATGAAAGGAACGTATGCCCCTGTCTATCATGCACCTCCAAATGCATCTCAGAGAAAAGAGCCATAAATTTCCACTAACTTCTAGTCTCCTGAAGTGCTTTTATCTATGTCCTTTTTCTCAACACACCAGCCTCTACATTGCCTTTCCCAAGCATGTAGGCAAGCACAATGTCAAAAGACTAATGGTACGAAACCCAATGTCGCTGTCTCAAATTCAGATCACGCTGAGTGAAGATGTACTTGAGACTCTTGTGGTCGGTGGAAACCACAAAATGATCTCCCAGAAGGTAATATCTCCAAAAGTGTAAGGCATGAACAACTGCAACCAACTCATGATCGTGCATCTGTTAATTCTTCACCTATGGCCACAACTACCGAGACCTGTACACAATGAATCCTTCTCCCTGCATAAGCACAGGTCTCAGCTCGATATATGATGCATCACAGTTCACAGTATATCTCTTTTCTAGCTATGGAAATACTAGTATCGATGCTGAATTCCATGTCCCTTTCAGCTCCTGAAATACTGACTCACAAGAAAACTGACCAAAAGAATTTTGCACCCTTCTTAGTCAGACTCATCAGTGGTGCTGCTAAGAATGAGAAGTCCTGAATGAAGAGTCTGTAGTATCCAGCCAGCCCTAGAAAACTCTGTACCTCAAATACGTTGTTTGGATGCTCCAAAAAACTACATCTATCTATTTTTCTTGGTGTACTGACACTTCTGTCTCAGAGATAACATGACCCAAGAAGTGAATCTGATCAATCCAAAAGTTGAATTTTTAGAGCATAGAATATAACAGATGCTCTCTAAGTGTACTGAAAACATTCTCATGATGTGTGTCATGGTTTTGTTGAGTGTGAGAGTACACCAAGATATCATCAATGAAAACCACCATGAAGGAATCCAAGTATGGATGGAACACTCAGTTCATCAGTGCCATGAAAACTGCATGCGTGTTTGTGAGACCAAACGACATAGCCATATACTATTATGGATCGTACCAACTATGAAAGGATTTAACAGGTATATATGATGGTCTAACGCACAACAGATGCTAACCAAACCTCAAGTTAATCATCGATAACAACAGGTCTCATCAAAATTGATCAAAAAGATCATCAATCCTCGGTAATAGATATCGGTTCAAGACGATCAACTGGTTCAACTTCTGATAATCCACATAAATCAGAAGGGTACTGGTTTCCTTCATTGCAAAATGGATAGGTGAGCCCCAAGGAGAATCACTGGGTCGGATGAAACCCTTTTCCTGATACTCCTCCAACTATTTCTTAAGCTCCTGCAACTTTTGTGTTTCCATCTTGTAAGTAGGATTAGACAACGGTGATTCTCTTGACACAAGGTAAATAGAAAATTATACCTATCTCATGGGAGGCAAACCCAAAAATTCCTCTTGAAATAAAACCCTGAAATGATCCACCACTAGAGGAATATCAATCTATGAAGTCCCCGGGCCATCCAGATAAAGACTAGAAATCTGGGCTGTTATGCCTCTCAACCCATAAAGCTGGGTCCCGCTCTGCTCACATGGATATCCCATTCGCCCTTATGAAGAAATGATCTTCCCTCTGGTGATGTGAAACTCACCCTACGACGACAGCAATCGACAATAGCCTGGAAGGGAACTAACCAGTCCATTCTAAGAATGACCTCATAGTGTGTCATCTCTATGACATAGAGGTCCCATAAGAAGTGAAACCCACCAACCACTAGTGGGAACTCCTTGCACTAATGTAAACTCGCCGTTAAAATCCCAAATGGAGTGTCTAGTGTCAATATATCAGAAAATGAAAGGATACAAAGCCCAAGGCTCTCCACAATAGCAACAGATATAAAGCTATGGGAAGCCCCATATCTAAAAGATATGAAGCTAAAACTGAGGCAACTAAGATCGTACCTTGTACGTTAGAAGGTTTGGGATCCAGCACCTACTGGTTCTACTCCACTACAAAAGTTTGGTCTGCTCCGTGGCATTGTGACCTTGCCTAACCACTCTGAGCTGGTCCACCCTACTGTTGGTGAAGGCATGGTGACTGAATACTATGGCCACATCCTCCACCTCATCCTGAACGTTCGGAAGAACTCCAGTTCCTATATTGATGGAAAACTGGTGGTACTGCTCCGGAGCGAGGAGTCATAGACGAAAAACAATCACCAACTACTGGTGAGAAAAACTGACAGAAACTCTAAAGATGACCCATCTTTCCCCAAGATCAGTTCTCCACTTGGTCTCTCGGGAAATCTGGCCTTGTATGCCTTCTTTTTCTACACTAGTATCACACCACCTGACTACTAGAAGATATCTATCCCCTCTTCATATCTGCACGTGTAGACTCCCTATAGTGCTTCTTGTTGTATGTAGGAGGAATAATAACTCCATATGTCGAGTCGACCTGGCTCCCAACTCCATAATCCCTCAAATTTTTCTCCCTGCTCAGCATCTGGTTGACTATAGATGTTATAGAAGTCATCCGGGAGATGTTCACCTAAGATCAGATGTTGTGCCTGAGACTATCTTCAAAATTATATTCTAAGAATAACTCATCACCTCTAGGAATGGGCCTGAAGCGCTACAACTCTGGGAAGAAGGTGGAATACTCCATAACTGAAAGAGTACCCTACTCCAGTCTGAGGAACTCTCGGGCTCGATCGGCCCTCAAAGTCTCTGGATAGAAGTAGTCGTAGAAGGCACACTGGAACTCATCGTAAGCCATATACTACTGGCGTCCCGCCTCTGAGATGACATTCCACCATCTCTTGGTAGAATCACATAGCATGTAAGTAGCGAGCTTCAACATCCTCTCCGGAGGTGTCTCCTGATGATCAAATATAGAAAGCTTGTCTTCTAACAATGACTCTACAGCCTGAGGTCCTCCCTCCCCTATGAAGGTGGGAGGATGCTGTTGTTGGAAAACCCACATAAGTTATTCCATCGAAGGGACAACAAGTGGTACTCTGTGGAAGGTCTAGATGAACCTCATAAATCCCTCTCAGAAATGTGAGTCAGCACCAGCGTCTAGAATGAAAACTGGTGCCATGACTAGCACTACTATAGGATCTGGCGGTAGTCCCTGATCAGCCATGTCCGGTGTCTGATCACCACCTTTCAACTGGCATACTACCGGAGGATGTCTTGGTGTCATGACTATGTAAGGTCAACCACACACCTTTGATCAATATTGTCAAGGAATAAAAACTGAAAGTATAAGAAGGGAACATGAGAAGGAAAGCATTGATGTTTTTCCAAAACATCACTACACGACATGTATAACCCCTACATGACATGTTCCCTTCAGTTATTCACATGGGCATGCAATCCAGCTAGAACTAGTCATGTAACACCACATTCACAGGGCGTGTTCACATAACACACGGTGCGTATTTGAATCCTCTTCCCCCTCTCGAGTCCTTCTACACGGCTAAGCCACATAGTTCTCCATAGAATGAGACTACACGACCTGTTAGTTCCAAACACAGTGTGTACTAGATAAACCTCAATGACCCATGTTGTTAGTTACACAGTCGGGTAGCTGGGGTACACCACACGTCATATTCCAGATGAACAGGATGTGCACTAAGAAAATTTTATGGAGATGTGTTTTTAGTTTCATGGCCGGTTACATTGTTCTACGAAATATTGGGTAAATCCCCTACACGGCGTGTCATACCAAGGATTCCAAACCCCATGTACCTACCCACACAGTCTGAGACACGGTTAGAGACTATACAGTGTGTACATATGGTACACGACGTGTACTTAAGAAAAACAGTTTCTTCTCGAACAGAAGAACACATGGCACGTAGTCAAAATACATGGTGTGTATTCTGTATTTTTTCGGATAGTAAGCCTCAGAAACTACTCTGAAGCCCTGAAAAAATTTGAAACAAACATTAAAGTTCCAAATTCTAATCCGTGTGGTCCCATACTCCCGGAGAATTAATTCTCATCATCTTATACATTTCATATACAAGGATAACAGTGCATTGATCCACAAAATTCCAGTCCATGAGGGCCCGTAACACCTCATGAACAAAATTTTGGTGTTCATTCAAACAAAACCATACACAAATGATACCCTATCAACAACAGGTATTTAACAAGGCAACTATAACAACAACTTGCATCTCTAGCACAACATCTATCACAACAACATGCAATCACTAATGCACCCTATATGGCATGGAAAGAATGCATGACATGGGATTTATAGGAAGTTCCTAAATGATGCATGAGATGGAATACCCTCATCTCATCGGTTTACCCTAGAAATAGAACATGAATACATCAACAATAATATCACGGTACATGTGAGACACCCAATAGTGAAAATCAGATAAACTGAAAATTTTCAAAACCAAACAAATTACATCAAATGAGGTATATTGGCTTTTCCCTGTACACGGGTTAGCTACTCCCAGGCACAGCTTATTACTAATTACCTATTCCATCCTATCCCCTACAATAGGCTCCAAATTGTAATTTAAGAAGAAAATGAAACCCATTGATACCACATTGTAACGTCCCGGTTCTGGAATCCACCCAGAGGTGCCCCGTACTCGGTTGATCACATGGTCTCAAGTGCATTTCTCCAAATGCCAGAGGCTACCAACTAGCAGTGTGGGCCTTGCGTGTGATAGTGGGGAAACTATGCCCTCATTTACAGAGTAACACAATAGAAGAAAGAAATAGAAAAAATCGGAAGTAGGAATAATCCATACAAAAGTAAACAACAAATGGATGGAAAATAATTAACTGGAGAACACACATATATATGAAGGATGCATGATACATATGTCTAGGAAATCATCCAAACAAATCACAATGCTTGAATATAATATTACTAAACCCAAGTACAAAAGAAAGTAAGTAAACAACTCCTCAGCATCGCAAGCCATAGCTTAGTCCCATGCTCTATAGCTCTATAGAAAATCAGGTACTTGAAGTAGATGGGTTCTTACCCTTATCTACACCTGCCATAATACAATCTCTTTGGGCCCAAAAACATAGACCAAACATGGTGTGAGACTAAATCCCAATATCCAACCACCACAAGATCAGGCCCTAACTGTCAGTGAATATAAGGCAGGTAAGGTACAGAAAGCAGTAAAGAGGGAAGTACTTAGCAGTAACAATCCACAGTTTCAAATATCAAGCAACAACTAATCAACATAGATAATCACAAAAGGTAACCCAATATGAAGTACCCATAGCCTATCCCCTATGGTCCTACTTAGCAAGATAAGAAAATGGATAACACAACAGGTAACCCTCTGGGATGTACTCACAACCTATCCTCTCTAATCCTACCTAAAAAGTACAAACAACCCTCTGGAAAGTACACTCTATCTAACCCATCTTGTTCAGCATAAGCATAGACTCTCTCAGGAATCACTAACTATCAATTCCTCCAATAGTCTCATATCATAAATAAAGGCGCTCTATGGAGGCACTTATGTCACATTCCCTCTGTGGATTGAGTCGAGGCACTAAAGACACTCTGAGGATGCACTTATGTCAATTCCCCCTATGGTCTCACATCATAAGTAAAACAAACACTCTAGGGAAGCCCCTACGTCCATTCACCCTATGGAAAACTAAACAAAGTTCTCACTTCCCTATGTAAGTCATGTAGGTATATAAATGTATATCACCCCATGTAAACCTCATGAACTACTAGGATAGCAGTATATAACATATCATCATAACAGAAAAAACACACCATCCTACAACTAGGCATGGGAAAGTAAATAGAAGCCCACCAAGAAAACTATACCCAACGATCAAAATATGAAATCATGCCTGGGAAAAAACATACAAAGCATAGCAATTTACCCTATTAAATTTCAATTTACCTCTACTCAAGCATAAAATCATAGCAGGAAAACAATAGGGCTAAAATAGTAAACTCGCAATACCCCGTTCATGGGTATTGGTGATTTTTCACATATAACTCATTGACTTTAAAAAAAGGCAACAACCACCTACCTCATTGTTGTAGATAGATATAAGTGAAACCTAATCCATGAATCGCCCAATAACATGGTAGATCTAAAAAAATTCTCAAAACATTCAACCAAAGATAACATGAGAAAGAGGAGGAATCAGAAGAAGGTGTTCACAAAGAAGAGAGAACACACCGATGCGATTCCAACGCAACCGAAAAATTCAGATTTGGAGAACAGACGATCGATTGGGAGATTGATGATGATTCTCTCCATATGAACTCTCTCAGTTGATTTCGGCATAGAATAAGATGTTTATATTGATTAAGCGTGACCTCGGTTCGTTTAATGATAAAAATAAAATACACAGCGTGTACTTTGGAAGTACACGACATGTACTTTCCATTTCTGTACCCCACATTAGGTGGCCTCCAGGTCACCCCCACATGTCTGTTTGTGTGGCCATCACACAGCCAGCACATGACTACCTGTAGTAACCAAGTACATGGAGTTTACTCAGATAGTACACGGCGTGTACTTCGAAAATTTCCACAAATTCCCCTCTTTCTCATAAACGACCAGATGAAAGAAAACGTACCTAAAAAGAAGTTTCGAGTTCTTACACGTGATATATTCATTATTTAAATCATTTATACTCAATATTATACCCATCCATATAATGAAGTGTTGAATAACAAACTACCAAACAACATGGAGATGGTAAGCTGTATGTACACACGTATAGTGACCTTGTCATTCATAGGATTGATAGAATATTGAATATGGTTGTACTATATTTATAGTAACATCTCATTATATAGAAGGTACTAGAGTTATTAATTTATTATGGAAACAACAAAGAAAGATGAAGTGGATGAAGAACATAACATTGGACGAGGTGATGAAGTAATTACCTCTTCTTCAGGTTCTTCCTTTTGATTTGAACAAAAGGTATCCTTAAGTTAGAATTATGATTATAGTAATGACCCAAAGTTTATGTGAGGGTATTTGGGAGGATATTTGATCATGGTTTGGCTGATCTAAAAAGCGTTGGAGGTGTGAAATTAAGAGAAGGAGAAGTACCCTTTTATAAGAGAAGTGAGGGTCACTTTTGGAAAAGCATGAAATATTATATTATAATAAAATTATTTTCATTTTTTCATAGATCTAAATGTATTAATTTAGATTATATGGTGGGTATGGGTTGAAAAACTCTCAACCAATAGGTTTTAGACAATCTTAAGTAACCATATTAACCTTACCTTTTAGATCTAACTCTTAGTTAAATACTTTAACATTTAACATGTCTTCATGTATTTTTATATTACATGGTTGATAAAAATCCTATAAAATTCTAAGATAATCCCATGTGGTTCATTAATGAAATAACTACAATTATATAATCCATTTTTCTGATCCATAGTTATTTAGGACTATTATATAATTTAATAAAATAGTATTTGTTTTAAAAACTCTTTTATGTCAATTTTGACACTATTTAGTATTTGGTGTTTGATTAAATTATAAAACTCTTATTTTTTTGATAAAAATGCATTTAATCCACCCTAATAAGTCATATTAATCTATAAAATTCCAATAGGGTATCAAAAGATTCAATTTAAATTTATTTTAATATTTAGAGCATTAATTATTTTAATCATTAATTAATATGGTAATTATTGCATCATTATTGTGTAAAAAACAATTTAATTATATAATATCTAAATAGTATTAAAAAATACCAAGATTTAGTAAATATTTTTATATTTCTTATTAATATTTATACTCAAATTTATCTTATGTATAACTATATATTAAAAATTGTTTAGTTATTAAACATTGAATTTTACACTTTTGACTCTTCATAAAATAAAATACTAAAATATGTCTTATCTAATACAAGTAAATAAAATACGATTATATTTTATTTATAATCATTATTTTGGTCGAATAACACTTATAAAATAGAATTAGTACATTTGTTAGGGTAATTATATCGTAATATTCACATTTGATTACCATATTTACTTTTATCCACTTTAAATAAAATTCAAATGTTACTATTCACCAAAAATTATTTTAATCCCATTTAAAAAAATTTTACTTACTGATGTCAACTATGTCTTTAATATTTTTGAATTTCAATTAACAGAAGCGGTAAAAAAAAAATTTATGCAAATTTTCAAATGTGTCTAGAAGGTGGGTAAAAGACGGTAAAAAGTTCAACAAAATTTTATATATCTAATATTATAAAATGACTAAAATGAATTACATTGGACTAATATAGCTATTATGTATCTACATTGTCATTAAAATAAATTTAAATTAAAAAAATATTTAGATAAAATGTTGGCTTTAAACAATAACGTAATAGCTTTCACTATTCATCAGAAATTGAATTTTTTTTAGGAAAATACAAAAAATTCACTCAAAGATATTTTTGATATTAAAAATTCATAAATGAGGAAAATTTTACCAAATTTAAATCATAGAAATTGTATTAATTAATTTTAAAAATACTTCCATTGTCAAAACGAGAAAGCATGTTTTTGAGATATAAAAACAATCAAAATATTGATATGCGTTTATGTCCAATTTAATTGTAAAATTACTTCTAATGACAAAAATTAGATTAAATGATAAAAATTTAATATAATTAAAATTTTAAACCATTAAAATTTATAATATAATATTATAAATTATATTGATTAAAAAAGGTTCTTTCAATTAAAATATAGTATTTTCATTATTCATGAAAATATGAAAGTTATCAGAGAAGCACTGAAAAAATATCCAAACTAATTTTTTCTACCCCACTTATAATGAAAAAGTTTAATTTGTCAAATTTAACATATAAAAGTGTAAAATACTGGATTTAAAATGGGTTCACCATTAAAAGGCGGGAATATTTCATTTTTTTAAAAAAAACATCTTTTATCAGAATAATTGAATTTGTTCTTATATTAAGTCTTTGAAACAAATAATATGGATGTTAAAATTATACGGAGTATATTAAATTCAAAATTAAGTTTATATTAATCATAAACACATTTTTAATGGCTTGTTTGGTAAGTCATGGTGCACTTGAACTCAATGATGCATGCAACATAAGCTATTGAATTACATTAAAGAAAATAACTTACTATTAAATCTTGGGGTATTAAAATTAAGAAATACCATCATTAAGAATCTTTTAATTTTATCCATTATATTTTGAGTCGATATATCTATTGAGGAATTTAATTCATAGTTTATTTATTAATGTAACATGGTTTATTTTCTTACCTTTCCATATTTACATTCCCTTATATTATTATTTATATGACATGTGTTTTCATTTATTATCATTCCATACTATTTATCATTTTAGTTTATTGATTAAATTTGATGTGTGTTTAGTTATTTACCTTTATATATTAATTTATTGATTCAGTATTTCTTCCACTAGTATTTACAAAATATTAATTAGTATTTTAACTCACCCTTATTTTGTTTCCTCTCCCTAGTAATCCAATAACTGTAATAAACATGATTGGAATGGATATTATATATGGAATACAGTTTTAACCTAGAATAGAAAATTAGAAGAATATATATATATGATATAATTTTTGTATACTATTGTAATAAAAGACACATGTATGTATCAAGGTTACTAAGACTACTAAAAACTATGGTCAGTTTGGTCTTGTGTCCTTAGAATCATTCCAACGTAATTGGTAGTCGACAACAGATCTGGGATTCTAGGGTTCAGTCACTACAATTGGTATCATAGGATATTTAGTAGAAACCATGGAACTATATTTAAGAATACATTTGACAATGAACATAATCCTAAGGTAAATGTTTTGGATAAGATTAGAAGAACAACCAAGAATTCTGTTATGGTAGAGATTTTGTGAGACTTTATTTAAATACATCCCTGTCTAGATTCTACAAGTGGATGTGGTTTTGGAACCGATATACCTAGTAGTAAAAGCACCTATATGGTGTTCTGAGCATGACATAGGGTAACCTAGTACAAAAAAAGGGCCTCACTATGCACCTGGTTTGACATTATTGGGGGATATTCTTAGGATAATCCATGTTTTCGTTACAAAACATTAGAATGAATTTTAAAGGATAATGGAAAGAAAGATCAAGGTTAAGCCTAAGGCATTTTGTTCAAAAATAAGGATTCATGATTTATATATCTTATAAATGGTTATATACTTCTCTTACTATGACTATTGTTTCTCACACTATTCTTTTTTATAGTCAATGTCTAGAACCCAAAGGATTCAGGTTAACATTGATTGTGAAGGATAAGGTGGTGGTAACAAGCAACCAAATGAGGTTTTTAAATGAGTGTAGGATATCATGTTTTTGAAAAATAAGTTTTCATAAAATAAGATTAACAATATATACCATTACATACTCCTGAAAATATAAAATAAGAGAACGATAGAGGTTTCTAGTATCTCGAGTGGTGGAGACCGTAAATAAAACAAACCATGGTTTTTAACATGTGAGATGTGTGGAAGGAGACACCCAGGAAAGTGTCTCAATGAAACAAGGAAATTATTTATATATTGGAATGATGGATATAAAGAATAGGTCTACCTAATAAATATGAAGAGTATTATTGAACGAAATTAAACTCATCGTAATTATCTATTTGTGGTACGTTTCTTTAAATGTGGGGAACCGGAGCATTATCCAATTCAATTCCCACTCTTATAAGATAAACCCAAGATCATGGAAGGATATATATAAGAATTAAATATATGAAATATTTATTTGTTTTTGATGTATTGGTATACTTAGTAAAGAGTCTATTTATTGATTAAATTTAAAGGATGTCCATTAGATTGAATTTGGAAATTGTATTAATATGGTTTTGGAAAAGAACAACATTAATGCTAAGTGACATCCTTTTAGGTCTAGAAAGATAATGGGTCTTAAACCAATGACCAAATAGTTATAATTTTTTCGTGCCAACCACTGACTTATGAATTATACACGATTATTTTTTATAGTTTATAGTTATATAGTTTGATGAATAAATGTTATTTATGAACAAGTAATATCAATTTTGGGGATTAGAGATTTATTTATTAACCATATTTTTAGTGGATGATAATTAGAGACAAATAGTTATAATTTAAAATCTATTATTGGGATTTATATCCTTTTAATGTTTTTTTGATTTCATTAGACATAAAAAATTCCTTACTCATAAATAATTTCATATATTTAAGGGTTTAATTATAATTTGATCAAAGAATATTAAAATGTTAGTATTTTTCATATTCAATGAAAAAATATAAAGTAAGACTATATCCATATATTTTTAGTAAGTAAAAAAGATTAAAAATAATTATAAAATGAATCTGAAATAATATTCATTCCTAATACCATAAAGTTTCTCAACCAATGGCCTCTTAAATGATATAAGACTTATAGATTTCATTCCCACAACTCTTTTTTGTCCGCTCACATGTTTTTGATAGATTACCTCATTCACTCCCTATAAATATGTATACAATTCCTACAAGTATGTTATTTCACTTTCCAAAAATTTTCATCTAAATAGATACCTTGTTATATGGTATTCATTATATCCATTGTATTTCCCATGATGTCTTTTCTATAGGATGATTTACAAACCCTTCTCAGGATGTGGGATTTCAATATAAGAAATATCAAAACATCTATTACCAAGATTAAGTTTAAATTGTGAAGATGCAATTTAATTATGGGGTGAAGAATGTAACACCCAAAAATTCATAAGTACAAATTTTTATTCAATAGTGTTTATCATATACAAAACCACGTGTAAAAAGGGAATATATTAACCAAATACATTAGAATCTTAAATAAATTTAATATATTCTATAGATTGTAATTCATGTAACTCAAATTGAGATTTCCTCATATGAAATAGTGATAGTCCTTGATATATTGTGTTCCATGCAATAGTGTCCATCCTTGGTAGCTCACATTACAATGAAAAGAGAACTTCCTCGAGAGCATACGTCACACAGAAGACATAGTTTCACCAAATACCAATATAATATTAAAATACTTGTATTTAATATAATATGATATAACCTAAAATTAATGTTAGTTGTTATGAATACTTTTAACTATCTTATGAAAAATTATGGTTTATATAAATATAAAATCAATTTATTATTTACCAAATAACGAGAAACAAAAACATGAACCAGTTGGGTATGAAGGAAAATATTATAATTTTTAAGGTTTATAAGGTGTGTATTATAAACAAGAATTATTACTGACAATTATTAAATGATTTTAATGAAATATATAAATTAAATATTCAATAAAATATTTTGATATATATCCCTTAGGTCTGATATGCCTAAGATAAGACCAAACCCAATTTCACACATAAAAACCTATATTTTTATAAAAGTAATTTTACAACCTTTTAATGGATAACCCATTTCAAACATGTATTTTGACACCTTAATTGATATTATATTTCAATATAAACCTCCTATTTTAAATATAAACATAAAAAATAAGCTATTGGGATTTTTGATGTTTTTTATAAACATATAATTATTTAATGAATTGTTAAAAATAATGAATTTTATTCAAAACAACTTTTTCATCTAATTTATTTATAAGGATAAATTATATATTTATTTTTTCTAAAAATTAAATAGATCATATTATTATCATTTAAAACAATTTATGTCATTGGAATCAATTTCACTTTCGGTGTTATTATACAATCATAACAAACATTCATACATTTTTACTTTAAAAACCCTCATTATCATCCAACAATGCGGGATAAAATTAAAATAAATTTATGCGACTTATATTATTTTAATTCTGGAAAATTGATTGAATATTATTAATAATCATAATTTTTCATATATAATAAGGATATTTTTTTTTGACAATAACGATTAGTAAAAGTGACTAAAATTAATTACAACGATTAAGGTTAAGTTATGAATAATAATGGACTAAACATTCATCTTATAGCCCAAAACGACATATAAACATGTCCAAGATCTTTTGGATGGCCTTATATAGACATTATAATTTCATGGATCCAAATGAGACCATTACTTGATCCACTTGAAACATGTAAATCATGGGAATAATTATTTTGGGCAAAAATTAAAAGAGTTCCACACCTCCTCCACTATAAATGCCACCACATCTTTCCATTACTCACACCTCTCAACTCACATTGGTTTGAAAATGATCTAAAAAATACCATAATAAATACCTATCCTCAACCATTAATCCTCCCTTTGGATAAGAATCCTTCCAAATAATCCCTTTGGCATAATCATAAAGAAGTTACTTGATTTTTAAGGTAACGTTTTCCAACGTTCTCTTTTATTTCATTTACAACTCAAGAACTTAAATTATTTCAAAATCATGATTATATGATGAAACTAATGTCCTAAGTATGCTTTTATATTTCTTTTTTAGTGGTTAGAAATCCACTAAATACACTTCCATTTAGTGGGTAAAAAATATACTCTTTAAATGCATGATGAACTACCACTTCAAGAAACGATGATTGTTCATATTTTATATTACCACATATCATAGTGACCATTATGATAGAAAATATAATAATGTATGATATTTATTATTTCCTTATACTTATTTATTCATTTTATAACACATACCTTTAATTGTATCCATTTTGTGTTAATATGATAACATTATTTAAGTGTGGACCACCTCCCACTAGAATCAATGTGATTCGTGCACACTGAACATAAAAAATGATAAGGATAATTCTAGTAAAAATATATGAAAATTATTAAATAAATAGTAAAATATAATTATAATATAAATGTATACACAAAACATTTACTTTTCATTGATTTAAAATATGGAAATGAATAGAGGATAGAGTTGATACGTATGTACGGACTACCGTATCCTTGAACCATGCATTTCATTTCTTATCTCATAACATTATAGAATATTATTGATACATATATAATGAATATATATGATATTAAAAACATGTTATTTATTCTTTATATGATGAAACCATTGTATATTTTAAAATTACGTAAATATCAAGTTAAAATACAGTCGACAAACTTGACAATTAACAACCGAAATTGTTAAAATATTGAATGGTTGCTAACAAAAGAGTAATAAGATATTATAATATGATCATATATGATATAATGATTATTAACATGGTTTTTTAGTATGTTATTAACTTTTATATAACTATTAAAAATTAGGCTAAAGAACGTCTACCTAAAAAAATAACTAGGTAAGTGATTCTTGTATCATTTTCTTTCTATGAGTCATACATATTTTTTTTACATCTAATTTTTAATATGTTGTATATACATCCCATTTGGATAACTAATATCATAAAAAATTAAAACATTGTGGTATTTTTAGTTACAAATTGAATTATTTATTTTAAGGGGATTTTATTTAAAAGTTACCAAGTGGAATAGAATTGTATAACTTAATTTATTTTCACTGAGTTATATTAATTACTTGTTGTTTTTAATATTGTACAATTAGGATTGTAATAAATTTTTAAAATATATTTTGGGATTTACACTTAAATTATGCGTATTTAAAGTATGTACAGATAATCTACCCATTAATTGATGCTCACATTGATTTCATATCTTATTCACTCGTTTATTTCACAATCTAGAAATTATTTAATATAGTTTTAAATTGAATGTACATTAGATGAAATAATATGATAATTTATCAAAAACCCCTTTAATTTTAATATATACTTTTTTTCATGTCCTTTACCAAGTATTAATATAATTTTTCAACACTTTGGTACTCAAATGTTTTTTCATTTTTAGGGAAACCCGGATTCATTTCATTACTTAGTCAGAGTATATATTATCGTCTAAAAATACAATTTTCTACAAAGGGTTTAAATTATGTTATTAAACTTTAAAAAAATGATGTTTCAAGGATATTTTTACCCCTTTCTAGATTTATGAATGTTTTTATATTAATCTTATTGTCTCATTCTAAACAAAGAAATATTCTTACCCTTTTTACCATGAAAAATGAATTTTTCTTCAAAACTCATATGACATGTATGGATTTATATGATGACATTTAATTGAATATTAATTATTACGTTTAAAATACTTATTTTAAAATAAATTAAAATGTATTTTCAAAGAATAATATTTTCACGAAAACATTAACCAAAAATGATATTTTCCACAAGAATATTGTTTATTTCATTATTTTATTTTATCAATGAAAACAACACTCTATTTTTACTCCATGTTAGAAATTTATTATTTAAAACCTACATGTCCTTTATCTGTATTGTTTAGATTTATTTTTCCAATGAAATAATATATATTCACTTCCTTAACTTCATTGTTAGTCTATGTAAAATATTCAATTTCATATGATCATTGAGAATTTTATTTTACCTAATTATCCAAATATTTTATCATGAATATTTCTATTGTATACACTATATACAATTTTAAATATGGTGATTAGTATGAAATCTATTTTATTAACTACAGAATTATTGATAAATATTTATTTCTCATTCAATAGAGTTATTTGATGAAGAATATTATTTACATTAATTATTCAATATGAGGAATGATTTGTATAAGAAATGATGGATGTGGTTTAGAATTTATGTATCCCCTAAATGCATCAATAGATTCCTATAAGACAAATAAGTTGTTCTGATTAATTGGTTTTTTACCATTCATTCAAAAAATATTAAATTTCTTGATGGTATTGGTCTTCATGTTCCGATGAAATTTCGTCAAATAATTAATAATTTCATTCATTTATACTGAGTTATTATTATCCAATATATTTTTCATTGATATATTTTTAGATGTATTTAATTCTTATTTTATTATTTAATGTAATGTGTTTCATTTTCTGAACACACTAAATTTACTTTTCCTTATCTAGTTATTTTTATGGAATTTTTTTTCTTTTATTACCTTACCAAATTATTATCATTTTTGTTTATTGATTACATGGAATGTTCTTTAATTATTTGACTTTTCATAAAAAAAAAATTTGGTTCCATATTTCTTCCATTGTGACTTTATTAGCCTTATTGATCATTTGATATCACCTTTATTCTGTTTCCTGTCCCTCGAAATTAAATATGTGTACTACGAAATATGTTTAAGGATACGATAGATGGAATAATGTTTTTAACCTATAAAAGAAAAATGAGAACAGAAAATTATGGTGTAGTAGGTGTTTTATTTATGGATAAAAACTAATGTCTATATCTGGTCTACCAAGACTACTAAACTCTCATGTCCTTTGTGGATTGATTAATTATAATCATGTCGATGTAATTGATAACAGACACTGGATTGTGGATTCCAGGGCCGATTTTCCACAAATAACGGTAATTAAATTATAATTATAACAGATATGTATATTTAAGATATCTGGTTTATTATGTAATCATTATTTATTTTTATTTTATGTGGGAGGAATATGAAACAAACTAAAAATTCTCTTTTAAGAATGACTGCTCTTATTCAATCAACTACATCATTTTTTTCAAAATAAATCCTATGATGTATTAATGATAAATTTGAGGGTTCTAGGATTTTGGGAGGGTTTTATAGAATTTATTTGGTTAGGTATTTTATGAACCAAATATAATTTGATGTGAGAATAAGGGAATATATGGGTCACCTTTTATAAATTGGGGAGAGGAAACAAATGATTTTTTTAAATACTCAATTACACGAATGTTTATATCATACAAAAACCTAAAAACGGTCATTATAAACCCTTATAGGAGTTTAGGTAGAATGTTTTCTGAAAATTTATTATTCACAAATTTTTAAGTTGTTTTATACCATATCATCGTAGTTTATCCCCATGGTAAATCACTTTTTACCCAATCTATAATAATTATTTTAATTATTTTAATTTTAATAATAGTAAAAAAATTATGTTTCCCTTATTAAAATATTTAAATTATTTTCATTCTTATTGATGCATCCATTTTCATAAATTTAATTATCTGAAGTTTAAAAATCCTATTTAATGTGATACCTATAAATGCAACGATAAAGAAGGGTCTCAAAGAGAACATTATCATAAGTAGAAAATATTTTGATACAAAAAGTTAATATGAAATTTACTCAAATGACCTAAAATAGGTAAATATTAATAAAATTAAACAAATTTGACCAAAAAACAATTAAAAATTTAATATATCCTTGTGAATATTTTAAATGAAAAGGATGGTTTCAATTAAAAATTGTATTTTCACTATTAATTAAAATAAATGAAACATTTTAGAAAAAATCCCCTAATATAATTTGGATAGGTTGATTTTAAAAATTAATTTAATTTTATCAAATAATGTTTCTAAATATTTTTAATTAAATGAAAATCAATAAATAAATATAATTTCAATAATTTATATATTAAAATCAATAACATGCAATTTATTTTTAGGCTAAAATGATATACTATGTTATTGTTCATTTATAGTCACGGTTGAATGTTCTATAAGATATCGAAGAGATAAAATGTAATAAAATATATTTCATGGGATGTTTAATATATATGATTCATGCCACATTTTCTATAGAAAACAATGTTATTATTTTATAAATTTATGCTATTACATTCTCCCCATCTAAAAATAATTTCCTTACTGACAATTTGATCTTGTGATCCGAAATCAACGGATCAATATTTGAAAATTCATTAATTGAGAAACCACATTGTAAAAAGAGTTAATAAAATTTACACTTAATAAGAGATAAATATAAGTAAAAATGTCATTCATAATACCTCATAAATTCATTTCAACATAGGATAACATTTGTGGCCATTAAAGATAAAAACATGGAAGAAATGTATAAATAATTATAGATATTCGTAGAGATCATTTATCTCTGGCTGGAGAATGATCAATGGAATGTTGAGGAACATGCAAGAATAAATCATTGATGAATTAATAGTCAATTTGATTTATTAGATATAAAAGTAGTAGGATATTTTTTTGACCTTTTCTTAAATTTACAGAATACATTTTGTAATTAATAATATATAGAAATATACTTATTTGATATTTTTCTATTACATCTGAAAAATTACATCCTTCATTTGTGCATCAATAAATTTGAAAATCATCACTTACTCCAGGAATTGAATATAGGAAAAATAATTTCAATGCCTATTGAACTAAAATTCCCTTTTAATTGATTGTAATATCTATAAATGAAAGATAGTCCATTCCATCTATCATTGAATATTTTCAAAAACCACTATAGTTTCACCATTTTATCTAATATAATTTATTTATCTCTAAATCTAAAAAGTAAGACAATTGATTCATCATAAATATTTATTTATGAAATACTATAACAAAATATATTGACATATTCAATATGACATCTCATAAACTAGTGGTAGGGATAATACCTTTCCATCCTTTTATTTTGGTATCATGACTCACAACCATAAAGTCTAAAATAAGTTGTCACCCAATATATGGCTTACCTTTTCTATAAAGCTATACTAATATAACTCCAATAATGTTCCCAAATAGAGATTCACCACAATTACTAAAAAATAAATGATAGGAAAACAATTATAGGATAAAAAAACCATTAATCCTCCTACCAAAGATATGTAAAAGAAATATTATTCAAAAAATATATCATATACTTAACCAATATATTGTATTCCTCATAATATTCCTCAAAAGCATCCATAACCATGTTATATTTCCATAAAAAATTATAGAATGATGTTTAAGACATTGAACCTATGATCCTTGATAAACTCATGATGGTATCCAAAACACATCTAATGATTAAGAAATGTATACATCTAAATGTTTAATGAATCATTATAAAGCTGATAATTTTTATGACCAAAATACTATTGGGAAAAAAATTTAACAATTACATTCATGATTTCTAAAACATGAATTATTCATGTATTTTATTTAATCATAAAAACTTCCTTCACCCAAGGGTTACCAATTAAAATAAGTAATTGAATTATAAAATCCTAGGATCACCAAATTGGAGATAAATATCTATAAAAGAATCCTTAAGATTAAATTTATTTCCTTCAACTGTACTCTTAATTTCTACTCTACAATTCATTTTACTATGCACTTCTTATCCACAAAAATATATCATTACCATTACATTGATAGACATTATTGTGTTTCTATTTCCACATTTATGACATGAAGTAAATAAATCCTTCTTTTTTATATGGTCTCCAACAATCACGCTATTAGATAACTCTTTATCTCTCTTATTTGGTATCATTGAGAGATTTATAAGTTATTGGTTTTTAATCATATGTCAACATAATTGAGTTGGAATAATAATGATTTAAGTCAATATTTTTTTCATTCTTTTTCTCTATCATTGTCACCACATTTTCCTTAATAAAAAATTTTAAAATGATTTTATTCAGTTCCATCCATTTTTTAAAACCAAAAATCATAGTGAAACAAATGATAATCATAAAAGGGAAACCATAGAATCAGGATGAATAATTTATAGGATTTCTAAATCATGAAACCTTATTTTAATTCTATAACCCTATTAGATTAACCAAGGTTATTCGATTTCTTCAACTATTCATATCCTTTTTAACTTTTTTCAATAAAAATGTAAATTATCCTAGGCATACACCCCAGGAGTTGCAAACTAGGACCATAGTGTGGCCCATCGTTATGGACTATATAATGATTGATTCAATGCCATTTCTCTCAATTTGGATTTATTACCCCTATGTACATATATTCTAGAACCACATCCAATTAAAGTATCTAGATAGTGATTTATTTATTTTTAAACAATATAATATCTACTTTAACAAAACATTTTTTTATTTTTCTAAACATATCATTAATGTTTACCATATGGTTAGGTTCTCCCTTATAAGATACATGTAATTTCATCCTAAAGGACTGAATAATATAGTAGTTTTGGTAAACTAGATACATAGAATATTTGTCACGACCCTTCCTTGGGGCTTGTGCCGTGACTACCCCAAGCCCACCTTCCATTGGCCAGGGGCTGGCGACTAGTACCAAAGGCGTAAATCTCGATAACTGGGAAGGCATTGCCTTTATAAAACATAAACACATACAACCAGAGTACAAGCGGAAGTAATACACTATGTACAAAAGATACTGATGAAAAATAAATGGGCTAGAATTCCAACCCAACTAAAAAGATACAGCTACAATTGAACAAAAGTACAATAGAAAAGACAAACAGCTGGAAGATAGAAGCAGCTCCGGGGTCATCCACCTCGGATCCTACCTGAAGGGTAGGTACACATAGCCTCCTCAACACTCTCGCCCGCCAACCTTCTCCAAGTATCATACCATCGTGAAGTCCACCTCCGGGTACTGACTCGTCGTGAGGTCCACCTTCGGGTACTGACTTGTCGTGAGGTCCACCTCCGGGTACCGTCCAGTCCTCGTATACTCGGTCTCTGTCAGCGCTGTCCATCGTCCACATCCAACACAACGATGTGCGGGCAGAGCCCGTGCATTGGTGAGTATAACGATACTTAGTAGGGACCCCAAGACCCTCACGATATCACTAAATCCAACAAGGATAACGACAATGAAGGATCACAACAGATAACCCTTACTTAGGTATAAGCCCATACTTATACCTATGTTATCAAGTAACCCATCTCAATCATGAGTAAACACAAAGGTTATGAAATAAATGGATAAACACTACCTAGGTATATTCCCATTCATATAACTAAGTTATCAAGTGACCCATATTAATCAAGAGGTAAACCCAAAAGTCATTGACTCAGCTCAAACCAGGATTTTTATTAATGATATCGAAACCCCAACTGTTGAAGAGCTCCTCCTCTGATGAGTACAATGATCCTGTCACAACTCCGAGGAACTGCACACTAACCTTAGACTATTGAGGTACTCCTCCTGTGGATTACCGCAGGTCTGCCACCCCAATATAGTATTTCTCCCCACCATGGGTCTGCCACCCCAACACAGAAGTGCTCCCCCTTATAGCCTACAAAGGTACTCCTTCTGTCGAATACCGCGAGTCTGCCACCCAAACAAAGTAGTGCTACCACGCCATGGGTCTGCCACCCCAACATAGTAGTGCTTCCCACTAGGCTATACATGTCACTCCGACTCGAATCAGACAAGCAGTCATCAGGTCTCATCCAGCTACAAGATCTCCATAATCTGTACGCTCGTCTCTAGGAGCATTCGTTCCATGAGCTACTGGTCGATACTTCCAAGTTTCACGTAATCTCATGTTGAATTATCTCAAAGTACCACCTCGTCATAGGGGTCTCAACGCAACAGAAGGCGCGTCAATCGGACGCCCGGTCTGTGAGTTATTAGCCTTTTAGTCCTGGGGGCCCAATTAGTTTCGTGTACGAACCAACCCAGCCGTATCTCAACTATACCCCAAATTCCCATGGGGTATAGAAAAATTAATCGTTTCTCAATGAGATCACCAACGTCGTTGATGATCCGTCAAACAGACGTCCGGTCTGAGAGTTAATGGCCTTCCCGTTCCAGGAGCCCAATTGGATTTCAGGATCAATCCAACCTTGCTATACTCAAACTATGTCCAAAACTCATGTTACATATTCCAAAAGAACCATCTCATCAAGTGGAATCTAACAAAGTTGACTTCATGTCAATCGAACATCCGGAGCTCAAGTTATAAGCATTTCTGCTCCGAGGCCCCGATTGGTTTCGGGTTCAGACCAACCCGGTCATAAAAAAACTTCTCAAAAACCTTAAGTGTAATATACCTAAATATTCGTCTCGATCCGAGGAATCCTACACAACTGAAGGTGCATCGATCGGAGGTCTGTAGCTCAGGATATGTACGTTTAACCGAAAACCGTCCGAAAATAGTGGGTCTAGGCCTGGTCCGACCCTGCCCAACTTCCCTTGGGTCGGCCCGAACTGGGCGACCCGACCCGGGTCCGGGTTGGGCCAGGTTGGGCACGGCCAGGCCCTGCGCTGGTGGCCCAGTCAGCATGGCGCGGCCCATGGGGCCCACGCATTTGGCCGCGGGGCTGGCCGACCATGCGGGGTGGCGGCACCCAGTGGGCCCTGCCCTAGACGCTGGTCCGGGGGGGGGGGGTTACACCCCCCGGTTTCTTCGAAATTGTCGGCTGTGTTGGCTGGACCTTGGGTAACCGCGAGACCACCTTGGGTCCCGGTTCTTCATGGTTCCGGTGGCCGGCACAGTCGGCCACCCATCTAGATCCGTCGTTGCTTCAGGCCTCGGCTATGTTCAACCGGCGTGGCGCGGCGGCGCCGCGCCCCTCCATCACGGCTCGGCTATGCCGCGGTCCGACTCTACTCCACGTGGCACGATGGTGCCGCACCATTGTGGCGACCCGACAATCAAGCGTTGATGATCCGCTTGTGATCGGCCCGACGCCGACATGTTCTTCATAGTCCGCCTCTATCATCTGTAATTGTCAAAGGAAAAGGGGAAGGGTCGGAATGTGTTCGTGCAGTCTGAGCCCTTCCTCACCACGATGGTATCATGCGTCCAAAAAAACTCAAGAATTTAAGAATGAAGATGAATGGTATAAAAACTTGAACATAACAACCCCTACCTCAATAATTGACGTTGCACATCGGGCGTCGCGGAGAACGATGTCACGGAGATCGGATGTCGATTCCGTGGACATCGGGGTGCGTCTGAGGAGGAAACGACATCTCCTTACTTTTTGCGGAGATGATGAAGGAAGGCACGTCATTGTTGGTGAATTTCCCACGGCGGTGTCTCCTCCCTTGATGGAGAACCGGGGAGAATTCTTCGCCAAGAGGAATGGTCCTTCCTCGAAAACTCAAGAGCTCTCCAATCCTCTCTACACAACAATTCCAACTCAATTAAAATAAGAATTATTCTTATTTTAATTAATCATTCCAGTCTCTCAAAAGTCAAAATTTAAAACACTTTATTAATTAGTTGAATATGTTCAATATATTAATTAAGGTGTGTTGGCTTGAGTTGAAGAGAGAGGGAAAGAGGAGGGAAAGAGTTACACAATTAAGAGGAATTAACAAATTAATTAAAAAATGGTTTAAGGGAGTTTATGGAATGTGAAAAGTTGGGGCTCATGTGGGCCCCACCTCACATATATCCTCACATGGGTAGTGAGGTGCTTGTGGGTCCCACACCAACTCCTCATGTAGAATATAACCACCATAGATATAAAATAAAATTTGCCATAATTTTATTCACTTCTTTTTTATTAGACAAATTTTAACTTCTCCTCCTACACAAACACAACTGCGGTAAAGGTCCCCTTAAGAAATTACCGGCGTTGTGAGTTCATCAGTGCCCTCAGATTTCAATTCCAAGCAATAATTCAATATATAGAAAATACCTCTTGTTCATTCACTAAACGTACCCAAGATAAACTTTGGAAATTGATTCCAGGCACACTGGGCCACGGAATCAGGTGCTGTCAAAAACCACAGACTTGTAAAATTACAAAAAAAATTAAGAAAAATATTTCTTTGAAATTTATGGGTCTTTACATTACTACCACCTCAGGGCTTTAAATCCCCGTAAAGCTACAACACACACTAGGGAAACAAAACAAGGTACTGAGCACGCATCTGAGCCTTTTGATCCCATGTGCTCTTCTGGTGGTTTCCGTGCTACCAGCGAATGCGCACCTAAGGAATCGACAGTCCTTGTAGGACCTTCTCTTGTCGATCCTCAATCTCCACTAGAACCTCCATGAATGTCACCCTGTCATCGATGTCCAACTCCACGTGATCGATGATGCGTGATGGGTTGTGAAAATATCTCCTCAGTTGAGATATGTGGAAGACAACATGCACCCAGTGAGACTATGTGTAAGGGTTGGTGTCCTGAGAACCACTTGTTTTGAACTTTTATTACATGAATGTTCACTTATTATATATTGTTCATTGTTCTGCATGACTATTATATAATAATGTCCTGGAATATTAGTTGCATTGATAAGGTCATGGCAGATCCCCGCTATGATGAGAACCTTGAAATGCTATAAGAATATTCTTAAATAATGTTCTATGGTTGGATGACATACTATGATAGGAAACATAGAATATAGACCATCATGTGCGAGTACTCGTAAGAAGACGAGACTCTCTCTCATGGAGTTTGCACTTGGTAATCTCCAATATATGAGATTATGAGAACAGACCCGCGAGTAGCAATTCTGCATGTCTTGGTGTCATCATACATTGCTATCTGCGAGTGTGTGTAATGGTCCTTAGACTGGAATATTTTCATTAACTCATGTCATGACTCACACACTTAGATTTACTGAAAAAATACCGTCACACATTCATTTGGTGGGAAGTAGGGTACGTTGGGTGTGTCACTAGTGACATTTGTTAATGGATAAGTCGAGGAAGGATTTATCCCTTCTATTTATGGAAGTTTATGTCTCGGCCCTTTGATTGAAATAGAACGGTCACATTAAATTAAATGGACATGGTGTGAACGACAAGTTTATTTCAGGTAGTCAAAGAATGAAGGATCAAGCATATAGGTTTATGACACTACCATGAAAACTGATTGATGAGATATCGAGACAAAGGGATTAAATTACATAGTAAGCGTTCATATGAGGTGATACATCAATGTGGCGTCAACTTTTTTCTCTTGGGTGCCTTGACCTGTTGCTAGACAGTAATCTTGGACTTTAGTCAAGCCCGCCTAATGCCAATGAGAAAGAGGCCTAGAGGGTCACACACTAATTGTATTAAAGTATCTCAAGTAGAATAAAGATTATTCCCATACATGGTTTAATAATTATTCAAGGAATCCTAAATCATTTTAATGATGGAGGAAGAAGGAAATGAAAAACAAGATATACACGCCATGTATTAAAGATTACACGCCGTGTAGTTTTACATGGAAAACAAGTACACGCCGTGTATTAATAATTACACGCCGTGTATTTTTCTTTAAGTAAAGGAAATGAATAAATGAAAACAAGATATACATTCCGTGTACATTGAATGTACACTCCATGTAGTTTTTAGTGAAAAACAAGTACACACCGTGTATTTATTAATACACGCTGTGTAGTTTTTCTAGTTGGGATTTTGAGGATATAATATTGTTTTAAATGATATTCATTATAATCAGCGTGGGTGGATGTCAAGGAATTAATTATTCAACACAGGGTTTTAAATAAGAGTCAATGAAATAAATAAAATGTGTAACGCATTTATTTATTGTCATAACTCAACAACGTCAAACCTGATTATAAATATCCTCACAACCCAAAATCTTTTCCTACCCCCATGTGTGAGACACACAAGAGAATTCTTTCAAGACTGAAAGAACTTCTTCCCCCAAGAACGCTATCAAGACCAAAATAGATCCTCTTCCATCTGATTAAGATGATCTAAGGCGGACAACGCAAGCAAAGTTTTCTCCATGCTAGCACCCGGAGACTCCTTTGGTGATGTCCCGATATACGAGGTACGTGTGTGGATCACCGCTAGAGGAAGTATACACTTGGCTTCTACAACGCAAAGATGGATCACATCGGAACGTGATCAACAACATCAACGAAGAAAGAACACCACAAAAGGTATTCCTTTTAAATTAATTAAATTAATTATAATAAACTTGTAACGATCCTACTTTGTGGTTCCGATACTTTTTATTTCTGTGATTCAATCTGTGGAGAGTGGCATTTATCATCGTATTGATCCCAGATTGATCATTGTTAATGAAAAAAAGCCAAGTGTGAACATCCACCCATGCGCTTCCGCTACAACCGGAACCTTCAAATGGTATCAAAGGGAGGTTACAACGTTGATTATAGTTATTGAATTTTCATTGATAATTTACGCATTTGTATTTGATTCAATTTAATCGTTCTATAAAATCATATTAAAAGAGATCTGTTCTTCCTCCTTCATTTCTCGATTCACATCACAGAAATGAACTTTTAATTTTCATTTTGATTAAAATAAAAACGAGGAACTCATCCGAAGGAGCCTCTCTTTCTGTCTGTACAACACGGGATTACACAACGTGTAATTAAAACTACACGCCGTGTACTTAGGTTCAACGAACCGGCACTAGTCCGCCAAACCACGCCATGTGAATTGATTATGCCTAAGTATTAATCACACCATGTTGACCAGAATTGAACGGCGCGCGGGAACCGGAATAAATGGCGTGTATGTTGGAACAACACACCGTGTAGTCTGATCCGGTCCAGGTGAAACCGTGTACAAGGAGAAGCCGTGTTCTGCGTACACAAGATTACCAAGCCGGTTACCGCGTAACAAGGAAGTACACATCGTGTATGATTCATCTATATGCCATGTACTACAAAATTTCCAAAGTACAGAGAACACGCCTAAGCCCCGGTGTGTACTTTGGATAAAGGGTGAAAAGGAATACACGCCGTGTAATTATTAACTACACACTGTGTACCTTCCAAAAATGAAATTTCACCAGGTTTCCTCCAATGTAAAAAGACTTGTACAAGGAATATGGTTGAGAAGAATCTCAAGTAAATTCATAAAGGAATTTAAGATAACGAATTGATTAATTATAAGATCATAATTAATTGAATTCGAGCACGTCTTATCTTAAATGAAAGAATGATTAAATGAATTTGAATTCTAAATATCCGTAAATGTTGTTTCATGCTATGAATGATCATGATCTTGACCAAAGACCCTTTGTATGTGTATGGTTTCATTTAAATTTATTTAATTTAAATTTTTTGGCCTGCGAGCCTTCTTCCAATAAAATATAGGGCCTACGTGCCCATGGTTTCTTTAATATAAACCCATGTAATGTAGGATCTCCCAAGCCAGAGGAGACGGTTCAAATCCCGAAGATGAGGCGAAAGAAACGCAAGAAGATACAAAGGTGGACAGGTGGGAGCTGCAAAACATGAACCAATAGGTTCAAGGTGTTTTCCCTAGGTTAGGGATAGCTTATCAAAATCGCTAGATAAGCTAACCAATAGAAGCACATGATCATTCCATATTATTTTATTTCTGTCTGATTTCATGGTTTATTTATTATATATGTGTTGTTGCGATCACATAATTAATAAAATGAACAAGCATGAAAATATTGAAAAACTAAAAACTAGACTATGCGTAAACATTATCAGAACATGGTTAATCACTTAATCAAGCATCACTTATTATTAACAAGCATGTGATAATGCGAAAGTACACATAAAGGAACAAAATCCCTCAATTCCATATTAAGTCAGACCAAGCCTTCCATTACCTGATTAAGGGCAAGACTCAATAAATCTATGCGTTTGACCAACCCTTTTTGGGACACTTACTTTTATAAAGTAAGCACTTATGAAAGGTTTTGGGTTGACTTAACCATATTACATCCAAGGAAGTATCCCTTGCTAAAGTTGATGTAATATTGGAGGAAAGAGTTGAGGAAATCCAATTCAAGATTTCAGGATTGGGGAGTCCACTCAACAGATCAAGGAACTGTAATCTCACATTTGGCAAAGACCTGCCTACCTAAATACATTAAAATATCTTGACCAAACCTTGTTAGGGTTATGGGAAGGGGAATATGGATCCTTTCCACTAGAATTTCAAAGCAACTAGACATTCTGAGTTCAAAGGTGTGGGCCATTGGGATTTGATAAAACAGTAGGAGAATTAATAAATTCATTTATTATTTTTCATAAAATGTAATCCAGAAAGTACTGATAAATATGCTCTTTCAGTTTGTAGAATCAAAATGACAAACTCATCAACCACATTTTCTCTATGATCAATTCTGGATAAAGACAATATCCTCACTAGCAGTAAGTTTCAGGAATGGTTTAGGTTCCTTTGGGTGATCCTATGCCATGAATGAAAGTTTTATGTACTGGAGTCCTCACTTCCTGATTCTCCTGCCCCAGGGGAAAGTGAGGAAGATTTCATAGTTTATGATCAAAATTTGAACGATGCTATCGACGTTCAATGTTTGATGTTATCATCGATGTCTAGTGAGCTCATGAAGTCTCATGAAGACATGGATGCCGATAGAATGCTTGAGCACCTCCATGGTCTATAGTAGGAGAGAGCAAGATTGGAATGGTTTGAGATCTCCAAGGTTCTATTTCAGAGCAATATTGGAGAGGGTCCCCCATCTAGGCCTCATGTAGTCAAGATCATTGGATACATTGAGCGCTTGGAGGTTCTAGGCTTTAAACTCCCAGAAGAACTGGGCACCGATCTCATTCTTGCATCACTTCCCCAGAGCATCTCTAACATTGTTGTTAATTTCAACATGAACAAGATTGAGAAGACTCTATCTGATCTTATTATCCTTATTTTCCAAGTAGATAATGACATGAATCGTGAAAAAGCCATCTGTACTTATGGTGAATACAAGGAAAGGGAAGGCGAAGAGCTTTAAGCCCAAAGCTTCTTCAAGGCCTTCCAAGAAAAGGAAGATCAAAGGGGAGGCAAAGGAACAAGATTCTGTTTGTTTTGCATGTGGCAAGATGGGCCACTGGAAGAAAAACTGCACCCGGCCAAGGAAGCAAGGGGAAGCTTCAGGTGTGTTTGTTATCGAATGCAATCTATCGGTTTCCACTAATTGGGTATAAGATACATATTTTGCTGCTCACATCTATATCCAAATACAGAAACCAAGTAGATTCAAGAATATTGATCGAGGGGAGATAGATCTACAAGCAGCCAATGGAGCCAGACTTTCTGTTGAAGCTGTCCGAGACTACCACCTCACATTGCCTACTAGGATGGTCTTGGTTTTGAAAGGTTTTTATTATGTGCCTTCTTTTACTAAAAACATTTTTTTGTATCCATATTAGATACTGCTGGATTCATATTCATGTTTGGAAATGGATGTTGCTACTTTTATAAAGATAGCATTTGTTTTGGTAGAGCAGATTTATATAACGGCCTTTATGTGTTAGACTACACAAACCAAGTAATGGAAATCGATGACAAAGTAAATTCACATGACTCATACCCCACCCAAATTTGGCATCACCGTCTAGGTCATGTCAATGTGAAAAGTTTTAAAATATTACATCAAGATGGGTATTTAGATTCCTTCGAACTAAAAACACTTGGTGTATGTCATGCATGTCTAAAAGGAAAAATGACCAAAGCCCCATTTAGTGGTAATGGTGAAAGAGCTAAAGTGATTATAGAATTAGTTTACACAGATGTGTGTGGACCATTTCCAGTTGAAGGAAGGGGTGGGTTCTTGTACTTCATAACTTTTACTGATGATTTTAGTATATATGGATATATCTACTTAATGAGGTATAAGTCAGATTATTTTGATCGGTTCAAAGAATACAAGAATGAAGTTGAGAAATATCTTGCTAAGAAGATTAAGAAACTCCGCTGAGACAGAGGAAGAGAATATCTTAATCAGGACTTCATTGATTTCTTACAGGAGTTTGAGATTCTATCTCAACTCACTCCTCCTTACACACCACATTTGAATGGTGTATGTGAAAGGAGGAATCGCACCCTGTTGAACATGGTGAGATCAATGAGGAGTCATGTGAGTCTTCCATTATCCTTTTGGGGATATAAATTACAAACAACAACACACATATTAAACCACGTACCAACTAAATCGATAATGTTATTCCATAAGAGTTATGGAGTTGACGCAAAGCCATGTTATCGAATTTACATGTGTAGGGTTACGAAGCATTTATTAAGCCCTCTTTAGGTAACAAACTTGCACCCCGAGGCACAAAGTGTATCTTTATAGGATATCCCAAGGAAACAAGGGGATATAACCTATAAAACCCCTCAGAAAAAAAGGTTAAAGTGGCCAGACACACCATATTCCTTGAGAGGGAGCACATATAAAAAAGTGATAGTGGGAGCGAGATATACTTCGATGAAGTCGAGGCTCAAGATACAAAAGAGTTGGTATAAGAACAGATTCCACAAATCCCCATGGAAGAACAATATGTTCAAGAGACACAAGAACTGCATAGGAGCACGAGAGAGGTGAGAGAACTAGAACGATGAGGTTTTCTTGTCACTGAGGATGGTGACTCATTATTGGTTGACAATGATGATCCTCTTAGCTGCAAGGAAGAACTTGAAGGCACAGATGTTGCCATGTGGCAAGAAGCCATGAATTATGAAATGGATTACATGTACCAAAACCAAGTCTGTATTTTGGTAGATCCTCCAGTTGATGTAAATACTATTGGTAATAAATGGGAATTCAAGAAGAAACTGGAAATGGAGGGGAAAGTCAGCACCTACAAGCCACGAATGGTTGGAAAAGGTTTTAGACAACGTCAAGGAATTGACTATGATGAAACCTTTTCATCGGGTGTGATGATAAAATCCATCAGAATCCTATTGTCCATTGCTGCTTACCATGACTATGAAATTTGGCAAATGGATGTCAAAACAGATTTCCATAACGGGAACCTCCAGGAAGATTTCTACATGACATGACCTGAATGGTTTGTGTCTCCAAAGGATTCCAACAAGGTATGCAAGTTGCAGAAATCCATTTATGGATTAAAGCAAGCATCAAGGTCATGGAACATTCGTTTTGATGAATTCGTAAAAGAATTTGGCTTTCTTAAGAACGAATTTGAGCCTTGTGTCTACAAAAGGTTTAGTGTAAGTGTAGTCGTTTTCCTAATAGAATATGTTGATGGCATATTACTAATTGGAAACGATGTACCTGCCTTACAGTCAGTTAAGGCATGGTTGCATAAATGCTTCTCCAGGAAAGACTTGGGCGAGGCAGCATATATTCTTGGGATCAAGATCCACCGGGATAGATCCAAGAAAATGATGGGCCTATGTCAAATTACATACATTGAAAAGATACTGAAGAGGTTCGGTATGGAATAGTCCAAGAGGGGATTGTTTCCAGTGTCACATGGCATTCATCTTTCCAAGAAAATGTGTCCTCAGACACATGAGTAAAGAAAGAGAATGGGAAGGATCCCTTACACAACCACGATTGGGTCAGTCATGTATGCTATGCTATGTACGAGGCTAGATGTTGCTAACGCGTTATGTGCGGTAGGAAGATATCAAACTGATCCGGGAGACCGCCATTGGATGGCAGTCAAGACTATCCTTAAGTATCTGAGGCGTACAAAGGATATGTTGCTAGTTTATGGAGGAGATGAGGAACTAGTCATAAGAGGAAATGTAGATGCTAGTTTCCAGACTGATCAATATGACATGAAGTCAAAGACTGGATACGTATTCAGTTTAAATAGAGGTATAGTGAGATAGAAGAGCTCAAAGCAAAGTGTGGTGGTAGATTCTACAGCAGAGACCGAGTATATCGTATCTTCTGATGTAGCTAAAGAAGAAGTATGGATGTGAAGCTTCGTCCAAGAGCTAGATGTTGTACAAGCAGTAAAGATCCTATCACACTCTATTGTGATAATACTACAGTGGTGGCACTTGCAAAAGAGCCAAGGTCACATCAGCAGACAAAGCACATACTTTGGAAGTATCATCTCTTGAGGGATTTTTCTCAGAGAGGTGAAGTTGCAGTGAGAAGTATTTCCATGGAATAAAACATGGCAGAACCCTTGAATAAAGCCTTGAATCAGCAGAAACATGATCATCATGTGAGGTCTAGCAGACAAAAAGCCGTAGCCAGTTGGCTCTAGTCTAAGTGGGAGTTTTTAAGGGTTGGTGTTCTGAGAACCAACTGTTTTTTACTGTGATTACATGAATGTTCACTTATTATATATTGTTCATTGTTCTGCATGACTATAATATAATAATGTCCTGGAATATTTGTTTCATTGATAAGTTCATGGCTAATCCCCGCTATGATGAGAACCTTGAAATGCTATAACAATATTCTTAAATAAAGTTCTACGGTTGGATGATATACCATGATATGACACATAGTATACAAACCGTCATGTGCGAGTACTCGTAAGAAGATGAGTCTCTCTCTCATAGAGTTTTCACTTAGTAATCTCTATGATAGGAGATTATGAGAACAGACCCGCCAGTAGCAATTCTGCATGTCTTGGTGTCATCATACATTGCTATCTGCGAGCGTTTGTAATTGTCCTTAGACTGGAAGATTTTCATTAACTCATGTCATGACTCGCGCGCTTAGATTTACTGACAAAAACCATCACATAGTCAGTTGGCGGGAAGTAGAGTACGTTGGGTGCATCATGAGTGACATGTTTTTAATGGATAAGTCGAGGAAGGATTTGTCCCGTCCATTTATGGAAGTTGATGTCTCATCCCTTTGATTAAAATAGAACTGTCGCATTAAATTGCATTTCCATGGTGTGAACAACGAGTTTATTTCATGTAGTCAACGATCAAAGGATCAAGCATATAGATTTATGACACTACCATGAAACCTTCTTGATGAGATATCGAGACAAAGTCATTGAAATACTCAATAAGCGTTTGTATGAGGTGATACGTCAATGCGCCATCAACTTCTTTCTCTTGGGTGCCTTGACCCGTTGCTAGACAGTAATCTTGGACTTTAGGGAAGCCCGCCTAATGCCAATAAGAAAGAGGCCTAGAGGGTCACATACTGAGTGTGTTAAAGTATATCAAGAAGAATAAAGATTATTCCCATACATGGTTTAATAATTATTCAAGGAAGCCTAAATCTTTTTAATGATGGAGGAAGAAGGAAATGAAAAATAAGATATACACGCCGTGTATTAAAGATTACACGCTGTGTAGTTTTTCATGGAAAACAAGTACACGCCATGTATTAATAATTACACACCGTGTAGTTTTATTTATGGAAAGGAAATGAATAAATGAAAACTAGATATACACTCCATGTATATTGAATGTACACGCCGTGTATTTTTCAATGAAAAAAATACACGCCGTGTATTTATTAATACACGTCGTGTAGTTTTTCCAGTCGGGATTTTGAGGACATAATATTGTTTTAAATGATATTTATTATAATCAGCATGGGCGCATGTCAAGGAATTAATTATTCAACATGGGGTTTTAAATAAGGGTCAATGAAATAAATAAAATGTGTAACGCGTTTATTTATTGTCATAACTCTACAACCTCAAACCTGATTATAAATATCCTCACAACCCCAACTCTTTTCCTACCCCCATGTGTGAGACACACAAGAGAATTCTTTCAAGACCAAAAGAACTTCTTCCACCAAGAACTCTCTCAAGACCAAGAGAGATCCTCATCCATCATATCAAGACGATCTAAGGCGGACACCGCAAGCAATGGTTTCACCACGCTAGCACCCGAAGACTCCTTTGGCGATGTCCTAAGATACAAGGTACACGTGTGGATCACCGCTAGTGGAAGTCTACACTTGGTTTCTGCAACACAACGACGGATCACATCGGAACATGATCAAGAACATCAACAAAGAAAGAACACCACAAAAGGTATTAATTTTCAATTATTTAAATTAACTGTAACAAACTTGATACGATCCTACTTTGTGGATCCAGGACATTCTATTTCTTTTTTCTATTTCTGTGATTCAATCCATGGAGACTAGATTTTATCGTCATATTGATCTCAGATTGATCATTTTTAATGTCAAAAAGCCAATTGGGAGCATCCACCCATATGCTTCCGCTGCGCCTGGAACCTTCACCATGGTGGAAAGGTCAAGCGGTAAACCACCTTGCCTACCCAGTTGA
The DNA here is from genome assembly GCA_963277665.1 of Viscum album. Classification (NCBI taxonomy): domain Eukaryota; kingdom Viridiplantae; phylum Streptophyta; class Magnoliopsida; order Santalales; family Viscaceae; genus Viscum; species Viscum album. The sequence goes on from OY728160.1 coordinate 644,532,044, forward strand.
GGACCTAGAAGGGTCCGATGAACCTCGGAGATAACTTTTCGCTTCAGCCACATCTCCGTAGACCTCATCGAGGTAAGACCCGTATAAAGACGTGGTCACCATCCTCGAACTCCAGAGGTCTCCGTCTCTTATCAGTATAGGACTTATGTCTGCTCTGTGCAGTCTCAACTGCTGTGAACCATATGATATCACTGCCTGCTTCAACATCAGGACACAACCGAGTCCGGTCCCTGATGCATCGTAGAGAACTATGTAACCAATGCCCTCAAGATGGGTGCACTGGTCAAACTATACCTCAACTCTTGAAAGCTCTGATAGAAGTGGTGCTACAACTCTGGAGAATTCTAGAACAATGGTTTGTTTGTAAATCACTTGGGTGATCTAATTCACCCTCTTATGCATGATTCCTTCATGTGTTTCATGGGGTTTCCTTTTCACTGACCAAGGAAAACCCACCCCAACGTTGTAGGTAAACCGTAACCTTTTTTCCTAATACAGTCAATCTGTGTATGAACTGTAGTTTCCCACTCCATACCCAAACTAACGTTGTAAGGCCTCGACGCAGCCACCAAGAGATTCCAACCGAAACTCTCGCCTCAATGGTCATATCACACCGTCGTCATAAGCATGACTATCGACCCTCCCAAAGTTATCTCCAGACATGGGGGTCAAGTCAACGGCTTAACCAGAAACTCTAGGTCTGGGAAAAGATTCGTGGAAGGAAGGGATGATTCATATCATTGCCTATTGTTACTGCAGCTAATAGTAGACACAGACCGTACATAGAATCATTCGTAGAGCCCTTGGGTCTCACTCCTTGACCACATTCAACTACCCTTTTCCCCTACACTCCTGTTCCCTGAACCTGGCAAGGACTACAATGGCGGGTGGTTGTAACATGTGGAAATGTACATCACCTCATGATGCTCTCATAGCTCTGGATCCACGTCTGCTGCTCTCCAGATTCATCTGTCCTTAACACATCCTATTCTTGAAACATTTTAGATGCCCAAGTCTCTAAGAATGTCACTGGATTCCTGATTTCCCACTACTAACATTTACTGGCTATATCCGCTCAGCCAAAGATCATTCAACCACAAAGGTTCTCTCTAGCATCCCAACAAAAGTAAAAATGTGTAGAGGAATTGTGCTGGCTCGAATGTCCTTTTAACACACCTCGCTCTGAGGCCCGAGATCTAAAGTACTGATCGTATCATAGTCATAAAGTGCAAGAATGATATGTACGCCTCGATGACTACCCAGCTACAGACATGTCACCCTGCCGAAGCTGTATAAACTCTAGAAAACTCTCAGCCACCTCCTCAAGTCAGTCCTCAGCCGCCTATGAGTCAGGATCACCTTAGAACCTAAGGGGTATCTAACGCTGAAACATGTGTAAGGCACTAAGCCTACATGTGTCATCTACCAGTACCACTGGTTAAAACTGCTGACCAACAGGTAGTGATATAGCTACCACACTACCCGAAGGTACTATCTTAGGCATCGGTCCAAGTACAGAGGCCTCATCAATATGCAGACCAACCTCATGGTCACTCATAGGAAAAATCTAGTATCTAAGATCACCATCATCTTTACTAGTGTCTAAACTAGGTGTAGAACTCTAGAAATCGCCTCTAGCTAGTCCACTACTGCCTGGGAATCTGTCTCGCCTCGTAACCTCAGAAGCCTCTGCTGCTACAACTCATGCGACGCGCTCTGTCGGCATGCACCATTCGCTAGTATGGCTAGTGGCATATGCTGCCCAACGAGGGTGGTTCTACTGGTACACCACTCGAGGGTGACAACATAGAAAGAGGGCCCTGCACCGGAGTCTCATTTCTTAGTGGGCCGTCATCGAGTACTATCTCAGAACTCCAACTGACTGTCTGCATGGATACATCCTGAACAGATGTGACACAGTCAAACGATTTAAACCTGGTGACCTAACCTGGTTTGAGATGACATTAAGAAAACTTTTGGAAACACACACGCAATCAGTTTTTTCGTGCACTGGGTCGGAAATCAGTAGCCAGGGCCCTGGTGTATGGATACGTCAGCCGCCGCACCAACACTGGGCTCCCTGAACTGAAACCCACACTCGGTATGCTTAAAACTATTGCTTCACATAAATAAAAATATCAGATTCATAAGTTCTGCGGTAGAACTGATATCCATTGATACCAATTTGTCAGGACCCGTCCTCAGGGCTCGTGTCGTGACTACCCCAAGCTCGCCTTCCATAGGCCAGGGGCTGGCGACTAGCACCAAATGCGTAAATCCCGATAACTAGGAAGGATTTTCCTTTATTAAACATAAACACATCCAACCAGACTACAAGTGGAAGTAATACACTTAGTACAAAAGATAGTTCTAAAAAGTAAATGGGTTAGAATACAAACCCAACTGAAAAGATACAGCTACAACTGAATGAAAGTACAACAGAAAAGACAAACAACTAGAAGATAGAAGCTGCTCCTCGGTCATCCACCTCAGATCCTACCTGAAGGGTAGGTACAGATAGCCTCCTCAATGCTCTCACCCGCCAACCTCCTACGATTACCATCTCGTCTTGAACTCCACCTCTGGGTACTGACTCGTCGTGAGGTCCACCTCCGGGTATTGACTTGTCATGAGGTCCACCTCCGGGTATCATCCAATCCTTGTACACTCAGTCTCTGTCAGCATTTTCCATTGTTTGCATCCAACTCAACAAGGTGCGGGCATAACCCATGTAGGGGTGAGAATAACGATACTCAGTAGAGACCCCAAGACCCTCAAGGTATCACTAAATCCAACAAGGATAACCAAAAATAAGGATCTCAACAGATAACCCTTACTTAGGTATAAGCCCATACTTATACCTAAGTTATCAAGTAACCCATCTCAATCATGAGGAAACACAACGATTATGAAATCCACGTATAACCACTACTTTGGTATTTTCCCATACAAATACCTAATATATCAAGTGACCCATCTCAATCATGAGGTAAACACAAATTTCATTGACTCAGCTCAAACCATGATTTTCATTAATGATATCGAAACCACAACTACTGAAGAGCTCCTCCTCTGACAAGTACATTGATCCTGTCACAACTCTGAGGCACTGCTCACTAACCTTAGACTGCTGAGGTACTCCTCCTGTCGAGTATCGTGGGTCTGTCACCCCAACACAGGAGTGCTCCCCGCCATTGGTCTGCCACCCCAACATAGTAGTGCTCCCCCTAATAGCCTACAGAGGTACTCCTTCTGTCGATTACTGCAGGTCTGCCACCCAAACACAGTAGTTCTCCCCACCATGGGTCTACCAACCCAACAAAGTAGTTCTCCCCAATGGGATATACAAGTCACTCCGACTCGAATCAGACAAGCATTCATCAGGTCTCAGCCAGCTACAAGGTCTCCATACTCTGTATGCATGTCTCACGGAGGTTCTACTGCCTAAGCTACTGGTCGATACTTCCATGTTTCACGTAATCACGAGTAGAAGTATCTCAAAGGACCACCTCATCATAGGGGTCTCAATGCAATAGACGGCGCGTCAATCGGACGCCCGGTCTGTGAGTTATTAGCTTTTTAGTCACGGGGGCCCGGTTGATTTCGTGTACTAACCAACCTGGCCGTATCTCAACTCTACCCTGAATTCCCATGGGGTATACTAAAAGGAACCATTTCTCATGGAGATCACCAACTCTACTGATGATCCGTCAAACGGATGTCCGGTCTGAGAGTTAATGGCTTTCCCGTTCTAGGGGCCCAGTTGGATTTTGGGTACAATCCAACCTGGCCATACTCCAAATGCATCCAAACCTCAGGTTAATTTTTCCAAAAGAACCGTCTCATCAAGGGGAATCCAAAAAAGTTGATGACACATCAATTGGATGTCCGGAGCTCATGTTATAAGTGTTTCCCTTCCGAGGGACCTGTTGGTTTGGGGTTCGGATCAACCCAGACGTACCAAAACTTTTTCGAAACGATGAGTGTAATATACCTAAAAAGCCGTCTCGATCCGAGGAATCCTACGCAACTGACGGTGCGTCGATCGAACGTCCGTAGCTCAGGATATGTCTGTTTAACCGAAAACAGTCCGCAAATAGGGGGTGTGGGCCCGGTCTGACCCGGCCCAACACCCCCTGGGTCGGCCCGAACCGGGTCCGGGTCCGGCCCTATTGGGAACAGCCCGACTCGACACTAGCGGACCGCCCCGACCCGCGTGGTGCACGCGGATGGCCGCGGGGCTGGCCGACCAGGCGGGGTGGTAGCGCCCAATGGGGCCCGCCCTAACCGCTGGTCCGCGGGGGGGGGGGGGGGGGGTACACCCCCTGGTTTCATAGAAACGTTCGGCCTTGTTGGCCGACCCTTGGGTAACCGTGGGACCCCCTCAGGTCTTGCTTCTTGATGGCATCGGTGGCAGGCACAACGAGACGTCCTTCCAGATTCGTTGCGGCCTTAGGCAGCGGCTTTGTTCAACCGGCACGACACGACGACGCCATGTGCCACCGCCACGGCCCACCTCGGTCACAGCCCCTGAATCTCCGGCGGCACTGTGCCCCTCCACCGCGGCCCGCCCTAGCCACGACCCCTTAGCTCCGGCGTGGCACGACGACACCACACCCTTCCGACGCGGCTCGTCTATGTCGCGGTCCGGCTCTACTCAGCACGACACGATGGTGGCGCACCTTTGCGGAGACCCGAAAATCAAGCCTTGACGATCCGCTCGTGATCGGTCCAACGCCGGACGATTCTTGGCAGTCTGCCTTGATCATCCATAATCATCAAACCAAAGGGGAAGGGTCAGACCGTGTTCATGCGGTCCGAGCCCTTCTTCATCAAGATGGTATCATTCGGCCAAACGAACTCAAGAATTTACGAACGACGTTGAACGATATTAAAACATGTACATAACAACCCCTATCTCGATTATTGACGTCGCATGATTGGCGTCATGGAGAACGGCGTCACGGAGATCGTACATCAATTTCGTGGATGTCGGGGTGCGTCCGAGGAGTAAACGGCGTCTCCCTGTTGCGGAGATGATGATGGAAGGGACGTCGTCATTGGAGAATTTCCCATGGCGGTGTCTCCTCCCTTGATGGAGAACTGAGGAGCGTTCTTCGCCAAGAGGAATGGTCGTTCCTCAAAAACTCAAGAGCTCTCCAATCCTCTCCACACAACTATTCCAACCCAATTAAAATAAGATATCCTCTTATTTTAATTAATCATTACAAGCTCTCAAAATTCAAAATTTAAAACACTTAATTAATTAATTGAATAGGTTCAATCTATTAATTAAGTTGTGTTGGCAAGAGTTAAAGAGAGAGGGAAAGAGGACAGAAAGCGGTACACAATTAAGAGGAATTAACAAATTAATTGAAAAGGGGTTTAAGGGAGTTTAGAGAATGTGAAAGGTTGGGGAGAGTGTGGGCCCCATCTCCCATATATCCTCACATGGGTAGTTAGGTGATTGTGGGTCCCACCCCAACTTCCCCCATGTTGGATATGACCACCTTAGATATAAAATAAAATTGTTCCATAATTTTATTCACTTCTTATTTAATCCGAAAATTTTAACTTCTCCTCTTGCACATAAACAATTGCGGTAAAGGAGCCCTTAAGTAATTACTGGTGTTGCGAGTTCATCGGTGGCCTTGGAATTCAATTCTGAGCACCGGTTCAAAATAAAGAAAAACCCACTCGTTCGTTCACTGAATGTACCCAAGATAAACATCGTATATTGATTTAGGGCACATCGGGCCTCGAAATCAGGTTCCGTCAGAAACCACATACTCGTAAAATTCTGAAGAAATTAAGAATAAAATTTCCTTGAAATTTCCTAGTCTTTACAATATTCCTATATTATATTCGAAAAAACAAATTGAAATTTTTTTTTGGAATATTATTATTAACTCATGAATATCCTTTCATATTGATTTTAATTCACTTCATTGATTCCTATAAATGGAAATAAAATATGGTTGATCTCATAAAATAAGTAGGAATTAAGTATAGAAGAGGCTATCAGGAATCTATAATCATAATGAACATGGAATGTTAAATAACTTAACACACATGAAATTTAAATAATTTAACTAGAATATTTAGTATCGAATGTTAAATAACTGAAATCACAAGGGATTTAATCAATAAGACGACAATCATTATTTGAAAAGTCAAAATTAATATCCCAAGATATCTGATAAAAAACATGACATTTAATAAATAAACTGATATTTAAACTCATCTATAGTTAATATCTTTGTGAAAATACCATGTATAATAATTTTTAAATTCATTATTAATGAAATTATTGAATATGAGATATTTGTGATCTTTGGAACATGATACCCCTACTCAATTCATTGAGAAGATAGTTTAAACTGATGGGTTGGTATTCAACAACAATCCATTAAACTAATTATATCCACGTAATTCATCTCATGATACTATTAATGCATCATGTGGATATCTATTATCAAGAACAACCCATATATGGATGTCTAAATAATTCCTAATTTATAAAATAATCCATTTAATTCATGTAGTATATGCCTTAACAATAAATATCCCTATCGAATATAGAATTCTGATTATCAAAAATTGCAAATAAATCATTTAAATTTCAAAGTAAAAAACCATTTGTAGTAATTATATATTTCATAACGAATAATATTTTCCAAAAGAAATAATATGTATATTTAGGGGAAATTTAGTGTCCAATCATTAAAAGAAGGTTAATATTTTATGGAAAAGTTAATGACTAAACAAATGATTCGTGGAACTGAATCTCAATACATTTCTTATTCAAAATAATGATAATCTATACTGAAGAAGAAAAAAATGTTATAAATACAAAAAATAAATAGTATATAATGTGTTAGACAATGTTTTCTTATCATAGATTAATTGAAATATGACAAAAATATATTTAAATACATTACTAATTAAAATATTCTTTTCATTTTGAAATAAAATTTTCAAACTCGAAGTTTAAAAAAAATGAAATTACTTTTCATTAATAATAAACGTTGAATAATATAAATGAGACATTAAAAAATTTATTGGTCCGGATGGTGGGAAATTCCATATGTGTTGTACATGTTAAAATAATGACTATTTTCATATTTTTGAAAAATCTTAAACACTCCTTGTTTGGAATATGACATGAAAATTTCTTTTCCATTTTTCATAAAAATTAAAGAACGATTAAAAAATTTATTAATAAATCATTTGAATAATGTTACCCATTTTTGGAAACATATTTAGAAAACATGGGTTTTGATGAAAAGTGAAAATAAAACTAATAGAGAATTGAATTTGAATTATATTAAAATTCCATAATAATATTAAGTACCAAAGTGTAGAGAAATGTAATATAACATGAAAAAATAATGAATACACATATTATAGTACAATGAGAATGTGACATAAACCCTCAAAAAGATCATAATACTGAAGTCAAAATAAATCAATGAATTGATTATGTGTATACAATTTAAATAAACATAATTCAATTTTAAATAAAATATAATAAAATAAAATTTTATTAATCTCATAATCATAAAATATCAACGAAAATTATGATGTAATATAACCCAATGAAAAGAAATTCGGTTATGACGTTCTTTACCACATTGTAATTTTCATGTCAAATCACATTAGATATAATTAATAAAATCAGAAAATAAAATAACATGAATTATGTTTTGTTCATGATAATACATGAAATTATGAATTATATATACCATATTAAAGAAATTAAGTTCATATCATTACAGTATTCCTCAACCAAGGGAATTTGAGATGAAGTCCCTTACCCCCTCTTCATTTTGATTGAACGTGATATCAGATCCTGCATAATTTTTCAATACATTTATATATTTATAAAAAATCAAAATTAAAATTACAATATCACATATAACCCCCTTATAACTTTTTACCACCCCATTATTAATAACATTTCATTATTTACATTGATTTTTAATATTAATTCCATTATATTCACATTCATTCATTGCCATGAATGTTAAAGTTTGTTCATATATTGTATTGTTACGTAATATCCAAAAATTTATTAATGTTATATATATTATATTTTATTAATATATATATTTTTTTATCGATATTAAAATTTAATTATGTATAGTCGACTATATCTCTTTGGGGAGACAGTAGTCCATACGCACACACGAGCGACGATATCATTTCTGTAATGTTCAAATGTAAAATTAAGTGGATGATATATTTATACATATTTATATTTAAAATATCATATATAACAAATATATTCATTTAATTTATCCTTATTACAATCCATGTAACGCATTAGTGAAAAATGAATCACATCACTTCACTGGGAAGTAGCCCGTCGTACACACAAGCTACATTATAGTATTTTAAACTAATTTCAATTTAAGATTTTATATATGATATTATAAAACCATAAGTATAATAATTTCATAAATATAATTAAATTTTTTTTATTCCATCATTATATTCAACCATGAAATTTTGTGATGGAAAATGAATTACAACGGTTCAGGAGGCGGTATTCCATTATACACACAGTCGATGGTTTCATTTTCTATTTGATGGATGAGGAGATTGATATAGATCATTGAATAAAAATAATAACATTTATTTTTTAAATATATATATATGATATTATATGAGAATGGTTTAATTATTTTTTCTAGTCGTAATATAAAAAACAAAAAATGATCATTTATGAATGTAACATCTTTTCCAGAAAAATTATATTAGTTTTTAACAAAATCATTCATAGGATGGATTACTAATAAAAAATGGATAAATGATTATTGTGGGGGAATTAGGGGTTTTATTTTAAAATATAATGGAAGACCCAAATGTATTTTTAAGATTTATTCGGAGGATAGAGGAGGTGACCTTTTATAAGTATAGAAGATGAGACCCATGGAATTTTTATAAAGAATACATTTGACCTATGTTTTTATAGTGGAAAATTTCCTTAGATGGGACATTATAGACCATTAGATTTTATAAGGACAAAAAATGTCCTTCCAATGAGTATTTTAATGGTGTTTGGTAATTTTTATCCAATAAAATTTTATTTTAAACTCCCAGTACAACTGTTTTTACATTAACTGTAGAAAATAATATAACTTCTTTTACTATTTATAATTTTGAAAAATTAAATTTAATTATTTTTATAGTATAAAATATGATGACTAAAAATATATAATAAATTTATAAAAATTAAATTCACTGAACTAGTATAATCCATTAAAATTTTATACCCCTAGATAGAGCAGAAATGGGGGAATTTAGGGACAATGTTCTCCTTAGAATAAAAGGTTTTATTTTTAAAATTCAAAATTATACAGATTATAATTACATGAAATGGTTATATTTTAATATAAATGAAAAAATTTAACTTAAGATAAATTTAAAATCTAATATATATTTTATAATTATTAAATGAAATATAACGTTTCAATAAATATCACAATTTTCCACCATTCATCCAAAAAAGAAACATTTCATAAAATTACCAAAAATTAACTATAAGATAATTTAGATATTATTATTTTAAAAATTATATTTATTTTATCAATTAAAATTTATAAATTAGTCAAAATTAATTCTAAATTATTTTTGGAATGTTCATGTAAACCATCCTTTATAAAGAATATAATTTTTTAGACAACATTTCTTTTATTTTAAATAATTATGATTTATTCTAATCAATATAAAACCACAATTTTTATAATATTGTATGTAATATTTAAACCAATAAATTTAATTGAATGTTTATATTATTATATTATATTATAGTTCATTTGGATAGAGGTTTATTTTTTCCACATGCTATCGAAGACATTAAATTTAATGAAACACATTTTATGCATTTTTTATGATCAGTGTAGCATGTCACATATGATATCTAATAAAATGTTCTTAATTTATAATTTTGGGTTGTTGAATTTTTTATTCCCAAATGTAGTTATTATAAATTCATAATTATCATAGCTCATCCAAAATTGTTTCTTTCATATATCTTATTTCTTGAACCTTAGTTGAGGATATCCAATTCCAACATCTATCATGGAAAAGTATTGAGATCCTTGTAATTGATCACATATTTCATAGATGAATGGTAAAGGATACTTTATCTAATTAGTGGTCCAATTGTGTTTCTATCATTCAATGAAAATATTCATTGACCAATATATATTCATAATAAAATGAATAGGTTTATCCCTTGTTGACAGAATTGGATGAATGAATCCCTTGTCTTGATTATCATGGTGTTTGTTCTTAAATTATAGTAACCTGATTGAGGAAATTCGATACAAAGTATTTGTAATTTTGGTAGAACTAGGTTTGAGTTTTAACAAGAAGTCAACATCATATTACTCGAGATGATTAAGACACTCCATAGAAAATACATAAGATTTTTCCTAATAAAATTTGAATATTTTAAATTTTATTTCTCCCCATAAATTTCAGATAAATACCCCTCATGAATTGGAAGGGAAACACATATAATGGATTTTATTTCTATTGGATGTTAAATTTAATCACCACAGTGATAAATGATAATCAATTGATTATGAATATAAAATATAACTTCCCTTCCATCAGAATTGATATAGACAATAAACAAGGAGAGCTAATCCATGCATAAAAAAATCCATTATGGGAGAAATAAAACCATTATCAAGAATCACATTCCAAAATACATATTATATACAGGATCTATAAAATAGAGATGTGATCTTTCTACAATTATTATTTTTCATAGCAAACATAAAATATAATTATTGTGGAGATGATTTGATACCATATAAAATATCAATAAATTTAAATGCGTAGGTAGAAACTGAATAATATAAAATAACTTCCATTATAGAAAGTTTGTAATGTGTTTATTACTCTAAATTGTTATCCTCACAAATTTAGTAGTTGTTAATGGATAATATTTCTCTATTTAACTTGAATTAATATGATACTAATGCTTATTATCCACATTATAATGTAGATTAGGGAATTGATTATCCAAATTCCCAAACTACCCACATTTAAAATATTGATTAATTTGTGGATCCCTAAGAAGAAAACCATTTTCCAAAATTAAAATATTTATTTTTCCTCAAAAAATAGATTCCTTATGAAATTATTTTCCCCATATAAGAAATATCATCATTCCATTATGATGTTTCCAATAGTGATTCATCTGATAATCTCAACATGTAATAATTTTAGTAATCATTCCGCTATGTTATTCATCAGACTCTAATATTCTCTTTTGGGTTTTGTTAGGAAAATCACCATAGATGATGATTTTAGTCATATATTTAGAGTCATGATAATTAATTATCATATTATTTTTATTTTCAAAGTACTATTTTATTTTTTTCTCATAAAGATAGTCATTGTACAGGTCCTCACATTCACCATTAAAATTATTACCCGAAGATTCATCAATTTAATTAAACAAAAATAATCAATGTATGTATCAAACATATATATTTAGATTAAAAATTATATTGTAATGAAATTCATTATCATGATAACTAATATATTAAACCATATTCAACCTATAAATCATTATTTTCATTCCATATCACAATGTCTTATCATTTATTTTCCTAGTTTCTATCCTCTTAATCATCATAATGGATCATAATGAGAATGTGAATTAATTCAAGTATATTCCCTAGGAGAGTCTATCCAAGAGTGTTGTCGTTAATCCCATCATAATGAATCAAAAAATATTGAGTTTATATCGAATCAAATAATTTCATATTTTATTTATTATGTTAATATAATAAAAAATCTAGACCCACATATGAATATCCAAACATGGATAGACTTTCATGGAAAACCACACTCTTTCTATTGATATAACATAAGTTGATTTCATATACATAGTCATAAACCAAGGACTCTCAATAATAACTTCTAATATAAACCCCATAAATTCATAAATATTCTTATGATACCCAACAATGAGAAATGGGAATTTCATAAATAAATATTTCATAATTAATGATGAATATTCATTAAATTTTATAATAGTACATAAAAAAGGAACATAATTTTTTTATTATTATAAAACGTGATATATTATAAGATTATTAGAAGTATGATAATAAACATATCCTAGATAAATATTCTCATATATTACTAATATTAGACATATGTTACATTGAATCATTCTTCATAAACAATGGAAAAAGGACACATGAAATGGAGGGATCAGATTATCTATAATGGTAAATTTAGGATATACCAATCAATGATCAGAAGTAATATTAACGGTATCAAAATATGATCAATGTATAATGAATACATACAGAATAAATTTATAGATCATTAATAATTAGTCATAAAATAAGGATTTTCTCATAATAAAAGAAAAAATTCACAGGAGAGTGAAATCATCTATAACCAATCATGATCCATAAAATCATAAATATAGAAGTGTAGAAAGCACATGCGATTATATAATTATAAACATGAATAACAAGCTATAAAATCACTCCATAAGTTATTTAAATTAAATTATTTCCATTAATAAACATATTGTCATTAAACTAGGTCTATCAATAACTATATGAACATGAAACCAGGTCCACACATAAAATTATGGACATGAAATCGTGTCACTATAAATGTTGAGAACATGAAATATAGTTTATTAATATCCTAGTTATCTCATAAGTTAAAAATATTTCTACAGTTCATTAGAGATATATGGAAGACCCAACCACTAAATGACATTAATTTAATTTTTCAAAATATCCTCAAACATAAATTAGTTCATCATAGTATAACTTATAAAAGGGAAATGAGTTTCATAATGATTAGATCTTGACATTGGTATCATAAGAAAGGTAAATGATTTCATATAATCATCCTAAAAAAGTTATCATCATAAACCGTCTTGAAAAAATAATTTTATTAGATCATTGAATAATATACCAAATTTGGTATAAGAGACATTAATGGATGTTGTAATATGAAAAAATCCTCTAAATGACCACTATAGCAATTCTTGAGAAAAATAACATTTTAATCATGAATTTTTTTTAATATAAAAACTTTTCAAAAATATCAACAATTTTTTATGAAAATAAAATATAATAATTGATATAAATCATAAATGAACAAATTTGTAATTTTTGGGTAATTAGTTATTCATGTAGTATGTGTTAAAATACTGATTCCACTCACACAACTGGTAAAAATAAACTAATCCATAGAATGATTAAAGATAACATGAAATTGATTTTTATATAAACTACTCTATGTATAATGATGAATATACAAAAATAATTTCAGAATACTATAAAAACAAGAAAACATTTTAAATATATTATTGAAAAAAATCAAAATGATTTCCAACTAATGGAAAAATAAAGTAGGCTTTTCATAAAAAAAATAGTCATTTAATATAAAAAATAAAATGATGGTACTATTATGCAATAAATTGAAGAATAACTACATGTGAAAAAAATATATTATTATAAATTATATGATTCATATAAATTTTATTAACAAAAAAATGGCATAGGAAATCCCAAAAATGAATGAGATAGAAACATAAACAGTTACCTCACGTATCATCATATGTCATACGAATTAAATCACCTAATATGATAAATATATAATTACCATAAATATATTATAGAAATGTATTCATAAAAATAATTTCATTTATGTTATAATTATAACAGTTTTTCATCCCATTTATAACAATTATTTATTAAAATCAATGTTATGGGAAGGAATTGTTTTTTTTGTCATGAATGTTTTGATTCGATGAATCTAGTACATGAAAATGGATCATGGTTTTGTCATCTAATTTTTTATAAATCTTTAATAAGTATCATATTTGTTAATTTTATACAAACTAATAACTATTCATAAAAAGTTGTGATGAAAATTTAATTGCATCACATCAATGAAATAATAACATGTATACTCACATGGTTGTTTTTTCAACATTTTAATGGGTGAATTAAATATGTTAATTTTTTTTTACTATCCTAGATGTATTATTAGATCATTAATAGTATTTATTTGAATTATATATATTCATATTATCATCCATAGAAGCTGAAACCAAAAATGATTTACATTGAATCGTGGAGGTGGTTATATAGACGTACAGTGGAGAATCATTATTCTTTTTCAACAGATGGGAATGTAAGAATATAAATAATATAAAATAATTAATAAATAAAAATTATTTCAAAAATATAATATATTAATATAAATCCCTGATAATAACTATCCATGAATTATGGTAATGGAAAATGGATTATATCACAATGTGGGGGTGGTGTTCCACATATAAACATAAGTGATATTTTCATTTCCCATTAGGTCAAAATTGAAATGGATAAAGGTTAAGAAAAGGAAATAATAAAATCAAAGATTATGCAATATAATTATGTTATTAAATAAAAATTTTATATCATATAATTTAATGAGTTAATTGAAGAAATTAAAATGAAAACTCTTTATTATGAACTACAATTTTTCATTGGATATACACCATAGGTTATTAAATAAATCCTTCCTTACATGGTATTATGATAACATATGGACCTCCATGTAATGGAGATTAATGTTTGGAATGATAATGTGTTGGTATTGGACTATATAAGTGTAAAATGATGTCTGTGTAATATTGAATATGTGATGTACTTTCATTAGGGAGGGATAGAACACAAATGTATTTTCTCAACATATTATAATATATTAGTGTATTACTCAAGAAAAATGGATCCCAAATTACCCATAGTAATATATTATCAGATTCGTGTCTCGATTATTTAATGAAAATGTGTTTTAGATATGTTTTTAGGTCATTTTGGAACTAATCCAATTAATACAACCCCTCATTATCTCATTTTAACATTTAACATAACATTAAATTTTTTACATCAGTTATTATTCATAATGAAAAAAATTATGTTGAAAATATAATATATGTTACAATATTTCCAAATAAAAGAACCATTTCTCAAAATTAAATATTTATTAGTTTAAAATTTTCATATTAATATGAACCCACAAAATGTGTTGAAATGTGGTTTTTGAGAATGAATAATACTTCAGTAAAAAAATTTATACAAACATTATGAATAACATCGATTCAAATTACATTTATTTTATTATTTCAAAAAAAATAAAATTATAACAACTAATAAAAAATTATCTATTCCTAAATTCATGAAACAAAAATAAATTTTCATTAAAAATAAGTTGTACCTGTTATTCACCAAAAAAATCATCCTTTCTAGAAAAATAAAAATATTTCATGCTATTTTCATACTAATAAGATGATTTATAAATTTAAATTTATTTCCTCAAATAATAATTTTAAATATTTTCAAAATTGATTATAATTTCTATATACAAAATGAAATAAAAACTATTTTTAATGAAATCAAATTTTCAAAGCCTAATAAGATTATACTGATAATTATGTACATATATAATAGGAATTAATCAATAAATTTAAATTATATAAAATCTATATACATATTTTCCATATTTTCTTATTTTTATTGATAACACAAATTAAACATCTACGTTATAATGGTCACATTCGAATAAAACTAATTATATATGATATCATAGTTCCTTTAATCTCTGTGTTCCATGTAAAAAGTGTTTTAATGAAATTTAATTTTTTAAATGTTAAAAATATCATAAAATCATAAGATGTTATATTAAAATTTAATTTTAATGATTTGGGAATATGCAATAATTATATTTTTTATCATAGTATATTTATGAATGGTAGAAACTTTCCAAAACAAAACACAAAGATATAGTTGTGTGAAAAAATAAATTTTGTATTTTATCTAAAATTCCTTATATTGGTGGTAAAATAATTAATCCAAATTAATAAATACCATGATAATTGATTTATGTCTTATGTGGAAAATATTTTCTATTTATTATGATAGACTTCATAAAAATCATTCACAAGAATGAGTCTTAGATTGGGAAATTCAGGGTTCGTAAAATATTTAGAATTTGAAAATTTTGACAGTCTTAACATAAAAATATAATCAAAATTAAAAATTATATAATATTGATGTGGATTAAGAGTTATTGTTTCCATGTTAGTATATTTATATTCCTCTCCTTATAGATGATTATGAGAATCGTTGAAACATGTTTTGGTGGTCACGAGAAATTATTATGATGAAACAATTTCATAAATGGTGTATATTGTAAAACATTAATATTAAATAATTTATTTCCATTTTAAATAAATACTATGTTTGATAGTGTGTACCAAATGGAACCCAATTCCCAGTAAAATTATCGTATACTATAGAAATATTGTGATTTATATGTGATGTTTAACAAACTAAAAATGGATTATCAATAAAGAATATATATAAATCAATTTTAAAAATTATTTGTAAATTTTTTAGTTATATAAATATATTTTGTTAGTTACAATGAAATTAATGATCAATTTTAAATGATAAACATAATATCATCTTATTAGAGATGATTATTTTTTTAAAGATATGTATTCTTCAAAATCATGTATCATGGTAACTAAGTATGTGATTTTCATGATTTTTTTATTAAATTTCAAAAAATCAATAATCACACATAAATTGATTAAAACTTAGTTATAAGTGAGGGAAAAAAATTATTTTATGGAAAACGAAGATGAATTTTAAAAAATTATCTTTCTATGAACAATTTAATTTTTTATGAGAAAAGTAAATTAATTATAAATGAGGAGTTTTTATAATGTTATTTATAGACCATCCATTAAATAAAATATATGTACATTCATACAATGGTCCTCACTAGGAAAATAATTTGAATAAAATAATTTTTATATCTAAAAATATATTTAATTTATAAATTGTAATTATACACATATTTCATGAATATTAGAATAAATATCTTCAGATTATGATAATTTTATACTATAAAATGTAATTTTTTATTTTTAATGAGAATAATTAATATTATTTAATATGTTCAACTTAATTATTTATTGTAATAAATTTTAATGTTGATAACAGATTATAACATTATGAAAAATAAAAATTGGTTAAACAAAGATAATATTATGGTATATAATTCTTAATCACTCATAATCATTCATAAATCCACTTGAATTTGGCTATTTCAACCATAATCCCCATTACACCAAAAATAAGGAATTGTTTTCATTTTAATTGTATTTTTACCATTATTTTATATCATGAATCAATACAAAATATCACTCTATTTCTTTTAATATCTCTAATATGTTTTCATAAGTATAAAATAATGGTACACATTTGTCTAAATGGTTTTCTTATAGTTATTATATTATTATTATTTTTTTAGATGTGTTTTTGGTAATTTAGCATTTAACTAAAACTCTTACACATCATCAAAGGAGTTCTTTTGGAAGTGGGTGAAAATTGAAAGTAATTTTATTAAAATATATAGAGTGATTTTTTGGATAATCATTTTTCTTAATTATTTGAGTGGATGATAATTATATGGAATTAGTATTTTAAATATTTAAAATTTTATCTCCATGATAATATTTATGTTTCTAAAGTCTAATTATATTAATAGGCTAAAAAATTACATTAACGGTATTATATGCCAAACTATAATCAAATAATTGTTCAAAAATTCATAAAAATAATTTATTTTTTATATGTAAATGGGAAACGATATACCTTATCTAACATTTTCAAATTAATATACACTATTTTTTTATAATGATTCCATTGACCATAAAATACTATGTAGATTATTACCATAATTAAGTTGAAAAAGGGCAACGAGTCAGTTAAACTACGATATAATTTCCACAATGTAACCAAAAAATGGTTAAAATATTGGATGAATTAATTTATAATACATATTATATATATATTATTATATAATAATTTTGGTCCATTTTACATGATTATCATACATACTAAATATTATTATATCATGTAGTTGCAAGATTTCCACACACCTCAATTATAAGGGGGAAGAACATATCATCTATAATACACAAATTATTTTTCGAAATAGCTCAACATACCACTACAAAAAACAATTATAAATTTCTATATACACATTTTAAAGGTGAAAATATTATATAAATACCATCCTGAGGGTATATTTTGAGAACATTTAATGATGGTTTATTAAAGAGGTGGAGGTGTGGAATAAAAAAAAAATCATGTGAGGACATAACATATGGGTCACTCATCTAAAATTTATTTCAATGAAACACATGAAATGATGACTATTTATTTTATTTTATATACTACCCCTAAATTTTTTAATTCCATTCAATAAAATTATGTGTATTTTCAAATATATCAATGCTTTTCCTTTGATGATGTTTTTATTCCAAGATTACAAGTCATGTAAGTGTTCTTCATCTCAAAATTTTTTCATTCAGTTAACATTAATTTTATTAGACTATTTATATGTATATTTTGTATATAATAACACATTGGTAATGTAACAACCAAACCCCAGAAGCCCGGAGTCAGTACATTATTACGTATCATTGGCATGATCACAAAAGATCAAGTCTCAAAAGACCGATTAGTTTAGTAGCCTTTGAAGTACTAGATACATTCAGAAAGATTATATTACATCATAAAATTAAAAACTACAACCACATTGTTTCCATATACAACACTGAGATACCATAGACTATCCCTGTATGTCTGTCATAATATACTTCTTCACATCCTGGGAAAAAACATCGAAAGGGGTGATCTCAGATGCATAATAAGGATAACAATAAAGCAAAAACATTCATAAATAATAATAAATATTTAAGAAAATGTATAAGACTAAAACAAAAGCCTTTTAAACATGATCTTCATCATAATAGGAAAAAGATAAAATCAAATAAATATATTTACTTATTCGCATGTATATTCTACTAGTCGAATAATCACATGAAATATCAATAGCCACTTTCATAATAATGGAATGCATGACTTCAAACTTCATAACCACATAGTCAAGGCCTTGTTCCATGAATAAAATTAAGATTTTGTTAAGGCATTGTGCCAAGATAATAGTTTGTCTCATGAAACCTATTGATGCATTGAGGAGCTATAGCGGGATGCACCCGTCACTAACTATGTCCAATGCCTTGCACATATGAAAATTTTGAAACATAACATAAACATTCATATTAAAACAATCATACGAAAGGTCAATACTTTATCCACAAATTCATGAATTGTATGAAAATAGCACATCCACAGTCAAACATAACTCATTAAATACAATATGGAAGATTGTATTGTAACATATTAAACTCAATCAAGAATATTGAATGATATTGACATAGATGAAAATAATCATCTAAAATATTTGAAAGAAATATCCCCCTTTTTCTTGAAAACATTTAAAAGTCACACTATTTTTCATGAATCTATTTCAAAAACGATTTTTGAATCAAAGTGTCCCGTACCAATTTTAAACTTTTAAAATTAGTTTTCATTTCAAAACATTAATGTTCATACAAATAAAACCTTAAAGCCATTTTTAAAACCAGGACATTTATTAGAATGATTAAGAAGAATAAAATTTTAAAACATTTAAAATTGTATTTTAGTTAGAGTTACTATCCAAATGAGAGACCATTGAATAAAAATAATTGAGGAAATCAAAACAATATAATACCATGAGAATAAATTATTTCATTAAATATTATGTCAAAGGACAGTATATACAACATATAAAAGTGAATTGGTGCATAACAACAAAGAATTCTCAATGGAATTTTAATTGAGATGAAATCCATTATAAATACAGTATCCTTACGTAAATGATAAATCAATGACATAATTATGTGTGAAAAATATAAATACACTCAATATGATTGGATATTTAGTGTAAATCAATCAGAGGAAATTCACACATATAATTGTAAAAGCAACACCAATGACTTGGATGTTTAACTAAATGAATGGAAATTGAGTTAAGATCATGTTTATATCAATGAATTGAGAAATTATCAATGGAGTTATTATGTGTATCAAATGTATATCCACATAAAGGGGAGTGTAAATTAATACATAAATAATACATGGTGATTCCACAGATAATCTTGGAGTAAAATAATCAATGAAGTATGTGTAAAGTCCACCGAGAGGAAATTGAAATTTGAATTTCCCTTATCGATTTGGTAACTTATGAAACATACAACCCATGATAGAAGGATCATACAATGAAGATGTAAATACTCATAATTTAGTCTATATTACACCAATAATATAATCATTTATAGTACATACACCACAAAAAAATAGTGGCCAATATAGGATGAATCTTACGGGAATAAAAGTGTGATAAAAAACCCTAACTTCTTTGTAATTGATCGATTCATATTAAAAAAAAGTTAATGACTACCAAATTATTCCTATAATACCATGAATATAAAAGGAATAATGATCATATATATCAAATGGAAGTACATAATACACCACATCCAATAAATAACTGGAGAACAATGGAAATATCATATAATTAGAAGTGAGATAAGAAACCCCTTACCTTGTACTTTGTCTTGGCCAAGGGTACGTTAATCTCCTGTATAATGGTGAAATAATTGTTATTAAATTATAAAAAAACCATATACATTAATATGATATCATTTATGATCTCGTTTCAGATGTTAACTGATTCATTCTCATTTATATGATTGGTTACATAAGCCATATTTGTTATGGATGGGATGTATCTTATTAATATTCCGGATGATATTAAGTCTTTAAACATTATTTTTAATCCAAATATGAAAATTATTCTTGAATGGATACGATGGGGAATGAATCTCATCGCGTTGATGGAGACGGTAATCCGTACATACGAACAAGCGACAAAATCATTCTTTTGATATTAAAATCACATATAATTGGATGGTTTATCATATATATACATAATAATTTTCATGTTATATTTATTATTTAGACCAATTATATATCAGTATTATATCCATCAAAATAATAATGTATTGAATAACAACTACACCATGCTGTGGAGGTGGTTAGTCGTATGTACGCAAGTATAGTGACATGTCATTGAAAGGATCGATAGAATAATGAATATTTTTGAACCATATTTATAATAACATCACAGTATATATAAGATACTGTAGATGTTATATTAGAATAGAAATAACAAAGAAAGAGGAAGTTTAAGAAGAATGGAACATGAAAGAGGTGAAGAAATATTTACCTCTTCTACAGATTCTTCCTTTTGATTTGATCAAAATGGTTCATTAAGTTGGCTTTCTGACTAATGTAAGGCCTCTATGATGAATGGAGGAGAGTTGGGAGGATATTTGGCCAGGGGTTGGCCGAGGCTAATGTATTTGAAGGTGTTAATTATAGAGAATGGGGCCCTTTTATAAGAGGGGTGAGTGGCACCTTAGGAAATGCTTGAAATATTATTTTATAATAAAATCATTTTCGATTTCTAATGGCTTATAAATGAATAATTTAAAGGATAATGTGGGGATGGGTCTAAAACCAATCAATGAATAGGTTTTAGATAGGTTTGGGTCACAATAATAACCATATCATTTAGATTTAACTCTTAGTTAAATAGTTTGACATTTACCATGTCTTTTTGAATTTTTATATTATATGGTTAATAAACATAATGTATACTTCCAAGATAATCCCAATTGGTTCATTAATGATACACCTATCATTATATAAGTCTTTTTTCCAAACCATAGATTGTTATAAATAGAATTTCAATTAATAATATAATATTTGTTTTAAAAACTCTTTTATGTCAATTTTGACATTATTTGCTACTTTGTTTTTTCTAAATTCATTACAACATTTTTACTTCGAAACAATTCATATAAACAACCCTAAAATGTTCTATTAACCTATAAAATTAGATTAATTCAAAAAAAAAGTCTCAAATTACATTTATTTGGATATTTATAATATCATTTATTTTTATATTTCACTAATTAGGAAATTATTGCATAACCATTGTGTCATAAATAAGTTAACCTATTTAATGTCTAAAAAATATAAATAAAATACCATTATGTTGGAAATATTTTTATATTTATAATTTATATATATAGTCGAATCTTTCTTATGTGTAATCATACATTAAAAATTATTTAGTTATTAAACTTTGAATTTAACACTGTTAACTCTTCTTTGATTTAAATAATAATAAATGTCCTAATCTAATCCAAGTGGAACTAAAGGATCATATTTTATTTCTAAGGTTGTTTTTGGTATAATTACACTTATCCAAGATAATTAGGACATGTGTTAGGGTAATAATAATATCATTTTTATCCATTATTACCTTATTTACTTTTAACCATGGTAAATAAAAGTAAAAAGTTATTATTCACCAAAATTATTTTCATCTTATTGAACCAAATTTTACTTACTGATATCAACTGTGTCTCTCGGATTTTTGAAACTAAACTCACAGAAGAGGTAAAAGTATGTTTTATGTAAATTTGCAACTCCTCATAGCAGGTCGGTAAAAGACAGTAAAAAGTTAAATAAAAATTTATAAATCAAATTTTATTATAAACTGACTCCAATGAATTATATTGAACATATATAGTTAATATATATATATTTTTGACTTAAAATAAATTTAAATAATAGAAATAATTATTTAAATAAAAATTCGGTTTTACACTCTAACGCATTGTTTTTCAGTATTCATCAAAAATTGAATGTTTTTAGAAAAATATGAAAAAATTAACCTAAGATAATTTTGACATTCAGAATTAAAAATTGAACTATATTTTACCAAATTAAAAAAAATATAAGTTTCATTAATTAGTTTGAAATTAATTTATGTTGTCAAAACCGAAAAGCAGGTTTTTAAAAGGTATAAACTATCAAAAGATTGCCACCTGTTTATGTCAAATCTTAATTTGAAATTACTTATAATCACCTACATTGTATTAAATGATAAAAATATAATCTAGGTATTCTTAAAAACCATTCAAATACATAATTTAACACTATAAATTATTTCGAATAAAAATGTTTTTTTCTATTAAAATTTACTACTTTTCAGTATTCATCAAAATATAAAATTTATTAGAAAAGTACAAATAATTTATCCAAAATAAATTTTAATGTCCCTATTCTAAAGGAGAATTTAATTTCATTAAATTGGATATTTAAATGTGTAAAATATTGGTTTAAAAAATGGGTTTCCATTAAAAGGTTGTAAAATTGCAATTTTTTGAAAAATACTTATTTTATCTGGAAAAAATGAATTTGTTCTTATATAATGTCTAAGAAACACATAATATGGATTCTAAAATTATGTGGAGTATATAAAATTCAAAATTCTGTTAATAATATTCATATATTCTTTTGAATGACTTGTTAGGTAAGTCGTTGTGCACTCGAACTTGGTGTTGCATATAATCCAAGCTATTGAATTAATGAAAATAACATACTATTAAATATTCGGGTGCTACATGTAAATTATTACATGAATCACTTTTAAATTCTGGTATTTAATGATCAATATGATGTCATTTATCCCTTGACTATTCTAATTAAAAAGATAACAAATTAGTTTGGGTTTTTATTACAATCTCAATAAGATTTTTGATTTTATAAATTAATCATCAATTAGAAAAAAGTATATGATAATTATCATATAATATCCATATATTTTCATATCCTTTATTTATTTATGGGGTTTTCATATTTTTAAATCATTCATATATTTTTTGTATATAAAATGAGAAAAAAAAATTCTTGTAATTAAGAACATGCCTATAAATTATTTTCAAGTTGTCCAATATTCTCATGTTGAGGGTGATGATTTATAATAAAATTCCAATATTTTAATATTTTATGAGTAATATTCTACACTCACTCAATTTACTCTGAAATTATTTATAGTAATAATTGTAATTGTTTTACATATATATAAAATTTCACATTTTACATAAGTATGAAAACAATTTTTTATTTTAATGCATACAACATGAACTGATTTTATCAAAATCATGAATATTATTTATATTTAATAATAAAAATAATGTGTTTATTTTTGTTAGGGAAATGATTCTATCAATATTCATGGAATTTTATTTTTTTAATGATACTGAAGGAAATGAATATTTTCTTTATCTTGAATGAAATGTTCAAATCATCTTTTAATGGTATTTTTAATCTTTGTCAAAATCCAATAAATTTATTTATGATTGAATTGGGATATTATATTATTATTTCATAAAATATATTTCTCTTGATGTAATTTGGTAATCATGTTTTAAGGATTATTTTATTAAACCCATTAACTGCCAATATTTTAGTTAATTATTGGGAAAATCATTAACATATCATTTTATTTTACAAGGGATAATCTAGTAATGAGTCAAATGATTTTTTTTCAATGATTATATTTTCAAAATAATAAATCTTTGTACCCTATTCATGAAATTGTAATTTGATATTTTTTATGATGGTGGATGTTCCTATTATATCTCATGCTGATGGGAGAGGCAAATATAACTCATGATAATGGGTGAGCCCAATATGGCATACCAATGAATTTGATAATGTGGCCATGATAGTGGTTGGAAATTACTTATAAAGACCCAATATTTGACAATAAATTTTTTCCTTTAAATAAATTTTATGATGATAGGTTATTCCACATTAATAACCAAAATAAAATAGTACAGTTTTGATTAAGTATGAAATTTATAAAAAGAATATATCCTATTATAGAAAAATATTTAAATGAACCATAAATTATTACAAAATATGATTCGAAATATTTAAAAGATCTTAAGGATGTTTTCCAGAAAACTAGTATCACCCATGATTTCATGTAAGTAACCCTTTCTTTATAAATTTTAAAAAATATAATGTATATGTGTAATTTTTAGGAGATTTTATAGAACATTTGTATTGTTTTGGATATTTTCTAAAGGTTCGTCTTTGTTTCATGGTTTGGGAAAATGATGGAACACTTTTAGGAAACCATGCATTGTGAGATAGAGGATAATGAGGTAGGTGCCTGGGTAGTGCACAGTTTGTACTAACCATGATGAATCCTTGGAGAAACTATGATTCATGAGGCAATGTGCATTTTTATGGTTGGAAAATGTTTAGAAACCATGTGATACAACCATATGGGGTTCATCTTTTAGGTAGTGGATAATACACGATTAGAACACAAATTGACTAACTATGTTAAAAAAAGTGGATATAGTTCATTTTAATGATATAACCCATAGTTTTCCTCATATACGACACGAAGACAATATTTTATATTTTAAAAGGCTGTCGAACCTTTTCCACTCAATTCAAAGGTTATTTGAAGGTTTATTATGGTGATTTTCAGCCATATTATCGTAGTAAGTGATTCTTATTGGTTATTCATGGTGGTATTCCTTTGATATACATTGATATATGTCATAATATCATAGATATATGACCAATGTGGATATATATAATGTTTTTTTATGATAAATATGATCAGGTTTTAAAATTTTTATGATAGGGGAAGATATATAGGGTGAGTTTTTGGAGACTAAACTGGGTTTCATGGTTGTTATCCAATTGGTTCTTCATTGTCATCGTGATTCCCAAGGTAGGTGGCTTCACACTAGACTCCATAATTCAAAACATTATGGATTAGTTTCAAATTTATTGTTTTTATTAAAATTGGATGTGTAATGGTTATGAATTTCTTGTTTGAACCCCACTTTAGTGACAATTTATAAAATTTTGGAAATTGGGAATTTTTTTGAAAAGTAATGTTTGTAAAATGAATTTCAAAAATTATTTTAAAATTATTCATTGGATTTGTTTCATGGAAAAATGTTTTAAGTAAAATGATATGTTTTATTGAAATGTTTTTTTAATTGTTTTTCAATAATACTATGGTTTTATTGAAATGGTTGAAATTTTTGTTTTGGCATTGGGTTTTGGAATAATTGTGGTGTGTGATCATGTGGATTCAGGGTAGATAAGGGTAAAGAGTCTACCCCTATATTCAATGGGATGGATAAGGGTTAGGTCTATCCCACATTTAATGGTTCATTATTTGATCTATTAGTGAATGTATGACTCACCAATCATAAGTATAGTGAGGTCCAGGTTTCATGCATGGATGGATGTGTGTATTTATTGAATGGAATGAACTATTACAAAATGGAAAATGTGAAATGGTTTTAATGCATTGTTTTTTTGCTTTCCTTGGAACATTATATGGTTTTGTGAAAAATATTTATTATGTAACTTGATTATATTTCAATATATATTGTTTTTACAAATTAATTTATATAAAAAATTTATATAAAGGTGGTAATGAGTTATATGGTGGTGTTGTGAGTATGGAGTTCTTTTGGGAAAATATACTGAGTTTCAATACTCATCATAGCTTTTTCACATTTTAGATTTTTACGATGTCATTTATCCAAAAAATTAGATAATGTAAAGTGGAACACTTCTCCACTCGTGTTTAGTGATCCTTGGGATCTTTTTGGAGTGAGTAGTGGATAAATTTAGAGCATGGATTCAACTATTCATTGGGTTTTTTTGGATTTCTAGCCTTCTGAAGTTTACATTGATTTTTGGTAGTCTCCTATTGTCTTACTATTGTATAGTTTTATTTTGAAATAAATGGTATTTTGTTGTGTTTTTGTTCTCCTATATCATTCATCCTGTAGTCCTTGATTTGATTATGGAATGTTGGTTGGTTATTATATTTACAAATAGGATATCATACAACAATTTGAAATAAATCCCATGGAATTTATTTCCAACCCTCGGCATCATCCAGATGTAACTTAATGACAAATAACATCATCTCTTCCTATCATGCTGATCAATATGGGTTGTATATTACAAGTGGTATAATCTTAGTTCTTCTTCAATGATTATGAAAAAAGTGGTATTAATCTTGGTTCGTCTTCAACATGGTATTGATTGTCTGTCTCGGAGTTCAATTCATTCTAATATATTCATTGAGTTGTTATTGTTGAAAAAAGTAGGATTTCCAAGACATTAAATAAATAAAATAAAAATACATAGCTATCCTTTTAATGAAGAACAAAATGTTACCAGAGGTTTTAGTACATATGTGTTTTGGAGACATTTATAGGATTTGGAATGTCATTGTCTTGGGTTTAGCCAATGAGACATACATGACATGCATTATAGAAATGACTTCCCACTAGGAAGTCATATTTCATTCTAAGTACCATTTGTTGTATGTTTTATTTTTGAATAATGTTAATGTTGTATTTAAATGAAAGGTTTTAAAAAAAGGAAATCATTTTTTCTTTTTGATAATGGTTTATTATTCAATACAAAGTATGGATTTTGTTTTTCAAAACTGGTTGAACATGGAAAATGTATGATTTCGGAAAACAAATTTGTGTAAATATAATGTGGTAGAATTTGAAATTACAGGAATTAAATTAATAGAGAGTGATTCAAATGACTTTTTTGAGTTTATAGACAATGTAAAATTATAGGTGTTGTAGAAACCAATAAGAAGAGCCAATTGAGAATGTGGATTCACATGAGTCATAGGTGAACCAAAAAATAGGTCAAAGTATTGTCCAAGAATTTCTATATTTTGAAAACATGAATAATATTTTTGATCCATGTAAAGTGGAAAATTATTTTTATTTTCATTAGTACAATCAACATATATTTCTTGGTGATTCCAAAACAATGATTTCATAAGTGTGGATGAATTTGATAAATCATATATTTTATTTCTTAGACACACTAGCAGAGTCGAAAGTCAAGATGTATACATATATGTAGAAGGATCTTGTATAGAAGTGGTGGTATTTAGAGGTTATGGCTAAATTATATAAAGGTATGGTGGGTACTGATTTTGAGGAATAGTTTTATAAGAAATTCTATCATTATACGTTTAGAATTGGGAAAACAACTGATTTTTTTTATCTTGAATCTGGAGATACTCATAGTGACAAATTATGCATCTAAATTCCTGAATTAATCCTCTTCTAAATTGATGATTCTTGTAATGCATCCTTGAATGAACATATCTTAGAATTGGTGTCCAAGATGGTTATTTCTCTGATGTTTTTGTGCTCTTGATAACTGATTATACATAGATTTTCAATAGAGAGACTATGGATAAAAGGAAAATATCAAGAGATATAGATAGGGGTATGTTGGTAACTATAGGAAATAGATGGTTGTATATTTTTTTGGAGAAAGAGAAATAAGTACACCAATTTCTAAGGTGGGAGTTTGACTCAGAATCAAATGGCTAGTTTAGTGAATCATCCTCCGAAACTGAAGAGTCAACCTATATTTTTTCAATGTGGATCTTGTATCACTTGAAGAAACAATGTATGAAACCACCTATAGAATGAGATAATTTTAATGAAATGTGGCATCATCAGTGCTATTACCACATGTCTCTAATATTAGGTGCTCGGTAGACATCACACATGTTGCAGATGATATATGCTTGGACGTGAAGGGGGAAAAATTAGTCTCATCAATAGAATAGAGTTATACATGGTGATAACAGGAATACCATCACTCCACTGAAAAGAAAATCTAAACAAAAAAATAGAGAAAAAGGTGTATTGACAATGCAATTTTATGTACCTTATAAGGTTATTTTGGATTATCTGTTTTGACAATCGATTATGAGAGGTATGGTTATGTTGAATTCTACCATTATGCAAGCATTGTATGATACTTGTACATCACATTATTCTATAGAATCTCATATTTTTTTATTTAATATGTGTACTAGTAGATATGATGACTTCTATGATCAAATATATCTCTGGGTAATATAGATTGGTAAGCCTTTTTATGTAGATAATGTTCAATATTTATTGATGTGTCTGAGATAATATGGGATATCTCTATGCTTGAGACAGAGGGGTATGAAATAATCTTGGGTATTGATTGGTTCGAAGTGTTCACGAAGCACATATAATTTTATATATAAAATTATTAATTATATAAATGATTATGAAGTCAAGAATATCATAATAGGAGAGATAATTATAAAAGGAAGATTTAACCCGCTTGATAGAAAAAGCAGTTGGAGTGATCTCATATCAGTTGGCAGCGATAACGTTGGAATCGTTGGATGAGATTGGGAAAAATGGATTTCAAAATTATTAAATTATTTTCCGAACCTGTTTCCAAAGAAAAAATCATAGGGTTTACATCTATGAGAGAAGTGGTTTTTAGGATTTATGTCTTTCTAGAGATCAATCCTATATCCCTTCCATCTTATCAAATAGATCTGATTGAATTAATGGATCTAAAAGTGAAATTTTAGGATATTGATAGTAATGGTTTCATTGTGTAGAGGACATATCCCTATGTATAACTAGTCTAGTCTATGAAACAAGATGATAGAACTCTAAGGTTGGTGTTTATTATCATAAGTTGGTCCAATTTATGATAAAAAATGTTTATGAAATACCACTAATCGATGATCTGTTTGATCAATTGAGTAGAGCTCAATGGATTCCAATATTAATTTGTTATCATGATATCCTTAGTCGCATGTAAGAAAGCAGGATATTCCAAAAAAAAATTCAAAAAAAGTGATGAACATGATGGATATCTCATTATCACTTTTGATCTTATGAATACACCATCATCCTTTATGGAAACGATGATTTAAATATTTTTGTGATGTCTATATTCTTTTGTGGTAGTATTTGTGGTTGTCATATTGGTGTTTTCAAGGAATATGAGAATGGATCCGAGTCTCCGGGTTCCCTCTCCCCTAGCTCTAGGGTTTCACAGCGCCGCCTCTCCCTCTCGTTGCCCTCTCTGGGTGAGATTCATCAGATGTCCTTCCTAATCTTTCCTCTTCTATTTTCCCTTGCTCGGATTATTCTGAAGAGCTTCCCCCTTTCTCTCCCGGCTCTCTTCCCCTATCGTCCCTTCGATGGCATTATAGTTCTATTATATGATGACGATGTTTGTTTTCATGATGGTTTCGCGAGACCGATGTCAGTTTTGTGCTGAAGAGATCCTTATCCGCTCAACCGGCTCTGACCCCAAGTGCCTATGCACCAATCCTAGTTGGATATGGAACAAAGGTAACTACCCAGTTCTGGGACTTGCGTTTCAGCGTTCAAAGGGCTTCAAGGTTCTGCCGGAGTTAGAGTGTTTTCATTTTGTTGGTTTCGGTTTTATTTATCTGTTTCTCTATTTCTATGGTTTTTGGGATTTTCAGTTTCTGTTTCAATTGTGTTAGAGATCTGGTTCCCTATTTTGTCGATGAATACTGTCTTCAAGAAGGTTTATTGGGCACAACGACGGTTTTGTGATGAAGCTCCTTGGTTGCTCAACCTTCTCTGACCTCTAGTTTCTATTCGACTCTCCTAGTTATATCTGCAACAATGGAAGCTACATGGTTTTGGGATTTATGGTTCAGGGTTCAAAGCGCTTAAAGGCACCTCCAGAGTTGGTGGGCTTCGATTTTTTGGATTTGGTTTTAATTGGATGTTTCCTTAGGGTTCTGTTTTGTTTTTTCATGGCGGTGATGAGAGTTTCCAGCGATCGGTTGTCTCCGGTCTTTCTGCGTGATGGACTGTTTTGTGTTTTTTTGTGGCTTTTGGTGGTGGACGTCAGTGATGATGGTGAGGTTATGGGATGATGGTGACGAAGTGTATACCGAACGTTTTGTTGTCGAAGAACCTTGGCATGTTGGTGGGATTTTCATGACTTGCTATAACAACGATTTGAATTTTGAAACTGGGTGCGTCAAAATAGATGGCACAATGACTTGGTTATGGCGCGGCGGCTTGGTTCTATTTCACTATTTTGATTTTTGAATTCTGCAATGGCTGTTTGTGAGGGTGTGACTTGATGTAAAGGAATGGATATGTAGGTTCCTACTTAACCTAAAATTGGTTTTTCAATAAAAAAATGGATTGTGGTTAACTAATATGTTTGGGAATTATAAACACTTAGCAACAATATTGGGAATCATGAGGGATCATCGTTTGTACGCAAAATTGTAAAAGTGAGATTTTTGGATAGAATATGTAAATTTTCATGGCCATGTAATTTAGGAAAAAAGGTGTTTATATGGATCTAGAAATGATATAGTCTATTATCTCTTTGAAACCACCAAATATTGACTTTGAGATAAGTAGTTTTCTTGGTCTAGATGGTTATTATCTATATATTGTTTGTGAATATTCATTAATAGAATCACCTATCACATTTTCTACAAAGAAGAATGTTCCATTACAATGGGAAGAAGAATTCCAGAATTATTTTCAAGAGCTAAAAGTTCTCCTTAAATATGAATAGATCTTTATAACTCTAGATTCCAAAAAAGGGTATTTTGTGTATTGGTATGCTTCTAGGTTAAGGGTTGAGATGTGTTCCCATGAATAGGGATCATGTTGTTGCTTATGGGTAATTTCATTTATGGTTTGATAAGAATAATTACTCATCACATGATTTGGATATATCTTCCATATATATGATTTAAAGAGATAGAATTATTTTCTCTTTAGTTTGAAATTTATTGTTTTTAGGGATCATAATTTCTTAAAGAATATTTTTATTATAGATGAATTTGAAACTCATACAATGAAGATGGATTGAGTATCTCCAACTATTTTTATTTTACTTGATGTATACACCATGTAAATAAAATTAATAGTAAAATGAATTATACAGAAAGTACAATGCTCAGCTAGAGAAATTGGATTCAGCTTATTGGAAGTCGATTTCAGTAATAGTAGATGCGAAGATGGAATGTTATAACTAAGGGGAATTTGTGGGTTTCTCACAAGTTTCTTGGGTACTTGATGTGATAAATTTGGTTAAAGAGGAAAATAAACCCAATTTATAATTTTTCCTGACGGGGTCAAAACTCAATGGTTAGGAGACCATTGAGTTCATGATTATATATGGAAGTTTAGTATTGTGGTTCAGAAATATAATGGTTGCACCTATGGCTTATCCAGGATAACATATTCTTTCATACCACTATTCTTGATGGGCAACTCAACCTTTAATACCAAAGTTTTATAATACATTGAAAGAATAATTTTGGTAGAAAATTATGAAAAGAATAGTCGATTAGATTGTTTAATATTCATAACATGTCAACAGGTTATGGTTGAGAATCAGTGGCCAAAAGGACTGTTGGGACATTTTTCTATCCCTATTTAAATGTTTGAAAAGATAGCTATGGATTTTGGAATATGACTCCCATGAATGGTGTAGATAAACAATGGCATATGGTTGATAGTGGATTACATCATAATGTTGTTTCATTTCATCCCAATTGGTGAATTTCATATGGTGGTGTAATTGTTGAAAAACAATATTCAGGAAATTGTAAGAGGTATGTAGTACTAGCCATGATAGTGTCAGATTGAGATCTGATGATTATGTGCCATTTTAAGAAATCATTAAATAAAGGAATTGGTTCTCAGTTGACAGTGGAAAATGTGTAACATCCTCATATGGATTGGATATCTAAGTGGATGATGAAAACCATGGAAGATGTTTTTCAGGCTTGTATAATGTATTTAGATATTTTATCGGAAGTGTATGTACTGTTATTAGAGTTATCATATAACAAATATTAACAAGACTCTATACAAATGGCATCATTTGAGGCACTGAATGGTATTCCTTATCATTATCCACTTTGTTGAGGGGAAATATGTGAGACTTTAGTAGTTGGGAAAAGTTTTTTCTAAGATAAAATGAAAAAGATTTAGTTGATAAAAAAATGGATGGAGATGGATCAAGGAAATTACAAATCATACACATATCATCATTGAAATCCATTATCATACTTAGTGAGTGATCATGAGTTTATGAGGATCTCTCTAAGTCTTGTAACTCAACTTTTTCGGATATAGGGAATGTTATCTCCATGATACATAATTCTTTTTGGGATATTGTAATGGGTTAGTGAGGAGTATTATAAGTTATCATTACCACCCTGGTTTAGTGCAGTACATTATGTGCTAAGTGTATCTCAGATTAAAAATTAACATCATGATCCTAACGATGTGATTCGATGGGATCATATGGACCTAGATCCAGCTGCTTCATTAGTTCACATTCTTGTATGAGTTTTTTATTGGAAATAAAAAATCTTTCTATGAAAAAAGCATTAGTCTAGTGAGGTTTTTGTTGAATCATGGTCAAATTCATGAAGATACAAGGGAACAGTAGAATGAAATAAAAGATAATTGGAAATAACTCATTCACTACTACACTATTTTCTAATTTCTATGGACGGAAAAGTTAGTGGTGGGGATAATGTAGAACGCTAGTTTCAGGTATGAATATGACGACCCATACATTACATACATGGTTAATACTTCACAATTGACGCATACTTATTACAAAATATAACAAAACCATGAAAGGACCGTATTGGTATAATGTCTTTAGAAACTGGGAAACATAAACAACTGGTTCATAAAGCATCTACATTGTCTCCCATTTATTTTGTCATATATATAGTCCGTTTTTGGCATATCTTACTTAATACCCTTATTCCTGACCTGGGGAAAGATAACATACAAAAGGGTGAGCTCAAATGCTCAGTAAGTGTAAACAAAAGAAATATCAATCACATCAAAATAAAAACGTAACATTTTGGAAATCATACCCTGCAAAAGAGATCATAATTTCATAACATGGGATAAATAATGGTAGTGAAATGTAACCCCAATAATCATAACATAAAACATGACACTTTGTGTCATACACACATTGTCATATAGAGTCATTTCTTATTAGTCAAGACTCATTTCCAAGACTATCTTAGTGGACAACGTCCATTTCTGAACCGAGTTCACTACTCGTTTCAGTCCTCTTTGACTGAACCGGTTTAAACTGTCATTCCAGCCATGTCTATCTCATGAGATATAAAATCTTTACCCAATGCATTGGAGGGAGATATAGGTCCCACCCATCTCATAATGAAACCATTCTTATGTGTGCCACAAAATCATAAATCATACATTATTGCATAACCCATGTATTAAAAATGGGATTCTTAAACAACATGACATCATATAACAATTAATATAAGATAAAATAATTCATAAAAATATTTCCATCACAACATAATCAAATCAATGTAATAATAGGGATAGAAATAGAACCCTATATTTTCTTAGATGGAAAATAATTTTGATAAAACACTTGAACTCCATTTTTGAGGACAATTTCCTTTCTACTTCAAAAACATTTTCCTTTCTTAACATGTCATACAATTTTAAACTAAAAGAAGTTGATTAAAAATAAACATGAATAATTTTAATGAAAGATTCTTGGAAATAATGTTTTATTAATCCATTCTTGCCGTATAAGTTAAAAAACATTCTTCTCGTACTTTTGTCGAAAAAGTCAAAAAGTATCTCGTACGAAAAACGACAAAAGATTCCTTTCCTATCTTTTACTAAAACTCACCGAAGGGTAAAATTGGATTTAAAAAATTTTATATGGATGGAAATAATATTACATATTGAGGAAACATGGATGTGGATGATAAAATACACCCCAGTAAATTCCAAAGTATAAACAATCTCGGATAAAAATGAGATTGTGATATTTCCCTTACCTTAGGTCCGATTTTCTTCGTAAGTGTCTGAACCTCCTGTATAATGATTTAAATAATGTTATTGACTTATTATAGAATAATAATTATATTTATGATATCATAAATGTTCATATTCTTAGCTTCTTATTAGTAATATTTCATTACTACTTGTTATTTGGGTGTTTATTAATTTTTGTTCTTATGCATGTTTTGTCGAATAAATTCTTATTTTCCATTTTTAGGTTATTGATTCCTAATTTCCAGAATGTTATTAGTGTAATATATATCATATTCATTCATTAAATTCATTTATATAATCATTATTCAATGAAGATCATGTATAACGAGTCGCATCACATCGTGGAGACGGTATTCCGTACGTACGCACGAGCGATGATATTGTTACCATGATCGTGGAATTGTGTTGGAGTGTATGTATACTAATTAATAATAAATATCACTTTAAAATAATCATATATTGTCATTATTTACACCATTATACCCATCCAAGTAAGGTGGTGGTGGAAAATAGATTACACCACGACGTGGAGACGGTATTCCGTACGTACGCACGCGCGATGATTTCGTTTTCCGTAGGATGGATAAGAGGTGAAATAGGGTTGTTTCATATTTATAATAACATATCAGTATATGAGGGATACTGATGTTATTACCTTATAATGAAACAACTAAAGAAGAGGGAGTAGAGGAAGAATGGAACTTGAAGAAAACGGTAGAAGGTATTACCTCTTTCTCGAAGTGCCTCCTTTAAACTTTCACTTAAGGCACTAGAGTTGGTCTTTTGATAAGACCAGTACCTCTAGTTGGTTTCTAAGGAAGTGGGGAAGTGAAATGGGTAGTGTTTGACCGAGCTTGAATGCTCAAATTGGTGTGAGGAAGAGAGGGAGGAGGTTCCCTTTTATAAGGGAGGAGAGGGACACCTTTGGAATAACTAAAAATATTATTTTATTATAAAGTCAAATTCAGTTTTTAATAGCTCCAAATTGATATAGTTATAAGATAAGGTAGGTATGGGTCTAAAACCTCTCATACAATAGAATTTAGACAAGTTTAGGTCATTATATTAACCTTGTCTTTTAGTTTTAACTCTTAGTTAATTAGATTGACATTTACCATGTCACTTTGTATTTTTATGTTATATAGTTAATAAACATACCATATACATCCAAGAGACCCCCCAAGTGGTCCATTAATGATAAAACTATCATGAAATAAGTATTTTGGACAAAATTTAGATTTTTAGAAATATAATAACAATTAATAATATAATATTTGTTTTAGAAACTATTTTATGTCAATTTTGACACTATTTGGTAATTGATTTTTGTGAAAATCATAACAGAATGATTAGATAGAAAAAAATAAATTAAATCAATAATAACATGTCATATTAACATAGAAAATTATTTTAATACATAAAAAGTCTCAAATTCCATTTATTTGGGTATTTATAACATCAGTTATGTCAATATTTCATTAATAAGATAATTACTACATCATCATTGTATCATAAGTAAATTAAATTATTTTAAGTATAAAAATTACAAATAAAATACCATTATGTAGGAAATCTTTTTATATTTCTAATTAATATTTATAGTCGAATTTATCTTATGTATAACTATATATTAAAAATTCTTTAGTTATTAAACATTGATTTTAACTATTTTAACCCTTCATTAAATAAATTGATAATAAATGTCCCAATCTAATCCAAGTGGGCCTAAATGGTCATATTTTATTACTAAGGTTGTTTTTGGTCGAATTAAACTTATCCAATAGAATTAGGACATGTGTTAGGATAATAATAATATCACTTTTACTCTTAGTTACCGTATTTACTTTTAACCGTGGTAAAACAAAAGTAAAAAAGTTACTATTTACCCAAAAAAATTCATCGTATTGAACCACATTTTAGTCCTTGATATTAACCGTGTCTCTCGGATTTTCAAAATTCTACTCACAGAAATGGTAAAATTAAGTTTTATGAAAAATTCAGTTTTTTTAACTACCACTTAGTGGTTTCACTATTCATCAAAAAATGCAAGTTTCCAGAAAAATACCAAAAATTAGGCCTAAGATATATTTGATATTATGAATTAAAAAATTATGTTTATTTTCCCAAATTCAATACATATCATTTACATTAACTAATTTAAAAATTAATTCTCGTCGTCAAAACAAATAGCGTGTTTTTAAAAGATAATAACTATCAAAAGATTGACACTTGTTTATGTCTGGTTTAAATGTGAAATTACATCCAATGAACAACATTGTATTAAATTGTAAAAATATATTCTAAATATTATTTAAAACCACTCAAATTAATAATTTATCACTATTAATTATTTCGATTAAAATAGTTGTTTTTAATTAAAATTTAGCAATTCTTACTATTCATCAAAATATGAAAGTTATCCGAAAAGTACCAAAATTTCACCCTAAGATAATTTTGATATTCCGAATCCAAAAATGAAGTCCATTTTGAAAAATAATATTTAAAAAATTTCAAAAAGTGGTTATTACTATTCATAACGGCTAGTTTTAATAATATTTTAATAGCATATCGTTGTTTAGTGAAACTCTGTATTGCGTACGACGCAAGCTATTTAGGAAGGTTGTGGTTGCGTGTAAAGAAAGACAAGATAGTGTTGTGTGTAGTGAAAGATTCCTTTAATGATTTATATAACATAAAAACAAAATATTTCTCATAAAAGTCTCGGGTGTTACATTCTACCCCCCTTAAAATGAATTTTGCCCTCGAAATTCGTCACTTTGTAACAAAAAGATGAGGATACCTCTCTCTCTCATCATATCCTCAAGCTCCCATGTAGCTTCTTCTAATTGGTGGTTCCTCCATAAAACATTCACCAAGCAAGTGGTCTTGTTCCGTAGGACTTTTTCACTATGATCTAGAATCTCTAAAGGCTATTCTTCATAAGAAAGATCTTGCTCCAGCGGTACAACTTCTGAGCTGATTAAATGTGAAGGATCAGGTATGTACTTTCTCAGGAGAGATACATGGAACACATCGTGAACTTGAGAGAGATTCAGTGTATGCTCCAATCGGTAAGCTACCTTTCCAACACGATCCAGTATTTCAAAAGGACCAATATATCTAAGGCTCAACTTCCCCTTTTTTTCAAATCTCATGACCCTCTTCCAGGGAGATATTCGTAAGAACACTTTATCACCAACTTCAAACTCTAGGTCTTTTCTTCGGTTGTCGGCATAACTTCTCTATCGACTCTGAGATGCTCTTATGTGTTGTTGAATAGATCGGACCTTTTCTACCATCTCATCAATAAGATCAGCTCCTAATAGCTTTCTTTCCCCAACTTCATCCCAGCAAGTTGGAGTCCTGCATTTCATTCCATAGAGATCTTCATAAGGAGCCATCTGAATACTTGAGTGAAAGCTATTATTATAAGAAAATTCCACCAAAGGTAGTTGTTGATCCCAACAACCTTTGAAATCCATAGAGAAAGCTCTCAACATATCTTCTAGAGTTTGAATTTTTCTCTCAGACTGACCGTCTGTTTGTGGATGATAAGCAGTGCTGAAACTCAACTCTATATCCAGAGTATGCTGAAGTCTTCTACAGAACATCACGGTAAATCTCGGATCCCGATCAGATATAATATAAAGTGGTACTCCATGCAATCCTACCACATCATTTACATATATCCTGGCAAGCTGATCCAGAGAGAAATCCTCTCTAATAACAATGAAGTGTGCAGACTTTGTAAGACGGTCAACTATGACCCAGATAACATTATTTCCTTTGGATGTTTTAGGAAGTCCTGTGACAAAGTCCATAGTGATTTTTTCCCATTTCCATTCTGGTATGGGTAATGGTTGTAACATCCCCTTAGACTTCTGTCTCTCAGCTTTAACTTGCTGACAAACCAAGCATCAAGAGACATATTCAGCAACATCTCTTTCCATGTCATCCCACCAAAAGTACTTTTTTAGATCCCTATACATCTTCGTGCTTCCAGGATGAATAGAGAATGAAGAACTATGAGCCTCATCCAGCAGCTCCTTCTTTAATTCTGGAATGGGAGGAACACAAACCCGATTCCTATACTTTATTATCCCATCATAATCAAGGTTGAATTTTGGAACATTTCTCACCTTCTTTTATAACTCGACATCTTCTTTCTATGCCTCTTGAATCTTCACATGTATAGATGGTTGAACATTCATTTGAGAAAGATAAGATTTCTCCCCTTCCATTAAAATTCCAAGATCTATCCTTTGTAAATCCATAACTATTGGATCTTTTGTGATCCTCATCATGGATAAGCTAGCGTGGTCTTGTCGACTTAATGAATCTGTCACCTTGTTTGCTTTCCCATGGTGGTAATTAATTGAGCAGTCGTAATCCTTAATCAGTTCCAACCAACTTCTTTGGCGCATATTCAGCTCCTTTTGTGTGAAAATATACTTTAAACTTTTATGATCTGTATAAATGTCACACCTTTCTACATAAAGATAATGCCTCAAAATCATTAATGCAAAGATTACCGCAGCTAACTCCAAATCATGTGTTGGGTAATTTTTCTCAAGGATTTTCAACTGTCATGAGGCATAAGATATCACCATATAATTTTGAAAAAAGAACACACCCCAGCCCCTTCTTGGATGCATCACTGTAGATCACAATCCTTTCTCTACTACAAGGTAGTGTGAGCACAGGTGCACTGGATAACCTTCTTTTCAACTCCTTGAAATTCTCTTCACATTCCTCTGTCCAAACAAACTTAACTCCTTTCCGAGTCAACCTGGTGAGTGGATTAGATAATAGTGAAAACTCTTTCACAAAACGTCAATAATATCCACCCAAACCAAGAAAACTTCGGATCTTAGTTACTTTTGTTTGTCTCGACCATCTTTTGATAACCTCTGTTTTTGCTGGATCTACAGATATCCCCTCTTTTGAGATTATGTGACCCAAAAATGCAACTTTTTGAAGCCAAAATTCACACTTGGTAAATTTTGAATAAAGATTCTCCTTTCTCGGAGTCTTCAATATAATTCTCAAGTGATCTTCATGTTCTTCCTTGCTCATTGAATAAACAAGAATATCGTCTATAAATACTACCACAAACTGATCAAGATAGTCTCTAAAGACTCTATTCATCAGATCCATGAAGATAGCAGGGGAATTATTAAGACCAAATGGCATCACTATAAATTCACAGTGTCCATACCTTGTACGGAAATCCGTATTTGGTATATCCTCCCTTTTCCCCTTAATTGATGATACCCCGAACGAAGATAAATCTTGGAAAAGTATTGAGCTCCGCGTAGTTGGTCAAATAAGTCATCAATGCGTGGGAGAGGATATTTGTTCTTGATACTGATCTTGTTATGTTCACGATAATCAATGCAGAGTCTCATTGATCCATATTTCTTCTTAACAAACAGAACAGGTGCTCCCCAAGGTGACGCACTAGGGAGTATGAATCCTTTATCAAGATTCTCTTGGAGGTTCTTCTTCAATTCCTGCAACTCAATTGGGGCCATTCTATAAGGTGTCTTTGAAATAGGCAAAGCACCCGGTACGAGTTCTATTGAATACTCTACTTCACGATTTGGTGGAAGACACGACAATTCCTCCGGAAAGACATCATCAAACTCTCGTACAATGTGAATATTCTTAATCGTGATTTTCTAACCAACCATTTGAGATAAATAACCCTCATTTAGTGGAATCAAGACCCATAAGATGGAATAAATTTCCACTGGAAGGTTATGTTCATCCTTGTATCGATAGACGATCATAGATTGATCTGGAATATGAAATGTTACTTCCCTTATTTGGAAATTGATATGAGCTCCATATCAAGAAAGCCATTCCATGCCAAGAATCACATCAAATTCCACTATATGAACGATCAATAGATTTTCTGGAAGAACTTTCCCACAAACTTCAATCGAAGAAGAATTATAAACTTTTGATGCGACTATTGTGCCATTATAGGTTGTCACAGCTAACTCAACATCTAATTGTTGAGGTAATACAATGATACTTTTAGAAAAATCTTCAGAAATAAAAGAGTGGATGGATCCAGAATCAAATAATAAATTTTCTACTTTAGAGTGGATGGTAAGTGTACCTTTCACCACATCATTATCGTACTCCACATCGCTGATAAAAATTGCTTGTGACTTTCCTTTGTCTTTAGCTTTAAGATTTTTTTGATGTCGATCATCATCAACAACCATTGGATTAGGGAATTTATTGGCATAATTCCCCATCTCCTTGCACTTGAAAAATTGAAGTGTAGTAGGTTCATTCTGTGTGTCCCTTTCTTTTTTTCATCATTAGACATCTTCTTCCCATCATTGCGGATTTCAAATGCCTGATGACCTTCCTTTCCACATTTGAAACATTTACTTGTCCCTTTAAGACAACTCCCTCCATGTTTTTTCCACACTTTGAGAATAAGGTAAAGCGCATCTTCTTTTCAGTGTGATCTTTAGAATTTCCTTTGATTTCCATTTTCCTATTCTTATCAAACCCATATGACTGATGGGTTACTCCAATCTCCATCTCAACTTTGAGAGCACATCGAACGATTTCCTCATAGCTATTGAAGTCCCTTATGGCTAAGGCCCTTCAAAGACTTGGTTTTAAGCCACTAAATAATCGATCGATCATACTCTCAGGTTGGATAATAATACTAGAAGTGTACCTTGCATGTCTTGTAAAATTTTCTTCATAGGTACCAACAGATTCATCATCCTTTTGCTTCATTTCAAGAAACTCTTTCTCCATCTTTGTTCGGAGAATACGATGGAAGTACTTATTGAAAAATAAGTTCTTGAACTTGTCCCATTCCATGGACTGAATTTCATCCCTTTGCCTCTTATTCCTAATACGATTCCACCATTGATCAGCATCTCCATCCAAATGATACACTACTAGGATGACTTTATCATGTTCAGAACATTGAAGAATTGAAAATATCTTTTCAGTAGTACTAATCCTTTGTTCAGCAACTAATGAATCAGTATACCCACTGAAAGAAGGTGGACGCTGCCTCATGAAGGATTCAAAAGAAACTTGCTCCTTACTTTTCTCATTTGGAAGTCCTGCATGATTCATAGCTTGAGAAAGTTGTGTGATCATGGCTATAAGATTTTTCATTCCAGCTCCCATAAGGTTTGGTTGCTTAGGGGGACAATCATTGCATTGCCCATCGCATTCTGCATTAACACGGTTCCTTCGAGTTCCAGCCATTGACTAAAACAAAGAAGAATAGTGTCATAAACACTAATAATAATAGGAAAACCACATAATCAAGAATAAAACATCACACTTAAGGTCTTATCATATGTTATTCATGGACATTTCTAAAACACTAAGATTGTGTTCTATGCTTAGATGTATCCTTAGGGTTCTTACTAAGGCTTTCGCATCCTAGATTCCAATGGTTGACTATACATTTCCTCTAATGCAAACTATAATGACCCATACTTTACATACATGGTTAATACTTCACAATTGAAGCATACTTATTAAAACATATAACAAAACCATGAAAGGACCGTATAGGTATAGTGTCTTTAGAAA
Source organism: Viscum album (assembly GCA_963277665.1). Taxonomy (NCBI): domain Eukaryota; kingdom Viridiplantae; phylum Streptophyta; class Magnoliopsida; order Santalales; family Viscaceae; genus Viscum; species Viscum album. The sequence continues at coordinate 644,574,246 of OY728160.1, forward strand.
CTAGGAAACATAAACAACTGGTTCATAAAGCATCTACACTGTCTCCCATTTATTTCATCATATATATAGTCCCTTTTTGGCATATCTTACTCAATACCATTCTTCCTGGCCTGGGGAAAGAAAACATACAAAAGGGTGAGCTCAAATGCTTAGTAAGGGTAAACAAAAGAAATATCAATCACATCAAAATAAAAACATATCATTTTGGAAATCTTACCCTGCAAAAGAGATCATAATTTCATAACATGGGATAAATCACGGTAATGGAATCTAATCCCAATAATCATAACATAAAATATGAAACTTTGTGGCATGCAGACATAGTCATAGAGAATAATTTCTTATTAGTCAATACTTATTTCCAAGACTATCTTAGTGGACAAAGTCCATTTCTGAACAGAGTTCACTCCTCGTTTCAGTCTGGTTTTACTAAACCGGTTTAACCTGACATTCCATCCATGTCTATCTCATGAGATATAAAATATTTTCCCAATGCATTTGAGGGAGATATAGGTCCCACCCATCTCATAATGATACCATTATTATGTGTTCCACAAATTCATAAATCATACATCATTGCATAACCCATGTAATAAAAATGGGATTCTTAAACAACATGACATCATAAAACAATTCATATAAGATAAAAGAATTCATAAAAATAATTCCATCACAACATAATAAAATCAATGTAATAATAGGGATAGAAACATAACCCTATATTATCTTAGATGGAAAATAATTTTGATAAAACACTTGAACTCCATTCTTGAGGAAAATATCCTTTCTACTTCAAAAACATTTTCCTTTCTTAACATGTCATACAATTTTAAACTATAAGTATTTGATTAAAAATATACTTGAAAACTTGTAAAGGAAGCTTCTTAAAAATACTGTTTTTAAAAATCCATTCATTCCGTATAAGTTAAAAAAACATTTTTCTCGTACTTTTGTCAGAAAAGTCAAAAAGTACCGCGTACGAAAAATGACAAAATATTCCCTTCATATCTTTTACTAAAATCTCAGAAAATGGTAAAATTGGATTTAAAAAATTGTAGATGGATGGAAATAATATTACATATTGAGGAAACATGGATGTGGATGATAAAATACACCCCAGTAAATTCCAAATTATAAACAATCTCGGATAAAAATGAGATTGTGATATTTCCATTACCTTAGGTCCAATTTGCTTCGTAAGTGTCCGAAACTCCTGTATAATGATTTAAATAATGTTATTTACTTTTTATAGAATAATACATATTTTTATGATATCATATATGGTCATATTATTAGCTTCTTATTAGTAATATTTCATTACTACTTGTTATTCGGGTGTTTATTACTTTTTGTTCTTATGCGTGTTTTGTCGAATAAATTCTTATTTTTCTTTTTAGGTTATAGATTAATCATTTAAATAATGTTATTAGTGTAATATATTTCATATTAATTCATTCAATTCATTTATATAATTATTATGCAACGATGATCATGTATAACGAGTCGCATCACATCGTGGAGATGGTATTCCGTACGTACGCACGAGCGATGATATTGTTACCATGATCGTGGAATTGCATTTAAGTGTATGTATACTAATTAAGAATCAATATCACTTTACAATAATCATATAAAATCATTATTTACACCATTATACCCATCCATGTAAGGTGGTGGTGGAAAATAGGTTACACCACGGCGTGGAGACGGTATTACGTACGTATGCACGTGCGGTGATTTTGTTTTCCGTAGGATGGATAAGAGGTGAAATAGGGTTGTTTTATATTTATAATAACATATAAGTATATGAGGGATACTGATGTTATTACTTCATAATTAAAAAACTAAATAAGATGGAGTAGAGGAAGAATGGAACTTGAAGAAATTGGTAGAAGGTATTACCTCTTTCTCGAAGTGCCTCCTTTAAACTTTAACATAAGGCACTAGAGTTGGCCTTTTAATAAGAAAAGTACCACTAGTAGGTTTCTAAGGAAGTGGGATGTAAAATGGGCAGGGTTTGGACGAGCTTGAAGGGTCAAATTGGTGTAAGGAAGAGAGGGAGGAGGTGCCCTTTTATAATGGAGGAGAGGGGCACCTTTGGAATAACTAAAAATATTATTTTATTATAAAGTCAAATTCGGTTTTTAATAGATTCAAATTGATATAGTTCCAAGATAAGGTGGGGATGGGTCGAAATCCTCTCATCCAATAGAATTTAGACAAGTTTAGGTCATTATATTAACCTTATCATTTAGTTTTAACTCTTAGTTAATTAGACTGACATTTACCATATCATTTTGTATTTTTATATTATATAGTTAATAAACATACCATATACATCCAAGAGACCCAAAAGTGGTACATTAATGATACAACTATCATGATATAAGTATCTTGGCCGAACCTCAGATTTTTAGGAATATAATAACAATTAATAATATAATATTTGTTTTAAAAACTATTTTATGTCAATTTTGACACTCTTTGGTAATTGATTTTTGTGAAAATAATTACAGAATTATTAGTTCGAAAAAAGTTACTTAAATCAATAATAACATGTCATATTAACATATAAAATTATTGTAATTCATAAAAAGTCTCAAATTACATTTATTTGGGTATTTATAACATTAGTTATGTCAATATTTCATTAATAAGATAATTACTGCATCATCATTGTATCATAAATAAATTACATTATTTTAAGTCTAAAAATTACAAATAAAATAAAATTTTGTAGGAAATCGTTTTATCTTTCTAATTAATATTTATAGTCGAATTTAACTTATGTATAACCCTATATTAAAAATGCATTAGTTATTAAACTTTTATTTTATCTATTTTAACCCTTCTTTAAATAAATTGATAATAAATGTACCAATCTAATAAAAGTGGGCCTAAATGGTCATATTTTATTCCTAAAGTTGTTTTTGGTAGAATTTCACTTATCATATAGAATTAGGACATGTGTTAGAGTAATAATAATATCACGTTTACCCTTAGTTACCCTATTTATTTTTAACCGTGGTAAAAAAAGTAAAAAGTTACTATTTACCAGAAATAATTTTCATCTCATTGAACCACATTTTAGTCCTTGATATTAACCGTGTCTCTCGGATTTTTGAAATTCTACTCATAGAAGCGGTAAAATTATTTTTTATGAAAAATTCAGTTTTTTTAATTACCACTTAGTGGTTTCACTATTTATCAAAAAATGAAAGTTTCCAGACAAATACCAAGAATTAGGCCTAAGATATATTTGATATTATGAATTCAAAAATGATGTTTATTTTAACAAATTCAAAACATATCAGTTACATTAACTAATTTAAAAATTAATTCCCGTCGTCAAAACAAATATCGTGTTTTTAAAAGATAATAACTATCAAAAGATTGACACTTGTTTATGTCTAGTTTAAATGTGAAATTACATCCAATGAACAACATTGTATTAAATTTTAAAAATATATTCTAAATATACTTTAAAACCTCTCAAATTAATTATGTATAACTATTAATTATTTCGATTAAAATATTTGTTTTTAATTAAAATTTAGTTATTTTCACTATTCATCAGAATATGAAAGTTATCCAAAAAGTACCAAAATTTCACCCTAAGCTAATTTTGATATTCCGAATCTAAAAATGAAGTCCATTTTGAAAAATAAAATTTACAATCTTTCAAAAAGTGGTTATTACTATTCATAACGGCTAGTTTTAATAATGTTTTAATAGCATATCGTTGTTTAGTGAAACTCGGTATTGCGTACGACGCAAGCTATTGAGGAAGGCCGCGGTTGCATGTAAAGCAAGCCAAGATAGTGTTGTGTGTAGTGAACGATTCCTTTGAAGATTTATATAACATAAAAAAAAATATTTCTCATAAAAGTCACGGGTGTTACAATGAACCCATTTATTTATTATTTTTATGAATGTAGAGTATATGGATGATGTTTCGGAATGTATAGAGAATAGTTGTAGTGTTTTGTGGGATTTTATAAATGTTCACAGTTAGTTGACTATTTGTGAAAACCATGAAACACATTCAAGAAATTGTGAATAATGAGATAGAAGAAAAAGGGGGTGGCACATGGGATGTACATGGTTTGTAATAAATATGTGGAAGCCTAGATGAATCTGTGCTTCTTGTGATAATGGTCGTTTTCATGGTTGGTTCAATGTTTATAAGTCATTCAAGACAACCATGTGAGGTTCATCTTTGAGTTAGTGGCTAACGAACGACTAGAACATAGTTTGGCTAACCATATGAGTAACTGTGCACGGATAGAAAACAAGATATATAAAAGTAGATCTTGGTCATTTTATTGTTTTTCCCCACATTTTTTCACATGTGTAGCCCTAATTCAAGACTCTCCCCCCAAAGGCTATGTATGCTTCGTCCACTATCCCGGAGATGATCCAAAGGATTCTATTTATGATTTGAAGCCAGATAATTACAGTAAGTGATCATTCTTGGTTGTTCAAGGTGGGTTTTCTTGGATCTACTTATCTATCTCTATCGATTTCATAAGAATATACCTGTTGGGGATATATATAATGTATTTGATGCCAAATATGAATATTTTTTGCCTTATAGATTATAGGGAATTAGATACAAAGAGTATTTTTAGAGTTTCAACAATGTTTCATAGATGTTTTCCATGCCATTATTCATCATCATTATAATTCCCAAGTTAAGTGGCTACACTATCAACTACACTATTTGGAACATGATGACCTAGTTTTAAAATGATTGTTGTTATTGAAATTGGTTTTTTAATTGACATGAATTGTTTGTCTGAATCCCTCTTTAGTGACTATTTATGAAATTATAGAAATTAGTCATTTTTTAGAAAGTGGTGTGGGGAACATCATTTGAAACGATTGATTTTTAAATGATACACTGGTCTTGTTGGATTGAAAATTGCTTCCAATAAATGATTTTTTTATTGAAATGGTTTTTTTAATAGTTTTATAATAAAATTACAGTTTAATTAAAATGGTTGAAATGGTTGTATTGGCATTATGTTTTAGTCAATGGGTTGTGTGTGTCCATGTTCATTCAGGATAGACAAATGTAATGAGACTCCCCCATCAATGGAGGGATAGATAAGGGTATGGTCACTCCCCCTTAAAATGATTCACTAGGAGACATCATAGTGAATGGAAGAATCACCACTCATGTGTATAGGTAGTTCCATGGGGAATGCATGGCTGGACGTGTGGATATGTTGAATTTAATGGACTATGCCCAAATTGAAATTGTGAAATTGTTTTAAAGCATTGTTTGTTTTATTTTCATGGAATTTGATACTATTGTGTGAAAAACATTCGTTATTGAACCTATCTAATTTTATATGAACTATATTTAGAAATGGTTTTATATAAATGTGTGAACTTGGTATATCCTAGTGGAATGAGTAGCGACATCATTGGGGAAAATAAACTGAGTCCGCTTATTTAGATCTTTGGTTCTTTTTACAGATTTTGTTTATCATCACATGGAAAAATGTAAAGTATTATAATTCTATAGCTGTTATTAATGACACATGTGTTGTTTTGTGAAGTTGCATATGGAGTTGGTTGGATCCTGTAGTTGTAGTTGTCTTTCAGTTTAGTTGGCTTTGTAGCATTCCTATGTTTACCATGATGTTTTTAGGTCCTCTATTGTTGAATTATTGTGGTGTTTTGTTTTGATATAAAGGAAATTTCATTGAGGTTTTTTTATATAATTTATATTGTATTATTTTATTTGGTTATAGAATGTGGGTTGGTTGATTTATTTCCAAATGGAATATTGTCCCCCAATTCTAAGCGAATCCTTCAGCTTTTATTTCCAGCCTTTGGCATATTTGGGAATTCTTTTAAAACATTTTACTTTAATGACATTATCATAATATATGAATGAATTAAAATTCAGTTATTTTTTTCTACGATCATATATATTAATAATTATTTTGTAACTCAATTTAAAAAAAATGTTTAATTTATATGAATAATATTTTTGTTTTGGAATCTTATGTTTTAGTTTACTCAAATAATTATTTTTATCTTCTTATATTAATCAATAGTTTTCATACCTTATATATATTAAATATAAAAATATTAATCTAATATAATTGAACAACATGTTCTTATTATTTTATAAGTTAAAATTCACGTAAGGGTTGGTGGTTTGATTAATAAGATTAATGTTTATATTGATGGTTGAAGTGAATAGTTTATTTGAAAATAATTTTTTGATTAATGTAGTTTAAATTTTACCTCATAAAATAAAGTGATATTTATTTAATAATTATGATAATTTTCTATTTTATAAATATAATTTTACTCTCATTTAATTGGTAATGAATCTTATATAATATTAAGAATACATAATGTCGAATAAAAAATTTTTCTACCAAAAAAAATTCTATATATTAAATGTTTTAATTTAAATGATTATTTTGTATTATATAAAAATTTAATTAGATTATTTGGATCATGAATATCTGTTTATAATATAATTTTCATTATTTATTCTACATAATATTCTTTAAAATAATAAAACTTTTATGGGTAAAAACTACTTGTAACACCCCCAGAATATAAAAAAAAATTGGGCTGTAATGCACCCAACACCGAGTCTCTCTGAAAAAAACATTTTTAATATAATTGTTTACACAACATAGTTATAACCTAGCTATGAAAAATAATTTTTCCACTTCTGTGATTTGAAATCCAAAAAAGGACATACACCATTCTAATCAGTGAGTTTTTTAGTCTAATAGGATCTACATAATTTTATGGTGAATAATAACATGACCCTTATGAATATTCATGTACCCTTATAAATAGTAATCAGACCCTTATGAATAGTAACCTCACCCATGTAATTACAAATAAAATGTATGGACCTTATTAATGAGATCGAGTATTTTTAAAATTAATAATTATGTATTATTAATTTTGTGTGTAATAAATATTTAAATATAATTTTAGATTGATAAATTGATTTAAAATAACATAAATTTTCATAAAATATATTCCCAAATGAATAATTTTTTGTCCTATGATTTTAGTATAATTTTATGATACATTAGTTAATTTATTAATGTGTTATAATATCGGTTTTAAAATTAAAATCTGTAATTTTTCATATAATTAAATATTTCTAATAAAAATTATATTTCACATATCTAGAAAATTATTTTGATAAAATGGTGTTAATTTTTAAATTATAAACATTGAAAAATAGGTATTGTGAATTTTTTACTTTTTAAAAAATACAAGTATTTTTGGTGAATAGTAAAATACTATAATTTAAAGAATAAATACATTTGAATCTAAATACACTATTCATTAAGTCATCGCTGATATAAGAACACATGGTTAGAATTCCCATGAAGTTCTTTCTATTTTTGTTCACACGAATCAAAACTATTTCTTGTATTCATAAAACTAATAAAATAATATATAAGATATTCAAAAAACACCCCTATCCTTTACTTCAAAACCTACCCCTCACTCCCTCCTCTCCTCACTCATCTATTACTTGAAGATTCTAAATGTTTTTAAAAAAAAATTTTAATAGTCTTTTCCCACTTCCAAGATATCTTGGTCTTTCCAAAATACCAAACCCTCTTCCCTTAAGGATGTTCTCAGGGAGGATATTTCAAGAGGTAATCCCTCTTCCTTTCCCATTTAATTTCATTTTCAATTTGTTTTCCTTTATTATCATCTCATATCCTCCTCTATAAAATGATCATGACTCCATTATTATTTATATATAGTAATTATTACATGATAATGGTAGAACCATCATCAATATGTTTATTCTCTCTCTTTAGAAAAAAAAAATTATCGTCTGGGAGGTTCCCATTTACAACTTTCATGGATGATGATCCTTCATAATTCAATTTATCCTTCAAGGATAGTCATGAAACCATTTCTATGGTCAAACAAGATTATATAATATTTAATATAAAATATTTAATGTTTTTTTCCATTATATATACATAATATTAATAAATAGAACAAAACTAATTCATCGTAATCGAAAACCCCTAAAATCATGCTAAACTATTATCATTAAAATTTTATCTATTGATTCATCCTCATACCATATATCCAAATTATATATATAACCATTCATACCTTTGGATTCTAATAAGTAATATTTAATTCAAATTGTGGATAATTACCACCATTTTACATGAACTACTTTATTCATTGTCAAGAGAACCGATCATGAAAATCAAGTAAAAGAACATGCCAGAACGACATAATTTAATTTTATAACATATCAAAAACGAAAGAATGAACCCAAAAAATATAATGAATAAAATATATGGGGATAGGGTAGTTAATTAATTAATTAATTTATTTAATTTGACTATCCGGGACATTAAGATCATGTGTAGAACACATTAAGACATAAGTTTAGGTGTTTATCATATAACTTTTATTTTTGGGAGATTTACATTATTCGCCACTTATTTCATTAATGTGGGTTATGTATACTGAAATTTGATAAATAATATCATTAATATATTTATCTTTATGATATTAAATGATTAATGGGATGATTGATAATTTTTGGACATATGATTCAAATGATTAGAAAGTAGTAAGGATTTTCTCATCTCACTTCCATTCTTGTGGGTTATTATTTATTCACCACTATTTCCGATGTATGTTGTATTTATACTGACCATTGACGTATCATATAATTAAAATATTTATTCTAATTTTTTTTAATTTTTTATTTTATTATTTTTAATTTTGGGTCAAATGATTTGATTGGTTTAATATTGTTATGGGATTCAACCAGAACCCTCATTTATTCCTTTAGGTCACTCTTTCTCTACCATTACTCCAATGTAAGGCTTCATTATTTTTTTATATTTATACTTAATTATGTTTATTTTGAACAAAAATGATATATCTAGATCTAATAATCCCTCTTTTATTGGGATATAAATGTTTTAAATTGATTCTCTTTTCAAATTTTCCCGATAAAGAAGCCCGATAAAAAAGAACATCCAAATTCTTACGTATTTCAAAGAGTGATAAATATTTTTTTTGATCCATAATTATTTTTATGTAATGAAAAATATTATCATGAAAAAATTTCTTTCATCATTTTTAGTTTTATGAAATCATACACTCATTTTGGCATTAAAATATCTTTAATTTTTCCCTTAAACAACACTAAAATGTTTTATTTCTATAGTTTCTAAAAAACAATTTTTACAAGATTTAAATTCAAGAGGACATTTTTTATGCCTCAAATATAATATCAATTTCCTACTCATTACAGTTATTGTATATAGATGTTTAAAAAATAATTTTGTGACAATTAAAAATTATTTTCCAAATTAACACTTCTTTCAAAAGAAAAAATTTATTTATCTTCTCAGACTTCATCTTTTATGAGATATATGACTTGTTGACCACTTGTTTCTTGCATGTGGTGTAAGAAATTACATTTGATATATCATAACAAGAATATCCTAATTCTCATGATATTCTAAGGTATTTTGATTTTAATGTATCAATGTGGTATAAGATACTTTGGAATGTTTAAAGATTATTTCTTAATTAATATTTCAGTGATATCATTTAAAAGTATCTTCATATATGTCAACATATTTTTTTTTCATGTTGTACTAAATTTATTTTTATATCTTATGATATCATATAACATGTTTTGTAGAAGTTTTGATGATCAGTTTTACTATGGATGTGCTAATTTTTTTTATTCTTGGGTTATAGTTAAATTATTCACATTTCATATATTTGGATTTTAATACGAATGTTTATGTTTTCAGAGATCTACCTTTTTCATATATGGAATATATTGGTCTTAGCAAGTGATTGGAGGGGCCCAATATTGCCCCTTGAGGAATTGGTAGGTCTCATGAGACAAACTAGTTTGGGCTTTTACTTATTTATTTATGGTCTTTCCACAAGTCCTTAATGGTATGATTTTGATTCCTATCATTATGAATTCACTCATTATGAATCGAGTGTTTTGTAGTCCATGTGATTTTTCTACAAGTATAATACCAATGGCTAGGTTTTATTATGGAATTATCTATTCAACTTTTATTCCTTCCATATTACGATCATGTTTATTTTTAATGACATGCATAGTTTTAGTCATACATCATGACTTATTATTTATTATTTCACAGAATTATTTAGCCTTAATGATCATCTGACTTCACCCCTTTCTTATGTTTCTACTCCGAGGTTATGAAGATGAAAATTTTGAATAATATTTCAAAGATGAAATTTATTTTATATCATTTTATATGTTCTTTTTCCAATGTATTATGGGTATCATGAATGTAATATGGTCTCCCATGACCGATAAATGGATCGTTCCATCAGGATTTGATTCATTATAATCATGCCTAAGTAATAAAATAATGCACCAGATCTGGGATACAAGGTTTGGGGCATTATAATTAGTTTTAAAGGATGCTTAGTAGAATCCATGGAATACTAGATTTAGAAAATTGATACAACTGAATTAATCCATAAGATGGATTTTGAGGATAAGAATACTAGAACAACATATAATTTTAGAAAGGTATAGATTATATGGATAATTATATCAAATACATATTTTTCTAGAAACTTTAAGTAGGAATGGTTCTCGCATAGATATACCTAGGAGCAACAAATCTGAAGAGGTGTTCCAATCATGACTTGGGGTGACCTGGTATATGACAACATGCCTTACTACGAACCCAGATTGGCACTCTCAGGGGATATACATAGGATAATTAATATTGTCTCTACAATTTATTATTATGGATTTGAAAATATAATGAAAACGAAAAACTCAAATAAACCTAAGGTTTTTTAGGGCTAAAAATAATTTTTCATGATCTTTTATAAGTTATTATACATTTTTTGCACTATTAATATTGTTACTGATAGTCTTAATTTTGGTTTTAGTCAACTAATTGAATCCAAATGAGTGATGTTAACATTGAACATGAGGGAAATATGGCGGTGATGGGAATCTAATTGGGATGTTGATAGGATTTAATAACATATTTTTCTTGCCTAATAAGTTTTCCAAAAATATTATAGACAATATATACCTTAACCAACCCCTAAAACTAACAAAGAATAGATGATTGGAGTTTTCTAAAAGCTCTAGTAGTGGAGACCATGGATAATAGAAGTCTTTAATTATAGAAAGAACAAAATGGGGAAGGATACACAAATGGAACTGTCTCAATGGAAGGGAGGAATATATTATGTTTGGGAAGGAAGGACATAGTGAAAATAATTACGGAGGAAAAAAAAGAGTAAATGGATGAAAAAAAAACTAATCCTAATAATATATTTTTATTTATTTTCCTTAAATTTAAGGGACCTTTAAATTACCTGAGTTAATTCCCTGTCCTATATCATATCCCCTAGACCCTGGAAAGACCAATGTAGAAGTAAATTTAAGATTTTTTTATTTTTTTATGTTTTATTGAAAATCAAAATTAAAATAATCTTTAGTAGTTGACCTTATTTATGGTATGTATATCATATTTATTTCCTAATATTTACAGTTTAAAAAAAAGTACATCCCAAATATCAGGTGACAACCCACTGCATTCGGTAAGGCCACGATGTTTTAACGCGCAATTTAATGGTGATAAGGGTACATCAACTTCCACTAGACTACAGGAAGGCCTAGTTATTCTGATTATTTTTTTAGTTTAAACATGTAATGGATATATGTTATTTTGATTTTAGGGACTTTTTTTTTCAAATTGATAACTTTTGGATTTGAAAATAATTATTTGTTTATGTTATTATACTTATTTTAGAAGATGTTCAAAATTTTGGGAATCCTAAAAGACATTAGTAAATATAATATTCCAGTAATAAAAGATGAGTTGTATTTTGGAGTCAATTATAATTTTATTATGGGAATATCGCGATCTAGGATATTTATGAATTATATATAATATCATGGAGATTATTTCATAGGGGAAATTAAATATTTGGAATAATAGAATATTGGTTACCGATGTCATTTGGATGAATATATGAACATTTCCTTCTGATTTTGGGGTAATATTCTGGAATTTGTTTATGAATGATATTAACTTCCAAAGTGATCTATTTTTATCCTTGAACAATACATTTTATTTTTGAAGATTAATTTTTCTTTTCATCATATAAAGATTTATTATTTTTGGGGAACTATCTTATCATATCCAAACCATTTTCAAAACACTTGATGTATATATACAAGTAAAAGAGGTAATTATACTTTTGTGGGATTTTTTATCTCAATTCGTTAATTTCAATTCAACATGTATGAAAAATTAATCTTCTGTATTCATTACCAGGTATATATAATGATGTTAAAATAGATTGAATCCCAACAAAATGATGATATTTATCTTTTGACATCGAATGTAATCATGTAATATTAATTTCTCAATTTCTTATTTAGATAGTAAAGCAATCCATCAATTCACAGAAAATGATTTTCCAAAAAAACGTCATACATGTAATATTCATTATGAGAAATCAATGTACTTTTAACTGATAACAATATTTACAACAATATGATGGAAAAAATTACCCATTTCATTATCACTCTCTATCTGAACATGATTGTTAGATTGTTTTTCCATGTACATATTTTTACATAACACTAAATTTAGTATATTCGAAAGCATATTTTTGTAGTAACAAATGTATTTTACACCCCCTCTTACTAAGAGAATATTTAATTAACCCTATTTGGGATGTGGATTTCTGAAAAATTGAATTTTTAAGTATTACCATTTAACTTTTGGTGTTCAATTTAAAATTTTATGGACGCAATTCATTGAAAGATGGGAGAATGTAACAGCCCAAGAATTTTAAAACAAATATAGCCTGTAATGAAAACAACACTATGTCTTAATGTAAAAAACATTGTTTAAATAATTATATACATATGATAGTTATAACCTAGTGAAAAAAAACATAATTTCCCACTTCGGTGATTTGAATTTCAAAAAATTGACAAACTACATTGTGATAAGAATGTTTTTTAGAGTTGAATAAGATGAACATAGTTTTTTAGTGAATAGTAAGTTGACACTTATGAATAGTAATTAACCATTAGGAATAATAATACGATTCTTATGAATAGTAAACTCACCCATGTAAGTAAATAAAAATTGTAACCATAAAAATGATAGAGAATATTTTAAAAATTAATAATAAAGTGTTGGTAATTTAGTGAGTAAATTAAATTTTAAGATTAATAATTTTATTTAAAATAAAATTCAATTTAAAAATATGTATTCCTAAATAAATATATTTTTTCCAATTATTTTATGATAATTTTATGGGACCTTAGTTAATTAATGAATGTGTTATAATATCATTTTTTAAAATTAAAATCACTATTTTTTCAAGTTAATTATGATTTTATATAAAAAAATAAATTTCACATATTTATAAAATTATTTTGAAAAAATGGATTCCATTTTTGATTTCTACACATTGAAACATTGTTATGGTGAAATATTGGATTTTTTCACAAATAAATTAATTTTTAGAAAACATTAAAATACATTAATTTACAGTATGAATATATTAGTGCTAAATATAAAATTTCATGATTCGTCACAGATTTCAAAATGCTTGGTTAAAATTATAATGCAATTATTACTATCTATGGTAAAATTAATAAAAAATATTTCTTGTCTTGAAGAAATTACTAAAATAGTGAAAAAGATATTCAAAAATTACTCCTCTCCTATACTATAAAACCTACCTCTCACTCCCTCTTCTCCTCACTCCTGAAATCCTTGAATATTGTCAATTTTATTCCCTAATAATCTTCCATAGTCACCCCTACATCCATCATATATTGGTCCATCCAAAATACGAAAACTCCTACCCTTAAGGAGGTTCTCAATGAGGATATTTCAAGTGGTAAGCCCTCTTCCTTTTACTTTTAATTTCACTTTCAATTTATATAATTTCCTTATATTATACTCACCTCCTCTAACAAAATGGTCATGATAACTACATTATAATATATATACTATAATTATATCAGGTTAATGGAAGAACCAGAATAAATATCTTTACTCTCACTCTCTTTCTTTAAAAACGAATTCATTGTTTGGGAGGTGCCGATTTACAACCTTCATTGACGACCTACCTTCATTATTAAATTTCCCCTTCAACGATGGAATTGAAAAAAACTATTATGGTTGAAATAGATAATAAAATATGTGTTATATGTTATTTAATTCTCTGTAACCATTATATATACATGATATTAAATAATAGATCATAACTAGTTTTTTGTAATCGAAAAGCCGGTAAAATCATGCTAAAAGATTATCATTAAAATGATGTCTAATGATTCATCTCCGCACCATATAAAAAATGATATGAATAATCATTTGAAGATCTTCATTTTCATTATTAATATTATTTCCTATTATGGTGAATTATACTAATATTAAATGGACTCCGTTACTCATCGTCACGTGAACCGATCATGAAAATAAAGGAAAAGAACACTCCGAAATGAAAGAATACAATATTTTAAATTATCAAAACGGACATAAAATAAAATAATAAAACTATCATGAATAAAAAACATGAAGATAAGGTTTGGAATTAATTAATTAATGTATTTAATTTTATTATCCATGATATTATGATCAAGTGCATAATGCATTCAGACATAATGTAAGACATAATGTAAGTGGTTTCCCATATCACTTATATTTCTCTCAAATTTCCATTATTCTACAGATATTACTTGAATGTGGTGTATGTATGCTAATATATGATATATGATATCATTGACCTCTTTATATTCATGTTATTATATCATTCATTGTATGATTGTTAATTTTTGTACATATGATTCAATATATTACAAATTATTAAATGTTAACTCATCTCACTTCCATTTTTATAAGATATTCCGTATTCAACACTGTTTATTGTGTATGGTCTTTTGATACTTCTCATTGATGTATCATAAAATTAATGTCTTTATTTTAATGTTATTAAATGTTTCAATTTATTATTAATACTTTTAGGTCATATGATTTGATTGATTATAAACTTGTAAGGGATTATACCTGAACACTCATTTTTCTTTGGGTTACTCTTTCTATAGAATTACTCAATTGTAATGCTTATTTATTTTTGTAATATTATAATAAATTAGATTTATATATTCAAAAAATATATATACATATTATATCATCAATATTTAATGTGTATATAAATGTTTTAAAATAGTTCCCTTCTTAATTCATCCCGATAATCAAGCCCGATTAAAGGGATCTTATAGAATTTTGTCCCATTTTCATGTGAACAATATAATTTATTTTACCATATAATATTTTTATGAAATAATAAATTTTATCATGAATAATATATATTTTATCCTTTTTTATTTTATTAAATAACCTCGTCTATTCCAATTTCAAATCTCTTAAATATTTCCCTTAATCCACACAAAAATGTTTTGATTGAAAAGTTTCTTAAAAACTTTTTTTACATGATTTCACTTTACTATGACATAATTTATTCCACAAATATAATTCCAATGTACATGCCATTTCTATTCTAAGACATAATTTTTTACAAACCTATTTTATGATAATTACAAACTATTCTCAAAAATAACACTTCATTCATAAATAAAATTATTTTTCTCATCTCACCTTATATTTTATGAGATATATGCCTTGTAAACCACTTATTCCTTGACTAAAATGTATCTAATTACCATTTCTATGTCATGAAAATGGTATCCAAATTCTCCAGATTTTATAAGGGATTGTTTTTTGAATGTTTAAAAGTGTTATGGGACACTTTGGAATGTTTGAATATTATTTCCACATGAATCATTCAATGGTATCAATTAACATTATCTTTATCTATGTCAACATACATGGTTAAATCATGTAATACATTACATTTTATCAACTATTATATAATGTACCATGTTTTTTTAAATTTTTTATTATTAGTGTGACTATGGATGTTCTAATTTGATACCATTATTTTGTTATTGTTAAAGTGTTCAAATTTTGATATACTAGCCTTTGAATAAGAATGTTTATCTTTTCAATGTATCACCATTTTCATATATGGAAGTTATTGGTCTTTTGAAGTAACAATCATGGTCCTTTACAGGCCCTTGATGTGTTATTTGGTATCCTGAGGGAAACAATTTTGGGGTTTTACCCATTTACGTGTGGTCATGGTATTAGGTTTCGAAGGTATGAAAATGATGTCCGACATTACACATTCCTCCATTTTGAATCTAGTATTTGAATGTCCATGTGATTATTTGACTCATAGAATATCCATAGTTATTTTTTATTTTGGAATTATTTATTCAGCTTTTATTCTTTCCATATTATGCTCATATTTATTTTTAATGGCGTGCATAATTTTAATTATTCATCACTCCTTGTTATTTATGATTCATATGTATTATTTACCATTACTGAGCAACTGATCTCGCCCCTTTATAATATTTTTTCACTAGGTTATGAAGAAGAAAATATTTAATGAGCATTCATGGTGGAATTTTATTTAATATCATGTTATATTTTCTTTTCACAATATATTAGGAGAATCATGAATGTCATATGGTCTTCCAAGACTGCTGAACTGATCAGTCCATCAAGATTTGATTCCTTCTATTCATTCCAATGTAATAAAATAACACACTAGCTCTGAAAAATAGGTGTTATGTCATTACACTAGTTACCAAGGAAAACAACAAAATGCGAAAGTATACATATATAATGATGAAAGGATTGAAATTTTTTTAAAACATGTGTGAAAATGGATGATGGAGGATTTATCAACATTTATCATCCCAAAATCCATTATTTCTCTCTTTTTGAACAATTGTCCGTTGAATATATTCTATTAACTACTGAAAAATATTGGTCATTTAGAATCGTGTCTTCTTATTCACTTTGAAAATGGGGATCAATTCCACCATCCAAAGAAACACATACACAAATAAATATCCTATAATCCATATCTATGTTTCCTATCTAATTTTTACCTTTTATATCGTAAATACCCTTATCACTTTTGGTTAGTATAATACCATCATTTCATAGGAGACTTTAAAATGAATGTTCATGGTCCCAAAGTGAGTATTCGTTAATCATTATCCCTTTCTTAATAATTATTAATTTAGAAAACTACATTGACTGTAGTAATATAATAATCTAACTGTAATTAGTATACCTAAATGTTACTATAAAAAATTAATAAACCCATATTTATTCTTCTCCAACCGGATTGAAATATTAAAAGATACTGATTGAGGATTTGTGTAGACTACCACGAATAAAAATTAAGATGATTTTTTTCCATCACTAGAAAACATAGTGAAAATAAAAAATTTATACAATGTATAAATATGTCATTTATGAAAATATTAATAATATACCAAGATAATATTTATAATTTTTATGTGATATTATTAATTCACAATAATAATAAACTAAACAACCTAAAATTAATATATATCAGTTACTTGTTTAATCTCGGTTAATTTTATAAAAAATTACACCTTTATAAGTTTCATACTAATATAATAATAATCTACATTATTCCTTAAATTCAATATATTATTAACTTATACTAAAACACAATTAACCATCATAAACACCCTAAATATGATATATTGATAATGACTGAACAACCTCAAATATAAAACACATGTAGAATATATGCAATATATAATTTTTTTGGTAATAAATAGTCCTTATTCATTTAAAAATATATGATTAATTTTCCTAATAATGTATCTAATAAGCCAGATGAGATAATTCATGATGTTATAAACATGTGTGGATTGAATAAGAAAAAAGTTTTGGGATTTTAATATCTATTTTCATTATATGAGACAGATTTCTTATTATACACCATATAGATTTGGAATGGTGTAAATAATTCCCCTTGAATTTTTTTTCATGTTTCCCTTATATTTCATGACATTAAAATTTATATTCCAGTTTCTTTTGTTGATGTAATTTTTACCCAAAAATTAAAAGAGTTGTAGGGGTATTTTCTTACTCAATTATCTTAATTTGAGTTACAATGTTTTATATTGAACTCTATTGTTCCATAATTAACATATTAATCCTAATGAATAATTATTGTTTAAATTACTCATTATATATTTTCATTATATAATTATTCAATATAAAATAATTATCAAATGATTATTACATATAATATTTTGTTATCTAAAAGGGATTTCTTGGTCATATTTATAATATCATTAAGGATGTTTCCTTAATTTACTTTTTTATCTCGTATATATATACATTTTTTATTTGGTATAAAAAAAATATGTAATTAAAATTATTTTATGTTTACATTAACGATCATTATCGTCCAAGGGGTATTTATTTAAATGTTACAAAAGACATCATGTTTTTTCAACCTCATTTTAAAATTGAGATCCTTTAAAAATGATAACCCATTTAGGTAATTTATATATTATTTCATTCAACAATAAACATAATTACCTTCCCTTATAGTAAATGTTTTTCAAATTTTTTCCCTTTTTATTATTTTTCATATTATATGTCATATAATGTTTTAATACGACATGTTTTCAACAAAATAATTTTAAAAATATAAATAATGGATTTCATTTTTATTCAATGGTATGACACTTTGACTACACATTCATTTGATATCCTAATATTTATTTCAATTATTTTAAAATTCCCATTCAAATACCTTGGAATTTATTGATATTTTTTAAAAATAAAATAATCATATTTTTTTCTATATTTTCTATTTTTGGAAAAAAAAATAAATTCATTTAAACTTTTTGAGTAAAAATTTATTTATATCTACTTTTTAATATTATTTAAATCAATCCCCCAAAGAATTCATGGGTTTTAAGATAAATTTGTGGTATTGTATTTTTTATATAGTATATCTATTTAAAGTATTTCAAAAGTTGTAGGATACTTTTTATTTTGAAATTCATTTTAAAAAAAACAACAAAAATATATTTTCTATCAATGTAATTTTCCTTTGATTTAACTTATACTTTATCCAAGATAATCATTAAATTTATAAATAGAAATTATTAAAATGGATGGATTATATAGTGTTATTTTCAATCAATTAAATGATCTATCACTCAATTTCTCTTTCCTAAAAATCCACTATAAATACGAATAACACATCATACACTGACTTTCTTCATTGAATATAGTGTTTTTTATTTATTTGATTAAATATTGTTCATGTAGATGTCATATATCAATTGATGAGCGAAATAATTTACTTAATTGTAATCTTTTTATCCATATGTTGTAAATACCATATGAATTACTATAATGATTGATGGATATTTACGTAGAATATTATAGAATGTATTTGGAAACAATTTCTACCATTAGTTTATCACTGATTTCATATTGATGTTATTATCAATGATATATTTATGTAATTCCATTTTAAAAGTAAATGAAACTAATTTTACTCTCATGGGTTTTGATGATATGTGGAATAATTAATTTGATGTGGAGAATTTATTCCTAGATAATTGAGATGTGGGTCCAATATATCCATTTAATTGACTGATAATGAATATATCATGTGATGTCATATGAAAAAAATTTGGATTTATCCCAGGGAAAATAGTACATGAGAGGATTTAACCTAATATAAATAGTATACTGGAGGATTTATCAAATTCCATAGGGTATATTGGAGGATTTATAGCAGGATAAAAAGTAAAAAATATTGTTTGTATCAATCCAAAGTTATGAATGAAGATTTATTATTAGAAAAGTTATACTAAGGAGGATTATTATAATAATTGAGGTATACAATAGGATTATTCCTAGACCATGATAGTGCGCAAATGGTTAACCATATAATTTAATGACAGGAATGTATCTATGGATTTCCTTGACTTATTTTTTAGGTGTTTATGTTTGATACATTCCTTATATATCATGATTTACTATATCTAAATTATTATGTATGATTTTATTATATATACAAATTATACTAGTATGTTAATCTTAGAATTAATTATATTTCTGTACTTTTTACACTTATTTATTCCCTTACTAATAGTTTGAGCTTAACCATTACCTAGGATTTTAGTTGAGTATAATTTATGTGATGATATGTAAAGAATGATATTAACTTCAATGGTTTAGATAACCATTTATTTCTTTTAATGTAGTCAAGAATATTTTCTGACTGATTTGTGAAAATTTAGTGAAAAAAAGGAAATATCCAATATATAAGACTATGTATAGGATAACATCTCAATTTTTTTGCAATCTAGATATTTTCTAAATCTCTTATAAATTTTATCCCAATATGGATACTGAAAAGTGGGTGTAGTTGGTGGAAAGATTATCCTATGAGTAATCAACCTCAAAATGTTATTTTCGTATTATCCTAAACTATACACTGAATCATGATTATTTCTCCTAAGAAATTACACTTAGATATTAACTATGTGGGAGTATTCATTGGAAAATTAGTATTCTCTTTGCAAAGAATATAAAGTATTTCAAAGTAAATATTCTCTAAAACCTAATAATGTATAACTATGGATAATTTTTATTCAATCATTGAGATTCAGGTGTTATGGTACATATTTATTTACATGTTCATTTTTGGATAAAGGTTAATTCAAACATTAAGATCATATAATTTAATTATATTTTCATTTAGAATATTTTATCATGTTCATGATTATTTTTCTATGGAAATTATTTGGATAAGTCAATGAAGAAAATTAAAAACTAACATAATTACAAGTAGATTGAAGTAAATGTATGAAATTATTAATTAAAGTTGGAATTAGAAAATACATTTTACGATATTGTTTTCTTATTAATTTTTTATTTTATTCTAGTTTTATTAATATCCATTTTGGGGTATTGTATTATATAAATATTGAATCAAATAAATAAAGAAGATAAATTCATGTTAATAGAATGAACTATGACTTATTAGTAAATATTGGAGTATACATAAATTGGGTAGATTCTTAGTGTATGAATTTAATGATTGAAAATGTGAGTCTCTCATTCTTACATATGGTAACTAGGATGGAATCTTAATAAAAATTAATTCTTGATACTCATGGAGGTTATCATTATTAATTGAAATTTATCAATGATAATCTACAATATTTTAAAAGTTATAAGAATTATGTGAAACATGTGGTGATTATTATTAAAAAAAAATTTATTCAATGGTGTAGAAATATTTATTAAATGGCATAAATAAAACTGAAAAGATATTCTATGGTAAGGTTATGCTATTTTGTATAATTATAGTATAACCATGTTTTTTTATGGATAACATATATGTTAAATATATTGTTATTTAATGATTTTCAGATAATTTAGTTAAAAAATATTAATATCAAAAAAAATTATTATTTATTTAGTGAAATTATAATCAATTTCTAAATGAATATATCACTTCTATGGAGTTTCAACTCTAATAGATTTGTAATTTTTTAGGAAATGTATATTTTGGATAAAACATTATTTGGTTGAAGTCGAACATGGGAATAAGATTTTATGAATCATTATTTATTTTCATTGAATGATATGAAAAATGATATTGAATATAGTGACATGACATTTCCTTACATGACTACTACATCATATACAAGATAAAACACATAATAATGATATAAATTCATGATCAAAAGGTCTACCGACGTTGGAAAATTATGCTTAAAATCAATTATACATAACCAAACAAGAAAATTTATTAAATCATTCATCATTATCCTTGTAAAAAATCACATCACCCTTAGTACATGTAATTACTATATAATATTCCATAACAAAAGTGGTGAGCTAAAATCCTATATGTGGAGGAATGAGGGTCAAAAATAATTGAACATAGTTGAGAATAAACATTATCGTCATATAATAGTCATAGAATAATAAGAATAATAATAGAAACTTGTGAAAAATTAATTGAGTGTGGAATATGCATAAAAATGAAATATCATTAATAGTATTAAAATATAATATATAATTTTGAACAATTCTAGTATTGTTTTATTGTGTACCATATTTGAATAAATAAAAAAAATCATTGTAAAAAATTATAGCATCATGTTCACACATAATAAAATTAATATAATGAGATGAAGGTTCTGGGTGCAGTAGAAGCTCGTGGGTGGATGTGCCCAGTTGGCTATTTTCCATTAACAATGATCAATTAGGGATTAATACGACGATAAACACCAGTCTCCATGGATCGAATCATAGAAATAGACAAAGAAAAGGAAAGACTTGGAACAACAAAGTTGGATAGTTACATGATTATTGTAATTAATTTATTTAATTGCCAAGAAGTACCTTTTTGGGTGTTCTTTCTTCATTGATGTTCTTCATCACGTTCTGATGTGATTTGTCATAGCGCACAGAAGCCAAGTGTAGACTTCCTCTAGCGGTGATCCACACGTGCACCACGTATCTCTGGAAAATGCCAAAGGAGTCTTCGTGTGCTAGCGTGGAGAAAACTTTGCCTGCGTTGTCCGCCTTAGATCGTCTTGATCTGATGGAAGGGGATCTCTCTCGGTCATGAGAGCGTTCGTGGAGGAATATTTTCTTTCGGCCTTAAAATAATTCTCCAGAATTGTTGTGCACAATGATTCTCTTGTATCAGAAAAAGAGTTGGGGTTGTGAGGATATTTCTAATTGGGTTTGAGGTTGTAGAGTTATGAAAATAAATAAACGCGTTAGGCATTTTATTTAATTCATTATCTCTTTTTAAAACCCCATGTCGAGTCAATAATTCCTTGACATGTTCCCACACTAATTATAATAAATATCATTTAATAAAACGATAATCCTCAAAATCGCGACTGGAAAAACTACACTGCGTGTAATAATAAATACATGGAATGTACTTTTTTTCATTGAAAACTACACTAAGTGTAAATTCAATGTACCCAGCATGTATATATTGTTTTCATTTATTCATTTCCTTTACAAAATGAAAACTACATGGTGTGTACATTTAATAATACACGGTGTGTACTTGTTTTCAAAATATAAACTACACAGCATGTAATCATTAATACACGACGTGTAATTGTTTTCATTTTATTCTTCCTCCAACATTAAAACTATTTAGGCTTCCTTGAATAATTATTAAACTATGTACGGTAATAATCTTTATTCTACTTGAGATACTTGAATGCATATAGTGTGTGTCCCTCTAGGCCTCTTTCTCGTTGGCATTAGGCGAGCTTGCCTAAAGTCCATGATTACTGTCTAGCAAAGGGTCAAGGACCCCAAGAGAAAGAAGTTGGCACAACATTGATATATCACCTCATTTGAATGATTACATTGTAATTTAATCCCATTGTCTCAATATCTCGTCAAGTTGGTTTCATGGTAGTGTCATAAACCTATATGCTTGATTTGTCATTCTTTGACTTCCATAAATAAACTCGTCGTGTCACCATGGCCATGGAATTTGTTCAACAGTTCTATTTCATTCAATGGGCCTGAGATATCTACTTCTATAAATATGGAAGGGAAAATTCCTTCCTCAACAAATCCATTAACAACATGTCATTTGTGACGCACCCAGCGTACCCTACTTCCAGCCAACTCTCTTTATGAAGGTTTTTGTCAGGAAATCTAAGTGCGCGAGTCATGACATGAGTTAATGATAATCTTGCATTTCAAGGACCATTAAACATGGTTGTAGATAGCAATGTCCGATGACACCAAGGCATGCAGAATTGCTACTGGCGGGTTTGTTCTCATAATGTCCCATTTAGGAGATTACCAAGTGCGAACTCCAGGAGAGAGAGTCCCAACTTCTTACGAGTACACGCACATGATGGTCTGTATACTATGTGTCCTATCATGTTATGTCATCCAATCGCTGATCTTTATTTAAGAATATTGTTATAGCATTTCAAGCTTCTCATCATAGCGGGGATCTGCCAAGACCTTATTAATGCAACAAATATTTTAGGGAATTATTATATTATAGTCATGCAGAACAATGAACAATATATTATACGATAACATTCATGTAATCAAAGAATAAAAATAGTTGTTTCTCAGGACACCAACCCTTACAAACTCCCACTTGGACTAGAGCCAACTACCTATGACATTTAGTCCACTAGACCTCACATAATGATCATGTTTCTGTTGAGTGAAGGCTTTAGTCAATTGGTCCGCCATGTTGTTTTCCGTGTAAATATTGCTCACTGCAAATTCACATCTCTTAGAAAAATCCCTCAAGAGATTATACTTCCAAAGTATGTTCTTTGTCCGCTTATGTGACCTTGTCTCTTTTTGAAGTGCCCCCGCTATAGTATTATCACAATAGAGTGTGATTGGATCGTTACTGCTCGGTACTACATCCAGCGCTTGGGCAATGATTTACATCCATACTACTTCTTTAGCTACCTCAGAAGCTACGATATACTCGGACTCCACTATATAATTTTCCACCACACTTTACTTTGAGCACTTCTAGCTCACCGCACCTCCATTCAAACTGAAGATGTATCCAGTATGCGACTTCATGTCATCTTGATCAGTCTGGAAACTAGAATCTACATGTCCTATGATGACTAGTTCCTCATCTCTTCCATAAACGAGGAACATATCTTTAGTAAACCTCAGATACTTAAGGATAGTCTTGACTGCCATCCAATAGTGGTCTCCTAGATCAGCTTGATATCTGCCTACCGAAGTTAATGCGTAAGCAACATATAGCCTCGTACAAAGTGTAGCATACATGAATTACCCAATCACTGATGTGTAAGGGATCCCTACCATTCTATTTCATTCCTCATGTGTCTAAGGACACATTTTCTTGGATATATTAATGCCATGTGACACTAGAAACAATCACATCTTGTATTGTTCCATAGTGAATCTTTTCAGTATTTTGTTAATGTATTTAATTTGACTCAGGCCCACCATTCTCTTGGAACTATCAAGATGGATCTTGATCCCTATAATATATGTTTCCTCGCCCAAGTCTTCCATGGAGAATCATTTATGCAACCATGCCTTAACTGACTGTAAGACATGTACTTCATTTCCAATTAGTTATATGTCATCAACATATACTATTAGGAAAATGACTGCACATCCACTAAACCTCTTGTAGACACAAGGCTCACATTCGTTCTTAACAAATCCAACTTCCATTACAGCTTCATCAAAACGAATTTTCCATGTCCTTTATGCTTTGTTTAATCCATAAATGGATTTCTACAACTTGTATTCCTTGTTGGAATCCTTTGGAGTCAACAAACCTTCAGGTTGGGTCATGTAGACATCTTCCTGGAGGTTCCCATAAAGGAAATATATTTTGAAATACATTTTCTAAATTTCATAGTAATGGAATGCGGAAATGGCCAATAGGTTTCTGATGGATTTTAGCATTGCAACCTGTGAAAAGGTTTCATCATATTCAATTCTGTAACACTGTCTAAAACCTTTTTCAACCAGTTGTGCATTATAGGTACTGACTTGCCCCTCCATGTCCAGTTTCTTCTTGAATACCCATTTATTACCAATAGGATTTACATCAGCTGGAGGATCTACCAAAATCAAGACATAGTTTTGGAACATGGAATCCATTTCATAATTCATGGCTTCTTGCCACTAGGCAATATCTGTGCCTTCAACTGCTTCATTGTAGGTAAGAGGATCATCATTTTCAACCAATAATGAGTCACCGTCCTCGGTGACAAGAAAACCATATCGTTCTGGTTGTCTCATCTCTCTCGTGCTCCTACACAGTTCTTGTGTCTCTGGAACAGATTGTTCTTCCACGTGGCTTTGTGGAAACCGTTCTTGTACCAACTCTTGTGTATCTTGAGCCTCGACTTCATCGATGTCTATCATGCTTCCACTATCTCTTTTGGATATGTTCTCCCCCTCAAGGAATATGGCATTTCTTACCACTATAAAGTTTTTTTCTGTGGGGTTTTATAGGTAATATCCCCTTGTTTCTTTGGGATATCCTATAAATATACACATTGTGCCTCTGGGTGCAAGTTTGTTACCTGAAGAGGCCTTAACAAATGCTTCGCTTCCCCACACATGTAAATTGGATAACATGTCTTTGCGTTCACTCCATAACTCGTATGGAATACCATTTATCGATTTAGTTGGTACTTAGTTTATTATGTTTGCTTGCTTTAGTAATGCATACCCCCCAAAGGATAATGGAAGACTCATGTGACTCATCATGGATCTCACCATGTCAAACATGATGTAGTTCCTCTTTTCAATTACACTATTCCACTTAGGTTTTTAAGGAGGAGTGAGTTGAGATAGATTCCCAAACTCCCTTAAGAAATCAATGAATTACTGATTGAGATATTCTCCTCCTCTATCTGAGTAGATTTTTTTAATCTTCTTACCAAGCTGGTTCTCAACTTAATTCTTGTAGTCTTTGAACCGATCAAAAGAATCTGACTTATACCTCATTATGTAAATATATCCATATCTACTAAAATCATCAGTAAAAGTTACGAAGTATGAGAACCCACCCAATTCTTCAACTGGAAATGGTCCACACACATCTGTGTGAACTAATAATAGAATCTCTTTAGATCTTTCATGTTTACCACTAAATGGTTCTTTGACCATTTTTCCTAGTAGACACGCATGACAAACACCAAGTGGTTTTAGTTCGAAAGAATCTAAATACCCATCTTGATGTAATTATGTCAAACATTTCTCATTGACATGACCTAGCTGGTGATTCCAAAGTTGGGTGTGGTATGAGTCAGGTGAATTGAATTTTTCATCGATTTACATTACTTGGTTTGTGTATTCAAACACATAAAGGTCGTTATATAAATGTGCCCGACCAAAACAAATGCTATTTTTATAGAAGTAGCAACATTCATTTCTAAACATGAACATGAATCCATCAGTATCTAATCTGTATTCTGAAATAATGTTTTTAGTTATAGAAGGAACATAATAACAAAAAATTAACACCAAGACTATTCTTGTTGGAAATGTGAGGTGGTAGTCCCCGACAGCTATAACAACAAGTTTGGATCTGTTGGCTGCTCGTAGATCTACCTCACCTCGATCAATCTTTCGGAATCTACTTGGTTCCTATATTTGGATATATATGTGAGAACCACAATAATTTTCCAATACCCAATTGGTAGAAATAGATAGATTTCATTCGATAACAAACACACCTGAATCTTCCCATTGATTCCTTGGCTGGGTGTAGTTTTTATTTCCAGTGGCCCTTCTTACCACATGCGAAACAAACAGCCTCATTTTCCCTTGCCTCCCCTTTGATCTTTCTTTTCATAGAAGGCATTGAAGAAGCTTTGGGCTTAAAGCTATTCGCATTCCCTTTACTTTAATTCACCATAAGGAAAAAAGGCTTTTCACGCTTCATGTCATTGTCCACATGGAGAATGAGGATAAGAATATCAGACAGAGACTTCTCAATGTTGCTCATGTTGAAGATCACAACAAAGTATGAGAATCTCTGGGGGAGTGATGCAAGAATGAGATCGGTACCCTGTTCTTCGGGGATTTTGAACCCTAGAACCTCCAAGCGCTCAATGTAGCTAATGATCTTGACTACATGATGCCCAGCTGGGGCACCCTCTCCAAGCATGCTCTGAAATAGAGTCTTGGAGATCTCAAACTATTCCTATCTTTCTCTCTCCTGGTATAGACCACAGAGGTGCTCGAGCATGATGTAGACATCCATGTCTTCATGAGACTTCATGATCTCACTAGACATTGATGACATCATCAAACGTTGAATGTTGAGTTCATCACTCAAATGTTGATTATTGACCAGGAAATCTTCATCACTCGCACTTGGGAAGGCAGATCAGGAAGTGAGGACTCCAGCATGTAAAACTTTCATTCATGGAGTATGATAACCTGAAGGCACCTAAACCATTCTTGAAAGTTACTGCTGGTGATGATATTGTATTTATCTAGAATTGATCATAGATAAAATGTAGTTGATGAGTTTTTCAATTTGAATCTACGAATTAAAAGAGAATATTTATCAGTACCTTTTGATTACATTTTATGAAAAATAATAAATGAATTTATTAATTCCCCCACCGTTTTATTAAGTCCCAATTGGAATCACCATTGAACTTGGAATGTCTAGTTTATTTGACATTCTAGTTGAAAGGATCCATATTCCCCCTCACAATACCCCAAAAATGGTTGGTCAATCTATTTGAAGGTATTTAGGTAGGCAGGTCATTTCTAACTATGGGCTTACAGTTCCTTGATCTGTTGAGTGGACTCCCTAATCCTGAAATCCTGATATGGATTTCCTCAACTCCTGCCTACAATATTACACCAAGTCTAGCAAGGGCTACTCCTCTTCGTTTAATATGGTTAAGTCAACCTGAAACCTTTCATAAGGGATTCCTTTACAAAAGTAAGTTTCCCGATAAGGGTTGGTCAAACAAATAGTTTTATTGAGTATTTCCCTTAATCAGGTAACGGAAGGCTTGGTCTGACTTAATATGGTATTTGATGGATTTTAATCCGTTATGCATAGTTTCACATTATCACGTGATTGTTAATATTAAGCGATGCTTGCTTAAGTGATTAACCATGTTCTAATAATGTGTACGCATAGTCTGGTTTTTATTTTATTCCATATTTTCATGCTTGTTAATTTTATTAATTATGTGATCACGACAAAACATAATTAATAAATAAACCGTGCAATCAGTTAGAAATAAAATAAGATGACCTGATCATGAGATTCTATTGGTAAGTTTATCTAGTGGTTTTGATAAGATAACCCATACCTAGGGAAAACACCTTGAACCCGATTGTTCGTGTTCTACAGCTCCCACTTGTCCTCCTTTGTATCTTGTTGGTTTCACCTCAGATTCGGATTTCGAACTGTCTCCTCTGGCCTGGGAGATCCTCCATTACATGGGGTATACATTAAAGAAACCATGGGCATGCATGCCCTACATTTTATTGGAAGAAGGCTTACAGTCCAACGAATTTAAATTAAACAAATTTAAATGAAACCATACACATAAAAAGGCTCTTTGGTCTAGCTCATGATCATCTATAGCATGCAACGACATTTAGACATATTTAGAAATCAAATTATTTTAATCGTTCTGTTATTCAAGATAATTCGTGCTTGAATTCAATTAATTATGATCTTATAATTAATCAATTATTTATCTTAAATTTCTTTTTGAATTTACTTGATATTCTTCTCATCCATATTCCTTGTATGATGTCTTTGTACATTTGGAGGAAACCTGGTGAAATTCCATTTCTGGAAAGTACACGGCGTGTAATTTATATTTACATGATGTGTATTTATTTTATCTTTTATCCAATGTACACGCCGGGGGCTTTGGTGTGTTTACTGTACTTTGGAAGTTTTGGAATACAGGACGTGTAGATAAATAACACACGACGTGTACTTACTTGTTACATGGTAACCGTCCTAGAAATCCTGTGAATGTGGTACGCAGATTCTCATTTGTACACGGTTTCACTTGGGCCGGATCATACTACTCGACATGTTGCTCCAACATACATGTCGTGTATTCCATTTCCCACGCACCATTTAATTCTGGTCAACACGAAGTAATAAAAACATAGGCATACTTAAATCACACGACATGGTTTGGTGGACCAGTTCCGGTTCGTTGTACCTAAGTACACAACATGTAGTTTTCATTACACGCCGTGTATTCCCATGTTGTACAAACCGAAAGAGAGGCTCCTCCGGATGAGTTCCTCATTTTTATTTTAATCAAAAATAAAATTAAAAGGGCATTTCTATGATATGAATAGACAAACGAAGGAGGAAGAACAGATCACATTTATTCAGATTTATAGATCTATTTATTTCGAATTGAATCACATATAAATGCGTAAATTAACAACGGAAATTAAATAACTATAATCAATATTGTAACTTCCCTCTGATACCAATTGAAGGTTCTGGGCACAACAGAAGCTCATGGGTGGATGTGCCTGCTTTTCTTTTTTCATTAAAAATGATCAATCTGGGATCAATACGACGATAACTGCCAGTCTCCACGGATCGAATCATATACAAAGAAAAGGAATGTCCCAGAACCACAAAGTGGAATCGTTACAGGTTGATTATAATTAATTTAATTAATTTCCAAGAAGTACCTTTTTGTGTGTTCTTTTATCATTGATGTTCTTGATCACGTTCCTATGTGATTGTCAATGCATCGCAGAAGACAAGTGTAGACATCCTCTAGAGGTGATCCAAACGTGCACCACGTATCTCCGGACATCGCCAAAGGAGTCTCCGAGTGCTAGCGTGGAGAAACCTTTGAATGTGTTGTCTGTCGTAGATCATATTGATCCGATGGAAGAGGATCTATCTCGGTCTTGAGAGAGTTATTGGAGGAAGAGGATATTTTGTCCTTGTATTAATTCTACAGAATTGTTGTGCACAACGATTCTCTTGTCTCAGGAAAAGAGTTGGGGTTTGGAGGATATTTATAATTGGGTTTGAGGTTGTAGAGTTATGGAAATAAATAAACACCTTACGCGTTTTATTTTTTTTTCATTAACTCATTTGAGATCCCCATGTTGAGTCATTAATTCCTTGACATGTTCCCACACTGATTATAATAAATATAACTTAATAAAATGATATTTCCTCAAAATCCCGTCTGGAAAAACTACACGGCATGTAATCATAAATACACGACGTGTACTTGTTCTTCATTGAAAACTACATGGTGGGTACATTCAATGTACAGGGTGTGTATATATTGTTTTCATTTATTCATTTCCTTTCCAAAATAAAAACTACAGGGCGTGTATATTTAATAATACACGGTGTGTACTTGTTTTCAAAATAAAAACTACACAACATGTAATCGTTAATACACAACATGTACTTGTTTTCATTTTATTCTTCCTCCAATATTAAAACGATTTATTCTTCCTTGAATAATTATTAAACCATGTATTAGAATAATATTTATTCTACTTGAGATACTAGAATTCACTTAGTGTGTAACCCTCTAGGCCTCTTTCTCGTTGGCATTAGTCAGGGTTGCCTAAAGTCCAAGATTACTCTCTAGGATTGGGTCAAGGCACCTAAGAGAAAGAATTTCACGCAGAATTGACATATCACCTCATATGAATGCTTACTGTGTAATTTAATCCCTCTGTCTCAATATCACATCAATCATGTTTCATGGTAGTGTCATAAACCTATATGCTTGATCTGTTATTCTTTGAATTCCAGAAATAAACTCGTCGTGTCACCATGGCCATGGAATTTGTTCGACAGTTCTATTTCAATGAAAGGGCCCGCGATATCTACTTCCATAAATATGGTAGGGACAAATCCTTTCTTGAATTATCCATTAAAAACATGTCATTTGTGATGCACCCAACATACCCTACCTCCTTCCAACTCTCTTCATGATGGTTTTCATCAGAAAATCTAAGTGTGCGGGTCATGACATTAGTTAATTATAATTTTCTAGTATAAGGACCATTACACACGCTCGTAGATAGGAATGTCTGATGACACCAAGACATACAGAATTTCTACTGGCGAGTTTGTTCTCATAATCTCCTATCTTGGAGATTACCAAGTGCGAACTCCATGAGAGAGAGTCTCATCTTCTTACGAGTACTCAGACATGACAGTCTGTATACTATGTGTCCTATCATAGTATGTCATCCAACTGCAGAACTTTATTTAAGAATATTTTTATATAATTTCATGGTTCTCAACATAGCGGGGATCTACCATGACCTTATTAATGCACCAAATATTCTAAAACATTATTATATTATAGTTATGCAGAAAAACGAACAATATATAATAAGAGAACATTCATGTAATCACAGTACAAAAATAGTTGGTTCTCATAACACCATCCCATAAATGAGATACATCACATTACATAATTAATTGGAGGGATATATAATTTTGGTCCCACCTATCACATCATTAATGAACCTAATCATGCATTCCCTAAGGAGGGATTACAGTCATAGTCATGAAATAAGCAATGAAAATTGTGTTCTGTAAAAGAGTTTACATATCATAATTCATCAAATTAACTTTAATAATCTAAAATTAATAAGTTAGATAATACTTTTTAATAAAATAAATTTTTATTCTTCGAATGGAGAAACCACTGATGAGGATTCAAGATATGTTTTTAGATTTAGACACTATTTGAAAAAAAGCATTTTAAATGGGTTAAAAAACATTTTATAAGGGATTCAACATGTATATCCTAGAAATAAAATAGAAATATTATTGAAAGGAATTATTTTAGATATTATAGGAACATTTATAATAAAATTAATGTGAAATAGGAGATGTACCTAAAGAAAGATATTTGTTTTAGTAATCATCTTAGCTTGAATATAACATTATTTCATTGACCTTCCACCTCTTGAACTATAAATAGAGGATTATTAAGGCACTTAATAAGAAGTGAATTATATAAAATTTTCACTATTTGAAAAAGCATTCATGTAGACTTTTGTATTACTACAACACATCCTTGAGAATTTTATAGGATTAATAGATATTATTTGGGTAGTTATTGGTATTTGGAATACGAGGGTGGAGTTATTATCCTAGGGGGGGCTATTTATAGATTAGGAGAGGGGTATTTTTTAAATTTAAATATTGAAAAAATATTAAAGGTAATCATTTAAATGGTTATACTATAGATATTATAAATAATAAAAAAAATATTGGTTTTAATTATTTTAAACTCATTATAATATGAAATAAATAGTTAAATTTAAAGGAATTTTCTTAAAATAAAAATGGGCTTTTAAAGGAACACATTAGTCATTAGACTTTAGAATGTAAGGTTTTTGTTTGGATAACATGTTTATAATATTTTAATGACTAGTTTATGAATCCAAATATGTTTTGGGTGTGTCTAAATTCATAGAAATTATTTAATCATTATTTTAACATGAATTATCTACTTTAAAATACATCAGTTATGAAAAAACAATATTCTTATTATTTATATTAAAATTATAATATTTTAAAAAATTAATATATTTTAGAAATTAGAAAAATACCCATCGGAAATTTAGACTTGATAATTTCGTAAATGAAATTTATTTATTCATAATAATATCTAAATGGGGTTATTTTAATAGAAATTTAAATACTATGCTTGTTTTTACGAAATCAAATTAAATATAGATTATTAAAAAATTTCTTATATTTTCATTAATTTTTGAATTGTGATATTTGTTTAATTTCATTATAATATAATATTTACATTATTTTATCATTATAAATATTATTTTTATTACATTTTATTATTTTGAATCCGTATTTCTATTCCAACGGTCCTGTTACATTTCTCAGTTGTCATGTTACTCTTCCCAATTCTCAGGATACTATATTAATGAAAATTTTACTATTTCAATTGCCACATTACCTTATGTAAATAATAATTCAATACTTTATCATTTATTCCCCACAATTTCTATCAAGATTCTATATTTAAATTTTATAAAATGTCTAATTATTTTCTAATATTTTATTACATTTCTATAGTACTATTTTTTGGAGCGATGATTATAGCATATTAGGGTGATCCACATTTATAAATTTTAGATTTTTTATAATATTTTTTGTCCCCGTTTTTTTTTATTAATTTTAATGTGTTTAATTACTGGCTGATGTAAAAATTTTCAGTAATGAAATAAATAATTTTTGGTTTCTCAATGTATTGAATTTGAATAAAACATTATTATATAATAAAACACACTTTTATTTAAATATAAAAACAAAATTTATAATCTATATTTTGTTACATTATTCCCCAATTATATAAATTTACTTCTTGAAATTTAAATTCATAATCTTGATTGAGAATATGTTAGGGTAATTCTGTTTCACATTTTATCTTGGATCCCACATCTCCAATTCATACATATGGATTTTACACAACACTGTGATAGGGTTAGTTATATATTTTACATATAATTGTTTATATATGGTCTATGATCATTACCAAATTATAATTCTACAAGTGGTCCTTTTCAATTTTTAAAAATCACTAGATTTAGTACATGTATAAGATCATGTATGTACTTCTATAAGAGAGATACAAGGATGGAATCATGAACATGAGATATATTTCATGGAATAGAAATCTAATACGTCACTAATCCAATGTGATCAATGATCTACAACGGGACAATGTATGGACGTATAAGCATCCCTTTATTTACAAATCATATGGATCTCTTCCATAGTAACTTTTGAAGGAAATATTTTTTCCTACTTCTAATTAAAGCATGATGAACAATTGTTATCATAAAAATTTTGAGGATTCTTAGAATCCTTAATATGATTTTGAATAATTATATCCTTATCTTTTATCTCTTGAAAAATTTCAATCCAAAGTAGCTTAGGTTTACGATGTTCATCCAAACTAGTAGGAGTTGGACATTGGATCCCTTATATAGCTTCTTATTGAGTAGTTTGAATACATGGGTGGATATTTTGTTCTATGAGAACTATACTAGTGATATTTTTTGATCCCATACACCATTTAATTACATTTAGTAGGATCTAAGTATGTGATGGTGAATATAAATTGACTTTTAAAATTTAAAATATGTTTTGGTGTGATATTCCATATTAAAATTCAATTCAGTACTCTAATAAGGTTCAACAATTTCTTTGAATTATTATATGAACCTTGGATCATGATAAAAGATTATTGAAATTGGTACCCCATACCACCCTCATCGATTCCTTTACATGTATCATATTTAGTTTTAAAAGTAAGAAATAATCATGTATAGAGGTTAAATTGGATGACTCGGTGATTCAATCCACCACAAACCAGGTTGTATAGTTTCTATTGGATGTCTTTAAGAGTCCATTAAAAAAATACATTATGAATATCCCCATTTTCCATGTTTTTATATGTATGGGTTTTATCCTCCCCCTAGGTTTCTGTCAATTTTCTTTTAACTTTATTACATTACAAGAAACTTAAGAGATACATAGAAATATTTATCTTTTATGGTGTCCCACTAGATGTGTTCACAAATATTAAAGTAAATCTTGGTAATTCCATGATGGATGGAGAATGATGAAATGTACACAGAATCCAGTAGCTCCTACATTATATCGTATGATAAAGGAACACAAATCCTAGATCCAAACCAAATTACCCAAACTTTATTAATGTGAAACTAATGAATCTTCCCTTCCATTACTAATTTACCCTTTTAAAACCTCAAATTCATTCCATCTTTCCTCTGGGATATTCTTCTATATTGATGGGTGATAAATAATTTTTGATCTATATGATGTATTCCACACCCTTATGATATCTATATCCATCCTTTGTATATTTATGAAGATAATCTCTTTCTCAGTCTGAATAATGGAAGGAGTAATTTGTTATTTTCTGCTAAGAGCATCAGCTACCAATTTAGTTTTTCTTATATAGTAGTTAATAATAAACTTGTACGTGATCACTTATATCTCTAAGAATCATATCTTAGTAATGTTGATATCCTTTTGTGTGAATATTTAATTTGGAATAATATAACTGATATATACCACACTTCTCTCCATATAGGTCATACCACCAAATTATCAAGGGGATGTTCATATATTCTTACCCTTAATCATGTGTTAGGTAGTTCAAATCATGGATATTCAGTTTTTGTGAGTCATAGGATATCACCTTGTCATTATACATGAGTGATCAACCCAAACTATAATACCCAATGAATATACAAAATTTTCCTTTTAGAAAAAATTTAATTTTATTAATATATTTCATTATAAATAACAAAACATTAATCTTACACTACAAAAAAACCAATATTATCTTTCATTTCACATAATATTATATTTTCTTGTTTTACACACAATACATAGTTCCTTCGATATCTTTTACTATGCATATGACCGATTTTTACCAAACTATAATATATCATTAATATTATTTTCTTAAATGATGATTAAAAACTAAAAAATTTAATGACATGTATGAAATGTATTTACTAAATTTCTAAATATTTTTTATATATTTTTGATAGTTAGTTTTTGTTATAAATGAATATAAAACCGAATTGAATATATTGGAAATGTATTTATATGAAAATAATTCTACTCATCAAATGGAGTTTTGTGTTAACAATTATATAAATTTCAAATAGTGAATGATATTAATGAAATAATTATATTGTATATTCAATTAATTATTTATTACATTCATCAAATATTTTTGATATGTCCAAGATAAAAACCAATCAAATTTTATAAATAAAAGATACATTTTTCTAAAGGAAGTTTTTCCAACTTTATATGGTGAGACTATTTTAAATAAAAATATTAATAGTTTTAGAAATTCTATTTAATAAAATAAACCTAATTTTTTTATTTATAAATTTAAAAATTATTTTATTTTGAATTACTTATATTTTTGTAGGCTGTCTTATTTTTTAATGAATAGTGAAAAGTATTAAAATATAATTTAATACTATATTTTTCATTTATATAATTTTGATGAATAAAGTATATTTTAAATTGGTTCTAATGTTTATTTAAAAAAAATTATATATATTAATTCAATTTAGGCCTTTAGGATCAATTCTATATCGATTTTGAATGTACAAATTTCAAACTTTTTTACATTTTCACTTTAACAAACCTCATTATTCTCTCATCTACAGGAGTTATTTTAAATTAGTTTCTTCCATTTATATGATTTAAATTTTTAAAAATTAATTTAATATCATTTATAATAATAAATTATAATTTTCCTTAATTTTAACATAGTTTTTTATGAAAATAATATTGAAATCAATTAAAATTAATTACAAAAAATATGGTAAAAATAATTTACTTAGAGGTTAAAGTTTTACTATAAGGGGCCAAATGAATTAGAATCATTGAAAACCCCCATTTCATGCCCATTTAATGACTATAGCATCCCTTTTATCAGAAAATTTTAATTAATTGAGGAACATGATTTAAGGGATACCGCCCAATAGTGTTTACTATTTTAAATTTACAAGAATGTCACTCCCCCTCCAATATAAAATGAAACTCCACACCCCTAACATATTCACACATCTCATTCCATTTTATAATCCGAAACCAAAAAAATATGCTCTAAATTTGACTCCCCTAATCCTATATGCCTCAAATTTTATAAAACTCCAACAAATTAAGTATTTTGATATAAACAGAAAGTGGTTAATCGAAAAAGTGGTAACATTCTTCAACATGAACGTTTGTTCTATTTGATTATCAAGAAATTAAATTATTATAATATCTTGATTATTTAATAAAATAAGTATTCTAAATATTCTAATATGTTGTTTCATTAAGGTTATATCATAAACCTCTAGACACTTCAGTCAAATATGATACACAATTATCATTCATGAGTACAAATTACTTTTTCCTCGCAAACCGATTTTGTTCGTTCTTCCATTACCACCTTTCTCGGATAGAAATAATGATTAAATATATAGTTTATATATGTTATATCTCTTATTTAAAATTTATTCTTGATTATGAAATTTATTTATAACACATAACTTCATGGGATCCATTTTTTGAGAATATAATAACATGATTTCCAGATGTGTGGACCACATCCTCCGTAATGTGTTGTGATTCATTCACACATTACCAGTATTGCATTTAGGATGGTTTTAATAAAAATATATGACATATATGACATATATATGATAATATTATTATAATATACTCATATAAATATAATTTACCTTATATTATTTTAATATGATATTTAAATTGAAATAGCATTCATACGTAGATATGGCCAACTGTCTCCATGAATGGTGTATTCCATTTCTATCACCAAATATTATTTATTAACCTAAATAAATATAAAATGAATATTTTTTTTATATAAATGAATTTATTATGATATTCATGACATAATTAACCTTATGTTAATATAAAATATCATTTTTTATTTCCCTTTAAAACATTGAAGAAGTGATAACGTCGGTTGTGGACGTGTGGACTACGTCCTCCTCGAAGTGATATGATTTTATTTGTATCAAACAAATTCTATATAAAATTATATATGATTAAATAATTATTTTTTAAGATATAATTATCAGTATTTAAAAAAAATGATGGTTATAATATTTCCATTTTGAGCATTGAGAAATTGAAACATTATTCATGTGTATGTACGAACTACAATCTCCATGGTCATAACGTTAGATTATTTTTCATCATCATATTCCTTGATTTATTTTAAAAGTATAATTGATGTATAAAATTTAAAATTATTTTTTTATTAATATTTTGGATATGTTTAAATAATTACCCCTTAGACCATTTTCTACCTACCAAACCTTTTTTTGACACATAAACCAAACATGGTAAAAAATATGACATAAACTTAATTGAATAAGTTATTGTATAAAACTAGATAATAAGTTAAATAAAAGTAAAAAAATTGACATAATTTGTTTCCAAATAATATAATATTTAACATATTTTTATTATTAATCAATATAGAGACACAATTGGCAAGTCAGATTTAAGTTAATGGATTTAGTCGATGTTTACATTCCATTGAGACTTATTAGTTATTGTCTACCAATTCATGTTGATGCGTTGTATATACAACCAATTTTTCATTTAATATCATGATTCTCACATACATTATTGTTTTGTATGTTTCACTTGGAATTATCACATCCAGAGGGTTTTGACATTAATATTATGATGTGCTAAAAGTAATCATTACAATACCACAATTTTTTATTATCATTCTATTAAAACAATCACTTCATTATGATAAGTTTTTATTGTACATTCACATTATATAAAATATCCATATTCTTGAGTAATAGTTGTTATTATGGCCTATAACATAGGAAACTTTTTAGAAAGGTTTTTACTTTTATTTTTTTTATTAATTGTGGATATGTTGATAAATTTTTATCTTTTACATAATACATATATTTGATAAGGAACATTGTTTATGAATTAAATAGATTTATTGATATATGAGTAATTATTTTTACATGCATGAAATGGGTTGGGGACCTGTTAGTGTAAACCCTAAATGCTAGGGACCACTTAATTCAATCCTTTACATAGGGACTGGTTAATTC
This sequence comes from Viscum album, assembly GCA_963277665.1. Classification (NCBI taxonomy): domain Eukaryota; kingdom Viridiplantae; phylum Streptophyta; class Magnoliopsida; order Santalales; family Viscaceae; genus Viscum; species Viscum album. The sequence continues at coordinate 644,613,449 of OY728160.1, forward strand.
ATGCCACATGATGCATCAATAGTCTAATAAGACTATTCAGTTTTCCCAATGAAATGGGATATCAAATATAATTTACTAGATTATATTTATGATATATCATATTCATAAATGTATCATGTACTTGGGACACAAGACATCATATAATTAATTAATTCCTTCATTTTGTATTAAATTATTATTATCTAGAATATTTTCACTTTGAAAAATTCATGGATGCATTTTATTCTTATTTTATTCATTAAATGGAATGCATGTTTAGTTATATAACATTAAATATTTATTATTCTGAATGATTAATTATTTATTTTGATTTACATAACACTTATTGAGCATTTAATCTCATGGTTATTTAGTTCCCTTTCCCAATCATATGGAGATGAATTCCAGGTATGAGTTCCTAGGATGCAGTCTTTAGCATGTTTAAGTACTATATTTTAATTTCAATACCTAATATAAAATGGATATCATGAATGTAATATGGTTCTCCAAAACTACTAAAATTTTTGGTCCTTTAATATTTTTTTACATATAATCATTCTGATGTAATAAGGTGTGTCACTGGATCTGAGATTCTATGGTCAGGGGTTTATAGTTGGTATCAAGGAAAGTTTAGTGGAAAACTTGGATATCAGATTTATGAAATAATATATTAGATTACAGAAACATATGATAAAACTTGATGATATTTATATAATAATGTACCAAAGAAACATTTTTTATCATTATGATATTATATATAAATAAATTTTGTAATTTATTTTATGTATTTTTCAAGATTTGGAATTATACATTAAGTTTCATAAGGATATGATGTAATGTTGTATATTTCATTTTTTTTAAGGATCATTTAAGGAAGAGTGTTATAAATACTCTTCAAAAAAAATAGATATTTCTATGTTGAGGATACCAATACATATTGTAATGGAACATAGAAATGTACGGCTATATTGAGGAATCTTAATCAGGTTATGAAAAAAATGTTGCCTGAATGGAGAAACCTATTCCATATTGAAAATATCCTATGCTGGATCACGTTATGCTATACAAGACCCCATAATTTAGTTGGAGTGCGAATAAAATGGTAGTTGTGAAATGGATTAAGTAATTTTAAATGATATTTATGGCATTGAGATGTGGGGAAACAGATGTGGTTCTAATTTTTGTGTATTAGGTTAATGGAGATACCAATCAATGTTGTTTATTGATCTAGAATACATGGTAGGAAGAATGAATAGAACACATGTAATGATGGACATTTAAGGAGATATTATTCAATAAATACTTACCTAGTGAGGAAAAAAATTAGATGAATAGAATGTTCCTTTTCTTAATTATAATGGATAAAGAAGATGTTGTAGTATATGAAGATACCATTACAAGGATATCCAGGTAATCTAAAGATTACACATGAAACATAGAAAGAAATACTAAAGATTTCATTTATGGTGTTATGATAAATATCTAAATGCAGATTGTTTCTTAGAATTTTTCATTATATGAATAAATAGTATCATGTTCCCCCAAAATAGATAAGTAATTATTATGATCTTATATATTCAACCGAATAAAAGATAAGAAGAGGGTTTCTGAACAACAAAAAAGGAAATGTGTCAATTAAGAATTTTAGGAATGAACCAATTCACACATTGTGAGAAATATACGAAGGTCACCCTTAGAAATATATGAAGGGACTATGAGACTTTTATTAGTTTGGTTAAATGGTTCAATGGGTTAAATAATTCAATTGAATGAAGGAAGAAACTGCTATTTAGGGTTTCAATTGTATGTAGATGTGGTTATATGAATATGAATACCCCAATAATTAATGAATTATACCTTTGAAGAAGCTAAGGGAACAAAGTAATGATTATGTTCTTGATACAACCAAAGTGGGAGATTAACATTCATATCTTTGGATTAAGTAATTATGTTATTTGAATATTTTATCATTGATGTACTGGTTATAAGAATTTTTATGTATGTAAGGATTGCAATATAGTACTTCTTGATTAATGATTTGAGATCATATGTTTAATATAACAAAAAAAGTGATTTTGTATAAATTTATATTTTTTTGGGAAAAATCATGGTTGAGTGAAAGATAAGCCTTAAAAGGTTCATTATATTGAGATAATGATTTTGGATAATTAGAGGATTGATATTGGTAATGTAAATTAAATACTAATAATTATCATGGTAATGATTATAAATGATTGGATCATAATATTTTGTAAAGGTTAACCATTTATGAAATTTTTTGTGTTGATAGATGGATTTGGTTTTTTAGTGACTGATATGTTACATAAACCTATGATGAAACTAGTAATAATGGATAATGTGGAAATAGATAAAATCACAATCCTAGGAAAATATTATGCTTATAAAATAAAAACATATCTTGTTAATATATAACCTTACATTCCTTTATAGTAGAATATTTCATCCACTCAAAGAAAATGGTCCTAAAGAAAAAATATTTTCCATTATCATCATTTTTGATGATGTCAATAACCTTTTAACACCTCTAGTTTATGAATTTCTAGTGAGAAATTTTCTAATGAACATGTTCCTTATCAGTATTCATCCGAACATGATAGTTATATTTTTCAATTATGTCCCTGTTTTCCCTAATGTTCTCCTCTTGGAAAGGCTAGTTTTAAGATATCCTTAAATGTTCAATTCCCTCTTATTAAGAATATATGTTTCAATCCATATTTATTATATTGGTTTATAAAAAATAGTATTTTAAAATTTCAAAACCTTCATTATCTAGATCAATTTATAATTTCATGGATGAATTTTTTATGTTGGGGAGAATCTTACACCCCAATACATTACCATATTTTCAATTTAGAATACATTTATCATTTTCCCATCTCTATTTATACAATAAAATTTTAATATTATGCTACACACAAAACTGATATTATCTTTCGGTACACAGAACTTAATTTTTTTATTGTTTTAAACACAATACAAATTTTCTTTAATATCTTGAATTACATGATAGACGAAAATTTACTAATCTAAAATAAAAAATAAAAAATATTATTTAATAAAATAATTATCAAATATAAATTTCAATGAAATTTATTAGATTTATAAAATAAAATTTTAAAATATTATTATCACATGTTTATATAGATATTTGATATTATAAATGAATGTTGAACCTAATAGAATGAAAATGATATGTCTTCATATGAAAAATATTTGATGAACCCAAATTTATATTGTATTAATATATTAAATATATTACTATTAGGGAATAAAAATAATTAAATCTATATAGTATTAATTCTATTAATTATTATTTATATTCACTTATTATGTTTAATATGCATTAGTTAAGAACAAATTAAATTTTATGTATAAAAGCTATATTTTTCTAAATGCAGTTTTTCTTCATTTTAATGTGGATCCTATTTTAAATTTAAATTATGGAACACTTAAAAAATATATTTGAAATTTTAAACATAGTTTTTGAAATGAGACGACACAATTATCGTAGGGTGATATTTTGGTATTTTTCTATCAAGATCAATTTTTTAATGAATAGTGGAAAATAATAATTTTCAATTGAAAAAAACATTTTCATCTAAATAATTTATTTGGTTAAATTACATTGTAAATTTGTTTATAATTTTATGTAGAAAAATTGTACAACTATTAATATATATGTTTTCTTTGGGATTAATTTTATATTGAATTTGGATATTAATGCATTTAAAAAATTTGGGCACTTTAACTTTAATGACATACTTTTTCATCCCCTATGTGGGATTAATTTTAAATAAATTTCCTCCAGTTATGTGATTTGAATTTTGAAAAATTAATTCCATATTTTTAATTATAATAATTTATAATTTGTATTATGGTAAACATGTTTGTTTTTACTAAAACGATTAGTGAAATAAATTAAAATTATTTATAGATATTAAGGGTAGAATTTGTTTACTTAGAGGCTAAAAATTAATATAAAGGGAATAAATGGCCTAAACACTTGTCTGAAGGCCATTATATTCAAATATATAGACCATATTCTCTATGTTATTTATTTTGGTTCATTATTTTAGGTGCATTATGTAAGGGATTCTACCCAATAGTGTTTATCCTTTTATATTTACAAGATTTCAACTCCGCCTCCACTATTAAAAGGAACACACCCCCTTACCTCTTCATAACTTTAAAGTCCCAAAGGTCATAAAAAACTGACAAAATAAGCTACCAAAATCCCTAACCTCATCCTGGAATCAACACTTTTGGCCAAAATCTCTCTAAAGAAGTATTTTTTTTATAAACCCAATAGATTTACCTAAAAATAAGTAATATTCTTCAATGAGAAATTTTATTTTATTACATTATCCCTCCATTAAATAATAATTATATCATGAATATATAAAAAATAATTATCCAAAATATAATGATATTTTTTCTTATTTTTATGACCTATACCATGGAAAACATCTATAGAATGGGATATGCATTCATCATTCGTATGTATGGAAGACTTAATGCCTCCCGAACAGATGTCATTCATTCATAAATTACCACCTTTCATGATTGGAAAATAACGATTTACCTATATATTATATATATTATATGTGATATTTATTATGTCCTCATGCTTATATATTTATTTATAACGCATGCCTTAATGCTTTCTAATTATTGAGAATATGATATCATCGTTTGTGGATATGCGAACTACCACCTCCTCAAAGCGATGTGATTCATTCATTCATTGAGTGGAATGTATTAAGGATAGGTTAAATAAAAATATATGAACTAAATGACGTAAACATTATATTTTAATTATAATATACAAAGATATATATATATATATATCATTTACCTTTCATTCGTTTAATTTGACATGAAATTTAAACAACATTCATGCATATGTACGACATGTTGTCCCCACGAATGGTGTATTCTATTTACTATCACCAAATATTATTTATTACTTTAAATAAATATATAATGAATATATATGATAAAAATAACATCATTAGGTTAATATTAAAATAATTACCTTTATGTTAATATAATATATAATTCTCATTTATATCCATTTCACACATTGAAAAACTGATAAGGTCATTTATAGACAATCAGACTACCTTGTAACACCCCAAGCATTCACGGTATGATTCTCTTTGAATAATACAGTAGCATGTGTTGTACGTAACATCGAGATTCTAACACACTGCGACCAATTAAAGTAGCCGTTATGAATAGTAATACCCACTTTTTGAAATTTTATTAATTTTATCTCTCAAAATGGACTTCAATTTTGGATTCAGAATATCAAAATTATCCTATGGTGTAATTTTGGTACTTTTCAGATAACTTTTATATTTTGATGAATAGTGAAAATTACTAAATTTTAATTAAAACCCAATTTTTTAATCAAAATAATTAAAAGTGATAAATTATGAATTTGAGTGGTTTTAAAGTATATTTATAATATATTTTTAAAATATAATACAATTTTGGTCATTGGACATAATTTCACATTTAAACTGGACATAAACAAGTGTAAATCTTTTGATAGTTATTAACTCTTAAAAACACGCTTTTTGTTTTAACAATTGCAATTAATTTTAAAATAATTTCTGCCACTTCTGTGTTTAGAATTTAGAAAAATGGATTCCATATTTAGAATCAGGAGATCCAAATTGTGTAAATAGGTAACTTTTATTTTTATACATTTTGAATAATTACTTCGGCAAATATTTTATTTACCATGGTTAAATAGTAAATTCAGTAAATAAGGGTAAAACAAATAATAATATAATAATAATAAATCACCCTAAAACGTGTCCTAACCATATTGGTTTATGCATGTCCAACCATTATAATATTTGGGTCTATTTTGGGACCCCATGGGTCCACTTGTAAGTGACAATGACACTTTATATTAATTAAGTTAAAGTAAATACAAAAATGATATAAGTATATATCTTTTAGCAAAACAATTTTTACATAGGGTTATGTATGTTATATTTTCTACTATAAATATTCATTAGATTTCTAAAAAAAATTCCTACATAATTTTATTTTATTTATAATTTTTATACATTGAATAATTGAATTTATTTATGACACAATAATGATGCATTATTTCCATTAATAATAAAAGAATCACTGATTTGGTATTATAAAAGTTAAAATAAATATAATTTGAATGTTTTGATGAAATACAAGAATTTTATTGGTTAATATTACTTTTTATTATTGAATAAATTAATTTTACTCGAATAAATGAAGTTGTTAAAACTTTAAGAAAAAATCAATTATTGAATAGTGTCAAAATTAACATAAATGAGTTTTTAAAACAAATATTATATTATTAATTGATATTCTATTCGTAAAATTATAAGGATCGGCCAAAGAACTAATATAATAATAGGTGTATCATTAATGGACCACTTGGGGGTCTCTTAGATATATAAAGTTTTTTTATAAACTTTATAATATAAAAATATAAAGTGACATGATAAATGTGAAACTAATTAATTAAGAGTTAAAACTAAACGATAAAGTTAATATAATGACCCGAACCTGTCTAACATCTATTTTTTGAAAGTATTCTGACCCATCCCCACCTTATACATTGAATAATTCTCTTTGGATCCATTAGAAACTGAATATGAATTTATTATAAAATAATACATTAAGTTTTTCCTATAGAGCCCCTCCTCCCCCTTATAAAAGGACACCACTTCCAACCAATTCTTCACACCTTAAAAGCCTTTTGGATCGGCCAAAACCTACCCAAATATTCTCTCAACTTCCCTCACTTCAACCTAGAGGCCTTAGTTTGATAGGAAAGCCAACCTAAGGATCCCTTTTGATCAAATCAAAAGGAAGAACCCGAAGAAGAGGTAATGTTTTCACCACCCTCTTTCAAGTTCCTTTCTTCTTCAACTTCTTTTTTCTTTGTTTTTTCCATTCCAAAATAATAAATGTAGTATCTTCTATATATCATGATGTTATTATAAATATGTTACAACCATATTCAGTATTCTATCAATCCTTTTAATGACATGTCACCATACGTGTGTACGTACGGCTAACCGTCTCCACGTCGTGGTGCAATTGTTATACAAAACATTATTATTTGGATAGGTATGATAATGATTTGTAATTGATGTAAATAATAAATATAACATGATAATGATTATGTATATATGATATAACATCCAATTATATATTATTTTAATATCAAAAGAATGATATTGTCTCTCGTGCATACGTACAGACTACCGTCTCCACGAACATGATGAGATTCATTCCACATCATATCCATGCTAGTATAATTATCATTTGATGATTAAAAATAATTTTTAAGGACATGATATCATTCTTTATATGAATAATATACAACCTATCCATAAAAATCACGACTTATGTAACAAATCATATATAAGAAAACGAGTAAGGTAACACCCGAAATGATGATAATCATACGATATTATCAACAAATAAATGTTAAAAGAACATATATGATATCATATTAATGTATATGATTCTTTTATAATTAAATAAAAATTATTTCACTGTTATACAGGAGGTTAACCTGCCCTCTACCAAGGAAAACGTACAAGGTAAGGGGTTTTCATCTCACCCCTTATTCTTGTGAGACTCATGCCAAATTGCCACTATTACCTTTTGTGTGGGGTATGTACTGCCCATAATTGTATTAATTGTGTAATACACTTTAATTTATGTATGTTTACATATTCATTGTATTATACCTCTTTCATGGGGTTATGTTTCGTATGCTACCAAATTGGTAAGGGTTTGTTTCACAATATCTTCATTACCTGAGGTTGTTTATACATAATTATCTACTGGGACCTCTTTATCATCCACATTCATGTACTTAAAAATTTATTTCAAAACATTCATACTATTTTACAAAATATGGGTTAAATTCATTTATACCCTTTTTTGTCTTTTCATAATATTTTAATAAAGGAATCTTTCTGTTGTTTTCCAAACAAGATCATTTTTAACCTTTTCGACAAAATTAAGGTAAGAATGTCTTTTTTAACTTATACGGTGGGTGAGACTATTTTCCACCATTATAAAATCAAAAAATATTCCCATACAAGATTATAAGAATATTTTCAAAGTAAATGTTTTGTTTTGTAATTATGTGACTTTTAAATGATTTCAAAAAATAGATATTTCACTAAAATAGTTTTGATTTCATCAATGTCAACAACCTTTGATGGATTTTAAGCCTATTTGAAGTTTATTTATTATGATACAACCCTTAAATATTGTATTGAATGTTTTGTGGTATTTTTGACTGTGGATGTTTTATTTTTATACCATTCATGGTTTATGGAAAATTATTGACATTTCGTAGGCTAGTTTTAATACGAATGTTTATGTTATGTTTAAACCTATTCATATGAGGAATGCATTGGACTTAATAAGTAACGAGTGGAGCCCACTATAGATCCTCGATGCATCAGTAGGTATCATAAGACAAAATAGTGTCTTGGAATAAGGCCTTGACAAAATCTTGTTGGTATTCTTGGCAAAAGGCCTTTACTATGTGGTTATGATAGTCTGGAATTATGAATTCCATCATTATGAAAGTGGTTATTGATATTTCATATGATTATTAGACTAGTAGAATATCCATGTGAATAAGTAAATGGAATTATTAAATTTTATTTCTGACATATTATGTTGAACATCATTTTTAAAAGACTTTTGTTTTAGTTATACATTGTCATAAATGTTTATGCTTGTTTATGAAAGTTTCTGCTATATTGTTATCCTTACTGGGCATCTGAGATCACCCCATTCTATGTTTTATTTTTCCCAGGATGTGAAGAAGTATTTTATGAAGGACCAGTAGGGATAGTATGAGGGGATATGAGTGTGGAATATGGAGACTATGTTTTTGTACATTTCATTTTATGATGTAATATAAACATTATGAATGTATCTAGTGATTACAAGGCAACTAAAGTAATTGGTATTTTGAGACGTGACCTTTTGTGATCATGCCAATGTTATGTAATAATGCACCGACTCTGGGTAACTGGGGTCGGGGTGTTACAGTTGGTATTAGAGGATGTTTAGTACAATCCATGGAAGGTGGATTTAGATAAACTCTGATCAGAGCACATAGACCTAAGATAGACTTTGAGGATTAGTATAGAAGATCTTCTTATAATTTTGGAATTGTAGAGATTTTGTGAGTTTTATAAGAAATACATCGCTATCTGGATACGAGCTAGTAGAGGTGGCTCTGGCACAGATATACCTAGAGGTAAAAACCGAAGACACCTCTTTGAGCTAGACTCGAACGGGAACTGGTGCAAGACAACGGGCCTTGCTGCACTCTGGGTTACGACACTCTTGGGGGATATGCTTACGAAAATTTTCATTTCCTTACAAACCATAATAAAGTGTTTATGAGTATATACATCCTCAAATAAAACATTTTTTATGATTATGGATTATATCCATAAATAGTTCAATTTATGTTAAGTGTTTTACAAGTATGGAATTATATATTTTGATTCATAAATTGTTCTAGTTTATTCCATTATTTAGAAATGGTGCCTAGTGGAAGGAATGGAAACTGTATCAATGCACGCACTCCATGTAGGTATTTCCCTCCTGCTCAAGATAATTATAATGGAGCTAGTGATGGAACTAGTGCTGATCATATAATCACCATATTGGGCAAACTCACACAAGTTATGAATAACAACCATACCCATATGGAGCACCCTGATCCACATCGTGGCGGATCAATATTAGATCGCTTCATTAGGAAACAACCACCAACATTCAAAGGGAGTAAAAATACCTTAGTAGCTGAGTAATGGATAAATTCTTAAGAGAAAATATTCCATGCCTTGGGGAGAAGTGAATGGGAAAAAGTTATCATGGAATTTTACCGCCTCACTGGAGATGTTGATGAATGGTGGTCATTGATTCAAAACATGAACGGAGATGATGAAGTATAAAATATGGAATGGAGGGAGTTCAAAGAGTGTTTCTTAGAAAAATACTTTCCTCGTGACCATCGAGTAGATCTGAGTCTGAGGAAAAAGGAGGATAAGAATGTCTCAAAGTATGAGGCAAACATTACAAGGTTAGAGAGGTATGCTACAAATTATATACATAACCCAATAAGTAAGATTGATCATATCTTTGATGGGTTAAAACCAATTCTTCGTCGAGCATTAGTCCCACAAAACTTGTCGTTGTACGATGATATTGTCTCATGTTCTATCAAGAAAGAAAAATAATTCTCTAAGTCTTATTACTTTAAAGAAAAGAAAGAGAAGAAGAGATCTGCTGATCAATATGGAAATAAAAATAAGGGGAATAATGGAAAAGTTGAATATCTATCCTATAGTAGATGTGGGAGAAAACACCCTGGTACTTGCTTAAAAGGAATGGGAGTCTATTACAAGTGTGGTGAAATAGTCCACCAAGCTCATGATTGCAAGGGAAAAAAAGAAGCTACCGATGTTCAATGCTACAACTGCAGGGAGATGGGACATTATGCAAATGATTGTCCTAAGCGTCAGCGGAACATACCTAACAAAAGGCCAAGGGATTAAAGCCAAGCTTATGCTATCACTAATACTGAGTTAGAAGCTCTGAAAGATGTGGTGTCAGGTAATTTAATGGTTTCCTCAAGTTTATAAAATGATTTATTTGATGCTGGATCATCGCATTGTTTCATATCCTCCCAGTTTGCTACAAAAATTAAATATTTTCAATTTGATCTAACATGGGAGTTTTCAGTTAAAACTCCTATGGGATGTATCATCACAACAAAGTTATGTGAATATGTTCCCATTAGAGCATATAAATGTTCTTTATCTACTGTTCTCATCAGCATACCTATGATTGAGTTTTATATAATCCTTAATATGGATTGAATTTCTGACCATGATGCTAAAATTTATTTTAAGAAGAAGGTGGTTATGATTTCTGATGATGATGATATAGAACACCTTATCTTTATAGTAGAATCATCACCACCTATTTCTTATCTAGATCTACCCACAGTAGCTCAACTAAATTCAATTATTGGGGAGGAATAGAATTAAATGACTGTGGGTGAGGAAAGGATTGTTCAAATAGAGTATGTACCTATTGTGAGAGAATGTGTCGATGTGTTTCCAGAAGATTTACATGGACATCCTCCAGAACGAGATATTGAGTTTTCCATTGATTTAATTCCTAGATCAAGGCCCATATCGAAGACCCCTTATATAATGTCCACTGTGGAATTAGTGGAACTAAAGAAACAACTAGAGGAATTGAGAAATAAGGGATTTATTTTCCCTAGTGTTTCTCCATGGGGAACCGAGGTCCTTTTTGTTAAGAAGAAAGATGGATCTATGAGGTTGTGCATTGACTACAGGGAGATCAATGCTATAACAATAAAGAACAAGTATCCCCTGCCTCACATTGATGATTTATTTGACCAACCGCATGGAGATCAATACTTTTCAAATATTGAACTTCGATCTGGATACCATCAATTGTGTGTGATGAAGGAAGGAATTCCCAAGACAGCATTTCGAACCAGTTATGGTAATTACCAGTTTACAGTTATGCCTTTTGGATTGACTAATGAACCCTCTATATTCATGGATCTAATGAATAGAGTTTTCAAGGAATATCTCGATGATTTTTTGGTTGTATTTATTGATTATATCTTGGTATAATCCAAAATCTATGATGATCATGAAAATCACTTGCGCATTATATTGATGACTCATAGAAGACATGAATTATATGGGATGTTTAGCAAGTGTGAATTCTGGATTCAGAAGATTTCATTTCATTGCCATATTTTCACTATGGATGGAATCTCTGTTGATCCTTCTAGGACAAGAGCAATCCAAGAATGGCCAGCACCAACGAGTATAACCGAGGTACGCAGTTTTATTGGTTTAAGAGTTTATTATCAACGTTTCATCCAGAATTTTGCAATATTAGCTAACCCATTAACTAAGCTCACACATAAATGGGTTAAATTTTTTGGACAAAAGAGTGTGAAGAATGTTTCGAAGAACTGAAGAGAAGATTAGTCAATGATCCTATATTGAATCAACCATCGTGGAATGAAGGGTTCGTTATTTATAGTAATGCATTGAAGAAAGGTCATGGTTGTGTCATTATGAATAATGATAGGGTTATTGCCTATGCATCACGACAGTAGAAAATTCATGAGAAAAACTATCCTACTCATGATCTTGAGTTAGCAGATGTGATATTTTCTATGAAGATATGGAGAAACTATCTCTATGGTGAGAAATGTGAGATTTATACTGATCCCAAGAGTTTCAAGTATATCTTCTCACAGAAAGAAATCAACATGAGGCAAAGGATATGGCTTGAACTACTCAAGAATTATGATTGCATGATACACTACCACCCGGGGAAGGAAAATAAGGTTTCATATGCTTTGAGTAGAAAAGTTCATGGTGTTTTGAACAAGATGAGAGTTGAGAGGGATCCTATTTTCATGGATCTAGTAATGATGGATATGGGAATCACCATGGAAGGTGAATCATCAATTATTTTTCAAATGGTTTCCAAACCATCTTTACTAGAAAGGATAAAGAGTTCTCAGACCGATGATGAGGAGTTTCAAAATAAGATTAAAGCTGTAAATGATGGGAGATTGAGCGACTATGTGTATGAAGATGGAATTTTGAAATTTGGGAAGAGACATTGTGTTCCTGATATACCTAATCTAAAAAGGGAATTGTTGAACGATGCACATAGTTTCAATTTCTCTATACACCCTAGGAGACCCAAAATGTATAGTGATTTGATGGAACATTTTTGGTGGGACAACATGAAGAGGGAGATTTCTGATTTTGTTTCAAGATGTATTGTTTGTCAACAAGTGAAAGGTGGAAGGCAACAGCCTAGATGAGTCATAAAACCTCTTCTCGTACCTGATTGGAAATGGTATAATATTAATATGGTCTTGGTCATGGGACTACCAAAGACTCCTAGAAGGAACGATGCAATCTGGGTCATTGTTGATCGTCTTACCAAGTCATCACATTTTCATGATATAATAGAAGATCTACCATATGAACGTCTAGAAAGACTATATAGTAATGATGTTGTGAGGCTTCATGGAGTACCCCTATCGATTGTTTCTGATCGTGATCCCCATTTTATTTCAAGATTCATAAAGAGTCTTCGGATGTCCTTGGATACTAAACTTCGTTTGAGCACTGCCTATCACCCTCAAACAGATGGACAATCTGAACTGAATATTCAAACCTTAGAAGACATGTTAAGATCATGCTCAATTGACTTTCAAGGTATGTGTGATCAATATTTACCTATGGTAGAATTTTCCTATAACAATAGCTTCCATTCATGTATTCAGATGGCACCATATGAAGCGTTATACGGAAAGAGATGTCGCACAGAAACTTGTTGGGATGATGTTGGTGAAAGAAAACTCTTAGGACCAGAACTGGTGGAGGAAACGATGGAAAAGGTGAATGTAATCCAAAACCACATCAAAGTAGCTCAAAGTAGGCAGAAGAGCTATGCCAACAACCGAAGGAAAGATTTGGAATTTCAGGTAGGAGATCATGTTTTCTTGAAGGTATCTCCATGGAAGGGAGTTATACGTTTTGGTAAGAAGGGTAAATTGAGTCCCAGGTACATCAGACCTTTCGAAATTCTAGAACTAATTGGGGCTATATCTTACCGTTTGGAAATGCCGCCAAGTCCCTACAAAGTTCACGATGTGTTCCACGTATCACTGTTGAGAAAATACATGCCTGACCCAACGCATGTACTCCCCTTTGAGGAAGTAGAACTGGAACCCAATCTATCTTATTGCGAATATCCTGTCAAGATTGTTGATACAAGAGAGCAAGTGATGAGAAACCGGACGACTCATCTGGTAAAAGTTTTATGGAGTAACCATAATATGAAAGAGGCAACGTGGGAACACGAGGAACTTATGATGAAGAACCACCTGAGTCCTTTCATGTGGTAGTATTATAGAAATTTCGAAGACAAAATTATTTGAAGGAGGGGAGAATGTAACTCCCAATTATTCCATGGTACAATTATCATTGAATAATACAATAGCGTGTGTTGTACGCAACTTCGAGATTCTAACACACCGTGACCAATCAAAGTGGCCGTTATTAATAGTAATTCCCACTTTTTGAAATTTTATATATTTTTTCTCTCAAAATGGACTCCATTTTTGGATTTGGAATGTCAAAATTATCCCAAGGTGAAAATTTGGTACATTTCCGATAACTTTTATAGTTTGATGAATAGTGAAAATTAATAAATTTTAATTAAAAACAATTTTTTTAATAAAAATAATTTATAGTGGTAAATTATGAATTCGAGTGGTTTAAAAGTATATTTAGAATATATTTTTACAATTTAATACAATTTTTTCCAGTGGACATAATTTCACATTTAAATCGGACATAAACAAATGTCAATCTTTTGATAGTTATTATCTCTTAAGAACAAGCTTTTTGTTTTAACAATGGGAATTAATTTTAAATTAATTTTTTCCACTTCTGTGTTTTGAATTTAGAAACATTTATTCCATATTTAGAATTAGGAGGTCCAAATTGTTTAAATAGGTAACTTTTTTTTAGACATTCTAAATAATCACATCGGTAAATATTTTATTTACCATGGTTAATGGGTAAATCTTGTAAATAAGGGTAAAAAAATAATTTTATAATAATAATAAATTACCCTAAAACGTGTCATAAACCTATTGGTTGATACATGTCCAGCCATGAGAATCTTTGGGTCGATTTTAAAACACCATGGATCCACTTTTTAGTGATAATAAAACTTTATATTAATTAAGTTAAAGTAAATACAAAAATGCCATAAGCATATATCTGTTAGCAAAACAATTTTTACATAGGGTTATATATGTTATATTTTAGACTATAAATATTCATTAGAAATATAAAAAATATTTCCTACATAATGGTATTTTATTTATAATTTTTATACATTGAATAATTAAATTTATTTGTGACACAATAATGATGCGGTATTTTCCTTATTAATAAAAGAATCAAATAATTGGTATTATAAAAGATAAAATAAATAAAATTTGACAGTTTTGATGAAATACACGAATTTTATTGGTTAATATTACATGTAATGATTTCTTAAATTAATTTTATTCGAATTAATAATGTTTTAAGACCTTAACAAAAATCAATTATTGAATAGTGTCAAAATTGACATAAATGAGTTTTTAAAAAAATATTATATTATTAATTGATATTATATTCCTAAAATTCTAATGTTCAGCCAAATGACTTATATCATGATAGGTGTATCATTAATGGACCAATTTGGGGTATTTTATATGTATATAGTAATTTTATTAACTATATAATATAAAAATACAAAGTGACATGGTAAATGTCCAACTAATTAACTAAGAGTTAAAACTAACGATAAGGTTGATATAATGAACCAACCCTTTCTAAAATATATTGGATGAAATTATTTCGACCCATCCCCACCATAGACTTTTAATAATCCACTTTGGAGCCATTATAAACCGAATATGAATTTATTATAAAATAATACATTTAGTTTTTCCTAAAGAGTCCATCCCCCCCCCTTATAAAAGGACACCACTTCTAACCAATTATTCACACCTTTAAAGCCTTTTGGTTCGGCCAAACCCTACCCAAATATTCTTTAAACTTTTCTCACTTCATCCTAGAGGCCTTATTTTGATCATAAATCCAACCTAATGATCCCTTTTGATCAAATCCAAAGGAAGAACTCGAAGAAGAGGTAATGTATTCACCACCCTCTTTCAAGTTCCTTTCTTCTTCAACTTCTTCTTTCTTTGTTTTTTCCATTCTAAAATAACAACTCCAGTATCTACTATATACCATGATGTTATTATAAATATGTTACAACCACATTCAGTATTCTATCCATCCTTTTAATGACATTTCACCATATGTGCGTACGTACGGCTTACCGTCTCCACGCCGTGGTGTAATTGTTATTCAAAACATTTTTATTTGGATGTGTATGATAATGATGTGTAATTGATATAAATAATAAATATAACATGATAATTATTCTGTATATATGATATACCATCCAATTATATATTATTTTAATATCAAAATATAGATATTGTTGCTCGTGCGTACGTACGGACTACCGTCTCCACGAACGCGATGAGATTTATTCCACGTCATATCAATGCAAGTATAATTCTCATTTGATGATTAAAAATAATGTTTAAGGACATGATATCATTTTTCATATTAATAATATAAATTCTACCCATAACAAACATGACTTTTGTAACAAAACATATAAAATAAAACGAGTAAGTTAACACCCGATATGGCGATAATACAAAGATGTTATCAACAAATCAATGTTAAAAGAACATATATGATATCATATTAATGTATATGATTATTTTATAATTCAATAAAAATTATTTCACCATTATATAGGAGGTTAACCTACCCTCAACCAAGAAAAACTTACAAGGTTAGGGGTTTTCATCTCACTCCATATTCTCGTGAGATTCATGCCATATTGCCACTATTACCTTTTGTGTGGTGTATATACTTCCCATAATTGGATTCTTTGTGTAATACACTTTAATTTATTTGTATTTACATATTTATTTTATGATACCTCTTTCATGGGGTGTATGTTTTGTAAATTCCCATAGAACACTGATAGTAGAAAACTATGTCAAGAAAACTATGGATTTCCTTGAAACTATTGAAAATGGTTA
Organism: Viscum album; assembly: GCA_963277665.1. Classification (NCBI taxonomy): domain Eukaryota; kingdom Viridiplantae; phylum Streptophyta; class Magnoliopsida; order Santalales; family Viscaceae; genus Viscum; species Viscum album. Next base: position 644,630,271 of record OY728160.1, read on the forward strand.
AATCCCCAATTTTATATTTCTTATAAGGTTCCACTTATATTCCTCCACTTTTAATCATGTTTCCATATAATTTGACCTATTGCATCCAAAATTCACACTTACTGGACATAGTATACAATTTCTCCCATGTAATGTCTCTAACACAATCCTTAGATTCTCTTCATATTCTTCCTTTCTCCTAGATTAAATTCAAATAACATCAATAAATACAACCACAAATATCTCAAGGTATTCTGTAAAGACGTTATTCATTTAATCCATGAAAATAATAGGGGCATTATAATGATGGATGGGGATCAATATGATCTCATATTTCTCGTACCTTGTATAGTATGATTTATTCTGAACATCTTCCTTCGTCACCATCAACTATTGATATCTTGAATGAAGAACCAAATTTTATATGTGATTATATCATCATAGTTGATTGAAAATTTAATCAATAATTGGAAATGGAAACTTGTTATTAATTGTGACTATGTTAATCTCATGGAAATCGATACAACCACATTGATCCATGGTTTCTTATGATAGAGAGAACTAGTGAATCCCAAAGAGATTCACTAGTACATATAAACCATTTGTCTAAATGATTTAGCAACATCATTTTTATCTCCTAAATTAAATAGTTGATATCTTATAGTATATTTTTGGAAATATGTGTTGCTCCGATTATAAAATCTATTAAGAATACTACATAATTATTTGTAGGATGTCCAGGAAATAATTCAAAAAACACATCATTTAATTTCCTAATAATGAAAATCCACTCAAGGTTGATTCTTTCCATTTAATCAGGAATTTGTGAAAGGTATTGTTCTCAAATTTGTATAAACTTCCTCATTGTGGAGGGATATATCATTGGAGAGTCTTGATCATTCATGAAATAATATTGTTCCATGGGATGGTTCATAATATGAAAAGTGATTTCCTTTTCCCGATTATTGATGTGTTCTCAATATAAAAAGATCAAATCAATGACTAGTATAGCATAAAATTAAACCAAATTATGGATTGTGATATTAAATAGTAGTATCATGCATGTTATACCAACTTGATAGGAGTCAAACACTTGGGTAATCATACTACAATGTGTTTATATATATATATAAACTTAATGCAATCATGTATTTGATTGAAAAAATCATGAAAACTATCATAATATAAAGTAATGAATAAAACTATAGTAGAATAAAGCATTTTCCATTTGTAATTGAATAAGAAGGGTAACTTTAAAGACTTCATTTTGGTGCTCAAATTGAGAACTAGTAATGATATATGCATTTGTATTTTCCATTGGTTTTGGTGTTGGGAGATGGTGATTAGCCTCATGGACCCATGGTATCATATAATGGATTTTATAGTTCCCTTGCACAATATAGTTAAAGGATTGAAAAATTGGTGGTTCATTCAATGGTTCCCTTATTTCATCCATTACTTTGAATGTCTCCTTCATATAACTTCTTTATTTACGGGTATATTAGACTTTTCTACCAAACATGAATCATTTCCCCACAACGTTTTGGAAACTTACATGATTCTTCTTTCTATATTTTTTGCACATGGGTTCTTTGATCGTCTTTCATCATTTTTTATTAGTCACACAATCTTGAAACTTCATTTTTATATTATTATCTACATAGTAAGGAGGCTATTAACTAAACACCATAACTTATATCTCAGAAAATCAAAATTTTTCTTCTTAACTCATAATGTCTCTAATAGTAATATACTTTTGAATTGTGGTTATAAACCACTAAATATTTAATATAATTCACTATCATTTTTATAACAAAACTTTTAGAATCATATTTCATAACATGTGACATTTTCGTCACAAATTGTAAAAAAATCACCTTTCATTTCATCATATTCTATGAAAGATTTATCTATCTTTGTTCAAAGAGTGCATGATAAATAGTTGTTAAGAAATATTTTTTGAATGCCTTCCAACTCCATATCTTAAATTTTAAAATTCAACTTAGTTTTATTTATCAATTACCACTAGTAATCATGTTGTACATCTAAACGATGTATGACCAGAGTCACATTCTCCTTCTCAAAATAGTGGAGCACAAAAAATGTCATTGACATTGAGTTAACCCACATTTTAATGGAATTAATATTGGATGATACACTAAACAACATTGGGTATTTCCACATAATGGAATCATTGAAGAGTTTTTCCTTCCTAGGTGATGGTGGGATTTTCAAATGTTTTATGTTGTATTACATAGTGAGACACATCTTGTTAAGAATCACTGTAATATTTTTGTAACATCTCATATTGTTCTGTGTCATTTTTTTATATACAATATGGATTGATTTCAAGAACATGTGCTAAGATGGCGTGCAATTCAAATTCTTGCTATTATAAAAAAAATAATTCAAAAATATTAATATATTTAAAAACATGTGCATGTGGTTTTCATGAAAATGTTTAATTTCTCACAAATAGGATTCAAGATAAGAAAACTAAGGGCACCATTTAATTTATAAAAACATATTTACGCATGGAATATCTTATATTTTGTTAGTGAAGGTCATCTATAGAAAAAATCACTAAAATTTTAACCATAAATAGAATAAATATATAAAATTGATTTATTTTTAAATCCTAATAACTCAGGAATGGGGACTCATATTGGAAATCTGAGACCATTATAGAGTTATTAATGTAGTGTTTTCCCAAAGTGTGACACGAAAATGTTCGATGCATATCATTTGTGAAAAATTTATTGGAGCCATGAAATAGATAAAACACATTAAAATAAAAATTGTGTTTATTTTTATTTATCATAGCGTATTGTTTTCTTCTATATGATTATGGATAATGAAATTGTCTCATGTTTGTTCACTAAACCCTAGAGACCTTGATGCCGTTGGAGGAGAACGTTCTTTCCAGACGACAACAGATCATGAACAGATCATGGATCATCACGTTGAGATAGTTATAGGATCTCTTCAATAGTGGAAACACAATGATTCCTTAGAAATGATAGATCCAAACTATAGGTATGGTGTGTGCTTAAATTAATTAACTATTCATTCTTAATTTCGGTGAAGATCGGAAATAATTCAATGAATGGATTGGTTTACAAATTTATCGCCTGATGGGATGGGATTATTACGGGGTAAATTAGGAGAATTATGTCTAAAAACGTTCATGTATTATTATATGGAAATGAATTGATATTGATATTAAAATCGGTAGAGGTTTGTTCTACTCGTTTTTATACAATTTTATCCCATGATTCATCATTTGTCGTGGGAGTTCCTTGTTTACCTCGTGACTCGAATATTCTCGATCAATTGATCATTGTGATCCAATTTCCTAGCTCAATAATATGATATTATAGATCTGGGATCAGAATGTAATGACAAATGTTCACTGATGGAGACAAATAGAATCAGAAAAGAGATCATTCTTGATTTCATGTTATTTAGTGAAAAATTAAAAAATGTGGTTTGATCTGAGTCTAGAGAAGATCTGGAGACAGGTTGTGATGTTCGATGGAGGAATGGGATGGGCGACCATAGATATTTGATTTCATGGAAAATTGAAAGCAAGGTCAAAGGAGGAGCACCATCTGAGACACTCGGAGGAATAACATTAGTTCTTGAAAATCCTGAAGAACACAATGTGTAATCCGAGATAACATGGAATGTGGGCCCCTTGGTTTTTGTGTTAATGTTTGGTCCATGTTAAGGACCACTTGGCTTGTGACCCCCATCACATGATGTGTGTCCCTCACTAGGAAACATGTCATACACTTCTAAGAGTACATGAACATAGGTATAACACACGACCAAATGGCATCCAGTGTACTTAGACACATAAATGACTTGGTATACATGGAACGGTACCCAAACATTGCATCGGTACATAGACATGGCCAGAAGACATTGAATGAGAGTTATGTGTCTCTACACACCATGTAATTATTCTAAATGACGTGTATATTGAGACTACATGCCATGTGAGGTTCTTCCATAGGGGCCAGACATGGGATAGTAGAGCACTCCATGTACCCCTAGTACATGCTGTGTACTTAAAAAAGATTGTTTAAGGCTCTTAATTTTCCATTATTAGACTAGAAATGGTTGAGTGTGTTCCCTTTTCCCTTTTCATGAGGAATCAATATAGGATTACATCCACATCTCAGGATTGTAATCCCCTATAGAAGTTGTGTCTCATATAGATTATGTTACAATCCTCAAGACTATAGTGAGATACTTTATCAACACTATTGGAGTCTAGAAAATAGTGTAACATCCTTGAAAAGGGAGATGATCCTACAACTAGAAGCCCACATTAGTAGGGGTCGTGGAATCCCCTAGTGTATCTGGATTGATATCCTACGTAGCAGGTAGATCGGGATTGGGTATGTGGTAACCCCTGATCTATTCTGGGCATGATCCGTTGTATCCACTAGTTAGTTCTAAGTGTGACCCCCTATCATTGTATCATATCATTATTTGAACAATGAGTTCTATTTTGGAGGGACCCTAATGACCTAGAGCTCTTCGAGGAGTGTCTTCGATGATACCATGACTCAAGGAGTGAGTTCTCCCATAGCGATCACACTTCATGTGAAATCATGTGGCTGACAAGTTGGTTAAGGCCGCCCAATGGCGTGGTGTCGTATTTGTGTATATCTGAATGTTCTTGTTATATCTGTTATAGAAATATATTTTTGTAGAGCTGAATATTCATTCTATTGTGGTATAATTTTTTTGTTTTAGGGTGTCATACTGTGTATAGTTATAATCACCCATGGATAGGGTTTTTCCACATGTGCCATTTCTTGTGAAGACGGTCAGCCTTTTGACAGAGTCATAGGAAGTCTAGGATTATGTGGTACTTAGTGAGATCACATAGTCCAATATGTTTTCCTATGACTATTAGATAGTAGTCCCAGTTTCTTTACTTTCAAGTAGGTTTTTGGTTATAGACTCATTGTGGTGGGCTCTTCTTTGGACCTATTTACACTCTAGTACATTTACACTCCCACTTTGGTTATGGGATATAAAGTTTTTCATGAATTATTTACATACTATACATACATTTTAGAATTTGTGGGATCGAGAAGTGTAAATGAGTACATGTACTTTTGGATAATTTCTCCCATTTATTGAATGTTCATACTCAGTTCTAGTCATAAACCCCAAACCTATTGGAGGAGGGCTTGAGGTAGTCACAGCACGGGACTCTCTGGGGTGGGTTGTGATAGAATTGTATGAGATGAGGTCTATTATTATTAAAGACCAAGAGTCTATGGGATTTATTTGTGGAAATAGTGTTATGTGTTTTGAGTTAAGATTTCAGGCCAACAACACTAGTGTTCGGGTAGATGATGATGTATCCATACAATAGTACTCATATTTCCTTCTCTTTGATTCATTACATGAAAATACAAGTTATAGGAAAAAAATTGTAGATGGATCATATAGGAATGTTCGTGTTTTCCATTTCCTTCATAACTCAAATCTCCAGATATACTCTATTGACCATGGTATGTCTTGTTTTTTTTAGGATGCCTCCACATATACATCCATTAAAGATTACACTATATGATCAAGAGTATTACGTAATTAGTAGAGAGGCATCGATACATGGGCATGTAATTGAGATATATCCTTTGGGTGGTTTACCAGCTATACGACCACCAGTCAAGATTCCAATATTTCCAGGACTACTATATGAGAATTCATGTAGGCTGAGTGTGATGAATGAGTTTCAGAGGTAGTGACCTCCAAGTTTTTGTGGTGAGCCATACCACTATATAGCTCAGGACTGGCTAAAGGCAGTCACCCTTGTTTTCCACCTTTTGAGGATGTCTACCGACTTGATGAAATTACTTTTTGCGAGACCTCTTCAGGGATCTCCTGGATGACGATATATCTTAGTGACTCAATCACATCATGAAGATGCTATATCTCATGAACACGTCAAGAATATATTCAGGGAGTATTTCTATCCACTCTCGTCCTGATCGATATGCATACAAGATATCCTACATCTTCTGTAGGTCAGTTTAACCATGGAAGAGAATTCAGTGAAGCTTACTGATCTATCACACTACTCCTTGGACATGATACAAGAATAGGTTAGCAGGGGTTGAAACTTCAAGAAGGGATTGATATGGGACATTAGGGAATCAATGGTATTACATAGAAATTCTATCGATTATGGGGTTCTTGAGAGAGTCATGTTAGTAGAAATTTTTCTAGAAGTGTGGAAACCAATACCGGAATCTAGATGTGGGGACTCAGTAGCTAAGACCTCAACAGTTGGTAGAAAAAAAATTTGGGATCAAAATTGGTTAGGTGGTTCTGGGGGTGATACCATAACTCAGGATCAGAGGATGATGGCTCCAAGGGTGTCTTGAATCAGCGCAACGATAAATAGTGTTATTGATGCATCATTCAGTGAATACTAGAATGATATTTCTTTACCTGTTGTAAAGATAATCATAAGAAGGGCGAGGAATTTATAAGGAAGAGGCTGATATAGGAGTAGGGTGGTATGTTGGTAGGTGGATGTGGAAGACGGTCTGGCAGGGAAATAGGATGTGGTCGGAGAATCGACCTATTAACGCCGCCACGCCAAGGTGGACCACACCAGGCTCACAGAGCTAATGGGAATGGATGAGGCCAAATATAGGCGATGTTGGCTTATGACCTCAGGGTCCATGGATTAAATGAGGTACTATCTATGAATATTACTCATTAGCTCGAGTTTTGAAAGAGATAGGTTCAAGTTATTCCTTTATTTCCATAAACCTTGTCCAAGACATAGAGATTCCCGTATAGCTATTGACTGGACTGTTCCACTTTGAGACTCCTACTAGAGGGGACATGATTGTCACACATTAGTGCCAACAATGTGACCTGACTCTTGGAGTTGATATTTTTGGTTAAGATCTTTTGGTAGTGGTGTTGAGGCCTTGCAATGTTATTCTTGGTATGGAGTGTTTATCCATAGGTCATGGTCATATTGAATGTATTAGGTAAAGAGTGTAGTGTGAATGAAATGATGGAACCAAGTTTATATTATTTGGTAAAAATGAAACACATGTAGTGTAGGATATACTCAAAAATGGTGGGTGAATCCGATTAATCATTAGTTGGATAGCCCCATACCCCTATGCAATAGATGATATGAGTCCTCTGTTTCCTAGAATTGTGGCATAGTATGAGGATGTATTTTCTAATGATCTTCCTAGTTTACATCCACATAGGGTGATATAATTCTTCATTGATCTACACAATGGGATGAAACTAATATCAACACTTGCATATCGGATGGCTTCTGCAGAGCATCACAAGCTGGGGGTGCAGTGACAAGACTTGTATAGGAAGGGTTTTGTGAGGTCTAATGTTTCACTCGAGGCATCCTCGGTTTTGTTTTCTAAGAAGGATTATGGGAGATTAAGGTTATTTGATAATTATAATTACATAAACATGGTGTCCATGAAAAACAAGTATCCAATACCATGGATTGATGCCCTCTTTGATCATTTTAAAGGGGCAAGATGGTTCTCAAATATTATCTTCTTATTATGCTATCTTCAGTAACGATGAGGGGATGGTGATATACTGAAGATGACCATCAGATGTCTTTATGGACATTATGAGTACCTGGTGATGCTTTTTAAAATTATGAACACCCATGAAGTTTTCATGGGACACATGAATTGGATCTACAAGCTTTACATAGATGGGTTCATGGTGTTCTTCATTGATGACATCCTAGTGTAATCGACATCTGAGGAGGAGAATGCAATACAGTTTAGGATGGTACTGGACACAATAGAAGATTACAACTTTACTAGAAGCTCTAGAATTTCCAATTTTGGATCAAAGAGGTTAATTTTCTTTTACAGATCATCTTAGAGGCTAGAGTTGCAATGGATCCTATGAAGGTTGAGGCAGTTCATGCTTGGGACCCACCTAATACTTTTACCAAGGAGCAGAGTTTTCTTGTACTGGTAGGGTATTATCTGATGTTTTTACATAACATTTCCAGAGTTTCAGTACCCTTGAAATATTTTACAAGAATGTGGATTCCTTTCATGTGGACAGAAAATTTCTAGCTGTAATTTTAGGATGTGAGGTAGAGGATGTCACAACCGCCTCTTTTACATTATTTATATTATTAATTTTTATCTAGGCATCGTCTAGTCTGGGTTGATTCCCGACTTAAAATTTTGATTCCTTATTTAAAAATGCATGTTTTGGCCTTTCCTGTATCCTGCACACCGCTGTCGAAGCCACACAGCCTCGCCTGGGTCACTGCGTTACCTCTCTCAGTTCACCGCCCGCCATGTCTGGCGTTCAAGGTAACCCAACATAATGTAAATAAAAATTAAAAGAAAAAAAATAAGAAGTGTAATAAAAAATTAAAATGTTATTTTAATGTTAATAATAATAATATTTTTTTGAGATTATTATTATCATTAATATTGTTAATAATATAAATTATTTTAATTTGTTACTAATATTGGAAAATTAATTATTATTGTTAATATTAGGTTATGTTATTACCATTTTTAATATTATAAAATTATTAATCACATTATTTTTTATTATAATTTGCGTAAATTATAATTAATAAATTAATAAACAAGCTAAAAATAATAAAAATGATTATGTAAAATTAAACTGTTTTAATAATGATAATAATGTTATTATTATTTGAAAATATTATTCTTATTATTAGAATAATTAATTTTATTATGATGTTATTATTATTATTATTCTTATTTTAGTCTTATTGTTATTATTATGATTATTATTATTTGTTGTTTTATGTTTTTGTTTGAGTTTTATTTAATTTGTTTATTTATTATTTTTTTAGCTCCTTTTGGGTAAGGTTCCCCTCTCTTTTTCTAGTCACACTCCCCCTTACCCCCTGGTGCAGATCATGGCACACCCCTCCCCTTGGAATTCTGTTGCTCTGCACCCATGTCTAGTCACAGACCACTTCTTCAGCCGGTGTCTCCCTCGCCTACGCATTCCGTATGTGGTCTCCCTCCTCACTATCATCTTTGAAAAGCTGTTGCACTGTTCCTTATCCCCTTGGTCGACCACTATCCGGATATCCACCCCTTCATGTTACCCTAATCTCCCAACCACTATCCCCTACCCAAAACTCTTTTCCGACAATGCTCTGATGAACAAAACCTTCATCCCATGGACATCTGCTGCACTACCCCTACCTCTTCCCTAGACACACTTTCATCACACAATTCTACCCATTGTGCACACCAAGCCCAGAGCTACCCTCTTTTTGATTGGCACGAACCAGTTCGACATGTTTTCTCCACCCAGTGTAACCCATTTTTGATGGGTTCCCTTGATAGAGCATTTCCAGCCAGTCTTCCTCTTCCCTATCGATGAGTTTTCGACCGGCCTCCTACCTCCTCCAATGACTACAACCCCTGTTGGTGACCCTCTCTCCTTCCATGCATGTGGGTTCACTCCGGTTACACCCCATCCTTTGTTATAGGGTTTTTTCATTAAATTTATTGGTTTCGGTTTATGTATAATGATGTTTTGTGGTTTTTTGAGTAAAAAAAGTTTTTTTATTATTTGTTTTTGGGGAAGTTTTACTGTGGATGAGGTTTTTCACTACTTTCTAAAGAAATATCACTGTGAGGTAGGTGGTTCTACGCCTTTTCAAGTTTTAGATAATTTAATTTTGTTGTTTAATTAATTTTAATATGTTCTATGATTTGATTGTGTGGTGAGAATTAGGTTTGGAATGTTTTGCATGCTCATTTGTTGAAATTAAAATTTTGGAATAATATAGTATTGTTTTCATATGTGTGTTGTTGTATAAAAATATTGTAGTTCTTTATAGGTTGTTTGAAATGTGATTTATAATTTTTTTTGACATGTGTGAATGATGAAAATTGCACTTTATTTATAAATGGTCATGTTTTTCATTTCGACCATGTTGTGGTATATTCTAGAAGTGTTTAAGATATTGTTTATTTGAGTCGTATTTGGGATTTTTATCTTGGATGGGAAGTGTTTTTGGGTCTCCTGCTAAGTGAAAAATTCTTTTTCATGGTCTTTTAGGTGTTTTTAATTAAATGGAGATTTTTAAAGTAAAATGAATGACTTTTGGTGTGTTTCATGTGTTGTTTACTTTTAAAATTAAATTTCAAACATTTTCAACAATGTAAAGCATGTTTTGATATGAATATGCTGTACTTTTGGTTTTAATGTGACGTTCTTATATGAAATTGGGTGTTTTTATCTTATGTGAACCATAGCTTGCTAAATTAAATTTTTTTATAAATTTTTAACTGCATTTATTAAATTATATGTGGAGTACGGGAGTTGTGTTTAATAGGAATAAAAGAGTGTTACATTTTTAATGAGACTCTAATATGTGAAGATGTGCATTTTTAATGCGCAAAACCTTGTTGCACTATTTAGAAAAGTTCTTCTAAATGTTTAAATAATTTATCAAGTTGTGAATGTGATGCGAATTATGTGGTGAAATGGTTTTGGTTTGTGTGTTGCTAAATTAGAGTTTGGGTATCCTTGTCGAGGATTTTGTGTGGAATGTCTTGTTTTGTATATGATAAAAGAGAAATTGGTATACTATGTGAATGTGTAACTTGATTGAGCACAAAGGAAAACCCCAGGTACCTAGGTGGGTGGACTAGAACTAGTGTGCTAGTGATCTGGAGGGGTATCATCCTTGTTTCACTTAGTTGGATTGGTGATTGAAACACTAACAAAACATATGAATGAATGAGGGGATTGATTTCTAAGCCATTTTTACTGAGTTTTGTGGTTTATATGTGATGTTACATCGAGACACGAGGTTATTGGGTCCCACTCAAACTAGATGAACTTTAGGGGATTTACCCGCAGTGCTTTACTATTCATGACGTGGTGCCTTCTGTCGACATACGGAGGACCACATGAGTTTGTGCATGTTCTTTATGAAGATTAACTTTCATTTTAATGTAGTATTTATAAAATGGGTTTTCTTCTAGTGATCTTTTCCTTTAACTTTCAGCATTTAAATGTTTTCCTTAAAATCATTTTAAACTTATGGTTTTAAATTAGCCTGTTAAATTTTATTTTTGATGTTGTGGCATTGAACCTTTTTATTGGGTGGTATCCTACTAGGTTCTTAGATCACACCCTACATAAGCCTTTGGGTGTATGTAGATATTTTTACCTTTACGTATTCCAGGTGGAGGCATTGTGCTTAATGATGATGGTTCGGGTTGCTGACGGTTTTTCCTGTGCGGGTCTGACGATTGTGGTTTGAGGAAGAAGCTCTTCATGTTGCATAATGGTGGATATGTATGTGTTAGTTTTCTTTTTTTTGAATTATTTTTATAGATTTCGTTGTAGTTTTAAACTTTATGTCTAATCTAATGTTAAGAACTTTTTTGGTTCTTTTTTTAGTTTTTGTCTCTTTATCTTGATAGTTGTATTTCGGTCTATTATTTAGCGTAAACTGTTCCCACTTGTTACTCTTGATACTAGAAACTTGTGCTAGATCGTGGGGCTTAGGAACACCATTCAGGCCATGTCATGGATTGGGTCGGGCACCTGTTCACTTGGTCTGGTTCATTATAGTGGATGACGAGTCCTACCATCCTAATTTTACCGATGGAAGGCTTCAAGTACTTTTTTTATGAGATGCATCATGGATCGGGAATGGTTGTGTCCTGATCTAAGGGAAAGTGATTATTTTGTATGGTTCCCACCAGTTTTGACCACATGAGGAGAACATCGTTTACCATGATATTTAGTTAATAGTGGTAGTCTTAGAATTAAATATGCGGTGACACTACCTGATGGGAGAGCAGTTTATCATCTTCTCTAATAAAAATATTCTCAAGTATATATTCTCTTAGAAGGATCTAAACATGAGATATATGAATTGGAAATATTTCTTCTAGGACTACAACATTGATATTTTCAATAATCCTAGAATGGGGAACGTAGTGGATGATTCTCTCACCTAGAGATCTAGTTTGATGTTTCCTAAAACAAGAATTTGTATAGTTTTCCTAGTTGTATTAATTCAATATGGATAGATATGGAGAATATTAATTTTTTTATGGTTTTCACCCCTCCAATCATACAATGAATAAGGTAGGAACATCTTGGGAATACCGACTGTAGGACCGTATGGGGAGAAGTACTCCTGATGGATATTTGAAAGGTAGAGAGCTTGTAATTCTTACCAGAGGATGAACAGTTGTTTTAGTGGTGTTGTAAGTGGAGGTTCTTGAGGAATCTTCACAAATCCTATTTTTGTATACATTAATTTGTGGATAATATGTACCAAGACATCCGACATCTATTTTTGTAACCAAGGATGAAGACTAAGTTGAGCCGCTAGAATTATTTTGCTATTACGAGACGAATACCTTTAGAGTTCATTGTAGAAGACCATGTGATCCTTTAAGATTCCACTCAATAGGTATAACAGAGATTTTACAAGGAGACAATCTATCTATGAGGTTCATCAAACCGTTATTGATAATTTTTATAGTGGGCGACGATGCATACAACTTGCCTCTACCAACACATTTAGGCCGGGTACACTACTTCTTGCACGTGTTGCGGATAAGGAGATGCATTCCAGACCCATCAAGCATCATTAAATAGGGTGAGAAGCACATCAATGATGGAGATATCATTGTTGAGTATGTATTGGAGATTGAATATCTATATGAGAGGATCCTTATTAGGTGATCAATTCCATTGGTGCGTGTCTGGTGGTATCACAAGAATCTCCAAGAGAGCACATGGGAGCGGGATGATGATATTCATTCTCAGTCCCATCATGTTTTTAATTAGCCCTTGTTTTTTATTTTTGTGGATGTAAAGCCCCAAGGTGGGGAGAATATAACATCTCAGATTTTCCAGGATTTTTTTTATGTTATAGGTATTATATTCTAGACCATGCATTGAGTGGGCCTATGATTCTAAGCCCTAGTTTCCCTAAAAAATGGTTGTAAAATATGAAAATATTTAATAACATGTGTGTGGTATTTTACTAAAAGTGTCGAATAACTCTCAAACAAGTGACAAGATGTAAAATTTGAGGGTATTATTGAATTAATAACAAAAACATTTCCCTTGGTGTGACTAAGATTTTTTCTGCATGGGTCATCTATAGAAAAATTCTTCAAGGACATATCTGTGAATAGAATAATGAAATATTTTTTTATTTTTAAATGCTAATAACACATGAACAGGGACATAGATAGGAAATTAGATAAAGCATTTGAGTTCATAACTTGTTGTTTTCTCTAGTCATGAAATAATACTGGTCTTGTGGGTCATTTTTGAAAAAGACGTTGGAGTCGTGAAAGAGATAAAATAAATTAAAAGAAAAAATTATTTCATTTTTCTTTAGTGCAACGACCTATATCCTCTTCAAGATTATGGATAAGAAAATTTTATTAAGGTTGGCCTCTAAACCATGAAGACCAAGATTCCAATCGCGGATAAAATTCTTGGATGATTATAATAGATCAGAATAAGTTCATGGATCATCACATCAGTAGATTTGGAAGATATAGTAAATGTGGGAAACACAAATATTCATCATCAAAGACCGATCCAAACATCATGTAGCATGCGTGTTTCAATTTTCTGATTCCCCATTCTTAATTTATGTGATGATCGAAAATAAATCGATGAACATATTGGATTTCCAGTTGAACTCCACGTGGGATGGGTTTTGTTTGTGGTAAATTGGGATAATTTTATATAAATATATATATTGATCCTCTTAACAGAATCAATAAAGATAGACATGAACATAGATCAAGGTTTGTTCCTCTCATTTTTTTGTTATTTTCTCCCTCGATTCATCATTAATCACGAGAGTTATTTTTTTGGACCATGAGTCGACTATTCGCGATCGATCATCTATTGTGAACTAATTTCAGGGTGTTCTGATCTGATATCATAGATTTGGGGTTTTATAACACGATAGAGGTGAAAACAAAGAAACAATGTGAAATAGAGGGTGGATGATTCCTGATTTCACATTTTTCTGTGTTCTTCCGCACAAAATAAAGAATGATGGATTCATCTTATTCTGAAGAAGATCTGTGGAATTGAACACATTTTTTAGTGATGCTGAGGCATGGGCGACCATGGATTTTCAAATTCTTGGAAAATCAAATATCGAATTGAATGTGATGCACAGAAAGGGATGTCTGATGAAAAATGGTGGACCTAAATCATCCAGAAGAAAACAGTGTGTATTTCAAAATTACATGGCATGTTTGTCCCCCCTGACTGTGGTGTTAGGGTATGGATAGATTAAAGGACCACCCAACATGTGACCCCCTATCACATGATGTGCATACCCCCAGATGAATCGATGTGTATTTTGGAGAGTACAAAGACAAAATTAACAATTCATTGACAGATGACATGTCGTGTACTTAGATACGGACACAACTTGGCAGACACGAACCAGTATAAGGACATAGCTTCAGTACATGGGCAAGGCCAGGAAACATGACTAGATAATTGTGTGTATATACAAACTATTTAATGATCCTAAAAACTATATTTATGAAGACTACATGCTGTGTAAGGATCCTCGACATGAAAAAGACTTGGGAGAGTAGGAAACACTATGTACCCCTAAGATAAATCATGTACTCCCATAAAGAGTTTGTGATGATCTTTATTTTCCCATTTTGGATGAAAATAGACTGAGTTCATTCGCTCAGTCTTCTCCTCAAGGGTTCAGTACAAAATTACATCAACATATCTAGAATGTAACCCCCTCTAGTGGATGAGTATCAGATAGAGTATAGTATACCACCACGAGACTAGAGTTTGACCCTCTATCACCCATAGTAGAGTCTGTGGAATTTCATAACAACCTTAATTAGGGAGTTGATTCCCCATCTAGAAGGTTTCATTAATAGGGTCTATGGTATCCCCTGGTGTGTCTTGGATTGATTTCATATATAGAAGGTTGATCCATATTGGGTATGTGGTATCCCCTAACCTATTCTGGGCGCGATCTGTGGTGTCCCCTGATATGTTCAATGGATGAACCCCTTTATGGGTATCATATTCTTCCTTGAACAATGAATTCCATTTGGATGGGGCCCAAATAAGATAGACCTATTCGTGGAGTGCCTCCGACGATATCATGGCTCAAGGAGTGAGTTCCCCCAAAACAAACACTCTTCGAGTAGAATATTGTTTCTAAAAAGATGGATATGACCACTTAATGGAGTTGTGTCTCACTTGAGTATATCTGTATGTTCAAGTTATATTTCATGTAGGCGTATATCTGTATATAGCTTACTATACTCTCATTTGTGGTCTTAATTTTTTTTCCAGGTTGTCCTAATGAGTATTGTTATACTCACCCCTACATGTTCTTTTCATGAACATGTCATTTCTTGTGAATATTATTAAAATTTTGATGGGGTTATAGGAATACTAGTACTAGGAAGTGATTAGTGAGACCAAAACTTCTCAGGTGTGTTCCAAAATATCTTTAAAAACATTCCAAATACCTTTACATTTATGTTTGACTTGTGTTAGATTCTTTTTGTGGTGGGATTGTATTTGGATTTCTTTACTTTTTAGTACTTTTTCTACTATAATCTGGTTTCTAGATATAGTGGTATTCATGAATTTTTTACTTAGTGTTTTTATATTTCAGCATTTGTGACATGTAGATATGTGCATTCTTTTAGGTACTTTAGGCAAACACCTCCCATTTGTGGGATGTAGCTACTCGGTGCTAGTCAATAGCCCCTGGCCGATTGGAGGGAGGGCAGTGGTAGTCACGGCACATGGCCCTCTAGGATGGGTCATGATGAATTTGATCACCATATCATACGGAATTTGGGAGTTCATTGGAAAATCATTGTATTATCATTGAGAGTGGTTTTTAGAAAGGATTCTATAATTTACTACCACATTATAAAATATAATAGCTGTGAAAAATAAATAATTCAACAAATAATAAATTAATAATTTCTACTTATGTGTAAATTAACTCTAATGGGATACATATTGAAAATTAATGTTTATAATTTTTCAGAAATTATTCTTCTATGATTCTTAATTATTCATGGACCGATAATTTCCTATTTCAATAATATTTCAAAATCCTAATTCCCAAATAATCTAAATTGTGCTCTAATACAATCTATAGTGTCCTAAACATTCTTTACTTGACTATTACAGAATGGTTAAGATAAAAAACTTAATACTGATAGAAATTATACATCAAAAGGTTTAATGGTATAGAATCATTAAGATTATAAATAAATTGTACATAATAAAACAAATGAATGCATTTAAAAAATTCATCATTGTCCTTATAATATTTATTTTTATTAGTAGTACATGTAATCTCATGAGGAAATAAAATAATGAATGGGGTGGTATTAATTCCAGGTTATAGTATGAATAAGGGACATGTATCATTTGAACATATGGGAGAATAACAATCATAATTATATTAAAAGAGTTTTATAAAAATAATAATCTTGGGAAAATTATTTTTATAAAGAAATGGAATTTCAAATATCAATAAAAATGAAACATCATACCATAGTGGGAAAATATGATGTATAGTTGTGGAGGTAGATGAAATCATGTTCACACATAACATATGCGCATGAGTCATATAATCATTGGGAAAAAATATAGTATCATGTTCACCCATTAAAAACATAATTCCATGAGATACATCATATTACCGAATTCATGAGATTTATATATAATTTCAGGCACACATGAGACATTATGAAATACTCACAATCATGCATGCCTCATGGAAGGATAAAAGTCATGGTCATGAAATTACACAGGAAAGATAATAGGCCACATTAAATTTCTAATATCATACTTAATGAAATTAAATTTGGGAAAAAAAATGAATAACAGAGATCATATATTTTCATAAAATATAATTTTATTCATTAAAATGAGAAAAAACATAATAGGATTCAAGATATGTTTTGGAAATTGATGTATGTTTGTAAAAAAGTTTAACTAACTAAGATATAATTTTTAAGGTCTGAAAATTTGTATTTCAAAATTAAAGGATAATGAATATTGAAAGGAATTATTTTGGATATTGTAGGATCATTAATTCCAAATATGAATTGAAGTATTTTAGTACTAAAAAAATAGTATGGGTCTGATTGTTCGCATACCTTAAATATCACTATATTTCATTGATAACCCACCTAATGAATAATAAACATATGTTTATTAAAATATTGAACCAGAGGATAATTATTCCCATTTTGGTCACTATTTATAACTTTTAATCATTTGATTATATTTCTTAATTCCCTTAGATAAATGGAAACCCTTTTGATGTCATGTTTTCATTAAAAATTAATATTTTATTTGTTTTTTCATTTCTGTTCAAGTAATTTTATGCCTTCATAGAATTAATTATTGAGTCATAATATAAGAATATTTATTCATTTATATATCATAATTAATTTATCATTTCCAACCATAAGGTTGGTGACATATAAATTTGTTGGAAATCCACAAGGTTGGTAAACAGAATATTATTTGGAATAATGTCTAAAGGATAAGAGACAGGGGTTAAAATTATAAACAACTGAAAAATATGATTTCTATAGTTGTCACAAATAATTAAAATAATTTAAAAATTACTACTAATTAATTATATAATATTTTTTTGAATGATATTTAGAAAAAGATAAGATAGGCGTAAAACGATGGAAGAGTTGATCAAAACATACTCTTTTCTCTATGTTTCTTATCATATGTGGCACCATAATAAATTAAATAATGTAGTTGGATTAATCAAGACCATACATAAGGTTTTTAATGACATAATAGAAAGGATTTGGGTAGATTATAATCTTTTTTTGTGAGGGTGGAGTGGTTTTCCATTTAGAGGGTTGAGCTTATTTATACAGGAGTAGAGGGTTATTTTTGAGTTAATGTATTGAGAAAAATATATATATCTAATGTAAATATTCTAATAATGATAATTTGAAATAATTAATCAAAAATATATAAAATATATTCGTTTTATCACTTTAAATATCTTTATAATTATAAATGTATAGATTATAAAAATGGTAAGTGGATAAACTAAATTTTATTTAAAGAATAAATTTTATTTCATAGTTTTGGAAATGATTTTTTTGGAATTCTTTTTCATTATATTTAAATAAATCATTTATGAAATTAAATATGTTTTTATAGCCTCATATTTTTATAAAAGATTTTTTCATTATTAAATCATCGATGATGTAATTTATAATACAGTAGTTACAAAAAACTATATTATTACTATTCACTAACAAACTAAACTATTAAATACAATTAGCAAAAAATAACCCTTTGAAAATTTCAATATGATGTTTTGAAAAAATATACTTATAGTTTAAAAATAATTTTATAAAATAATTGTATTAAACGTTTTTAAAAATTATGATTTTTCTCTGGAATCCTATAAAACATAGATTAATAGAAACGTTTTTATATTTTACTGGATTTTTCAATTAGGTATTTTATTTAATGTCAATATAATAGTAATATTTAGTTTAATTAATCATGATATATATTATTTCTATAAAATTTTATTATTTTCAAAAAATCATATTATTCTAATGGTCATGTTAATATTTCCAATAACTAGGTTACTATTTCCAATGGTCAGGATAATAATACAATGGTCACATTACTGTTACAATGATCACATTACCCCTATAAATACAACATCATTGATTCAAAATATATTAGTGTTAATTTATTTCATGGTTAAATATTTTAATTTTCTATAATATTGATCATTTTACAATTATTTTCATTCATTTATATTATGTTATTTGGAGGAGTAAATATTCTAGAAGATCGGGGTGATCCAAAATTTCAAATTTTATTTTTACAAATTATTTTATCCCCTATATTATTCTGAATATCACTATTTTTAATTTATGAATAAGTTAATAATTTATTATAATTAAATAATGTATTATTTTTCTCTCTATGTATTTTATGGGTATAATCATTTATAATGTAATATAACATTAATTTATTCTAAGAAATAAATATAATTTATTAACTCTATATTGTTACATGGACTAAGAGTTTAAGTTATATGTCATATTACATTTTATATACCAAATTGAGAATATTATATGAATTCCCCACATACATTCATCAATGGGAAATAATAAAAATTTATAGGGATAAATTTATTTGGGGGTAGATATGATAATCGAAGATATTACTAAATAAGTTTTCCTTCAAAAATAGACTGTTGATAGATTATTCCATATGAAACACAGAACAAAAATAATCATATAAATATTATAAAAAAATATTTCACAAATAAAACTTATCGTGGAAAAAATATTTTAATTACGTGTAAATAAATTAAAAATATTATTAATAATAAGTAGTGTTTTAAAAAGTAATTTTTCAAAAAAATGGAATTTTCCTCATATATTTTATTTATATTTTAAATATATATTATAATATTATTAAATTTATATTAAAAAAAATATTTGTTTTATTTTTCTAGTATATATTATATCATAACATAATATAAATATTTTCGAAAATATTTGATTTTTAAAAGATTAGTAAAAATTCAGATGTGAAAAAAATCTACTTTTTTACACTATCACCATAAAAGAATGGATAAAATTTCATTGAAAATATTTTATTATTCAACAATATATTTATAGTTAATATTAAATCATTTAGAAACACTATGATGAATTTAAATAACCCATGCTTAACGGTTTTGAATCCTAAGAAATATTTTACTCTAAATACTATTTTCCATTTCTTATATTAAAATATTTTATCATCACATATTGAAACTAAATATAAGTAGAGGAATTTTATATATTTTATAATAATGTTTGTATTATTAAATATTTTCCAAATTATTTTTTTCTTAACAGAATGTTTACTAATATTAATGTTAACAACCATGATAATTATAAAAGGGTTATTTACTATGAATTGGTTATTAATGTTGTTTAATTTTTATCTTATAACCGCAAATAAAAATTCTTTATAATTTTATTTAAAATTTGTTTTAAAATTTTTTAAATATTTTATCACTCACTTAATTTTTAATTAATGTTATATGTTATTATGAACATGTAATAAATATAAGAACATTTTCTGATAAATTTTTTTACCTATATATTAATTTTTTTAGTTTAAAAGTCAATATTCATGTAAATATAAATTTAATTAGACTATGTGGATCCCAAATTTTGGAATGGGACATAATAAAATTTCTTATAATAATTACCCTATATATTTTAAAAAATATAAATTATTGGGTTCAAAACTATTAACTATGGTAAAAAACAAAAAACAAGAATGATAAAATAAGAGGTAAAGTGCTTAAAAATGTTCGAAACTACAATAATTTTTTTATTGTGGCTTTAAACTCATTATATGACCATGTATTCCCTTATTTATTAGTTTTTGATCCAGTGACACATTAATAGTATAATTCCACTATTACAATGGAATGGTTGTTATGAATCCTTCTATTATCATGAGTTATATCAGGGGTCACTTCTACCCTCCAAATGTTACAGAAAAAATTTTAATTTTAATTTAAATGCTTCAAAACATTTCTTATAGAATTATTATTCAATAACTACTTCCCATGGCCACCAAAAGTATAATTAATCCTTTAATTTACAACGATACGTTCAATGGAATGTCCAAGGTCCCAAAGTGCATATTACAGAATCCTAATACTATTCTTCTTAATATTTTTCGAAAAACATAGAATAAATATATTAATATAACAAGGTAAATTTTATTTTCATACTGAATTTAAATTATGTTAATGGGACTAACAAAATTTATTCATTTCCATCAACTTAGTAAGAAATGGAAAAAAAATCTTGCATGTCTATGGACTACCACCACCACAAAATGGTGAGACTTTTCTTCCATCATTAACTGATATATATGAAATTAATAATTTATTAAATATAAAAAAATTTATTTATGATATAATAAATGGTATCTAATTAAAATATTCTACATTTTATATTATATATTAATAATTAACAGTTATAATAAACACAACCACCTATAATGGTCACATTAGTGTACCTTTCATAATGAAATTTCATTTTATGAAAACCTATATAATTGTACATATTTTATTTTAATAAAATATGATATTATATACAACCAAAAAATTGTGGAGATTAATATTATATACATGAACACCTTTAACAATATTCAACACACTAAAAGTGTTACATATATTCCAAACAACCTCAAATAACCAAAAAATTAAATATATATATATATATATTAAATATATATAATTTGGTAATAACTCGTATTTATAAACTAATATATAGTTAAAAATGTTCCAAAAAGATATCTAATAATCATAATATGATTTTTTAAGAAATTAAGAACACGTACATAGTGAATTCAAAAAACAGTATGTAGTTCTTGTTTTAATTTTAACTATGAGAGAAATACTTCATAATATACACCATGTTTTAATTTGTAAGGTGTTTGTACACCAATTTACTATCATTAATAAACATTGTACTATATTTAATTGCATTAAATTTTCTATTCCATGTACATTCCCCCATGGGTTTTTGACCAAATATTTTCAAAAATTTGTATGGGTTTTCACTAACATAGTTTTCTTACTATTAGTTACAAACATTCTCATTGAACACAATTATTACAAGATTGATTTAATAAAACAAATAAAAAACTTTTATTTTTTTAAATTTTTATTTTCAATGGTTTTATATTTATTCCTTATAACCAAATTTTTAAATGATTCTTACATCAATGATTATGTTACACAATAAATTATTCTCACTATCAATTTTCCTTTCTTTAGAAATGATTTCATTTATACACCAATATACATTAATCTAATATACATTCTACCTATTTATTTTTTTCAAATACTAAATTATCATTTATGTATTGTATCATAAGTTAAATTTCATTATCATTCTCATTCATGAGGTTTTGATTTAAACTATACTCTATTGGAAATTTTTATTTTCACACAGTCATATTAAAATAATCACGTCTCAAATGTTATAATTAGTATTAGGAAATTTTAGAGTATTTCACCAGAATATAAAAATCCTTTTATTCACCTATATTTATCTTTATATAGAATTTTTACCATTTATCTTGTCTTTTATTTTAAATTTTATAACACTTTTAAAAATTTTGGAATTTATCAATAGTATTTTAAAAATTTTTAAAAAAAATTAAATTCATTAAATAATAAAATATTTATCTCCAAATAAATATTTTTTGAATATCCATATATTTAGCTCAATTGATGAATAATATATTTTCATCTACCATGACATTGAATGATTTTTTTTCTTCCGGATAACCATTCTAGTGTATTCCATGTGGGATATTCTCGATAAGAAGAATCAATTTTAGAATTTATATGATACCATATAATTAATTAAACATTTTCATTTTTTATGAAGTATTCTCGCGATTATTTCATGGTTTCTAAAAGAATTTAATTTTCTTATATTTTTTAAAATTCTTTTATTTAAAAGGATTTAAAATAATCACATATATTTCATATATTAGATTTTATTTTTTCTCAAACTAAAATATTTTAGTTTCCATTAAAATATTTTATATAATGATCAATTATATTATTATAATATTAACAACCACTTCTTTATCATAATGGAATATGAAATTGTTTGTTCCAAATATGGTATAACCAATAATAACCTTTGTGATTTCTAACCATCAACTATGAATATGCATAAAATATATTCCAATGATTTCTTTGAATAACATATTATCTATTTCATTTATTGAAGGAGGTTCACCTAAATTCCATATGATGATTAATCTGAGAAATTAACAATTTAACCATAGGCCCCATTTTTTATATTTTTTAAACACTATATTATTTATTGTCATGATTGAAGGGTACTAACAAAAAATGTTATAGAATATATTTGGATGGCAATTTATATTCCATGGATTTATAATTTTATTATTATTGATGAAATTATTATATATTTATTTATTAAATTCAATATAAATAGAATTTGAAACACAATTTCTTTTTTGGGTTTCCAGGATATGATGATTGCGTGATTTCATGTGGGACATGTATATATGTATGATTAATAGGTTTGTTCTAATATATCCAAAAAATTTATTAGTAATAATTATATCTCATGATGAAAGAAGGTTACACGGGTGGATTTATATAATGAAAATGGTACTAGAGGCTATTTATAAAAATTGAAATGGTATGTATGATGATTTATGCCTAAAAAGAGGGTATTGAGGTGAATTTTTCTTAATATATATAATATAAGGGTGGATTTTTTGTTCAATATGTAGGGAACATGTGAGGATTTATACAAATAAAATGGGTACATGGTAGGATTCCCCCAATCATAAGGGCTTAGAGTATGATTTTTCCAAACCCAATATGGAACACCAATGATTAGCCCAGGACTATAGTGTGATGAATGTCATGGTGGGTTGAAATGAAATATAGTGGCTATGTTTTTGTTTGGTACATGATTTAACATTAAGGAATTATGATCTATTTATTTTCAGTTATTATTTTTAGATGTATCATAATTAAACCCGTATGTTCATATTTTTTACTCTTATTCTCATTGATTTTTATTTATTATGTTTACCCTTTTAAGTTAATTTTTCCTACCCATTTAATATTTTTATACTTCTATAGTATTTTATATTAATAATTATATGATATTTTTTAGAAGATTTTCTTTTTTATAGAGTTTGTAGGATATATTGAAGAAATTTTATTCTTAATATGTTTCATTCATAAGAGAAAAAATTAAACTAATGATACCCTTAATACATTGGATAGAGAAATATAACATGATATAAAATGAAATTATTCCAGGAAATAATATTCCAAAATTTATTCTTCATAACCTAGAGAATAAAAACATAATAAAGGGGCGAGATCAGATGCTTAGTAAGGGTAAATAATATAGTGGAAGAATAAATAATAAGGAATGGTGAATAAATAAAAGTAAGCATTCCATTAAAAATAATCATGAGCAGAATATGGTAGGAATAAAATCTGAATAAATAATTCCATAATAAAATATAAACAAATATATTATACTTGTATAATAATCACATGGACTATAAAATTCAAAATTCATATAGAGGGAATGGATATTTTCAGACATCATAATCATACCATCAAAACCTCATGCCAAGACCATACATAAACGAGTAAAATCAGAATTTAGTTTGTCTCATGAGACCAACTAATGAATCTAGGGGATATAGATGCCCCCATGTTAATTACTAAGTCCAATACATCCCTCATATAAAAATAGTGATACATAGACAACATAGGCATTTGTATTGAAAATATATTATAAAAACTATGAATACATTAACTATAACACATGAATGGTATCAAATTAACACAACCATAATCAAAAGGATCATCAAATCATCAAAAAAATTGTAGATGATATCATAAGAGATAAATGTAAATGTAATAAAATATTCAACAAATGATGTTGACATAGATATAGTTACTTTTAAATGAGACCATTGAAACATTAATGAGGAAATAATCTTTAAACATTCCAATATGTCCCATACCACTTTGAAACATTCATGTAATAATCCATTAGAATATCAAGAGAGTAAGGATACTATTGGTATGATATATAAAACGGAATTACGTACAACACATTCATAGAATATGTGGTGAACATGGCATATAGCTCTAAAAGTTAATGTGAGACGAGAGAAATATATTCATTTCTTTGTAAAGAAGAGTTCTTTTGGAAAATCATTTGTATTTGTCAAAAATTTTATTATAAACATTTATATCCCAATAAACAAATGGAAGGACATTTATAATATATTTGATGTATATTTTATGTCCCACTTATGTTAAATCATGTAAAAATATTTTTTATGAAACAATAGAAATAAAACATTTTTGTCTAGTTTATGTGAAATATTAAAGAGATTTTAAAGCAAAAATGCATGTGTCAATTCATAAAACCATAAATGATCAATGATATTTTATTCCATGAAGATTATTTTTATTATATAAATATAATTATTTCTTATAATAAATTATATAGTCCTCTTTAATGTGTATAATGTTTAAGAAGTTCCCTTTAATTGGGATTGTTTATTTGGGAGAATTTTGAAGGGAACCATTTTAAAACATGTAAATCCCCATAAAATACGGTTTATAGGATTTGGATATATCAATATGGAACCTAAACACATAATTTAGTATAAATATAAAAAAAATAATGAGTCATTACATTTGGTTAATGGTTGATATAGTGTGACCCAAAGGAAACAACGAGTGTCCGGGTAGAATCACTTACAAGTTTGTAATCAATCAATTGATATGAAAAAAATCCAAAATCCATCAAATGAAACAATTAATAACATTAAAGTATATATATTCATTATATTATACAAAAATTGGTTGTATATATTAACAAAACTTGATATTTAGTGGGGAATAAGAAATATCACACAAAAATGGACATGGGATGAGAAAACCCTTACTACTTTGTAATCAATGGAATTTTATGTCCAAAAGTTAACAATAATCCTATTAATACTTTAATACAGTGAATATAAATAAATTCCTAATAAAATATATCAAATTTTATTATACATACACCACATTCAATAAATAACTGGTGATTAATGGAAATCTCAGAGAAATGAAAGTGAGATCGAAAACCCCTTACCTTATGTCTGAATGTGTTTTTCCCAATATCATAATGGGATGGATAATAAAATAAAATAAAAAAATTATTAATTCAGAACAATATATATATATATATATATATTTATATGATTAATCATTGTTTTATTAAATTAATTTATATACTTTCTGATAAGTTATATGTTTGAATTCTATCGTTCTGGATTGTTTATTTACTTGATTTTCATGATCGGTTCTCTTAACTACGAGTAATGGATTTCATGTAGACTTGGAATAATTATATAGAATTGTAATTACAAGTTATTAATGAAAATACCAGTTTTATATGGTTATAAATATCCTTTTTTATATGTTATGGGGATGAATCATTAGATCACTTGTAAGTGATAATCATTTAGCTTGATTTTAGCAGGTTATCGATTAAAATGAATTAATTTTTTCAATTAATTAATATCTAATATATATAAATGTTCCGGAAAATTAAATATAATATAATACATATTTTATAATATGGTTCTACAAAAAAAAATATTTCATGACCATCCATGAAAGAGAAATTGAAGAACTAAGGTTCGTCGTCCAAGAATGTTGTTAATCAGTACCTCCTAAATGATGATTTCATTTTTGAAACAACAGTGTTAGAGTAATGATATTGAATGTGGATATTCAATTAATGTGATATAATTCATGTTTCTAGATGATACTTTTTTTATCATGATCATTTGGATAGATGAGGATTTTAGATTATAAGAAAAGGAAATAAATTTAAAATGATATAAAATGGAAAAGGAAAAGGGTTTAGCACTTGAAATATCCTCCTTGAGAACCTCATTAAGGGAAGGGTTTTTGGAATTTTGTAATGACCAAGATCTCCTAGATGTGTGGAGATACTGGGGAATTATATTTGGTCAAAAAATTGAGATTATATAAGGCTTAGAAGAGTCAATGGAAGTGGGAGTGAGGGGTGGGTTTTATTGTGGAGGAGAGGGATTATTTTTTAATATATTTTCAATTATTTTATTATTTTTCACGAGACCAGAAATAGTGCTTATTAATCTAATGAAAAATAGTAATAACTGCATATAAATTTGAACCATGTGTGGTTAAATTATTATTTACTCAATGAATTCTTTATTTATCTTCTAATGTATTTATACTTTAAATTAATATATTTTACTATTCATCAAAAAATCAACTATTTTAGAAAAATCCCAAAAACTCACCATAACCATTTTATGATATGTAGAATTGAAAAATTGACTCTAATTTATCAAAATAATAATCTAAATATGTGAAATTTATGTTTTATATTAAATAATTATTTACTTGAAAAAATATATATTTTAATTGTTAAATAAAAATTAATACACATTCATAAATAAACTTTTGCCTCATAAAATTATCCTAATATCATAGGTAAAAATATTCTTGGAATACATTTTATAAAAATTATTTTTATTTTAAATCAATTTATTAATTTACATTTATAAATAAATATTTAGTACTCACATAATTCTAACACTTAATTATCAATTTTTTAAAATGTACACTCTGTTTTATTAGGTGCCGATTTTTTTTATACATACATGGGAGATGTTACTATTCAAAATGGTCATATTACTAATCAGAATGGTATATTAATATTAAAAATGGAAAATTTACAATTCACCAATAATTATGTTGATCATATTAGTCTCTAAAAACATTCTGGTCACAATAGTGTATGTCCATTTTCTGAAATTCAAATCAAAAGTGGAAATATTATGATTCATTGATAGGTTATAACTTTCTTGTGTAAATAATTATAATAAAAAAAATTCACAGAGACACAGTGTTATGTTCATTATATGATATATTTATTTTTAAATTACATGGGTGTGAACAAGCCTCGTGTAAATTCATTATATAATGTATCATTGTCAAGAGTAGTATATAATAATTTAAAAATGTTTCATTGTTAATATCAATATATATAATAATTGACACATAATTAACTAGTTATAGCGTGATATATATGCCTTAATGCATGATTCAAAGGTCCTATCCCACTATATAAAAATTTTAACATGAAATCCCAGGCCAACATTTATATATATGAATTGAAACATGAATCACTATGTCTATCATGTTGTATATGAATTTCATCATGTATCATTAGGCATAAAAACAAGGATATTTCAATATCAAATCATTAGACATAATGGATAATTATAAAAATTACCTTTTTTCTTACAATTTAACATTTTAATAATTATTTGTTCATAAATAAATAACATCATAGTCCCTTCCATAATCAATCGAAATAGAGGTGAATCTATATCAAGTAATCAACCAGAAATACATACATACAAAACACACTTTATTCCCTTAGTTAGTTATAATTAGAGGTTCCCTCACCCAAATAGTATCCATGAGCCATTTAAAAAAATATTAGATCAAAATGGATTCAAAGGTATAATACAATTAATTGTTTATTTAACATAGGCATATTTTATTATGGTGAAATTTAAATATTTAACATTATTTACAATTAAACAAACTATTGGGATAAGTTTGAAACACCCAAGAGTTAACAGACGATCAACAAATGATTCTAACTTGATTTTATAATAAGAATGAAGGTTCAAATAATCACAATAAGGATACTAGATCATAACTAATCTAGATTTTAGAAACTAATAACCAAGAGTAATCAATTACATTTCAACAACATGGGAACTAATAAATATAATAGAAAATCTAAAAAGAATTAATTTCAAGGGATTGGTCAGAAAAATGAGACATCTTTAATGGATGATAAACCTCAAAAATTCTGAGAAATATTTCCTTTGGTAAAGAGAAGAATGGTTTCCATGGATGGAATGAAAAATAATCACCACTACACATAATAATAAATTTACTAGGAAAGTATATGGTGTGTAATTAATATACACCTCATATATTTGTTTTCAGATAGAAATGGTGAAAAACCCATCACCTCATGACGTCATTGGTTCTGATCGATTGTTACATGATGTAAATAGTTTAAACAATGAGTAACAACTTCCCTCACTTGACTGGTTTCAAATAATCATTCATAAAGAATGTACGTGGTGTGAAAATCCCATACGAACACCTTTTCGTTCAATTTCATTCTTAAGAATCTGGAACACCTCAACTATTATTCATGGAATGGAAACCCCCCCCCCCCCAAAACCCATCAAACATGTTTATATACAGACTCCATTAATAAAAGAAAAAATATATTCATGTAAATTATGTCATTTTCCCTAATATAGGATCTCAATAATCCAACCAGACTCAACCACCATGGATCAAAAAAATACTCAAAGATGGGAGTACCTAAAAAACAAGGGATCTTAAAACCTCTCAATCATATTATAGCTTATCCCCATTATTATCCAATCACCACCCTAGGGTTTCAGTGAAAAAGTATTTCCACATTTCGTCCATATCAGAATCCTTCTCCCATGTCTCACCCTAAACATACCACCGATGAAACTACACATGAACCAATGATATAGTCATATCATAGAGATAAATCCCACTATGGTCCACATTGACTATTAGATGCTCCTTAATTGACACATCAACACTAAGATCTATTTCCTATAATTCCACTATATGAAAACGGTTTTGATGATATATCTGTTGTTTCAACACATGAAACATTTCAGGCTTTAATATATATCATGTTTTGTATTTTTAAATGGTATGCCACTAGACATCCACTTCCACTATCTCGAACAAGCTGACAAAACTGGCCTATAACATTCCCTATTTCCTGATATTCAATTTCTCTAACCTAGGAAACACATTAAAAAAATAAAATTACAAACCTCAAACACAAAATATAATATTTGATGGGAATAATAGGACGCAATACAACTACAGGAAGTCAAAAACCACCTTCTGATCAACATAACATGCTCTGATGACTCTTGTACGAGACTAGGCCCAGCAATCGCTCACTCACCAACATCGAACAAACACAGAGGAAAATAACAGACACTACTATTCAAATCCTCTAAATTTTACATCTTCATCAATTATTGTAAGATGTTATTATGTACAAACCCCATGACTGCTATATGACACCCCAAAAAACCACTGAAATCCAAAACACTGGCTCGTAGAATGTTCCCTAGAACCAGAATAGTCTACATAGACGTACCATTATTCTAAGGATGATATTATAGACTCAAAAGAATCTAGGATCCCATATCCTTCTAAAGACCCATCTATAATAGTGATGTGAATCTAGGATCGTTATCTGAAATGATACTCTTTATAACATCTTGTAGATGAACATACTTGCACACATAAAGACTACACATATCATCAAAGAAAAAGGTATCATTCATAGTAAATAAGTTGAATACCTTCATTAGTCGATTCGAAATCACATATAATGAATCATTCTCATAGGATATCATGGGAAAACATGTGAGAAAATCCATAGAGATATCATCCCATTTGCACTCCGAAATGGGAGAAGGTTTCAAAAGTCCTTTCGGAATATGATTCTCGACATTCACCTTCTAAAAATAGAAACATCTAACCACAAACCTAGATACATATATCTTCATTACAAGTCACTAGTAATATATACAGATAATAGGATTCATCTTTTATATACTGGGATGTACCTCCCATCTAGAAGCTTGAAACTTTGTCATCATCTCCTCTCACAAACTCATAAAACCCCATACCCGATCACATAAAATAAGATTATTTCTACATCAAATAGAACATCAAAATGTTGTCAACCAAACATATTATATCTCTAAGAACAAATCCATCTTGATCAGATAACTAATTTTCCTTGATCTGGTCTAAAAGAAAGGGTATAATAGATGTCAAAGACATATATTCTTTTCCTAGAGACTCATGTACCCCTAGATGTATGACATCAAATAGAGCCATCATCTACCACTAAAAATAAGAATCTATCATTGCCTCCATATATGTATTTTAGAAAAGTACATCAAGAAAAATGTTTCCACTACCTGTTGTATAATCCAACTCAATATTGGAATAGTATAGATACTCGACCACTGCATTTGTTGATGGTTTAGTTCCCATTGAGAAAGGAGTTACCTGAGGATCTTGTGGTCCTTGAATATCAAATACCTCTGACCATAGATATAATAACTCTAGAATAACAGGTAATGTACCATCACTTTTATCGGTAAATCATGAATAGGGTAATTTTATATGGTGTGGTGTCATCTATTTGGATCCATAAGTAACCCTTTGAACCTCTTTCATTAGAACTGATATGAGCCCAACTCTCAAATTGTCAAAAAACAGGATATATGATTTACCCAAAATAGGTAATTTGAATATAGGGCCTGAGGTCTTCCTACATTTCAGCTTATAAAAATATCCCTCACAAGAATCTTACCAATCAAATGTCTCACATTTCATTGTCATCCCTAACGTTGGTGCGGCAAATTAATGAAATCCTGAATAAAGTGTCGATAATAACCTACTATGCTGAACAATCATACAATATTGAAGATATTCATGGTATTATCACATGATAAAACAAATACAAACTTTCCTAGTCCCACTAACAATCCCAAATCTATGATTACGTGGCCTAATATGTGCAACTGAAATTCTAAAAAAATATACTTGTTTAGCATAGCATAATTCTCATTCATTCCATATGTACACAAGAATATGTCAATATGTTAGGAATGATTGTTTACTGACTAGTAGTAAATTAATATATCATTGAAAAAAACCATCGAATACCTATCCAGAAATGGATGAATGTTATGAATCATCAAATTCGTGAATATTTCCAATGTACTAGTCATACCAAAGGTTAACAATACAAATTTTTACAAGGCATAGCTAATTCTAAAATAAGTCTATGGTATGTACAACGTTCTCACCCTCAAAAGGTTGTATCCTAATATCATAAAGATAATGTAGAAGATACTAATACCTCTCAGCTCATCAAAAAGATTGATGATGTATAGAAGAGGATACCAAATCATAACCATAATCTAGTTTAATCTCTGATAATCCTCACAGAAGTGCAATGTCACATGACAATTCTTATGAAAGAGAAATTTAGAATTACAAGGAGATTTACTAGGCCATATGACACATTTATCTTCAAGACCATTACAATAACATTAAACTTCTAAATCTCTACAGGTTCCATTCTATATTGATGGAAAAAAACTAATTATTTTATAGTCACTAACTCGATCACGAACTTGATATCTCACCCATGTGATATTTCATAGAACTCCTCTGGAAATAAAACCTTAAAAAAATATTCCACTGGTGGAAAATAATCCTGATACAATCCACAATCATTTATAAAAATATTGTCCATTTGATACATCATCCAATCCAATATAAACTGAATTATTCTTTCACGATCAACCTGAATGTCCAACTCACCCTTGTGAGAAATGATTCCACCTTCTATAATTAAAAGGGTATATATACATTAATAATATTCAATATGTTCCAACTATATAAGTATCCATTCCATAATAGTAATCAAATTGAAAGACATCACTTCTAGAAAAAAATGTTGCCAAAAAAATTTTACCCACCAATATATTGATAAAACACCATGTGATGTTTGAAATTCCAAAACTGCACTCCTAATGGTGTATGAATGTTTATAACACCGTCCCCTATTTCAAAATCCTATAAAAAAGACACTAAAAAAGAGAAAATAAAATGTAATAAGATAATCTTGTATATAAAAACACAAGAAATATAGAACCCCAAAATTTACCAATAAATTTAATATTGAATACATGAAACATTGAGTCTCAATGAAAAAAATATTTTTGGTAACCTAGCTAATAAACAAACTTTTTTAACTTTTGTGATTTGAATTTTGAAAAACTGACATACATGGTTTCGATCAGTAATATATTTAACGTCTGATAGAATAAACATACATTATTTTTGAATAGAAATTTACCATATGAATAGTAATTTTCCCTTATGAATATTAATATAGAATTATGAATAGAAACCTCAGCCATGTACATATAAAATAAATTTAGACACCGTATACATTAGAGTTAATATTTTAGAAATTGATAATTAAGTGTTGATTTTATTATGAGTGATAAATATTTAATTACAATTTTAAATTAATAAATTTATTTTAAATTCAAATCAATTTCATTAAATCTGTTCCTAAATAACTATTTTATTTTCCAATTATTTATGGAAAATATCATGAGACCCCAGTTAACTTTTAAAATTATTATAAAATCAGTTTCAAACATAAAATATTTATTTTTCTTGTAAAGAAATATTTTATTTAAAAAATAAATTTCCCCAATTTATGAAATAATTTTGATTAAATAGAGTCCATTTTTTATTCTAAAAATATAAATAATGGTTATGGGTTTTTTTGTATTTTCATGAAATACATGAATTTTTTGTTAATAGTAAAATTCCATAATTTACGGTATAACTATATTATATGATAAATACACTATTACATGGATATTGGATGATATAAGAAGCTATTAGTTCGAAATAAAATTATCTTATTATTATTTTGGGTATCAATAATCTATAACTATTTCTTTTATTTGGAAAAATAATAAAATAAGGAATAAGATATTCAAAATTCACTCCTCTCCTCCACGATAAATGCCACCCATCACTGTCTCTTATCCTCACTACTCTAATCCTTGATGACCCTACTATTCTCTCAAAATATTCTTCCCTAGTCCATATAAATGTCTAGGAGACCTTGGTATTTCCAATAAACCAGAACCCCATCCCTTACGGAGGTTCTCGAGGAGGATATTTCAAGAGGTGAATCTTCATCTAAATTCTTTTATTCTCATGTATATTGATATTATTTTCTTATTATCTAACTCACATAATACATCTAAGTGATAATTATAACTCTATTATCACATATATTATGGAATTATTTCATGTTATTGGAACATTCATCATCAATCTCATTACTCTCTCACTTTCATTTTAAAAATAAAATCATCATCTGGGAGCTACCGATTTACAACCTTTGTGGATGACAAACATTCATTCTTCAATTTCTACTTAATTTATAGTCATGAAACAATTTTTATGGTTCAAAAAACTATAATATATATAATATATTCTATTTAATTTTATGTAACCTTTATATATACATAATTTTATTAAAAACAACAATACTAGTTCACAATATTCAAAATACTCCCCAAGCAATCAAAAGGGTTGTCATTCATTTTTTACCTAATAAATTATCCCTATACCTTATAATAAAATGAATAATATGACCATTTAAGCTTTTTAATGTTAATTATTATCATTTAAAACCAATTCTGTATAATTATATCCATTCTACATGAACTCCATTAATTATAAACAAGTTAACTGATTATGAAATTCGATAAAATAAACAGCATAGAAATACAGAATTCAATCATATAACTTATCAATAAATCCATAAATGAGCATTAAAATATATAATGAATAATATATATATATATATATAATGTTATAAATTAATTAGTTAATGGGTTAAATTTGATTATCCTACAAGCTAATGTTAAGTGAAGAACATGTTCTGACATAAAGTATGGGTTTTCTACCAAAACATCCATTTTTCATTCAGGAAACACTTATTCTCAACATACCACAATGAAATTCTTATATATTCTTATGTACACTTCAAAAATTAATTTATAAATTTTTATATTTGTGCACCAACTAGAATAATTATTT
Organism: Viscum album; assembly: GCA_963277665.1. Lineage (NCBI taxonomy): Eukaryota > Viridiplantae > Streptophyta > Magnoliopsida > Santalales > Viscaceae > Viscum > Viscum album. The sequence goes on from OY728160.1 coordinate 644,664,784, forward strand.
ATTTAATGGGGAGTTATATGTCTTAAAACGCCTTTTCAAAAATTCTTCCCAATAAACAAGTCCGTTTCAAAGGAACATCTTGAATTTTTACCTATTTTCAAGGGAACTATGTAATATATTTTTAGAAACCAGTTTTTTATTAAATAAATAATTTTATTAATAAAAACTAAATTAATTCAAATTTAGTTTCATATAATTATTTTTCCAAAAGAAAACTTCTTTTCAAAGTAAAATATTTTTTATCTTAAGAATTACCTGATGATTTTATCTGAGAATTTTCATCTGTTTCAACGCACTTATTGATTATTATGTTCAATTGGGATTAATATTTTTTGTATCATCCTAAATAATTTATTGAATAGATTGTCATTTTTTTATTGTGGATGATTTATCTTAATAGCATTTTCCATAATACTCTGAATGGTTAGTGTTCGTATTTAACGATTGGGGGAAGGTTATTTACATTTTCTATGTTAGTTTTAATAAAAATTTATATGTTTTTTATTATTGTCTCCATTAATATGAGGATTTAATTTTACTTATTATGTGATGGGTGGGTCCCACTATATCACCTCGATTCATCGGCATGACTCATGAGACAAACTATTTTTAGTTTTTACCCATTTATATATGGTCATTGCATGATGCCTTGACAGAATGATTAAGATTTCTAAAATTATGAATTACCTCATAATAAAAATAGGGATTGATAGTACATGAGATTATTATATAGGTCGAATATCTGTGTTTATATTTTATGGAATTATTTAATAATTTTTAATTCCTTCCATATTACACTCATGTTTAATTTTTAAGGCCTGTATTTATTTATTCATCATGCCTAGTGTTTATGTTTATAAATACTTCCTCTGTATTATTTACCCTTAAAAAGAATCTGATCTCACCCCTTTAACAAGATTTATTTTCCCCAAGTAGTGAATGTGTACATTATGAATGAATTTCAAGGATAATCTAGGAGATTTTTTGTGATTCAAAAGAAGTCGATATGTTGTATTTCCTTTCAAGTTGTGATGTTTAACTTATGTATGTATCTTATTTTAAAAATATACTAACAATTCGTTCCTTTTGGATATTACTTCCTTATTTAAATGCCAATGTAATAAAATAAGGCACCACTTCTAGGAAATTCGGGTTGGGTCCCTACACATGGTATCTGAGAGAGTTTAATAGAAATCATGAAAATTGGATTTATAAAATGTAGATTAGGGATAGAACCCCTATGATATTCATTGAGGTTAAACATAAAGAACATCGTAGATTTTATTTAAGAATGATATTGTGTGAATCTTCCTAGAAAATGAATCACGGTATGGGTACTACATGTTGATGTGGTTTTGGCACCGATGCACCTAGGAGTAACAACTCTGACAAGATGCTTTAGGCTTGACCTAGGGTAACCTATTACACAAAAATATTCCTTACCGCACCCTTGGTTTGTATCTCCAAAGGGAAATACTTATTATAATTCACATATTCATTACAAGATATTATGAAGGATTAAAAAGTAAATTTTTTCCTCAATGAAACCATGATTATGATTATTGGAATATCTATGTGTATAATTTCAATATATGTTAAATATTCTATATTATGGGATTATGTAATATTATTTATAAATAAATATATTCTATTCAATCATTTATAAATGGTGCATAGTGTAAGGTATATAAAATTCATGAAGGAGTGTATCACATATATGGATTTCCACCCGATGAAAAATAATGTTGCCGGTTTTGGAGATAAAACTGGTGCTGAAAAACCTATAATTGTACTGGGATAGCCGACTTGGGTTATTAACATTAGTCATACCAAAATAGATCATACTAAGCCAAAATCAAGAGGAGAAATATTAGACTATATTATGATAAAAAATCCTCTATCATTTTATGAGACTACTAACCCATTCAAATCATTGAAATGGGTACGATCCTTAGAGGAGATATCCCCCTCTTCAATAAGTAATTAAATATAGAAGGTTGCCATGAATGTTTATCATTTATCTTGAGATGCAGAGCAATGGTGGTCATTTATTCAAAACAAAAAGGAGGAGAGATATATTGAAATTTTTTAATGGAGGGATTTTATTGAAATATTCTTATAAAAAAATATTCCTCATGAAAAAATTTCATATGGGAAGGCAGTTTCTAAATATGAGGAAGGAGGATGATAACACTGTAATGTATCAAGCTAACTTCCCAAGGTTATAATGGCATGATACAGACTACATATGAAATCCAAGTATGATGATTGATCTATTAATTGATGGTTTACAACCATTACAATCAATGGAAATAGTCTACTAATGTTTCGCATCATATGAAGTTATAGAATCATGTGCCACTAAGATAGATTATTAATTCTATAGTTCATAAAAAAATAAGTGAATGAAAGAGAATAAGATGGATTCTAAACACTAGGAAAAATGAAATTAGGAAAATGGGAAGTTGGTACGAATTGATTTTCCATCTTATGATAACTATGGGAAGAAATACCCTGGTACTTGACTGAAGGGTATGGGTGTTTTTAACATATTTCTAGGAATATGCAACCAATCACATGATTTTATGGGATTTAAATAACCCACCAAAGTTCACTGCTACAATTTCAATGATATGGGACAATAGAAAAATTATTTTCCTAAGTATCAAGGAAACGTTCCCCAAGGAAGGACAAGGAAGAATAGCCAATATTATGTGTTCACAACTCCTGATGTGGAAGTTCCTCGTGATGTGGTGGTAGGTACTTTAATAGTTCCCTCAAACATATCCAATTCATTGTTTGATTTTTTGTCATCAAATTCTATTATATCTTCCATGTTTTCCATGAAAAATAAATATTAAAATTTGATTTAATAATGGATTTTTAGTCAAAACTCCAAAGGGATGTATCACAATGATAATGATTTTCTAGTCAACCCCACTTATGACACATAAGAAAGATTTAGTTTCTATCCCTATCATCATACCAATGATTTATATTGATATAATCCTCAGTATGAATTGGATATCAAATTGTGATGTGAATATGTATTGCAAGAATAATGAAGTTACGTTTTTTGAGAATGATGTAGAATACCTTTCCTTTATTGAAGAAATTACATCATTTGATTCTAATAAAGATCCACCCCTAGTAGCTCTACGTATTGAAATTATTGGTGAGGATGAGAATTCAACATTTATGGTTGAGGACACAAATATCCAAATAGAGTATGTACCTATTATGCACGAATATATTGATGTTCTTTCAGAGTATTTAACAGGAAATCCTACATAGTGAGAGGTTGAGTTCTCTATTTATTTAATTCCTTGTTAAAGGCCCATATAAAACACACATACTGGAAAAGACACTATGGATTTATTATAAATAAAGAAACATCTTGGTTAATTGAGTGATAAAAGATGTATTCTCCCTATTGATTCTCTATGGGGTGCTTCTAATTTTTTTTCGAAGATGAAAGATGGATAAATGAGGCTTTGAATTGAATATAGAGAGATCAATGCTATTGCAATAATGAATAAGTATCTCCATCCTTACATTGATGAATTATTTGGTTAAATTCCAAGAAACCAATATTTTTTTGAAGATTTACCTTTTATCTAGATATAATCAGTTGTGTGTGATGATGGAAGATATTCTGAAAACAAGTTTTCGAACTAGGTATAGGCATTATGAGTATAATGTAATTCCTTTTGGACTCACAAATTGACACTCTATTTTCATGGATCTAATGAATAATATTTTCTATGAATATCTTAATGAATTTTTTTGGTATTTATTGATGATATCCCGATATACTCCAAAAGATTTGAACATCAGGAGCACAAATTCTGAATTATTACTAAGACATTTAGAAGAAATAAATTTTATGGGAAGCTTTTCAAGTATAAATTTTTCCTTCAATGATTTTATTTTCATGGCCATATTAGCTTTTAGGATGTAATCTTAGTTGATCTTACAAAAAAAGGTGCTTTAGAAATTTCCTACTCCAATGCACATAACCAAGGATTGTAGTTTTATTGTTTTAGTAAGTTATTATCAGTGTTTTGTTCAGGACTTCACCCGATTCGCCAATATGTTAACCAAGCTAACTCACAATGGCTTTAAGTTCACATAAAAAAACAATGAAAATAATGTTTTTATGAATATAATAGGAAATTATGGAATGATCTGATCATGACTATACCCTTGAGGAATGGTGGATTTTTTATATATAGTGACACATCATCGAAATGACTTGGTTGTGTCCTTATGAATAATGAAAGTGGTATTGCCTATGCATCAAGGCAGCTAAAAATTCTAGAACAAAAATATCCAACTTATGATTTTGAGATAATAGTAGTAATAATTTCCCCAATGATATGGACACATTATATATATGGTGAAATATGTGAGATATATATTGATCATAAGAGCTTGAAATAAATCTTCTCACAATAATAACTAATCATGAAGAAAAGGAAATGGCTCAAACTGCTTGACCTTTAGGATTGTTCTATACACTACCAACCATGAAAGGAAAATAAGGTAGTAGATGTGTTGAGTAGAAAAGATCATAGTGTATTATACAAAATGATGGTTGAAAGGGATCATGTATTCATGGATTTAGTAAAGATGTAAATGCGAATTATAAAAGAGGGTGAAAGATCATTACTTTTCCAATTGGTTGACCAGCCTTCATTATTGGAAGGAAATAAAACATCATAGTCTGATAACTAGAATCTTAAAAATTAAAGTAGAGGTGAGAATGATGGGAAGTTTGCTAAATTCAAAATTGAGGATAGAATTATAACATTTGGCAAGGGGATCTGTGTTCCCACTACACTTGAGATGAAAAGAGACTTATTGGAGGATTCAAATAGCTCGAATTTCCCTTTACACCATAGATGGACTAAAATGTATAGAGATTTAAAAGGAAAATTTCTACTGGTGCATCATGAATCAGGAAATTGCTAATTATGTATAAAGATGGTTATTCTGTCAACAAGTTAAGGTAGAATGAAAACATCCTAGTGGAGCCATGTAACCACTTCCTATTCTTAGAAGGAAATGGGATAAAATTGCCATGTATTTTTCACGGTATTACCCAAAACACTAAGAAAGAATGATTCAATATGGGAAATTGATTATTGAATTATGAAATCTACACATTTCCTATCTATTGTTGAGTATTTTCCACTAGATCGGCTTTCATAACTCTATATCAATGAAGATGTGAGGCTTCATGGAGATACTCTTTCAATAGTTATGGATAGTGATCCTTGATTTTCATCAATATTATAGAGAAGTCTTCATAAATATTTAGACATTGTGTTTCTTTTGAATACTGTTTATCACCACCCAAATGACAAGAAGTCAGAAAGGAAAATCCAAAATAAGATGACATGTTGAGATCATGCTCGCTCGAATTTCATGGATTGTGGTATTATTATTTACCTTGGGTGCAGTTATCCTATAATAATATTTTCCATTCTAGTATTCAAATAGAACCATATGAATCATTGTACAGAAATAGTTGACGTACATCAATATGTTGTAGATTAGGTTGGTGAATGGAATCATGTTGGCCTAGAGCTTATAGAGGAAAATACAACAAAGGTAATTACTATTCAAACCGATATCAAAGAAGCTCAATGTATGTAAAAGAGTTATGCTGATAATTAAAGGATGGATTTGAAATTTCTTTAGGAAGATTGTGATTGAATGAAATTATCTGCATGGAATGGTGATATAAGACTTTGAGATAAACAGAAACTGAGTCCCAATTGCATAGTCCCTTTTGAAATTATATAGATAATTGGAGTTGTGAATTTTCATTTACAAATGTCTCCTAGCCTTTCTAATGTACGCAACTTGTTCCATATATCGTAATTGGGAAAGAACATTCCAGGCCCAGTGCATGTCCTCACATCTGACGGTATTGAATTGGAACCTGACTTATCATACTAGAAAGATCCTATCTATATTCTGAACACTGATGAATAGGTGTTCAGAAATCAAATGACTTGTATAGTAAAGGTACATTGAAAATATTATAAAATTGAATAAAAAAACAGGGGATCTAGAGTAACATCTGATGAATAACAACCCCACTATTTTTATAAGGTAATTTTAGGGTAATTTTACGTATTAATTTTTGGTAAGAAAGGATGAATGAAGCACCCCAAGAATTTACAAATAAATTTAATGTTGAAATCTATAAACAATGAGTCTCTATGAATACACTTAGTGATATCCAAAACAATGAACATAATTTTTCCTCTTCTATTTATTGAATTTCAAAAAAATAACATAAAACATTATGATTAGTAAGATATTTTGAGTCTAATAGGATAGACATACATTTTTGGTGGATAGTAACTTACCATCATGAAGAATAATTTACCCTAATGAATTGTAATGTATCCTTATGAATATAAACTTTACCCAGGTAAGTATAAGTAAAATTTAGGCACCATATAAATGGGAGTGTATATTTTAGAAATTAATAATTAAGTGGTGATATTTTTAAGAGTAATAAATATGTTATTAAAGTTTCAAATTATTAAATACATTTAAAATAAAATTAATTTTCATAAATTTTATTCCAAAAAAAATTGTTATCATAAAATTCTTGGTTAATTTTATGAGACCTGAGTAAATTTTTGAATTGATTATAAAATCAGTTTTGAACATAATATATTAAATATTCAAGTAAATAATTATTTTATTTAAATTTTAATTTTACATATTTATAAAATTCTTCTAATTGATTAGATTCAATTTTTTAATTATAAATTTCATAATATGGCTGTTGTGAATTTTGGAAATTCTCTTAAATACTGGAATTCTTTGATGAATAGTAAAATACAATATTTACGATATAAATATATTATAAGATAAGTTCACAATTCCTTCCATCATAGATGATGTAAGATACTATTATTTCTAACTCACATACACTTATTACTTTTTCTGGTCATAAGAATCAAACACTATATCTTTTCCTTGGAAAAATAATTAAATTAGGAATAATATATTCAAAACTCAGTCCTCTCTTCCTCTATAAATTCCACAACTCATTCCCTCCTCAATGCACTATTGTAAGCCTTTAATATCCTCAATGTTCTACCGAAATAATCTTCCCTATTACCTACCCACTTCTAGCAACCCATTGTCTTTCTAAAATATCAAAACCCCTTCCCTTAAAGAGGTTTTCAAGGAGGATATTTCAAGAGGCATCTCCTCTTCCCTTTTCTTTTAATCTCATTTCTATTTATTTTATTTTCATAGTCTCTTACTCAATTCCTATATCCAAATGATAATGATAAATCCATTATCAATTATGTACTATTATTATATCATGTTAATGGAACACCCATCATCAAACTTTTACTCTCTCTCTATCTTTAAAGACGAAATCATCATCTGTGATGTGCCGATTTCCGACATGTTTTGGATGGCGTACAATTTTTTTAATATATCCTTTAGTTGTGGTCATGAAACCTTTTTTATGGTTTAAATAAACTATAATATATATTTTATTAACTATTTAGTGTTCTATAACCAATATATATACATAATATTAAAGCATACAACAAAACTTGTTTAAAATATTCAAAATACCACAAAAATAATCTAAATGATTTTAATTAATGATTCACCTAATAAATATTATTATACCATATAAAAAATAATATATATGAATATTTAAGATTATTAATATTCATTAGTATAATATAAATCTAATTCTTGAGAATTATATGCATTCTACATGAGCACCATTAATTATAAACAAGAAAACCAATTATGAAAATCTAGGAAATGATCACTCTGTAATGATGAAATTAAATCATATAACTTATCAATATAGCTATAAATAAACATAATAAATTTATAAAGAGTAAAATAAATGAATTTAAGGTTATTAAATAATTAATTAATGGTTTTAATTTGATTATCCATGAAGATAAGATCAAGTGCATCACACATTCAGACATAAGGTTAGGGGTTGATACCTGAAGATCCAATTTTCAATCCGGATACACATATTTTATAAATACTTAATGAAATTTTTATTTATTCTAATTTAAACATTATTGTTTCTGACTCTTTCGTTGGGGCGCGCGTATCTGTCTGTGGGGACGCGCAGCTGTTGCCCCTACATTCCCACATTTCAAAGGAAAGCGGTAGCCATCCCTTATTCAGGGACGTTTTATCCTTGATTGATATGGGATTATGGGATGTCAGTTCTTCCTTCCATGGATTCCTCATCGAAACTTGTCACCTAGTTTGGGTCTCCCTTATAGATTAAGTCATTTCTCGTAAATCTAGTTCCCGGTGCCATATCTTCATGTACAACAGTTAATTACACTACTTCCATGAGGACATTCCATGGGGTCATGAAATGGTAGCAACCTTAGGTCAGAGTAGATGACAACAAAAAGCATGTCGGGGTATCTCTGGGTGCGTGGACATCGGGGAACCGATATTCTTCATCATGAGAGGGCATCTCAGGTGTGCAGAATTTGAGGGATTGAACGTCGAATGTCGGGAATCATATTCCATAGGCATGTATCTAAGGTTGTCTTCAGCTTACCATGTTTAACTTAGGGTATTCCGCAAGTTTAACATCCATTAGATATAGGTACGCCAAAGGTGTGTCCTCTGAGGTTTTCCTCTGGCATCTCGTGTTTTAAACGAGGTAGGCTGTGTGTTTACCATCTTTTGGAGATAGAATGAGAGTGATCAAAATGTCCCATAGAGACAGATCAGATTGGTATGTCCCAAGGGGGGGAACACCTAGAAGATGGATGGATCAGAACGCCCAATGAGGATAGATCAGAGGTGGTGTGCCCCATAGGAGGAGATGTCACACCGTAATGGCTGATCTAAACACCACTGAGGGTAGATCAGAGAGAGTGCACCCCAGAATGGCAGACACCATGGTTTACCATTGTATGGGATTGAGTGTCAAGGTGGTTTTCTACGTACCCAGTGTAGAATACAGGGATCAAAAACCATGTAGTTTCAAGGGGTGATGAAATAGGGTGTACATAGAGGAAAACAACCCGAATACATGTTGGGGCTTACGCATGGTTAGCTGCCCAAGTACTGCTAGAAGCAGAGAGGTGGTGGATAGAATTATCTCACTAGTATGTGGCGACCAATGTGAGAATCAGGATGGATGATGGAGAGTTGAATGGAACGGAGGGGGAATGAGATGGGACCGTCATGATGGTGACGATTGTGTTGGGCTGGAGCCTCAAAGAGACTTCATACGTTTCCTCGTGGAAGGGAATCAATGTTTGCATAGTTTGGTGAGATGATGGGACACCTGAGGAGGTGAACTAGGAGAATGGACGCATGGATGGGACCTAGAAGAAGTGGAGCCTCCGGGTTGGGGCATGACCTTCCCGAGATACACAGGCTCGAGGGAGAGATCAGGATGAGACATGAGTGATGGGATCGAACCTTTGGGAGGATTCATTCATATCCTCGTGGCAGGGAATCAATATCCATGTAGTACATCTGATGATAGCTTACCGTCGATTGCGGTTCAACGGATTACCACTGAATAGGGTCACAACGGCTTACTGCTGGATGGGGTCCACAGCTTAACGTCATGCAGGATGGGGGATAACTGACCTGAAGGGGGTCGGAGCTGCTAGGTGTGGTGATTGAACCTCATGGAGGCTTCCTATGTACCTCGCCTTGGCATGGATCTAAGACCTCATAGTTCAGATGGGGCATTTGGTGCTTATGATCTGAGGTGGCCCAATGAGTTAGTGAACCGATGTGAAGATGGCTGTGAAGACCGGTGTTGGGATTGAACCTCACGGAGGCTTATTACGTAACTTTCCATGGAAAGGATCAAATACCATTTGTTCAGGTGGTGATTTTTGGGTCTTACGCTCTGAGACTACCTAGGGTGTCAGTGAACCGACATGAAGGAGGACCTGGGGTACTATGGTTACTGGGCTTGAAGCTCAGGGAGCCTCCCTACGTACCCCGCCTTGGCAAGGATCAAAGACCTTGTAGTTCAGATTGTTGGTAACTGACGTGAAGGTGGACCTGGGGTCTAATGGTTGTTGGGATTGAAACATAGGGAGGCTTCCTACATACCCACGTGGCAGGTAATCAAAGACCACGTAGTTCATGATGGGGCATGGGGATTACACTCTAAGCTGCCCAATGAGTTGTAGAACCGATGTGAAGATGGTTGGGACGACTGGTGTTGGGCTCAAACCTCAGAGAAGCATCCTACATTCCTTTCCTTGGAAAGGATCAAATACCACATAGTTCATGTGAAAAAGGGGCTATTGAACTGACACGAAGGGGTGTCAGGACAACTGGCTGTTGGGCTTGAACTTCAGAGAGTCTTCCCACATATCCTCATGGCAGGTAATCAAAGGCCACATAGTTAAGGTAAGGGCGTGTGGCTTACAATCTAGGCTTCCCAGGGTAGATTTCATGGTCGGTGCTCACTCTATGCCCATGTGAGTCGTCCTCAGTGTGATAAAGAATAAATCACAGATACCTGACGATCACTTCACGAATGGTGCATCCGTGGGAAATGGAGTGTGGCTTATGTGTGATTGATGGCCCCAAGAGGAAACAAGGGCTTATGCGTGGTTAGTAGCCCAAGTGCCACTATGAAGCGACAATGGTTAATGGGGCTTACGCAAGAAAGAGGCTCGGGTGATGCTATGGAGTGGCAATGGTGGATGGGGCTTACCCAAGGATAGTGCTCGGGTGCCACTATGGAGCGGCAATGGTGGATGGGGCTTACACGAGGGAGCTGCCCAGGTGCCGCTATGGAGCGGCAATGGTGGATGGGTCTTACACGAGGGAGCTTCCCGGGTGCCACTATGGAGATAAAAAGTGGGATGGGGCTTACACAAAGCAACTTCTCAGGGGCCTCTATGGAGCAGTAATGATGTATGGGGCTTATGATAGGAAGTTACCCATGTGCCGCAATGGAGTGGAAATAGTGGATGGGGCTTATGCAAGGAAGCTGACTAGGTTCCGCTATGTAGCGGAAATGGTGGATGGGGCTTACGCAAGGTAGCTTCCTTAGTTACACTTTGGAGTTGAAATTGTGGATGGGGCTTATTCCAGGTATCTGCCCGGGTGCCACTATGGAGCGGCAAGGGTGGACGAGGCTTATGCAAGGATGTTGCCCGGGTACCGATATGGAGTGTCAATGGTGGATGGGGATTACTCAAGGATGATGCCCGGGTGCCGCTATGGAGTGGAAAATTGTGGTTGGGGCTTACGCAAGAAAGCTACCCCGATTCCGATAGGATGAGGCAATGGTGGATGGGACTTATGTAAGGATGATGCTCGGGTGCTGTTGTGGAGCGGCAATGGGGTATAGGGCTTACTCAAGGAAGTTTCCCGTAATGTCTTCCTCGTGTTTGGCCATGAGGGAGTCCCAACTCACCAGTTGGTTGTGGAATATAATTGGGGCCTACACCTATGCGCTAGTGCACAATCGAGATAACACCAAGGGGTATTGGAATCAGTCCGAACAAAGGGAGATGAAAAGTGTGAATTTCATTCCCAACATTCGGAACTCAATGAGGGTGGTGTGGAGATAGAGGATAACTATTGACCGTGTTCAAAACACAGAATCCATATTGTGTTAGCCTAAAATGGGGACAAACATGGGAGGGTTGACTGCTGACCATGTTCGAAACACAAGACCTGACTTGAAGTGTTGTCCAAAGTCTTATGGGGCGTTGGACCAGGATGGTAGGTGAACCGATGCATCATGGGACCAGGCCATTAGGGTGTCCCTTTAGACATGAAAGATGGTGAATATCTGAATTAAGGGCACACAATGTGTGGGGTGGAGTGATGGTATGTTTGAACAGATTCCAATTCTCTTGAAATTATGCCACTACCATCATGGCATGAGGAATCTTATTCAATTCACAAAACTAATCTCTTAGTTGGAAAAGAGGCATCCTATTATTTAATTATAGTGATTAATATAGTTTATAGTCATGTATATAGGACTGTTGGCATCTTATGCTTGGAAGATAAGGCATATCTCATTTAGAGAAAGAGGAATCCTATGTTTTTTCCATAGGGTCTACTATAGTTTATAGTCACGTAGAAGGGATTGTTGGCATCTCATTCTTGGAGCATAAGGTATATCTTGTTAGAAGCAAGTGGCATCCTATGTTTGGATCATGGGGATTAAAAAATTTTAATGTCATGAATAAGGGACTTATGGCATGTCATTCTTGGATCACGATCCATCTCTTATATTGATTAAGAGGCATCCTATGTTTGTAACAAAGGGAGAACTAAAATTTAAAGTCATGTAGATATGACTGTTAGGCATAAGGTGTCTAGAAATGGTTGGTGTTGGGACTTACGCAAGGGCAGACCTTTCTGGCTCATCCTAGCATAGGAGCCAGGTGATTGGGATTGGAGGAGTTTCCTGATAAATGGTTCAACTGATGGTTCTCAGGGAATTGATGATAAGAATCTCAAGTCATGACATAGGAAACAGACCAAGATGAATATGTCAACTCAAGGTGTTTTATGGTGTGTGGAGGAGTATCTGAAATCATTGTATCCCATAGGTGGAAGGTGGCTGCACAGAAGGGTGCAATGGAAAATGCCGACATCCTGGGCTGAAAAGTTCACGGTGCGACTCTACAATTTTCATGGGGGACAATGACGGTAGTGAAGGGACCAGCCCAGAGGGCCGGGACCACAGCCCTGCACAGACCCCAAGCGGGGGTGTGAAGGTAAGAGCATCATCGCGATGTAGCTTTACAGAGCATGGCCTCACGAAGCATGGAATCACGGAGAAAAGATATCTTGTAAAGCAAAGGGGATCTTGCGGAGAAAAGGGCTCTTGCAGAGAGAAGGGTTATTGCGGAGCATGGACTCGTCGAGCAGTATCACGAAGGAAGCCTCTTGAGGAGCATCATCTCACGGAGCTGCTTTACGAAGGAAATTTGAGCTCCGCGAACCAGGTGATCGGCCGCCCAAGGGGCAGACTGTTCATCTGGATAAGGGGGGTGAGATGGGTATTTATAGGCAATGCTCACCACGAAGAAGAGATCTCCTGGCATGAAGAAGGAGCTTTCTCCGTGGTGGATTGTGAATGTCAAATGCTGTCGTGGGGTATCCTACTTCCTTGCTTCACAGTGGGTCTTCATGGTTCACCGCGAACGTCAAAGGGGTTCATGGAGAATCCCACCTCTTTTCTTCACGGCCGGTATTCACAGAACATCGTGAACGTCAAAGGGGTTCACAGAGCATTCCACATCCTTGCTTCGTGGCGGTTCTCCGCAATCACAGAGGGGAGCTTCACAAACGGGCTTCACGAACCAATTTTCCAAACCAACTTCAAATGTCCATAACTCTAAATCCGTAACTATTTTCGGTCCCTACAACCTACCAAATTGAATCTTGCAAAACGAGCAACGATCTTGGATCATGTATGGATGCATATGAAAAATTTTGGGGATGCATTTTCCAGTGCCAAAAATGACATCCCTAAGAACGGGGTCCAATGAGGATGAGGAGGGTGAGGTGGACAATGTTCTGAGGAAACAATATATAAAAATGCATGCATTGAGGTCCATTGTATCTCGATCGTATTGAGGATATAGTCGACTAAATCTCTAAGCCCACTTGAGCCATGCTCGGTACAGGAAAAAAGAGATGATAAGATCTCCTATATGAGAGTGTTAAAAAAGAGAAGGTATGAGGGGATCAGCGTGGGGAATCGATCACCATTTGGGAGAACCCTAAAATAGAGAGGGGTCACAGTAGGAGAACGTGGCTCTCTAGACAGCTGACCTGCTTCTCCCACCATTCTCTGGTGCACAATCAGGGTAACACCAGGGGCATTAGAATCAATCCAAACAAAAGGGATTAGAAGGTGTGAATCACGACACCCAAAATCTGGAACAATATGGGGGTGGCATGACAATGAAGGATAACTATTGACCACATTCTAAACACATTATCCTTATTACATTAGCCTGAAATGTTGATAACTAATGAGGACCGACTGTTGACCATGTTCAAAACATGGGGCCTGACTCAAAATTCTACCCATTAGTCTTCCAGAAAAGTGTCCCATGATAGTAGGTGAGCCATAGGCCGAGCATCCATACTATTAGAGTGTTATTTTAGACATTAAAGGGGACAAGGGTCCGAATAAAAGGGACACAAATATTGGAGTGTGGAATGATAGGTTTTTTGAATGGAGTCCAACACTCTTGAAATCATGAAACCGTGGTGGAAACCCATTAGGTGGGTGCATCTGTCTGATCAGGGATAAAAAATACTTCAGAACAGGACCTCTCTGGTAAGGGACTGGAAGTACCAGTAGTTTTACGTCATACTGTAAAGACGGTGCACATAGTTTAATGTTCATACCTCCTGGTCAGTGGTTAACATTTTAATGTCGTGGTGCATACACTGTAGGATCCTAGTTTATGGTCATAGAGACTGAATCGTGGTTGGGGCTAAGGGGAAAAGAGGGATAATGACCCTGGGGCAGGGCCTGAGGCAGAATTCTTGGGCATCGCTACGTATCCCATATGGATGAGAATTAAGCCAAATATAGTTCAGGAAGCACAATGTAGTCAGAGACCAACACTGATAGGTGAAATCCTCTCTGGAAAGGGATCTGGTGCATCCCATGACAAACATGGGGCATCCTGAACTTGTTCAGGGTAAAACCACAGTTTACTGACATGTGTTGAGAATATATGGGATCCTGCATTTTAATGTCATACAATATGAAGAGGGATCAAAGGGGAGATCCTAGGAAGGGAGTATGTGGTGTGGTAGCATTAAACCCGATGTAAATGAATACATAAGGAGTCTGCACCACACCACGTATCCCCGGGGGAAGTTCTTCTGGTCAAGGGACAAAAAGTGAAAGTTAGGCTTAGCCCAAGGCTAAGTGCTCAGGTGTTCCTAAGTTCCCCATGAGGATAGTAATCAAGCCATATGTAGTTCTTAGGGTGCATTTTAACGACATGTGGGAAGAGGAAGGGCATGGTTGCGCTAGTACACATCCTACCAATACTATTTAGCCCAGATGAGTCGTACTCAATGTGGGAAACAAGAAGTAGTGTTGGGACATTTCTAACATAGGAATGAACATGTTTGGGGAAAAGAGATGCTCAGTGAATGTATTCCCAGTGATATTGTCTCGTCCTTGTAATGTACCTAGATGTGCAAAGAAGTAAAGTCGAGCAAGTTGAAATTCCACATGAACATAAGGGAGTGGAACATGTGAATCATGATCCTCGAGATCTGGAACACAATGCTGGTGGTGTGACGATAGGGGATGGTTGTTGTATGTGTTTGAAACACAGCATCCTAATCACATTAGCCTGATATGGGGACATAACGATGAGGTTCGACCGCTAACCATGTTCGAAACACATGACATGTCACAAATGCCATCCGAGATCTTTAGGGACATTGGCCCGAGATGGTAGGTGAGCCGAGGCGGCATGAGACTAGGCCATGAAGGGTGTCCCTTCAGATGTAGAAGAGGATGAGGATCCAAATAATGGGTTCCCATGTCTTGGATATGGAATGAGGGGAATGTCCCCGTGATAATTCCACACTTCGGGTTCTTTGTGAGAATGCATCTGAGTACAACAATGAGACCCATCAAATAGAGTGATTCGAGTCCCATCCCAAGGATGAGGGTCCTGGGGTCTCTCTCTTTCAAGCTAAGGTCTTAGGGTGGACCATTAAGGGGGCTTGATTGTGCACAGGGTGGCGTAATAGCCAAACGTGATGGACAGTTCTTATAGGGAGAAATTTGTTTTAGGTAATATAACTCGGACCTGGTGGGGAGAAAATGAGGGAGGCACATGGTATGGTCTTTTTGAAACCCGAAGTGAATGAGGACCCATGAGGTACTCGTTACCCCACATGTTCCTTAGAGGGTTCTGGTCAAGGGGCCAAAATATTAGGGACCAAATTTTGGATTCCTAGTGCTGGACCCGGAGACATGATGCCTGGGCGTTCCTATGTATCCTTTGAATATGGGAATCAATTCGTACGTATTTCTTGAATATGTAATATAGTTTAATGTCTTGCAGAAAGGATGTGGAGTGGTCTTAGTTTATGGTTATAGATCTCAGACAATGGATGGTAGGAAACGTGGGAGACACATGGTGGTGTGATTATAAAACCTGACGTGAATGGGAATTGGGAGTTTCGACCACCATGTGTTCCTTGGGGAGGTTTTAGGTCGAGGGATTGAAAACGAAAGCTAAGCTGGGCCTGAGGTAAAGTGAACGGGAATTGCAACGTACACCATGAGGGTGGGGATCAAGCCACACACAATTGTAAAACATATCATAGTTTATGGTCTTAGAGCTCGGACCATAGAGAAGTTGAATCCTTCCATGTAAGTACAGACCTCAACCCAGTCCCTAAGCCCACGTGAGTCAAACTCAATGAGGGAAAAGAGGGAGGAAGAGGTTGTTTTCAAAACCTGGAATGCACTCCAAAGGGAAATTGGTGCGGAACCCCGAATGATGGCTTTACCATGGATTTTTTCCTCCTAAAGTGCGGATGCACACTGAGGAATAGTACCAAGAGTTTCGAAATTCTTCTTGGACATGATGAGGTGAAGAAGAATGTGAGTCATGTAACCGACATTTTGGGTTTAATGGGGTTGGATTGATGATGGAGGATAATTATTGACCGTGTTAGAAACATAGCATCCATATCGCGTTAGCCTGGAATGGGTACAACAAATGAGCATTAACTGCTTACCAAATTCACAATGTGGGACTTGTATAAATTTTTTGCTTGAAACCCTTGAGGAAGTTGGCCTGTAATGGAAGGAGGGACCTTGGACCGAGCATCCATGCCATTCGGGGGCCCCTTTGGATATTAAAGGGGATGGTAGCCCTAATGAAGGGGAACACAAAGCCTGAAAAATGGGCAGAAGTATCTCCATGTAAAATCCGACATTCAAGGTGATAAACTAGAGTACCCTTGGGCACATTAGTGAATTCACCAAATGGAATCGAGGGGCTCATCTCGAGAGCAGCCGATTTGAAAAGATGATTATAGAACAAGGGGATAGAGAACTCTGAGGATAAGGAGTTAAATGGCATGGTTGTTACAAAACCCGACCTGAATGGGGACATAATCCCATACCACACCATATATTCCTCTCGCCAGGGGAATACATGCCAAGGGGCCAAGATGTGGCTGGACCTATAGACGAGATGGTCGAGCGGTCCTACGTATCCCATGAGGATGGGAATCAAGCCACATGTATTTCTGGAAATGATGCACATAGGGGTAAGAGACCCCAATGAGTGGGTTGTACGACACGACGAGTAACCCTACGTGAATGAGGACATAATCTCATACCACACCGTACAACCTTAAATAGGATATTGGGACGAGGGCCCAAAAAGGCCAAGGGGCCTGAGGATGGGCCTTAGATGGGACGACCCAGTCAATTCGCAGTTTAACATCTTGTAGTGAGAACGAAGGAAGGGGTAAGATACCCCAAATAGGGGAGGTGTAAAGCACGACGAATAACCCGATGTGAATGAAGTCATAATCCCGTACCACACCATACGATCCCGAGTGAGAACTTGGATTGGGGGCCTGAAAAGGGCAAGGGGCCTGAGGCTCGACCTCATAAAGAAAAGCCCAACCAGTTTGCAGTTTAACGTCTTGAAGTGAGGATGAAGGTGATCTTAGTTTAGGGTCATAGAGCTCGAAACGTATATGCCTAGTTTAATATCATATGCATGTTACAGAAAGGGGTGAATCCTCTTGCCTGTGGAAGACCACTAAGCGGAAATGATGATAGAGGAAAACTATTGAACAGGTTCGCAACATATTATCCACCCTTGTGTGACCAGAATTTAGGGAAAACAATTGAGCATCGACCATTGACCATATTCGCAACACAAGACTCATATCAATTTTTCACCCGATATCCATGAGGATGTCAGACCGTAATGGTAGGAGAGCCATTAGGCTGAGCATCCATGCCATTCGGGGGTCCTTTTGGGTGTAGAATATGATAGAAACCCATATGATGGGGCTCGCGAAGGATGGTTGGGCCTATACTTGTGGGACAAATGATGAATGAGGGGAAGGATGTCTCAAGGGGATATGTGTGGAGTGGCCATCATAGCCCGACATGGATGAGGACATAGAGTCCCCACCCCATCGCACAATCCAAGATGAGAACATGGTTCAGGGGCCCGAACGGGCTGAGGGACATAAGGTTGGGCGATGGATTGGAAGTTCCATCCAGTTTTCAGTTTATTGTCATCTAGGACAAGTGTTGGGCAGTTATACAGCCTTCAGTTTGGATGGATCACATAATTTAACATTGTGCGATATAGAAGGTTGCGATCTTAGTTTATGCTCATAAATATCAGACCATTTTGCATTTTATTGTCATGAATGACAATAATGAGTAGTTTAACATCATGAAGGATGATAATGAACATTTTAACATCATGTTGGAAGATGATGCGGTTTAAAGTAATGTAGGACGATGATGTCGTTTGAAGTCATCCAGGACGATAATGTGCAGTTTAACGTCATGACGGAAGAAGATGAACAGTTTAACGTCATGCAGGATGATGATGTAGTTTAAAGTCATAGAGGATGGTAATGTCCAGTTTAACATCATGAAGGATGAAGATGAACTGTTTAACATCATGTAGGATGATGATGCAGTTAAAAATCATGCATGGAAATAATGTGCAATTTAATATCATGACAGATGAAGATGAACAGTTTAACATCATGCAGGATAATGATGCAGTTTAATGTCATGTAGGATGATAATGTGTAGTTTAACGTCATGATAGAAGAAGATTAACAGTTTAACGTCATGCAGGATAATGATGCAGTTTAATGTCTTGCATGACGATAATGTGCAGTTTAACGTCATGAAGGATGAAGATGAACAGTTTAAAGTCATCCAGGATAATGATGTAGTTCAATTTTGTGTAGGATGATAATGTGCAGTTTTACATCATGATGGACGAAATACAGTTTAACGTCATGCAGGACGAATATGAATAGTTAAATGTCATGCAGGACGATGATGCAGTTTAATGTCCTACATGACGATAATGTGCAATTTTATGTCATGACAGAAGACATACAGTTTAACGTATTACACGAAGAAGATGAATAGTTTAACGTCATGCGGAATGATAATGCAGTTTAATGTCGTGCAGGATTATAATGTGTAGTTTCAGGTCATGACCGAAGACTTATAGTTTAACTTCATGTGGGGTGAAGATGAACATTACAACATCATATAGGACAATGATGTTGTTTAATGTCGTGCAGGACGATAATGTTTAGTTTTACATCATGACAAATGACATACAATTTAACTTCATGTGGGACAATGATGATCAGTTTAACGTCATGCAGGATGATGATGTAGTTAAAATACATGTAGTATGATAATGTGTGGGTTAACATCATGAAGGACGAAGATGAACAATTTAATGTCAGGCAGGATGATGATGTATTTTAATATCATGTAGCACGATGATGCAGTTTAAAGTCATGCAGGACGATAATGTGCAGTTTAAGGTCATAACAGAAGAAGATGAACATTTTAACGTCATGCAAGAAGATGATTCTCTTTAAAGTCATGAAGGATGATAATGATAATTTTAACGTTATGACGGATGAAGATGAATAGTTTAATATCATGCAATATGATTGTGCAATTTATAGTCATGAATGAAGATAATGAGTAGTTTAACGTCATGACAGACGAAGATTGTTATGTAGTTTAACGTCATGCAACTAGGACATGGTTGTCACGTAGTTTAACGTCTTGAAACTGGGACGTGAAACCACATGGATTGTGTTGGTAGAGGTATGGTCATCTCTATCCCATTCTGGTGGGTTGGGATGAGGGGAGAATCTATATGTTAGGATTTCCCTATAATTCCCAATTTCCACGCATGTATGTTCTCTGTGTGTGAGCTTGGATACCTCATTTTGAACCTTCCCCGAGCTGGTGTCAAGGTCATAGGGAGTACCTCTCTTGTTGATGCAACATGTTAGTTTGGATGACACAAAGTGTCATAGGGTTGGTAGAGATGACAGCATTCCCTCAATCTGGGGGGGGGGGGGGCGATGAAGCCAGGAACATCGGTACAACGGGGTGATGGAACCTAGAAGGAGGGGACTCCTGGAGTGTCGGTAAGATGATGCAATGGAGCCCCAATAGCATGGAAGCCTGTAGAATCAGTATTACGGGGCGATGGATCCTGAAAGGTGTGGAATACAGGAGCATTGGTACGACGGGGTGATGGAGCCCAAAAGTCAAGGAAGCCTAGATTTTTGGTAAGACGGGGCGATGGTGACCGAAAGGCGTGGAAGCCTAGAGCATTGCTACGATGGGGCGTTGGAGCCCGGAAGGCATAGAAGCCTTGATCATCGGTACGACAGAGTGATGGAGCCTGGAAGACGTTGAAGTCTGGAGTTTTATCTCATAATTAAGGACAACCTTGTTGGCATCGGGGATGGGGAGAACCTCTGTGCCGAACGATGGCGGTACGAGGAGCACCTCTGTAGTGGCTATTCGTGTTGTTGTAGATGCACCATTGTATTGGGGTGGTTTCCCCTATGCAACCCATGAGGGCGGTGAATCTTAAGAGGATCCGATGGAGTCGGGTGGCAGATGCCACCTATGTGGCCTCTTAAGGTGGCAGATTCGGTGAGGAGCCGATGGAGTCGGGTGGTGGAGGCCACTTGCTCCACCTCTTAAGATGGCAGCTTCAGCAAGGAGCCGATGGAGTCGGTGATGGAGGCCACCTCTAAGGCCTCTTAAGGTGGTGGAGTCGGTGAGGATCCGATGGAGTCGGGTGGCGGAGGCCACCTACACGGCTCTTAAGCTGGCTAAGTCGTCGAGGAGCCAATGGAGTTTGGTGGTGGATTCCACCTGCGCGGCCTCTTGAGGAGGTGGGGTTGGTGAGAAGCCGAAGGATTCGGGTGGTGGATGCTACCTGCATGGCCTCTTCAAGCGGCGGGATCATTGAGGGGCCGAAGGAGTTAGGTGGCGGATGCCACCTGCGTGGCCTCTTCAGGCGGTGGAGTCGGTGAGGAGCCGATGGAGTGTGGTGGCGGATGCCACCTGCGTGGCCTCTTAAGGTGGCAGGGTCCACGAGGAGACGATGGAGTCGGGTGGCGTATGGCACCTTCGATGCCTCTTGAAGTGGCGGAGTCAGCCAGGAGCTGATGGAGTCGGGTGCCAGATACCACCTGTGCGGCCTCTTGATGCGGCGGAGTCGGCGAGGAGATGAAGGAGTCAGGTGGAGGATTCCACCTGCGCGGCCTCTTAAAGGCTGATGATTCAGCGAGTAGCCGAAGGAGTCAGGTGGCAGATGCCACCTACGCAGCCTCTTAAGGTGGTGGGATCGGTGAGGAGCTGATGGAGTCGAGTGGCGAATGCCACATACGTGGCCCCTTAAGTGGGCAGAGTTGGCGAGGAGTTGATGGAGTGTGGTGGCAGATACCACCTGCACGGCCTATTAAGGCGGTGGAGTCAGTGGGGAGCCGGTGGAGTCGGGTGGTGGATGCCAGATGCATGACCTCTTGAGGTGGCGGAGTCGGTGAGGAGCTGATGGATTCTGGTGGCGGTTGCCACCCGTGCGGCCTCTTGAGGCCGCGGGGATAGTGAGGATTCGAAGGAGTCGGGTGGCGGTTTCCACCTGCATGTCCTCTTGAGGTGCTAAAGTCAGCGAGGAGATGAAGGACCATAGTCATCACTCATCTGATGGTACTCTTCCTCTATATCAAGATGAGGGAATTCACATGGGTGATGAGTCAATTTTCCCGACATATTTGTTCTACTCTCTATTGAAGGAGAATAGATTCACGTCGGGTTCACCATTTCTGTTTCCGACGCTTTCGTCGGGGCGCGTGCATCCATCTGTCAGGACGCATGGTTGTTCCCCCACATTATCGCTTTCCATAGGCGGGTTGAAGACATTCCTTATTTAGGGACATTTGCTCCTTGATCGAAACAGGATGATGGTATGTTGATTCTTCATTGTGCGGATTCATCCACGGAACTCAACACCTACTCTGGGTCTCCCATATAGATTAATTTTTTGCCCATGAATCTTGTTCCGTGTGACATATCTTCATGGATGCTGTTTAATTACACTACTTCCTTCAGGACATTCAATGAGGTATTGACATGGTAGCATCCTTTGGTCAGAGTAGATGACAACATCAGGCTTGTCGAGGCATCTCTGGGTGTGTAGACTTTGGGGAACCTGTATTATTCCTTCTGAGTGGGAATCTCAGGGGTGAAGAACGTCAGGCATCACATGTCGAATGTGGGGAATCATATGCTATAGGCATGTATCTACGGTTTTCCTCAGGTTACCATGTTTAGCATAGGGTATGCCGCAATTTTAACATCCAGTAGAGACAGGTATGCAAAAGTCTTATCTTTTAGGGTTTTCCTCAGGCAGCTCGTGTATAACACGAAGTAGGCCACACATTTACCGTCTTGCGGAGACAGAATGAGAGTGATCAGAATGTACAATAGAGACAGAGCAGATTGGTACGTCCCAAGGAGGGAACACTTGGAAGATTGATGGATCAGAACACCTAATGAGGAAAGATCCGAGGTGGTGTGCCCCATGGGGGGAGATTTCACACTGTAATGGCAGATCTTAACACCACTAAGGGAGGACCAGGGAGAGTGTACCCCAGAATGGGAGATACCAATGTATACCGTTTCCTGGGATTGATCCTCAGGGATGTTTCCTACATACCCAGTTCTAAAGATATGGATCAAAACCCATGTAGTTCGAAGGAGTGATGAAATTCAGTGGACACAGAGGACAACAACCCGGATACATGCTGGGGCATAAGCAAGGTTAGCTACCTGGGTACTGCTAGGAGCAGCAAGGTGGTGGATATCATGATCCCACTGGGATGTGGCGACCCAAGTGAGAATCATGTTGGATGATGGAGAGTTGAATGGAGTGGAGGGGGAATGAGATGGGACCATCCTGAAGGTGACGGTAGTGTTGGGCTTGATCCTTAAAGAGACTTCCTACATATCCCCATGGTAGGGAATAAATTTCTACATAGTTCGGTGAGACGATGGGATAAATGAAGAGGTGAAATATGAGAATGGACACATGGATGGGACCCAGAAGAATTGGAGCCTCCGGGTTGGGGCATGACCTTCTCGAGGAACACAGGCTCGAGGGAGTGATCAGGATGAGACATGAGTGATGGGCTCGAACTTCATAGAGGCTTCATACATATCCATGTGGCAGGGAATCAAAGTCCACATAGTTTTTCTGATGACATCTTACCACCGATTGGGGTTTAACGACTTACTAATGGATAGGGTCACAAAGGCTTACCGCTGGATGGGGTCCCTAGTTTAATGTCATGTTGGATGGGGGAAAACTATCCTAAAGGGGGTCGGAGCTATTGGGTGTTGGGCTTGAACCTCGTGGAGGCTTCCAACGTACCTAGCCATGGAAAGGATCAAAGACCTCATAGTTCAGATGGGGCATTTGGGTATTTCTATCTAAGGTGGCCCAGTGAGTTGATGAAACGACGTGAAGATGGTCGGGACGACTGGTGTTGGGCTTGAACCTTAGGAAGGCTTACAACGTACATTGCCTTGGAAAGGATCAAAGATCACGTAGTTCAGGTGGTGATTTTTGGGGCTTACGCTCTGAGGAGTCCCATGGTGTCAGTGAACCAACATGAAGGAGGACCTGGGGTCCTGTTGTTACAGGGATTGAACCTCAGGGTGGCTTCCTATGTATCCCGCCTTGGCTAGGATCAAAGACCTCATAGTTCAGATTAGTGGGAACGAATGTGAAGGTGGACCTGGGGTCCAATGGTTATTGGGATTGAACCGTAGGGAGGCTTCCTACGTATCCCCAGTGTAGGGAATAAAAGACCACGTAGTTTAAGATTTGGCTTGGGACTTACAGTCTAGGCAACCAAATGAGTTGGTGAACCGACGTGAAGATGGTCGGGATGACCGGTGTTGGGATCGATCCTCAGGGAGTCTTCCTACATACCATTCATTGGTAAGGATCAATGACCATGTAGTTCAGGGAAAAGGGGGATATTGAAAAAATGCGAAGGGGTGTCGGGAAAACTGGGTGTTGGGATTGAACCTCAAGGAGGCTTCATTTGTATCCCCATGGCAGGGAATCAATGACCACATAGTTTGTGTTGGGTCGTGGGGCTTACACTCTAGGCTGCACAGGGTAGATGTCATGGTCGGTGCTCACTCTATTCCCACGTGAGTCATTCATGGTGTGAGGAACAAGAGATCGTAGAGACCTAATTATCACACCGTGAATGGTGCGTCTGTGGGATATGGAGTGGGGCTTACACATGATTGACGACCAAAAGAGGAAACACAGGCTTAAGCGTGGCTAACATCCTGGGTGTTGCTATGGAGTGGCAATGGTGAATGGGGATTATGCAAGGAAGATGCATGAGTGATGATATGGAGCGGCAATGATGGGTTGGGCTTATGCAAGGATGCTTCCATTGTGCCGTTATGGAGCGGTAATGGTGGATGGGGCTTACGTGAGGGAGCAGCCTGGGTGCTGCTATAGAGCGGCAATGGTGGATGGGGCTTACACGAGGTAGCTTCTCGGGTGCCGCTATGGAGTGAAAAAGGTGTATGGGGACTAAACCAAGGAGCTTCCTAGGTGCCCCTATGCAGCGAAAAAGGTGGATGGGGCTTACGCAAGGTAGCATTCCGGGTGC
The DNA here is from genome assembly GCA_963277665.1 of Viscum album. Classification (NCBI taxonomy): domain Eukaryota; kingdom Viridiplantae; phylum Streptophyta; class Magnoliopsida; order Santalales; family Viscaceae; genus Viscum; species Viscum album. Next base: position 644,689,579 of record OY728160.1, read on the forward strand.
CTCAATGAAACAAAAATGGTGTATACGGCTTACACTAGGAAGCTTCCCATGTGCCGCGATGAAATGGAAATAGTGGATGGGGATTATGCAAGGAAGAAACTCAGGTGTCACTATGGAGCGGTAATGGTGGATGGAGCATACGCAAGGTAGCTGTCTGGGTGCCACTTTGGAGTGGCAATGGTGGATGAGGCTTACACAAGGTAGTTGCCTGGGTGCCGCTATGGAGAGGCAAGGGTAGATGGGGCTTATGCAAGGATGTTGCACGGGTGCCGCTATGAAGCAGAAATGAAGGATGGGGATTATGAAAGGATGCGGCCTAGGTTCCGTTATGGAGCAACAATGGTGGATGGGGATTTTGCAAGGAAGCTTCCCGGGTGCTGCTATGGAGCAACAATTGTGGATGGGGCTTACGCAAGGATGCTGCTCGAGTGCCGCTATGGAGCGGAAATGGGGTATGGGGCTTATGCAAGGAAGCTTCCTGTAATGTATTTCTCGAGTCTGGACATGAGGGCATCCCAACTCACTAGTGGGTTGAGGAATATAATTGGGGCCTACACCTATGTGTTAGTGCACAATCGGGATAACACCAAGGGGTGTTTGAATCAGTCCGAACAAAGGGAGATGAAAAGTTTGAATTACATGCCTGGCATTCAGAACATAATGAGGGTGGTGTAGTGATAGAGGATAACTATTGACCATGTTTGAAACACAGAATCCATATCGTGTTATCCTAAAATGAGGACAAACATGTGAGGGTTGACTACTGATCATGTTCGAAACACAGGACCTGACTTGAAGTGTCGTCCAAAGTCTTACGGGGCATTGGCCTAGGACAGCAGGTGAGACGATGCGGCATGGAACTAGGCCTTTATGGGGTCCCTTCAAACATGAAAGAGGATTAAGATCTGAGTGAAGCACACACAATGTGTGGGTTGGAGTGATGGAATGTTTGAATGGATTCCAATGCTCTTGAAATTATTCCACTGCAATCATGGAATGAGAAATCTTATGTTTTTCACCAAAGGAATCTCTTATTTGGAACAAGAGGCATCCTATTATTGAGTGATAGGGATTAATATAGTTTATAGGCATGTAGAGAAGACTGTTGGCATCTTATGCTTGGAGAATAAGGCATCTCTCATTTAGAGGAAGAGGCATCCTATGTTTGTACCATAGAGTGTACTATAGTTTATTGTCATGTAGAAGGGTTTGTTGGAATCACATGCTTGGAGCATAAGGCATCACTTGATAGAAGCAAGAGGCATCCTATGTTTGGATTATAGGGATTACTACAGTTTAAATTCATGTAGAAGGGACTAATGGCATCTCATCCTTGGAGCATGAGGCATCTCTTATATTGAGTAAGAGGCATCCGATGTTTGGAGCATAGGGAGAACTACAGTTTAATGCCATGTAGAAAAGACTATTAGGAATAAGGTTATTATGAATGATTGGTGTTGGGAATTATGCAAGGGTGGCCTTTTCTGGTTCATCGTGGAAGAGGAGCCAAGTGATAGGGATGGGAGGAGTTGCCTGAGGAATGGTTCGAATCATGGTACTCAAGGAATTGATGATGAGAATCTCAACTCATGGCAAAGGAAATGAACCAAGATGAATATGTCAACTTAAGGTGTTTCATGGTGTTCTGAGGAGTATCTCAAATCATGGTGTCCCAGAGGTGGACTGCGGCTACACAGAAGGGCGCAATGGAAAATGTCGACGCCCCGACCCGTAACGTTCACGGTGTAACTCTCCATTTTTCATGGGGGTCGGTGACGGTAGCGAAGGGACAATCCTGGAAATCATATATTATTGATTAGAACCATATGAATAAGTTTCAGGGTAAGCTTATGTATTAGATTAGAACATTTGTTTTAGGAAATTTATAGAATATATGGGCTTCCTTGAAATGCATACTAGTATTTGTATTACTAGGTGATATGGTTCTTTCAACGATATAATTTGGTGTAATAACTCTAAATAATGAATGACAATATTAACTTGTGAATTAATTGGTAACTGAAAAGGGACATTACATCCCACAAAGTTTGAGACTCCATTGGGATATTATTGGAATAGGTCACATTTTATTTAAAAAAATTTATTAAGGATTTGACAATATATTAATTATTTAAAAACCCTCCTAGTGAATCATTTTTTATCATTATGAAACACAATGATTCAAGATATTGAGTTATAGTTAGAGCTCCCCGTATTAAATCAAAATATCGATAGTTGACTCAAGTTATCTGTAATGTAAATTCTTATTTGGAGAATCTTATGGACAATCAATGTGGAGTGACAATGTTAGCCCAATTTCTATTTCAGAAAACATCATCATTTAATGGGAATACTAAAAAAATTGTAGTATAGAAATTGATAAGATAATTAGATAAAATATTTCTTTCTTTGGGATGTAGTGAAATGTAAGATCATATCATGGGGTCTTATTACCTCTTAGAAGATATTGATCAAATGTTGTCTTGGATTAAAAAATAAGGATTAAGAAGAAATATAATGTAACAACTAAACATTTTATCAATGAAAATTCATTTCTTTTAATTATGTTATATAGTATAAATCTCATAAAATCACAAATAGATCACAATAAAAAGTATATAGATGAATAATGGATGAAATAAGTAGTCATTGTATAAATTAAGAAACCTATAATAATGGAAAATTAACCTTTCCTTTCGAATAACAATTTAAATCATAATGAATAGTAACTATGCCAGTAGAATAGTGAACACACCATTGACGGCATAAACAATCCCGGCACCTTAAAATTTGTAATATGATCTAATTACATCATATTTTATAAATTATTTATTAAGAGTTTATTTTTTACAAAAATATAAATTATTATTTGTAATTTTATAATTTATATTAAGTTTTAAAAAGGAAATTTATTTCACAAAATAGATTCATAAATACAAATTTTTTGTATTGTGAATATAAGATAATTTTATGAGTCATTAATTAATGTTTCAGTGTGTTATTAAATTATTTATAGTTTTGAAATTGGTATTTTCCAATTAAATGATATTTTTTATTAAAAATTAACAATTTCTTGTTTGAAAAAGTTTCAACAGAATGCAGATCATTTTAGAATTATAATGGTTGAAAAATGGTTAGGGAGAATCTTTCGGATTTTTTTAAAATACTTCAATTTTGGTGAATAATGATATATAGTAAGTTATGGTATATATACAATAAAATTTAAATAAACTTTCACTTGAGTCATTTGTAATGAAACCACAATAATGTAATACTCCCCATGACTATTTTAATATATTTAGTAACAATTATCAATCTATTCATTGTCTTAGGAAAAAACAAACTAATGTATAAAATAATGAGAAAACACCACTCCCCTCTACTATAAATACCATACATTCTCATCACACCTAAAAATCCTTGAATATTGTCAATAAATTCTACCCAATACTCATCAAAAATCACTCACCCATACCCAAGAGCCATTGGTCACAAAAATGTGCAAACTCTGTTCCTCTAAGATTTTCTCAAGGAGTGTAATTCCGGAGGTAAACACCTCTTTCTTTTTCATTTACTTTTTATCAAAATTATATTGTTTTTATTATTATCTAATGAAATATCCTAACCAAAGATAAATGATAACTCGAGTATATTTTATACACTAGAATTATATTTTTTTAATGTAAAAACACATCGTCTATTAACTTCCACACTTATTTTATTCTTGAAATGAAGGCATCATCTGTGATGTTCTGATTTACCACCATCATGAAATATTTTCTTTTGTTTTCCAGTTCAACATTTAAGGATGGGGATTAAACCATTTTTATTGTCAAAAATGATTATATAATATGTATTAAAACCTATTTAATGTTCTTTAACATCTATGAATACATGATAAAAAGTTTAAAAAAACATTTTCGTGTTGATCAGAAAAGCATCAAATTAATGAAAATGATTATCATTAATGTTTTGTGTTAAATTCCATACTAATATATGGGAAAATTATATATAAGACCATTTATCAATATTGATGTTCATTAATCACATATAATATCAATTCTATGAAAATATGATCAATTTATGTTATTTTATATTCACATATATAAATGAACCAATCATGGAACCCAAGGAAATGAACACACCAGAATTATTAAATTTTTTATTATAACTCGCCAAAAAGTAATATTTGAACTAAATTTTTTTTATTAATAATATAAAAGTATAAAAGCTTTTTATTTAATCAATTATTTTATTTTATTTTATTATATAGAAAATAAAGTTAAAGTGAAGAACACTTTCTGACATATGGTAAGGGATTCTCACTGGAACCTCATTTTCCCTTATGGCTACACTTTATCTATAATTAACACAATTTAACTCTTTTTTCTTTTTATATAAATTTTATAAATATTGTATATCTGTTAAAAAATCATATATTTAGATCATTTCATTACTATTTTATGTGTAAATACACATTTTAAAAATGGCACCTTATTAATAATTTGTAATAAGAAAGGTCAATTAAATGGATCTTCCTAATTTCATAACCATTTTAATGTGTACTCTACAATATTTTTAATCCTAGATTATTTAACTTAAATAAATCTTTTTATTATTAAAATCTATGTTGGTTGATTTTAGGATTTATGAATGAAAATATTCATTTTCATATTTAAATTCTCTTCAAAATATCCCTCAAACTACAGTAAAATGTTTCATTGCCAATGTTTATAAAAAATAAATATTACTTGTTTACACATAAATATGATATAATTTATCATGATATATTATTATCTTACCATATGTATTTCCATTAATGATTTAAATATATTTTTTCATGGACCCTATTATGATACACCCATTTGTAATGCCTTTTACTATGATTACAATACACATTTCCTTCAATGGATAACCCTTACATTTATTAATTATGTATGATTGTTCATGATTCACATGTATCCATGAAATTGTTTTGATGGGTGTGCCTTTATATTTCTCTAATTAATTGGGTAATATTTGATCTCAAGATACATTCTATGAAATGGTCTTGTGGTTAGCATGGACTCATGCACCATGTGGAACAGTCTTGTTGGTTAACCATGACTCGTTCTCTATATGAAATGGCCTTGGTGGATACCTTTGACTCATGATCCTCCACATGCTATGATTCATGAATCAAGCTTATGTCATGTTTTATGTTTTTTCCACATTTATATGATTCCATTATTACATTATCCAATGTTATTTATGTTATTATTCTATATGTTTATGCATTTCTGGTCATCATATTTTTCCTTCTAAACCGTATATTATGCATTATTCTTATGATTATTCATGTGCTTGTCTTTTTAGATGATCCTGTTATTCATGTATTTTTCCATGTTATCCTATGAATATTTTAAGGGTCAAAGGGTGTTACAAATTTATTATAAATATCTAATAATATATAATATTGTATTCATTTTCACTATGTATATTAAAATAGAACATTCCATTTGTCTTTCTAAAAAAAGTCAAATTATTATGTAAAAATATACTTCTAGAAAAAATTGAAATAAAGAAAAAGTGACATTAATTTTTATTTAATATTATTCTATGTAAATTTAAATAAATTAATAATATATTTTGGAAAATAAAGACTTGGAAGTAATTGAGTTGGAAGGGAAATTTTGGAAGATGATTTTAAATAGGCTACCCTTACCATGAGTTCGACTCATCATGTATGTTATTTATCTTCTAAAATAAGGAAAACATATTAATTATTTAATTTAATAAGATAATGTTCTCACTTTATTTATTATTTTATATTATTTAATACCTTGTTATAAAAAATAATAATTAATCAATTTAGTTCATATCACATTATTTGATGATATTCAGCTCACATGTCAAAAATGAATTCAGTAGGTTTACTGTTGTCAAAGTGTCCATTATCACATCATAACCATAATAATATTCATGAAATAATTGTTATTTATAAGTATAGATTATAATTGTAAACCCAACCATGATGTATTTCTATGAAAAATTAATTATGTTACAATCATACATAGGGTAGGTAGTACGAACACATGACTATCATTTTCAATTTTCAATAATCATTATGGAAAGAAGGTATGTTTTATTTTATCATAAATAATTATTATAATATCATAATAAATATACTATTTATTATAAATATACTTATATATATTTCATTTTAAGTTGTGAAGAGAAACAAAACACATCACCCTTTAGAGGTGAAAATCCACACGTATGCATGAATGTCGTTCTCATTTTTAATAAAGGAAAAAGTAAGGAAATAATTGATATAATAAATTTTAATAATGATAAATATATAATAAATATATTTCAGATTAATACGATCCATCATTAATGCCTTTTATTGGAGTATGTGATCGGAAAAAAATTACACCAGTTCACGAGGCGACAGTCCGCCATACACATGAACGTTGGATTTGTTTCCAATTTGATGAAAAGGGAGTTGAGTATAGGTTATGAAATTAACATAATCACATATATTTATATGGGAGATATTATTACTTACTAATGGATTAAAAATAATTTTATAATTTATAAATATGAATAAAATGAAAACACTTGTTAAGAACTATACGTCTTCCTTGGAAAACACATTAAGGTTTACAAAAAAATATTTTGTATGATGGTTTTATGATAAAAAAAGGACTCTAGGAAAATTTAAGTTATTCTAGGATGATATTTGGATAGGTATTTTAGTATAAACCTTTTTCATTACATGGGATGAAGTGGTAATAAGATGTTCACTTTTATAAGAGAGAGAATGCAGGTCCTTGAATTTCATAAAATACTAAATTAATATAATTTATTTTAATATATTAAAGTTGAAATTAATTGATAATATTCAATATAAGATTATTATATGTAATAAAAATCTTATCATAAAAAAATTTGAGGAGTTTATGTGAATTTTTCACCCTTATATTTTTTATTTTAACTAGTTTTATGTAATTTTGATAATTACAACAATATTAATAATTATTCACTTGAGAGGTCAAGAAAGTTTCTATAAAAATAAAATTTAACTGTAAATGGACAATGAATGATATTGTCAACCATATCCCAATTAAATGGCTGATGATATGATTTTTTAGTTTTAAATAATTTAATAATATATTATTTACTATAAAATGATATTATTGTAAATTTTGATACAATTCATTTAATTTACTTTTTTAAACTACAATAAAATAGTATAATTTGAATATGATGAATTTAAACCTATATAATATGTAATTTATATATACAAAAGTAAATGTGAAAAATAATTCATTTAAATTATATAACCTTTAACTTTATAAAAATAATATATTTTATTTTATTATTAAATAAATAAATACATTATCAGTGTTGTGTAGACATTTAGGGTAATTATTTCACCACTAAATCATTGTAATAAATTACCATGATAAATAAAAATAAATTATATATAAAAATAATATATCAAAACCAAACATATCTACTAATTATTCCTTTGTAAAATATATAATGTTTATAAAAAAATTGGGTGAGATTTTTGAATTTTTCTTACATAAATACTTTTAAAGGTAAAAATCATTACCAAATATAAAATAAAGGTAATATATTAATATTTTGGATGATTATTTGTGTAATATAACTGTTTCAACCCATTTCTAGTGGAGGGGACCGACGCGCCCAACGGTCGATCTGACGGAGGGCTGAGCTCCGCTCAATTGTTCTGGTCATGTATATCGGTCTTCATTTCGAAATATCCAACGGTTCCATATCCAATGATATGTGGACTTGCTTTCCAAAGGCAGGCGTTCGCTGGGCGATTAGGCCAGCGATGCTTAAAAACTCACACTGGTTGAGAGGATGGGATGTTGGGCTAATCACATCCTTTTAGGGGGGAATTATTCCCAGTTCCGGGACTCTGTTATAGATTTAAGGCGTATTAATATGTTCGCGAATCATTGGTTTATACCCAAGAATAATATACACAAATTACTCCTGGTTGGAAATGGTCAGCTAAGCGCTGGGATTCAGAATCATTTAGGCATGAGGTTTACCAACCCCCATTGGATTAAGGACTCCGAGGAGTTTGGAATCATTGAGATGACGCTTGTTTGATGCCTCATAACAGGGTGCCCTGGAATTTATTGTCATCAAGGGGGGAAAGATAACAACTTGAGTGTTTGGATCGAACCCATAATACGGGCTTTATACATATCCTTTTGAGAGGAATCATAATCCATGTAGTTCGGTAGTGCAGTTTAACGTCATGCGGGATGAAGGATCAAGGCTTACACTCTAATGTGGCCCAATGAGATGGTGGATGGGGCTTAAACTCTGAGGAAACCCATAGAGTTGGTGAACCGACATAAAGTGGTCGGAACGACCGGGTGGTGGGCTTGAACTTCATGGAGGATTTCTATGTACCATGGCATGACATGGATCAAAGTCCTCGTAGTTAACAGTGGATGAGGCTTATGCTCTGAGACAGACCAATGTGGTGGGAATTAAACCTCATGGAGGCTTCCTACATACCATGACTTAGTACAGATCAAAGACCTCGTAGTATGGGAGGTTGGGGTCAGGGTCGGTTCTTACTCTAATCCCACGTGAGTCATGCTCGGTGTGTGAAACAAGAGGCCGCAAGTACCTGACTATCACGTCATGAATGGTGCGTCCATGGAAAGTGGAGTGGGGATTATGCAGGGAGCGGCCCAAAGAAATGGAGAATGGGACTTACTCCAGGATGGAGGCTCGATGGTGAAAAAGCTCAGTGGGAGAGGGAAAGGGTAACAAAAACCGTTGTATCCATCTTCTCTCATGGTCCTTGGCACCGGGGAAGTACGGAGGAGCATGGGTTCTACCTCTTGTAAGAAAGGCTAGGGGCCTACGCCAAGGATGATGCCCTGTCACTCTGAGAATAGGGGAGAATTAATCACCACTGGCGTTGAAAGGAAATGCATGTGGGGTCCCCCACTCCTGGGAAGTGGACAGGAAGAAAGGGGACTCTCGGGCTCAGACCCTGCACTACTATGGGTATGTGAACCCAGGAGTGTTTTGGGAACCCACTCATGGGCCGGAGAAACCTCTTTTCTCTCACCTACCATGGGTATGTGAACTCAAAATGTCACACTGATGCGCCTAAAGGCCACATCATATAGATACGGTGGCTTCGGTAAAGGCCTTGGCTCAGGGATGATGAATAGGCCAATTAGGGGGTTGCGAAGGATCAGTCTGGATTGGAAAGATTTTATCTGACTCGAATAATGGGAACACCAAAGGAGTTGGCGGACCACATAGGTGTATGAGGAGTTGTTCCCTTCGCGTAGGAGGGTGCTACGCGGCTGGAGAGGTCGTCCACATACCAGGGTGGTACGTAGAATGACAGACATCCCACATAATAGGGTGGTACGCGGCTTTGGGTTCGGCCCGCGTACCAGGTTTGTACGCGGCGGAGTCCGCGTGAGCAACGGTGGCCCGGGACGATGTCGTTCGGGGGTTTGTCGGTCAGGGATTCACCCGTGTCAGAGGGTGCTATGCAGTGCGTCAGGTCGAAAAAGGGGCATAGACTTCTTGTCCGCTGGGAGTACATCCACGGAGGGGCCATGGCTGGAGGTCTTCTTTTTATTTTTTATTAGTTGTAAGTTCACCAATTTGTTATGCATTTTCAGTTCCTTATTAATTCGTTTCCAGTTTCATACCTGTTTTGGTTCACGAAATGGATCTTCGTTGTTTGCAAAATCATATTCTATTTCCCTCAAAATCCTTCCACCCGAATCTGGTCGATCCCATTCTTCTCCCCCACGATATCATATTATAGAGTGGGGAGAGAGAAGTATCTGTGGTCATGCAGCACCTTTTCTGGAGGCCCATGACCGGAAACCCGGTTTACGGATGACTTGGTCAATCCGCAACTCGAGGGGGGAATTGAATTCACCTTCCCCATGAACCAAACTAGTTCAGGGAGTGCTTTATGGCCATGCAGGGCTCCGCCTCTGGTCCGCGAATGACGGTGTACGCGGTCCGGGTTCGTTGATGTGGTTCGCGTTTGGGGAGGTTCGTGACGGTGGACCGGCCTAGTTCCCATCCTGCTTCATGCCTGCGGAGGGTCTCTGCCTCTCTTCCGCGAATGACAGTGGTCCGCGGAGGGGGCATCTTGCTGAACCGGCCACGTACCATCAATATTGGACCAGTACGCTGACCAGTTCATATTTTTCCATCCTTTTGGTATTCTTCACATTTTTTCCCAATTCATCGAGGGATATTGGGTAGAATCCTCTATTGAATTAAGGGGATTCTCATTCTCCTTTGTGGATTTTTCAGGACCCTAAAATGCCCCCCACAGGAATGGGGTCCGATCGGAATGAAGAGGAGACTATTTCGATGTAGAGTGGTTTTAAAACATGTGTAGTTTGCAGTAAGGGAGTGGACCCGGTAGGGTACCACAACTATAAACACGGAGTCCCCTACCCTTTGTCTTTTACCATATTCCTTGCGAACATGGAAATCTTGATTTTCATCTCCGCGTGCTTTCTCCTTCGAGAAACTCCTCATCCACGAACCAACATCCATTTTCGCGAACAAATACTCGTTCACGCCTGCCTTCACCCATGAACCAATCTCCCACCATCTAACTAACACTTTTAATCAATTAAAAAGTAAGTTACAAAGGGCCATGTAGGAACTCGCTACACAGTTTTGATGGTCCACAGAACAGATAATATTCTAGATTTTGAAAATTTCTTTAGTCTTCCAAACCTAAACATTTAAATCCGGGATTGAGATTCCACGGAGTAGCCTGTTTCGCGATTATCTGGCCAATGCTCCATGGGCCAGAGTACCGCAAACTTCTTCCATGTAGGGTTGGTTTGCGGGATGCAGCTGTCGCGAACCACCTTTTTAGGCCTGCTCGCGGAACTCTTCAAGGCTCCTTGACAGAGTCCTTTGCCATATAATTGGTATTTTTGCCCAGATTTTATTATTCTAGACTAACCATTTTACGGGTTTTTATAATGCATGGAGAAAATATGGTTCCTTTTCAACCTGCACCCAGGCCTACTACCAAGCCTCTTCTGATTGGTCCAGGGATACATCTAGCTATAATGCATAGAGCTGAGAGATTCAAAGAGGACCCTAGACAAATAATCATTCCCAATGATGGTGTTTTTAAGGACTTACTCTCCCCCAGCCTTCTGGGCTATCCACTATCGAATAGTCTTCCGATTTTTGGTTTTAGCCTTCAAGACAATGTCCCTATCCTCCCTGTCTTCTCCGGTCTTCCATCCCCTTGTTTGGAAGCTTCGTCGAAGTGCGCTCAAGTGAACCTCACCCAATCGGGAGAGATGATCATTGATTCTGATCCAAAACACACTTTCATTTTGAGAGGCTTTGTTTGGACCCATTGTGATCGGTACACTCTGGGATTCTCCCAAGAGGTCGTCCTCAAGAGTTACACCACCATTATCAACCTTGCTTGAGTGGATCCTGATGCGGGATGAATTCCAAGGTGGGATCTTCAGTCTGGTGGGATTTTCTCAAATGACTGGCCCTGGGACTTCTGGGTCCATCTTCATTGTCCGGAATTTCCTGAATCATTAGAAGTTGTAAATTTGTACTCCACTGTGTGGGAATCTCTGTATGTTGTTTACCCACCATCTTCGATCCTGCCTGACTTGCTCAGTCGCTGGTGTTCAAGCACTAATACATTCCAACTTTCCCATGGTGAAGTTGGTATTAGTTTATGGGACATCTACCAATTGGGAGGGCTTAAAATCATTGGAGAGATGTATGATTAGTTTTTTCCCATCCCTGATGCATGGGACGATGCCAAACAGGTGCCTTTGGTGGCGAGGGATCTGCTGGTTATGGCGGAGCGGTCACTGGGTCACCCCTTGCGTGCCCGCTCTCATATTCCCTATATCACTCAGATAGGTTTATTTCTGATGACCACTGGTCTTGTGCCGAAGATCAAGCACCCCAGGACTCATCCAACTCAACAATCATGAACTATCCCAGGTTCCTACTGCGCAGTTCTGGAGGTGGGTGACTACCTTTCACGGGGTTATGAGGTGCGCCCTGGTGTGCCGTCTATGCTTAGGTTGGCAGGTATTTTCTCCATGTTTTTGAGTGTGTGGCTATTCACATCTCAGGATATCAACCAGGGTGTCAGAGGTTTCACCCTGATGATGGAAGCTGAGCTGGCGGGAGGTCGCCCGGTGAATCTGGTCACGCCCACTTTGGTTCGCATTTACCAATTAATGAGCCACATGCAGGAGGGCAGGTCACCCTATCGTATGAGTGGGCCATTTTAATTTTTATATGGATGGGTAACGGATCATTGCCGCTGTTATTAGTATCATCATAACATGGTCATCTCGCTTCCTACCCTTCGGCCTACCTTGCATGATATAGCTGGAGTTCTTCTGAATTCCCTCAGCTCTGTTGAAGTCGTCAAGATTCTGAGTGACTTTTCCCAGTTTTCTTTCACTCCCTACCCCACTCCTTCCAGCATCATGGTTGAAGACCACAGGGGGAGCTTAGATTAGCATTCTTTCATGATTTATTTGCAGGATGGGTTTTTACCCACGCGGATTAGTGGAATTTCTCTGTGTGAGTTGTACACCCCACATCGTTTTTCTCGAACGTATGGATGAATAAAAATCTGGGATTCCCTTCCCCATCCTTGGTCCTAAGGACTGCATCCGGCCACACTCCATAAATGGTGGTTCATGTTGATGTGGGAGGGATCCGACACAAGCATTCCCTTGCCTAACATAGGAGCGGCTATCATCCTATCCTCGAAATATGTGAGAATGTGGATAAATCATTATCCAGATGGGATCTTAGGGAAGGATATCCAGCAATTTCCCAGATCAGGGGTTACTGGGGATGATGTGCCTACCACACCTTTCTTGTCGGCTTTGAGGGAAGACCGACTGACGGCTCGCAGGTCAAGGCGGCTCATGGAATCTTCCTCATTCAACCCCTCTACGAACGAGTTTAGACAGATCCAGTCCTTTTGGAGGTAAATGAGGATGACCCAGTGACTTTGGGTCCCCATGATGTAATTCCTGAAGCTCCACCAGCTGATACTGGACTTACCAGCTCAACTCCCAAGCTCGCACCAGTGCTATAGGTTTCTGACCCTCCAGTCCCAGAACCATCTTCTATTGCGCACATGTCTGCACTGGCCGCAATGAAAGACTTCATTCCTATGCAATCTAGCGATGAAACCAAAGACCCTCATGTCATGGAATACCACCGAGCAGTGTGAAGGTGGTCCAGGCCCCGAATCTGTGAGATTTTTCCGAAACTCCACTGACTGAAATGGCGTCTAAAACTAAAGCCCTTAAGAAACTCTTCCTAGGATTGGGGTCAAGTGGGTTCGACTATCGATAACCTCATTTTCTCGCCTTCCAGGTCATCATTGCCCATGGGGAGGCTTACGCTAGTGAACACAAACTTTCTCACCTCGCTACCTCTGATTGCGGGACCTGAGCCTTTGATGAGGCTGTGAAGGAGATCCATCAGCTCATAGAACTAGTGGTGAGATCTCAAGATCAGGCGACCATCCTATATACCGAGCTGCATGAATGCAATGCTCGAGCAGTGATGCTAAGAGATCAGTTGTCATCTTTGACTGGTAAACATGAAGCTACCAGGAAAGGGATCAATGATCTCCAAATGACGGTGAGGCATGCTCATTTAGTACCCGAAGTTGAAGCCAGGGAGAAGGTCGTGGTGGAGAAAACATGCAATAACCTGCACCGCACGGTTGCCGATCTGATGGAGAGAGAGATCCAGGCTCCTTTGTGATCGCATGAGCTATTTTTGTACATTCCATTTTACCTCTTTTTTTCAGCAAAGGAGAGACTCCAGCTTGTGTACGTCCTCCTTTTTTTTGTCCAAATGGAATACAATCTGCTGTCGATCTCCCCTTGCTACAAAATTTGATTGTTACCGGAACAACTATTGCATAAATAATAACTCACCAAATTATAATTATTCATAATTCAGGAAAATGATAAAATAGAAACGAGCTCTAATTGTTTCATGGACCATGGGATCCAGTGACTATAGTCTGACTATTGATACTTTTTTTCAGAAAAAACCTGACAAATTTTTGTCTTTTCTGTTAATACCCCAATTTTTCATGGGCCCATTTGTTGTGGACCCAGCAGGTACAGATCTGCTTTTTCTTAGGTCACCATTTTCTGGATTTCAGCCCTATGGGATTAGCGCCTCTTTTTTGAGTTAGATTTAAATTCCTGCTGACAAGACTATCATTACTAATGTTTTAGGTAGGACATATTTGACCAGATATGGTGGGGTGAGGGCCCCAATGAGGTTTAGTTGATTAGAAGATGTCTCAATACCATTCAAACACACATGGGGGAACATGTTTAGGGTTGAATTACATGCAAGGCATGTCTCATGGTATGGGAGTTGTATCGGCATGTAGAGCTAGGAAAAGAATCACCTAAGGAAGACTTGCCTTTGTTAGATGGGCCAGGGGCGATCAATATGAAGATCCGCTGAGGTAATGGTATGCATAGTCATGCAAAGGTGTCCTTAAGTCAATAATTATCCCTTTCTGAGGGCCCGAGGACTTTGTGAAAGTCCTTCTTATTAAAACCACAATGGGTGGCTGGGTGAATTATGAATACCACCAGGGGTGGCTCAGAATGGGTGTGTGATGTCTGAAAGGGTTTGGGAACATCTTTATTAATCAGGAGTGTGGACATAGGGTCCCTTTCCTACGCATTTAGTGAGCATAGAGGATGGTTGGAGCTTGGAATAGTTTAAATTCATGTAGCTGGGGCATTGTTTAAAATGGAACGTCTTCTCCTGGTTCTCGGTAATCTTGTTAGAGACGTTCCAGCTTATTCAGGCAGGGTTGTGAAAGAAGTTGGTAACTATATCTCAGAGGGTATCTGAATCATGGAGTTGATATGGGTGCTCAGAGGCCAAGAAGCATATGGAGAGAATCATTTCCTAAAGAAATATTGCCTTTGGTAGATGGGCCAAGGGCGATCAATTTGCAGAGCCACTGAGGGAATGATGTGCATAGTCAAACAAAGGTTCCCTTAGGTCAATGATTGTATTCTCCTAATAGCTAGGAAACTTCAGGGATTTTGAGATTTGGGGCCCCTAGGGTTGTCTTACAAGGGTTTGTCTCCTTTTGAGTACAAAGTATGAATTATGAGGAGATGGTGCCTAGATACGGGAGAAACAACTGGGCTAAATTTTCCGGGAATGGGTGAAGTCATCCCTTCTCACACTGGTGTGAGATGGTGGTTTGTGTAGGTCTAGCCCTTGCACTGAGGTTCAGAAGAAAGCCTCCATTACTAACTGAACCTATTACAGGTTCAACCATGCAATTTAATGTCATGCAGCAAGGACGAAGGGATTCTTAAATTCCGTGTAGTTTAACGTCATGCGGTGAGGACGAAGATCATTTTTGAAAATTTTGTGTTGTTTAAATTCGTGAAGACAGGACATGGATGTTGTTCAGTTCAACGTCGTGCACCGAGGATAAGGGGCATTTTTAAAAACTATAAAAATGGTTGTAGTTGGAGGCATTTCCCTATATGTTTAATGCTCAGCCTTTTCAGTTCACGCCAAGAAGCCAAGACATGTTCCGTGCAGTTTTAATCATCATGTGGTAAGGAAGTAGATGAAAAGGCCAATCTTGATTAGAATGTAATTGGTCTCGAACATCTCGACATGTCCAAGATGTGGAGAGGGGTTGATGGTGTAAATTGTGGGTCCGAGTCTTCTTGGATTAGGAGAGATGATATGGGGACTCTGAGGCCGGTAAGCGTACAGGGCAAGGTAGAGTGTCGCCCGAGGATATCTTGCATTTGGTAGACAGTCCATGGGATACCAATATGCAGAGCTGCTAAGGGAATGGTATGAATAGTCAGGGAAAGATGTCCATAGGTTGATAAATTTCCACTTCCGATGGCCATGAATTATTATGAGGATCCACAATTAAAAGGGCCACGAAGTCTTTCATTTGGTAAGGAAATATATGGTCAGGTTGGGGATGTTCGTCCCTGGTTTCTAGTAAAACTCAAAGAGTTTACCACGCTGATTTATCATTCACATGGAATATACAATTACTCCTTGCATTTTAACAACGTGCGGTAAGGACGAAGTACTCTTAGTTTAACAATCATAGAGTTCGGACCATTGGGTGACTACTGCTACAATTACCCAGAAGGCGACTAAATTAGGTGACTCTAGTATACATTGAAAAAGTGTGAGGGAGTGAGGGTGTAAATTGTATCTCTGGGGTTTCCTGGATCAAGAGGTATGGTATGGGGGCTCTAAGGCCGGTAAGCATATGGGGATATGAAGAGTACCGCCCAAGGAAATCATTCCATTCATTGATATGATGGGGGCTATCAATATGCAGATCCACTGAGGGCATGGTATGCATATTCATGAAAAGGTTTCCATGGGTCGATAACTTTCCACTTATGATGGCCATCGATGGTTATGAAAATTTGAGATTGCTCATAGTACATAGTTCTACATATGGCGATAATGGTGTCCAAGCATACAAGAAACATCTTCACCACAATTTCGCATCCAGTCAAAGTAGCCGAGCCCTGACTTGAAGTTTGTAGATGCAGATCTTCATGTTAACCATGGATAGATACATAGGTTAACCATGTAGGGATACACTGACAAAGTTTTGATGTGATAGGGGGATGAACTTGTAAATCACTACTCCATAAATTTTTGAATTTGGAGATATGATATGGGGGCCCTGAGTCCGGTAAGCATTAGCAGATATGAAGTGTACCGCTTGAGGAATCTTGCCTTTGGTAGATGGGCCAGGGGCTATCAATATGCAGATCCGCTGAGGTCATGGTATGCATAATTATGAAAAGGTGTCCATGGGTCAATAACTTTACACTTCCAATGGACATGAATGATTATGAGGATCCGCGATTGACAGGGCCACAAAGTCTGTCATTTGGTAAGTAAATATATGAACATCTCAGGGATGTTTGTCCCTGGTTGCTATTAAAACTAGAAGAGTTTAACGCGATGATTTATCTTGCACATGGGGTTTACCTTTACTCCATGCAGTTTAACATCGTACGGTAAGGACGAGGTACTCTTAGTTTAACGATTGTAGAGTTCGGACCATTGGGTGAGTACTGCAACAATTACTGGGAAGGGAACTGAATCAGAAGGCTCTGATATACTTTGAAAAAGTGTGAGGGAATGAGGGTGTAAACTGTAACTCTGGGGTTTCCCAAATCAGGAGGTATGGTATGGGGGCTCTGAGGCGGGTAAGTGTACGGGGCTAGGAAAAGTATCGCCCGGGGAAATCATGCCTTTGGTAGACAGGCCAGGGGCTATCAATATGCAGATCCACTGAGGCCATGGTATGCATAGTCATGCAATGGTGTCCACAGGTCGATAAAATTCCACTTCCGATGGCCATGAATGATTATGAAAATCTAAGATATCTCACAGTACAGAGTTCGACATATGGGGATAATGGTGTCCAAGAATAAAAGAAACAACTTCACCACAATTGTCCGTCAAGTCAAAGTAGCCTATCCATGACTTGATGTTTATAGATGCAGATCATCATG
Organism: Viscum album; assembly: GCA_963277665.1. NCBI lineage: Eukaryota > Viridiplantae > Streptophyta > Magnoliopsida > Santalales > Viscaceae > Viscum > Viscum album. Next base: position 644,707,212 of record OY728160.1, read on the forward strand.
TTATCCACGGGTGGATACATAGGATAACCAGGTTGGGATACCGTGGAAAAGTTTGTATGTGAGTGGGGGAAGAACTTTTAAACCGCTGATCCATAAATTTTTGGATCGTGTGATATGATATAGGGGCCCTAAGGCCGGTAAGCGTATGAAGATAGGAAGAGTACCACCTAAGGAAATCATGACATTGGTAGACATTCCAGGGGCTGTCAATATGCAGAGCTGCTGAGGGAATGGTATGCATAGTCATGAAAACGTGTCCATGAGTCAATAACTTCCCACTTCCTATGGCCATGAATGATTATGAAGATCCGCAATTATCTGGGTCGCGGAGTCTGGTGTATGGAGAGGATGCATCCAATTGAGCAATGAGTATTCTTGTAACACCCCGAGATTTTATGAAAAATATTCTTTTTAATTTTATTTATGTCTTGTGTTGTACTTTACATCAAAGGAGTCTTGCACAACACGCAACCCTAACTTGGCTGCATTACACGCAATCACGACCTTTCTCGATAGTGTGTGTAGTACGCAATACCGAGTTTCACTAAACGAGATATTATTATAATATTATTAGGAACTAGCCGTTATAAATAGTAATATCCACTTTTTGAAATCTTATAAATTTTATCTTCCAAAATGGACTTCATTTTGGATTCCGAATATCGAAATTATCTTAGGGTGAAATTTGGTACTTTTCGGATAACTTTCTTATTCTGATGAATAGTGAAAATTACTAAATTTTAATTAAAAACAAATTTTTTAATTGAAATAATTAATAGTGATAAATTATTAATTTGAGTGGTTTTAAAGTGTATTTAGAATATATTTTTACAATTTAATACAATGTTGTTCATTGGATATAATTTCACATTTAAACCAGACATAAACAAGTGTTAATCTTTTGATAGTTATTATCTCTTAAGAACACGCTATTTGTTTTGACGACAGGAACTAATTTTTAAATTAATTAATGCAACTGATATGTTTTGAATTTGGTAAAATAGACATAATTTTTGAATTCATAATATCAAATATAGCTTAGTCCTAATTGTTGGTATTTTTCTGGAAACTTTCATTTTTTGATGAATAGTGAAACCACTAAGTGGTAGTTAAAAAAACTGAAGTTTTCATAAAACTTAATTTTACCGCTTCTGTGAGTGGAATTTTGAAAATCCGAGAGACACGGTTAATATCAAGGACTAAAATGTGGTTCAATGAGATGAAAATAATTTTTGGTGAATAGTAACTTTTTACTTTTTTTTACCACGGTTAAAAGTAAATAGGGTAATTAAGGGTAAAAATGATATTATTATTACCCTAACACATGTCCTAATTCTATTGGATAAGTTTAATTCGGCCCAAAACAACCATAGGAATTAAATATGACCATTTAGGCCCACTTGGATTAGATTAGGACATTTATTATTAATTTATTTAAAGAAGGGTTAAAATAGTTAAAATCAAAGTTTAATAACTAAATCATTTTTAATATATGGTTATACATAAGATAAATTAGACTATAAATATTCATTAGAAATATAAAAAGAGTTCCTACATAATGGTATTTTATTTATAATTTTTAGACTTAAAATAATTTAATTTATTTATGAAACAATTATGATGCAGTAATTATATTATTAATGAAATATTGACATAACTGATGTTATAAATTCCCAAATAAATGTAATTTGAGCCTTTTTATGAATTAAAATAATTTTATATGTTAATATGACATGTTAGTATTGATTTAAGTAACTTTATTCTAACTAATCATTCTGTTATTATTTTCACAAAAATCAATTACTAAATAGTGTCCAAATAGACATAAAATAGTTTTCAAAACAAATATTATATTATTAATTGTTATTTTATTCCTAAAAATCTAAGGTTCATCAAAATGACTTAGATACGATTATATATATTAATAATAAACAACTTGGGGTTCGTTTTACTTGTTATTGTTTGTTTATTAACCTTATAGTGTAAGAACACAAAAAGACACGGTAAATGTAAAATTATCTAACATAATATTAAATCTAAATGATAAGGTTAAAATATGAACCTAAACTTGTCTAAATTCTATTGGATGAGAGTATTTTGACCCATACCCACCTTAGCTTCGAAATAAATCAATTTTAATCTATTTAAAAACTAATATGGCTTTATAATAAAATAATATTTTTAGTTTTTCTAAAGGTGCCTCTCTCCTCCCTTATAAAAGGGCACCTCCTCCCCCTCTTCCTCAACCCACTTTGAGCCTTCAATATCAGACAACCCCTGACAAATTCTCTTCTCCGCTTCCCTAGAAACATCCTAGAGGTCCTGGTTATCTTCAAAGACCAATATTAGTGCCCTAAGAGGAGGTCTTAAAGAGGCGCTTCAAAGAAGAGGTAATGTCCGTTACCGATTCTTTCACCTTTATTTCTTCTTCCACTTCTTCTTCTTAGGTTGTTTAATTATGAAGTACTAACATCAATATAAATCATATACTGATATGTTATTATAAGTATGAAACAATTCTATTCCACCCTCTATCCATCCTACGGAAAACGAAATCACCGCGCGTGCGTACGTACGGAATACCGTCTCCACGCCGTGGTGTAATCTATTTTCCACCACCACCTTACTTGTATGGGTATAATGGTGTAAATAATAACTATATATGATTATTTTAAAGTGATATTGATTCTGTAATAGTATAGATACACTCCAATAAAATTCCACGATCATGGGAATGATATCATCGCTCGTGCGTACGTACGGAATACCGTCTTTACGACGCGATGAGATTCATTCTCAATGATTAACCATTCATAAATGATTATAAAGTATATATAATATGTAATCATGAAATATATGACATAATAATGATACTGGATTTATGTATATATATATGTATGTCATCCAATTAATTCTATTCAATGAGGAAACAAAAACAACATTCATGCGTACGTACGGCCTACCGTCTTCATGAACGGTGTATTTATTTCCATTTATCGATCAATTATATATATGTATATTATGAATATATATTATATATAAATCCTGTTTTATATTCTGGAATTATGTAATCATGATATATGTAATCATATGAATAATTACAAGTCAAAACACGGACGACAAATGAAACAATTTTACCCAAAACGCTCTTTAACATGGAATTTACAAAAGAACGGGTAATATAAATTTATAAGTGAACCATATATGATATCATAACAATGAATATGATTCAGTAATAAGTCAATGACATTATTTAAATCATTATATAGGAGGATCGGATATGTACGAAGCATATCAGACCTAAGGTAAGGGATAATTTTCTAAATCTCATTTTTATCCGAGATTGCTTATTCGTAAGTATTTACTGGGGGTTATTGCTATCGTCCATGTCCATGTTTTATAAAAATGGATTCATGTATTTTTAAAGTCCTTTTTACCAATTTTGACTTTTACCCCATGGTATGGACGAAATCTTTCTTTTATTTACCCTACAAGGTACTTTTTGACTTTTCCGACAAAAGTACGAGAAGAATGTTTTTTTAACTTATACGAAATGAAACGATTTTTACGCTTTTATAAAGCCATATTTTCATGAAGATAAATCCAAAAGATTTCATGAATATTTTCAACAAAATCTTTTTCTTTTAAATGTGCATGACATTTTGTGAAAAGAAAATGATTTTGAAGAAAAAAGTATATTTTCCTCAAGAATTCATTTCAAGTGTTTTATCAAAACCATTTTCTATCTAAGATGACATTATTTTCATATGTGTATATTTCCAGTATAATGTCTCTATGATGTACATGGTTTCTCTTTTCTTATTATGAAATGATATCCATTTCTTTTATATGGATTATGTGATGATGTGATGATGTTTATGAAACCCATTTTATATATTGGGTTATTATGAATGATGTATGTTAATTTTGTGGCACATGTAATAATGATTTCATTATGAGATGGGTGGGACCTATATCTCCCTCCAATGCATTGGGTAAAGATTTATATCTCATTAGATAGACATGGCTGGAACGGTAAGTTATTCCGATTTAGTGTTACAGGACTGAAACGAGGAGTGAACTCAATCCAGAAAGGGAGTTTGTCCACTAAGATGGTACAACTTCTACCCATTTCGAAAAGAAGTTGGTTGCTGTGAGGTTATACATTAGTTGTTTGGCCGTGGTGGGAGGATATGGTCCCACGACGTCTATTCCACAGATGGAAAATGGCCAGGAGTACTTAGCTTGATGAAGTAACTTCGAGGGTTGGTGTATGAAGTTGGTATGAATTTGGCATGAGTGGAATTTTATGGTAAAGTGCTCTAAATCGCGTGCCACAGTGGGCCAATAGTATCCAACCCTTCGAACCGGGTGGCAAAGATTTGACCCCGACTATTTTTCTCCACATACTCTGGCATGCACTTCAGTCATGACGACCATAGTTTCTTCTCCATCAATGCATCTGAGGAGGACTCTGTTGAGGAATCATTTGTAGAGGACCTAATGCTAACTCGTGTCGCCTTATAGGACAAAGTTGATTGCCCTTCTTCATATTTTCTCTCGTTCAGCCCTGTCTGTTGAATATTCTCCCCTTTGGAGGTAGTTTGCAATTGGGCTCATCCAGCTGGTGGATGGAGCATATGGCTCAGGGACAGGACTGAATTCTTTGATTTCATCCGTCTTAATCTGAATAAATAGCAAGACAATTTGACGATGAGCAATACTGATAATTGTATTATCCCGGTCTTGGTCAGCTAGGGATGTGGCCACATTAGTTAATTCATTGGCATGGGCATTCCGAGACCGAGGAATATAGGTCAATGTTGGTTCTGTGGAGAATTCCGCCATTAGCCCTCGGAAATGCTCAAATAACGGAATACGCTCATCCTTTTTAATATCATAGTGACCATTGACTTTCTTAATGACCAGTTCCGAGTAATAATTTACCTTAAGGTGTTATACTTGTGCCTGGAGTGTGATCTCCAGGCCTGCAATGAGGGCTTGATATTCCGCCTCATTGTTCGTGCATCCTTCTGACAGGAGGAAGGAATATGGAAATACTGCCTTTTATGGGGACATGAGTATTATCCCCAACCCATCTTGTTAAATCTTGGATCCTCCATCCTTTTCCCCATCAGTCTTAGGGATTCTTCATCGAAGTACATTTCTCATGTTGGGAACTACTCCTGAACTGAAAATATGTCTTCATCAGGCAGCTCGACATTCATTGCGGTGGTCCCTATCGAGGGACGCTCTTCTAGAAAATCTTCTAATTCCTGGCCTTTGATATCTTTATGTGGCACAATCTGGATGTCAAACTGTTGCGGGATGACTGCCCATTGGGATAGGCACCGGGTCAGCAACGAGTGGCTAAGGATGTACTTGAGCGGGTTACTATGTGAGACCAAATGGACTTCATGATGCCATAGATAATGTCGCAATTTATGAACTGTGTAGACCAAGTCCAAAAAACTCTTCTCGATGTTTGAGTTTCATGTTTCAACATCGATCATGGTTCAGATAAGGTAATAGAGACTATTTTCACTATCGGCGTCATTTTTCGGTGTAGGGAAGGCTCCCAGTGACCGCTCTAGGGCCATGACATAAAGGATAAGAGGTATCCCTTCAACCAGGGCCATGAGTACTGGTGGGCTTAAGAGGTAATTATTTAGGTAGTCGAATTCCTCTTGGTAATCATCTATCCATGGGAATGTAACCCGCATTTTCATTAACCTGGTTAAAGGAAAACATTTGCCCGCCAGGTTGGCTATGAAATTCCTAATGTATGCCAGGTGTCCTTGGAATCCTCTCAACTCAGTGAGATTACGGGGATGTGGAAGGCCAAGGATAGCCTTTGTCTTTTCTGGGTCAACATCAATTCCATGATGGCGTATGATGAATCCAATGAATCTCCCTAAGGTAACCTTGAAGGTGCATTTCATGGGATTCATCTTCAGGATATGTTGTCGAAGTTTGTTGAAGACCGTTTGAAGGTATGACAGGTGATCTGAGTGCTATCTTGAATTTACCTCCAAGTCATCCACGTATCATTCGATGAATATTCCTAGGAATGGTTTAATGATATGATGCATGGTGCGTTGATACATGGTGCATGCGTTCTTGAGACCAAAGGGCATGACCCTGTAGTATAATATTTCTTGAGGGGCTCTGACGGCAGTGGATTCTTCATCTTCCCGGGCCATCCGGATTTGATTATACCCAGAATAACCATCCATGAAGGAGAGAGCATCATACCCGGCCGTTGCGTCGATTAATAACCCGGTAATCGGGACAGGGAAATCATATTTCGGACAATGTCGTTTGAGATCTCTGAAATCGATGCAGACACGGATTTGTCTATTCTTTTTCTTGATGGGGAAAATTTTGTCCAACCAGTTGGGGTATTGGAACTCCCGAATAAAGCCCGCTTTAATGATATTATCAATTTCAACCTCTATTTTTGTATCATGTGAGGGGTGCATCCTTTTGGCGGCTTGTTTATAGCCCCGGAGGACATCTGGTAGACCCAACTGGTGCGTTGCCACTTTAGGATTGAGTCCCAACATTTCTGTGTAATTCCAGGCAAAAAAATCTCGATGTTGCCTCAGGAAAGAGGTATAAACCTTGTGCTCTTCGGGAGACATGGTTGTACTAATGAGAGTGGGCCTCGGGTCTTCCTCGGTACCCAAGATTATTTCTGTGAGCTCATCCACAGTGGTGGAGATAACTTCCTCAAATGAGGGAGGTGAATCCCTGAGATCTTCCTATTCTTCATCACCCACATTCTCATCTTCTTGATCCAATGGGGGGAGAGTTCTTGGAACGATCTCTTGGGGGTCAAGAGGTGAGGCATCGTAGACATCCCTGCTCAAGTATTCGTCACCAAATTGAGGGTTAGTGGCCATTTCCGCATTGTCACGCTAAGCCATTATAGCTGATGTCATGAGGACAATTGAATGTGTGTCTAGGATTGAATTACTGCTATCAACATGATTGATGGGCAGTATGTAGTCTCTGCCGAGCTGCTTGAGGGGGTCATCCGGAACCATTTCTAGACTATTTGGAGTGGGGATCCATTCAATACCCTCGAGTGAAGGCTTCGTTTTCATTTTCTCATAAAACCCGGCGTCAATGTAGTGTGACTCAGAGATCTATAAAGGGGCCTTGTAAGCGTGCAATGTCCCACTTTGTCCATTAACGCAATACTTGATACACTGGTGTTAGGTGAATGAAGGGCTATGTGCTTATGGAGACAAGGATTTCCAAGTAGGGCATTGAATGTTGTGTTCTTCTGGACCACTAGGAATTCTGAGTAGGCCACAAGGTCTCCAAAATGGGGTTTTAGCTTGATTTGTCCCATTGGCTTCTGTTCACTCTTATCGTAACCCAACAGAGTTGTGGCTGAGGGTACTATGTCATCCTCACAGTATCCCAACTTATGAAGTGTCTATAGGGGAAGGAGGTTAACTCCATAGCCATTGTCAATAAAGACTTTCCAGATCTCAACATCATTTAGTGTGTCAGACACATATAGTGGTTTGATATGTCCTTGCATGATGGCATATTCATCCTGATCGGTGATGGAAATCACCCCATTGCATTCATCCAGTCCAGTCTCTGTCCGGTAAATCTTGGTGGCAGCTACCTTGGATTGAAACTTTTAGGGGCTACGCAAGGCTTCTATTAACACCTTCCTAAGATCTACTGACAAACTTAGGGCACAGATGATTGATAGTTTGGCTGGTAATGACACTAGTTTCTTAAGGATATCGTATTTTTTCTCCAACGACCGACGCTTCTCCGCTGGCGGGAGAGTTTTAGCAGGAAGCTTGGGAGCTGGAATATTTGATGATGAGGGAATGGTCATGGGGTCATATTTCTACAGTGTTCCCACGTTCTGGTGGCTCAGCCCGCTCTGTCTTTTTTTGCGCACTAGGCGGCTAGACACTTGTTCCTCCTCTGATGGGTATCGCAGAATGACGGGGCCGGAGTGGCCCCTTATGGAGGTGGAGGGATATTCTTTCTCATGTTGAGTCCATTGAAGGGCTCTCCCACGGGTTTCCGCGATATTAACGGTTTGAGCTGGGGTAAAATAATAAGGTTGGTTTCGGCCGCGACAACGTCTCCCTTGGTATCTCCTGCTTCCCCGATTCCTCCTCCTAGCCCCTTGCGTCAGGAACTTGGGTTTGTAACCATACCCTTTTTTAGGGAACTATTCCATTAGATGGATGACGTTGAAGGAACCAACCATTAAATCATCATCATGCGAGAGGTCAACCTGGTCGTTTGTCCCTGATGGTACCGTTTGGTGGGTCGGTGCCCGTGGTGCTAAGTTTGGGGGAATCAAATCTGACAGTTTCGGGGCTAACTTTGGTCTTGTTGCGGACTTCTCCTCTTGTGCTTTTCTCCTCCATGCTCTATTATGCTTGGATGAAAGGCTCATGTAGTGTTGTGAGGCCGATATTTTCGGTTGTACGACATTAGGGGATGTTGGAGGAAACACCAACTGCCATTGTTGTGCTCAGAGTCTACCCGGAGCTTGGTTGACTGTCTTCTGAGTCATCCAATCCTAAAATTTCTACCCCTTCTTAATGGTGACATCCTTCCACCCCTCCCCTTTTTATGAGTCGGTGGTATAGATATACGTCACATGTGCAGGGGTCGGTCCCAGCTAGACCTGCCCGGAGTCTACCATCCTTTACAAGAGGTCATTGAAGACGAAAAATTCTTTGATATTGTGCCCTAATATTCGATGGTAGTTACAGTAATCTATCCTATCATTACGGCCAACTTCTTCGGGCTTCCTTCGCTCCGAGAGGTGGAGCAAGTAGCAATTCATGGCGGCAATGAAGTATCCACGGACTTGGTCCTCTCAGAAAGAGTATAATTTGTGTCTTCATTCCTCGAACTGGTTCATCATCGATCCTATTTGATCGTCCCTCTTGGGCGGAGGTGACCGCTAATATACCGGGGGGCCTTGACGATTTGGTGGGGTCCTAGGTAGTGGAGAAGGCACATGGGCTGGCTTGAGTGTGACATAGGATGCTTCATCTCTAACAGTTCTCTTTTCATGAGCCTGTGAGGCTATTCATGACTTCAGATTGGTCCGCTGCCGGGAGTCTTCAATTATCTGAGCAATGAAAGAGAGATCACAGAAACTAGTGGTGCACTTTATGGGTATGAGCAGTGTACGCGGCTCATATCGAAGGTTATCGATTCATATGAAAATCATCTCATCTTGGGGATTGGCCTGTTCAGAGAGTAGGTCAGACCCATCCTTTTGGTGATGAAATCTGAGACCCTCTCGTTCTCTCTCTGTTTTCAATTCTTGAGGTCGCTGAACGTTGTTTTAGAAAGCATTGAGGTGAAGTGGAATAGGAGCTATTGTCAAAGGTCTTCCTAGATTTTTATATATTGATCTGGTAGATTCGTATACCAGACAAAGGCAGGTCCTTGCAAAGTCCCCACGAAGCATCTGAGTTTTATAGCTTATTGTTGTTCCTGAGTTCCCATCATAGGGTCGCAACAAGTCGAATAGTGCATAAATTTCTATTCTGACTCGCCTAATCCATTAAAAATAGGTAATAAAGGGCTCCCAAAACATGGTGTAGGAGGAATGTTGCTCACCGAATATAGGAAGGGCTTCCACTCTGGCTGTATCGGAGCGAGTCGACATTCCATTGCTTCCAATCAAGATGTCAGTGCCTCGATGGTGTTGGAGTGTCCCTATTTTACATCCTGTTGGGCCCTGTCCTGGGTAAGTGTAGCCCAAGGCATTACTTGAGGATCTAGATCAACCGGCACCAAGGGTGCTTATGACGTTTGTGACACCTTAGGAGGGTTCATACATACTCGCTCTGGTTGATTCCTGGGGGGAGGTAAGTCTTGGTATTCACCCAAATCCATGTTCAAGTAGTTGGACGAACCATGTGCCTCATTAGGCAGGGGAAACCTAGGTCTTTGAGGTGCACTTGCTGGGAGTGCATGGTGTGGCTCTTCTTGGGAAGTGTTTTCAAAAGACGATTCCTATGGAGTAGCTCGGCATTGAGCCGCCTCAGTTATTTCATTTCATCTTCCTCTTGAGCGAATCTCTCTTCGAGCATTAGTGGATTGTTTTTATCAAGAGGAGGAGGGGGGTTAATGGTAACCAGTCCTTTATTTTTATCATTGTTGGAATCTCACAGGGTTAGTGGAGGAGGGTTAGTTGGATAGGATTCCATATTTAGGGCGGCCCCCTGGTTCCGAGTGTGGACACCTGGTGGTTCATTGTGAGTTATAGCCAGATCAGAATCATCTTCTCCCGATCCATCCTGATTTTCATCTTCTATGGTGTCACCCATGGGGTTAGCCTCTATGGAGTTTATGGATGCATATCACGGGGTGGAGGAGATTTCATCTTCCAAATATGAAGAGTATTTCTCACTCATTTTACTACTCCTCCCCATCCTGTCCTGGGTTTGCTTTCGGACTCCTGGACGAAGGGTGATGTAGAGAGTTCCTTGATGAGACATCATGAAACGCCTCCCTATTGAAGGGGATGATGATTCAAAAGACGGGATAGGACATGAACCTCCTCTTCTGACTGTCCTCCCTAGACGAGAAAATACTGATTCTCATGGGGGAGGTTGTTGTTGAGGTGGTAAAAATCCCCCTATCCTTGAGGGCTGGGGGTTTCTCCATTCCTTGGATGTTGAGTCTTTTCCCATTTTATTGTTCTTACGGGGGAATTTGTGGTTAAAAATTCCCCCATCACTGCAGGATGGGTTTGACGCTGGATAACGGCAGCAGCTGCTGCTATCGCTACTTGCCTGATCTTCCGTGCACCTATTCGGGGGTGAACTTGAACTGATGCCGAGTTCACTTTTGAATCATTCTCTTATAGGGAGGCAATAAATGACAGCTGATTGGCATCTCTTAGGCGAGAGGCCTATTGTATGCTTTTGGTGGCCTGATTCAGGAGTTCATGAATGGCTTGTTCTCGTTGATCCAGATGCTTCTAGGACTTACTCAAGGAATGTCTCTACTTGGTGCATCGCCTATCCTGAACAGGGATACCACTCGATCGTTGTCTTGACATGATGGCATTGCAAGATATTATGACGAACAAATTCTTCTGGGAGGGGAGTGGAGTGAAATGCAGAGCTCCATGTTCTCTCCATCCTCTGATATGGACTCCCATCGGAGCTTCACCAATGAGGCGGTGAAACTGGTGAAGTTCCTAGAGGCAGGCTAACTAAATTTTTCATTTATGCCTCTCAGGTCTTGGTTTCCATGCCAAAGGAAGGGCATCCAGGTAGATGTGATGCAGGAGGTTTCTTATTGCCTTGACATGGTCAACATACCCATCATAGGGAAGGAAGCGTGATTTCAGCCAGCGAAGGGTTGTCCATATATTTAAGTAGATGTCATGAACACATACTTCTGAAAACTTTCTGGGTATGTCGAATTGAGTGGTGTCCATGGGCCAAAACATAACTAGGATATCATCTCTGGCCAGTCATTTCCTCGGGTGTGACTTATCGGCATACTCCTACGCTAGTGATTCCTCTACCTAGTCTGCCCAACTGAGATTCTTACCGATAGTGTGGTCGGAGGCAGTGGGACCGGTAGGTGTTGACATATCATGTGGCCGATTCCGAGGTGGTTCAGAAGAAGAACGTGGCCCCGGACCGTCTCTTGATTGTAGAAGGGTGTCTTTTGAGACTAGTTGGGAATTCAACATGCATGATCCCATCCTTCTAAGTGCCTCGACATATGAGGGATTTTATGTGCTAGATTCGGAAGGGGGAGGACCTTCCTGTCGATATGATATGTCACTGCGGGGAGGACCTTTGCAATGGCGGTCACAAGGGAGAGGACTACAATTACAGCTGTCGTAGGGAGTGAACCTGTGGGGTATACCCTGGGGAGGGCCTTTAGGATTTACCACAACGAAGGGAGTGCCTTCTCTTTGATAGACATCTAGGTAGAGAGGGCCTTCTCTATCTATGTTGTACTAGAGAGGGATACCATTACTACTTGAAACCTCACTGTATAGAGGACTTTTGTAGTGCATACCCTGGGGAGGACCTCCAAGGCGTATCTCAGCGAGAGGAGGAACTTCTGGCTATGTAGAATTGTTACAGGGAGGAACTTCACAACAATAACCATCATGGTAAGGATGAAGATCATGGTTTGACGTTCCATGTGTATCATAGGGAGGACCTTCAAGACACACTTCGACAAGGGGAGGACCTTCTTGTCACTTGGGGTCATTACGGGGAGGACCTTTGCAATGGTGGCCGTGGTGGTGAGGAATACTATCACAGCTACCGCAGGGAGAATATCCATGGGGTACACCCTTGGGAGGGTCTTCAAAATGTACCACAACGAGGGGTGGTCCTTCTTGTTTCTTGACATCTCTATGGGGGGGACCTTTGTTATCAGAGTGGTGAGGACTACCACTGTGATTTGATGTCTGGCTGCACGAGGTGTGGTTGAAACGTAACCCATGGGGAGGACCTTCAGGGTAGGCCACAACAAGGGGAGGGCCATCGTATCATGATGAGACGTCACTGCGGGGAGGGATTCCATAGTTGGGACTACGATAGGAAGTACTACTATAATAATCTGTGGTTCCACGGCACAGAGTGTTTTTGCAGTGTATACCCCGGGGAGGACCTTCAGGTTGGACCGCAGGGAGTGGAGGGAATTCTTGCTGATCGATCTTCTGGTCACGTAGAGGGCATCTGTGACTCGGATCAAAAGAGAAGATCTCGTGATCGATCGTTATATGCCCATGGGGGAGGCCCATGCGGGTGCTCTGTGGAGGACCATTAGAGCTGCTAGTAGTGAAATTGCGGGGATAACCTTTGAAACTTCTACTAAAACTCCCATGATATGGTAATGGGTGGTTAGGGTTCCGAACCTTAGATATGTGATTAGCCGTATAGGGAACCCCAGCTTCCAGTAGAGCAGATCCATGAACCCGCTCTTTATTTTCCGACTGCCTTCGGCGTGTTCGGGGTGCTTTCTTGAGGGCATCTGGGACTGTCTGTTGTTGGTAACGCCCTTCACCTTTGGGTCCCTTTCTAATTGGGTCTCGCGATGATGTCAAGATATGACGAAGAACATCTTGACCTTTATCAGGGATATATGCCTGCTCTGGAGCATCCACCATGATGGATGGGTGTCCCCTAGTTGGAACGAGTTATTAAGCTCAATCTGGTTGCCCTTGTATTGCAGAATATGGTTGACAACACTCCTGGGAAGAAGCAGGGAGTCAAATATGCTCTGAGGTGGCTATCTCGTCTCATAGATGAGTGTCCTAAATTGGGGAGATGAGCTCATGGGTCCGAGTGCCTTCTGTTTCCACTGATGGGATTACATTCTGGAAAGTCTGCCAAATATGATCTAGGATCGATACCTGCTCCTCCATCATTTCTAGGATATGAAGAGAGACATCTTTGGCGGGAAGAGGTATAAGGCCCATTCCGGTATAAGAGTAGGAATATCCTACACTGGTCCTCTGGTGTTCAATGGGTACTGACAATTCTCATGTGTCATCGTATATGAATGAGTTTGCCCTTATTCCTGGATATGTTGGTTTATCTCTTCGTTTGCCACGATATCAGGATGACGGAATTTACTTGCATTCACAAGGAGATGGCCCTGTATATGTTGGTTTCCCACCATATCGAGTCGGTGGCCTTTACCGACAGGGAGACGTGCCTGCCTAGTAATTGCCGCCATGTCTGGATGGCTGGATTTGTTGATCGTCACCATATCGGGATGGTATGCATCAGGAGCATCTTCTAGGAACTGGTCCTGTAGGAACTGGGTCTCCACCACGTCTGGTTGGTGGGCCTCATGACCCTAGGCAGGTAAATGTGCCATCAGGGTAGGTGTCGTCCTGTGTGAGTGACAGGCTTGATGGAGCTCGGCTGGAATGCGTGCATGCTCGTATGATGCCACCATGACTGGATGGCAGACCTTGGATGAGCGAACATGTGTATGTTCCTGTTCGCGGTATGTCTCAGTGACTGGGTAGCGGAGCTTCTCATCAGTGAAAAGGGTGATGACCGTTCCCTGGTTATATGTTTTCCGCCCTCGTCGGGACGTCCGAGGGGCCGGAGCTCAGGGAGCGTGGAACTGGATCCTCGGGGCAACTTCCTCCTTAGTGTGAGGATATTGAGTCATGGCGTAGCCGCGATGATGTCTTCCGGCGGGGGCCTTAGTGCGAAACCCCCGTTCAGTGGGGATGAAGTCCTCAGCATCGACCACATCTTCCTCCCTAAGATAAGGGAGGTACACATTGTATCATTCTGGGGATAGAATCCCAAAATAGTATGAGATGGAAATAAGAGCCTCCTGGATCTGCTTTCGCAGCCACTGCTGGACAGGCGACCGACGGGTCTTGACGGATTGGTGAGAGGGCATGGCCGCCTCCACCATTGGGAGAGTACTGTTTAAGTGTTACTCTTGGATCAACACATCTGAAACCAAGCATTGAAGACGCTGAGTAGGTGATGGGGTCCTTCGTTGGTGAGGATGTCCAGTCATGGCGTTGCTTGAAGCACGCACCTTTGAGTTCCTCAGTGATGCCATTGGATCAAAGGGAGTTCTGATTGGTACCGGTAAAATATTTTAAAAAATATGAACATAAAACCCATCAAAGCAGCATCTCATGATCATATGTGTAATTAATGACCTTGCATGGACCTCTTACTGAGTATAAGGGGGAATAGAGTGGGATTAGGTTAAATCTGTCATGTTTGGTTAAATGTTCATGTCGGGTTCACCCTTTTTTGTTTCGAACCATTTCTATGGGAGTGGACCAACACGCCCAACAGTCGTTCTCACTGAGGGCTGAGCTCCGCTCAATCGCCCCACTCAATCATTCCGCTCAATCGCTCGGCTCAATTAATTCGGTTGGGTATATTGATCTTTGTTTTGAAACGCCCAACAGTTCCGTATCCAATGATATGTGGAACTGATTTCCAAAGGCAGGCGTTCGCTGGGCGATTCGGCCAGTGATGCTTAAGAACTCACATTGGTCGAGAGGATCGGAAGTCAGGCTCATCACACCCTTTTAGGGGGGTGAATTATTGCCTGTTCTGGGACTCTCTTATATATTTAAGACAAATTAATATGTACACGAATCTTTGGTTTATACCCAAGCATAGTATCCATGGATGAATCCTGGTTGGAAATGGTCAGCTAAGCGCAGGGATTTAGAATCCTTTAGGCATGAGGTATACCGTCCCTCATTGGATTAATGACTCCGTGGAGTTTGGACTCATTGAGACGACACTGGTTTGAAGCCTCATAACTGGACACCCTTGAATTTATGGTCATCCAGGGGGGACAAATAATGACTTGAGAATTTGGATCGAACCCGTGATACAGGCTTCCTTCATATCCTCATGAGTGGAATCAAAATCAACGTAGATCGGTAGTGAATTTTAACGTCATGCGGGACAAAGGATATGGGCTTACACTCTAAGGTGGACCAATGAGATGATGGATGGGTCTTATGATCTGAGGAATCCCATAGAGTTGGTGAACTGACGTAAAGGGGTCGGAATGACTGGGTGTTGGGCTTGAACCTTGTGGAGGCTTCTTATGTACCATTCCTTGACGCAGATCAAAGTCCTTGTAGTTCACATTGGAAGAGGCATACACTTTGAGACGGCCCAAGGTGGTGGGACTTGATCCTCGTGGATGCTTCCTGTGTACCATGATTTAGCACGGATCAAATTCCCCGTAGTTTGGGAGGTTGGGGTCAGGGTCGGTGCTTACTCTAAGCCCACGGGGGTCATGCTCGGTGTGAGTAAAAAGAGGTAGCAGAGACCTGACTATCACATATTAAAAGGTGCGTCCATAGGAAGCGGAGTGGGGTTTATGCATGGAGCGGCCAAGAGAAATGAAGATTGGGACTTACTCCATGATGGAGGCCTGATAGTGACAAAGCCCAGCGGCAGAGGGAAAGGGTAGAAAAAACCCTTGTGTCCATATTCCCTCTTGGTCCATGGCACTGGGGAAGTATGGAGGTGCATGAGTGCTACATCCTACAAGAAAGGCTAGGGGCTTACACCAAAGAGGTTGCCCTGTCACTCTCAGAAGATGGGAGAATTAATCACTGCTGGCATTGAAAGGAAACGCAAGCGGGGTCCCCCACTCCTGGAAAGTGGAGAGGCAGAAAGGGGACTCCCAGGCTCGGACCCTGCAAAACCATTGGTATGTGAACCCAGAAGTGTTTTGGGAACCCGCTCTAGAGCCGGAGCAACCCATTTTCTCTCGCCAACCGTGGGTATGTGAACTCAAAACCGAAAGCCGATACACCTTAAGGTTACATCATACATATTTGGTGGCTTCAGTAAAGGCCCTAGCTCGGGGCCGAGAATAGGCCGTTGAGGGGGTTGCGAAGGATCAGGACGGATAAGAAGGATTTTATCTGACTCGGGGAATGGGAACACAAAACGAGTTGGCGGGCCACATAGGTGTATGAGGAGTGGATCCCTTCATGTAGGGGGGTGATATGCAGATGGAGAGGCCATCCACGTACCAGGGTGGTACACAGACTGATAGGCATCCCGCGTACTAGGGTGGTACACGACTTCGGGTTTGGCCTGCGTACCAGGTTGGTACGCAGCGGAGTCCGCGCAAGCAACAGCTGCCTTGGGCGACACCAGCTGAGGGTTCGTTGGTCAGGTCTTTGCCCGCATAAGAAGGGTTATATGTGGTGCATCATATCAAAAAATGGGCATAGACTCCCTGGTCCATGGGGAGTACATACACGGAGGGGTCATGGATCGCGGTCTTCTTTCTAATTTTATTTTAAGTTCGCGGTTCACCAATTTGATATGAATATTCGGTTCCTTATTAATTCATGTCCAGTTTCACACCTGTTCGGGTTCAAAAATTGGATCTTCGCTTTTTGGGAAATCTTAAGCTCCTTCCTTCGAAATCCTTCCACCCAAATCTGATCGATCCCTTTCTTCTCCCCTCGATCTCCTTTTGCGGAGGCCCATGACCGGAAACCCGGTTTACGGATGACTTGGTCAATCCAAAACTCGCGGGGGGAATTTAATGCTCCTTCCCCACAAACCAAACTAGTTCGGGGAGTGCTTTGCAGCCACACAGGTCTCTGCCTCTGGTCCGCAAATGATGACATACGCGGTCCGGTCCGGTTAACGTGGTTCGCGGCTGGGGTGGTTCGTGATGGTGGACCGGCCTGGTGCCCGTCCTGCTTCGCGCCAGGGGAGGGTCCCTGCCTCTCTTATGTGAATGACAATAGTCCGTAGAGGGGGCGACTTACTGAACCGGCCACGTACAATCAAAATTGGACCGGTATGCGGACCGATTCATATTTTTCCAACCTTTGAGTATTCTTCACATTTTTTCCCAATTTTTCAAGAGAAATTAATTATAATCCTTTATTAAATTAAGAGGATTCTCATTCTCCATTGTGGATCTTTCAAGACCCTATAATAACAATCCAATAATATTAATTCAAGTGTCGGGGTTACGTTTAAGTCCATTAAACAGTATTTTTACCCATATTGATAACGTTAACTTTACTATGGTAATTTTTTTTACTATGATAATTTTTCAAAATGACTAAAAAATTAAAGGGAAATATTTAACAGATTTGGGACTTCTAATTCAAATTATATATTTAATTGTTCCGGAATAAAAATAAAAAGGTGGGAAGAATTAATTTAAAATCAAACATTCAAAACGAGATGAAAAACAGTTAAGAAAATCCTTTTAGTACAAATTTTTTTTTACTAAATTCGATTCTAAAATTCATTCCAAAGACAATAATTGGATTATTTTTAATCAAATTTAACTAATTAAAATTTAACAATAATACATAATAGAAATTGAATTTATAAATTACTTAAAATAAAATACAGTCTTCCAAAAAATAAAATTTTTTAATATTCATTAAAAAATCAAACTTTTGAGAAATGCATAAAAATAACATTCATGGATAATTTTTAAATTATGAATAAAAAATTGAAAATAAAATTTTCAACTTAATATAAAATTATTTATAAATAATTCTTTTATATAAAACCATATAATTCATGAAATCTAATTCAGTTAAAAAAATATTTTTTCCCTTGATTGAAAAATACCTAAAATTCATAAAAATAGTATAACAAAATAAATTATAATTAATAAAAATAAAAAAAAATTCTCAATATTACCTTGGTTTTTTGAAAAGGATAAGAGGTGGTCAAATTAAATTTTTATTTATTTGGGCATTTGAAATATTCAAATCTACGTTTACGATTAAATTTTAAACTAATTTTTGGTACAATGTTTACTCTACATATATATATTGTATGTTCAATAACACGTTATTCTAGTTAAGAATCTATGATTGATATTTTATCATTTATATATTGAATATATATATATATATAATTTTTATTTATTGATGATATGAGTGAATATAATATTTATTTATTTATAATATAAGTGGATATTTTAATATTATCAAGCACACATACTTTTTTTGTGGTTAAAGGTTCAAAAAATATAATAAGTTAATTTAAGAAATATTTATAAAATAAGAGAAATAAATTAATATAATTAAAAAAAAATAATTAAATAAATAATCTGTTAAATGATGTTAGATACACTCATCACATATAATAATTGTTAATTATTTTGTTTTATAAATCTAAAAAGGTTTTTTATTCAAGTTAGAATAAAAAAATTAAATTTCTAAACTTTATTTAAATTTAACCTAAATTTAAAAAATTATGTCTAATTAATTTTAATAGAAATAATTTTTTTATTCTTCTATAAATACCCTTATAAATAATAAAAGTGAACCATTTTATATCTCTCATGTTTTTATATAAGGTAAAATATTTTTAGATATGATAAAAAGTGTTTGCCAAGAAACAAAAGTTTCCCTCATGATACCACTTGATATATCAAAAATAATATTCAAATTTTAGGGGAATATATATAGATATCACTAGATGAATTGTCATATAGATTCATGAATTATGATATTATGCATACAATCAGTGATTGGGTCGATAATGTCAACGATAAGTGGAATTAAAAATGATAAAATTACTAAAGATAATTATTTATTTTAAATATTTTATTTTATATTATTTATTACGATACCATTAAAATATTTGAGAAAATATAATTGAATTTAGACATATTTTTGAAAAATGCATCACACCCCACCAGTTATAGTATTTTAAGATCATGTACATTGATTATCACATCCATTCACTAGTAAATATTTGACAACTTCCCTCATGTGTTCCAGTTGAGACTTCATATATGTCCTTTCAATTGTAAGAATTGATGTTGAAATAAATTTAAAATATTTTTCTACTTAATGTCAGTAATGATTATTTTATATTATGCAATGTAATGCATCATTCTATATTGAACAACGTACTTCCAAAAGTGAAGTAATGATCATCACCATTACTTGTCCATTTTATATCTATATAGACAAACAACTGTAGATATCAACGTTTTTTATACACAAGACCATTGTTAGTCTTTCCATTAACTTATATAATCAATATCTTTAAATATATAAATTTTTTTCTCAATATTTCAATAATGGTGAATTAGGATTAAAAACATATAGTAATAAGTTTTGAAATATTGGACATTTGTAGTTGGTATGATATGAAGAATATAATTTTTTGGTGATTAAGATAATCACAATTTAGTAAGAACCATAAGGATAATTAAATCATCTTGTTTAACCATGATTAAATCTTTTGGAATCACAAGTAAGAATTTTATTTTTCTTTAAATCTTCATCATTTATGCTCAATGATTCCTTTTTATTTGATTATTAGTTTTCTATTGAATCCCCTCTAATTATTGTTTCTTTTTTATTCAATGGTTGGAAATTGGAGAACCCATGAAAACAATCAATGTGATAATCAATTTGATGATTTCCATAATTAAATGCAAAAAATGATGGGAATACGTGATCGAAACATCATGATAGTACATGTTCAACTGGATCAAATTTATAAATAATAATATAAATCATGAGTAACACACTACATCTTCAAAGAAAGAGAATGTTTTCATCAAATCAATCATACGACAATAGTGTGCTAGGTTTAGTGGATCATCAGAACCCATCATCGTGGAACAAGGGATTAAATCTATTTATAAGATGTTATCTA
This sequence comes from Viscum album, assembly GCA_963277665.1. Lineage (NCBI taxonomy): Eukaryota > Viridiplantae > Streptophyta > Magnoliopsida > Santalales > Viscaceae > Viscum > Viscum album. The sequence continues at coordinate 644,727,389 of OY728160.1, forward strand.
TCATCATGTGATTAGAATAATATAGTGGTGTGCTGGAATTATATTTTTTTGATGTGTAATATGATAAATGGAAGAAACTAATCAAAAACTTAATGTACGAGGATGAAATTGATTCCATGGAATGGGAAGATTTCATGAAAATATCTTTCAATAAATAATTATACTAAAACCTACTTTTTACGATGGAAATAAATATCCAGGGACTGAATTAAAATGAAAATGACTATATTGGAGCAAGTGAGTAAAACATTAAAATTATTATAAAATATGCATATGGATTTATATTTAACACCGATATCATTGTGGATCACTTCTTTAGTGGAATAATGTCTAGTTTACCAAAATTGTCTGATATTCAAGAGGTTGATTGTGATTAAGAGATTTTCAGTTTTACCTCAAGGATGAAATGAACACCAGTGACTCTCAGGGGTCCTGTGGGCCTCAAGATAAAAAAGAAATATGGAGTATAATATTGGTGGATCAATATATAAATCCACCGATAGAATTAAAACCCAACATACCACATGTCAAAGTTGGGGGAAAATTTATCCTATGTACTTTCTAAAAGGAACCATGATACATTTAAAATGTAGAAGAATATGGAATCTAATAAATAACCCCTGAATGTATATAAATAATTAAAATGATGTGGAATTAAATTGAATGTTCATATCAATACTCAACCTATTATTCAGTGTAAAAATAGTTAGTAACATGGTCATTATGAATACCATTTCCTTAATCCAAGGGGTTTTGAAGGCAATCAATAATAAATCCTCTAAGGCAGTGAGGAATAGAATGTTCTATCACTACTTATGAGGATGATTATGTAATTGATGTGGTGAAATTTACACTAGTTATTCATACATGAATAACTAGTGTATTATTCGATTATAGTACTACACATTCCTTAATATCATTCATGTTTTGTAGAACTATTGAAACACCACCACGAAAAAATGGAGATTCAGTTTTCTATGAGAACAAAAAATGGATCCATTAATATATTCAATTTAAATAACTCCTCCCCTGAAACGTTTTGTGGATTGAACCACCCATAAAACCATTTCATACTTTTTTGGTGGAGTTTGATGGTGTATTGAGAATGGATTGGTTATATTTATACAAATACGAATTCAAATGTATTGAAAGGGAGATCACTCTTAACATCCCGAAGCATCCTCCAATTCTGTACAAGTGTAAAGAGGAGTATGATTTTACATTAGAGACATTTTCTATGTGTGTGAATATTAATATATTATTATAAATCATATCCATCTCAAATGATTGAGACAAAAAAATCATGATCGAAGACATGTCCATTGTGAGGGACTACACTCATGTGCTCTTCAATGTGTTTCTTATTCATCCTACAGATTGAGATGTTGAGTTATCAATTGAACATATTGATTGATGAATGCCATTATCATAAACACCTTATAGAATGGTCATGTTTGAGCTAGAAGAACAATATAATAAGCTAAATGAGAATCTTGTCAAGTGATTTATAAGCCCGAGTACTTCACTATTGGGTTCACCAATTCCTCTATGTTATGATGATGGATATCTAAATGTGGAACTACATTGGTTATCTGAGATCAATAAAATAGTGATAATGAATAAGTATCACCTTCTATGGATAGATTCATTGTTCGATCCAAAATGTGGTGTTAGTAATTTTCGAAGGTAGACATTCGATTAAGATATAACCATTTAAGATGAAGAAGGATGATATTCCAATGATTAGCTTAAAAATAATGTATACACTTTATGAGTTCATAGTTATTCTCTTTGGACTCACTAAATCTGAAATAACATCGATAAATTTCATGAATATATTTTTTACATAATAAATCAAATAATTGGTATTCATTATTGATGATATTTTTATATAATTTAAGTGAAAGGATGATCATGGGGAGAATATGAATAATATTAGAAAGGCATTGCAAAGGAAGAAATTATTTAAATATTATAGTAAACATGAGTTCTTGATGGATAAATTAACATTCTTGGGGAATTTAATCACAAAAAATTGATATTTGTGGACTCTTCTAATACAATCGAAACCAAAGTGTTATCGAGGGAAAAATATTTAATAGAGATCTGACACTTCCATGGTCCATTTTTTTATTACTGATGATTTTTTAAGAACATCTCATGATTTCTATACCCACTAACCAAGCTGGCTTGGAAAGGAGTTATATTTATATGTACCAGTGAATGTGAATACTACTATAAAGAGTAAAAAAAGTATTATCAATGAACTATTAATCACATGTACAATAAGTAGGAAACTATTTTTCATGTACAATGATATTTCAAATAATTCATTTTGATATGTACTAATGATCCATTATAATGTGATAGCCTATTCATCAAGGTAGTTGAAAATTCATGAGAACAACTATCCCATGAATGATCTTGAGTGGGAAATTGTGATCTTTAAATTGAAAATATGGATGCATTATCTATTTTGGGGGATGTGGGAAATATATTTTGATCACAAAAGCCTCAATTTTGTATTAAAAAAAATGAAAATAATTTCTGCCAAAAATATGATTAGTGTTCATCAAGGATTATGAATACTCAATATAATACCGTCCCTGCGAAGAATATAAGATGGTATAAGCTATATGTATAAATGATCATGCATCATTATCAATGATGAAAAGTGAGAATGATCTAATCTTCATGGAACATCAAATGATTTAGAATGGAATTATTAAGGATGTAACATCATTAGTACTTTATAAAATGATGTTTAAACCTTAAGATATTAAGGAAAGATAATATTTCCAACTAAATGATGTGGAAATTTAGAAAAGGGTTAAAGCAATAAAAAATGGGAAATACTCGTACTTCCAAATTGATAAGGAAGGATTAGAGAAATTAGGGTCAAAATATTGTGTACTATAAAATCCATTTCTATATTAAGATATTTTGGATGATATCTATAGATAAACGTTGTCCATTATCCAAGGGATAAAAGATATATAGATATCTCCAAGGAAACTATTTGAGGAAAATGTGAAAAAGGATATCATTAAATATACATCAATGTTCCTGGAATTTCAGTAAGTGAAGGAGGACGACAAATAACTATTGGGATGATGCAACCATTTCCAATACCAATATAAGAATGGGAAGACATCACCAGGGAAATTGTCACCGGATATCCAAATACATCCAAATGAAATAATACAATATGGGTTGTTTTGGATCATCTTACAATGATATCTCAGTTTACTGTAATTCAAGAGTACTTCTCTCTAGATCAACATGAATAGATATACACCAGAGATATGGTAACACTATGGGTTGTAACACTATAAATTGCACCCGATTGAGATATGATATTAACCTCCCTTTTCTATAAATTATATGAAATTCCTTAAACACGGAGCTGAATTTCCGTGTATCCAATCATCCTCAATCTAATGTACAATCTAATAAGACAATTTAGACTCTATGAGACAAGTTGAGAGAATTTTCTAGGGACATTGAATGAGGATAAAACAAATTTATTCCACCATTTTTGTTTTATTATAATAATAGTTTCCACTCAAGAATCCAAATGGATCCATATGAATCCATTTATTGGAAAAATGTATAACATAGGAATAAAGGGATGATATCATTGATCTTTAGATGCTATGACCTAAACTTGTTGATGAAATGGTAGAAAAGGTGAAAACAATTAGTATAATATCTGAATATCCTAATCTCGATATTAGAGTTAAGAATATAATCATAAATTATTATTGGAGTTTATGATTTATGACATGGTATTTCTCCATATATCTCCATGGAAGAGGATCATGAGATTTGGGAAGAAAATAATGATGAATCCTTAGTACATTATCCCTTTTGATATTCTTGATCATGTTGAAGCTATAACCTATCGAGTTGCACTTCCACATACCATGACTCTTGTATTAGGTGCATTCCATGTATCCCTCTTAAGAGAGTACATGCTAGATACGTCAAATGTACTGAATCCGGAGGAGGTACGGGTGGAAAGTGATCTCTCTTATGAGGATATGTTGTTGAAGATAATGGACTGTAGTGAAAAGGTTCAATGAAACAAGACCTCTCACCTGGAAAATGTACTAGGGTGGAACCATATGTTTTAAGGGGAGACATGGAAACCAAAAGAAGTAGTGAAAGATAAGTACCGTGACCTATTTATTTTGTAAAATGAAAATTTTTGGGGGAATTTTCATAAGGGGGGGGGGGAAGAATGTTCTGACCCAAAATTTTGTCAAACATTCCCTTCTAATAATTTTGTTATATAGTATAAACCTCATAATATCAAATAGATAACCCAATAAATTCTTTATAAACTATAAATTAATAAAATAAGAGGTTTTTTTTGGAAATTAAGAAACCAATACCAATGGAGTAGTAACATGACATTTTGAATAGTAATATGACCCTTATGAATAATAATCTAGTCAATAAAATAGTAAAGTCACCAATGAAATTTTAAATAATATTTAGGAATCTTATAAAAGGTAATATAATATAAATATATCATAGTATAAGTAAATAAATTTTTTAGAAATTATTTAATAAGGGTAGATATTTTTATAAAACATAAATGATCATTTTAAATTTCATAATTAGTATAATTATTTAAATGAAAATTTATTTTTATAAAATAGATTCCATCATATAATTTTTTTGGGGATTATATGATAATTATACAGTACCTTAATTAATTTTTCAACATGTTATAAAATTAGTTATTGTTCTAAAATTGGTATTTTCCATGAAAAATATAATTTTAATTTAGATTTAATTTCATATATTTGAAAAATTATTCATATAAAATGGAGTTCATTTTTTAATTTGACATATCAATAAATGTTTATGGTAATTTTTTGGGAAGTTTTTAATATATTTGATTTTTTTGTGAATTGTGAAATATAGTGATTTATGGTATATATAAATAATAAGTTATTATACCCTATTCCCAAAGTGGTAAATGATGTAATAACCATAATATATAACCATACTTTATTATTTTAATAAATTAATATATTATTCCAAATCAATTCACTACCTTTAGGAGAAATATAAAACCAATGGAATCAATAAGGAGAAAACACCCCTCTCCCCCCACTATAAATACCACCCCCACCTTCACTTCTCATCACACCTCCAAATCCATGAATATTATTCAAATTATTCAAAAATTTCCTCCCCAGTATCTATATAATGTATAGGATCATTTGGTATAAAAAAAATACAAAACTCAATTACCGTAATGAGGTTCTCAAGGAGAGAATTTTAAGAGGTAAAAACCTGATTTATTTCTTTTAATTTCTTTTTGAATTATTTTATTTTCATGTTCTGTATTAAAATACCCTTATACATGTAACATTATAATTAAAATGTCATTTATATTGTAAAATTATATTTTTTTAATTGATCAATTCATTATATTTTCTCATCCCATATTCTTTTACTCAAAAAATGAAAACATCATCTTTCAAGTGTGGATTTGCTGCCTTCGTTGATGATGCTTTTAATTTTTCATATTTATTTTAAGTAATTTCATTAATAATTTTATTTCAAATCCAAATTATATTATTTTTATTGATACCTATTTAACATTTTGGAACCGGTATATATACATGATGTGAAATAATGAAACAAAACTTATTTGTGTTAATCGGAATACTCTAAAATTAACCCAGATGATTATCTTTGATGTTTTACCTAATTAATCATGTTAACATATGGATAAAATGATATATAAGAAGATTTCAGATTTTTTATGTTCATTAGAAACATATAATTTCAATTATGTAAAAATATTTTAATTTTACAGGATTTTGTATACTTGTATAAATGTGAACCAATCATGAAAACCCTGAAAACTAAATTTCTTGAACAATGAAGTTATATCATATAACTCACCCAAAATGAAATAAATGAACTGAATAAATTTATAATAAATTAATAAAATGAATAAATGGTTCAATGTTAGTTAATTAATGGATTTAATTTGATTATTAATGAGGTTAATGTCAAGTGCATAACACTTTCTTACATAATTTAAGTGATTCTCACCAAACCTCCATTTTTCCTTCAGGTTACACATTCCCAATATTTACACCAATTTAAATCTGATACAATTTTATATACTTATTAAAAATTATGAATTTTTTTCTTAACTCTTTTATCCAAACTAGTTCATCATTATTTTATGGGGATATACATGTTTTAAAAAGGATTCCTTGTCAATTATTCTTGACAAGAAATATTGGTTAAAGGTAACTTCCCGAATTCTTACCCATTTTCATGGGCATTCAATAATATATTTTAAGAAATTATTATTTTTATAAAATATATCATATTATCATTAAAAACAATCTTTGTTAATTTATGGTTTTATATAAACAAATATTCATTTTCCAATTTAATGTCTCTTAAAAATGTTCCATAAACCATAATATACTTTTTTATTTATAAATATTATTAAAAATTATTTTTATGATTTTCCGTTAAATTAGAAATAATTTATCATCATATATTAATATTTTATATTATCGATTTACATGTATTATTTAAATCCATTATATCATGGAAACATTTATGATATTCCCATTTTTTATTCCTTATAACATGATTGTGATACCAATATCATTCCATCAAAAACCATTATATTTGTTCTTTTTGTATGATTTTTCATGTAGAAGATATATTCAAGATAATATTATTATGGGTGCATCAAGATAGGTATAAAAAAATATTGGATAATGTTTATTCTCATTATACTTCATGTGAAATGGTCTTGGTGGTAACCCTTCACTCATGATCCATGTGCAACGGTCTTGGTGGTTAAACATGACTTGTTCTCTATCTAAAATGGTCTTGTAGGTTAGCCCTAACTCGTGATTATCCATGTTCAATGAGACTTGAAAAATTATTATTATTTTTTATGTTGTTTCCAAATTTCCATGATTCCAGGATTACAAGACCTCATGTTTTGTATGTTATGCTTCCATATGTTTGTTCCTTTCTATTACATCATGTTATGACTTTCAACACAAGGGATATGATTTACTAATTTTTTATTCCCATGCTAGGATTTTTAGATCACCCATTCATTAACTTATTTCTCCAGGTAATCCTATGAATATGTAAGGGCTCAAAAGGAATTTGGAGTTTACTATTATGATTAAATAAAAGATGTATTCCTTATAGTTACATGTTTTCTAATTATGTATCTATCCATATAAAGACAAGGCACTTTTAGATCCTTATTTTATAAGTTATGGTTTATTATGCATATAACCATGTAGTAATGTGTGTTAAAGTCTAGATAAATTCTATATAAATCATGGAATGGACATATTTTAGGAAATACTCTTGGAATATTATTTTTCCAATGATTAACAATTGGATATAGAGAGAAAATTTCTTATTTTATGGAAAAAGGAATATAAAATTGTAGATAATAATGGATAATATTTTAAAATAAATTAAATGAATGATATGGACTATTTATATTATCCATTTTTAATTGTTGACCATTTCATTTATGGAATTAATCCATTTGTTCGAAGGGTAATAGTCCCACAAATATTTTCATTCTATTATTAAATTATGCCATGTTGTTTTAGTATAGAGAAATAATAATACCACCAATATGGTTTAAAATTAAATGTAGAGAATAATTATACTAAATAAAAAAATATTGATAAATGGTTGGTTAAAGAGAAGGATCCACTAATTATAATTGGAAAAAACAACCTACTAATTTATTAAAAGGGAATGGAAGTTTTCTAAATATGTGGAGAGAATGTCCACCACACATATAATTTAAATGGAAACAAAGTAGTGTTCAATGTTAAGTTATTTAAATGTATTCATGTGAGGAATAATGAAAATTAATTTTCCATTTATCAATATAATATACCAAAGAAGAATCTAAGCGATCAAGGTAAATCTTATGATTTTACTATGAAGAAAGTGGAATGAATAAAATTGTACTATATTTGGGTTCATGAACTATTTAGAAGAATTTTATCAATGATATTATTATTATATGAATCAAAAAACATATATTTATTCTACTATATTATTTTTCAAATTATTATTTTAAGACATATGTTGAATGGTATTGATGATCAAGAAAAGCGATACAGTGGAAAATTGATCATTTCTGAGAACACATGATTAAAGGATGATAATAATTAATATATGTCTGATGTTGAGATAATAATGAAAAATAGATTTACATTGGATTGTAGTGGAGACATTGAAACTGGTGAGTGATTTGATGGATTATTTTTCCTATGCTGGGGTTTACCACAATTTTTATGTTAGGGAATAAGTTTGATAATATGTGGTTTTATATATGGAATAGATAGAAAAATAATTTGTGGAAGCATACATAATTTCATTAATATTTTATGTGTATAATTGTTTTTAGATATTTCTCATGTGTTATTAAGAAGTACATTATGCTAGATCAGAAATATAATGTTGCATTAAATTTAGAAATTTAGTGACCTTTTCTCTAAAAATTTGGATGAAGAATTTTGATAGAAAAATTTTAAAGGAACCTGAATCTTAACTATTTAAGAAATGGATTTTGTTGATATTTGGTGTTATTTTTGAGTTTTTAGAAATTAATTTATTTTTTGTTGAATCATACAGATCATTTTGGTATTGGATGATATCTACATACACAATGAAGGACTATTCAATTATTTTACGGTACATCAAAATTTAATTTTTGTTATTCATGCATAAAAATTAAATAGGATTTTATTTTCATGGAGTACGAAATTAATTATTAATATATAGAAGCATAACCAAAGGATGGAGTTTTTCTTATGAATAATAAATATATAAAGTAAATATTTTTTCATATGGTCTTAGTATAAATGGTAAATTAATGCCTCATCGCTAAGAAAATGAGCTTGAAAATCAATTATCCTAATCAACTCATTTTTGATGAATCAATTGATATTTTAACTCACTGAATAATTATGGATCCTAGATCATTAAATTTTATAGATATATCAATTTTTTTGAAATATGATATCAATCTATCTCTACAATTATTTATTGTATTTTTCTATGCCTATATCATCACTCACCACAAATGTTTTCCTACATTCAAACCTAGTAATGTCTTATTATAGATAACCATTCTACGTCCCATTTTTACTTATCAAGAGGAAGTTTTATTAATATTTTTTCCGAGGCATGTTTAAAAAAATTCTATTTTTTATTTCCATCACATTATTATAAAAATAAATATTAAATATTTCAATGTAATTAATTTATGGTGGTAAAATGTAAAAATATACAAGTTTAAAAGAGGAACATCTTGTTAGAGAGTGATTGTTACATGAAACACCAAGATTTTAGTGGAATATATAACTATGATACTTTACGATATATTTATTTTTAAATAAATTCAACCTCTTTGATATCTTTCAATGGATGAAACATCACTTTTAAATGAAACAAAATACTCAATTTAAAAAATTGTCTTTTCATATGACCATTATTGTTTTGATTTTATGTTAAAGAGAATGGATTAGATGAACTAAATTAATAAAATTATATTATATATATTTTATGTTAAACAGATTGTTGTATTAAAATTTTGGGATGTTACATTCTAATCTATTAAATAAATTACATCCAAATTTTTTTAATTTTTTTTGATAATCAACCTTTTGATATATTAGAATTATTTTTTATCAAACGTACATGATAATAAGTGTAAATAAAATGTTCATTGAAAAAGATGCATTATAAGGTACCAAATAAACATTGTTTTTGAAATTTATAAAGTCGTTGGGTAGTGAAAAAATGGATATGGAATAAAAAACTAATACATAATGAATGTTATATAGTTATATATAACATTTATATGAAAAATTCATCCTTCAAAAAAACATAAATTTCTGATGAGTGGCATGACCATTGATTTATTGGTAAGAAATCTCATTAGATAACATTATTATTTAAAAGATGTTTTTTGATTGGATGACAATTATTTTAAAATATATCTAAAGTAAATTATAAAATCAAAATACATGATTTATTTCCATGTCATAATTAAAATGTCCCCATTTTTTGTGAATTATTTTACTTCCAATTCATCTCTTTTTTCCAGAAATGGTTATTCGTGAGGAATTAATCATGCATAAAGCACTTTTGAAGAATCATAAAATCCACAAGTAATATAGAGACCCTATCCTTTTACATATAACATTTCATGATTTTAAGCATAATTAATCATCAGAGTACAATCCAAGGATCGTTTAGTCTAGTGTCTTTGAAGACTAGGTACATAAACATAAAACATGGGACTAAAAAACATCTTTATTTAATCTCTATAAAGAGATTATAACTTTATTTAATCTATTACATCTATATATGGTCCCCTGGGGAGCACATGAATAAAGGTATGAGCTAAAAATTCCAGTAAAGGAATGAACATAAGGATACATCTCAAGGACATGAGTTAGGAGGCATGAACTAATGATATCAAAGCATGAAACTTATAAAATCATTTAATATAAGCATGGGATCATATAAACATTGAATCATATAAATGTGGAAGAATCATAAAACATTTCTTTTGTACGGGTCAAGGATAATCTCAAATATCATTTCCCATTTTAGTATTGGTCAAGGCTAACTGCCAATCCCGTTTCCCATTTCAGTACGGGTCAAGGCTAATCGCCAATCCCATTTCACATCGCATATTAGGAGACTTAACCTTGCCCAATGCATTAGAGTGCTATCTGGGCACACCCATAATAATATTTTCATGAATTTTTTTTCCACATAAATATTCTTACCAGATATACAATCATACATAATCAACCATACATAAACATAAGGGCACCCATGGAAAGGATTGGGTACCACAGTCATGACATAAAACATATCCAATGGGTGTATCATGAAAGTGTACATGAAAGGAAAGGATTATAACATAAATGGAAATTAATAGGGTAAAATATGAATATAAAATGGTATGTGGTGTCAAATATAATTGACAACATATTATAAATGTATTTTAGATACATTATCATTAAAACATTTTTGTGTGGTCTTAAGGAAAACACTCTAGATCTTTTCAAATAGAAAAGAGAAAATTCTTTTATATAAAACCAGAATTTAAACAAGAAGGTTTTCATAATAAAAATAATTATTTTATAAATACATTGGTGTTTTAAAACATAGGATAGAGTGCACTTGAAATTTGGGTAAAAATTTGGGAAGTCCCCTTAAAACAGGTTCGCTTATCGGAAAGTTCTAAGGAGGGAAACCTTCAAAAACATGTATAACCCAGAAATAAAGTCACGAAAGAGTCCTGATATGAGAATCTTTTACAAATATCCAGAGTTCATATTATTCACATAAATAGATATGATAACACCATTTTTAAAGAAAGACAAGGCAATCTGAAAGAATGAAGTAGGGTTGGGTAAAATTCGTTATGATTTTACCGGCATAGTGTCATGTGTACCTTAGAAGACTTGATGAGAGAGATAAGGTTTTTCTCATCACTTATAAAAAATTATGGATGTATGGGAAATGTGTATAAACATAAACCATTACTTGGTATTACACAAAAAAACATGGCATAGAGAACAATCCTGATTAAGAGTGAAAAGGGGAGGATCCCTTACCTTAAGTCCATTGGTGTTCTCCACATGATATTAATGACCAGAATAGTCAAATTAGGTTTATTAATCAATTGTTGAAGAACCTTATATACATGTAAAATATTTATTATTACCTTTTTAAGTTAATTTTATACCCATTTTGATTGATTATAAGGTTCAATTTCATGTTTCGGGTCCATTTGTTTCCTTGGGTTTTAATGACCAGTTCACTTGTATTTAGGTTCGGATAAAATGTAAGATGAAAGTGGTCAACCAGAATTGATGATATATAGAATTAGTTAAAATCTATAAGGTTATGTGGATACAAAATTTGTTTGGTTAATTGGACTGAAAGAGAACCATGACATAAGACATTAATGATAAATGCTTGAATTAATTTTAGCGATTTTACCCATAATTAACTTGTTTTGTATTATTATTTTATATCATGAGTATATAAGGATTCTAGAACCGTACATAGGATATATAAAATATATAATAATCTGGTTCAACAATAACATAAATTGTTTCATGACCAAAAACAATGACGATAAAATAAATTGATAAACTGTTGTCCTTGAATGTGCTTAATTAACACATCTCTAATGGTGCATTCATTTCATTCAAATAAAAGAGTGGGGAAGGAGAGAAGATAAAAAAATATACCATTAGTATGAAAACATTCCAGTACATGTATTTTACTGGATATATCATGCTATTATGGTTATTGGAGGCGAGGAATGAACTAAAAAGAAAGAACTTAAAAGAAAAGAAGAAATTTGGGAAGGGGAATTTACCTCTTGAGACTTCCTCCATTGATAACCTCTTAAGGGGAGAGGTTTTGATATTTTGAGGAGGCTGAAAGCTTTTTGAAGTGGGGTAGGACCTAGGGGATATATTTTGGCAGAATTTAGATATGTCTTGGAGCTTTAGAGGAGTGGAAAGAAGAGGGGGTGAAGGAAGGTTTTTATAGTGGTGCGGAGGAGGGATTTCATGATACTATAAACCTTAATTTATTATTTCTTCACAAGAAAAAGAATAGTAAGTTTTCCCTGACCAAGAATATTAAATGGGTCATGTCAATTCTAACAATGGGTGGAGACATCATCCATGATTCTAGGAATTTTCTATTTATCTTATAACATATATATACGGTAAATTACTGTATTTTACTTTTCATCAAAAAATCAAGTATTTCAGAAAAATACCAAAAATTCACCCTGACCATTTTTTGATGTGTAGAGTCCAAAAATGAAGTCCATTTCTCAAAAATAATTTTCTAATTAGGATTATTTAAACATTTAATTAAAATAATAATTTAGTATGAAAACCATTTTTAAAACATTCATTAACATATTATAAAATACATGTATATTATACTTGAAACATTAATATTATTTTTATAATATCATTGGTGGTGTTACTATTCATTAGTGTATACCACTATTCATGTTACTATTCATTAGGGTAGGTTTCTATTGACCAAAAAATTATTTTTTCTTCATCGGACTACAAATAACTTTCTGATTACTACCATGTATGCAAGATTTTCGAAATTCCAAACACAGAAGTGTCAAACATATTTTTAGAGGTTACTTAGCAGATATTAGTTCATTATGATGTGTTTTCATGTGATTTTATGTCATAATTATGGGAAGATAATTTTCATTAAAAACATTAGGTTGTTACATTATTCCCCCCTTATGAAATTTCACCCCCAAAATTTCGTTTTACATTCTAGGCCGTAAACAGGTGAGGGTAACATTGCCTCATCGCCTCCTCTGGTTCCCATGTTTCTTATACAATCTTTTGGCTTCTCCATAACACTTTGACCAGGTGCATTGTCTTATTTTTTAGAACATTTTCTCTACGATCTAAGATCATTACTGGTTGTTCCTTATAACAAAGATCGTTCTCCAATGGTACCACCTCTGGATAGAGTACATGTGAGGGGTCTGGTATGTACTTTCTCAAGAGGGATACATGGAAGACATCATGTAGTTTCAACATGGTAGGTGGAAGTGCCAGTCGATAGGACACAACTCCAACTTGATCTTGGATCTCAAAGGGGTTGATGTTCATGGGACTTAACTTCCCTTTCTTCCTGAACCTCAGGACATTCTTGCATGGAGATTTGTGTAGAAATACCATGTCTCCAACTTTGAACCCATGTTCTCGTCGACGGTTATCTGCATAACTCTTATGTCGACTTTGGGCTGCCTTGATATGCTGCAGAATGGTTTTCATCTTCTCCACCATTTCTCCGACCATTTCATATCCTAGTAGCTTACACTCACCGACTTCACCCCAATATGCCGGTGTTCTGCACCTTTTCCCATAAAGGGATTCATATGGTGCCATTTATATGCTCGTATGGAAACTATTTATTGTAAGAGAATTTTACTAGAGGATGATGTTGGTCCCATCCCACTTTTAAGTCCATAGAACATGCTCTAAAAATTTTCTCCCTTGTCTGACTAGTTCACTCAGACTGGCCATCAGTTTGAGGATGATAGGCCATGCTAAAGTTCAACTTAGTGTTTAGAGCATGCTGGAGACTTTTCTAGATCATCAAGGTAAATTTTGGATCCAGATCAGATACAATGGATATTGGTACTCCATGCTTCCTAACAACATTATTGATGTACATCCATACAAGTCGATCCAATGAGAAGTCCTCTCGAATTGCGATTAAGTGAGTTGTCTTTGTAACACAGTCCACAATAACCCATATAGCATTATTCCTTCTAGATGTCCTTGGAAGTCTAGTGACAAAGTCCATGATAATGTTCTCCCACATCCATGTTCGTGTGGATAGTGATTTCATCATCCCATTATACTTTTTCCTCTTAGCGTTCACTTGTTGACATACCAGACATCTTTATGTATATTTTGAGATCTCCCTCCTCATATTGTCCCACCAATAGTGTTCTCAAAGATCACGATACATATTTTTACTCCCTGGGTGAAAAGAGAAGGTTGAGCTATGTGCACCATTTAAAATATCCTTCATTATCCCTGCATCAAATGGTATAAATAGTCATGTCCCAAATCTTACAACTCCTTTATCAATCTTGAACTCTGAGGATTCCCCATTTCTAACAGCTTCCTCCCTCATCTGAATCTCCACATCTTCTCTTTGATCAACCTTTATTTTCTCCACAAAATATGGTTGAGAAATCATTTGAGAAAGGATTGATGATTTTACTCAATTAATGATACCCTTGTCCATACTCAGCAAATATAAGATGATTGGATCCTTTTCAACTCTCATCATTGATAAGGATATAGGATCCTTCCTACTTAGAGCATCCGCCACCTTATTTTCTTTACTAGGATAGTGGTGGATTGAGCAGTCATAATCCTTGATGAGTTCTAACCATCTTTGCTGGCTCATATTGAAAAGTTTCTGTGTGAATATATATTTGAGACCCTTGTGGTCAGTATATATCTCACACTTTTACTCATAGAGATAATGCCGCCAGATTTTCAACGCAAAGATCACGGCTTCTAACTCCAGATCATGCGTGGGATAGTTTTTCTCAGGGATTTTCTACTATCACGAGATATAGACTATCAATTTATCATTTTTCATTAGTACAAAGCCTAAGAGTTTCTTTGAAGCTATTTATGTTGGCCTTACAAAGTCAATCCTTGCCCAGAATTGCATCAAATCCCACAAATGGGAGACTTATATTATTTTAAAGATGAACAGTTTCAAAAACATCATCATGTGATACATAATCATAGAAGTTTTCCCCAAATGATATAAAATCATATTAAGTAGTGACTCGATGTTCCTAGAAAACATTTAAGACAATCTCATTGGGAATGAACTGAAATACAACATGACATACATAATAATTGCAAAGAGGTTACATGTACTTCAGTAATCATGATCTATCTCAACATTGGACTTGCATTGTCCCCTTTTCGTTGAAGATTGTTGATGCTCATCATGCTTCTCATCCCTTCCAATGGAGCATTTTCTTGGATAATGTCCAACTTCTCCACATTCACGACAATGAAAAATATATGGTACATTAGATATAAACTTCTCTCCATTCAACACATTATCAATTTTTTATAGAAATTGGCTATTTTATGCCCCACCATCCCACAATTAAAACATCTGTTGGTTCCTTTGTGAAATTCTCCTTGATGCCTCTTTCCACACTTTTGGCACAAAGGAAATTTTTTCCTCATTCCTATACCACCTAAATCAGATGAACTTCCTTCAGATGTCATCTTCCTCCTCCTTGATGAATTTGGGCATTCAACTATGTACCAACTGTTGATTGTGATTTTTAAAAGATGATTTGTCAAGTTCACAATATGTTCAACTTGGGCTCCCATCATCTAAGGCATATCATTAGGGTGGTTTTAACATTTTCTATCACATTGTTATTTGGCACATGTTCTTCAATTTTCCTCCATTAACTAAGAAATAATAACATACAATTAGGGGGCTTGAATACAAATTTATTGAGCATAAAAGGAAAATTTCAACATAAAAGGATAAAATTATAAGGAATAAGTACATCCTAACTTGTAAATCCTTAGGTTAAAACCAAGGTTATCCTTTTTCTATTTCATGACTTATATTTTATGGGATATTTCCCCTAAAAATGGTTTGACTGAGCTCATAAATCTACCAAATCATATCCCCATGGAGTGTCGTAACCAAGAGTGCAATAAGGCCTATTGTCGTGTATCGTGATACCTCAGGTCAAGCCCGAATCTCCTTCTAGGAGTTTTCACTCTTAGGTACATCTGTGCCAAAGCCGCCTCTACCTGCTTGTATCCAGACATGGATGTATTTGTTTGATAAACTACTTACTCTATTCTTAACAAAATTTAGGGATGTTTTGTTATACTTCGCCTCATCCTTATGGTTCTCACTAAGGTCCTCTATTCCTAATCTACAAAAATAAAAAGACTATGCCTTTGATACCAACTATAGCGACCCAATCCTTTTACATATAACATTTCATGATTTTAAAAATAATTAATCATCATAGTATAATCCAAGAATCATTTAGTCTAGTGTCTTGGAAGACTAGATACATAAACATAAAACATGGGACTAAAAAACATCTTTATTTATTCTCCATAAAGAGATTATAACTTACGTTGAGCTCTTACATCTGCATTGGGAACCCTGGGGAACACAAGAACAAAGGGATGAGCTTAAAATTCTTGTAAAGGAGTGAACATATGGATACATCTCAAGCACATGAGTGAGGAGGCATAAAATAACCATATCCAAGAATGAAACTTATAAAATAGTTTAATATAAGCATGATATAATATAAACATGGAATCATATAAATGTCGAAGAATCATAAAACATTTCTTTGGTACAAGTGAAGGATAACTGCCAATCCCGTTTCCCATTTCAGTACTGGTCAAAGCTAACCGCTAATCCAGTTTCCTATTTCATTACAAGTCAAGGCAAACCACCAATCCCATTTCACATCGCATCTAATGAGGCATAACCATACACAATGAATTGGAGGGGTATCTGGCCACACCCATGTCCACATTTTCAGGAATTTTAATGCCACATTAATATTCTCACCACATATAAAATCATACATAATCAACCATACATAAACATAAGGGCACCCATGGAAAGGATTGGGTACCACAGTCATGACATAAAACATATCCAATCGGTGTATCATGAAAGTGTCCATGAAAGGAAAGGATTAAAACATACATGGACGTTCATAGGGTAAAATAGGAATATATCTAGGTAATTGGTGTCAAATATAAGTGAAAGCATATTTGAAATGTATTTTATATACAATAGCATTAAAACTCTTTGTGCGGTCTTAAGGAAAACGCTCTAGAGCCTTTCAAATAGAAAAGAAGACATTATTTTATATAAAACCAGAATTTAAAGAATAAGGTTTTGATAATAAAAATACTTATTTTATAAATACAATGGTGTTTTATGACATAGGATAGAGTGCACTAGAAATTGGTGTAAAAATATGGGAAGTCCCCTTAAAACAGGTTTTCTTATCGAAAAGTTCTATGGAGGGAATCATTCAAAAACATGTATATCCCCGAAAGAAAGTGATGAAGGGGTCTTGATATTAAAATCTTTTACAAATATACAGAATTCATAATATTCACATAAATATATATGATAACACCATTGTGAAAGAAGGATAAGGAAATCTGAAAGAATGAAGAAGTTTTGGGTAAAATTCTTTATGATTTTACAAGCATGGTGTCGGGTGTACCTAAGAGGACTTGATGATAGAGAGAGAAAAGGGGTTTATAATCACTTATAGAACATTAGGGAAGTACGGTGAAGGTGTATAGACATAGCCCATCACTTGGTATTACACAAAAAAACATGGCATAGATAACAATCTTGATTAATAGTGAAAAGGGGAGGATCCCTGACCTTATGTCTGTTGGTGTTCTCTACTTGATATTAATGACATGAATAGTCAAATTAGGTTTCTTGATCAACATTTATAGAAACTTATATACATTTAAAATATTTATTATAACCTTTTTATGTTCATTTTATATCCATTTTTATTGATTAAAAGGTTCAATTTCATGGTTCGGGTCTGTTTGTTTCCTTGTGTTTTAATGATCAGTTCACTTGAATTTAGGTTTGGATAAAACGTAAGATTAAAGTGGACATCCAGAATTGATGTTATATAGAATTAGTGAACATATATAATATTAAATAGTTACAAAATTCTTTTGGTTAATTGGAGTGAACGAGAACCATGACATAAGACATTAATGATAAACGCTTGAATTAATTTTAGCAATTTTACCCACAAATAACTTGTTTTGTATTATTGTTTGATATCATGAGTGTCTAAGGATTCCAGAATGCTAAATAGGATGTATAACATATATAATAATCTGGTTCAACCAGAACATAAATGGTTTCATGACCAGAAACAAAGATGACAAAATAAATTGATAAACTGTTGTACTTGAATGTGGCAAATTAGCACATCTCTAACGATGCTTTCATTTCATTCAAATAAATGTGTGGGGAAGGAGAGAATATAAATATATATATCATTAGTATTAAAACATTCCATTACATGTATGTTACAGTATTTATCATACTTTTATGGTGAAGGGAGGAGAGGAAAGAACAAAAAATAAAGAACTTAAATGAAAACAAGAAATTTGGGAAGAGGAATTTACCTCTTGAGACTTCCTCTTTTGAGAACCTTTTAAGGGGAGAGGTTTTGGTATTTTGTGGATGATGAATGATTTTGGATGTGGGGTAGGACCTTGGGGAGAGATTTTGGCATAATTTAAAGATGTCTTGGAGCCTGAGAGGAGTGAAGAGAAGAGGGAGTGAAGTGGGGGTTTAATAGTGGTGGAGAGGAGGGATTTCATGATATTATAATCCTTAATTTATTATTTATTCACAAGAAAAAGAATAGTAAGTATTAAATGACCAATAATATTAAATGGGTCATGTGAATTCAAACCATGGGTGGTGACATCAGCCATGATGCTTGGAACAGTATATTTATCTTATATTGTATATATACGGTAAATTACCATATTTTACTATTCATAAATAATTCAAGTATTTCAGGAAAAACTGTAAAAATTCACCTAACCATTTTTCGACATTTAGAATCTGAAAATGAAATCCATTTTACAAAAAAAAATTCAAAATATGATTATTTTAATATTTAATTAAAATAATAATTTAGTATGAAAACCAGTTTTAAAACAATCATTAACTTATTCTAAAATATAGGTATATTGTATTTCAAACATGAATATTATTTTTATAATATCATAGGGGATGTTACTATTCAATGGGGTATATCACTATTCATGTTACTATTCATTAGGGTAGGTTACTATTCACCAAAAAATTATGTTTTCTTTATCAGACTCCAAATAACTTTCTCATTACAACTGTTTATGCCGGATTTTTGAAATTCCAAACACAGAAGTGTCAAACTTATGTTTAGAGGTCACTTAGAACATAGTAGTTTATTATGTTGTGTTTCCATGTGATTTTATGACACAATTATGGGATGTTAATTTTAAATGAAAAACATTGGGTGGTTACAAGTCAATTCTTCAGAATTTAAATTTAAATTAAATATAAAGTGGTTAGAGTAAGTTATCTAATATGATAAATAATTCTTTAACCTCAAAAAACAATATAAAATGTTCAACTTAATGCATTATTTATTAATTTTACCAAAAGGCACTACCTAAATAATACGGACCATATTCAAAATCCAAAAAAATGAAAAATCATTTATCCCTTGAAAAAATAATTTTGTTCATAATGTGACATTATAATTATAGTAATTATTTGGGAACATTTTATTTTAAAACATATTATTAAATTTTATCCCCATAATACCGTAACAAAATAATTCATTCATAACTCTCTACTATTTCTATTTAAAAAATCTCTGATTATTAATTCCATTTCATTTTAAAAAAAATGTGGTATACTCCATTAATAATTTCTTTTTCTTAAAACATAATTTTTTTTGGTCACTAATAATATCACATTAAAATATTTTTATCATTATAATTTCAAAAACAGTAACATATTTTGGGATATATTAACCAAGTAATGTAGTTTACAAAATACCAACATGCAATATAATCACATTTCCGGGTTACTAGTATTTTTCATCATATTATATCATACCCTTGAGGAATAATAATTGCATCGCAATCCCAATATACCTCATGAATATTATCACTATAATAAGAAATTTTTTTGATTCCAACTAAAAAAATCACATTATTCATTCAAATTATTTCTTAAAAACATATATATGAATAACTATCTTATTTATTAATACATATTTCCTTACATAATATATTTTCATTCTATTCAACATCATTAGTTAAAATATTACTTGAAAAACCATTCTGATTCCATTCATGATATTTTTTCCCAAGGACACTATTTTTTCATGCCCATACATTTCACATTTAAATCATTCATCCACTGTCGATTCCTTAGGGAAAACATTATTATCATCAATTTCAGTAACACAAATTTTAATTTTTACATATAAGTTTTATTCATTGTGTACTTATTTTCCAACCCCAAAACATATTTCCATTCCAATAAGGAAAATACAAGGTTGTTTCTTATGAAATTATAATTATATAGGAAAAAAATATTCATTTTTGTATAGTGTTTACCACTCGATCTCCTAGCGAACTCTTTCCTTCTATACATTGGTGAGTATGAGAGTTAGTAAAGGTAGAATTTATTAATCATATATCATGATAAATGATTTATAATAATCACATATTCTTTTAGTTTTCTAATCATCCCAATTGGTTTCTCATCCACTCATTTTCCATTACCTTCACCATTATCAAGGTTACTTTTGGTTCCAACCATTGACTAAAACCAATTTTAATAGTGTGAGAAGAAATAATCATATTGGGAAACCACCTGATCCCAACCCTAAAAAATTATATAACATTATCTTATATATAAAATTATACAATAAGATATGGATTGGGTTTTCTTCTATAATCATTATTTTCTTAAATCTAGTTCCTAATATATCAAATAAAAATCCTATGATACCAACTATAAATACCCCATATCTAGTAGATTATGGTTAGTTGTTACTTTATTTCATTTCAACTGGATTCATGGAATCATATCCCAATGAACAGAATAGTGTAGCACTATTGGTAAAATAGATTGATATTTTAATATCATATTACTTTTGAAAAAATAAAACATAGTATCTTATTAGAGTACACCATTATAACACAAATCACATTCACACATATCAATCATAATAACACTCCAGAAATCATTTTTGAAAAGAATAAAAATGAAGGGGTGAGTGTGAAATCTCAGTACGTGTATGTGTACAAAATAACATATCATTAATAAATATGTCATTATCTATATGTAATGGTAAATAATAGACAACAAATTACATTTAATCAGTGAAATGAACATTAATAACAATATAAAATAATTAAATTATGACAAAATAATTCTATATAAATAATCATATGAACTCAAAAAATAGCCATGGATATTCAAAATAATTGAATAAAGAAATAGATATAAATGACTAATTTCATAATGATGGAATGCATAATAACTGATATCATAACTGTAGAAAAATGACCCCATAAATCTTGGAGATGGTGCCTACTACCAATACATTAGCATAAGGAATATGAAAATAACGTCCCAATTGAACAAGAAATTTTGTAGTCTTGGTAAAATACAAACATATGTGAGTATTTTATTATAAATGATTAAAAAAATTACAACACATTATTTTTTCTATGATAATATCATTATTCTATATAGCATATCAATACCTATCTTTATTAGAACACTTCATGGAATCTTGGGGAAAGGAATCATAAGAATGGTAAGATAAAATGATTAGTATGGGTAAATACAGTGGAAGAAATAATGAATCAAATATCATAATCATTCTGTAATGGTATATATCTGAAAACATATTCCATGTAATCAGTAAACTGATAAGGAAGTGCATAAAAAATATGGCAAGGTAAATAACTAGAAACAAATTACATTTAAATAAATTGATAAATAAAATTAACTATGGACAGGAAATAAACATAGAATATTTAATATAATCAATAAACACATAATAAAATTCATGCACAAAATTTTTCATACTGAACATATCATGATCAATTAAAACTAAATAATAACATATGCCATGAATAATTCTTCGACGTCATGTTTTAGTCACATGAAAATATACACATTCAAGAACATTCACAATAGGGTTTAAAACTACATATAAAAAACCTATTTAGTTTGTATAACTAATTTTTATCCTAGGAACATGTCAATATATCGAGGGGTTATATAATTTGTATTCCTTAACCCTCACGGAATGTATAAATCATTCTTTATATCAAGTAATAAATATAATTAATAAACATTATGCCTAATCTAATATCTATATTTAATAAAGGATATGTATTTTTAAATATTTCCAAATAAAATTAAATAAATTACAATGTTAACACCTTCTATAAAAATTCTATTAAGTTTATTAAATAAACATATCCACGGTAAATGATATGGAAATCAGGGGAAATTCAATGTCTAACGATATTAGGAAATTGAATATTTTAGGGGGGGGGAGAATTAATGTTGCGAATTTCAATATTATCCTTATCCAAATCCATAATAAACCACCTATAGTAATAATAATGATGGTACAAATAAAACATATCCAATGCGGGAAAAAAGTGGTTTTTTCATTGATGTAAAGAAATACTATAAAAATATATTTTAAAAATAACCTTGAGGAAAATATCCTGTTTATTTTTTAAAAACATATTGAAAAAAAATTCTATGAAAATAATATTTAATCTTTTTTAAAGTAATTTTTTATAATTAGAAAAAATTTACTGAAAAAATACTGGTGGTAAATTTTTACATACCTTTAAAAGGTAAAAAGAATATTCCATTTTCACAGTAAAAATGATTACAAAATACCTTGTTTGGAAGGAGAAAAAGAGATTACATTGAATTTTTTTAAATACAAAATGGTAAAAAATCTAATTAATAAATCACATTGAAATTAAAAAAGAAAATTAAAAACAATTTAATAAGTCATGGTTTTTAGAATAGAATAGGTTCTTCAATTAAAATGGGAAATGAAGTCAGGTTTTCTTAAAAAACAGTAGTAATCATTTTGAAAAAAAAGAGTGGAAATATTGTTCTATTAATTTAAGAATATCTTGAATAAACCTTTGAAAAAAATTAAAGGGATTATTGAAAAATTTTCATAGAAATTTATTTTATTTAATTTCAAGAATTAGAATTGTCTATTATAACTAAATTACAAAAGAAAACCTTAAAATGAGAATACAATTGAATTGAGAATTAATAAATGATTTTATTAAGTGTATGAAATATAAATAAATATAAAATAAGTGGAAATATATTCATAGATATTAATATTAATTATTCACTTAACTATAAAATGTTAACTACAATGAAGAAGTAATATATCCCAGTAAAAAAGAGTTTAATTATTAATTTTCTTACCAATTGGGTAAATTTATTTATAGATCCCATTAAATTAGATAATTAGAATTAAATAAATCAAGAATAATGAATTATTTGAGATAGTACATGTAAATTTGGAAGTATTTAAACCATATCAATGAAATTTGGTGCACTACAATAAAGTATTCATCATAGATTGGAAATAGAGACAAAGTCCATTAAAACTTGGTAACTTTTAAATTATAATCCCCATGAATGAAATGATTTCAAGTGAAACTATAAATATCATTAATATAAATTTATTCATGAAATAAAATAATATAGGATCATTAAATAGACAAATAATAATAATTAAGTTCTGAAACTGGTGTATGCCTCATGGAATCAAAACGAGACAAAAATTCCTTACATTGTCTTTAAAATCAAGAGAAAATCAATTAAATTCTATTAGAATTTTTATAAACATGTAAATGAGATATTCCATAACCATATTGATATTTCTAATTTCATATATCATTGTCTTATTAAATCTTATTACCCATTTGTTAAAAAACAATCATTATTTTTCACAATTTTTGTTGTTAATTGTCTTCTTTTTTGAGAATGTTTGGACTAGTTACTTGTTGTCACTTTTAATTAGATCATTTTTTAATAATATAATGATTGTAAATTAATATTGAAATATAAAATATAATTATTATATATGTATTAATAATAATTCAAAAATATTTGGATATTGGAAATGATATTAACTATTCGTGGAGACGGTAGGTTGTACGTACGCATGAACACTACATCCATTTTATAATAATATTTAAAAGAATGAAAAGAAAATTATATAATTATATTTTAAATAAAGATTCATATTTATATCATATATTTCACATAGTTTTATTAAAACAATTCTTTATTCATTCTATGTATAGCGTGAACGAAACTCATGGATTTGAGTTGCCAGTAGTCAACACCTCCACAAATGATGTTATCATATCCCCAAAAATTAAACACATGAACATATATTTTATTTAAAAATTAAAAAAGTATAAAAAAACTATAAATATATTATATAACAGATAATAAATGTATCTCTGTCATAATTTCTACCATGAGAGGTTGTAATTGGAGAACAAAGTATCGTCATTTCGCAAGGATGTAGTTCACGTTCACACGAAAGGAATGGTTTTTACCGGTTATATAGAAGTGATTATAATTATAGGTTAATAATTATCATAAAAAAATCATCATATTTAGGATACATAGTTTATTATATAAGAAATTGGTAATAATATATTGGGGGGTGGATAGGGAAATAAGATGAATGTGATTGTTGAAGAATGTTAATTAATTTTCATGTAACTCATTTTTTAATGAAAAAGACATCTACTTGTGGATTTATTACATTGGTTATGATTCTAGTTCAATGGATAGGGATGTTCTAAGATTGTTTTATTTTTGTTTGGTATATCCTAATGTCTTGGTAGGTGTGACTAAATTGGAATTATGGGTTTGATTTTATAATGGATGAGGAGTGATATTCTTGTAAATTTTTAAAATGGATTTCCACACAAGTTTTTACCATTTAATGTGTCTCCAATAATGATATAAATTCTATAAAATGATCTATAGGGTAGAAATAAGAACCTAAAATGTATTTTGGACAAGTATTAGGTCATTTTGGGCATTATGTTTATGGTTTAGTCCATCCTTAAGCCAATTATTCTATTAATCAATGTAATTATTTTTAATCATTTCTTTTAATATTTTTGTTCAAAAAATAAGTAAAAATTATTATTAATTATATATAAATATGATTCAAATTATTAATCAATTTTTCAAATTTTAATCATGGAAATTGTAGACATTAATTTATTTGTAATCCAGCAATAAAAATTAGAATACAAGTTTTTAATGTAAAGATGTTCTTAATAATTCTATGTCTTTATATAAAATTTCATATAGAAATTGATTCCAATGACCAAATTTTCATTAATTGATATAAAATTTATCTATTTATACTTACAAAACAATAAAAAATAAACTGAACCATATAAATAAATTAGATGAAAATTAGATTGGAAGTAAAATTCTGTATTTTTCACTATTCATCAAAATATGAAACATCATAGAAAAATTTCAAAAAACTCACGTAAGATAATTTTCTATTTATATTGAAAAAAAATTAATATATATTTTCCTATAAAATTTATGAACTTTTTAAAAAATGGATTTAAAATAGGTTCCCTATTAACAGTCTTTAGAATTTCATTGAAAAAACTATTGGTTTATTATTTATAAAATCAAGTTTCTTCTTATTTTATGCATGTAAAATATATTAGATGAATATAAATCATAATTTATTTTCTATAAAACATATATATTTCATTAATATAATTCACTAATAGTAAATAATTTAATTAACGAGGATAAAACACCTTTGTGAGAATAAAAACATTTCTTTTATATTCAATTGGTTTTTATATTAATTACTATTTAATTGGTAACCTAATAATTCATCTTATATTCATTTGAAACAAAACCTATCATAACTTAGTTAATTCTATACACCCCCACTAACTCAAAGGATATTATATAAGTTATTATATTAAATTATAACATGTTAATGATAAATTGTTTCTTGGTAAAACTCAGTAATACGTGAAATGCATGTTATCGAAGAAAGTTTATGTTGGGTGTATAGAAAGACAACTCAGTGTTGAATTCATAAATAGATATATCATAGATTTAATTTTTCATTAAATTAGTAATTATATTTTAATGTATTCATATATTATATTTCGTTTTGTGCTTGGTGTTGCATTTCGTATTTTCTATCAAATAAAATGTTCTTATTTTAGAATTACAGGGTGTTAGATTCTCCCCAACTTAAATAAATTTAATCCTATAAATTTAAACTTGATCTTGGTAAAAATTATTTTTATATTTACTTTTATCAAATCCTAATTTGTGATATGGTTTCCCAAAATATCCACTAGAAATGATATAATGGGATGTAAAAAGGTTATGTGGACGAACATATAACTAGGTTTATATGTAGGGGAACAGTCACAAACCAGATCTGGTCGCCATCATTAACGGCACCAAACCCAGCACATGGTAGGTCCCGAAGGGCGTTCCCTATCCCCAAGGGCTGGCACAAGTGCTCGGGTTTCAAAAAATCTGATTTGGGAACGATTTACCAAAGTATGAAAGCATAAAACATAAAAAAATAATCAATAATTAGAATCTAAAATTTTCGTGCTAAAAAATTCTCAACAAAATCAGATATGAATAAATTTGTTTAAAGAAACTAAAAGTGGTCCAAATATAAATAATGAAAACAGAAAGACATACCCATGGACTTCACATGACAAGCAGGTCATCACCTGCAAGACTTCTCGACAACTCCGCCCCAGCGATGGGGACTAACACCCTGAACCGCCATCACCCTTTTCCTTCCCTTTACCTGAGTCAAGCATAAGAAGGTCTAATTACAGCAAAGGGGTGTAAGTAGGGTGTGAGATTATGCCCAATAGGATACCACTATATGATTCCAAATATCATGGAATACAATGTGAACAAAACAATCAATTTTAATACAAAAGGAGAAACAATGCTAAAATTCCAAGAAATGCAACTTTCAAATGAAAACAGTTTTCAATCCGAGAATTTCAGAATGTTAACACATTAAAATAAAAATGGTAGCTACTGTAATGTACTTCTAAACCCACCCTAGTATATGGGTAAATACCACAAATCCAATGAGCAACAAAATCGGGAACACCCCTAGGCACTACGTTGTCTCGGGCCCTATATACCTCATACCTTGGTGTAATGTAACCATAGAAAAAATCTGTTCTCATGCAATAGCCACTAGTAGGGAACATACCCATATCCTAGTGGTCCGCAATCATCATCCACATAGTTTATTTAGAGTTTTCGTTATCAAATTCTATGTGACATAGGGACAAAACCCATCATGTCCACTAGTTGTACTAGTACAAATCCGCCCCACCTAGGTACCCAGCCATCCCCTCTTGTGCTCAATAAATTTCATCATGCAACATAAATCTATTTTCATATAACACACAAATACTAGTCACACACAAATAATACAGTAGCTACCACATTTTATACCACTTAAAACACACAACAAAATACTTAGATTTTTAATAAAACAATTCCTCCAAATCTCGTAATGTTTCAGACACCAAACTTCTTAAGAACCAAAATTCCACATTATGTGCACACCATAAAGTTACTAAAACAGAAAATTCAGACCAATACATTTCTATTAAAACAAAAAATTATATTTAGGGCAGCCCATTGTGAACCGAGAAATGATAACTCTGAAAAAACCCCATTTTTACACAGACATGGGACTTAATGTTCACATGTTCCACAAACACTATTAAAACCCATTTTCACATAAACAAAAAATGAAGATAAAGTGCGGAACATTATTGGAAGCCCTGTTATAGTTCAATAAAATAAATTAAGTATTAATAGGGAATTCCCAAATAAACCAATAAAACATTCCCATGACCCCCCCCCCCCAATTTCACATGAAATTTGCATTTAAAAATTCATTTGCAAAACAAACACCAATAAAACTAATTTTTGCAGCAATAATAAAATGAGATAAACCTGAAATTATGATAAATACAGCATTCTAAGACACAAGGATTTCATAATCATGGAATCACTTACCAAAAGAGTCATGAACCACAAATCCTAGGGCGGAATGACAATTGCACGACCACCGTACCACAAGGGAGTGAGATCAAACCTAAAACTTGAGTATTGGACCAAGAAACTCAAAATAAAACCCCAGGTACGAAGCCCTAGATTCTGGAAATTTGGGGATTCAAGAAAAAAAGAGAAATCTTAAGGAAAAGAAGGAACATAGAAGGATAGTCACTTACTTGAGAAATCTGGAAGATTTTAGAAACCTGAGAAGTTCGGCCCTACTGCCTGACTGATACTGTCTCCAAAGAGGGGGAAACAAAGATGGGAGAGCGGCCAGGTACATTGAAAGCAGGTGAGAGGTGTAATCACAAAAAAAGGAGAAAAAATAATATTTTATGAAATAGTTAAAAACAATTTTTAAAAATGGAAATGGGCTTTAGGGTTGGCCAAATACCTAATATGGTCACCCAAATCCAAGATGCTAATGATTTTTTAAGGTTCCCAAATTTCATTGGTGGTTTGAATAGTTAAATAAAGGTCATTTTAGAAGTTTAATGGGTGTTAACTGTTGAAAAACAAAGGAGTTATTAAAGAAGAAAAATATACTTTCAAAACTGGAAATCAACTCTCGGGTTTGCCCAAATTTTGGAAACCCACCATTTCTGTAAAAAAATTCTTGGAAAACCCCCAAAACAAATCAAGGATGTAAATAAAATGAACAATTACTATAAAATATGTCATGTATGAGACAATTCTCCCAACCATGAAGGACTTTCCACTCCGGAAAGTCAACATGAAGCTTGATTGGAAAACAAGAACGAGTACTCTACCTCGACCCATGACTTTCGCTCCCATGTCTCATGTGTATCATTCCTAAGCTGACATAGAACCCTGATGAATGGAATAAACATCCCTCAATGTATCTTCTCATGGGAGTAAAATATTTTCACCAGCCTCTCAATAACAGACAAGTCAGGATCTATCTCCAGTTCTTCCCAACTCAACACATGGGACGGATCGAGGTTGTATTTCTTCAACTGAGAGACATGGAAGACATAATGGATGTAAGTCAACTGAGAAGGTAAGGCCAATCTGTATGCCACATTTCCAATAAGCTCTGTGATCTCAAAGGGCCCGACATACCGCAACATCAGCTTACCTTGATTACGCAGTCGACGATGGCCCAGAC
The DNA here is from genome assembly GCA_963277665.1 of Viscum album. Classification (NCBI taxonomy): domain Eukaryota; kingdom Viridiplantae; phylum Streptophyta; class Magnoliopsida; order Santalales; family Viscaceae; genus Viscum; species Viscum album. The sequence goes on from OY728160.1 coordinate 644,756,949, forward strand.
GAGGGGACACTTTCATGAATACCCTCTCACCCGCAGAAAACTCTAGGTCTCAATGCCTCCGGTCAGCATCAGATTTATGATGCCTCTGTGCTGTCAATAAGCACTTCCTGATCAACTTGAACTTCTCAGATGTCTCCTTTATAAGGCTCGACCCCAACAGTGAAGTCTCTCCTACCTCATCCCAACATAGGGGGCACCGACATGGCCCACCATAGAGCGCCTCAAAAGGGGCCATTCGAATCGAGGATTGGTAACTGTCATTATATGAAAACTCAACCAATCCCAAATGGATATCCCAAAAACCTCCAAAGTCCAAGACACATGCCCGAAGCATGTCCTCTAAAATATAATTCACCCACTCTGTCTGACCATCCATCTGAGGGTGGTATGTTGTTCTCATCATAATCTGATACCCCAAGGCCTTCTAAAGGCCTTCCCAAAATCGAGATGTGATGTGAGGGTCTCTAATTGAGACAAATACTGATGTTACTCCATGGAGTCTCACCACATTCTGAAGATACAAATGGCCCAACTCATCCACTTTAGTTGTATCTTTTATCAGAATGAAGTGGGCTGATTTGGTCAGATGATCAATCACCACCCAAATAGAATTCTTACCCCGAGGTGTACGATGTAATCCAACAACGAAGTCCATGGTGACCTCGTCCCACTACCATGTAAGAATGGGTAGTGGTTGGAGCAAACCAGAAGGCTTTTGGTGCTCTTCTTTCACCGACTGGCATGTGTAGCATCTCGAAACAAAGTCCACTATGTCCCGTCTCATACCAGGCCACCAAAACTACCGACGAACATCATAATACATCTTCGAGGCACCCGTATGGACAACCCACTAAGACTTGTGGCTATCCTGCATCACCACCTTCTGCAGAGATAATGGCACTACTGAACGGCCCCTGAAGCACAAGACGCCGTCGGGAGATGACAGCCAATCAGAGGATGTCTCCCCACCATGAAGAAACTGCTTCGACCGATGAAAAACCACATCATTGGGATGTTCCCACAGAATCAACTCCAATAGAGAAGGAGTCAACTGGATGATCGCCAAGAATTCCCCTCCACTATGTTCCATGGTATCCACATGCATTTGAGAAAAGAGCCCCATCAATGCCCACTCATCACTGGACTTCCTAAAAGCATGCACTGGAACCCTTCTGCTCAAGGCGTCGGCCACTACATTACACTTGCCTGGGGTATAGACAATGACAAATTCGAACCCCTGCAAGTACTCAATCCAGCAATGCTGCCTCAATTTGAGGTCCTTCTGCGAGAAGATATAAGCCAATCTTTTTTGATCAGAGTATACCACAAACTTCTCCCCAAAGAGGTAGTGATGCCATGTCTTCAAAGCATGCATCACCGCCGCCAACTCCAAGTCATGGGTTGGGTAGTTCATTTCATGTGTTCGAAGTTGGAGAGAGCCATATGCAACCAAAAGATCATCCTGCTTAAGCATTCACCCACGACCCATACCTGAAGCATCACAATAGACTACATATACCTTTCTAGCCTTGGGAAAAATCAGCACGGGGGTAGTAGTCAACCGCCTCTTCAACTCCTCGAACGATGCCGAGAATTATAGACCCCATACAAACTTCACCCCTTTCCGGGTGAGGGTAGTCATCGGTGAAGCAAGCTAAGAGAAATCCAGAACGAATCACCTATAATAACCAGCCATGCCAAGAAAACTCCTGATCTCGAACACATTCTTCATTTTCTCCCACGAAATGACCGCACTAATTTTCTCAGGGTCAACTGAAACTCCATTCTCTGAGATCACATGACCCAGAAATCTCAGCTCTCTGATCCAGCATGTGCACTTTGACAACTTTTCCTAGAGGCGGTGATCCCGTAATGTACCCAAAATGATCCTCCAGGGATGTTCGTGTTCCTCCTCAGAGCAAGAGTATACCAAAATGTCATCCACGAACACCACAACAATGGAATCGAGATACTGATGAAACACCCTATTCATGAGTTCCATAAAGACCATAGGATCATTGGTCAATCTGAAGGGCATGACCAAATTCTCTTAGTGGTCGTACCTGCTTTGAATGGCTGTCTTTGGGATATCTGACTCTTTCACCCGAAGTTGATGATACCCCGAATGCAGGTCTATCTTGGAGAACCTCTTTTCCCCATTCAACTGATCGAACAGATCATCTATTCTAGGAAAAGAGTATTTATTCTTAATTACTACCTTATTCTGCTTCAGGTAGTCAATGCACAACCAGAGGGATCCATCAGCCTTTTTCGTGAACAACACATTAGCGGCCCAAGGAGAGACACTCAGGCGAATGAATCCTTTGGATTCTAAGTCATCCAACTGTATCATTAATTCCCTCAGCTCGGTGGGGGTCATGCGAAAAGAGTGAAGAGATATCAGTTGTGTTCCCTGTGCCAAATCTATCGAAAACTCCACATTCCGCTCCGGGGAAAAACCTGAAAAATCATCCGGGAATACCTCCAAAAACTCGTTCACTGCATGTGGAAGTGAACCTTCAGGGGAAAGACCATACTCTAGCACGAGTGAAGATAACCGGAAGATAACACTTCCCAACTCTGGGAGTGGTGGCCCTGCGCGACCTGACCGAGGATCCCATTCTCCATGAAAAACCTGACGACTCCCATCAGGTGCTGTGACACTCACAGAATGTCTGTAGTAATCTATGTGTGCCTGGAAGTGTACTATCCAATCCATCTCAATTATGACATCAAAAAGGTCCATATCGAATACCAAGAGGTCCCACTCCATCTCGACCCCTAACACAGAAAGGGCACATGATGGGCACCTGAGACCCTGCTCCTTCTTTCCTAGCGGTGTCACCAACTCCATCGCAAAATACATCAAATCAGTTGGAAAATTCAGAATGTCTACAAAATGGGAAGTAATGAATGAAATAGAGGCACCAGTTTCAAATAGTGCATTACCTATAGAAGATGCGATCAGAATGGTACCTTGAACTGTCAACGGTCCTGCCACTCATCTTGCTGGTGCCTGATCCACTACATAGAGATGTCCAGTATCTGCCTGAGGATGACTGCTAGTTTGTGGGTGTGCCATGAACTGGCTCTACCCAGAAGATGACCCAGACCTACTACCATGGCTTCCAAATCGAGATCCCCCAGTCCTCGATGGCTTAGACTGTGCTGGCACTCCTCTTGAAGCCACTGACCGAGCCCCACTCGGAAGTCGACGTGCCAGACCATAAAAATGCTGCGTATACCCCATACCTCCACACTGGTAATAAGGCTTCAGAGGAAGTGGACATGATGGTCAGATGTGCCCGGGCTTCCCACACTGGTGGCACATGACCGATCTCGCATCAGAAGCCAGAGAAGAAAACTGCCTGGAAGAGTGGCCTGAACTGCCACCTCCTTTCTTCACAAGATCATCCTGATTCATTTTCTTCTCTGAGGAGTTTCAACTTCCCACTGCTGATATAGAACCATAGAAACTATCTCTGCCTTTCGTATCAATATCCACCATGCACGCCTAATAAATGACATCAACATAGGACCTCAGCATAAACAAGAACACCTGGGAGTATATCTTCGGTCGCAAGCCTTTCTCAAACCTCTGGGCCTTCACTTGCTCATCAGAGACAATTTCTGGAGCATACCGAACCAACTCAGTAGAACGGTTGGCATAATCCATCACAGATATATTCCCCTAAACAATTTCCAAAAACTCTCTAGTCCTAGCATAAGCCAACACCTCAGGGTAGTACTATTCATTGAAGACAACCTTAAAATCTCCCCAACGCATCTGCTCATTCTTCCCAGCCTGAAGCACTGACTCCCACCACTTACTGTTGGGACCCTCCAATAGAAAGAAGGCACACTTCACCCTGAGCGCCTTGGGTGTTTCCAGGGACTCAAACATACGCTCGATCTTCTCGAGCAATTCTTCTGCTTCCTGTGGTTCTGAGCAACCTAAGAAGGTAGGAGGCTTGTTTTTCCGAAACTATTGTGCTTTATATTTTCTAGGACCTGTATCTTCTGCCCTAACAGGAATAGGAGCTGGAGCTGGTCCCTGTCCCCAATCGTGGATAGCCTGAACAATATCCTCCACGACCCTATGATCAATCGGTGTGGGAGAACTCTCTCCAGCTTCCTCTTGTGGGCACGTGGGAGCTTTCCGGGGAGGCATGTTGCTACAAAATTCAATAGTCACATAACAGTAGTCAATACCAAAATTCTGAAAATTGTAATCAAATACATCAAATATAAATAAACTAAACAGATTCATGTTATAAATAAAACAACTACTCCACATCCGCCTGATGTCCACATGTGGTATGCAGCCCACACGTCTCATGTGGAAGTGAAGTCAATCCGTAAATTCCAACATCCACTGGTGACTCAAGTTATGCAATGAGAGGTGAGGGCCAGGAACCCTACTCACAACCAAAACCCCGAGCCCCGACATTCCTAGCTCCTGTCTATCCCTACTCATCCCAAAATAGCAATATAACCCAAAATCATTAACATCCTTTGATACCATTTTGTCACGAACCGGATCTGGTCGCCATCATTAACGACACCAAACTCAGCCCATGGCAAGGCCCGAAGGGCATTCCCTATCCCCACGGTCTGTCACAAGTTCCCGAGATTCAAAAAATTTGGTTTGGGAAGGATTTACCTGAGTATGAAAGCATAATACATAAAAAAACAATTAATAATTAGAATCTGAAATTTTCATGCTAAACAATTCTCAACAAAACCAGATCTAAATACATTTGTTTAAAGACACTACAAGTGGTCAAAATACAAATAATGAAAACAGAAAGACATCCCCATGGACTCCACACGACAAGGGGGTCATCACCCTCAAGCCTTCTCCACAAATCCGCCCCAGCGATGGGGACTAACACCCTGAACCGCCATCACCCTTAGCCTTCCCTTTACCTGAGTCAAGCATAAGAAGCTCTACTTACACCCAAGGGATGTAATTAGGGTGTGATCCTAATCCCAATATTATACCACCAGATTATTCCAATTATCATGAAATACAATGTGAAGAAGACAAGCAATTTTAATACACAAGGTGAAAAAGTGTTAAAATTCCAAGAAATGCTACGTTCAAATGAAAACAGTTTTCAATCCAAGAATTTCAGAATGTTAACACATTAGAATAAAAACTTATCTACTGTAATGTACTTCCAAACACAACCTAGTATATGGGTAAATACCACAAATCCAATGAGAATCAAAATCGGGAACACCCCTAGGCTCTAGTTTGTCTCGGGCCCTATGTATCTCATACCTTGGGGTAGAGTAACTATAAAACAAATCTGTTATGATGCATGATCCACTAGTAGGAAACATACCCATAACATAGTGGTCCCCAATCATCATCCCAATAGTTTAATTAGAGTTGTCATTATCCAAATTCTAAGTGAAACAGGGACAAAACCCATCCGGTCCACTAGCTGTACTAGTACAAATCCGCCCCACCTAGGTACCCGAGCTTCCCCTTTTGTGCTCAATAAATTTCATCATGAAACATAAATACATATTATTATAACACACCACTACTAGCCACACACTAATAATACAGTATCTATCACATTTTATACCACTTAAATCACACAACAAAACACTTAGATTTATAATAAAACAATTCCTCCAAATCCCATAATGTTTCACACACCAAAATCCTTAAGAACCAAACATGCATAGTATGTGCACACCATAAAGTTACCAAAATAAATTCAGACCAATACATTTATATTAAAAGAATAAATCATTTTTAGGGCATCCCCTTGTGGACCAAGAAATGATAACTTTGAAAAACCTCCATTTTTACACAAACATGGGACTTAAAGTTCACATGTTCCACAAACACTATTAAAACCCATTTTCATAGAAACAAACAAAGGGGATATAATTCAGAAAATTATTTGAAGCCCTATTATATTTAAATAAAATAAAATAAGTATTAATATGGAATTCCCAAATAAACCAATAATACATTCCCATGAACCCCCTCCCCCCAATTTCACATGAAATTTGCATTTAAAAATTCATTTCCAAAACAAACACCAATAAAACTAATTTTTGCAACCATAATAAAATTATTTAATCCTGAATGTATGATAAATAAATCATTATAAGATACAAGTATTTCATAAACATGGAATCACTTACCAAAATCGTCAAGAATCGCAAATCCTAGTGCGGCACTTCAACCGCACAACCACCGCACCACAAGGGAGTGAGATAAAACCTAAAACCAAAGGATTGGACCAAGAAACTCAAAATAAAACCCTAGGTACGAAGACCTTGCTTCTGAAAATTTGGGGATTCATGAAAAAAAAAGAGAAATATTAAGGAAAAGGAAGGAACTTAGAAGGATAGTCACTTGAGAAATATGGACAATTTTAGAAACCTTAGAACTTCGGCCCATCTTCCTGACTGATACGATCTCCCAAGAAGGGGAATTGAATCTGGGGGTGTGGCCAACTACAGTAAAAGAAGGTGAGAGGTGGAATCATCAAAAAAGAATAAAAAATGAATATTTTATGATAGAATGTAAAACAATTTTTAAAAATGGAAATGGGCTTTCAGGTTGGCCCAATAACTAATTTGGTCACCCAAATCCATGATGCTAATAAATTATTAAGGGTTAAAAATTTATTTGATGGTTTGAATAGTAAAATTAAGGTCATTATAGAAGTTTAATGGTTATTATAGGTTGAAAAATGAAGAAGTTATTAATGAAACCAAATATACTTTCAAAACAGGAAATGGGCTCTCGGGTTGGCCCAAATTTTGGAAACCCACAATTTCCTTAAAAAAATTCATCTAAAACCACCAAAACAAATCAATGATGTAAATTAAATGAAAAATACCTTTAAAATATGTCATGTATGTGACAGGAAAATTAGTGGAAAGTAAAGGTATGTACTCAATGTAAATGAATAAATATTAATATGGAGTTGTTATGGTCATAAATAAAAAACATGTTACTAATAAGTGGAAATTTTCGGATCTCAATGTCATAAATTTATAATAACATAAAATACAATGGGTTCAAAAAAAAATAAGGTATTAGGGAAACATTTATTTTTTCATTTTTCAAATGTTGAGTAATTATTTTGAGTCCAAATAATATTAGGAAATATATTTAGTTCATAAATTTCAATTTCATATGAACAATTACACCCTTTGGTTGTGACTTTATCAAATTATAATTCATCCCTTACTACATAAAATATATATCATAGAATGAACCCACTTTAAAGAACTAAAATATTCTTTTAACAGATCGTAATACCTATTTAAAGTAATTATATTTTTTCCTAAATATTTTACAAATCCAATTTGGTTAAAATATTAATATCTAAACCTCATAATTAATAACATTGGTTCATAATTAACATTTATTCAAAAAATTGTTAAAATAAAAAACAATTAATGGGGATATATAATAGACCAACGGTAGGAAAAATATCATTATTATACATTCATCATGTGCTTAAGTATCATGGCCTTTTATTAATTTATGAGTTTACCCCCAACATACATTATTTTTCTAATACCAAATTAATATAATTTCCAAAATAAATATAGCATAAATCCTTGAAATAATGTTAATCATTAAATATATTTCTACTTATGGTTTTTAATAAAATTTCTATACAAAAATATTTCATCCATTTTATTCCATCATAGGTCATTCCTTAGTATAATGTTTTTCCTATGTCATTGATGGTATTTTTCTATTTAAATCATTCATAATGGTTTGTAAATAAATTGTGAATTATCATATTCATATTCAAATAGATTGTCAAACTAGGCATGTACTGAGGCCCATTTTCAAGTACTAGTTTATGACCAAGTCAGGCCCATCACACCTTTTCCATGATTATACCACTAGGTACATCAGTTCCATATACACATCAACTTTTTGTATCCATAGAGGGATGTATTATTAGGGAGAACAACATAATATCACCCTCATAAAATATTTATGATTTTATTATGTTCTTATATTCAAAGTATACATTATGGATATGTTAAAAAATTTAGGTTTTCCTAAATCTCATTCCCATGGTTGAAACTATTGTTCTTCTAATTCCATTTGTAGTGACCCAACACAAAAAATATCAAAGCTTGTGCCTACATCCATTATAATGTAATAAGATACAATTAATTAACAACCCAAAGGGGTAAGAAAATTTATTAGTCTTCAAAAATTAGATACATAAACAAGTCCACTATTACAAATGAATACACATATTGAAACATATTTTTTCCATGTATTATAACATCATTAAATCTAGAATTTCCGGGAATTTAATTCTTATCAGACATCACCGAATCCTAGAGAAAGGAATCATAATAAGGGTGATCTTAAATGCTCAGCCAGTGTATGTACATCAAATGAAATAATGAATCAATGAGAATAATTATTATACAAGGGTAAATATATACACACACATGCCATATAATCAATTAAATAAGTATAAAGTGAATAAAACTTGTGGAACATTAACTAATCGAAAACACATTCAATTAAAATAACAGGATAAAAAATCAATATTGAAACATACAAAATTGAAAAAAATACCCTTTAATCAATAAAATAAATATAAAATGCATCCATATACTTTTTAATAGTGAAAATATCGTGTATAATAAATATTAAATCAAAATTAATAATTATTGGATGTCATGTATAATCCACATGAAAACCTATACACTAAAGACCATTCACAAGATAGATTAAAAATATAGGTATAAACCTATTTAATTTTCAAATATAATTAAACTCATGACAACCAATTGATGTATTTAGGGGATATATAATGTGTGGGACCCAACTGTTGCTATATGTTTATAGGATTCCTCATATGAAGAAATTGATATAATTAATAAACAATATGCCTTATCAAATATACCTATAAAATAAAAGATTTGGATTTCTGTATATTTTCCTATAAAATAAAATAACCATGAAAGTTAATATCATATGTTAAAATTATACACTATTAAGGTGATAAAAATATCCATGAAAATTGATATGGATAATCAGGGTAAATTCAATGTCTATTGATAATATAAAATTGAATATTTCAAGGGGGTTGACAGAGGAATCAAGGATGTGAATTTCAATACCATCCTTATCCAAATTTATAACAGAATGTACAATTGAATAATAATGTTGGTATCAATATATTATATCCCAAGTGGTGTATAAATAATAGGTTTTTTATTTGTTGTATATAAATAGTAAATAAATTTCCAAAAATATTATTGATGAAAATAAAATATTTGTTTTGAAAATCATTTTCAAAATAATTTTTCTTTGAAAATGAAATTTTTTAAAATAAATTAATTTAAAGATAATATTTTAAAAATTCTATGAAAATATATGAAATTGATAGTGTATATCCATATAGGTCATAGAATGAAAAATAACATTCATTTTGCGGAGTAAAATGGTTATAAAATTACCTGTTTAAAAATGGACAATAAGATTGCATTGTCAATAGTTTAAAATATTAAAGTGGTAAAAATGTCTCTAATAATTAATTTTGAAAAGGATAAATACATTTTTTGAAAACATTTTAATAAACTATGATTTTTTAGGGGAATACATGTTTTCCTACTAATGAGGGAAATGAATTTAGTTTTTCTTAAAATCACTTTATTAATATTTTTGTGTTCCAATGAGAGGAAATATAGTACTATTACATGAAAAAGGTCAAGAATAACTAGAATCTAGAAATAATAAAGGGTATATTGAATAATTATTATATAAATTCTTTTAATCGAATTTTCGGAATAGGAAGTCATTATTATAATGATATTGACAAATAAAAACATATAATGGTTATAAAGTAGAAATGAGAATTAATCGATGAATTTATTATGTCTATAAAATATAAATACACAAAAATTATGTTTAAATACATGAATATATAGTCAAATTCATTATACACATAATCATATAATAATAAGGATAATAAGGATGTAATATAACCTAATGAAAAGGAATTAGGTTATGAAATTTCATTACCAATTGCGTTAATTTATTTATAATGTCCCATATATGAAATAATTAAAATAAAAACTCAAAACATCAAGAATATTTAATTATTCATGATAATATATGTAAATGTTGCATTATATACACCATATAAATGAAATTAGGTGCACTATAATAAAGTATTCCATGATTAATTGAATGTTAGAGGAAGTCCCTTACTACATTGTAACATTTTAAATATAATCCACATTAAATAGATTAATTTAAATGGATGTTTAAATTTTATGAATATAAATATAAACTAATTTCATCTCTTTTAGGAGGATGTAGGTCACACCTCCACAAACAATGATATCATATCCCAAGAAACTAGAACCCATGAACTTTTTTGTTATATAAAAATTTAATAATTATATCTACATTATAAATATCATATAGGACATATAATAATACTATTTCTATCATAATTAAAACCATGATAGTTTGTAATGGATAAGAGAACAATCATCATTTTTTGAGGAGTTTTTCTGCGTACATATGAATGGTCTCTTTGTTATCCATTACGTGGAATCGTTTTTATGTGTAGTTAAGGAACATATTATTAAAAAATATGTATATTGATTATAAATAGGTAATTTTATAATCATGAAATAAGAATAGTTTATGTGGTGGAGAATGAAATAAATTAAAAGTTATTGTTTTATAATGTTAACCCAATTTCATGTAATGCCTTCTTTATTCACAAAAAGAAAATGCATTTTTGATTTATTCCAAATTTTACGATTATAGGTGTATTGTATGGATTTTGGAAAATTATGTTTTCAGAATTTGGGATTTATTAATGTCTTGAGAGTTGTTATTAAATTGAATGGGTGGAATCTTTTTTTAGGGGAGGAGTTTCATTATTTTAAATTTTGAAAAGGAAATTCCACCCATGTTTTTCCCATGAAAACAGGAACAAAAAAAATTAATCCTTGTATATCCAATTGATTAAATTTTCAAATGAATTTTGTATAATTATCTAGGTCTATTTTTGAATTAATTTTAAGAACTAGACCTTTGTAATGGTAATTCTTCTTTTAATTGTTGTAATTAATTTTAGTCATTTTCACAAATGATTTTGGTCAAAAAACAATGTGAACTTAGTGGAAACTATAAATTATGGTTATGGAAAATAAGGATTCTTTTTTTCCAAATTTGTATTAGATAAGTGTTAGAAATTAATTTAAAATCAATCGTATATATGGAATTAGAACCTATGTTTTTAAAGTAAAAATTTTCAAAATATTTTGTTGTTTTTACATCTAATTTCATTGTGAAATTGATTCCAATGAACTAAATTGAAATAATTGTGATAAAAATTATCTAATTAAACATTAAATCCAAAAAAAATTTATAGTTATAAATATATTAGATGAAAAATCAGTTTTTAAAAAAAATTTATTATTTTTCAATATTCATAAAATATTAAACCACAAAGAAATATAACAAAATATCACCTTACGATAATTTTTATTTTTATATTTAAAAATTAATGATTATTTTGTTGTATAATATATATTTTTTTTTCATAAATTGGATTTAAAATAGGTTCCCCATTAGAATGTGGTAAATCACCTTTATAAAAATATTGCTTTTATGAGTAAAATTTGGCTTCTTTTTATTTTATGCCTATAATATTGATTGAATGAATTTAAATCATAATTTATTAAATATATAAAATATATATTTCATTAATATAATTCAATAATAGTAATTATTTTAATTTATCAGGATAAAACAACTTTTTGAGCATAATTACATTTCCTTCATATTCAATTTTTTTTCATATTCATTTATAAATAATTCATAACCTATAAATTAATATTATATTTTTGTAGACGATATATTTTTGAATGTTATTTAACAATAATTATAAATACTAATTTAACACCATGTTTATATCTTATTATATTAAATTATAATATTTTTAATAATATATCATTGCTCACTAAAACTCGATCTTGCATGAAATGAATGCTATCAAAGAAAGTATATGTTGTGTGTAAGGATAGTTGCACCAGTATTGTGTGAATTTAAAGATATATCATAGATTTAATTTATTTAAAATAGTAATTATGTTGTAAATTTTGTGTATATTTCATCCCTTTATGTGCTAAGTGTTGTGTGCCATACTTGTTATCAAATAAAATGTTCTATATTTAGAATGTTGAGTTGTTACATTATACAATCCTTAATTAAATTTCATCCTTGAAATTTTAAACTCGAGAATGGTAATATATTTTTTAAATTTCCAATGTTTAAATCCAAAATTATAAGACTGTTTTTCTAAAAAATTCTATATAAAATGCGAATATGATTTACAAAGGTCACATAGAATAACATATAACTAGGTTTTTATGTTGGAGATCATTAGTGGTAGGTGAAAATATGTACTATGAGGAAAATAATAAATATTTATAAGGATTTATTGAGTTCTTAAATCAAGAATAAGTGAATGATCAATGGAATACTAAGTACCTAAAATTTATAAATTCTTGATGTTTTAATAGTCTATTGGTTCAACAAAAATTATGGTATTAGGAAAACATTTTATGGTCATTTTCCAAATGTTGACTCATTTTTTTAATTTAAATAAATATAAAAAATTTTATTAAATGATTCATTTCATTTTCATATGAACATTCCCAACCTTTATTTATTCTTTAAACAAATTCCAATTTATCCCTTGTTCCATGCAATGGATATCCTATAATGAACCCTTTTGTGAAGTGCTATTTTTTTCCTTTTAAGGATCATAAATCCTATATAAAAAGTAACTATATTTTTATTTAATATATTTTAATAACCAATATGGTTTGTATATTAATCTCTAAACATGAAAATTGTTACCACGGGTTCATCATTAACATTTATCCCTCACATTTTTTAAGTAAAAACAATTGCAAATTAAAGAGGACATCGCGTAGGGCAGTGGTAGGAACAAAACCCTTATCTACCTTCAATAAGGGGATTATGTCTCATGGAATTTCCGGTCTTGATTGGATTAAACCGACATACAATTTTTCATTTTCTAATACTATATTACAATAATTTCCAAAATTAATATAATGGACATCCTTGGAATAGGGTTAATCAGTAAATATCCATTCAATAATGGTTTTCAATAAAACCAAAATATATAAACAATAATGGTAATGGGGCACTATGTGGATGATATTGGGATGAGTATTTTAAAATATTAATCATCAGGATGATTGAACTTGTTGAGGTTGAAAATCTAAGCCATAGTATGGTATGCAGATCTCATAGAATTTAAAAGAATACTTAAATTAAAACAAAAAAATTAATTGTGTAGACCCAAATGAATTCTCTACTATAATTCATCGCCTGTGATCATTTCTTGATGGATACATATGAGTATTCTTCTATATTGTCCTCACACACATCAAAAATACACTAGAGCATCCTACATCTAATGTTTGGTTCTAGAGTGGAGATCTGATGATGACTTCGACACCCCAATAATCACTGTATTGATATTCCATTGATTCTGGAGAGAGATCATGATCCTTTATACTGGATTAAGAGTCTCCATATAAACAAAGTGGGAGGATAGAGATTCCATGGGTTTATTTACATGAATATTTAAGATCTTTTTCCTGTCTCCCCTAATTTATCGTGGAAGATTAAAAATACCAAGATTTGTTTCCCAAACACCCCGTTTATTTAAAATCCACAAAATAAATAATCATGATCAATATAAATATGTCAATATTAGTTATTTTTTATCAAATAAATATTATATATTTAAAATATATTACATGATAATCCTAGGTCATTAACTCAGCTCGTAATTCCTATTTAATAATAAATGAACTTTTTATCTTAAAATAAAATTCCTTGGATTAATATTTTTTCTTATTTATATAACATGTAAATAATTTAAATAAATTAAACCCAATTATTAATAACTTAATTAATACTGAATTTATTTATTTCATTGGTTATTGATACCTCGGAAAACACTTGGCCCCATGGTGGGGCCCACCATGTATAGTATACATATCCAACAAAATCATACAGATTATTGAATACACTATTTTGTGTGATCTTGTAGGCCCTTATATCAATCATAGTAAATAAATTTCATAGACCCAGAGCAAATTATAGGAACCCATGAAGGCCCCTAAAGATATATGGATTGCCATAGCAACAAAAACCATCCTATTAACAAGTACATTGTAATATAGTCTCCTTGTCTTTAAATATATCATATAGTAGGATGAAAAAATTTTCATCACCATTTTATCAATTAATTATATTTTAATTTAAATTGATGGATTTTCCTTTTGACGACTTTTGAAAAAGACTTATCAAGGTAACTCTATCCTGGTCAACTAGTATTGTGTTATATAAATTCATTAACAATGAAGGGATAATACTTTCATAACAATTCAACGAATGTCATATCATCATTGACCCACCCAACACAAGCTACCTCACCATGATTTCATTATAATGGTTTTTACCTTTCATCAAAGTGCACAATCAAATGAAACAAACTATCAATGGACACATATCAGAAGTCCAATACACATGTCCATATATTGGAACATACAATAACACCCAAAATATGTGGGGTTCATTTTAGCGGGTCTTTACTCCTGATCTCTCTACTAGAGATCACCAAGTGCGAACTTCATTAGAAGAAGACTCAATGTTTATGAGCCCCTTGCACATGACAATAAAACATCTACTATATTCGGTGAGTTAGATTTGTCTATAAAATATGACCATTGTTTATGTTTAATGTTATAGAATATCGAGGTTCTCATTATAACATGAGATCTTTTATAAAATTTTGAAATGGAAAATAATCTCTAGAAATTACCATTAAATAGTGGATGTAAAAAAATTATAAACTATATTGGTAAGTAAAAATCATGTATATATATCTGTATACATGATATTGTAATCAAAATTAATACATAGTCGGGTCTAGGGAAACCACTACCTCAAAACTACCAATCACAATAGAGCCAAATGTATAACCATACATGATAGATACTCACATGATAAAGATCATGTTTCTTCAATTTAATGTATTTAGATATCGTGTCTTCCATGTTTTTTCCACTTGGTTATTATTCGATATGCGACCTAATATCCATCAGTAAAACTTCTTAATATATGGAAACCCCAAGTGTAAGATCTATAGTCTCCTATAACATCTTGACATCTTGCCTAGTAATAATATCATAATTTAATTTTTTATTATACTTTACATAGTATGAGAGATTCCAAGAACTAGAAAACAATTGTTGCAATTAACTGCTTCTTATCTTCCTCAGAACCTGAAACATACTCCATATTTGTAGGTATGGCTAATATTTACATATATTAACTTGTGTTTTTCAATAGCATAGCCTCACTGTGATACTAGGTCAAATTGATCTAAGTAATAATATTTTCTGTACAACTATATTTGGTATCCTTCTTCACCAAATTACAGGTTGATATCTTTTGTACTTTCTAAAGTATAATATGGTAGTTCTGACAGCTTCTCTTATATAACACCTATATATAAATGATATTTTACTACTATAATTTATATGTTGGAAATATCATATCATGTACATATCATGGGATACATGATTGATCCATTGCAGAAGTGTATGGAAATCAACTCAATACATAATATCCTCTTATTCCATGGTATGTCAACATGGAGGGATTTATTCCATGTGACACTTGATACAATTATAATATTGAATTTTTCAATATTTTATTTTACAATACAATTTAAATATATGTATGATCAACTATGTGCATGAAACCATTAGATATACCTCTATAGATAATGTTCCCTAGAACATAGGTTGCGACTTTATGTCAATCATAATAGAATTATTTTCAAAATGGTCTTAACTAACGATAATCCCAATATCTATTTTCCATATACTTCAAATCATATTTAAGTTGAAAAAATGGAACTCCCACTAACCTATAGTAGACACAGGGAAAGGATTCATTTTAAATGACTATTCTAACATCGTTGTTCATACTTTAATACTAAACTATATTTATGTAACTTGAAACCCTTGATGGCTTCCAATTAGGTCACTATCCCTTTTTTACTGAGTTGTATTATTAGTGATCATGACATCCAATTTCCAATTAAATTATCTCAGATATTAAGCTTTGACATGTAAAATGGTAATGGATTTAGTCTTACCTACTTGGTATAACCAATCAAGGTTTATTGGTATGACACTTGTACCATCTATGTAGCATTTCTCATGATTACCTACCAAAATATTCATTAAAATAATTCAATTTTCAATTTGATACATGGAATCAAATATTCAATTTTAATTGATCTTTTAAATATTTTCTAATTTTCATATACTGGTTAATTGTAGGAATTATTATTCTCTATTAATAATGTATCATCGACCATGGTGAATATAAATGTATGATTATGGTTTTAACCATCCTACATTGTGTTTGTGTTTGGAACATTCCTCTTCCACATGTACTTGTGAATCATGTTCCTATGCTAACCATTTGTGTATCTCGAGCATTGACTAAATTTATGTCAATGCAAATCCTAGTATCTCAGGAAGATATATTTTTTCTTTTATAGAAATTTAGTCTGTCAATTGAATACCACTTTTCTATTATAGGGATTTATGTAATATCCTAGTAATTTTTAGTATAATTACTTAGATACACAATGTGTTTAGCTTTAAAGAACATGTTCCAATATAACAGATGTTCTCCAATTTGAAACTTTGATAATACATGCATCATGTCTATGAGGTATAAAATTTTCATTTAAGAATTATTTAACATAATAATTTGTTGATTAATAATAACATGTAATACTTTTCATTGATCCTACTTATTAGAATCAATTTCATGATAAAAATTAAGTAATGTGCATTAAGTAATTACTCCATGATATATTATCATGATCGACGAGTTATTAGTCAATA
Organism: Viscum album; assembly: GCA_963277665.1. Classification (NCBI taxonomy): domain Eukaryota; kingdom Viridiplantae; phylum Streptophyta; class Magnoliopsida; order Santalales; family Viscaceae; genus Viscum; species Viscum album. The sequence continues at coordinate 644,773,968 of OY728160.1, forward strand.
TATTTTTCAAGATTCTAATACGATGCAACACATATCTTCTAACCGTGAGTATACCTCACTATAAAATTCCTTAATAACATTAATGAATCTTATGAAGTATCTTTACCACTATCTTTCCCTTAGAATATATGTCACTTTCTATTGTTCAACTAACTCCATAAAATTTGCATTATTCCATTATTAGTAAAGGTATCGTTTTCCAATATTAATAAATAGATAATACCAAAGATGTTTAGATATTCCTAGATTAAATAACAAAATTGGTATATCCCTGATGGATACTTTGTTTTTTACTTGATGAATAATTATCTTTCCACAACAGGGTTAATGTCATTCATTTTATGTTCAACAATTATTGCCTATTATTCAAGTACCAATGAAATATTTTTTTCGTATATAACATTAAAACAATTCTTCCAAAATATGGAATAATGTTTCATTGTTTATAATCGACACAAGAGATAAATTTTTCAGAAAAACCCATCAACTTATCCAACTGGAATCATTCAATTGGAAAATAGATGTTATGTTCTTCTCACCACAGACTATGGAATCCCCCTTTCATAGCTTCATAGAGAAGACACCTTAGTTATTGTAATATTTCTATAGATACATGGTTAGTGTATTTAAATACACACATGCTAATGGAATATTGTATTTAATACCATAAAATGTATGTTATAACCCGTTCTTTTATTTTGGGAATATACACATAAGAATAATCGAGTTTTGGATTATTCAATTCAGTTCATTCCATTTTAAATGTCCACAAAGTTTTTCATAATATATGCTGAAAATAACCTCCTATTTAATAACCTAACTCTATTAACTGAGAGAAATTATGAAGGTTACTTTTTGTTAACATTCTTATTTAATATTATTATTACTTGACAAACAATACCTAAATGGTAAAGATGAATTTACTCCATCCAATTTTTTTGTTACCTTAATCAATACTAATGTAATTGGGTGAAATATATCTGAGAAGAGGATTCATTGAATTATCATGAACTATCTTTCACTTTACACAAAACTGGTGTAGTTATAACCAATTCTTATCTTGCTTCACCTTTTTCTGGAAAACATCTAAGAGATAAGACTAAATGTTCTTAACATCCATGTCCTAATGTAGTGACAATAAATAACATCAAACACTAATGATATCTTTATGTTAAAATCATCATTTTCCTCATACAGAAGTCTCCTATAAGAAAATTTACACCCACACTTCATGAGGTCACTTAAGAGGTATAAAGACACCAGCACCTTGAATTCCTAATATAATAGTTTTTTTTCACAAGCACCTATACTACACTTCAAAATTCATGATAGTTTGGACATTAATTTTTCTAATATTTAGCTTATTTTATAATGGAATGACTTTCCATTTTTCTACAAAAATAAATTATAGCTCATTATTTCTTTTATATAGATTGCCAAATTATAGATTATCGATTAAATCATTAAATCACTAAATATATCCCACTATTTAATCGTATTATTGGATCCCTCTACACTATAATTGAAATAATCGGTCTCATGATTATTCTATTTGCAAGGATACCAAAACATACCGCCCATATTATACAGTATATCGTTTTTCCAATACTCAGAGGGTTCAAGGTAGGCATTTAGTTGGCCAACCATATTAACTCATAGTTCTTCGATTAGTTGAAAGAAGTCCCAACTATTAAAACCATAAACTGACTTACTAAATTCATTCCTATAAAATTATATCATATTAGATATTGATATTCCTTACTAATGCATTAGTCAATTCAACCGACCATTCAGATAAGACATCCCCTGGCATAAATGACATCCCAAACTCTTGGTTTTATTCAAATATTAATGATGGAATCTAGTATAGAAATAATATTAATTTGAGGAGTTTTTTTGTTTTTCTCTTGATGAATGTAAACAATTTATATTAATCTTGTTTATGTTGGTTGTCTCACTCACATGTAAATAATAATATAAAATCATACATCACTTCTTATGTATTTTATTATTTATTATTTTATGTAATTTCATGTTGTTATAAAGTTTATAAAATAATAAATAGATTAATAAAGGCAAACTATTACCTGATTGTTCATTAGAATCTTTAACATCCTAGGGAAATCATACCTGATTAATATCTTGACACTTGAGGCAACACACCAAAATCATTTATGCCTGATGCTCATCTGGATTTTTCCTTCACATGGAATTGTATGTGTCTTAAACCATATTCATCAAGGTGTACCATAACATCTTCATGGGGCCCACACCATACACCATCTAGGGCTGAAGTAAATATATACTTGCAGGTAGGTGAGGGTAACTAGGGGTTTAATTTAAACCAGTTAAACGATTGTTCATGTTCATATAAAAATTAATCGAAAATAAATAAAATTCACATATATCCATTTAATTAATTACAAATATTGCATGCAGTTAAAATAATAATGTAAATAAATAATTAAATGAAGACATACATGGGATTGTTCTAAAAACTAGTAAGTGGGTAAAAATTTTAAATTGGTAAAATTAAATTGCATTAAATATTTTATGAGGGTATTAATTAAAGTAAATGAATTTAATAATGAAAATAATTTAAATAATTTTAGTACCTTATATAATTTAATTATCAGACCAAAAATTAAATTAAATAATAAATTCAAAACAATATCTGAATTATTTTAACTTGACTCAGGTATTAAAATTATTTTAAATCCAAATTACAAAATTAATTAATTAAATAAAAATTTAAAATTAATTAATTAAATAAAAATTTAAAATTAAATTAATTAAATTAATAAAATTTCCTTATTTTTAAACTTGTCAGGCCTCGAATCACTCCCCTGGCCTGTTGCGGGTTGTGCTGAACTTTTCTAGACACATAATAGATCATGAAAATCCTTTTATAGGCTAAACCAGGCTAGGTCGGTCAGCCCTGAACCATTTTGGGTTGGGTAATCCTGCCGAGGTCTCCATTAGAGAAAATATGATCCACAAGAAATAAACACATGTACCTATCTCTCATGGCAGTTAGGCACAGTATGGGGGTGTACAACGATAGATATGGCCATTAGGATGAAATGTTTTAGTATACATGGCATTCTACAGCTCTAGTAGCAACTAATGGAGGTGGGATGGGGGATCCATGGACACTGTTGATGAGAAAGAGAGCCTAAAGAAGGTCACGATGGTGGATGATCGGGAAGAGAGGGGGGTTTTGGCCTAATCAGTGGCCATAGCTGGTCACATCAGAACATAGGGGCCAATCATTATGGCTGGAACCAAAATAGGGAGGAGGTGCAATGCCTCGGTAGATGACCACAGATGATGAAAAGGTCTAGGAAACACCATCACCAGGAGCAGGTGAGGCAGGAGAGGTCATGGCCCTTATGGTCAGTAGAATCTGGGTGGCTTAACACCTTAAAGTGGAAGAAAACAAGTGGAGTAGCTCAGTGGAGGAGGAGTGGCAGTCCAAGGTGGCTGATCCGGTGTACAACTGCATTCAGACAATATTAAACTATCCATGCTACGTGGGGTGACTTGGGGAGAGAGGTGGTAGTCCTAGTTGGGGATGTCGCCTACTAGAAGACGGAAGAGGAGGCCACTGCTATTGCATGTGCCATGCAAGAGACCCGTGAGTTGGGGCCTAAAAGTGTACCCCCTCATCTAGTTTTTTTTTGATTTACCATAAATCTTCCACCTCATTCCCCTTTTTCATTTTTCCAGCACAGTTCATTGTTTTATTTTTCAAATCCTATTTAATATATTATTAATGAATAAATTTGACTATTTTGATAATGAATAATGATAATAATAATTATAATTAAATTTTTTGTATAAATATATAAAAATTGATGGTGATAATAATTATTGTAATAAAAAATTCATAATTTCAGTGTAATATCATATTCTAAAAAATTTCTTCAAAATTCATAACTACAAATGATCCATAAAAGTTTCTTCGATTGACCACAACATGGTCATTCGACCCCAGATCGTATCATGTTTTGAACCGATGGAACATAAATTCAACCCGATATGAACATTGAATGCAAATTTATTTTTCTAGGATCAACAAAATTGCATGCTTCCTTTTATTTCAATTGAATGTTCCATGGAACTCAAAGAATATAGTGTTCTAATAATTTTAAAATTTTCATATTCAGGATGAATGAACTTGTTGTCACCGACGATCTGAGCACTGGTATTGTAGGAAGATATTTTGTAAATTAAAATATCACATAAATTTATACTGAAATCATACCTATTCATATCAAAATATATGCCCGATTGAATCTTTTCACTGGTTATCACTTCATAAAGGATCCATAGCAGGATCCCTCTAGATCATTCCCAATTATTTATAAAATCAGTCAGAGCATTGTTCGTAGAATTTTGGGTTCTATTGCGGTGATCCAAAGATGACAACAACACCGCGACAATAACTAGATCAATATTTCTTTGATACCTAAGGGATATATTGAACCGAGATCTTTGAATAAGATCCTATCTCTCTTGAAATATTTTTGAGAGAGGGGATTGTGTTTTTTTTTATGAATTGTAATGAGCTTGACCCTCTCTCCTCTAATTTATAGTGGATGATGAAAAATACCTAGATTGGTTCCTTGACTCCAATTTATTTAACATCCAGTAAATAAATAATTACAATAAACTAAAATTTGTCAATATTATTTAATATTTTATTACATCCCAATAATATATTTAAAATGTTTTATGTGATGGACCCATGTTATTAACTCAACTTGTTATTCCTATTTAATTTTAAATAAACAAGGAATATGAAAATAATATTTCTTCGATTAATGTTTTCTCATATTTAGTTAATTTGTAAGTACATTAAATAAATTCAAGACAATTATTAATAACTATAATAATAATGAATTTATTTATTTTGGTTGTGATTGATTCCTTAGACAAAACTCAGATCCCATGGTGGGGAAAAACAAGTCTAATATACCAATTCAACTGAATAGGATGTATTCTGGAATAAGATATTGTGTGCGAATCTTGAGGACCTTATCTCAATAGCAGTGAATATAATTCATAGACCAAGAGCAGAGTCTAACAACCCATCAAGGCCCTTAAAGAGATAAGTATTTTCAGAGAAATGAGAACCAACCTACAAAATTGTACTATGTACTATAATCTCTTTTTCTTTAAATATATCATAACTTAGGATGAAGACTTGTTTGAGTCCCCTTTTCATTCTTTTTAATTTTTTGATCTAAATGGTTGGCTTTAACTGTTGACTACTTTTTTCAAATACATATGATTGTAGCACCATCTAGGCCAACAATTCCTAATATATGTAAATTCCATAATGATGTAGCGACATATCCTTTATTGGCCATTCATTCAAAATCATACCCCCCACGACGCACCCAAAACAAGATACCTCACCATGAATTCATTATCATGAATTTCTCCTTTCATAAAAGTATGAAATCAAATGACAGCCACTAATAATGACATTAGGTCTGGATACCAATAAATGTGTTCATAGATAGGAACAAACGATTACATCAAATACATGTGTTGTTTCTATTAGCAGGCCTTTCCTCATTATCCAACTCTTATGTCAATAAGGTTTTCCTTATGACTTTTTCAATTCCTTATTGTTTTGAAAATAAAAAACACCCTATAATTAAGAAAATCTAAATTTTACTTATATAAGGAAAATTTCCTTCTCAAATGAATTTACCCCTACCATGTTTTCACTATTCATATCCATATTTTTATTAAAGTAAAAAATTCGGATTAATATCAAAAACCTCATAATCATATAATACATAGAAATGAAGTATTCGGTTTTAGGATCCTAATTCTGGATATGAACTGTAATGAAGTTCCACTCTGAATTCTGGATATGAACTGTAATGAAGTTACACTCCAAATTCTGGAGATTAATTGTAATTAAGTTCTACTCCAAATTCTGGATATGATTTGTAATGATGTTTCACATTGAATTCTGGATATGAACTGTAATGAAGTTCCACTCCGAATTCGTGATATGAACTGTAATTATGTTCCACTTCGAATTCTGGATAGGAACTTTAATGATGTTCCACCCTGAATTTTGGATATGAACTCTAATGAAGTTCCATTCCGAATTATGGATACGATCTCTCATGTAGTTCAACTCCGAATTATGATTACGAACATATCTGTGTTCTGACTCCAGGTTCTCTGAATTCAGACTCCTAACTCGTATGAGTTCTGACTCTGAATTCCCATGAACTCTTACTCCGAACATTGTAATTTCTGGTTCCGAATTCTAGTGATACGAGACTCTGAATTTCCATATAAATTAGGACTCTAGATTTATGCAGAATTCATGTTCCGAATTCCTACAAAACAGAATCCGAATATCTTTTTAGTATATACTCTGAATTCCATTTTGGTTAGACTCCAAACTATTATTTTCTTACATTCCTAACATCAGTTTTTCTTATACTTATACTTGTTTCATTACAAAATGATGTCGTGCTTTCAGTTATGGATTAACTGTTGTTTCTGTGACATGTTTATATGTCCCTCCAAAATTCTAGAAAAAATGGGTTCGTTGGAGGAGGGAGCCGACCGTTGGAGCTTCGCATATATATATGAGCTCATTTGAAAATTAGCTACAACATTGACACTGATCGTGGACTATGTTATATTGAAGTGATTTCTAGAGAGAGAGGCTCTTATTAACACTCAAATCATCATGAAAAATGTTTGAAAAACTTGTTCAAATACTTCCTTGTGCAGATAGCATCGTGCGACTCTGAATGTTGGTGATGACATTCAATGGATTCCTGGGATAGGAAGACCGAGGTTCTGACTACCTTGAAGTTCAAGGGCTTCCTTGCTGAGGAAGACAGAGGTTCAAACTACCTTGAAGTAGAGGGCATGTAGGGATTGCAAGACAGAGACTTCGATCTTCGTATTGAGGGCTTACCCGAGAGTGGGTAAGACATACTTTATTTAAAGAATAAATCAAGGGACCTTTATCCATGGTTGTCGGATACCCTGCTATTTGGGTTAATAAATTTATATATTGTTACTTGTTTTTGGTAAATGTTTTTCCACTGCATTTTTGTATTGTAAGGAATATATAACCTTCTTATATTTACTAACACATGTACTCTGACTTAGTTAGATTCTATACGCTTTAAGGTAGAATATCATTTTGTAATCATTGATTAAGTTTCATTTTCCAGATCCATCTTTTCGGAATCAAATTTCCTGAACCAGTTTTTCAGAATCACTTTCTAGTTTTAAGCAAGTGTGTAGAACATGAATTTTATAACATCATACCTTGTTCCAATTATCCAATTGGTGATACAGATGTTGTGAATTTTGTTATTTTAACCTTGTTAAACTTAGATCTTTCCTTGTTTAAGGAAATTTTTAAAGTGTACAATTTACCCCCCCCCTCTTGATTATTGAGCATCTACATCATTATTTAGATCCTATAATTGGTATCGGAGGAGGTCTCTGAAATACTTATATTAACATATATGTTTTTCTTTCTTAGATTTTCATTGTTCTATATTTTCCTTTCTTAGGAATATTCTCCTTGAATCCAAACTTTGGTTATTAACTAGTTTTTTTGTAGAAATGTTTTTTAAATATGGCAGGAATGAATGTTGGTTCAATCGACAACTTAAATCCTACAAGACCACAAATTTTTGATGGTAATGATAATGAGTATTGGGGGGATCGAATGAAGTCATTCGTTATCAATACTGGAGTAGAAAATTTTTTTATGCTTACTGGAGGTTATAAAATTTCTGATAATGAATTTAGTGCTTTCACCAACAAAGACAAGCATGATTATCCATGAAACTATAAGGTACGCATCACATTACTTTGTTCAATGACTAGGAACATATATATCAATATTTCTACTCAAGAATCAGCTAGCTGTATATGGAAGAAACTTGAAGTTACTCATTTTTGTACATCTGAAGTGATTGAAACTAGAAGAGCTATGCTTAGAGCTGAGAATCATGGTTTTAACTTTCCATATGGAGAACCCATTTGTATGGTGCAACAAATGATTATGACTATCATGAATAGATTAAAATATATGGGATAGAAAGGTCTGGATGATGAAGCTATTTTTGAAAAGATTATTGATATTATGCCCAATGAGTGGGAATCAAAGAGAACTGCAATTACTGAGAACACGAAGGTTACTCAAATTTCCTTAGATGAGCTATTTGGAACTCTTCTCAAACATGAAACAAGGATGAAGAGAGATGCTGAAAACATCAAAAAGAATAATGGTAATGGTATTTTTGCTTTAACTACAACATCAAATCACATGAAAGCTATGACTCCTGAGAGAGTTACTAGATCCAAATCTAATAAGGTTTTTATCCAATGCGAATCTAGTGAGAGTGGAGTCTTAGAAAATGAGTTAGAAACTCTTTCTCGAAGGATTAACAAGATATCTGGACAAAGAAATTTCTAATCCAAGTATAAGAAGAAGGAAAGGAAAGATAAGAATGATTCAGAAGTTACATGCTATGAATGCAATAGAGCTGGACACATATGACCTAATTGTCCTTTTCTCAATAAGAAAGATAGAATAGAGAGGCATTCTGAAAGGAATAGGAATATGTATTATAAAGCTAAATCTAAGAAAGTCCTAAAAGCTAATGATACTTGGAGTTCCAGTGGTGGTGACTCTTCAAATGAATCTTCTGATTATGAATCTTCAAGACATAAGAATCTTGGTCTTATAGCCAGGATACCTATTTATAATCATTTATTTTTGGCTAAGGTACACGATGATGAATCATTGACGAATGTTTCTTTGAATGATAATGATAGTAAATATTATAACTATTCTAATGAAGAATCATCTTCTGATGAAGAAAATACTTTTCCTACCTATGAAGAAGTTTCTAGGTTTGCTGAACTTCTTGAGATTGAGAATTCAAAACAAAATAAAAAGTTTGATACAGAAAACTCTAGGAATATTATTCTTACTAAGGAAATATCAGATCTTTCTAAAGATCATGATAAAAAAAATTCTGATTTTATAAGTATTTTAAAAAATCATAAAGATGTAAATTCTGAGAAGAACAAACATTCAAAAGATCTAGAAAAATTAATTTCTATGAAAAGTGTTTTCTAGCCTAGCTCTAGTTCTAAATCTAATGATTTTGAAGATAAAAACTTGGTTATAAAACTCAAGTCTGAAATATTTTCATTAAAGAAGTGTCTGTCGAACATTACCTTAGGTAATGAAAATTTTGATAAGATGTATTCACAAATACGACCTTTAAGAAACAAATATGGATTTGGTTATACCCATGCTAAACCAACTTTTAGTAAAAATTATTTTGTTCCCCAAATTTCCCCATTTTTTGACAAGTGTCAATGTGGTGATCACTGGGAAAAGAATTGTTCTTTAAACAAAACCCATTCTCTAGGCATTCATAAGGCATACTTTTCTAAGAAGATGTGGGTACCCAAAATTTTTCTCTCTGAAAATCTCAGATCCAAAAATGTTTGGATTCCGAAAGTCTAATTCTTTTCTTATTTTCAGTAAGATAAAGGAAGTACCAACAATAATACATGGTATATGGATATTGGATGTTCTCAAAAAATGACTGGTAACAAAAACTATTTTGATTATATTATCAATACGAAAGGAGAAAAGTAACTTTCTGAGATAATTCTCAAGGAGAAATTATTTGTATAGGTAACATAGTTCTTCTTGGAACGACTTTGATTTCAAACGTTTTGTTTGTTAAGGGTCTTAAGCACAACCTCATTAGCATAAGTCTGTAATGTGATGAAGGGTACCTTGTGAGTTTTAGGAATGATAAATTCTTAGCTCACAATTCCAAGGAAGAGTTTATTATCTCTGCCCATAGGCAAGAGAATGTATACACTTTAAACATAGATGACCTTAGGAGCAAAGACCTACCTTTCCTTAGTGTAATGGATGATCATTCTTGGTTGTGGCATAGAAGGTTAGGACACTGTAAGCTTAGAAAATTATGAAAATTATCTATGAAAATTTTATCTATGGATCTACCGGAGCTCAGATTTGATTATTCTAAAGTTTTTGATCCTTGTCAATATGTAAAGAAACATAAATCTAGTTTTAAATCAATCAGTGAAGTCACAAAAACTGATGCATTACATTTGTGCACATGGATCTTTTTGGTCCAACACAAACTGGAAGCGTTCGGGGTAGGTATTATGTATTTTTCTTAGTTGATGATTACACTAGATTTACATGGGTCTATTTTCTAGCAAAGAAGTATGAATATTTTTCTTATTTCAAAAGTTTTAGAACCCAAGTGAAAAATGAGAAAAACCTTCCATTGAAAACTATTCACAATGATAATGGAGGAGAATTTCAAAATTCTGGTTTTGAAACTTTTTGTAGTAGAAAAGGTATTACTCACAACTTTTCAACACCCCGAACACCTCAACAAAAAAGGAGTTGTTGAAAGAAGAAATAGAATTTTTCTAGAGATAACTAGAACCATGTTGTGTGAGTATTCTGTATCCAAACATTTTTTGGCTGAAGCTGTAAGTACTGCTTGTTATACTATAGATCGAGTTTTGAATAGACCTTTTCTTAATAAAACTTCTTATGAGATAAGGAATGGTAGAAAACCTAGAATTTCCTACTTTAAGGTTTTTGGTTGCAAAGTATTAATTCTGAATACTAAAGATAACTTACAAAAATTTGCACCAAAAGCTGATGAATGAATTTTCTTAGGCTACTCCACAACTTCTAAGGCTTATAGAGTTATTAACAAAAACACTTTCACTGTTGAAGAAACAGTCCATGTCAAATTTGATGAAACTGATCCTTTTGTTTTTAAACAACCTCATCTTACTTCTTCGGATGTGTTTTCAAAAACTAATTATCAAACTTTGATGGAAAATCCTTCTGACAAGGAAAATGTTCAAAAAGATACTTCTGAAACATTTACCCCAGATGATTTCCTACACTATGTTGATGAACAATTTTTACAACACCCAAACCGGTCTTTTCTTAATAATAATCCTAGTGATATCATCATTTGTGATTTCAATCAACTTGTAAGGACTAGAAGTTACTTAGGAAATGAAATAGAACATCTAGCATTCCTATCCCAATTAGAACAAAAAAGCACTGATGATGCTTTAGGTGATGATGATTGGATAAAATACATGCAATATGAACTAAATGAATTCGAAAGGAATAAGGTTTGGACCTTGGTTGAAATACCTAAGGAAACTTTTGTTATTGGAGTAAAATGGGTCTTCAAAAATATAATGACCCATAATTTACATACATTGTTAATACTTTAAAATTTATGCATACTTATTACAACATATAACAAAACCATGTAAGGACCGTATAGGTATAGAGTCTTTAGAAACTAGGAAACATAAACAACTGGTTTATAAAGCATCTACATTACCTCCAATTTATTTCATCATGTCTAGAGTCCCTTTTTGGCATATCCTACTTAATAACCTTCTTCCTGACCTGGGTAAATAAAACATACAAAAGGGTGAGCTCAAATGCTCAGTAAGGGTAAACAAAAGAAATATCAATCACATCATAACAACATAACTTTTAGAAATCTTAACCTGCAATAGAAATCATAATTTCATAATATGGGATAAATCATAGTAGTGAAATGTAATCCCAATAATCATAACTTAAAACATGAATCTTTGTGGAATACACACATAATCATAGAGAATCATTTCTTATTAGTCAAGACTCATTGCCAAGACTATCTTAGTGGACAAAGTCCATTTCTTAACCGAGTTCACTCCTTGTTTCAGTCCTGTTTCACTGAACCGGTTTAACCTGTCGTTCCAGCCATATCTATCTCATCAGATATAACATCATTACCCAATGAATTGGAGGGATATATAGGTCCCACCCATATCATAATGATACCATTCTTATGTGTGCCACAAAATCATAAACCATACATCATAGCATAACCCATGTAATAAAAATGGGAATCTTAAACATCGTGACATCATAAAACAATTCCTATAAGATAAAGGAATTCATAAAAATATTTCCATTACAACATAATGAAATCCATGTAATAATAGGGATAAAAACAGAACCCTATATTATCTTATATGGAAAATAATTTTGATAAAACTATTGAACTCCATTCTTGAGAAAAAAATATCATTTCTACTTCAAAAACATTTTAAACATGTCATACAATTTTAAACTAAAAGAAGTTGATTAAAAATAAACTTGAAAACTTTTAAAGGATGTTTCTTGGAAATAATTTTTTTTTAAATCCATTCATGATGTATAAGTTAAAAAACATTCTTTTCGTCCTTTTGTCGGAAAAGTCAAAAAGTACCTCGTACGAAAAACGACAAAAGATTACTTTCATATTTTTTCATAAAAACTCACTGAAGGGTAAAATTGGATTTAAACAACTTTAGGTGGATAGAAATAATATTACATTTTGAGGAAAAATTTATGTGGATGATAAAATACACCCCAGTAAATATCAAATTATAAACAATCTCGGATAAAAATGAGATTGTGATATTTCCCTTACCTTAGGTCCGATTTGGTTCGTAAGTGTCTGAAACTTCGGTATAATGATTTAAAAAATGTTATTGAATTATTCCAGAATCATAATTATTGTTATGATATCATATATGGTCATATTCTTAACTTCTTAGTAGTAATATTTCATTGCTACTAGTTATTCGCGTGTTTATAACTTTTTGTTCTTATGCGTGTTTTGTCGAATAAATTCTTATTCTTCACTTTAGGTTATAGATACATCATTTCCAGAATGGTATTAATGTACTATATATAATATTTATTCATTCAATTCATTTATATAATCATTATGCAATGAAGATCATGTAGAACGAATCGCATCACATCGTGGAGACGGTATTCCGTACGTACGCACGAGCGATGCTATCGTTCCCATGATCGTGGAATTGTATTGGAGTGTATGTATACTATTTCAGAATCAATATCACATTACAATAATCATATATAGTAATTATTTTAAAAATTATACACATCCAAGTAATGTGGTGGGGGAAAATAGATTACACCACGGCGTGGAGACGGTATTCCGTACGTACGCACGCGCGGTGATTTTGTTTTCCGTAGGATGGATAGATGGTGAAATAGGGTTGTTTCGTACTTATAATAACATATCAGTATATGAGTGATACTGATGTTATTACATCATAATGAAACAACTAAAGAAGAAGAAGTTGAAGAAGATAGAATTTCGAAAGGATCGGTAATGGATATTACCTCTTTTTTTGGCGCGCCTCTTCTTAACCTCCTCTTAGGGCCCTAGGGTTGGTCTTTGAAGAAGACCAGAACCACTAGGATGATTCTAGGGAAGTGGGGTAGTGAAATCGTCAGGGTTTGTCCGAGCTTGAAGGCTCAAATTGGTGTGAGGAGGAGAGGGAGGAGATGTCCTTTTATAAGGGAGGAGAGAGGCACCTTTGGAAAAATAAGAAATATTTGTTTATATTAAATCCCAGCCACACATAAAAACATTCATAATGACTCATATCCAAATATTAGATGAGATAGGTTTGTAATCTCATCAGCCAATAAAATTTATACATTTTAGGAATTTATTTTAAACATTATCAACATGATTTATCCTTATCAATTTAAGTTTATTTGAGTTAATAATATTCTAAATTTTAAAATATTATTAATAATTACATATTTGTTGTGAATTTTACATAATATCACACATTTTGACATTTTAGACCATATAAAATTTAATTTATAATTTTTAAATATTTTTGTGATTTTTAAACAATTTTATAATATGTTATTTTTATAAAATAACAATAGTGTCAATTTTGACACTATTCATTTATTTGAATTTAAATAAAATATATTCAGAGGATATGTTCGAACTAAAAGCTTTAATAGATTAATAAAATGTAATATGTATATAAAAAATTAGTGGAGAACATTACATAGTTCATATAATATTTATTTTAATATTTTTAAAACCATTTATCGAATATTTTTATTAATAAAATAATTTCAACATCACTATTGTGTCATAATTAATGATAATTATTTAATCCCTAAAAATTCTAAATAAATTCCTATGTTTTCTTTAATTGTATTATATTTCAGGAGATTATTCATGTTAGAAGTTTCATTAAGATTATCACTAAATTAAAATTATTATACTTATAAGATTTAAGAAAGTGAAATGTTGTCACATTCATTGGTTTTAATAATAATTAAATTATTTTCATGGAAAAAAGTCTATTAAATGAATCTAATCAGACCCTTAGGTGATATGGGTCGACTTTTAGTCATCCAATAATATTTTTTCAGGTGTTAGGGTAATTTTATAATATTATATTTACCCTTAATTACCCGATTTACTTTTAACTATGGTAAATAAAATTTATCGTAGTTACTATTCATAATGCCCAAATTTAAAAAATAGCCTATTAACATAATTTGGACCCACTTATTACAAATATGGAATCTATTTTTCAAAATTTAAAACACATAAGTCGCAGTAATTAATTTAAAATAAAACTCGTTGTTAAGAAAACTGGTTTTAGAAGGTCAAACATTGCCAAAGATTCAGATGTTTTTACCTATGAATTCAATGTGAAATTAATGGTAATGACATAAATTATATTAAATGGTAAAAATATATTCTATCTATACTTTAAAACCATTCAATATTATAATTTAACCATATAAATTATCTCAATGAAAAAAGATGTCTTTAATTAAAAATTAGCGTATTTTTACTATTCATCAATATATGAAAGTTATTAGAAAAATATCAAAAATTTAACCAAAGTAAATTTTTATATCCTGATTCAAAAGATGAATTTTATTTTGTCAAATTGAACTTATAAACATGTCAAAACTATATTTTATGTGGGTGCTCCATCAAAAGGCCGCAAAAATGCATTTTTTGATAAATACTTATTTTACCCCAAAAAAATTTATTTTGTTCTCTTACCATGTTCTAGAAAATGTGTATGATGAATAATAATGTTGTAAAATTTAAAATTCAGTTAATACTATTCATAACGTCTAGTTTATAATATTATATTAATATATCATTGTTTAGTGGAACTCCGTATTGTGTACTACACACGCTATCGAGGAAGGTCGTGATTACGTGTAGCGAAAGATTCCTTTGAAGATTTATATAACATAAAAACAAAATATTTCTCATAAAAGTCTCGGGTGTTACATCCTACCCCCCTTAAAATGAATTTCTCCCTCAAAATTCATCACTTTGTAACAAACAGATGAGGATACCTCTCCCTCGTCATATCCTCAAGCTCCCATGTTGCTTCTTCTAATTGGTGGTTCCTCCATAAAACTTTCACCAAGAGAGTGGTCTTGTTTCGTAGGAATTTTTCACTACGATCCTGAATTTCTATCAGTTGTTCTTCATAAGAATGATCTTGCTCCAGTGGTACAACTTTTGAGCTGAGTACATGTGATGGATCAGGTATGTACTTTCTCAGGAGAGATACATGGAACACATCGTGAACTTGAGAGAGATTCGGTGGAAGCGTCAATCGATAAGCTACCTTCCCAACATGATCCAGTATTTCAAAAGGACTGATATATCTAGGGCTCAACTTCCCCTTCTTTCCAAATCTCATGACCCTCTTCCAGGGAGATATTCGTAAGAACACTTTATCACCCACTTCAAACTCTAGGTCTTTTTTTCGGTTGTCGGCATAACTTTTCTATCGACTCTGAGCTGCTCCTATGTGTTGTTTAATATATCGGACCTTTTCTGCCATCTCTCCAACAATATCAGGTCCTAATAGCTTTCATTCCCCAACTTCATCCCATCAAATTGGAGTCCTGCATTCTTTCCATAGAGATCATCATAAGGAGCCATCTGAATACTGAAGTGAAAGCTATTATTATATGAAAATTATACCAAAGGTAGGTGTTGATTCCATCCACCTTTGAAATCTATAGAGCAAGCTCTCAACATATCTTCTAGAGTTTGAATTTTCCTCTTAGACTGACCGTCTATCTGAGGATGATAAGTAGTGCTGAAACTCAACTCTGTATCCAGAGTATACTGAAGACTTCACCAGAACATTGAGGTAAACTTCGGATCCCGATTAGATATAATAGAAATTTGTACTCCATGCAATCTTATCACTTCATTTACATATATCCTGGAAAGCTGATCTAGAGATAAATCCTCTCTAATAGCGATGAAGTGTGCCAACTTTGTCAGATGATCAACTATGACCCAGATAGCATTATTTCCTTTGGATGTTTTAGGAAGTCCGGTGACAAAGTCCATAGTGATGTTTTCCCATTTCCATTCTGGTATGGGGAATGGTTGTAACATCCAATTATACTTCTGTCTCTCATCTTTAACTTGCTGACAAACCAAGCATCGAGAGACATATTCAGCAACATATCTTTTCATGCCATCCCACCAGAAGTACTCTTTCAGTTCCCTATATATCTTCGTGCTTCCAGGATGAATAGAGAATGAAGAACTATGAGCCTCATCCAGCAGCTCCTTCTTTAATTCGGGGAGGGGAGGAACACAAACCCGATTCCTGAACATTATTATCCCATAAAATCAAGGTTTAATTCAGGAACATTTCTCACCTTCTTTTGTAACTCTACATCTTCTTTCTGTGCCTCTTTAATCGTCACAGGTATAGATGGCTGAACATTCATTTGAGAAAGATGCGATTTTTCCCCTTCCATTATAATTACAAGATCCATCCTTTGTAAATCCATAAATATTAGATCTTTTGTGATCCTCATCATGGATAAGCTAGCATGGTCTTATCGACTTAATGCATCTGCCACCTTGTTTTCTTTCCCAGGGTGGTAATGGATTGAGCAGTCGTAATCCTTAATCAGCTCCAACCATATTCTTTGCCACATATTCAGATCCTTTTCTGTGAAAATATACTTTATACTTTTTTGATCAGTATAAATATCACACCTTTCACCATAAAGGTAATGCCTCCAAATCTTTAATGCGAAGATTACCACAGCTAACTCCAAATCATGAGTTGGGTAATTTTTCTCATGGATTTTCAACTGTCATGAGGCATAAGCTATCACCATATCTTTTTTCATAAGAACACACCCTAAACCCTTCTTGGATGCATCACTATAGATCACAAACCTTTCTCCACTACAATGAAGTGTGAGCACAGGTGCACTGGATAACCTTCTTTTCAGCTCCTTGAAATTCTCTTCACATTCCTCCGTCCAAACAAACTTAACTCCTTTCCGAGTCAATTTGGTGAGTGGATTAGATAATCGTGAATAATATTTCAAAAAACGTCGATAATATCCAGCCAAACCAAGAAACCTTTGGATCTCAGTTACTATTGCTGGTCTCGACCATCTTTCGATAACCTCTGTTTTTGCTAGATCTACAGATATCCCCTCTTTTGAGATTATGTGACCCAAAAATGAAACTCTTTGAAGCCAAAATTCACACTTGGTAAATTTGGCATAAAGCTTCTCCTTTCTCATTGTCTTCAATATAATTCTCAAGTGATCTTCATGTTCTTCCTTTCACATTGAATATACAAGAATATCATCTATAAAGACTACCACAAACTGATCAAGATAGTTTCTAAAGACTCTATTCATCAGATCCATGAAGATAGCAGGGGAATTAGTAAGACCAAATGGCATCACTATAAATTCATAGTGTCCAAACCTTGTAAGGAAAGTTGTATTTGGTATATCCTCACTTTTTACCCTTAATTGGTGATACCCTGAATGAAGAACAATCTTGGAAAAGTATTGAGCTCCTTGTAGTTGGTCAAATAAGTCATCAATGCGTGGGAGAGGATATTTGTTCTTGATAGTGATCTTGTTAAGTTCTCGATAATCAATGCAGAGTCTCATTGATCCATCTTTCTTATTAACAAACAGAACAGGTGCTCCCCAAGGTGATGCACTAGGGCGTATGAATCCTTTATCAAGATTCACTTGGAGTTGTTTCTTCAATTCCTACAACTCAATTGGTGCCATTCTATAAGGTGTATTCGAAATAGGCAAAGCACCCGGTACGAGTTCTATTGAAAACTCATCTTCACGATTTGGTGGAAGACCCGAAAATTCCTCCGGAAAGACATCATCAAACTCCCATACAATGGGAATATTATTAATCGTGAGTTTCTCACCAAACATTTGAGATAAATAACCTTCATTTAGTGGAATCAAGACCCATAAGATGGAATAAATTTCCACTGGAAGGTTATGTTCATCCTTGCATCGATAGACGATCATAGATTGATCTGTAATATGAAATGTGACTTCCCTTATTTGGAAATTGATATGAGCTCCATATAAAGAAAGCCAATCCATTCCAAAAATCACATCAAATTCCACTATAGGAAGGATCACAAGATTTGAAAGAAGCACTTTCCCACAAGCTTCAATCAGAGAATAATTATAAACTTTTGATGCGACTGTTGTTCCATTAGGGGTTGGCACAGCGAACTCAACATCTAATTGTTGAGGTAATACAGTGATATCCTCAGAAAATTCTTCAGAAATAATGGATTGGGTGGATCCGGAATCAAATAAAACATTTGCTACCTTAGAGTGGATGGTAAGAGTACCATTCACCACATCGTTATTGTACTCCACATCACTGATAGAAATTGCATGTGAATTTCCTTTGTCTTTATCCTTAAGAGTTTTTTGACGTCGACCATCATCATCAACCCCTGGATTTGGGCATTGATAGGCATAATGCCCCATCTCCTTTCACTTGAAACATTGAAGTGTAGTATGTTCATTCTGTGTATCCCTTCCTTTTTTTGCATCATTAGACATCTTTTTCCCATCATTGCGGCATTCAAATGCCCGATGACCTTCCTTTCCACATTTGAAACATTTAATTGTGCCTTTAAGACAACTCCCTCCATGTTTCATTCCACACATTGAGCATAAGGGAAAGCTCATCTTCTTTTCAGTGTGCTCATTAGATTTTCCTTTGAATTCCATTTTACTCTTCTTATTAGTAATGCGAAACGGGCGGGCCGGGGCGGGGCGGGCCAAGCCCGCACGGGTTTGAGCCCGCACGGGTTTTTCCGCAAAAGCCCGCATATAATGCGAACAAAAATTTTCAAGCCCGCCCCGCCCCGCATAAACCCGCGGGTTGCCCGCGGGCTTACCCACCTTTACAAAAAAAAATACTATTTATAATCATTTAAATACTGTATTTTTTATTATTCTTAAAGGTATTTCTGGGGAGAAGTATGAATTAAAAATAACTAGAGTTTTAAAGAATGTGATGGAACATTTTTTGTAGGTTAATGGTGGCATGCGGTAACGCTGATGTGGCGACGAACAATTGCAATAAAAAGTATGTGAGTGATCGGTGATGGGTGATGAATGATAATGTTGATTGTGTGGTGATGTGAACAACTAAACCTGTGAATGAATGAAGTCTCTCCAGGTAACAATCAGTTTCAGAAGAAGCTATTAATGTTTTCATGAGGTTCTATCCAATTCTCTTAATAACAAAATAAAATTAAATAATAACAAAATCAAATCAACCTAAAAAATATTATGATTATAATAACTTTTATAGAATTGAAACCATGTACAGGGGTGATGAGTTCCATTTTTTGAGAGATGGGTTGACACATCATGTGAATATGGTTAATAATTACTATATAAATAATATAATATCATATTAAAACAATAAATATAGGTCAATTTAATATTCACATGTGAATAAATAGTGAATTAATATGACCATTACGGTGAGAAATCATATGTCACCGTTTAACCATGATTTTTTTATTAAAAAAACTAAAATGTTAAAGTAACATATATTGTAAAAATAATATATATATTTTTTAAATCAGGCCCGCGGGCCAGCCCGCACCCGCGCGGGCTCAACCCGCATTGGCCCGCGCCCGCGCGGGCTAAACCCGCGTTGGCCCGCACTCTAAACGGTCAAAATTTTTAGGCCCGCCCCGCCCCATATCCGCCCCATACCCGCAAAGCCCGCGGGCCGCGAGCCCGCTTTGCATCGCTACTTCTTATCAAACCCATATGACTGATGGGTTACTCCAATCTCCATCTCGACTTTGAGAGCACATCGAACGATTTCCTCGTAGCTATTGAAGTCCCTTATGGCTAATGCCCTTCGAAGACTTGGTTTTAAGCCACTAAAGAATCAATCGATCTTACTCTCAGGTTGGATAATAATACCAAAAGCGTACCTTGCAGGTCTTGTAAAATTTGCTTCGTAGTTACCAACGGATTCATTATCCTTTTTCTTCAGTTCAAGAAACTCCTTCTCCATCTTTGTTCGAAGAATATGAGGGAAATACTTATTGAAAAATAAGTTCTTGAACTCGTCCCATTCCATGGACTCAATTTCATCTCTTTGCCTCATATTCTTAATAAGATTCCACCATTTATCAGCATAACCTTCCAAACGATACACTGATATGATGAATTTATCATATCATAACATTGAAGAACAGAAAATATCTTTTCAGTCGTACTAATCCATTGTTCTTCAACTAATGGATCAGTAGACACGCTGAATGAAGGTGGACGCTGCCTCATGAAGGATTCAACAGAATGTTGCTCCTTCCACTGCTCGTTTGGAAGTCCTGCATGATTCATAGCTTGAGAAATTTTTGTGGGAATGGCTACAAGATTTTCCATTCCAGCTCCCATAATGTTTGGTTGCTCTGGGGGACAATCATTGCATTGCCCATCGCATTCCGCATTAACACGGTTCCTTCGGGTTCTAGCCATTGACTAAAACCAAGATGAATAGTGTGAGAAACACTAATTATAATAGGAAAAATGCATAATCAAGTATAAAATTTCACACTTAAGGTCTTCTCATAGGTTGTTCATGGCCATTTCTAAAACTCTAAGATTGTGTTCTATGCTTAGACTTATCCTTAGGATTCTTACTAAGGCTTTCACATCCGAGTTTCCAAAGGTTGACTATACCTTTCCTCTGATACCAACTATAACGACCCATACTTTACATAAATTGTTAATAATTCAAAATTGAAGCATACTTATTACATCATATAAAAAAATCATGGAAGGACCATATAGGTATAGAGTCTTTAGAAACTGGGAAACATAAACAACTAGTTCATAAAGAATCTACTTTTCCTCCCATTTATTTCATCATATCTGGAGTCCCTTTTGGGAATATCCTACTTAATAACCTTCTTCCTGACCTGGGGAAATAGAATATAAAAAATGGTGAGCTCAAATTCTCAGTAAGGGTAAACAAAAGAAATATCAGTCACATCATAAGTACATAACTTTTGGAAATCTTAACATGCAAAAGAAATCATAATTTCATAACGTGGGATAAATCATAGTAGTGAAATGTAATCCCAATAATCATAATATAAAACAAGAAACGTTGTGGCATACACACATAATCATAGAGAATCATTTCTTATTTGTCAAAACTCATTTCCAAGACTATCTTAGTGGACAAAGTCCATTTCTAAAACGAGTTCAATTCTCATTTCACTCCTGTTTCACTGAAATGGTTTAACCTTCCGTTCCAGCCATGTTTATCTCATGAGATATCAAAAATATTTACCCAATGCATTGGAGGGAGATATAGGTCCCACCCATCTCAGAATGATACCATTCTTATGTGTGCCACAAAATCATAAACGATACATCATAGAATAACCCATGTAATAATAATGGGAATCTTAAACATCGTGACATCATAAAACAATTCATATAAGATAAAGGAATTAATAAAAATATTTCCATCAAAACATAATCAAATCCATTTAATAATAGGGATAGAAATAGAACCCTATATTATCTTAGATGGAAAATAATTTTTATAAAACTCTTGAACTCCATTCTTGAGGAAAATATCCTTTCTACTTCAAAAACATTTTTAACATGTCATACAATTTTAAACTAAAAGAAGTTGATTAAAAATAAAGTTGAAAACTTGTAAAGGAATCTTCTTGGAAATAATTTTTTTTAAAAATCCATTCATTCCGTATAAGTTAAAAAACATTCTTCTCGTCCTTTTGTTGGAAAAGTCAAAAAGTACCTCGTATGAAAAACGACAAAAGATTCCTTTCATATTTTTTACTAAAAACTCACCGAAGGGTAAAATTGGATTTAAAAAATTGTAGGTGGATGGAAATAATATTACATATTTAGGAAACATGGATGTGGATGATAAAATACACCCCAGTAAATTTCAATGTATAAACAATCTCGGATAAAAATGAGATTGTGATATTTCCCTTACCTTAGGCCCAATTTTCTTCGTAAGTGTCCGAACCTCCTGTATAATTATTTAAATAATGTTATTTTCTTATTCCAGAATCATAATTATTGTTATGATATCATATATGGTCATATTCTCAACTTCTTAGTAGTAATATTTCATTGCTACTTGTTATTCAGGTGTTTATAACTTTTTGTTCTTATGCGTGTTTTTTCGAATAAATTATTATTCTTCTCTTTCGGTTATAGATACATCATTTACAGAATGGTATTAATGTACTATATATCATATTTATTCATTAAATTCATTTATATAATCATTATGCAATGAAGATCATGTAGAACGAATCGCATCACATCGTGGAGACGGTATTCCGTACGTTCGCACGAGCGATGATATCGTTCCCATGATCGTGGAATTGTATTGGAGTGTATGTATACTATTTCAGAATCAATATCACTTTACAATAATCATATATAGAAATTATTTACAACATTATACCCATACAAGTAAGGTGGTGGGGGAAAATAGATTACACCACGGCGTGGAGACGGTATTCCGTACGTACAAACGCGCGGTGATTTCGTTTTCCGTAGGATGGATAGATGGTGAAATAAGGTTGTTTCATACTTATAATAACAAATCAGTATATGAGTGATACAGATTTTATTACTTCATAATGAAACAACTAAATAAGAAGAAGTTGAAGAAGAAAGAATTTGGAAAGGATCGGTAATGGATATTACCTCTTTTTTTGGTGCGCCTTTTCTTAACCTCCTCTTAGGGCACTAGGGTTGGTCTTTGAAGAAGACCAAAACCTCTAGGATGATTCTAGGGAAGTGGAAAAGTTAAATCATCAGGGTTTGTCCGAGATTGAAGGCTCAAATTGGTGTGAGGAGGAGAGGGAGGAGGTGCCCTTTTATAAGGGTGGAGAGGGGCACCTTTGGAAATATAAGAAATATTTTTTTATATTAAATCCCAACCACACTTAAAAACATTCAAAATGACTCATATCCAAAGATTAGATGAGATAGGTTTGTAATCTCGTCAACCAATAAAATTTATACATGTTAGGAATTTATTTTAAACATTATCAACTTGATTTATCCTTATCAATTTAAGTTTATTTGTGGTAATAATATTCTAAATTTAAAATTATTATTAATAATTACATATGTGTTGTGAATTTCCCATAATTTGACACGTTTTGACATTTTAGACCATATAAAATTTAATTTATAATTTTTAAATATTTTTGTGATTTTTAATCAATTTTATAATATGTTATTTTTATAAAATAACAATAGTGTCAATTTTGACACTATTCATTTATTTGAATTTAAATAAAATATATACAGAGGATATGTTCGAACTAAAAGCTTTAATAGATTAATAAAATGTAATATGTATATAAAAAATTAGTGGATCACATTATATAGTTCATATAATATTTATTTTAATTTTTTTAAAACCATTTATCTTATATTTTTATTAATAAATTAATTTCAACATCACTATTTTGTCATAATTAATGATAAATATTTAATCCATAAAAATTCTAAATAAATTCATATGTTGTAGATAATTGTATTAACTTTCTGGATATTATTCATGTTTTAAGTATCATTAAGATTATCACTAAATTATAATTATTATACTTATAATATTTAAGAAAGTGACATGTTGTCACATTCTTTGGTTTTAATAATAATTAAATTATTTTCATGGAAAAAGTCCATTAAATGAATCTAATCCGACCCTTAGGTGATATGGGTTGACTTTTAGTCATCCAATAGGATTTTTTCAGGTGTTAGGGTAATTTTATAATCTTATATTTACCCTTAATTACCCGATTTACCTTTAACTATGTTAAATAAAATTTACCGTAGTTACTATTCATAATGCCCAAATTTAAAAAATATCATATTAACATAATTTGGACCCACTGATTACAAATATTGAATACATTTTTCAAAATTCAAAACACATAAGTCACAGTAAGTAATTAAAAATAAATCCCGTTGTTAAGAAAACATGTTTTAGAAGATAAAACATTGCCAAAGATTGAAATGTTTTTACCTATGAATTAAACGTGAAATTAATGGTAATGACATACATTATATTAAATGGTAAAAATATATTCTATATATACGTTAAAACCATTCAATATTATAATTTAACCATATAAATTATCTCAATGAAAAAAGTTTTTTTTAATTATAAATTAGTGTATTTTTACTATTCATCAAAATATGAAAGTTATCAGAAAAATATCAAAAATTTAACCAAAGTAAATTATTATATCCTGATTCAAAAGAAGAATTTTATTTTGTAAAATTGAACTTATAAACGTGTCAAAAACTATATTTAATGTGGGTGCGCCATCAAAAGGCGGCAAAACTGTATTTTTTTATAAATACATATTTTACACAAAAAAATTATTTTTTTCTCTTAACATGTTCTAGAAAATGTGTAAGATGAATAATAATGTTGTAAAATTTAAAATTCAGTTAATACTATTCATAATGGCTAGTTTATAATATTATAATAATATATCATTGTTTAGTGGAACTCGGTATTGCGTACTATACACGCTATCGAGGAAGATCGCGATTGCGTGTAGCAAAATATTTATTTGATGATTTATATAACATAAAAACAAAATAATTCTCATAAATGTCTCGGGTGTTACAAAAAATAAGTGTGATGAAAATGGAGTCATTGTTAGAAATAAATCTAGACTAGTTGCTAAAGACTATAATCAACAAGAAGGAATAGATTATGAGGAAACCTATTCTCCAGTAGCTAGACTTGAGTCTATTCAAATTATACTTTTCTTTGTGTCATTCATTAATTTTAAACTTTTTCAAATGGACGTGAAATGTGATTTTCTTAATGGTTATGTTCAAGAGGAAGTTTTTTTTGAAAAAAGTCCTGGCTTTGAAGACACAAAATATCCTGATCATGTTTTTGGACTAACCAAAGCATTGTATGGTCTTAAACAAGCCCCACGAGCATGGTATAATAGACTTACATGATTTTTTCTTCAAAAGAACTATGTTAAATGAAATACAGATCCAACCCTTTTTATTAATAAAGTCAAGAAAAATATTTTGATTTTTTAAATATAAGTTAATGATATCATATTTGGTTCAACTCAGCAATCTCTAACTAATTATTTTTTAAGTATAATGAAATATCAGTTTGAAATTAGTTTTATGGGTGAGTTACCTTTCTTCCTTGGTTTTCTAATATCTCAAAAACCAAAAGGATCTTATATATATCAACATATGTTTATTAATGATCTTCTTAAAAAGTATGGGTATGACAACACTAAGAGTAAAAGTACTCCTATCGGTACCTCAAACACACTTGATCTTAATGAAGCTGGGAAACTATTAGATCAAACATCTTTCAGAGGTATGATAGGAAGTCTACTTTACATAACAGCTAGTCGACCAGACATGATGTTTTAAGTATGCTTATGTCCCAGATATCAGTCTAATCCTATGGAATCTCATTTAAAGGCATTGAAAAGAATTTTTCGGTACTTAAAGGGAACCATGGATCTTGGATTATTCTATACTTATGGAAATGGTTTTGTTTTAAAGAGTTTTCGGATACTGAATTTGGTGGATGTAGAATAGATAGAAAGAGTACATCTAGAAATTGTCATTTCATAGGAGATTCATTAGTTTCTTGGTCCAGCAAGAAGAAACACTTAGTAGTACTCTCCACTGCTAAAGATGAATATGTAGCAGCTAGAAGTTGTTGTTCTCAAGTGTTGTGGATAAAACACACACTCACATACTATGTCTTGAGTTTTACTAAGACTCAAATTGTGTGTGATAAAAGAAGATCCATTTCCCTTAGTAAGAACCATGCACATCACTCTCGTGCAAAGCACATAGATATTAGGCATCACTTTCTTAGGGATCACACACTAAAAGTAGATATAATTCTACAGTTTATCAGAACACAAGATCAACTTCCAGATATTTTCACAAAATATTTACCTTTCGATAGATTTTAATACATTAAAAATAAGTTAGGAATGATAACCGTGAGGAAATACTTCTTCATTAACTACTTTTTTAAAAATTATCCTTATAATAAAAAACTCCTTTTCATAGGGGGGTACATTTTCTTGTTAGCATATTCAAAATTTTCACAGTCAGTTTTTTTCAATCTTCTCTAAACAAAATTTTCATAATGAAATTTTCGTACTAGAACTTTCGTAATGAAATTTTCATACTGGTACTTTCGAAATGAAATTTTCGTACTGGAACTTTCATAATGAAATTTTTGTACTGGAACGTTCGTAATGAAATTTTCGTAGTGGAACTTTCGTACTGGAACTTTCGTAATGAAATTTTCATACTAGAACATTCGTAATGAAATTTTCATACTAGAACATCCGTAATGAAATTTTTGTACTGGAACATTGGTAATGAAATTTTCGTATATAAATTTTCGTAATGAAATTTTCGTTATGAGAATCTTCATAATGAAATTTTTCGTAATGAAATTTTTGTACTGAGAATTTTAATAATGAGAATTTTCGTAACAAATTTTTCGTAATGAGAATTTTCGTAATGAGAATTTTCGTAATGGGAATTTTCGTACTCATACTTTTTATACTAGAGTTTTGGTACTCATTGTTCTTGCAATATACATTTCGTAGTATGTTTTTCATAGTATGTTTTTCGTAGTCAAATTTTCTTCAAGAAGAATATCACCTATTACAAATAAACTTCTTGGATAATCCGAATGGTATGAATTCCCTACTTAAATTTTCGTAATCGATTTTAGTTGCGGGTAGTTTCTTTTTCTTATAAAATTTCTCAGATTCGTTTCATTTTAAATCCGAATTTCTTCTTAAAACCTCAAAAGATCGGATTCAAGATTTCCTTACGGATATTTATGAAACCGTCAGATTAGATCAAGGAGTTTTTCAACCGTTAGATGGTTTTTGGAAGGTCAAAGGTCCCTCTATAGCCTAATTAAAGGGGACCCCTATTTGTGTCCCACAGCGATTCCAAAGCTCTCTAGTGCCGATGCCTTGCCTCAGTTCTTAAAGCCCGTTTTGAATCTCTCAGAGATCATCCATTCAGAATGTCTATAGAATAAACTTCCCATGATATTTCTACCACGAATCCAATTTCAAAATGGAATGTGTACAGAGGAAGTTTGGCCTATCCGAGCTTTTACAAGTACGATTCCATCATTTCTAAGAATATCAAGCTGAATGGTAGAGAAGATGTTTGTTTATCTAAGCCTAGTGATCAAGATGTGGTCTATCCAGAGTTACTTTTAGAACTATATGAATCAGCAAGCTTCATTAAAGAAGAGGGAAGAGAAATGTTTTCTTTCAAGTATTATGGGAAGACTTACAAACTTACTTACACCAAGGCATCATTCTTGGTGGGGATAGAATATGATGGAAAGGCTGAATTATGCTCACATAAACATCTAGATGTTAAGGTAAATTTTGGTAAGGTGAAGGCCTTGGAGTTTCTTGGGCTTGAAAATATAAAGACAGCCAGGATTTCTCACCTATCTCCTAATAATCGGATTCTTCATCTTTGGGAACAAGGGTTTTTGGTTTCGAGAAAGGGTTATAAAGATAACCTGAAGAAAAGTGACATATATTTCTTAGACATCCTGGTGAATATAAGAAAAATAAATCTGATGGGTCATGTTCTTGTGACGATCAAGAACATCATGGAAGGAAACTTGGTAGCTCAAATAATTATGTTCCTTTCCTTAATATCAAATATTATATTTCGATGTCTGGATTCTTTCAAGATTTCATGTATGTTTAAGGCTTGGAATTGCAAGGTTATGCTTGTAAGTGATAATACCTTGAAGAGGATGAATATGACCTATTCCAATGAAACAGGAGAGTTCTATAGTTTTCCAGAGGAAGGGGCTAAAGCCAATCTGGAAATCGTGGAGAAGGCTAAGCCAGTGAAGAAGGTTTCTAAAAAGAGAAAAATGAAAGAAGTGGTGGCTGATGACAAGAACCCCAAAGCTAAAGAAACCCAATCTGCACCTCCCAATCTGAAAAATATGCTTTTCCAGATGAGGTGGATGCTAAATGGAGGGAAGATAAGGAGAAGAGGAATGAAGGGGATCCAAAGTTCGGATTGGACCCTGATGAGGATAAGGCCTTAAGAGAAAAAGTTGTGGATGAGTTAGAAAAAACAAGCCAAAGAGAAAAAGATGTAGAAGAAGTTGTCCGAAGCTGAAGTTGTACAATCTCTGTTGAGAGATACAGAAGTAGATTCTGAGAAAATTCATGTTCCGGAATCTTTTGATGTTCAACCATTACCAGAGACTCCTGGGAAAAATTTCTTCACTCTTGAAACGTCCAAAGGAAATAGGATGTTGAAGAAGTAGAGAAAACAGCAGGTGAAGAAGTAGAAGAAGATGTTGTTGAAGAAGAAGCAGAAGTAGAAGAAGGAAGTTATGATCTAGATGACTTGATCAAACTAGTAGAAGATTATCAAGAAAATTCTGAATCTGAAAAATTTGTCACTCCAGGAAATGGAGTTGATAAAGAAAGTAGGAAGAATGATGATAAGGAAGTGGAAGAGAAGGAAAATGATTTAGAAGAATCCTATGATAATAATTTTCTTGAGAAAGGAGAAGAAATGGAGAAAATACATGAAGAAAAGATTGTTCAACTGTCAGAGAGTGAGGAAGAATCCCCAGATGATCAACCCATTCCGAAAATGGATAATGGTAAGGAAGTGCTCATGGATACACCAACAAAAGATGTTATAAGAAATAAGGAGTTTGGTGGTTCTTCTAAAAGTAAACTGGTTGAAACTCAAGAAGAACAATACCCAAGAAAGTTATCAGATTCTGAGTCATCAACACAGGGCCATGACTTTGTTGTTGAATATTTGAAAAAATAGGGGGACACCATTCCGATATTTCCCACTATAGACTCCAGATGCCAGATTCTGCAACACAGTCTAAATTAGAAGTCATAATCCTTATCCATAGTGATGGATAAGTTTGTAAACATTGAGGCTGATCCTAGAAATTTCCTTATCAATTATGATGTTCACAGAAAATCATGCAGCAAAATCACTTTGTGGACTACGAATGTTGAAGAAGACATGGCTGAGTTTGATCATTTCAGAATGATGTTAAATATTCTATTAATACCAAGGATTCCAGGACTAATATTCTTTAGGATGAGATAATCATTGAGAAAAGTTATCAGAATTAACAAGTAAATAACTTGAATGGGAAGGTTAATTATCTTGCTCAAAATTTTAAAAGGGAAATTGATATTCAGATTGAGCTTGAAGAAAATTTTGTAAAGGAAGACGAGTTACTGATGATGTAAGAAGAGGCCATGAAGGCTCAGGAAGAAGTCTTGAAAGCTTAAGATGAAAGGATAAAAGCTTTGGATAGGCAAGCTGAGGAGGATCAAAAAGATTTGAAGAAGATGAAAACCTTGTTGAAGAAGCTAATCCCAAAGGAAAATGAAGACAAATAGATTCAATATGATCTTTTGTTGCATTTTTCATTCCATGTAAAAATTATTTCAACCCTAATGAAATTTTTGGTTGGTTTTATCTTGTGTTATTATGTACTAATGTTTCAGGTACTTTATTTCTTTTCCATTCCCTTAAATTCTTTTTAAAAATCACAATGGGAGAGATGGAAAAAAGAATTACTCAAAAGAAAGAGAAGGAAACATTTCTAAGTCAAGAACTATTCCTAAGTAAGGGTGAGCTTATCTAAGGGGTATTTCCTCATTACAAAGTTTTTCATTTCAAATTATAATGAAAACTCTATTCCGGAAATTCAGAATACAATCCTTAGATTTCCTAAGCCTAAGGGGGGGGTAGTTGTATTCACTATCATCCATAAAAAAAGGGAGACACGCTTTAATTTCAAAGTATAGAAATTTATTCTAAGATTTTATATTCTTTTTCGTATGGTTGTTTGTGCTTTCCAAAAAGGGGGATATTGTTAATTCAATAATTTTTTCCTTATGACTTTTTCCATTCCTTCTTTTTTTAAAAATCACAAAAACTCTATAATTAATAAAATCTACATTTTACTTATATAAGGAAAATCTCCTTCTCAAAAGAATTCACCCCTACCATGTTTTCATTGTTCATATCAGTATTTTTCATAAAGTATAAAAATCAGATTCATATCAAAAACCTCAGAATCATATAATACTTAGATATGAAGCATTCTATTTTAGGATCCGAATTCGGGATATGAATTGTAATGATGTTCCACTCGAAATTATGGATATGAACTGTAATGATGTTCCACTCCAAAATCTGGATATGAACTGTAATGATGTTCCACTCCGAATTCTGGATATGAACTGTAATGAATTTCCAATCCAAATTCTGTATATGAACTGTAATGAAGTTCCACTCCAAATTCTGGATATGAACTGTAATGAAGTTCCAATCCGAATTCTAGATAGGAACTGTAATGAAGTTACACTCTGAATTCTGAATATGAACTGTAATGAAGTTCCACTCCAAATTATGGATATGAACTGTAATGAAGTTCCACTCCGAATTCTGGATACGAACTCTAATGATGTTCCATTCCGAATTATGGATACAAAGTCTCATGTAGTTCGACTCAGAATTCTGATTACGAACTTATCTGAGTTCTGACTCTAGATTTTCTGAATTCAGACTCCGAACTCTTATGAGTTCGGACTCCAAATTCCCATGAACTCTAACTCCGAACATTGTAAGTTCTGGTTCCAAATTCTAGTGAAACCAGACACCGAATTTCCTTAGAAATTCAGACTTCATAATTCTACAGAATTCAGGTTCCGAATTCCTACAAAATAGAATCTGAATATCTTTTTAGTATAGACTCTGAATTCCATTTTGGTTAGACTCTGAACTATTATTTTCTTATATTCTCTACATCAGTTTTTTTATACTTATACTTGTTTACTTACAAAATGATGTCATGGTTTCAGTTATTGATTGACCTTTTTTTGAGTGACACATGTATAGGTCCCTCCAAAATTCTAGGAAAAATGTGACTGTTGGAGGAGGGAGCCGACCATTGGATATTCGCCTATAAATAGGAGCTCATTTGAAAAGAAGCTACGACTTTGACACTGATCATGGGATAAGTTTTTTGAAGTGATTTCTAGAGAGAGAGGCTCTTGATAACTCTCAATGATTCCTACAGAATGTATGAACAACTTGTTAAAACATTTCCTTTTCCAGATTGCTTCGTGCGACTCAGAATGTTGGTGATTACATTCAAGGATTCCTGGGATAGGAAGATATAGGTGCAGACTACCTTGAAGTTTGAGGTCTTCCTTGCTGGGGAAGCCAGAGGTTCCAACTACATTGATGTTTAAGGATTATGGGGATAGCAAGATAGAGACTCTGATCTTCCTATCGAGGGATTACCCTAGTGTGGGTAAGACAGACTTTATTGAAAGTAAAAATCAAGGGACCTTTTTCCAAGGTTGTTGGATACCCTTCTCTTTGGGTTAAAAGATTTATATCTTGTTACTTGTTTTTGTTACAAGCTTTTCCACTGAATTTTTGTATTGCAAGGAAAGTATAACCTTATTATATTTCCTTACACTTGTACTCTGACTTAGTTAGATTTTATATGCTTTATGTTAAAATCTCATTTTGTAAAATTTGGTTAAGTTTCATTTTCCGGATCCATCTTTTCAGAATCATATTTCCGGAACTAGTTTTTCGAAATCACTTTCCAGTTTTAAGCAAGTGTGTAGAACATGAAGTTTATAACATCATACCTTTTTCCAATTCTCCAATTGGTGTTAGAGGTGTTTTGAATTTTCATAGTTTAACTTTGTTAAAAATAGATCCTTCCTTGTTTAAGGAAAATTTTAAAGTGTACAATTCACCCCCCTCTTGAATATTGAGCATCTACATCATTATTTAAATCCTACAGCAACTTTTAGATATCACCAAGTGTGAAATTCATGAGAAGAAGTCTCAATACATATGATCCCCTAGTACTTGATAGTCAAAAATCAACTATGTTCAGTTAGTTAGATGCATCTAGAGCATAATACCATTGTTTTAGATTAATGTCATAGTATCTCGAGGTTCACATTATAGCTTGGGATCCTCTATTACTTTTGAAACAAAAGAGTTATCATTGGGAATTATCATTAAATAGTGGACATTGTAAATTCTATACTATAATTGTAAGTAAACATCATGTATATATTACTATAATTAGGATAAGCTAATCAATAGAACTATGTAGTTGGTTCTAGGGCACCAAATATTTCAAAAAATACATCATCAATTTTATTCTAAACAAGATCCTTCATCGGTCCTTTGTTTATAATCGGACTTTCACTGTCCTTATTTATTGTAATTATTCATAATTTGTTTTAATAAAAATATGAATTATTTCAAGAATATCTCTCAAGAGTGTCAAACCAAGTGTGAATATAGGCCCATTGTGGCATACAAGGTTTTTCTCGAGTTAGGACCATCACAACTTTTTCGAGCTTCTAACACATGGTACAATTGTTAGATACCCACATCCACTTGTACTATACAAATTGAAATATATTTATCAGAATACCAAGACAATCTCTTCCTAAGAAAAATTCTAGTATTTTTTAATACAATAATCTTATATTTTTACCTTGTGGATAAGTTCTATAATCTATGTTTTCCAAAATCTAGTTACCATGTTTTCTATTAAAAATTCACTTTTATGAACTCTAGCACCCCAACCTAAGAAATCCATGATTTACTTACTATTAAAATTAAAATGGAATTAGATATAATTAAATCAAATTACAAAGCACGAAAAAATTTATAATTCTTTATAAACTCGATACACACATGTTTCTTGTATTATAAAGGATTAAAAAAATTATGACATAATTTTTTCAAGAAAAATAACTTTATTCTGTCTAGTATATACAGGAATATCATTCTTATCACACATCAGGGAATCCTGGGGATGGGAAAAAAAGTGGTTAAGTCAAACTCTCTGTATTTGTATGTGCATAAAAAGAAATAATGAATCAATCCATGTAATAATTATGGAAGGGTAAATATATAAAAACACATCACATGTAATCCGTATACTAATTCGGAAGTTCATAAACCAAATGGTTAGGTAAATAACAATAAACACATTCCATTTAATTAATTGGATAAGGAAAAATCAATATGAAAATGTAGGAAACAGAAAACACATGACATTTAATCCATAAATTAACATTGAAATACATCCATATACATTTTAATTGTGAAAATATCATTGATTATAAATATTTAATCAATATTAATGCAATTCTTAATTATTTTATGTAATGTCTAGGGTACCTGAAAAACTATACCACTATGACCTTTCAGAGGGCAGTTCAAAACAGTTGGTTGAAACCAGTTTAATTTGCACAAAAAATTTCTCATAAGAATTATTGATGCATTGGGGGGATATATAGTTTTATAGACCCTCCCTACATTACATGTCCAATGAATTTCTTATATCAAGTAGACAATTTAATTATTAATTAATATGCCTTATCAAATTATATATTGATTAGACAATATATATTTATGATTATTTTCCCAAAAAACCAAAAACTCTCATATTAATCACAGTATGTAAAAATGATATTCTCTTTAGGTAATATAAATTTACATGATAAATTATATGGATAATTTGGGGAAATTTATTGACTTTTAGCAATAGTAAATTGAATATTTTAATGGGAATAAAAAAGGAATCACATATGTGAATTTCCCAACTATTCATTCCCAAATAATTAATAGAACGTCTGGAGGAATAATAATGATTGTATCAATTCATCATATCCCATGTGGAGTAGAAATAATGGATGTTTATGATGAATATAAATAGTATAAAAATATCTTTTAGAAACATTCTTGATGAAAATAAATATTTAATCTTGAAAAACAGTTTTAAAATCATTATAATTGAAAATATATAATAACAAAATATTATTTAAAAACTAGCAATTGAAAATTTCGATGGAATATTATATGAAATGATGGAGGATAAATCCGTAATTATCTAACAAGATAAAAATAACATTCCATTTTCATAGTAAGAATTATTGAAAAATTTATTGTTTTAAAAGCGCAAAAAGATTAGATTGAAGACATTTTTGAAATAAAAAAGGGGAAAATTCATGAAAAATTCATTATTAAATGGTTGAAAATATTTTTTAATGAAATTTATTAAAACATGTTTCTCAAAATAAATCAAGTTCTCTGACTAATGTGAGAAATGAAGTCGGGTTTTTATCAAAACACTTTTGTAAAACATTTGAGTTACAAAGAGTTAAACTATGATACTATTACATGAAAAGTTACATGAATAACCATAGGTGAATAAAATTAATGTTTCTATAAAACAATTTTTATATAAATTTCTTTAATGGACTTTCAATATTAAAAAATATCTATTAGATTAAGATTGTGAAATAATCCCATTAAATGGTCATGAAGTTTAAGTGAGAAGTAATCAATGATTTTAGTATATGTATCAACTAAAAACCCAGGTAAATGTAGTTGAAATACATGAATAGATAAGGAAATTCATTATGAAAATAATCATATAATATTAGCGATAATGAGGAAGTAATATAACCTTCTAATAAGGAATTTTTATATGAAATTCATTTACAACTTGGGGTTACATTAAGTGTAAATCCCCTTAGATGAACTAAATCAAATAACTACTGAAAATATAATGAAGAATGGATGAATTATGATATTCCATGTCAATGTGTAATTGTGTAAAATATATATTATAAACTAGGTTCACAATAATAAAGTATTCCTCAATGAATATAAATTGGTGAGAAGTCCTTTACTGCTTGGTATTTTTTAAATTATATCCCCCATGTAAGAAATAATATCAAGTGAAACTATATATAACATTAAGGTAAATTCATTCATTAATTAAAATAGTATATTTGGAATATATAATACATAGAAAATAATTATGTTTGGAAAATGGTGTATGCCTTATGGAATGATATGTGACACCAAAATCACATACTATATATTTCTATTCAAGTGAGAGTCCTCTAGAGTCCCATATAATGGTTTAAACATGTTACTAACTTATAAAAAACCCATAATAATATTTATAATTTCATATATTACCATCTTATAATATCTAATTACCGTTTTCTAATAAAATTTATTATTTTCACTATTTCGGGTATTAATTGTCTAGTTTTTCGAGTATGTTTTGACATGTTATTTGTAGATCCTAAAATTTAGTCCACAATTTCATCAGTTCTAGAATTTATTAGATTATTTCAGTATCATATATATTTATTATATATTTAGTTATAATTATAAATATATATTTTTTTAATGGAAATGAAATTCCCCATTCTTGGAGATAGTATACTCTTCGTATGCATGAACACTTCTTCCATTACTTTATCATATTTAATAGAATGAAATGTAACTGATATATATATATATATAATCGTGATATTCTATGTATATATATGTTACAGATTCATATCAATTTCATATATTTTACATAGGTTTATTAAAACCATCTTTTATATGTTTTATCTATAGAACGAATGAATCACGTCACTTTGAGGAGTCAGTAGTTCGCACATCCACAAACGATGTAATCATATCCCAAAATAAGGAAACTCATAGTGGTATTTTTTATATAAGAAATAATTAAGTATAATGAAATTATTTATATCATATAAAACACATTATTATTTTATTTCCATAATAATTCCTACCATGAGATGGGGTAAAGTATGAACAAACAATCATCTTTTCGTGATGTTATAGTCTGCCTTAAAGACGAATGGTTTATTCATTACCAACTAGATGGATGTGTGTTAATTTTTGGTAGATATATTTTAATAACAATATATCATTATATTTATGATATTTTGGTTATTATATAATCATGCTACAAGATTATTTTAAGTGGTTGAGAAGGACATAAAGTGAAAGTTAGCATTGATGAATGTTACCTTATTTTCAGGTAACTCATTTTTATTTAAACCAAACTTCATCTTTGGTTGAATTTCATCCAAAAGTGAGCTATCTAGGTTGAGTGGAGAGATTTTTGGAGAATATTTTAGAAGTGTTTTGGAGATATAGTTCACTTTATAGAAGTGAGTTAATTGTACGTGTGATTGCCTTTATATAGTGGATGAGTGACATTCATGTATATTTTGGAAACATGAATTCAGACTTTGTTTTTTCCTGTAAATTTCATTCAATAATGAACCAATTTATAGTAAAATTATTATATGGTCCAAATATTAACATCCTATTCATTATTGAGAATTTAATAGTTCATTTTGGGCCATATGATTAATGTTTAATCTATTGTTGAGCCAAATATTCTATTCATAACTGTAATTAATTCTAATAAATTACACTTAATTTTTTTTGGAAAAAATAAGTTAAAATTCTTATAAATTACATATAATTATTCATCAAAATATGGAATCCATTTTTCCAAATTCTAATCACTTATGTGGCCGAGATTAATATAAAATCAATTCTATTGACAGAATGAGAAAGCGGGTTTTTAATGTAAGAATGTTTAAAAGATTTCTAATTTTTCATATGCAATTTCAAATGAAATAGATAAAGATTACCTAAATAGTATTCATTTATATATAATTGATATAAATAAAAATTAAAACTATCCAAAAAATATAATTTAATCTAATTAATTTATTTTGATGTAAGAATAGTTTTGAATTAAAATTCAGTATTTTTCACTATTCATTAGAACACAATGCACAAATAAAAATAAAAAATACCGAAAGATAACTTTTATATAATTATCTAAAAAATGAAGCTTATTTTTTCAAATATAAGTTATAAAAGTTCCAAAAATTTGATTTAAAATAGGTCTTTCATTAAATAGTTTTAAAAGTACCTTTTGAAAAATATTATTTTTTCTGAATAAAATTGGGTTAGTTCATAATATTTGACTATAAAAATCTATTTGATGAATTTAAAAAATATTTTATTGAATATAAAACATGTATATTTCCTTAATCTCATTAATTCATAGTAATGAATTTTATATCTAAGGATAAAACACCTTTTTATCATAAAAAAATTTCATTTATATTATTTCAGTTTTTATTTTAATTTCTAACTAATTAGTAACCAAGGAATTCATATTATATTTATGGAAACCTTATATTTTCGTATTTTTGTTTAAAAAATACTAAACCACTAATTTAATGGCTATCTTATATCTTAATATATAAAATAATAATATTTTAATAATATATTGTTTCTCAAAAAAAAGTGGTCTGGTGTGTAACCAAAGCTATCAAAGAAATTATTTATTGTGAGTAACATAAGAAAACTCAGAATTTATTTAATTTAAAGCTATATCATATATTTGATTTATTTAAAATAGAAATTATATAGAAAATTTTTAGGTTATTAAATTCTTTTATGTGATTGGTGTGGCATGTTATATAAGCTATCGAATACGATGTTCCATTTTTAATGTTTTGGGGCGTTAAAATAACCATACCGTGGAGGGATCAAGCCCATAAATATTACATATACGAATAAGGTCCCAGTCAATAACCAATCTAGTTTTTCTCATGAGACCAACCAATGAATCAAGGGGATATAGTTGTCCCGACCTGTCACATAATATATCCAATCCATACATTATAAGAAAGGTGTGAAACATAATCAACATAAATTATTTTATTGGATCTATCACATGAAATAATAAAAAATTTCCAAATCAATATACATAATCAAAAATGAACATGACTAATATGGAAAATAGTGTCAAAATAGCACATCCCCAGTCATACTAATCATATAACATCAAATAAAAGTTGGTAAGTGGTATCATAATAGATCAACCTTAATGAACCATATAATTAAATAATAGGTTGTGAAATAGATTAAAATAATTTAACATCTTTATATAGAAATTATTGGGTAAATTACCCTATTCACTATGAAATTGTTTATTTTTAAAACAACTACCCAATAATAAGATAAAATTATTCTTTTAAAAATAACCATGTAAATATGTAACGTAAGATTAAAATAATTGGAGTTTCATCATGGTGAAGATTTCTATTCTTTCTAAATAATATTAAAAAACATCCTTTAACAAAGTTTAAAATTATATCATTCATAAACATAAAAGATAATTCCTTTTAAAAAAAACATTATAATAAAAGTAAAACATGGTTGTTGTTGACTTTTAAAAATCATAGGAAAATATTAAAAAAAATTATTTTTTTACAAAGCATGGAATAGTTAGAGAAACATTCTTCATTGGAAACATAAACATAAATACTACCAACGAATAAAGAGATTGTGAAATAATCATTTACTACTTCAGTTATTTTTGACTCATAAACCCCATGAAAGAAATAAAATCAATTGAATAATTAAATTCCATGATTAAAGCTATATTCATTATATAATATATTAAGGATCCAATATATACCCCACATAAAATAAATATGTGGTGATTATGGATTATAATTCATAAATGTAAAAGTTAGATTACAAACCCTTACCACATGATTAACTTCATTAAAATGTATTCAAACTTATTGTTTAATAAATATAGATTTATTATAAATTAATTTCAATAACATACTAATATTTATCATACCATATATAATATTGAATCATCTATTTATTATCATTTCATTATTAAAACTACTTTTATGGTTGACAATTACGTTGTTTGTCATATATTTGTTGGTTTGGTAGTTTTGGTCCACTAGATTTTATCATGGTTCAATAATATATATAATATTAAACATGATATATATCATATAAGTTCATTATATAAGTATTTAAATGTTATAGATAGAAAATTTATCTCCACAGTTCACAAATATTATATGCAAAACGTACGAAAGAATGTTGATTTCATTTCCAAATGGATGGAGGATAATAATTATACAGAATAATTTACATTTAAAGAATAATTATTATTTAATATTCATAATACATTTTAATTAGATAAATATATATCACAATATATGTATTTTAGTGATCAAAAATTAATTTCATCATAATGTGGAAATGATAAGCCATATAAATGAACAAGCGATGTTTATTCTTCTTATAGACTTGAATGGAGTGGGATTATTGTTATACATAATGAAAATAGAATCTAAGTATAATATTTATACAATATTAAATATTTTATGATGACTATAAAACATTAAGATCATGTAAAAGAAAATGTAACAATAGAGAGTCAGTAAATATTATTTCCTCATCTTTGGCGGACTCTCTTTATAACCCTACTTTTTATTGCACACTTAAAAATGATTTATTATATAAACTCTTCACTTGGTAAAGTAAGGATGATCAATAGGTCTAGTTTATTTGGAGATTAGGAAAATTACATTACAACTTAAAACATAAAACACACAACATCTTTATTGAAAACTTCCTTTATATAACCACGACATTCCATCGTACATAGCATTACGTAGGATATCCTTGGAAAATAAATGTGGAAAGGGGGAGTTATAAAGCCTAGTAAGGAAGTAAAAAAATAATAACATGAAGAATACAATAAATGTTAGGAAATATCCTTGTCAATGTATCATAAAGGAAACTTGAAAATAAAGGCATGACATTGCATGATTATCATAACATGAAAAAGTGGAAACAACACTTAATAAGAAATTAGAAAGATACAGGGCTCATTGCACATGGATCATCAGTAAATCCTCATTTAACTTGAATTATAGTGATTAAAACCTCATTTCACTTGATGTATCATGATACAAAACTTTACACAATGCATAATATTTCTATGATGGTGCACCCTTCTTAAACAATTCATTTCTGGCACAAGGGTGCCACATGGATCATACACCATGGAGTCATTCTACATCATAATTTCATCCATGATAAAGGAATGTGGAAAAAATAAATGAAACTCTATAAAAAGTAAGTAAATGTTTATAATGGTGAATACCCATAATAGAAAAATTGGCATGGTATTCACTATGCGATGACTTTGCCGTGGAAAATCGCGGTGGAATACCAGCAACAAAACAATGTGACATAAAAAATCATAAAAATGGTTGATGGGAGAGAAAGGATTGTATTGTCATATGTACCTGAAATGGATATTATGGTTATCATATAAATATTTTTCCCATAAATTTTAATGGAATTTAGATTCATGATACAATTGAATTGTTGAAAGTAAATGATGAGAGAGAAATACCTTTCTAAATTTTGGCATGGTAACGAGTGTAAATGGAAGGAATTAATGAGAGAGAAAGGGGTATTAGATTTTGAAAACATAAATAGGTAATTATGGGGGAGGATCTAAATCATATCCCAGTATTTATAATTGAAAATAATAGGGCATAACAATATTATGAAACTTGGATAAAATGGGAACAGAAGGAATCCCTTATATGAATTTGTAACGCCCCGACCCCAGCTACCCAGAGTCGGTGCATTACTTCGTAACATTGGCATGATCACAAAAGATCAAGTCTCGAAAGGCCGATTAGTTTAGTAGCCTTGGAAACACTAGATACATTCGTAAACGTTACATTACATCATAAAGTGAAAAACTAAAACAAAAAAAGTCTCCATAGTCCACACTCATATCCACTTCTGACTATCCCTGCAGGTCATTCATAAAATACTTCTTCACATCCTAGAAAATATTAAAACATTGAAAGGGGTGAGCTCAGATGCTCAGTAAGGATAAAAATAATGCGGATGCTTTCATAAATAAACATTAACATTTAAGGCAATGTATAACTAAAACAAAAGCCTTTTAAACATGAACTTCAACATAATATGGCAAAAGTAAAATGAGATAATGCCATTTACATATTCACATGGATATTCTACTAGTCGAATAATCACATGCAATATCAATAACCACTTTCATAGTGATGGAATGCATAATGCCAGACTATCATAACCACATAGTAAAGGCCTCGTGCCAAGACCACAAATAAGATTTTGTCAAGGCCTCGTGGCAAGACACTAGTTTGTCTCATGAGACCTGCCGATGCATCGAGGAGATATAGCGGGCTCCACCCGTCACTTATTAAGTCCAATGCATTCCTCATATGAATAGGTTTAAACATATCATAAACCATAACATAATCGTATCACATAAAACACGCATAAAGGAAACATAACATTTCCACATTTCAATCACAAGATATAAATACAAAACATTGATATAATAAAAACGCTTTCAAAACCATTTTCAATACCAAAATAAAATAAAGTTAAAACTTTGTATTTATTTTTCATTAAAAAAATGATGGCTTGTAGAGGAAGCCGAAACTCAAATAATGGTCACGGCGGCAGAGAAGTCATTGTCGCCGCATAAGTACGGAAATAAAAACATTCCCTTTTTGTCGTTTAGTAAAACGCTTCGTATAAAAAAGATTCCTTTTGAATAAATGTAAAATTCAAAGGGGTTTATACACCGTATAAAAGAAAGTTGTGTATAAAACCAAATATGACTCAATGAAAGGAGATTGAGACGAAGTCCTTAAAAAGATCATTTTAAAAATAAAATAGATCTATTATGTGTATTAACTATAGGTACACATAAAGAAAGAAAAAATACAAAATAATACATAATAATATCATGACATAATTGGAAAGTAGGAGATTGACCCAGAGATTGGAAATTGGGTTAAGAAATTCCCTTACCTTGTGTCCGACTTGACACAACCATTCTTTAACCTCCTGAATAATAAAGTAGAGTTAATATCTACCTTATTAAGAACCATTTTAAATTTCATTATCCTTTTTATATCACTTATTACAATGTTATGAACATTATGTAATTATTTAAGTTAATAACGGTCGTTTTGTCGATCTTTGGTAACTTGAGTCAAAAATAAACTTCCTATAATTTCAAGTTGTTCATGTGGTGAAATATCCATTATATCCAGAATTATATTCATGATGTAGATATCATATATATGATATATATCTAGTATATACATTCATTCATAATTTCACGTAACATTTAGAGGTAAGAAATGAAATGCACCGTTCATGGAGACGGTAAGCTGTACGTACGCATGAACGCTACTTTCATTTCTATTTCGTATTTAATGGAACGGAATCATAATGATATAAATTTATAATATAATTACAGTATAATATAGTGAATAATACCATTTAATCCATCCTTTATACATCCCACATATGGCATTAATGATTCAAATCACTTTGAAGGGGCGGTAGTCCGCACTTCCTAAAATGAAATTATCGCGTTTTACCCATAATGGAAATCATAAAGTATGCCATAAATGAGAAATACAGAAGCATAAGTAAAACATAAACACATTATATATCATATATAAATATAGTGACATCTTAATGGCCACCTTTGAATGTGTTATATGAGTGTTGAACAATCATCGTTTCGTGAGGCAGAAATTCACCATCCACAGAAACCGTATGTTCTTTAACCATTAGATGTCGGTGTGTGTAAGTGTGGCTAGAATACTTCTTCTAACAACATCCTAGTATATTGAGGATACTGGTGTTGTTACAAAAGAAATTAATAAAATCATTTTAGGGGGTTGGAGAAGAAAAGTAAAACAAAACAACATTAGAGAAGACATTACCTCAAAATCGGGTAACTCTTTTTGATTTGAGCCAAAGGCTTCCTTGAGAAGAGTTCTGCCCAATGTGAGGCTTCTAGGAGTAAGAGGGGGAAGTTGGGAGAGTATTTTGGCAGAGGTTGGCCGATCCAAATGGCTTGAAGGTGTGAATAAGGTGGGAGAGGTGGGGGCCTTTTATAAGTGGAGAGGAGGGGCACTCTTGGAAAGATTGAAATGTTACATTATTACACAATGCTTTTCGGAATCTAAAGGTCCCAAAAATATATAATTCGTGGATAAGGTGATAAGGGTTCGAAATCTCCTCATACAATAGGCTTTGGACAAGTGTACGCCTTGGATCTTGCATTATCTTCTCATTTTATTTAAATCGTTAAATAATGAGGTCATCGCTGCATCATAA
The DNA here is from genome assembly GCA_963277665.1 of Viscum album. NCBI lineage: Eukaryota > Viridiplantae > Streptophyta > Magnoliopsida > Santalales > Viscaceae > Viscum > Viscum album. Next base: position 644,817,295 of record OY728160.1, read on the forward strand.
TGATGTCATAAATAATTTAATTTATTTAATGTCTAAAAATTATAAAAAAAATACCATGATGTAGGAAATATTTTTAGCTTTCTAATGAATATTTATAGTCAAAAATATTACTTGTATAACCCCATGTAAAAAAATTTTTAGTAAAACATTTCATGTTTGTGTCATTTTTTTACTTTAACATTAAATAAAAGGTATTTATGTCATTTTCCAACTAAAGTGGCTCCATGGGGTCCCCAAGTTGACCCATGGGTTGTCTTGGTCGGCCATGACTCATACAATAGGATTAGGACAAGTTTCAAGCTCATCTCATATTATTAAAACATTATTTTTTTTCCTTAAACTACACTAATTACCTCTAATCGCGATTAAGAACTTAAAAGTTACTATTCACCAAAAAATTATTTTAATCTCATTGAACCACATTTTACTTCTTAATGACAACCATGTATGTCGGATTTTTGAAAATCAAATCACAGAATTGGTAATATTTCATTTAAACGAAAAATCAGTTATTTAACTACCACTTAGTGGTTTCACTATTCATCAAAAATTGAAGTTTTTTAGAACAATGCCAAAATTTCACCCTAAGATATAATTGATATTCCGAATTCAAAAATGAAGTCCATTTTGAAATATAAAATTTCTATAATTTTAAAAAGTGGTTATTACTATTCATAACGGCTACTTTGATTAGTCGCGGTGTTTTAGAACTCGAAGTTGCGTACAATGCAAGCTATTGCATTATTGAATGAGAAGCATATTGTGGAAGCTCGGGGTGTTACAGAATTTGTGATCCCAAAGGCTTGGGAAAGGCTTGAGAGAGGCTTATTGAGAGTTTGGGGAACCATGGGAGGATTATAGTGAGAGGAGAGAAGAGTTTGGATGAATTTAAAAGGCAATGAGTGAAGAGGCAGTGGGAGATTGGGTGGAGTTATTTAGAAAAGGAGAGGGAATTCTTTATTATTTAGGTTTGGGACACTACACATTAAACTATTCAAAAATACAAACCAGATCATTTTTTTCCCATGGGTTTTGAAATAGGGGGTAGAAAAAAAATTATAATGCCAATGGATGAAAATTTTAAAATAATTGGGACGTGTATTTAGAGGTGAGTCATACTCTCAAGAAAATCAATTTTAAAAGATAAAATGTTTTATAAGTCATGGAGGGTCCACTAAAGCTTCGTAAAATGAATCAAGTGAACCTAAAATTAAATTATTATAATTTTAAAACATATATTTGATGAAAATAATGTTTATATTATTTTATTACATCACTATTTGGTCATTATGATGTCATAAAGCACCTTATATATTTAAGCGATATTTGATTTTTACCCAATTTTTTGTCTGCCATTGAATATTATAAAAAAAATTACCATTGGATAATTTCAACATCCTGATTCCAAAAATTATATTAAAATTTTCTAAACAATTTTATAAATATGTGAATTTTTACATTGAAAATATAAACCGACATTTATTGAAAATTCTTGGGTTTTGATAACAACAACTCCCTTACCTTAACAAAAATTACGATTATATTCATAAAAAATATTCGATCATTTATATTTAATAAAAAATTATTTAATATTAATAATATTATATTAAATTTTTATTGAATTTAAAAATCCATTAATTTATCAAAATATATTTCTTAGTTGAATATTAACTAAAAATACTATTTGTTCTTAAAAACTATTTACAACGTAACAAAAATAAAATAAATCAATATTCATTATTATAAAAAAAAATGCACATAATCATAGTGATAATTTCTTGTTACATAACCCCTAATAAATCCCACATAATACCGAAGGGTAAGCTGAGCGATGGTGACAGACTCTTGGTGTGGCTCAGATAACAACTCTTAAGTGGTAATATCTATCAACATCCACTTTTCCTGAAGGCGGTTCAGTTAAAAATTAACATATTAAAACTTGGATTGGGATTGGTCAAGAGCAGTGCCCAATGACGCCACCTCCTTTTCGAGCTCGGACAAATGGGCTTCGTATGGGGCCAGTCTGTTGGATGAGGCCATCACTACCTTTTTATGAGTAATTTGAATTTGTTGAAACCCTATATTTATACTAATCATGTTATAATTGTTCCATTTTTATATTAGAAATGGTAAAAATTCTTAACAGTATTTTTAAATCCAAGAACATATAACCAAAAAGTTCATATTTTATTTAACTATTTTTCATAATAGGACATTTAATTAGATCAAGAGGAATTTTTATTATTAAAATTTTGGGTCACTACAATATTCTCCCCTTAATAAATTTCTCCCTCCATATTTCCTTTTCCCACACTAAAACAGATGTAGCTAACTCTGCTTTAGCAATTCCTCTGATTCCCACATTAGCTCTTAAAACTTGTGGTTTCTCCACAACACTTTCACGAGGGGCATTGGCTTATTTTGTAGATCGTTTTCCCTAATAATTAAGATCATCACCTGCTACTTCTCTTGAGAAATATAATCCTCTAAATATACTACCTCTGAAGAGAGTACATGTGAAGGGTCCGGTATGTACTTCATTAAGAAAGACACATGAAAGGAATCATGTACTTTGGCCATGGTAGGTGGTTGTGATAGTCGATAGCCCACATCACCGACATGATCAATAATCTCAAAGGGGCTGATGTAGCTAGGACATAACTTCCAATTCTCTCCAAACCTCATGACCTTCTTCCACGATGATATGCATAGAAATACCATGTCTCTAACTTTTAACTAGAGGTCTCGTCAACGAATATCTTTATAACTATTCTATTGACTTCGTACTACCTTGATATAATATAGAATGGTTCTAACCTTCTCCACCATTTCTTCAACCATTGCAGGTCCTAGAAACTTCCACTCATTGAATTTATACCATCACGCCAGTCTTCTGCACCTTTTTTTCATTATATGGTTCCATTCAGATGCTCAAGTGGATTCATTTATTGTATGAGTATTCAACTAGTGGAAGATGTTGGTGTCAACCTCTGTTGAAGTTTGTAGAACATGATCTTAATATATATTCCATTTTCTGAATAGTTCTCTCAGATTAGCCATAAGATTAAGAATGATATGCCACACTAAAGTTATGTTCAACTCTTATAGAATGTTAGAGACTTTTACAGAACATCGAGGTGAATTCTGGATCACGATCTGATGCAATAGATAATGGTACTCAGTGTATCCTTACCGCTTATTTGATGTAAATACATGTGAATGGATCCAATGAAATGTCATCTTGAATCGTGATAAAGAGAGCTATCTTCGTAATATGATCCACAAAAAACCATATTTAATTGCTTCCTCTGGACGTAGATGGAATTCTAATGACAAAGCCCATAGTAATGATGTCCCACTTCTCTGTTGTTTAGGGTACTGTTTGCATCAACCCCTTAGATTTCTTCCTCTCCTCCTTCACTTTCTGACAAACTATGAAATTTTATGTATATTAAACAATCTCCCTTTTCATATTGTCCCACCAATAGTTTTCTTAGATTTCTTGATACGTATTTGGGATATAAGAGTGAATAAAGAAGGGTGATCTACTTGTATCATTCAAAATCTCATTCATTATCTCTGGATAAGACGGTACACTTAATCATGACCCAAATCACACATGTTCATCCTTGTAAACCATGAACTCTAAGGATTTATCATTTCTGATAGCATCCACCTTTTTTAGAATTTCCACATCATATTATTGAGCATCCTTTATTTTCTCCACGAGGGATGGTTGGGAAACCATTTCAGTATAGATTTATGATATTCCTCCCTTAATGATTCCCATGTCCATCCTTTGCATGTTTAAGAACATTGGATCCTTTTAAATTCTCATTATGGATAAAGATGAAGGATATTTTCAAATTAGAGCATTTTACACCTCTTTTTCCTTTTTGGGATGGTAGTAGATTGAGTAGTCATAATCCCTGATGAGTTCTATCAATCGTCATTTTCACATATTAAGATATTTTTATGTGAATATATATTTTAGGCTCTTGTGATAATTATATATCATACACTTATCCCCACAAAGATAATGTCATCATATTTTCAAAGAAATGATCACAACCGCCAACTTCAGATCATGCATGGGTCAGTTTTTCTCATGGATTTTATGTTTCCTTGAGGCGTAGGCTATCACTTTATCATTATGCATCAACACACAACCCAAGACCTTTTTAGAATAATAACTAAATACCACAAAAAGTTTTCAATTTTTGGGTAGTGTGTGCACATGAATAGTGATAAGCTTCCATTTTAAATTCATGATGGTCTCTTCACATTCATCACTCCAAGAAAACATTACACCCTTCTGAGTCTGCTTGGTAAGAGTATTGGACAATCATGGAAAATTTATCCAAAACCGGTGATAATATCTAGATAACCCATGAAATCTATAGGTATTTATTACAGATTTTGGCCTCAACCGTCCATTAATTTCATTTTCCTTGGAGGGATCCATAGATATCAAATTGCTTGTGATGATATTCCCCAAGAATGAGATATCCTTCAACCAGAAATCACACATGTTGTACATTGAATAGATATTCTCCTTCCCCAAGGTCTCTAATACAATTCTTTGAATCTTTTCATGATCCTCCTTGGTTTTGGATTATATTAGAATATCATCTATGAAGAATACCACAAATATTTCTAGGTAATATCTAAATAATTAATTCATCAAGTCCATGATGATTCCAGGAGCACTAGTGAGTCTGAAAGGCATTACAATGAATTCGTATTGCCCATATCTTGTACCAAAATAATTCTTTGGGATAACTTCCTTCTATACCCAAACTTGATAATATCCCAACAGCAAATCCACTTTGGAAAAGTACTGTGCTCCACGCTGCTTATCGAACAAGTCATCATTTTGTGGGAGAGGATACTTGTTATTTATTGTGACTCTGTTGAGCTCAAAATAATCAATGGAAAGGCACATTGACCCATACATATTAATGATGAAGAGGAATAGTGCACCCCATGGTAAATGACTTGGGTATATAAACCCTTTATCTAGATTCTCCAGTAGTTGTTTCATCATCTCCACAGGCTCCACAACAGCCATTCTATACAGAGTCTTGGATATTGGCAACGCCCCAGGTATTAGGTCAATTGAGAATTCAACTTCTTTTCTAGGAGGAAGCCCATAAAATCCTTTATGAAAAACTTCAGAAAATTATTTCACAATAGACATTTCTTCAAGGAAGGTTTAATCCTTAGACTCAATCATCTGAGCTAGATACACGTGTTCATAGGGTGCTAATATCCACTCTTGAGATGATGGTGCTAAAGAAGATTCATCTTCCTCCTTGATCTTGTCTAGAATCGGGGGTCAATTATCAATATGGACAGTGATTTCCCTCCCATAGAAATTTATGTTGGATCTATATAGGGAAAGCCAATCCATGCCAAGAATTTCTTCGAATTTCACTAGAGGGAGTATGACGATCTTTGCCGAGAAGTTCAGTCCACAAATTATGATAGGGGGAGTTATATTCATAGGATTCAATGTTTTCCCCATTTTTCGTACTCACTAACATCTTTAATTCCATGATTTTTGGTGGTGTTGGTATTTTTCTACTAAACGTTTGGGGTAAAAAAGAATGTGTAGAACCAGAATCAGAATGCATGTTCCCTATTATTTAATTAATAACTAGTGAACCTGTCACCAATTTGTTTTTGGGGTTGAAATCGGAAGTAGTAATAGAATAAGATTACTATTTCATCCTTAGAGTATTTTTGTTGCCACCAAAAACCCTTGGCATAGGGCACTGATTTGAAAGGTGCCCTGGTTCTTTGCAGTCGAAGCAATGAACAATGTGTTGAGATTTTAATGGAGCATTCCTCTCCTCTATCGCAGCCGCATGTTTTTCTTGTCGGTAGTTAACAACTATTTTCCCTTCTTTTTCACACCAAAATAATTTCCTTATCCCCATTAGAAAATTTCCAGGGAGCTTCTTCCCACACATTAGGCAAGTGGGGTGTTGGATTTTATTAGCACCATTGGATTTATCCATCTGACTACCAAAATTGAAGTCCACATTACAATTTTTATCCCCTTGATACCCCTGAGATTTTTTGATCCCTATTTCAACCTTGAGGTCACATCAAAAAATTTCTTCATAGAAATCAAAGTCACAGATCACCACGGCTTTCCGTATGCTCGGAATCATCCCACTGAAGATGTGGTCAACCTTGCATTCAGGGGTAACGACAATGCCCGAGGAATATCGTGAAAGCCCTCGAAATTTTTCCTCGTATGCTCTGATAGTTTTGTCGTCATTATTTTCATGAGGGAAAGGATGTCCCTTTCCATATTATACTGGAGGGTGCATTGAAAATATTTATCAAAAAACATTTTCCAGAAATACTTCCATTCCAACACCTCGATCTCCTCCTCATGCACTGTATATTTTTCATTCAATTTCCACCATTGATCAGCTTCAACCTCCATATGATAAACATCACGAAGAACCTTCTCGGGATCACAACATTGAAGTATTGAGAATATATTTTCAAGGGAGTTGATCCATTTTTCGGTGATTTAGAGATCAGATGATTCATTAAATGCAGGAGGTCTTTGTCTCATGAAGCTCTCGATTACGAATTGTTCTTTCTTAGGTGGGTTGAATGTTCCTATTGACCGATGTTTCTATTCAATGTTTGAGTTAACTGAGAGACTATCTTGAAAAAGATTGTGATTCCTGCTCCAATAGGATTGGGAATCTCATTAGAATAGTTATCACATTGGTCTTCACATCAGTTGTTAGACCCGGTCCTCCTATTATAGGCCATTGGATAGAATAAAATGAAAGGTAGGGGTAACACATAAAGGGTAATCCAAGGAAAAAACATATGACATATAAATAACTTTTAATTCCCTAACTTATTAATATATAGGCTTTAATCTATGTTATCAATGATCTAATTTCTAACATATATTCTTAGGGGCCTTTTTTTAATTCCCTTAATAATGGTTCATACCAAGAATGTGAATTTTCCAAAGCATATCCCCCAGGACTATCATAACCAAGACTGCATAAAGGCTCGTTATCATGTACCAGGATAACCTGGGTCAACCCCGAAACTCCTTATCAGATTTTTCACTCCTAGATACATTTGTGCCAGAGTCGCCTATACCTACTCGTATCCAGAAAAGGATGTATTTTCTTGATAAACCACATAATCAATACTCTCATAAACCTATATATATTTTTATTATGCTTATTCTTAGTCATAAGGAATTCACATGGGTTTTCTAATCCTAATCACAAAAATAACTAAACCAATCCTCTGATACCAACTATAACAACCCTTCTTTTTATTACACACTTAAACATGATTTATTAAATAAACTCTTCACTTGGTAGAACAAGGAATATAAAAAGGTATAGTGTCTTTGTGGATTAGGATATTTACATAACAACATAAACCATAAAACACATAACATCTTTATTGAAAACATCCTTTATATAACCACGACATCCCCCCGTATATAGCATTGCATGGGATAACCTGAGCACATACATTTGAAAAGGGTGAGCTATAAAGCCTAGTTAGGGATTAAATAAGGAATAACATGAATAATACATCACATGATAGGCAATAGGCATATCAAGGGATTATAAAAGAAACATGAAAATAAAGGCATGATATTGCACGATTATCATAACAAGGAAATGTGGAATCACACTATACCTTGAATTAGCACTAGACAAGTCTCATTTCCCATAGAGAATGAGTAAACCATCATTTCACTTTATGTATCATGATACTAATATTTACTCAATGACGTGGAGTGCTATCAGGGAACACCCTTCTAAAACATTTTATTTCATGCATAAGTGTGTCGTATGGATCAAACATCATGGAGTAATTCAACATCATCGTTTATTCCACGATAAAGGAATTTGGAATACACACATGAAACTCTATAAAAAATAAGTTAACGTGCATAAATTTTAATACCCATGATAGAGAAATGGACATTGAATTCACTACAAAATGAAATTGGTTTGGAAAATCGTGGTACAAATTCGGCAGCATAATAGAATGACAAAAAAATTCATAAAAATGGTTTACGAGAGAGAAAAGGGTTTTTTCATTATATGTACTTGAAATGGATAGTAAGGGTATCATATGGATATGTGTCAAAACAATTGTAATGGAATTTAGATTTATGACACAAAAGAATTGTTGAATGTAAATGGGGAGAGAAAAATTTGTTACAGAATTTTGGCATGGTAACGATTATACATGGAATGAATTAATGAAGGAGAAATAGGTCACCCATAATTTAAAAATAAATAGGGCACTATGGGGGAGGTTTGAAATCATACCCCAACATGTCTAATTCAAAATAATAGGGCATAACAATATTAATAAACTTGGATAAAATCATAATTTAAGGAATCCCTTACATGGAAGTGTAATCGTGAAGGCTTGGGAGAGGCATGAGAGAGGCTTCTTGGGAGATTGGGGAACCTTGGGAGGATTATATAGAGAGGAGGAAAGAGGTTGGACAAACTCCAAATGCTTTGAGTGAAGAGGAAGGTGGATCTAAGGTTGGTTTATATAGGAAAAGAGAGGATATTCTTTATTATTTTGGTTTGGGAAAACAAACATTAAACTATTCAAAACTACCAACCAGACCACGTTTTTTCCCCCTGGGTTTTCCCATAGTAGAGTGGAAAAAATATTTTATATGGAAAATGGCCTAACTTCATAAAATAATTGGGTTGCTTAGGTGGAGGTGAGTCACACTCTCATGGAAATCAATTTAAAAAGATAAAATGTTTTATAAGTGTTGGAGGGTCCATTAATGTTTTGTAAAATAAATAAAATAAATCTAAAATCAATATATTTTAATGGAAAAAATTGGACGAACATAATTTTTATATTATTTATTACCTCACTATTGGTTCATTATGATGTCATAAAAAACATTATATATTTAAACAATATTTTATTTTAACCTAAAAAATTCAACTGTCTCAGGAAATTATGAAAAAATGACTATTGGATAACTTCGTTGTCCTGATCCCAAAAATAATATGCATTTTTTCTAAATAATTTTCTAAATATGTGAATATTAAAATTTTAAATAAAAACCAATATTTATCTAAAATTCATGGGTTTTGACCAAAATTTCTTTCAAACCTTAATAAAAAATACAATTGTATTTATAAAAATTCTATGAAAATTTTTATTTAATAAAAACTAAATTTATAAAAATAATAATTTATTAAAATATTATTCAACTCAAAAATCCATTAATTTATCAAAATAGATTTCATAGTTGAATATTTCCCAAAAATAGTATTTGTGATTTAAAAAGTATTTAAAACGTAACAATAATAAAATGTATATATATTCATTATTATATACAATAGTAATGCACATAATCATAGTTCTAAGGTCTTGTTACATAAACCCTTATAACACATGCATCAGACTGAAGTGTAATATGTGTGATCGTGACAGAATCTTGAGGAGGCTCGGATAACATAGCTCGGGTGGTAATATCAATAAACACACACTTCTCCCATAGGTGGTTGTTTTCAAGAAAAAAATGATAAAACTCAGTTTGGGATTGGTCAAGAGTGATTCCCAATGATGCCACCTCCATTCTGAGCTCAAAAAATGGGCTTTCGTATGGGGAAAGTCTATTAGACGAGGTCATACCTTAATTTGTCTAAGTAAATTTTATTTGTTAAATCCCTATATTTATACATATCATGTGTTGACTATTCAACAGTTATATTAACAATGGTAACAACTATTAACGGTATTTTTAAATCCAAAAACATAAATCCAACTAAGTTCATATTTTATTTAAATATTTTTCATAATAAGACATTTAAATAGATCAAGAATAATTTTCATTATTAAATGTTTGGGTTGTTATACTCTTTATATCCCTTCTTAAGGGACCTTGGATACCTATTATGGATGTTCTAGATACTAAATATTTGTATAGTGTTGTTTGAAAGTGTAATTTGTAAGTTTCTATTGGGTTAGATGGATAAAATCGATGAAAAAATTAAGGGGGAAGTTATCTTTTATAAATGAGGCAAGGGGAAATTTTGGAATTTCTCAAAAGATTAAAATATAATCGGACTATTCTGGATGAAAATAATTCCCAAGGGAAAGGTAATAGATGATAATTTTAGATATGGCTATAGTCCCACCAATCAATTAAATTTATAACAATATCTGAATAATTATAAACCACATCATTTTGATTAAACATATCCCTTGTTTGAATTTTTTTAAAAATAGATAAAAATAAATCATTTTTTTATTTTATTAATTACTAACTACTTGGATTTTAACCAAAAATGTGAAATAAATATTTTCATTATATATATATATGTCATCAATAGAATTTCCATCAATAAGTAACACTCAATCTTTTGAATCATCTGTTAAAAGTTACAATGGTTTTTTTGAAAGAAAATGTTTTCCATATAATTTTTTAAATATTTATAATTTATAAATGATTTTCTGAAATTAAAGGTAAATTTTCCAATAAATATTTCAGTGATATTTTATATAAAATTTATATTATGATTACTCCACTTGATGTTAATTACGATTTACAATGGATATCATCCAATGGAACTATCCTTATTCTCACACTATACGTTAAAAGTTTATGACAATGGGTTTTTTAGGAAACCTATTTATCTTGTATGGTTTATGCAATGATGAATAGATGAAGTGTTCATGAAACTTGTTTTATTTTATGAGTTTAGGATGTTATGATTTGATCAACGTGTCACTGACTAGGGCACACAAATGTATTGTTTCCAATATATGATGATACTAAATTTATAACGAAGGGGGGTGGTCATGTTTTATACAAGGATGGTTGTTAAGTTATAATCATGGTTTTTGATGATGTTATAAACAATTAAAGAGGTTATTTTATAGCAATGAATGGTTGTGCTATTACATCCAGGGATGGTTGGGATCTATATCTCCCTTCAATACATTTGTTAATGATTGATATCTCCTGAGACAAATAGAACTGGACTGGGGTGTGAACCCTATTTTGTAACTGAGTTATTGCGCAATTAAAACCTTGGGAGTGAACCAATACTACCATAATGGTTTGGGGAGTGAACCCATTCCATTATGATACTCTTGTAATAGAGCCTTTACTACTGAGAGAATGATTTTCTATGCTTAATGGTTTTCATAAAACCTATGTCTTATTCCAATTTTATTCTATAATGGAAAATGCAATACGAATCATTTATTATTCATTTCTTATGAACTACAATTATTTATTCAATGACTCAAAATTATTATATATTATTTCCATGGAATAGTTTTCAGATGTTATTCTATTGGTCTCATTCTATTTTGTTCATGTGATGTTACAGTGATTTATGATATATCCTTTTTTTACACTTATTGAGCATCTAAGATCACCCATTATTATGTTTCCTTTCCTAAGGTTATGAATATTGTAACTAAGTGTGATATGTATTACCTGGGTTCTTATTATGAATAAATGAGTAGGAGATAATGTTGATAATTTTTTATCTAATTGTTTATGTGTCAATGTTTCCAAATGCAGAAGAACTATATGATTTCCCTGTGGATCATTATGTTATGTAATTAATATTCAAATATTAATATGTGAAATCTATATATGAAAATTCTGGGTTTTTATTCATTATATTAGATCACTTTTTACAAATTCGTTGGAAAGTAGGATTATTATCTTTAGTGAGAACCCATAGGATAAGTACAATTATATGATAAAATACTAATTTTTATCACGATTTTGAATGACCTATGTTAAGGATAAGGTTCCATATATAAAGGTGGAATTCATGATTATATTATTTTCTAATGTGATTAATATTTCAATATAGTGGCTCAGTTTTTTCCATTGATGTATCAGATAATTATTTGTAATATTTCCAAAACCATGTTCTATGTGGGCGCATGATTATGGGGCCCTAAGATCCTCGATACAGTAATTATAAAAATACTGAATTTATTTTTTCACACACACAGACACACATTTTCTCATGAAACATAGACTAATTCACTATAGGAGTCTGATATCATAATTATGAGTCCACAGTAGTGTTCAGAAAGTCATGTTTTCTCTAGGAATGACATATTTTCGGTTTCCACCAAGGATTTGGTCAATGTCGAGTAGGGGGGGGGGGGCTCGTATGGTGTAATCATTAATTGAATTATATTTTAATTAATTTGATAAACCTAAATATAACTATTATCCTTGGACACATTTCATATGCATGAGGAGACAAACCTCCTCTTCCCTTTAAAAATCGATGGAAACTGAGCCAAATTGAATCAATAAAGCACTGCTGATCTTTGTTCTTAGCACTAATCATCATGAAATCAAGGAGTAACCTGATCAAGCCATCATTACAAACCTGAAGCATCATTTTCTCATCCTCAAGGATGTTGGATCTTTGTTTTGGTAATGACCCCATTATTTTTTCATTGTTTTAATGTTTTTAGAAGCCTATTATGAAAGATGGAGATCCCCTATTGGTTGATCGAGATTTTTCTAGGTAAATAGAGGAAAATTGGTTGAATTATAAGGTAATTAGAATATAGTATATCCGAACACATGGAGAGAAATCTAGTGGACATTCCATGTGTTCTTACCATAATTAAAAAAATATGAATTTTGTGGATTACACATAGTGTACCTCAATTAAATGTTGTGCAGTGACCCCACACCGTGTTTCCAGAAGACATATATTGGGAGGCATTGTGTAAGTACATGTTAATGTAATATTACATGGAGAGAAGTACATCAAATGATTTTATTGAAATGGGAATGAGAAAAATTCATAGACAAGAGGCTATTTATCATGAACACATTATGTATTATTCGATACAAGACATTTTGGGGACACTAATGGTGAGGTAGTGTGGAAGAAGAACATGAATAGGGGTGGGGTGAATTGGAATACACTATGTATGGGATGTACATGTCACGTAACCCTACATGGGTTGGGAAAATGTGTAATTAAAATACATGTCCATTTGATCTGGTGGGTTCACACACAATGTGAATCACATTTCATGCCTTTTAATCCTTTGATAACTTCTTATGATCTTACACCCTTAGTATATCATTCATTAGTACTAAGATTCATGATAATTAGAATATTAAATTGTGTAGTTTTCTGTTTAGATCCTGATGTTGGCCAAAATTTTGTCTAATGAGATTCTATTTGTTGTTTCACACAGGACTCATGTGTATTGGTGCTTAAGCATGGTAGTTATCAATGTGAATCACTAGGTCAGGGTTAGGGTCAGTACCCTTCCTTTTAAGCATAGTAAGTGTGTCCCCAAGACTCTATAGGCTAATAGAGTGGTACACCGATGTATTATTAGGGAAAGGGTCCTCGACTAGTGGTAGTGTTGCAGTTCAATGTATGTTAATCATGAATGTCCATTCATTGATTCTTTATTGATTTTATAGATAAGTGTAGTTTGTTAATAGAGATGTTGGGACTAAAACTCTCATATGTATTTGGGGAGCATGTTTCCCTTACCACTCATATTTGGTTGAGATAAGACTCGTGACATCATGGACATGGTTTCTATACATTTTGGTAGTTTTTATGGGTTGGTATTCCCTTTTTGGATTAGGGCACGAGTTTCCCATATCATTTGTATTATTTGAGATAGTGTTACTTTACCGAACTAGGGTACATTCCCTCTCTACATGAGGAGTATATAGACTAGTTACCCCCCCCCCCTTCGGACCAGGGTGTGGGTCATCTATTTTGGGAGATGGTAATCCCCTACCATTGAAGGATCATGGTTTTACTGATGTGACATATAGATAGTGTGTGTACACCCCTATATTGTAATTATGTGGGTCCTCTGTCCTTGGATTTGAAACTCCCTTATCCTATCAAGTAGCAGATATTCCATATGTGTTCATTTAGAAGAGTCGGTAAACCTCTATCATACAAGGGTGCAAGTCCTTATCAATGGAATGATACACCCCTATTTGTCTAGGCTACTGGTCCTCACCTACAGAATAGTAATCTCCCATCTCCCAAATGCAGCGAATAGTATGTTCACAATAGAAGTTATTTCTTCCTCATATTTTGAATAAAGTAACTCATAGAAGCACCCTCTAATATTTAATTATTATTCATGGATAATATTTACTACTCCCTTGATGGATTGAGGTGTGGGACACTCCATTTAGGAGAGACAAAAATTTACCATGTTTTTTTTAATCTAGTACTCCCTCTACTGTGAGGAACTAGAGGGGTGTGAGATCCTTCATGTGTGTTTCTTATAGCCTTGTTCATGACACATGATAAGGATGGGATGCGAACTACTTCTAGGAACTAGACCTAGATCGTGTGAGTTGGTCCCGATGAAACGTATATCTTGGATGAGGTCCATCAAGGTTGTTATAGATCATGGATTTTTTTCTCTTAGTTTGTAGTTAACATTAGTTCCTGGAATTTAATTCCATCACTAGCTAGGATACCATAACTTTCTGAGACCTAGATTCGGATGTGATTATATCTGGGAGATTCAAGGAGTCATTGAAGTGTAGTGATGTGTCTAGCTATACAAATCATGTGGAGTGAGCTGAGTATTCAAGTATATTCAAGTATTATTTGAGATGGATTTTCTCTCTCGATTGGGTTCACTTTGGATAGGAAGAGAAGATAGATTACCTTCAGTTTATCCTTTTTATTTTAGAGGTTTCAGCGGCCAAATGTGTATTCTTATAATCACACCTACATGGGCTTTTCCTACACATGTTGTGCCTTATTCAGACCAAAATCATTTTCATTGAGTACCTAGAGTACTTGAGGTAGGTAGAGCTTACTTAGTTAGACTAACCAAGGTGTTTGCTGCAGCTAGTCTAAGGAGCTTTGTAGTAGAGTCATTTGATAGTGATCCCATTAGTTCTAATAATGTTGGTTTTTTTTCAGATTTATTTTAACATATGTTTGTTTTATCTTTTTATTTCTTTCAGTAATTTTATTTTAATATAGTTTGGGATTGATGTATGGATGAATTTTAGTTAACATATTCTTTTTTCTCCACATTATTCTGTAGAGGTGTTTTGGGGGGTGTGTATACATGTAGTTTATGAAAATGCCTTCCATTTATATGATTTTTATTCTCAACACAAGTTTTTCACCCAAGAACTAATAGAGGTAGGTTTAGGGAATTACATCCTAATCTCTATTGGTTTGTGTGTGGACTGATTGGTATTAGTGAGTGTCCACATTGTGGAAAAATGTCATCAGATTGGTTGGGATTTCATAGAGACAATGTTAGGGTGTTTTAATTTTGTCTCTAAATTCACAAGTTCTGGAGTTGGTGTGGCGACCGATGTATCCACTCGACATGAATTTGTAACCTACTTCTTGACATGGTACTCTAGGAAACTATTTACAAGTAATAATGGCACATGTTTCATATATATCAATGTTTGAGTTTTTACTTGTCATTCTTGTGTCATCCCCCTTAGATATACTTTTTAACATTGGAATATCATGAATTATATTTTGAGATTCGTTCTAGGAAATATCCAGACAGTGTTCCATGGAGGAATTTTAGGGGCAATCTGTCCCTTGACAAGGATTCAATACAAGGCACTAGTTTTGAGGAGTTACCTCTGGGTGCACAACCTATTGATCTACAACCCATTGAGAAGATGGTTGCGATGGATGTTCAGGATAAGGATGCACAAAGTCTATGTTCATGGCCTGAGTTATAGAGGTAGTGACCTTCGAAGTTCCAGGGAGATCCAAACACCCCAGTATAGTGACTATTATTTTGATTCAGTCACATTAGTTTTCCACCTAGAGATGAAACCTCTAGATTAGATGGTTGTCTTGGGGGAAAGCCTTCTGCATAGTTCTATCATGCTATGGTGGATTGAAGAGACACAGTCCCATGAACAGGTGATGATCACATAGGTACAGTTTGAGTTACTCTTCTAAGAAGAGTTTTTCCCAGCCACAATGAGGATAGTGTATTCCAAGAGCTTCTGCAGCTTCTTCAGGGTAGCATGAATATGGTACAATACTTTGTGAGGATTATAGACCTATCACAATACACCATGTATATGGTTAGAGTCTCATTATTCTTATATTGTAACACTATTTAGGGACTCCATAGATACTTCATATAAGGTGTGGTCTAATTGTACCTTCCATCCTATGTAGGGGGTACTGGAGAGAGCTCTATTTATAATGATTTTCCTAGTGGAGGGGAAGAGGATGAGGTGCACAGTTGGGGTCCCGAGACTGAGGCCTCAGAAGAATCTAGAATATGGTAGTTGATAAGATCATGATGAAGGAGGAAATTCCATTCCCTGATTCAGGAACATGGTCCTATAGAGTTGGTGTAACACCATGGATAAGGTTACCCACAATAGAGGTAGTGTTAAAATTGTAATTGATAGGGACATAGTTCTATATTTTGTAAAACCTATCATGCTATAGAGAGGGATCTAGTTTACAGGATTCATTAGAAGAGTCGGTGTTTGGGTTTGGGACTTCTAAAATACTAGGGACGTGGCAGATAAGATGGAAGAGTAGTAGTTGGTGGTCTGTGGTTTGAGGTGTTTCCAACACCACCCGCTAGTGGTCCACAAAAGGATTAGGGAGTTGGAGGATATGGTCGATGAAACCTGTAGGTTATAAAGGACTTTGACCCATAATCATTGAGGATGAATAATGTTACACTCTGTTTCTATTCGACTATTGTAGTATTAATTGTTATAAAATATTACAAGGTACTATTTTCATTTTGGTTCTAGCTCATTTTGTAAACTGGGGTGAAATGAAGCATCTGTGTAACCATATGTAGTTTTTCTATATAGCTTCAAATTAATGGGGAGGATAGGTCCAAACCCCATAAATATGTGTTTTTGAGATACGAGTTAATATCTAAGGGTGGGACAGTGAAACCCATATAGGATAGTATGGAGGTTTTGTGGATGAGTATCTCTTACATGCGTGATAAAGGTCAGGTGTAATATTGGTGTTTTATCAGTAATTGACCTGGTAAGACCCATTGTGTGAATTTTGAAACCCCATTATAGTTCATTAGTACCCTCATGATATTGGTTTCATCTTTACTTACAAGATGTTTGAGGTGGATGTTGCACAATTTGGCATAGAATTGTACAGTTGCAGAAGAGGGACTATTTTCCCTCGAAGAAATTTTTCTGTTATGTGACCAAAACCATGTATGTGATTCAGTGGCACCAACTTTGGATATTTTCTACGTTTGGGAAAAATTACTCAAACATTTCTATTTTGCGGGAGGTTGTGTGATAGAGTGTTTGGGAATGCACTGGATTTTTCAGTAGTGTTTTTTGCATGACAGATTTTTCTTGGAAAACTTGGTATAAAGAGATCTATGTTTAGAGAAATTTCATAGTGGCAGACATAGACCCTACAATTCATACAATGTGTGTATTTGATTACGACCAACCATACTCATTATAAATTCTACTAGTGGGTGTGCTGGTGTTTCTCATTTAGGTTACTCTCCTGCTAGGATAGGTGATGGCGCATAAGGTATGCCACATAATTTACATGTCTAGAATCTCAAGGTTAGATGATTATACTATAATATCTTTTTTAGTTCCATCTCATTCATGAATTCATCCTTTAATAGTATACTCATCAGTAAGTTGTAGTGCAGTTCATCCAGGTGTGGATGGGATATGTGAGGGATACGTCAGTATCTAACTTAGTTCGGTGAGTTGTTTTATCCCTAAACTCAATTACAATATTTGGAACTTGGATCTTGTTTCCTTTCCTCTTTTCATAGATAAGGATACATGTCCCATGTAGCAGGATGATGTTGAACGTGATAGATTTAAATGTGAGTGTGGTTTGGAATTAGTGGATTGAATGAGTGAGTGATTTTAAGCCGAACTTGAACCCTTGATAAGCCTCATAGTGTGGGATTTCTAGTGGAGAGCTCAAAATCTAGGAACTACATGGGAATAAGATTCATATGCCCATAGAGCATCTATGTATTGACTTTAATAATATTAAATATATATTTCCATGTGCACATAGTTTCTCTTGAAAATTTGAAAAAATTCTAAGAGGAGACTCGGATCCGATATATGAGGATATGTATGAATTCAAAATAACATGTTTTCCCTAGGAATAAAATAATATTTGTTAACACATGCGGTTTGTTTAAAGGAAAGTTGGAGGTGCATAAAGTGGTGGTATTGTTAATTAATTTAAATATAAAATAAGAAATTAATCTTAAATCTACCTGCTCCCAATTTTTCACCTAACACAAGAAGGTGGATCAAACCCTCCTCTCCCCATTTAAAAATGGTTGGAATATTGGCAAAAAAAGCGATGAAGCACTACCAATAGCCCTCCATGGTGATAATAATCTTTATATATAGGGTTGGCATGATTCCTCCATTTTTCTAGACCCAAACATTTGGTGTTTTCCCTAGATGATGTTATTTTTGAGTTTTGGTCCAAAAACCATTTATTTATCAATTTTTATGGTTTTAGGCCCCTACAATTAATTCTAGATATCCCTTCAAGTTTGATGTAGAGGTTTCAGGGTATAAATGAGAGAATAAATTTAATTCAATGGTAATTCTCATCTAGAATTACCATATACACATAATTTATTCTAGTGGGAACACCATCTGTTATTTTAGTTCTAGGAAGATGATGTCATTTGGGGGAAACATACCATGTACTAGAGTAACACACCACTTCGTGACCCCAAACCATGTGGCTATAATACATGGATTGGGAGGCCATGTGAATGAAAATGGGTGTGAAAATGAACATGGGAAAAGTACATGGACATAGGGTGCAAGACACAGGATGGGAAAAAATACATGTACAGGTGGTCGTTTATCCTAAACAAGCAGTTTTGTATGGGATACATGGTGTGTGATGGAAATGGATGGTCATGTGATATTGAAGAAGAACATGTCTAGGGGTCAGATGAAGAATAAACTGCCATGTATGGGATGTACACACTATTTACCCTCACATGGGTTGAAAAATTATGTCTTCCAGATACATGAACTAGTTCCCTGGAAGGGATTACAAACTATACAGACTCTAGTGCAAGCCATGTACTTCTTTGAGGAATTATAGTTATCATCATTCCTCAGTATATCATTCTATAGGAATCATATTCAGGATTTTTAGTACCCTATAATAGGAATTTTTTTCATAGAGTGTCATGGTGGCGTCAATTTTTGACAATAAGATATGGTGTAGTGTG
Source organism: Viscum album (assembly GCA_963277665.1). Taxonomy (NCBI): domain Eukaryota; kingdom Viridiplantae; phylum Streptophyta; class Magnoliopsida; order Santalales; family Viscaceae; genus Viscum; species Viscum album. Next base: position 644,836,585 of record OY728160.1, read on the forward strand.
TCAGGAATGACACATGTGTAGTGGTTCTCAAACATGGTAGTGATCAGGGCGGATCAATAGGTTGACATTGGGGTTGATATCCTTTCCATTTTCCATAAGATATGGGTCCATTTAACTATTGAGTATGGTAGTGCTATTGTCCCCTAATATATCGGGTATCATATCCCTAAACAATGGATGTGTTATGGTGCAAGGTATGATAAGAAAGATTCTTCTTTCAGAATCTCCTGACTAAAGTTATAGACTGGTGTGGTTTGTAAATAGTGACACATTGATTGGTACTCCCTCGTTGAATATAGGTTCATGTTTCCCATACATAATTTCTTTGGTAGATATTAGACTCCGAACGTCATGGGTGTTGGTTCTATACCATTGGGTAGTTCATCTGAGCTTCGTACACCTCAGATTGATTATGGTCCAGGTTCCCCATATTCTTGTTTTAGTTAGAGACGCCACTACCTTGCTGATATAGGGTGAGATCAATCCCTACTAGATGGCTATAAATAGTAGTTACTCCCCTCTCAAACCAGTGTGGATCCTCTATCCGTGGGGTTTTTAATCCCCTTCTATTTCAGGGTGTGGGTCCTCTATATGTGGTGTATAGGTATTGTGGGTACTCCCATAATATGTCATAATGTAGGTCCTCTATCACTGATGTTGTAACTCCTATATCTTAACAGTGTATGGGTCCTTCTTACATGTTTTATCGAAATAGTTGGTATGCCCTATTGTTCCATGGTGCAGGTCCTCTAGTCATGAAGTGTTCCTCTACTATTTGACTTTGGAGGAGATCCCCACCTATGGAGTTGTACTCCCCCATATCCAATTATCATTACAGAGTGGTTTATAGATTATTGTTAGTGATTACTCATCTTTTTAGTACAATTATGAGCAGCGGGTCCCTCCAGTCTTTATTTTTGATATCGGGTGGGGAGTTAGTGCACCCTCGATGAACCGAGGTGTAGGCCATTCCATTCATAAGGGGTAGAGATTTTGCTAATATATAAGGATCTAGTGATCCACAAAATATTGTGTAGTGGAATATTGTGGTTCCCTGCATGTGGGTTTCACATAGCCTTGAACAGGGAACATGTAATTGATGGAAGGACCTCTAGTTTTGGGCACTATAGTAGGACCTACTGAGTTGTTCATGATGTATCATATCTCCTAGATGATATCCATCATGAATGTTTGTTCTCAATGAGATTGTTATCCTAGTTCTGTGTTACCATTAGAGCATCAAGTAAAATCTATTTCTTGGATACATGGTTAGAACCCCTGGAGACATTGAAAATGAGATCAGTATATCTGGGGTACTCATGGAGTCCTGGCGTTGTTGTCACATGTTTGGGTTGAATTTTCATGTGGAATGAGATGACTATTAATGAATATCCTATGATGGATTGAGGTGGAGTTTCTCCCTTGAGTAGGATTTCTAAAGATAAGTTTAGAATTATATTGCCTTTCATTTTTTCCATTTTCTTTTAGTGTTTTAGGGACTCTACTAATTATTATTACACTCACCCTTACACGATATTATCTTTCACATGTTGTTTATTGTGTATATCACATTCCTTTTGATACAGTCCATAGAAAACTTGATCTAAGTGGAGCATAGTAAGCCAGAAAATCCAAGATTTTTACTAGATATGGGTCAAAGAGATTTTCAGAAGTTTCATTTAATAGTTATCCCCTCCTTATGGGTAGTTTGGATGCTTTCCTAGTTTTATTTTGATTGGTGTATGTTTTACCCTTTTCAACACATTCATTTTTTTATATACTCTTCGTTGGAATAGATGTATCAATGAATTATAGTTTGTATGATTTTTTATATATGAATTATTCCATTGTAGTGTTTTTGGGTGAGTGTGTATAGGTACTTTAGGAAAGGCTTCCCATATGTGTGATATTCATTCTTAGTGCTAGCCACATTCCCCTAGACTATTGGAGGTGGGCTGGGAGAGTTATGGCTCTATTCGCAATGGGTTAGGACAAGAAATTATAACACTATGATATTTGTTTTAGTCGATGGCCAGAAGTTGATGGAGGCATGTTAGTTATGATGTTATAGACAATTTAATGATTTTATTCTTGAGTGACCTATTGTTATGGATGCTGGGATAAAACATTTGGATCCTATGATCACACAACATTATAAAGGTATGAACAATTTCGAACTTTTAAATTATCAATGGAAGGAATAAAATGTTACTGATCAATTGATGAAGAATATTCCACTTATTTTTTTGGTTCTGTTGATCAATTAATTGCAGAATAATTTATATGTTCCAGAAAATTAATATTTTTGATTATTTAGTTTTTAGAACATGAGATTTTTTAAATCTATTTATCAATTTTAAAATTAATAATTAATGTAGTGGAATCTACCTAAACCTCAGGGGAACAATAAGAAATTATCTTAATTGAGTTTTATGAGTGTAAGAGACTATTTTTCAGTAATTAATATACTCATATTCATCCTATGAAAATGTTGAAGGGATTTATTTAGCTAAATAAGATGGCTAATGGTTGTGTTGCTACCAATGAGGTAATGACCTATCCCACATGGGATATCCTAGCCTAGGGAAGGCTGAGCTATCACCACCACAATCCCTCATCCATAGGTGTGGGGATGTCGATATGTGTAATGTATCAGAAATTATGTGTAATTTTTTTTATGTATATGGAATTATTCTGAGGTGACATGTTTTGATGGAATATGATTCTAAGCCCTGGAGGGCTTAGAATAGAATTTTGAACTTTTTTAAGGTACATTCAATAAACCTGCGAGCATGATTTTTGAGCATTTGAAACGTTTCTCGAATCAAATATCTTAGGGCACCTATGAACATGGAACACTGGGATTTTTCAAGAAAAGACTTAACTAAGGATGGAAAGGGCCGACCAGAAAAGATATTTTTCAAAATTTTTGAGAAAAATAATAAAAGAATTTAAAAGAATTATATTATTTCGTTTCCCACCATTGAGTGGTGGATGACGACATTGTTGTGTAGTGATGAGGTGGTGATGAGGCACGTTAATGGAGGGTCAATAATGGATCATCTAAAACCGCAACGATGTTATATTAATGGATCAATAAATGTGGATCATTAAATGTGGCTCATTGAATGAGGATCCTGAATTGTGGAACATCTAATGAGAATCTTTAATGGGTGTAACGTCGATACGATAATTATTTTTTATAATTACCCAACATGTTATAGTTTGGGAATTAACAAAGGTGGATAAATGTATGATGAATCACAAGTGGAATACCTCCCAAACGAAGACCGATGAACGAAGTGAAAAAAATTGGAGGATCAGAACTACAGGATGGCCAGTGGCAATGAACGCCAACAAATGTGGATCGAAGATGAAACAAATAACATCATTCTTCATTAGAAGATCCAACAAATCCAGGTAGGGGTTTATGTGTTCTATGTATTTGATTATTTCTTCCTCGTTCTTGAAAATAAATGACGAACACTGATAAACCGACTAATGGGTTGATCTGCGAATTGCTCATTTTTGCGTGTGGATATTGTGCGAAGGTATGATTTGGGAGTTTTTAAGATGTATGGTTATCATCATGTTTAACCCCATGATTAAACTCCAACGCAGAGGGTGCAGGATGACCAAAACAAGGCGCAGTCCCTCCGCCATAGGTGTTCTTGTTGAGTTCTTCAATGTTGACCAGTAAAATTATCACCTAGGTGAATTCAATGTCTTTGAAGTCATGCTGGCACCATACGGTGACAACATGCATAGGCAAACCCAACAATGGACCACATGATTGACTCTGGTGGCGTTTTGAAGTAACCGACGGTGCACCGGTGTCCAGCAGTAGAGGGTGGCATTAGCTGCAGGTGGAGGATTGTGATAGACCCGTTGTCAGAAAACTGGAGCCGAATGGCCGTGACAACGCGGAGATGTAGTGTCGGGTACCTTGTAAAGGGAGGACTAGTGTACGGGCCATTTGGTGGTTGGATAGTTGTGGTATGTTGAGCGCGGCTAGAGGAGGCCCCGCGTCTGTGGGGAAAGCAGGGGTTGGATGTGTCACGACTATCACGTCCCGGCTGGCTAGTGTACCACAGGTTGCCCATGCGGTAGGGCCTCTGGCTGTTGGTCTGAAACCATGAAATCGGGTTGGACATGCACCCAGCAAGCCATAGCCACACCGTCAGGCCAGACATGCACCCTTTAGGCCAGGTTCGACGAGATAGGGTCACTGGATGATCTGGCGGGCTGGACCCTCGGCCAAACTGGGTCGAATCTAACAAATTCTCTTTCTGACCAGGACGAACTAGACTGACCATGACCCTGACCAAGTCTAGTCGAGTCTTTCTAATCAAATTAGTGTGTTAGGGTATCCTGGGCCGGGATGGTTGGGTCAGTCCGATAGGGTCTTACCTGGACCAAACACAATCGGCCTCTTGTTTAATAAAACGATTGTATCTTAAAAACCGTGCTTATGATCGACAAATCATCAGTGGAATTGGGACCCTTGTGACATAATGGACCTTCTAATATACACCATATGAGTATTTCTAGAAGATGGATTGAGGCTCTGTTGGATCAACCTCGATTCTAATCAGGCCTTTCTACTGAATTTACTATAACATACAGATCGGGCGTCCGATCGACACGTCATTTGTTGCCTTCAGAACCTTACAACTAGAATTTTCTTTTTTGTTAATATATGTGGGGCTTCATGGAGTATTAGGTATCTAAATTGGCTTGATAGGGGGATCCTCTGGAAATCCAACATGCTAAGTGAGGGAATCCAGTTGTTGGGTTTCAAGTGAAGATCTACCCTCCATAGATTAGCAAGAGAGAAAACCACTTTGGATCGGCAATGGAGATACCTTATGTGGATAGGCCATAGAGATACCCTCTTTGGATCGGTAATTCAATGACCATCCATGATTTGAAAAAAGAGAGACTCTCCATGGATCGATAATAGCATGAACCCTTATGGATCAGCATGAGGGAGACCCTATGTGGATCTGCAGTAGTGTGACCTATCATGGACCAGACATAGAGAAACCCTTTGTGGATCAACTACAGAATGACCCTTTATGGATCAAAAATGGAGCAAACATTCTCTGATTACTAGCCCAGACTCTCAACAGAATAAGATGATCTATCTTATGATTAATGATCATTATTTATATTCTTTATTTTTTATACCTTGTGTGATATTTCTTTTACATTGTATATTGTATTTGAGTTCTTACATTGAGATTTTACTTTGTGGATTTATGATATACCTTCAGGGGTCTCATGGTCCCTACTAATTATTGTTATAATCCCCCTCTCAAAGGTTTTTCCTGCACCGATTATGTCTTGTACAAAAAAAAGCTTGATTGAGACATGGGGAGCCAGGGCATGATGGTACTCAGAGGTGATCGATTCATGTGTTCAGCTACAACGATGTCATACAATTAGATGTACCTACTCTTCAGGTAGGATCCTCGGTAGATAATCTTCAGATCTTTTTTTTCATTCCTTTTGTTGTATGATTCTTTTAGTTGGGCTTGTATACTAGCACCTTTACATTCAGTACATACTTTTGATATAAGTATTGGTGCCTTATGTTATTATTTGTTATGGTACTATGTCTCTGTGCATAATGGGTTAAAGTAAATGCCTTCCATTTCTTGGTTACAACTTTCTGGTGCCATTCACCCATCCTTGGCCTATGGGAGGAGGGCTTGGGGTAGTCACAGCACGGGCCCTAGGGGCCAGGTCATGAAAAAGTGGTATTGGAGGGGTGATCAGTGCTACAAGAAGAACTATGAGTCTATAACTTTTCAATGGAGCAATAGTGTTTAGTGTCTTCAGTTTGGATTTCAGTTCCAAAAGACCAGAGTTGGTGCGATTGTCGTTGTATCCAAACCACAGGACACTAACTACTAATTTCTGATTTAGTACATGAAAGCAATGGTTACATGTGTTTTCAAAAAACATTTCTCTAGATATATATTGAGTCATCTCACCATGTATAACTTTTTGATAGTGGTGCATCTATATCAATATAGGATGCCTCCACAAAGATAGATATCCGGGATTCTAGTGAGAGATCATGACGCTATCACACTAAGTAATGGTACCTCGGTGTAGAGGACACATAAGGTATTAACACTTATAGGTTGTGTGCCAGTAGCACCACCACCCGTAGAGCTGCAGATGCTACCAACCCCCCCAACAGACAGTGTACGCTGTCTGAGCGTACTATAGGAGTTCCTGAGATAGAGGCATCTGAGGTTTTGAGGTGAGACCAAACCTTAGGAATCTGATGTCTAGCTGGAGGATTTGGAATAGGTTGCTTTTCTTGTTAAAGACACCATCAGATCAGATAGTCATCCTAGACACTAGCCTTTTTGATGGAACACCAGGGAGATGGTGGAGGTTGACTCTCCACACACATTAGGATGCAAACAATTCCAAAAGGACGTTGAGATCCTCTTCAGAGAGGAGTTCTGACCATCGATACAATGCTCTGTGCATATTTAAGAGTTACTTCACCTAATGTAGGGTAGTTGGCTATGGCCCAATACTGTGCAATGTTTACCGACCACTCCCACTACTCCATTAACATGGTTTATGACCCTTTCTTCAAGGCCAGAACTATGGAGCGAGGACTCCATGGGAGATGAAGGCATCAATGGTTTCTCTCAACATCCCAATTAAGGATGGACAGCAAGAGTGATCACTACTGGTGGAGAATTCCCTTGACGGGAAAGCACCAACAGTGAGAGCCACACGAGATGACAGGGATCCAAGTCATCTTTAGCACGCAGTAGCCAGATGATGCAGAGGACAAAACGAACCAGACCTTCTAGATGATGATGATATAATGTAGGTTCAGAGGTGCATAGCTCATGAAGTAGAGAAGGTTAGTAGAGGAGAATACTATGCTATTCATGTGGTGGGAAGGGTCACCTAGCTCATGACTACCCGACCCTCCATACTAATGATTAGCAGATAGTCGATGGACCTTTGAGGAAGAGGCAGCGGTTCAAGCAAGGAAGCCCAAAGGGTGGTAGACGTAGAAGGGTAGAAGTCTGAGCAGCAAGAATTGGGAGAAAATTTGTGGTGTTACCACCACCACCCCTAGGTGGACCATCCCGACCTCATGGATCAGGTGGATAGGGGTGAGCACAACCTCAAGAAATGGAGGCTTATAACCATGACACTCTAGAGATGATATGAGGTATGATTTGTGTCTACTATACCCTACATGCAGTTCTTATAGACATAGGTTCTAGTAACTTCTCCCTCACCACCAGTCTTGTTCGGAGCTTGGAGATTGTGGTGGAGCTTTATAATTCATTATTAGGGCTAGAGACTCATATGGGAGAGGATTCGACGATTACACAATGTTTCCAGCAGTGTCAGCTTTCTCTAAGAGGTGAGAGCTTCGGCTAAAATCTCATAGTAGCAGCGTCGAGGCCTTATGATTTCATCTTGGGTATGGAGGGTTTATCCATAGTCCATGCTCAGACTAACAATTTTAGGTGTACAATGTCGTGTGTCTATGGAGATGGGACCAGGTTTTCCTTCACTAGTGAGAAGGAAAACCTTGCCGTAGAGGATGTAATATTTCGAAGGAGGGTAATGCTGATCACTCACCATTTGGATAGCCTCATCCTTGGTGTAGTGGATGAGAGGAGTCCTGACATTACAGTACTAGTGTATGGGTATGATGATGTTTTTCCAAAGGATGTTCCAAGACTACCTCCTTGCAGGGATTTAGACTTATGTATCGACCCGTATCCCAAGACAACAATGCTATACGCACCATCATATCAAATGGCTCCCACGGAGCTTTGCAAGATGTGGGTACATGTAGTGGACTCACAGTATAAATAGTTTTTAAAGACCATCATTTCTCCATGGGCAGCCCCAGTTCGTTCTTCCAACAACGCAGATGAGAGATTGAAGATGTGCATGGGATTATGACGCCTAAACCAGGTGACTATTAAGAATAGGTATCCACTATCGAGGATCGATGAGATCTTTGTCCAGCTGAAGGGAGCGAGGTGGTTCTCGAGGAGAGCCTCAGATCGGGCTATCAGTTGCTTTGGGTAGGTGATAAGGATGTGCCAAAGATAACCTTTAGGTAGAGATATGACAACTTTGAGTTCCTAGTGATGTCTTCCGGTGAGACAAATGCCCCAATAGTGTTCATGGGACTCATGAACATGATCTTCCAGCATTACCTTGACTAGTTTATTATGGTCAACATTGATGACATCTTGGTGTACTCAGCGTCAGAGGAGGATCACACTACACATTTGCAGATAGTCCTCAATACACTATATGAGAACCATCTTTATGTAAATCTCTATATGTTTTAGTAATGGGTATGGTAATTCCACATTTGGGACACGCCATCTTAGAGTCTTGAGTTTCAGTGGATCTAGAAAATATAGAAGCGGTTCTTACTTGGGATCCACCCAGAAGCATGACTGATGTATGGAGATTTTGGGGTCTTATGGTTAAAATTGTAGGTTCATGCCTGATATCACCATAGCAGCATCACCCTTATCGACTTTGACATGGAACAGAGAACCCTCCGTGCGGAAGGAGAAATGGTAGCATAGATTCATGGATATGAGGTGGATAATGAAAAGTTCCCCCTTCTTGAGAATACCAGAGTAAGGCGTCGGGTATGTAGATTACTATGAAACATCATTTAATGGAATGGGTTGTGTCCTAATACAGGATCAATTATTGATCACCTACGGCTTTTGAATGTTGAGACAAAATTAGTAGAACTACACCACCCATGACCTAGAGTTAGCAGCAGTGGTCTATACCTTGAAGATTTGGAGGCACTAATTAATGGGTGAACAACTTCATGGGGTGTCTTCGATGATCATCTCATGTAGTGACACCCGATTTACATCTTTGATGTGGAGGGGATTACAATAGACATTCGGGACGCAACATCACTTGAGCACATCTTTTCACCCCCATATGGATGGTCAGATGGAGCGGACTATAGATACCATGGAGGACATGATACGAGTTTGCATCTTAGATTTTGGACACTGTTGGTAGGACCACATAGCAGTGGTGGAGTTTTCATACAATAATATCTATCACTACACCATTGGAATTCCACCGTTTGAGGCATTGTATGAGCTTCCTTTAAGATCACCCCTAGTCTGGATAGTCCCACAGGAGTTGGAACTCCTTGGTCTGATGTTGGTATGGGATACTATAGAGAAGGTGATGATCATCCAGGAGCGGATGAGAACTAAACCGAGCAGGCATAATCCTTATACTGACATGTGACTGAGACCCTTGGAGATTTTGGAGGGTGATCATGTTTTCATTAAAGTCTCACCTTGAGGAGGATTGAAGGAATTTCACTGGGGTGACAAACTATCTCCAAGTTTCATCTGACCTTTTCATATTCTGAGCAGAGTTTTCAAGGTGGCGTTCCACATAGCACTTCCCCCATAGATGCACTAAGTGAATGATTTTTTCCATGTGATGTAGCTAAGGATGCACATACATGTTCCATCACACATCATCAATTGGAGCGAACTGGAAATTGATGATGAGGCGACGTTTGTGGAGTTCCTAGTGGTGATAGGTAATTGACATGAGTGGATCCTACTTGGGAATTAGATTCCTTGGGTGTGTGTTCGATGGTAGCATGAGAATCTTTAAGGGGGCACAAGGGATCGGGAGGCTAAGATTCATGCTCATTAACCCCATATGTTAGATTCGTTTTTTTAGCTTTGGGGGGTGGAAATTCCTAAGGTGGGGAGAATGTAATGTATCAGAGATTCCACATATTTTTATATTATATGGAATTATTTTGAGACCACATGCTCTAATGGAACGTGATTTTGTGGCCTAGAGGGCCCGAAATGGAATTTTGAACCATTTTTAGTGTATGTTCAGTAATCATGTGAGAGGTATTTTCATGCATTTGAACCATTTATCAGATTTAAAATTTGTGGGCACTGTTGAAATCAGATTTCTGAGATTCTCCTAAAGATGGATTAACTTCAGCCGACATGGGAAAAGTAGAAAAGTTAATTTTTTTTACTTTTACAGAAAAATTATAACTTAATTTAAAAGAAATATTTTATTTCTTTTCGCACCTTTGTGTTGCTGACAACGACAATGCTGTGTAGTGAACAGGTTGTGATGAGGCGCATTAATGGATGGGCAATAATGGCATATTTGAAATCACGACATTTTAATCTTAATGGATCATTAAATATGGCTCATTAAATGTGGTTATCAAATGAACATCATTAACGGTCATAGAATCACTATGGTTTTTATTTATTTTAATAATCCACCATGTTGGTGTTTGGGAATTATCAGTCACATGGAATTATCTGACGAAATTTCGGCAGAATCCCACTCCAAAGAAGAATGAAGAATGAAGCGACTAATAATAGAGGATTGGTTCTCGAGGTTAGAAAGCAGTGACGAAGGCCAAGACCGCGGATTTATGATGATACGAATCGTATCATTCCTCATCAATAGATCCAAGGAATCCATGTATGGGTAATGTGTTCTATGAATTGGATGATTTCATCCTTGTTGTTGAAAATGAATGACAAATTCTGATCAATCGACTAATGTGTTTATCCATGAATCGATCATTCTCTTGGGTAGATATTTTTTGGGGGTTTGATTTGGGGTTTTTCAAACAATGTGGTTATCATCATGTTTATCCCCATTATTAAACTCTAATGTGATGGGTTTGGGCCGACACGAACAAGGCCCGATCCCTCTGCCGTAGTTATTCTTGTTGCATTATCTGAAGTTAACCGGTCAATATGTCATCAAAGTGAATTCGAAGGTTTGGCGGTTAAGGTTGAGTCCTAAAGAGACCATAGGTGTAGACGGATTCAAAAATGGACCACCTGAGTGACTCTGGTGGCCCGGAAAAACCACTGTCAGCGCACCACAGTGGCTGTGGAGGCGAGGAGATGCGGCTCCAAGCCCCGCATGGAGAGACAACCTGTGTGGAGGGACGACACATGTCCATTCCATCTAGTGGATGGTAATTAATTTTCTATCAATAGTAGCTGGAGGATGCCCCACATCCTCATGGAAAGCATGGGTCGGACGTGGCGTAGTTCTTGCATCCCAGTTAGACGACAGACCACCGGCCTGCATTGCGGCGTGGCCTTGGCCTGGAGGGCGGTGCCCCGAGCTAGTGGGACACACCCATGACGATGGGTCAGACATGATCCAAGTGGTCCAGACCCACCCCGACAGGCCAAACCCACTGCCTTCGGGCCGGGCCAGTCAAGACCGGGTCACAGGGCGACCTGGTGGGCTGGACCGCCGGCCAAACAGGGTTGTGTCCAGCATGGGCCATTGGGCCTAGCACTCCAGCCCGACCAGACCAGACCGACCCCAACCCAAATCGGGTCAGGTCAAGTATGTCTAATTGAACTAGTTTATTTGGGGACCCCCCGGCTTGGTTGGTCAGGTCGGTCCGACCGCATCAGACCTGAACCTAGAGACAATCGGCCCCCCGTTTACTAAAACACATGTATCCTGCAAACCGCGCGTCTGGTCGATGCGACGTCATTGGAGTTGGGACCCTTGTGACCAAGAGGCCCTTCTGATATACGCTACTTGAGTTTTTTTTTGAACTTGGATTATGGATAGGTTGGATCAGACTCAAATTTGATATGGGCGTTTTTACTAAATAGACTATAACTTACATAACTTCCATCTGATCGATACGCCTTCTGTTACGTTGGGATCCTTACGACAAGACCGTCATTTAGGGATAATATATGGGGGAATTTGTGGTGGTTGTGGTAAGACCAATGGGTTGAGGTGCAGATCCTCCAAAAATTAAACGTGTTAAGTGCGGGAATCCAGTGGCTTGTGGTCTAGTGAAGAGAAACCCTTCGTGGACCGGCAAGAGAGTGGTCCTCTGTGGATCAGCAATGGAACAAACCTCTATGGATTGGAAAGTGAGTGAAACACTGTGGATTTTCAATGGAGATAACCTCCATGGATCGAAAAGAGTGAGACACTCAGTGGATTAGCAGTAGCGTGACCCTCCGTGGATCGGCTGGAGAGCGACCCTATAAGGATCATCAGTAGAACAACCCATCGTGGACCAGCCGTAGAGCCACCAGTAATTGACCAGTGGTAAAGAGAACCATTTATGGATCGGAAGTGGAAAAAATATTCTCGTAATAGTAGCTGATCCTCTCAATGGAAGAATATGATTTTGCTTATGACTAAGAATTTTTATTCATGTTCATTATATTGTAAAACTATTTTGATATTTATTTTACTTTGTTATTTGTGATTGAGATCCTGATTTTTGGTTTACCTTTTTGGATTTCTGATAGACCTTCGGGGGTCTGAGGGTACCTACTAGGTATTTCTATACTCACCCCAACATGGTCTTTGCCTGCACCTATTGTCTCTTCTGTAGATTATAGATAGCCTGAATGAGATGTAGGAAGCTATGGGAAGACATTTCTCATAGGTTATCGATATATGTAGTGAGGTCCAGTGATGTGAGATAGTGATATATAACTACTCTTCATTTGCATCGATGGAGGATGATCAACAGAGCATGTTTTTATTTCTTCTTTCATACGAATCTAACAGTTGGGCTTATATACTAGCCCCTTTACATTTAGTTCTTACTTTTACTCTTAGTAGAGGTGCCTTGTGTTCTTCATTGTGTCTGTACTTTGTCTGTGTGTCGTAAATATTAATGTAAATTCCTTCCATTTTTGTATTCCACCTTTCCATTGCAATTCAAAAACCTATGGTCTATGGAAGGTGGACATGGGGTCGTTACAAAATGGGCCCCAAGGGATGGTTCATGGCAACAAGCACCAAGAATTAATAAATATAATGGTATGAAATTTCCTAATGTACCTATATGCATGTACCCATCCATATTCATGCAGAAATGAAGATGAATAATATCAAAATAAAGTAACCTATAGAGTTAAAACATTGAATGTAATAACCTCTAGGCAATACATTTTAATATGATAGAATAGTTAGAAATAAAAAGTCAGAAAATACACAAACATCTAGAAAAGATTTGTTAGCAAACTAAATTGAATAACCTAATTTGGAGAGATCCCAACTCTTGATTTATAAGCTCGACCACATATAGTGGCTGATGCACCAAGGAATCACTATGATCCACCCCAAACAATGCCATTATATATAATGATAACGTAGAACACAGAAAAATGTTGTAAAATTACATGAAGAGGTTAATATATAAATACCTAGTATGATTTCTTGAAAATCTAATGTGTGTGATTGAGAGTTACAACCATATTATGATCAAGCAAATGAAAGTTTTAATGCCCCAACCCAGTTACCAATATTCGGTGCATTATTTTATTAAATTGGAATGATTATAAGGAATCAAGTCCTGAAGGACAGATCAGTTTAGCAGTATTAGAAAATATATTACATATATGAATGTTAAATTGGAATATCTCAAATAAAAAACATCATAAATAATCTTTTGATAATTCTATTATTCACCTAGCTTAACCCTTCATATCAATCATAATGCACTTCTTCGCATCCTGGGAAAAATAAAACATAAATAAGGTGTGAGCTCATATTCTCAGTAAGGATAAAAATATAGTGAAAACTATCATAAAAAATCATACAAATATAAGAAAATCCCTAAGACTAAAACAAAACTCATTTTAACATAAAATTCAGTATTATGTACGAATGATAAATCATATAATTTCATTTACTTATTCACATGGATATTCTACTAGTCGAATAATCACATGTAATATAAATAGCTAATTTTATAATGACGGAATTCATAATGCCAGACATCATAACCACATAATAAAAGCCTCGTTCCAAGACTAAATATAATTATTTTGTCAAGTCCTTGTGACAAGACACTATTTTGTCGCATTAGACCTACCGATGCATCGAGGAGCGATAGCGGGATCCACCATTCACATACTAAGACCAATGCATTCCTCATATCAAAATGTTGAAACATAATATAAACATGCGTATTAAAAATAGGATATGAAATGTTAATATTTTAACCATAAACCATGAATTGTATAAAAATAACACATCCACAGTCAAACATATCATAACTCATTCAATAAAATTTTGAAGATTTTATTATATTAAATCAACCTCAATTAATAATAATATCCAATAAATAATGTTGAAATTGTTGAATATAATCAATAATACTCTTTGAGAGATATACCCCTTTTAAAAATTTCAATTAAAAGTTACACAATTTAAAAAGGATATCATTTAAAATAGATTTATGAATCAATTATTCCTATACCACTTTGAACCCTTTGAATGAAATTTACACTTTAAAGAACTCTTGTCTACGTAAATAAATCCATAAAATCATTTTGAAATTATGGACATTAATTAAAATATTTAGAAAAATAAATATTTGAACACAATTGAAATTATGACCTAGTTAAATATTTCCTTCCATAAAAACATAAAATCATCCTTTTGATTTTTTTAATGAAACATGATCATAGATAATAAATATTTCCTTATAGAAACATAAACATAAAAAATCTCTGATAATAATGAGATTCAAGAAATAAACCTTACTTTGCACTTTCCTTTAGATGAGGGTAAATTTACCCTCTTATATAAGGACCATATTATGTTATTAAATTATACAATAACTATATTAATATTTATAATATCCTACATGATTCATTTATTGCTTTATACAGCCCATTTAATTTTAATATCAATGGTAAAATTACATTTCGTGTAATAATTGATTTCTTTATCATTAGTGTTTTAACATGTTAATTAGGATCATATAAATTATATAATGATTTAATTGCATCCAGAATATAAAACATTTTGTATTTATCATATATATTTAAAAGGATTTACAAGATAAGGATGGCGATTTATGACAGCTCCCGATGGCGATTTTCGGCGATGTTAACCTAGGATCCACCGATGGCGGTAGCCGTGACCTCTCCTCCCGCAGCGGGGGGTGAGGGGTCCTCATCTCATACTCTGAATGCTGGATCTGTGAAGTCTAGGGTTTGCGATTTTTTTCAGCCT
Source organism: Viscum album (assembly GCA_963277665.1). Lineage (NCBI taxonomy): Eukaryota > Viridiplantae > Streptophyta > Magnoliopsida > Santalales > Viscaceae > Viscum > Viscum album. The sequence continues at coordinate 644,851,672 of OY728160.1, forward strand.
TTTCCTGATGTGGGATGCTTCATCCTTGGAGTATAGGTCACCCCGAAGGTCCCGGGCTGCTTCTCCGGTCAACCTATCGTTCCTGTGACGGTTAGAGAATTTTCTGAAGCCTCTTCGATGCTCTCCACGGCCTTGATTTCAATATTTGTGCGGTGGAGAACCCTGGTGGAAGATTTTGATATGATTGCTAATGAAGATAGGGGTCTGAAGATCCACGTAATGGTAGGGATCTTGGGTTCGCGGCACCTCCTTATCCTCTTCGCTGATGAGGATGACCTGGGTAGGGCGTGCTCCAGAATTAGAAGAGTCTCCTCTGAGTCCTCTTTTCATCTTCTCAAGTGGTCCTTTGAGTATCATATGAACCGCGATTCTACCACCTCGGTGATCTAGCTACAGTTCTTGGTCTTCCTCTCCCGTTCTAGAACCCTGGGTTGCTCAGGTCAATCGGTAACTCAATTGGTCGGTTCATTTGAAGAGATCAGTGGACGACTTCCATGAATAACCCTTATACCGCGAAGATCTACGTTGAAATGGATCTCTCAAGAACCCCACCTGTGATCGTATGGATTGTTGTTGAAGGTGAGTACAAGTATGACTAGAACATTGTATATGACTCCTGGATCCCTTATTCCTCTTATTGTCGCAAGAAAGGACATGATTATGCTTATTTCCATAAGAAAATCATCGATGAACAGTTGGGTCCTATCCTGAGTGCGACATTCACTGCATAAGCATTGGGTAGTGATGCTGCTGCAGATGGGACTCAGCATGGAGGATCCAGTCCAAAGCTGAATAGCACTGTTGGATCGAATAGTCGATATAAAAGTCTATTAGATGGAACAATACAAGAGGGGGGGTGAATTGTAGGTTTAAAAACCTTGAGTTTTAGTAACAAAGAGATTAGTTTAAATGAACTTAAACTAATACAAACACAAACACCCACAATTGTATTGAATGTAAAAGGTATGATGTATTGTAATACTATTGTTATGTAAAACAATTGTATTCAAGATGAACACAATAATCAGAGTAATACAAATGTAAATGATTCTACCTTAAAGCGTATAGAACCAATCAATACAATATGTAATAGAATGATTGTAATAGAAACAATTACAATTGAATATGTAAAGAAGAAAGGAAACAATACAAATCCCTTTCTAATACAACAGCGGAAATGTAAAAGTAATACAATTCTTTTAACCCAAAGAAAAAGGTTATCCTTTCACCTAGGATAAGAGGTCTGTCTCACCAACACCTTGGTGATCCCTCGATACGATGATCGGCACGTCTGTCTGCCTATCCCCGGCAACCCTCGATACGATGATCGGCTCGTCTGTCTGCCTATCCCCGACAGCCCTCGATACGATGATCGGCTCGTCTGTCTGCCTATCCCCGGCAGCCCTCGATTTTGCAGGTAATCGGCACCTCTGTCTTTCAATTACTTGAAAGCCCTCGATACGATGATCGGACGCACAAGGCTGATGAGAGAAGTCACAGTGTCTCTCTCTAAAAACTTCGTAGTTCACAGAGTCTCTTCGTTCATCAGTGTCTTCTCAGCTTCAAATGACCTCCTATTTATAGGCCTCGGGTTCCAACGGTCATATTGCCTCCAACAGTCATATTGAAACAGAAAGCACGACATCGTTTTGATTAGTATATAACTAACTCAACGACATCGTTTCGTTAGGATAAGAGATATATAGAAATGTAAAACATGAGTACGATTCATATGCAGAGAGAGTTTTTGACAAAGTACCAAAACAAATAATGATTATCTGAATAGCAAAGTCAGTACGATACGATTGACAGAGTCAGTACGATACGTTTGACAGAGTCAGTACGATAGGTTTGACAGAGTCAGTACAATACGTTTGACAGAGTCAGTACGATACGTTTTGGTCGGTACGATCAACATCGTACGATACGATAAACATGATAAAAGACAATTTGTTATTTACAAACATATGATAGAATACATTTGAGATTTCCAAAACATGACATAGAATATATTTGTGATTTCCAAAACATGATGTAAAAGCCAAAAGAAGACTTTTGACTTAACAATCTCCCCCTTTTTGGAAAGCACAAACACACAAAGTAAATGAAACAAGAAATACTTATCTCCCCCTGAGTTATTGAAAACTCTTCTGAATAAGAAAATTGAATACAACTAACTCCCCCTTAGGTATTGACTTTCCTAAGGATTGTATTCATAGATTTTCCTTAAGAGCATTATAATGCATTCTCCCCCTTTGTAAAACAATCTTTGCTTTGTAAATATTCTCCCCCTTTGTGATTTACAAAAAGAAAGGAGGAATCTCGAATTGTTAACCTTTCTCTGTGAAAGTCTTTCTCTGTAAAAGTCTTTGAAGACATTTCAGCGGGAGTGTTGGCAGAGGATTGAGACATAAAGATGATGCCGATTGAGAAGATCGTACGATTGTTTATAGCTGGGGGAGCAGAGCTTCGCCTCAATTCCTGAACAATCAATGTGGGTTTGGGGAGGGGAGGGGGGTATTTATAGGCAAAAAAAGAGATGACCGTTGAACTTCTACGGTCGAGATTAGATAATACCAGATCAATGGTTAGGATTAAAACAAAGAAAGAAAATAAAATAAAAATTGAAAAAGATACCTGTCGGAGAACAAAAGGTGATTGCTGGATTTGGTAAGTATCAAAGAAACAAACGTAAGGAAAAAAAACATGATGCCGATGGAAAACAAAGTCATTACTATGGTCGGACCGTACGATGGAAAATAGTTGTTACCATTAACCGACAGTACGATGGAAAACAATATCAATACTATCATCGGTCAATACAAAAAAAATATTGAATGATACGATGGAAAAGAATTTGAATACTATCATCGGTCGATTCAAAAAAATATTGAATGGTACGATGGAAATGAATTTCAATACCATCATCGGTCGATTCAAAAATTATTGAATGGTACGATGGAAAATAATTTCAATACCATCATCGGTCGATTCAAAAAATTATTGAATGGTACGATGGAAAAGAATTTCAATACCATCATCGGTCGATTCAAAAAATTATTGAATGGTACGATGGAAAAGAATTTCAATACCATCATCGGTCGAAAAAATTATTGAATGGTACGATGGAAAAGAATTTCAATACTATCATCGGACGATACAAAATTTTTGAACGATACGATGGAAAAGAATTTCAATACGATAAACAGAAAAACTGAAATGGTCAATACGATAAACAGGAAAACTTAAAATGAAACAATAAAACTGTCAATACTATAAACAGAAAGAAACATATATAAAGAGAGTAAATAATTAAAGATCAGAAACATAAAGACATAAAGAAATGTCCTCCCCCTTTCTACGAGGAGTTTCTTTCTATTAGGAGAGATGTAAAACAGGAAGTAGATATGAATGATTATTTTATTGTAATCATTCCTAGCTTCTGTTTTATAAATTCAAATCTATCGGAAGGTAAAGGTTTTGTAAAAATATCAGCAAGTTGTTCTTGCGTTCCGATAAATTGTAAAACAATATCTCCTTTTTGTGTGTGATACCTAAGAAAGTGATGCCTAACATCTATGTGTTTTTCACGAGAGTGATGTGCTGGGTTTTTACTAAGAGCTATGGCACTTGTATTATCACACAGAATTTGAGTTTTGGAGAAACTCAAACCATAGTCAGTGAGTGTGTGCTGCATCCACAATACTTGAGCACAGCAACTTCCAGCTGCTACATATTCAGCTTCAGCAGTGGAGAGTGCTACTGAGTGTTGTTTCTTGCAAGACCAAGAAACCAAAGAATCTCCTAAGAAATGACATGTTCCAGATGTACTTTTTCTATCCATTCTACAACCACCAAAGTCAGCATCTGAAAAACTTTTTAAAACAAAATCATTTCCAGAAGAGTAGAAAAGTCCTAAATCCATAGTGTCTTTTAAATACCGAAAGATTCTCTTTACGGCTTTTAAGTGAGACTCTTTTGGATTAGATTGATATCTTGCACATAAGCATACAGAAAACATCAAGTCGGGTCGACTAGCTGTCAAGTATAGCAAACTCCCTATCATACCTCTAAAAATTGTTTGATCTACTGGTTTCCCAGTTTCATCAAGATCAAGAGTATTTGAGGTACCAATTGGGGTGCTAATACTTTTAGTTTTGTCAAATCCATACTTTTTGAGTAAGTCTTTAATATACTTATGTTGAGATATATAAGTTCCTTCTGGTTTTTGAGATATTTGAAAACCTAGAAAGAATGTTAACTCACCCATCATACTCATTTCAAACTCATATTTCATTAAATTTGCAAAAGAATCGGTTAAAGATTTCTGAGTTGATCCAAATATGATGTCATCAACATAGATTTGGACAACCAAAACATTTTTGTTTTCCATTTTGATAAAAAGAGTTGGATCAGCTGTACCTTTTCTATAATTGTTTTGTAAAAGAAATCATGTAAGTCTATCATACCATGCTCTAGGAGCCTGTTTAAGACCATATAGAGCCTTGGTAAGTTTAAAGACATGATCAGGATGTTTTGGGTCTAGAAAACCAGGAGGTTGTTCGACAAAAACTTCTTCTTGAACAAAACCATTTAAAAAAGCACATTTGACATCCATTTGAAATAGTTTGAAATTGAAATATGCTGCGAAGGCTAATAGAATGCGAATAGATTCAAGTCTAGCTACAGGAGCATATGTTTCTTCATAGTCTATTCCCTCTTGTTGATTATAGCCTTTAGCAACAAGTCTTGCTTTATTTCTTACAATGATTCCATTTTCATCACACTTGTTTCTGAAAACCCATTTTACACCAATTACAGTTGTTTCTTTAGGTCTTTCAACTAAAGTCCAGACTTGATTCCTTTCAAATTCATTTAGTTCATCTTGCATTGCTTTGATCCAATCATCATCACCTAAGGCCTCACTTGGACTTTTAGGTTCAAATTGGGAAAGAAAAGCAAGATGTTCTATTTCATTTCTCAAGGAATTTCTGGTCCTTACAGGTTGATTTATATCACCAATGATATTATCACTGGGATGATTCCTAAGAAACAATTGATTTTGGTTTTGTAAAACCTGTTCATCAACATATGGTAGAAAATCTTCTGTGGTAAATGTTTCAGGAACACTTTCTTGAACATTTTCCTTATCAGAATGTTCTTCTAACAAAGGTTGATAAACATCTTTAGAAAACACATCCGAGGATGTAGGATTGGGTTGGTTGAAAACAAAAGGGTTAGTTTCATCAAATTTTACATGTACTGTTTCTTCAACAGTACAAGTGTTTTTATTGAAAACTCTATAAGCCTTAGAGGTTGTGGAATAGCCTAGAAAGATTCCTTCATCAGATTTTGGTGCAAATTTGTGTAAATTTTCTTTTGTATTCAGAATGAATACTTTGCATCCAAAAACTTTGAAGTAAGAAACTTTAGGTTTTCGGCCAGTCCATAACTCGTAAAGAGTTTTATTAAGAAATGGTCTAGTTAAAACACGATTTATAGTATAACAGGCTGTACTTACAGCTTCAGCCCAAAAATGCTTAGCAATTGAGTATTCACTCAACATGGTTCGAGTCATTTCCTGAAGAATACGATTTCTTCTTTCAACAACACCATTTTGCTGAGGAGTTCTTGGTGCTGAGAAATTGTGAGTAATACCTTTCTTACTACAAAAAGTTTCAAAATCTGAGTTTTGAAATTCACCACCATGATCACTATGAATAGTTATCAATGGTAGGTTTTTCTCATTTTTAACTTGGGCTCTAAAAGTTTTGAAATACAAAAAGGCTTCAGATTTCTTTGTGAGAAAGTAGACCCATGTAAATCTAGTAAAGTCATCAACTAAAACAAATACATAGTATTTGCCTCCAATGCTTCCAGATTGTGAAGGACCAAACAGATCCATATGCACAAGCTGTAATGCCTTAGAAGTTGAAACTTCATTAATTGGTTTAAAGCTAGTTTTATGTTGCTTGCCAAACTGACAAGGATCACAGACTTTTGAAGAATCATATCTAAGATCCGGTATCCCTTTTACAAGTCCTTTCTTTGAGAGTTTTCTTAGGTTTCTCAAATTACAGTGTCCTAATCTCCTATGCCATAGCCACGATTGGTCTTCTATTACACTTAAACAAGGTAAGTTTTGGTTCCTAAGGTCTTCTAAGTTAATAGTGTAAACATTCTCTTGCCTATGGGCAGATAGAATGAATTCATCCTTGGAATTGTGAACTAGACACTTATCATTTCTAAAATTCACAAGGTAACCTTCATCACATAATTGACTTATGCTGATGAGATTGTGTCTAAGACATTTAACAAACAAAACATTTGAAATAAGAACTTTTCCAAGAAAAACAATATTACCTATACCAACAATCTTTCCTTGAGCATTATCTCCGAAGGTAACTTTTCCACCTTTTGTTTTGATGACCTTTTCAAAGAAATCTTTGTTTCCAGTCATATGTCGAGAGCAACCACTATCCATGTACCAAATGTTCTTATTGATACACTTCTCGTTTTCCTGAAAAAGAAACAATTAGATTTTTGGAATCCAAACTTGTCTGGATCCAGAAGAATTAGATAAAAGAATTTTAGGAATCCACATTTGTTTTGCAAAATGAGCTTTATGAAATCCTAAGGATTGAGTTTTGTTAAGAGAACAATCTCTTCTCCAATGTCCACCACATTGACACTTGGAACAGAAAATGGTTTTTTGAGGAACAAAATAGTTATTACTAAAAACAGGTTAGGAATAAGTAAAACCAAGACCAGAACGATTTCTCAAAGGTCTTATTTGAGAGTACATCCTATCAAAGTTTTATTTTCCATGAGTAAAGTTTGACAAACACTTTTTCAAGGATAAAATCTCTGACTTTAGTTTTAAAACCAAATTCTTGTTTTCTAAAACATTTGAATTAGAACTAGAGTTAGACTCTAAAATGTTTTTCTTTGAAATAGCAGTTTCAAGATCCTTAGAAAGTTTATCTTTTTCAGATTTGACTTTCTCAAGGGTTTTCAAAATACTTTCAAAATCAGAAGTTTTCCCATCAAGATCTTTAGAAAGATCTGATACTTCTTTAGTCAAAATAGAAATTCTAGAATTTGCCTTTTCAAATCTCTTTTTGAGTTTAGAATTTTCATTTTCAAGTAACTTAGCAAATCTAGAAACTTCTTCAAAAGAAGGTAAAGTATCATCTTCTGATGATGAGGGTTCATCATTTGAAGATTCATAATATTTATTATCAACATAATTTGCATTTAAAGAGACATTTGTAACAGCTTCAGCATTGTGTACCTTAGCCATGAGACAATGATCTTCAATTGGTAGTCTGGCTAGAAGTCCAATATTCCTTTGTCCTGACGTCTCATATTCTGAAGAATCATCTGAGGAATCACTACCACTTGCACTCCATGTATCATTTGCTTTCAAGCCTTTCTTCGTCTTATAAAACCTTTTCTTGTTTCTTTCAGAGTGTTTCTCTTTTCTATCTTTCCTCTTCAGTAAAGGACAATCAGGCCTTATATGTCCTGCTTTCTTGCATTCATAACAAGTTACCTCTGAATCTTTCCTATCTTTCCTGTCTTTCTTTTTGAATCTATATTGAAAATCTTTCTTTCCCACAATCTTGTTCATCCTCCGAGCAAGATTAGCTAACTCATTGTCTGAAAGATTACAATCACTTGAATCAGAAACAACAACTTTCTTAGATTTAGACCTTGTAACCCTTTCAGGTGTTTTAGCTTTAGATGCAAAAGCTACACTTCCATTCCCATTCTTCTTCTTATTGAAATCAGCATCTCTTTTCATTCTTGTCTCGTGCTGTAGAAGAGTTCCAAAGAGTTCATCAAGAGTAATCTGGGAAACTTTTCTATTTTCATCAATAGCTGTTCTTTTTGACTCCCATTCATTTGGCATAATATCTATAATCTTATCAACAAGAGCTTCATCATCAAGACCTTTTTCTCCCATAGATTGTAAGCTGTTGACAATTGTCATAAACCTTTGTTGCACTTTACATACTTGCTCTCCATAAGGAAAAACAAATCCATGATACTCTGCTCGTAGCATTGCTCTCCTTGTTTCTATAACCTTGGATGTACCAAAATGAGTGACTTCTAATTTCTTCCAAATACAGTTGGATGCTTCACATGAAGATATCTGACTATATATATTCCTGGTCATAGAACATAATAAAGTATTGCGTACCTTGTAATTCAGTTGATATTCTTGCTTCTCTTGATTTGTGAAAGTACTAACTTCTTTGTCAGGAATTTTGTAACCCCCAGTAAGCATAATAAAATTGTCTACACCAGTATTGATGACGAAAGTCTTCATACGATCTCTCCAATACTCATAATCATTCCCATCAAAGATTGGTGTTCTAGAAGGATTCAGATTATCTAATGATCCGATATTCATTCCTGCCATCTAATATAACAAAAACAACTTTTCCACTCCACACGTTAGTGTAGTAAGTATTTAAGAAAGTAATAAGAAATAAAGCTAGTAATACAAATCAGTGGAAAACCTGCTCTGATACCAATTGTTGGATCGAATAGTCGATATAAAAGTCTATTAGATGGAACAATACAAGAGGGGGGGTGAATTGTAGGTTTAAAAACCTTGAGTTTTAGTAACAAAGAGATTAGTTTAAATGAACTTAAACTAATACAAACACAAACACCCACAATTGTATTGAATGTAAAAGGTATGATGTATTGTAATACTATTGTTATGTAAAACAATTGTATTCAAGATGAACACAATAATCAGAGTAATACAAATGTAAATGATTCTACCTTAAAGCATATAGAACCAATCAATACAATATGTAATAGAATGATTGTAATTGAAACAATTACAATTGAATATGTAAAGAAGAAAGGAAACAATACAAATCCCTTTCTAATACAACAGCGGAAATGTAAAAGTAATACAATTATTTTAACCCAAAGAAAAAGGTTATCCTTTCACCTAGGATAAGAGGTCTGTCTCACCAACACCTTGGTGAGCCCTCGATACGATGATCGGCACGTCTGTCTGCCTATCCCCGGCAGCCCTCGATACGATGATCGGCTCGTCTATCTGCCTATCCCCGGCAGCCCTCGATACGATGATCGGCTCGTCTGTCTGCCTATCCCCGACAGCCCTCGATTTTGCAGGTAATCGGCACCTCTGTCTTTCAATTACTTGAAAGCCCTCGATACGATGATCGGACGCACAAGGCTGATGAGAGAAGTCACAGTGTCTCTCTCTAAAAACTTCGTAGTTCACAGAGTCTCTTCGTTCATCAGTGTCTTCTCAGCTTCAAATGACCTCCTATTTATAGGCCTCGGGTTCCAACGGTCATATTGCCTCCAACGGTCATATTGAAACAGAAAGCACGACATCGTTTTGATTAGTATATAACTAACTCAACGACATCGTTTCGTTAGGATAAGAGATATATAGAAATGTAAAACATGAGTACGATTCATATGCAGAGAGAGTTTTTGACAAAGTACCAAAACAAATAATGATTATCTGAATAGCAAAGTCAGTACGATACGATTGACAGAGTCAGTACGATACGTTTGACAGAGTCAGTACGATATGTTTGACAGAGTCAGTATGATACGTTTGACAGAGTCAGTACGATACGTTTTGGTCGGTACGATCAACATCGTACGATACGATAAACATGATAAAAGACAATTTGTTATTTACAAACATATGATAGAATACATTTGAGATTTCCAAAACATGACATAGAATATATTTGTGATTTCCAAAACATGATGTAAAAGCCAAAAGAAGACTTTTGACTTAACAAGCACCACTTTGGATGCTTTGGTTACATTATTAGGGGACATGATGAAGGGATCTCCCATGGAAATTTCCCCTACTGATCATGATGCAGTGGAGGAGGTGAGGAAGGACACTGAATTATCTCTGAATGCTGCTTCCACGGGAAGACAGGGAAGCTTGGATAAGTTCGGCAATAGGGACTCAAATTGTGCATTTGGTGCTCCTGATCACTTAGAGGATTATAATGTGCACACGACTGAGAATGAGAAATCTGAAAAGCTGAAATTTGATTCTGCTGGCTTGGACATGGATGCTGCAAAATGTGAGTTTCTATTTATTGGAATTGGACTGGAGCAGAGGCTGTTAGCTGCTGCTACCGTGGAGACACAATAGAATACATATGCTATTCTGGTGTAGGTAAGGTCTGATGATTTGACAAACTGATCTACAAATCAATATACAGTTTTGGCCAATGCAGAGTTGAAGGAGGCTGAATAGATGGTAGTGGAGAAAACTAGTGAGGGATGTGGTGGACCACAGAAGAGTGAAATTCTGATCCTGGAAAAGGAGGATCCTGAAACAGTAGTTTGGAAAATTTCAGAAGAAGTGGTATGTGAGAATGCTACTCTAGAGCAGCGCGATGACAAGGAGATATCCTTGGAGAGGCAGGACTGATTAGAAGCAAGAGGCAAGAATCAGAGAAATGGGTAGTATTCACCATTCCTGACACCCATGGATGGTAATAGGGACCTTGCACAGGTGCACGAGGGCTCACAAATTGTGTGTGAGTGGAATGAAAATCAAGGATGTTGGTCAAAGGGTCATATAAAGGAATCCTATAGTGAGATTCTCATGAATGGGGTAAAACGGAATGAATTCAGTGGAACTTCCACCACTCCACTAAAGAGGAAACCCAGAAAGGATTACTCCAACTTGACGAGGACCATATCCACCAGGTCCTCTACAAAAAATTGAAAATTTAAAGACATGGGTCAAAGGAGGGGAGGAAGTAGAATCCCTGAACCCATGTATCCAGTGCAGTTACATCTGAGGGAGAAATACATCCAAATTCAAAGTCAACACGCTTCACAATCTGAATGGGAATCGGCGGACCTAGATAAATTCTCAGAAGGTGGTTGTGACGACGTCTCTGATGCATTCTTATATATGATGATGTAAGGCTTGCTGTTTTATTTCTTTCTCTTCTTTGTAACATGAACCATATTTTTATTAATAGATTTATGGGGGAATGGGCACTCATCCTAGTCCTATGCCTTCCTGGTATATATTTAGAATATAAATATGTATAACATATAGATATCTGAAATGGAAACACGGTTTATGGAGACGGTAGGAAGTATGTGCACAAAATCACCGTTTCCATTTTCATATCACATTGAAGGGATGTAAGTCAATGAGATATATGTAAACACACACACACACACATATATAATCATATCAATATATTTCTAGTAGAATAATTATTTTATATATTACATACTTATTAATAATATATATTTTAATAATCATTGTTGGACGGTGAACATGGAAATGAATCTCATCATGCCGTGGAGATGAAAAACCGTACGTACACACGAGCGATGATATCATTATATTGATTGGGAAATCATATGTAACTGGATGGTATATTATATGCAAATAATAATTATCATTTTATATTTATTATTTACATCAATTATACTAATTATTATACCCATCCAAATAATGATGTATTGAATAACAAACTACACCACGATGTGGATACGGTAAGCCGTACGTACGCACGTATGGTGACTTTTTCATTCATAGGATGGATAAGATGATGAATATTATTTTACCATATTTATAATAATATCTTAGACCATAGAAGTTATTGTATTTTTTATTTTAGAATAAAAAAATCAAATAAAGAGGAATCGAAAGAAGAAAAGAACGTTGAAAGAGGTGAAAAAGTAATTACCTCTTCTTCGGGTTCTTCCTTTTGATTTGATCAAAAGGTATCCATAGGTTTTCTTATGAAAAATGTAAGGCCCTTAAAATTATGTACGAGTATTTATGAGGATATTGGATTAGTATTTGGCCAATCCAAATGACTTTGGAGGTGTGATTTTGAGAGAAGGGGATGTACCCTTTTATAAGAGAGGTGAGGGTCAATTTAAGAAAATCTTGAAATATTATTTTATTATAAAACTAATTTTAGTTTTATAATGTCTCCAACTGGATTTATATCTAGTATAAGGTGGGGATGGGTCTATATCTACTCATCCAGTAGGTTTTAGACTAGTTTAGGTCACCATATTAATCTTATCATATAGATTTAACTCTTAGTTAAATAGTTTAACATTAACAATGTCTTCTTGTATTTTTATATTACATTGTTAATAAACGTACTATACAATGACAATTTAACAAAAATTTGATCATTAATGACATATATATAATTATATAAGTTCTATGGAGTACCCATATATTTTTAGGAATATTATATCATTTAATAATATAGAATTTGTTTTAAAAACTCAATTATGTCAATTTTTACACAATTAAGTATTTGGTTTTTGTGAAAGTCAAAAAAACTTGATTACATCTAAAATAATACATTAAATAAACTCTAACATGTCATATTAGTCTATAAAATTATTGTAATGCATCAATAGTATCAATTTACATTTATTTTGATATTTATAATATCAATTATTTCAATCATTCATTAATATGGTAATTATTGTTTCATCGTCGTGTCATTAATATATTTAATTATTTAATGACTAAAAATTATTAAAAGAATACCATCATGTAGGAAAAAACTTAATATTTATAATAAATATTTATATTCTTATTAATATTATATATAACCATATATAAAAAATGTTTGAATTATAAAACATTGAATTTAACACTTCTAACTCTTCCTTAAATAAAATAATAATAAATGTCTTAATCTAATACATGTGGATAAAAAGGATCTAAATTTTATCCTAAGGAATATTTTGGTTGAAAAAAACTTAACCAATTGAATTAGGACATGTGTTAGAGTATCTATAATATCATATTAACCTTTAAATACCCTATTTACATTTAACCATTGTAAATATATTCAAAAGATACTATTCGCAATAAATTATTTTCATCCTATTGAACCACATTTTATGTACGAATGTCAACTGTGTCTCATGAATATTTGAAATTCATTTCATAGAATCAGTAAAATTACATTTCATGAAATTTTTCAATTGGCCCTAGAAGGTGGGTAAAATACGTTAAAAAAATTCAATAAAATTTTATACATCTAATATTATTATAAAATGACTCCAATGAATTACATTTAACTAATAAAGGGATTATGTATATATTTTTACATTAAAAAAATTATTTAAAAATAATAATTATTTAAATTAATGTCAGTTTTAAACAATAACCTAGCATTTTCACTATTCATCAAAAATTCAATGTTTTCAGAAAAATATCAAAAATTCATCCTAAGCTAATTTTGATAATTAGAATAAAAAAATGATTTATTTTTTAAGAAATTCAAAACATAATATTTTCATTAATTAATTTAAAACTTTGTCCCGTTTTCGAAACTAGAAAATGGGGTTTTAAGAGGTAAAAATTATTAAAATATTTATAAGTGTTAAGGTTCAATTTAATTGTGAAATTATATCCAATGAACATATTATATTAAATGAGGAAAATATAATCTTATTATACTTTAAAAACACCCAAATTCATAATTTAACAAAATAAATTATTTCGATTAACTTTTTTTAATTAAAATTTATAATTTTTCACTATTCATCAAAATATTAATGTTATCAGAAATGTACCAAAAATTTATCCAAAATAAATGTTTATGTCCTGATTCAAAAGAAGAATTTGTTTTCATTAAACTGAATATATAAAAATTTCAAATATTGGATTTAAAAATGGTTCACCATTAAAAGGCAGAAAAATAGCAAATTTTTTTTGAAAAACAATTCTTTTATATAAAAAATTTGATTTGTTTTAATATTATTTCTAAAAACACATAATATTAATGATAAAATTATATAGAGAATATAAAATCAATAATTATTTTAATACAATTCAAAATTGCTATTTGAATGGCTAGTTTTGTAGGTCGTGGTGTGTTCGAACTCAGTGTTGCGTGTGGTGAAAGTTATTGAATTACTTTTAAGAGATAACATTTTATGAAATATTGTGGTGTTACATTCTCCCCTCCTTAAATAAATTTCATCCTTGCAATTTTATATTTTTTATCGAAAATAAAATGTAGAAAATATAAAAATCCTTTGTGGAAAACCCACATCGGAAATAGGGTTAATAAAATATAGTATTAATAAGAGGCAAAGGGAAATAAAAAAGTAACCACACAATTAGTGTTTTGTATAAGATAACACTGGTGGAAATTATAGACATATAATTAGAAGAAAAACATAAATATTTATAGGGAGTGATTGAGGTCATCAATCCCAAACTAGTGAACAATAAACGGAATATTGAGGGACTCAATGCCATAAATCTATGATGATTTAAAAATCATCAGTTCAAAAAAATATATGGTATTAGGATAACACATTTTTGGTTTTAATATCCCATTCATAATGTTTAATAATTAATTTATTCATATAAATAGAGAAAAAAAGAATACTTAACAAGTAGAGTTCCATCCTCTAACTAATTTATACCATAAACTCATCTTTCACTCAAAAATATTTTAGAACTATAAAATATTCTATTTATCCAATTCATATAGGGTTCCAAAATTAATGAATTCATAATTCAAATTACAGAAAATTTAAAAAACTACATTATACAAACTAGGACATCACGTAGGCCAGTGATAGGTGATGCACATTTGTCGCCCTTCGGTTGCAGGGTCAAGTCTTGCGGCCTTATCGGACATGATAGGTTGTCGCCCGACCTCCGGGTTGTCCTTTTTAAACCAATACAATAATAATCTTAAGAAGTTGTTTAACCTTAATAATATTATCCAATGTCAATATTAATCTATTCCAACCATCAGACTTATCCACAATACATCTATCCGAACTCACAGTGAAAAATTTATAAGGAAGGTCACATAATATACATGTGAATACTTTCATTGTTTATTATATTAATATGTGGTAATAAAATTAATTACTATAAAACCATATTTGAATTGGTATTTACTTTTCTATTCCTTCTGTAAAATATAGAATACTAGATATACTCCTTAAATCCGAAAAATATTGTAATCTCCAACAATGATGGAATAAATATACCGTAAATTAGTTATAAGGTAGTCAATAATATCCAATATAATTTAACCAAATCCAAAATTCCTTATTCCAAAATCAATACCTTAGTATCAAGACCATATTAAGTTTTATCTTTCCTTAAACCATGTATTTTCCAAAAAAACAATTAACTTTTTATTGAGTCACTTTTCATGGTACCACACAATCTCAAATCCTTAATAAAGTTGTAGAGCAGTACAATCCGTATATACTACAGAATTCTTATAACCAGTAGATCATTAATAAAACACTAAAATGACATAATTATTTAATAACAACATTATAAAAATAATCATTCCTCTTCATTTGTAGAATTAGCATAACATGATTACTATCCAACATCATGATTTGTTGTATACTCGGATGATTGGGACACTGATTCATGTAGTTTCCAAAATCCTTGCAGATGAATCATTATACATTTGAAACTTTTTTCTTACCCTTGAAATCACATACTTTGTGTCTTTTTTCTCCGTATTTATAAAAAAAATCTATTTCTTTTCATGAATTTACCATGGGGATTCTTTCCACTGTTATCACATATGGGAAAATCTTTCATTCCATTATTACCTTTATCCATATTTCTCTCTACCATCCTTTTCTTCTCTAGATTCTCTTCTAAGCCATAGAACTCATAGAATTATTTACATATCTTATTAACACATGATACTATTTCTTCATTTGATGAGAATACGTGGGAGACTATTTACCTTCTAAATTTTGTCTTAAGACCATGAAATATATGGTTCTTCATACTCTTTGGATCAGGTGTATTGCTGGAGTTCTCATTCCTTCTACTGGGTACCACTTCTAAACAATTTCATACACTAGGTTAGTTTATTAATTGCAATTCATAATTTCAAACATGTAAAATGCCTAACATAAATTGATCAGTTTAGGCATATAATACATAATCATAAAAAATTGTATTCTTTGAGGATGTATTTAATCAATAATCCTTCATAATGGTTTGTAAAGAAATTGTGAATTATTCCAAGCATATCACCGAGGAGTGTGTAACCAAGATTGTAGCAAGGATCATTATCTTGTACAAGGATTCCCCAGGACAAGATCGAACTCATTATCAGAATTTTCATTTCTAGGTACATCTATGCCAGAGCTGCCTCTACCTGCTCGCATCCAGACAGAGATGTAATGCTTGGAAAATTCATAAAATCTCTAAATTACCAAAATTCTAGGAAGTTATTATATAAAAATCAATAAAGTATATCTAAGGGTAATGTTTCAAAATCAGGGTTTATCTAAATCTATTTCCAAGAATGTTGTTAACGTTACTCTAATACCAACTATAACACCATGACCGCAGTTACCCATAGTCGGTGAATTATTTTAATACATTGGAATGATTATAAAGAATCAATTCCCGAATGAGTAATCATTTTTTTAGTCTTATAAAATAAAATACATATATCAACGTTACATTATAATTTATAAAATAAAACTCAACATAAATATTCCATTGAGAATTCCATTATTACCATAGTTTAAACCTATAAATAAATCATAATAAACTTCTTCACATCCTAGGAAAAATAAAACATTAGAAATGGGTGAGCTCAGATGCTCATTACGGATAACAATATAGTATAAAGTATCATAATAATTCTTGAAAATTTAAGGCAATGTATAAGAATAAAACAAAATCCTTTTGAACATAAATATCAGCATAATATGAAAAGATAAAATAAATAATTACATTTACTTAGTCATATATATATTCTACTAGTTGAATAATCAAATTTAATATCAGTATCTAATTTTATAATGATGGAATGTATAATGTCGGACATCATAACCACATAGTCAAATATTTGTGTTAGAACTAAAAATAAAGTTTTTTTCAAGGCCTTTTGCCAAGAAAATATTTTGTCTCATGAGACCCATCAATGAAACAACAAGCTATAGTGGGCTCCACAAATCACTTACTAAGTCTAATGCATTCCTAATATGAAAAGGATGAAACATAACATAAAAATTAGTATTAAAACTAGAATATGAAATGATAGTACTTTTACCATAAACCATGAATGGTATAAAAATTAGACATACATAGTCAAAAATATCACAACTCATTCAATACAATATAGAATATTGTATTATAGTAAATCAACCACCATCAAGAATAATATCTAATAAAGGATGTTGACATAGTTGAAAATAATCAATAAAACTCATTGAGAGAAATACCCCTTTCCAAGAAATCACTTAAAAGACTCAAAATTTTTAAAGGAAGTCATTTAAAATAGATTTTTCAATCAAAGTATCCCATACCCCTTTGAAGCATTTGAATGAAATTGACACTTTAAAACAATCATGTCTATGTAAATAAGTCTTTAAAATCATTTTGAAAATATGGACATTAATTGAAAGATTTAGAAAAATAAATATTTAAAAACATTTAAAAAGATGAACTAGTTAAAAGTTACATTCCATAAAAATGTATAACATTCCTATATAGAACATTTTAATGAATCATTGACGTTGATGATAAATATTTCCCTATAGATACCTATAGATAAACAATCTCAGATAATAATGAGATTGAGTTAATAAACCTTAACTTGTACTTTCATTTGGTCGACGATACATTTAACATCTTGTATAAGGGCCATAGTATGTTATTAAATTATTATATAACTATATTAATATTTAGGATATCATACATGATCCATTTATGGCTCTATATTACCCATTTTATAATTAATTCTATGTCAAAATAACACTTTGGGTAATAATCGATTTCTTTATCATACATGCTTTAAGTTGTTATCCTTGATCATATAACATATATCATGATTTAATTGCTTCAAGAATATAAAAAATTATTTATGTATCATATATATTCAGAATAAAAATATGTATAATAGATAGATATATGAAATGGAAAACACATTTTATGGAGACGATATGTCGTACGCACGCTTAATCGCTATTTCTGTTTTCATATAGTATTGAAGGGAATAAGTGGATGAGATATATGTAAACACACACACACACAGTTACATATGGTAGAATTATTATTTCATATATTACATACTTATTAATAATATATATTTCTATTACCATCTTTGAATGGTGAACGTGGAAATGAATTTCATCGCGTAGTGGAGACGGTAAGCCGTACGTATGCACGGGCGATGATATCATTATATTGATGGTGAAATCCTATTTAATTGGATGATATATTACATTTAAATAATCATTAACATGTTATATTATTTATTTAAATCAATTATACTCATTATTATACCAATCAAAATAATGATTCGTTGAATAACAAACTGCCCCACGATGAGGAGATGATAAGTAGTATGTATGCATGTATGGTGACTTTGTCATACATAGGATGGATAAGATAATGAATATGGTTTTATTGTATTTATAATAACATCACAAAATGTATAAGGAACTAGATTTATTATTTTATTGTTGAAAAATTCAATGAAAGGGGAATTAGAAGAAGAAAAGAACTTTGAAAGAGATGAAAAGATAATTACCTCTTATTCGTGTTCTTCTTTTTGAAATGATAAATGGGGCACCTTAGTATGGATTATGATCAAATTAAGGCCTATAAGTTGAAATTAGGGTTGTTGGGAGGTTATTTTAGTGGGGTTTGGCCAAGCCAAATGGCTTTGGATGTGTGATTTTGAGAGAAGTGGAAGTCCTATTTTATAAGAGGGGTGAGAGTCACTTTAGGAAAAGCAAGAAATATTATTATATTATAAAGTCATATTCAGTTTATAATGGCTACAAATGGATTTATTTATAGGCTATGGTGTGTATGGTTCTATATTCTCTATGAAATTTGTTTTTATACTAGTTTATGTCACCATATTACCCTTATCATTTACATTTAACTCTTAGATAAATAGTTTAACTTTTATAATGACTTTTTTTATTTTTATATTAAATGGTTATAAAAAATACAACAAAATGCCAATAGAACTAAAATAGGTTCATTAATGACATATATATAGTTATATAAGTCCATTTTTAGAACCTTATATTTTTAGGAATATTATATCACTTAATAATATAGTATTTTCTTTTAAAAATTCATTTATGTCAATTTTGACACAATTAATTATTTGGTTTTTTTGAAAGTGTAAAAAAATGATTACTTTTAAAAAATAAATTAAATAAATTCAAACATGTCATATTATCCTGTAGAATTATTTTAATGCATAAAATGTCTCAATTTATAATTATTTTGATATTTATAATGTCATTTGGTTTAATATTTCATTAATAATTTAATTACTACATCATCATTGTGTCATAAATAAATATAAATATTTAATTTCTAAAAATAATAAATAAAATACCCTGATGTAGGAAATATTTTTATATTTCTAATGAATATTTATAGTCGAATTTTTCTTTTTTTATCACTCTATATTAAAAATGGTTTAATTATTAAACATTGAATTTTATACTTTTAACTCTTCTTTAAATAAAATAATAATAAATGTACTAATCTAATCCAAATGGATCAAAAGGATATTATTTAAGTCCTAATGTTGATTTTGGTTGACAAAAACTTATCTAATAAAATTAGGACATTTGTTAGGGTAATTATAATATCATTTTTACATTTAATTACCCTATTTACTTTTAACTGTGGTAAATAAAAGCAAAAGTTATTGTTGACCAAAAATTATTTTCATCCTGTTAAAGAGATTTTTACTTACTGATGTCAACCATGTCTCCTGAATTTTTCAAATTCAATTCATAGATGCGGTAAAATTACGTTTTATGAAAGTTTGTTAATGTGCATAGATGGTCGGTAAAAGATGTTAAAAAAATTCAATAAAATTTTATACATCTAATATTATTATAAGATGACTCCAATGAATTAATTTGAACCAATATATGTATATTGTATTTATTTTTTCTTTAATAGAAATTTAAATAAACATAATAATTATTTAAAATAATTTTATTTTTAAAAAATAATGCGGTGTTTTTCACTATAAATAAAAAATTGAATGTTTTCAGAAAAATATCAAAAATTCACCCGAAATAATTTTGATATATCAAATCAAAAAATTACTCTTATTTTACCTTATTCAAAATAGATGAGTTGAATTAAATAACTTAAAATTAATTACAATTTTAAAAACCAACTAGTGGGTTTTTAAGAAGTTAAAACTATCAAAAGATTGTAATGTGTTTAGGTACAATTTTAATGTGAAATTAAATCCAATAACCTAAATTATATTAAATGATAAAAATATAATCTAATTATACTAGAAAACCACTCAAATGTATAATTTAACACAATAAATTATTTTGATTAAAAATGTTTTTTTCAATTAAAATTTAGTATTTTTCACTATTCATCAAAATATGAAAGTTATCAAAAAAGTATAAAAAAGTTTCCAAAACGAAATTTTTATGACCCTATTGAATGGAAGAATTTAATTTCAGTAAAATGAATATATAAAAGTGTCAAATTTTGGATTTTAAAAATAGTTCTCCTTTAAAAAGCTGTAAAATTTCTTTTTTTAACACTTCTTTTATCTGAAAAACTGGATTTGTTCTT
Source organism: Viscum album (assembly GCA_963277665.1). Taxonomy (NCBI): domain Eukaryota; kingdom Viridiplantae; phylum Streptophyta; class Magnoliopsida; order Santalales; family Viscaceae; genus Viscum; species Viscum album. The sequence goes on from OY728160.1 coordinate 644,872,307, forward strand.
ATATGATCTCTAAAAAACACATAATATTGATGTTATAATTATATGTAGTATAAAAATTTTAAAATCATGTTAATACTTTTTAAAACTACTTTTTTAAATGGCTAGTTTTGTAAGTTTTGTTGTGCACGAACTTGATGTTGCATCTTGTGAAAGCTATTGAATCACTTTAAAGTGATAACGTATTATAACATCCAAGGATTTTAAAAAAGTGTAAAAAACCCATCAAATACACACATATATACTGAAAAAGAATCCAAAATGAGACAGAAAGGGGGTTTCTATCAAACATCATAGAAAAGGTAGATGAAGAATGATACATATATATAAGTATTCTAATGATGTGAAACATCAAACAAAACATCACCATAAAATAAATGGAGGGTCCCACACCTCACAATTGTTCTCCACATTCGAGGTAAATGAAATTTCATGTACAGAACTTACGCATCACTATAACATAATGAAGATGGAGTAAAAATCCATAGTTAGAGATCCCACACCCTTTTGTAAGAAGAGAATTGATCCTACCTATATAATGAAATGGGGAACTAGTTCCCAAGAAGAAAAGGGGAGTACTGGCCCCTATAACTCTCAGATAGTTTGGGGAACCCACACCTTAATGTGGCATGTGAGTGCTAACCCTAACATTTCTATGTTGTAATGGGGAACCCATACCAAGGTGCAAGAGGAGAGTAATAACCCTATACAATCCCTAATAGATAGAAGATCATGTTCCCTTATGTCACAAGGAATTATGGACCCCAACATCTATATATTAATCCTCACTCATTGCTTCCAATGTCAATCAATTCCCGAATAAGTGTCTTGCATATAAAATATTACATATTATCTCGAAATCCACTATGAAAGACACAATCAAATTATATGTAGAGAAATTCTCAGGATACTCAACTCATGGGCCAAAATGTAAATAAATATGAAGGGAATATCAGATGTATAAGATTGATAAAAATGTTTTTAGTGTGTATGGGGGTCACATAGAGTGTGCCTATGCACCTCTAACTTGTCGGGTTATCCCTAGACATGGATCAGGAAGCCATGTATGTTTACAATATGTTCCATTCAGAATACAAAATGGTTATTAGAATTTTGAGTCATGTACATGTATCTCAACCCATGCTAGTGTATTCATTCCCTTGGTTGTATACTCTAGTATAAGACATTTCCATCCAAACGAGGAATTGGGAATCTCTAGATGGAACACAACTCGGCCATCACGGGAGGGTGACATGGTGTGTCAGTCCACCATCGTGTAATGGGATCTTTAACATTCACCAAAACCCTAGCACCATAGCTAGGGGTGGATCAACATGGTTTCTTCTCTAAACTACATGAAATACATGCAAGTTATTCAATTAAACCATAGAAGGTCCCATTCATCTTATACATTTTAAATCCCTACCTCAAATCATAACCAAAGAACACAACAAATAACATGGAACCACCTCTATCCATCATTTCCAAGCCATCGATGACCATATAATAGAAACTAATCTTCTACCTGAATTCAACATCTCCTCCGTCAAATGAATTATCTCATTTTTCCACCATTCACCACCCTAGAAATAAAATCCATGAAGAAACACCAATAACCCATCCTAATATTTCTATAGATAATCATTCAATCCATCAATCAAAAATCAAATCACGAATAAATGTGTTTTTATATGATTGGAATCACCAGAAAATTTCAAATTATGAACTAATATGAATTTAATTAAAAACGTAAGGAACATTTTTGGGAAAGAAAAAATAACAGTGAAAATGTCATCGTCCAAGTGTTCTTGAGCGACTATCGTAGAGCAGGGAAACTTGGTTGTTATTATATAATTATTCAAGATATAATCAATTAATTAAATTAACCTAATAAACAATATAATGCCAAACTGTGAAGTTAAACTATCAAAATAGACACAAATTGATGTTCAATATTTGAATATGCAGGAATGGAATCCATAATTGATGATATATATATATATACATATATATCAATATTGAAATCAATCGTTAGTGAATAATTCATTCACTAGTGATGTAGGGATATGCCATTATTTCTTCCGAGAAATCCATCACAATCCAATTGTTTTTACCCATCCCATTCTGATTTATCAATGAATAATTCATTAAACATCATCTCAACGCTTCTTGGGTTATGGAGCTATCCATAAGGAAACTCTATAAAAAAATTAAATAATGGAACTTAGAAATATTGGGGATTAAATAATAAAATAAATTATTTAGTTAATTAATTTCATTTAAAGGAACCATCATTGACCATCTTAATTAAACATCTAGTTTTCAAAAACACAAGGTTTCACCTAGGGTAAACCCCATGTTTCAGACTCAATAGTGTCCTCTATTTTATATCGAAGAGAATATTTCAGAATTATTTCATTAAACATGAAAAAATGAATCTTAAAGATATTAATATATTTAAAATTTTACAATATCAATCATGGCCACACTATGCCTCTAAATCTCATGTCATCATTGTGTCTAGATTTGAGAAAATTCATTAATTTATTTAAAAAGTCTTATAAGGAAAAAATCAGGCCACGAAACTATTCCCCATTTCAAGGAGTTTTTTCCAAAAAATTCTAATGATAAAAAAATATGGGTATATTTATCCCACTACTGGTTCTCATGTTCCCTGTATCTCCCAAGAATTCTTCCATGATACTAAAACACATGAACATAGTTTTCCTTTTATCATTATTGAATCCCATCATTCCCATTATTGATCGCCACTGGGTACTCTTCAATGGGGGACATATCCTCAATGTGTATCTCACCCAAGACAATAACGTGCATAGTATCATGAATGTATATTATTACCTATCACAGGTGGAAGAATTCATTCATGAACTCCAATTCTAGTGTAATGTGTAGGTGGTAAGCATCCTCACCACCCCTTTATATGATCTTGAATGACTTGATGAACCATCAATATAGGACACTTTATTGTCTAAATTTACATAATAATCATCATGGTGAGACTCTCAGGAAAACATAATCTCTATTAAAAAATTCCAATGGATAAATAAAAATATATTTCTTAAATTTATATCACCTTGAAGATTATCTCATATGCTCATACATCACCCAATTGTTTTTACCATTTCCTATAATATCTCTCAACATACTAGAGATGACTCACCAATCTCTTTCCAACATACATATTACCTGTATGATCTCAATTATAAGGCCTAAAAATGTCCCATTATAATGTTTTATTGATATATATTCTTATAAGAAAAATATAAAAATTTAATGTCATACTCTCATATACGCCTAAATCCCAAACCACAATTTCTCTATATATCATACAAAACATGCATAGTGTGCTCGGTATGCTCATCCATTTGGGAATGAATCATCATAATCATCTATATCTGGGAAACCAATTCCTCTAAACGACATCTCAAAAAACCTAACGAAATCACCGCATCTCTCCATTAAACTATCATCCATCATGGAAAAGAAGTGTAATGAATACACAGTTCAGTCAACTATTATCCTGATGGAACTGTGGGGTTTCTTTGTCCCTGGAAACCATATCACAAGGTTTATAGTAATTCCATCCCATTTTCACTCTAGGATCTCAAGGTGATATTTCAAACCTATGAGAACTCAGTGCTTAGCCTTCACCTTCTTACATGTGAGACACCGAGAGATGAACTCAGAAATACATCACCTTATGACCAAACTAAAAAACTACTATTGAATTTACATGTTCATATTACCTACAGTAGTACGTATAACCAAATGAGAAGTGTGATAATCCACAGTCAAATCCTTTTTCATCATAACCAGAACCACCATTCATCCCTATAAAATTATGATGTCTTCCCCTCTTCCTAAAATTCCATCCAGTGATTCTTTTGAAGATATCTGGTCATAAAGAACGTCATAGTCGATGACTCCCAACTTTTCCTCCCTCAAATTATAATGAAGTGGAGGTGTTCATACCATCAACTAAATATATAAATCACCCATCTACTCCACTAGGGTTATATATAAGGAATTAAACTACATGGACCCATCGTCCACCAAAAGATAATTAGACATCCTTCTATTGTAATTTTCCACTACGTTTACCTTCCCATGAGTATAGACTATATCCAAGTAATTATCCTCTAGGAACTCATACTAATGCCTCATTATCATGTTTAACACCATCTATGGGATGAAATACCTTATAATTTAATTTTATGAGTAAAAAAATGAACTCTCCCAGAATATAGTGTCTCCACATCCTATGAGTGAAGACAACCAATGGTAACTACATGTTATGATATCATTCACCACATTACTCTGAATATTTAGTGTATATTTTTAATGATTAGGGAATGTTATTTACATTTCATATATCAGTTTAAATATGAATTTTTATATTGATTCTGTATACCACATTAATATGAATAATGAATTGGACTTTGTAATTGATGGTTGTGGCCATGATAGAACCACTATTCATCGGTTGGTCTCATTAGAGAAACTCTGGACTTGGAACGAGGCCTTGAAAAAATGTATTTTCATGGTCTTCATACGAGGACTTGAAGAAATGGTTATGATGCCCCACATTATGAATTTCTCACTATGAAACTAGTAACAAAAAGGTCATGTGGTAATTCAACTAGTAGAATACCCATGATTATGTTTTATTATGGAAAATATTTACAAATATTATATTTTTATAAAATTATTTTAATATTTATATTTAGAGGTATGTTTTTTTAGTTATTCACCATACCTAATTTTTAGGTTTATGAGATATTCCATTTTATTTCATACCCATACTAATCATTTGAGGTCATCCCTTTATAATGTTTCTTTTCTCAATATGTGAAGCAGCTTATTATGAATGACCTATAGGGATAAACATTGAGTTGTGGATGTTCCCAATTAAACATATATGTGGTATTTCATTTCAAGTTCCAATGTTGAACCTATTTATGTCTCTTGTTTTCCAAAACTACCAAAAAACTTGTCCATTTAGAATTTTTTTCTTTATAATCATGATAATGTATTAAAACAATGCAACAGATTTGGGCTACTAGGTTCAGTGTGTTTCTGTTGGTATCAGAAAATGTTGAGTAGAAAACATTGAAAGTAAATTTAGAAAACATATATTTTGTAACAAAAACCACCTGTATTCATTGATGATAAACATACAAGAACATCCTGTAATTTTTGGTAAGGAATGGATATTGTGGATCTTTCTGGAACATAAATATATGTCTAGATACTACATGTGGAAGTTGTTCTGGAACATATGTAACTAGGATTAACAACTCTGATAAAGAGTTTCGAGAGTGACCCACGGTATCCTGGTATATGAAAACATGCCTTTGTAGGCACCTGTTTTTCCACTCATGAGGGATATTCTTAGGATAATTCATTTTTTTCATACATACCATAATGAAGGATTTATTCCCCAAATGTAACAAAAGTACACAGTTCTTGGATTTACGATTCCTAAATTTATGATATCTGTTATATCATGTTTTGTGTTACTGGATGTTCTTAATTTAATTAGCTAATATAGAATATAGAATTGTTTAGGGATGGCTCCTAGAAGATGGAATGAGAACATCACCATTGCATGTGATGAAAATAGTAAGAAGGGTCATATACCTCATGGTTTTAAGCCAATGTTTCAAATGAAGATAGTCTTCCATGGGTCATCATCATCTAAATAAATAACATCATGTGTTAACAAGGAATGTAATGAATTCTCTGAGTCCTGTGTATTTTAAGGTAACAAAATTAAGAACAGGATGGTATAGTAAAATATGTATAAAGGGAAGAAGGTAAGGAAGGGTTTTCCAACATGTGATAGCTATGGAAAGAATCAGTCTCATGAATGCTTGATGGAAATTGGTTTTTTATATATTTTTGGAAAAAATGGACACCATGTCCATGATTTCAAGTGTAATAAAAAGGATTCCAATTAAAAAAGCTTCAAATGCATGGATATGGGACACTATGGGAATCAATTATCATGCCACAACGGAATATACCCCAAATGATGATACTAGATAATGATCATGTTATGATGTTGCTACAGATGAAGTTGAATGATTAATATGCCTAGTCAAGAATCACGTCATTTTGAATATTTTTTCAGCAATGTATTGGTTATAAAAATTGTGTTATATATTAGGATTTTACATCAACACATTTTCATTAATTATTTTAAACCCTAAGTGTAATGGTTCTAAGAAAAGATATTTTGGGGAAAGTTAATTTTTTTTTGAAAATTCTTGATTGAGGGAAGGAAATATATTAATATGTTATAAATGATGAAGATAATGGTGAAGAAATAATTCATTTTGATATGTACAGACCACCTCAAAATTGATTTTTTATTTGTTGACAAGAGGCCTACGATATCATTGATGGAGTTTACAAAATATTTGGATATAAGAAAATATATCCAATAACATTTGTAATGGTGAATTCATGTTTCCAGTATATATTAGAGTAATTTGAGTTATTACTATATTTCATGAGGACACATGATGTAGGTATTCAGTTTTTTGGGATGTGACAATTTATGACCACTTTATGTTGATTAGAGTAAAATAAGGTTGTTAATGCATTGAGCAAGTTAGATCATGGAGATCTAAACAAAATGATGATTTACCAGGACCCCGTCTACATGGTTATAGAAAGGATGTATATTAGAATGTCTCTAAAGTATTGGATCATGATATTTTGGAAATTTAAACAAATTTTTAAATGGATTATGTTGATAATTTAATGTGGTTTTAGCGTTTAATGACATTTCAAGATGAAACATATGCTAAGAGATGTTGTATAGATAGTCCAAGGAATAATCAATTGATAAATTTTGGTTATTAAATAGAAACATATACTTATATTATTATAGAGTGGAATAATTCAACAACTCTAGGAAAATAGTCTAAAATAAAAAAGTTGTAATTTTTTTTCTGGATATCAAAGACATTTTTCAAAAATGTAGTATGATGGACCCCGGAACACCCTGAGAGGGGAGGGGTGAATCAAGGTGTCAACATTATCTTTTAAACTTATGGATCTTGTTCCCACGTTTGTAGGAACCTGTTAAACCTGTCTAAAGAGGATGTGGATAATATAAATAATCACACGCAAAGAAATGACACATCAAATTTACATGGTTCCCCACTAAGAGCTACATCAATGGAGAATATGTCAACAGTGTGTCTGTCATACCCAAAACAAATAATCTTCCCAAGTTATGGATTACAATAGTTTAGCATAGTTAGTATGTGCTACACAAACTACCTATAAAAGGTTCTAGCGATAGCACATTGCTTCCCTTATATCACTTCCACTGACTCCCCCTAGCTCACAACATTGAAAAAAATTAACTCTATTTAATGGCTTGAAGGTCGCCTCAATGATTTAACATTAAATCATGCATCCTCAAATGCAAATGGATGCTCTATGGAAGTACCGTAATCAACCAAATTTGTAACTTATTTTCTCGTACACTTATATATTGAGGAATTTAATTTTACAAACTGATTTGTTCAATTTTCAAAATTCATTAGGTATTCCACGTACTTTTGTTGTTTCTGTGTACTTATTATATTTTCGCATACCGTCCAAATCCTCCACATACCTTCTAGAACCTATGTGAGCTACCTTGCTTGGCATACTTTCCAACTCTGTGTACTGCTCCACTCCTCTTCGTACAATTCTGCTCTGCAAACTGCCTTGCTCCCTGCGTACTGTGAGAGTAACTTGTTCGAACAACACACTCTTCCACTTACTTTTTCATTACGTGGATGATTCTCTCTACTTACCATATTCACCACCGCGTACCAGTTCATACATCATTGATTGTTATCTCTAAATTTTAATCTCCAATGTCATCATCTAACAAAGGGATTAATGTTCCGTAAATAGAAACACAACTCTGCAAATTTCTATAATCCAATTTACCCAAATGTTCAATTTGGGACAATCTACTATGTGAAAAAACCCCATTTAGGTATTTTTAGTCTCCACCATGTACCACACCTGTTTCCCAAACCACAGATATCCCTTCAATGTTCAGAAATCCGTGTACAGTATGCCTTCACCACGTACCGTGAATGCGAACTATTTTTACTTCTGTGCTCCACTCCGTTCACCGCTCTGTACACATCTCCCTACACCATATTGTGCATCGCTCCATGTACCTCCCCACGCACAACTCCATGTATAGTTCCCATAGCCTAGAATGCGGCCTTGAACCATTCCTAGAACATGTTATGTGGTCCATGTTCCAAGGTATGTGGTTCAATTATTTTTCCTATTTTCATTGTTCATTCAAAAACAATTCACTCTTATCTAAAAAACATTTTTAGTAAAAAAAACTCTCGATTTTGAGGCCAACAAATTTGGAAAACACTTAGAAACTGTGCCTCCTTTAATACTACTTTCAGCCTCAAACGCATGACCTCATTCCTTTCAAACTCCCTAGTTATCCATGTTCAGATTGATAAAAAACAGAAACCAAAAACCATTATTAGAAATTAATATCCTTGGTCCCAACAATATCTCCCTTGGTATTTGTTTAAAATGTCCAGATAAATTCACTGATTCACCAGAGATGATCAAAACCAAACCTTTAATAAAAATCTCAACAATCACTCTATGTCTCCCTTAGAAGTGATCGACGTAGAAAAAAATAGGGAGTGCATAGATTGAGTTCTCATCCTTTTCTTTTCTACCCCATTGTTTCATTTATAGATGATTCTATTCTACATTTTTCATGTATCTAGAATGAACTAGATCACTCTCTATTGAAATTATCCACTCTCACCCATTATCAATTAATACAAAGACCGGTTATTTAGACACTGTAGAGATCAGAAAAAACTCTCCTTGATCGTATCTCCACTATGAACCTACAACACTTCCACAAACAGATTAACATAGTCCAAAAAACATGGGAGAAGGGAATATCATATCCTCTTTAGGCACAGAGATGTGGCTGAACATCGAGGATCAATAGTTGTTTCTCAAACATAGCTGCTTACAGTTGCTTGGTCATAATGTCAGCCACATTCTCATCAGTTTCGACATGGTCCAATTTGATCACACCCTACTCAACATAGTCCTTGATGAAGTGATATTTGTTCTCAATATGTTTTGTATGATAATGTTCAACATGATTTTTTATAAGATCAATTGTGCTCTTGTTATCACAGAATATGACCATTGGGTTTTTCACCTAATCAGCTATGTCAATCAGTTGCTGCTTTATCCAAAGTAACCGAGTGCATGCCTTGGTATCAGATATATATTTAGCATTAGTAGTAAAAAGTGATGTAATTTATTGTTTATTACTTAACTAGCCCACATATTTATTCCCAATATATAATGCTCCACCACTATTTGAATTTCTATCTACTACATCTCCAGCCCAGTCAGCATCATAAAATGATGATAATTCACTATATCTTCATGCTGAAAAGTGTAGCCCATAATTATGTGTACCTTGAATGTATATCATGATTCTTTTCACTGAATCTATATGTTCTTCCTCCAGATTTCTCTAAAAGTGGGCCGCAAGGAATGTTTCAATGACAATATCTAGTAGTGTTGTAGTCAGGTACAATAGGCTTCAAATGATTCTTCTGTACAAGGTAGGATCCACAGAAGTACCTTCCTCATGATTTCTGATCATTGATCCAACTACAATCGGGGTTGATATTGGTTTGGAATCATGAATATTCAACTCCATTAGTAGATATATTGAATAATTTTCTTGAGAAATTAATGTTTATTCATTCGTCTGAAGTACCTGTAACCCTAGATATTTTTATCCACTACTCCCCTTTTAAACTCATGATTTCTAAGATAAGAGTCCAACCAAGAGTACCACACCTGTGGTTCCAGTTTCAAGAAATAAATAGCATTCATTAATTTGAAAACCTTCAACAATTCATTGCCATGTAATAACCCTATAGGTTGTTAAATGTCGACTTTTTCTTCTAATAATCCATTTATGAATGCTGTCTTGAGATCCATGTGATAAAATTTATAACCTCTTTGGATTCCAATGCAAGAAATAGCCTGGTTGACTCTAGAATCCCTACCAAAAACTCATCTCCTAAACATCAACACCTTCGATTTGTGAATATCCTTTATAGACAAAGAGCGCATTATTTCTGATCACATTTTCATGGACTTCAAATTTGTTCTTTAAAATCCACTTCGTACCAATAACATTGTGACCTTCAAGTCATCTAACAAGATCCCATGTCTAATTTTTTTCAATTTCATCTATCTCTTCATTCATATCATTCACCCATGACTCATCATTTTCACCCTCTTGAAATGAGAATGGTTCCACAACTGATAGAAATGAAAATGGATAATTATTACTCATTCTCCCCATCTGTGCATTTGCATTCTGATCACTGATAATATTGTACCGATCAATTTATGCACGTTTATTTTTCCTTTAGGGTTGGAAAAAAATTCACTCTAGTTATAGCTTCATCTTTTGATTCTTCTTCTACGAAAACATCTTGATGTGACTCTTGAGAGTTTTGAACAACTTCTTCTACCACTGTATTTTCATTTGTTCCATCTTCACATTCTTCCTCATTTTATATCATGTCATCATAAGAATTCCTTGAAGCATTTGTATTTTGATATTCAATGATATTAACATCAATAATTTCCACAATTCTTCCCATGTTCTTATTGAAACACTTTTAGGCTTTGTTTTTCATTGAGTATGCTTGAAATATTACTTTATTTACATTATCACCATACTTCCCTTGATTTCCTTCATATTTTTCGAATGAAAAATTTGTTTCCGAAAACATGAAAATATTTCACGGAGGGTATTTTCCATGAAACTATTCAAATGGTGTATTTATCTCACCCATATATAGCCCTGTATAGTTTTAATATACACTGCATCATGAACAACCACTTTTCTGTAATGTTGAGTAATACGACTCTCGATCAACATAGTTATATCCATGTTTTTACCTGTCAATTCATGCTCTCAAAACACCATTTTTATATGAATTTCCCATAGTATCTACCTCATGTTATATCCCATGATTCTACATGTAACATTAAAACTCAACAGTCATGTATTACCATCCATTATCAGACCATTGCACTTTGATTGTTCATCCAGTATCATTCTCAGCGATTCAAAGATATGTTTTCATTCAGTCAATCACTTGTCGTTCCCTGTGTATAACCATTACACATGACATTCAACTGTTATCATCTATGAAGAGGATGGTGTACCTTTATTTATGAGTTTTTGAAATATTTATCAGGCCACATTTATCTATATGAATGAGATCAAGAAGATGAGATTCCCTTTTCTTCTTTGCACGATATGAACTGCATAACATATTTATTTGCATGAAATAATCACAAGTTATTTCATATTCATGCTTCAGATTAGAGGTATCCATGAATATCATTATATTAGATAACTTTTCCAGGTCTTGGTGATTGATGTTCCCTAAACTCTAATTCCATATGTTTTTTTATTCTTTGACTGTTATGTAGAAAATGTTCTCCTTTCTGTCAACCTGATATAAGTTTCCATATGTTGTATACCCTTTCATGAGATAATTACCAAACATTCCTATTATAGTACATCCCTTATGATTAAATGTCACAAAAAGTTAAGAGTTACAGAGTTGACTCACACTTAAAAGATTGTAATTTCATCCTTGCACATAAAGAACTTCCATCTTCTTAAGATTGTCATTGCCCAATTCTATATTTCCACAACCTTTGATCTTAAAAGAATCATCATTACCAAACCTCACTATTTCATTTACCTTTTTCTTGATATTCTTTAATAGGCCTATATTTCCTATCATATTAGATGAAAATCTACTATCAAGAATCCACGTTTTATTGTTCTCGGTAGCTTTGAGGCTTCTTCTTCAAAGTTGGATTTCTAAATTTTCTTCTTTTCATTCCATGAGATATTGGATTTTGTGTAGGAAATTGATGTAAATTAAATTATATATTCCATGTTCATGGGTTCTTCATATTAAAATTATTTTTTAAGAGGATAAAAACCATTTGAAATATCAGCACCATCTAGTTGATGAGTATTCACACATCATTGAGCATTAATGGAATTTCACATATCAAACCTCTTCCTGCAATATCCAACTATATTTCCAAAGTTAGAAGAGTGAAAACATATCCATATAAACTATTTATTCTATAAGTAGTATTATATGAATATGTTCTCACTTTTTTAACTTCTTACTCTTCCCCATTCATATATATCCTTACCTCTTCACATAAAGACATGGTATGGCCCAGATATCCACAAAACTGACCCTTCATGTAAGGAAATGTATTATCACTTCTATTTATCCTCATGAATCATTTCATGGAAAAATAGTTTTGCTTCCTATAAATTCTGAAAAATACAAAATAATCTGCTGTTCTAATTCCAGTTTGATTTACGGATTTAGATTTCACAACATCTGGTGGCTTTTAATCATGATTAACATTCACCTTTTCTTTTATTCTGGTACACTTTATTTATAGAATATAACATTTCGGTGTCACAACAAATTCCACCATTTCCCATGAATCGATGTCATTGATCAATCATGATCTATTTAACTCTATCAAAATTATGTTTTTCTCTCTCTAGTATCACAACCTCTGCGATCCTTCCAAGTTGTATTGTCTTCTTTTCTTATTTTGGAAATTATTCACTTTCATGTTTATTTCATAGAGTAACAACTTCTCCTTTGAGTCCCTCAACGGTCTTTGAATTCTCCTCCATTATTGAGGTAAGGTCATTGATGAACTTTTCATGTTCTTCAATTTTGAGTATTAGTTCCACAACATCATCAGTGATTTCAAGGATTAGTGATTGTACATTCACTAGATCTTCCAGCCAATCAATTTACGCTTACAACTAATTAATATATACTGAAGATTCTTTCACAATTTATATAAACTGGTTGGGTCTTTTATATTAATCCTTAGAGCTTACTAAAATATTCCTTAATATTCAATATGGGATCAACATCCGGTATCGATTGATTGTCTGTAGCTTTATCTGTCAATGGTTCTGACTTTTCAATGGTATCCATCATGGAACATGGTTCCAAGATTTGGATCTTTCATCCTCTTCCTCAAACATTACATTTTCATTATCTTCCTCCTCACAAAAAAATCTCTTTCATTGAATATTTTTTCCGTATTTAAAATCTCCCTTTTTGAAATTCCTTTTATGAGGATTTGTAATGGGTTTATCTTCACATTATTTAACATTGAACATTCTTTGTAAACCAGAGGCAATATCCCGAACACATCCCTAAGGAATAAAAGCCAGAGGAACCTTTCCTTCAAATTTATCTACTCACATCATGGGTTTCTTAGTAATGAGAGAAATAACTTCTTTTTCCACACAACCTTCATCAACACAATATCTTGAAATTTATAGTTTGTTTGTGGTTTTGAATTCCATTTCCTTTCTTACATGTGTTGTTTCATCTTCTGGGTTGAGTCTCATCTCATACGCCACCAAGCTGGTCAATAGACTATCAGGGGAAGGATTTTAAAGATCCCTTTCATCAAAACCTGAATCCTTTGCATTATAAATGGGAGGAATTATTCTAAAAATTTTGTTTATAATGTCAATTTCTTTGATCTCTTGGGAAAGACCCCAAATTTCTCCTAAAACATCATTAATTATATTGAAGAAATAATCATCTTTTTCATTAGGGTACATCTTGAGATCATCAAACATATTGAGTAAAACATGGTGCTTCACCTCCTTCACATTGATATAACCTTCAAAAATATTCTCCAGTTTCGCCCACATAGTCTTTGTTGACATACAATTCATCAGAATTATTTATATTTGATCAAGAAGAGATGTAGTGAGAGAATTATTCTATTTAGCATCAACATCCATAATTTAATAATCTGTATCTATCGTTGATAGAATGGTTTGATTAATGGCCTATGTTCCTTATGCGGTGGAAAAAATAACCTCAATTCCAAGAGATCGTAGATGAGATCTCATAATGTTCTTCCATATCTAAAAGTTACATCAATAAAAAAGGGACTCCCCTAATATTTACTATATTCTCCATTTCAGAAAAGCATGACAGATTTAGCACCAGCAACCTCCCTTAGATACCACTTGAAGGACCCTGAACACTCTTAGAGGGGTGGGGTGAATCAGGGTGTCCAAATTTTCTTTTATACTTATGGATATTGTTCCCATGTTGGTTGGAACTTGTTAAACCTGTCTGAAGAGGAAGTGCATAATATAAACATTCACATGAAAATAATGACACAACAATTTTAATTGGTTCACCACTAAGGGATACATCCATGGATCATACATCGATTGTGTTTCTGTCGTACCAAAAACCACTAATATTCACAAGTTATCGATTAAAAGAGTTTAGCATAGTCACTCTGTGCTAGGTGCACTGCCTTTACCAGGTTTTACAGATTTCCCATTGTGTTTCTCATATAACATCTACTAACACCCCCTTGCACACTGCGTAGGAAGAATCTTCACTCATTTTAATGACTTGATGGTCACCTCAGTGGTTTAGAATTAAATCAGGCATGCTCAACTATAAATGGATTCTTTGTTGAAGTCCTGTAATAACCCACAAATGTAATTTATTTTATCTTATGCTAATATGTTATGGAAATTAATTTCCATATTGATTTTGTCCATTTTTAGTCATCCTTGGGTGTTCCATATACGGCTACTGTTTCTGTGTACCGATGCTATTTTCGCGTACCTTCCAACTCCTCCATGTACCATCCAAGACCTCCACAAACTTCCATTCTTGGCATACGTCCTTGATCCGCGCACTTCTCCACTCTTCTATATACCGTCATGCTCTGTGTATTGTCTTTCTCCACCATATACTACAAGAGCTACCTGGACGAACCACAGTCTCTTCTGTGTATTGTTTACTTATGTGGATGATTCTATCCATTTACTATCTTCTCCACCGTGTACCACTTTGGACTTAACCGAATTTCCTCCCAATTTTTAATCTCCAATATCGTCATCTAACAAAGTGAATTAATATTCCATAAATAGGCAAATAACCTTGAAAATTTTGCTAATATGATTTACCCAAATTTTCCATGTTGGACAATTAACTATGTGAAAAAACTCCATCTTTGTATGGTTAGCCTCCACTATGTGCCACCCCAGTTTTGTGAACTTCTACAATCCCTCCAACCATCAGCAATCCACGTACTGCATGCCTTCACCTCGTACTACTGATGTGAACCATTTTTTGTTTCAACCATTAGCGTACCATTTACCATATGTCATCACCATATACCGTTGTTGAGAACTATATCTAGTTTTGTGCTATGCTCTTTGCACCGCTCCACACACCGCTCCACGTACCGCTCTGCACACCACTCCATTCACCACTCTGAGTACTATTTATACTTCTTCGAATGTGGCTGTGAACCATTTCCAAAACATGGTATGTGGTCCATGTTCCAAGGTATGTGATTCGTTTTTTTGGATTTTATTTATTGGTTCACATACCATTCACTCATATTCCAAAAACCTTTTTCCAACACATAACTCCCAATTTTGAGGCCAAAAAATATGTCCAACACGGGGAAACTGTGCCACCTTCAATGCTACTTTTTTCCTCAAACGTATGACCTCATTCAATTAAAACTCCCTAGTCATCCATATGAATATTGACAATAAACACAAACCAAACTCCATTATTAGTAATGAACATTGTTTGTCTCATCATAGTTAAATATTCTGTGGTAATGATCTTTAATCTGAGAATGTTTCCTATCAACTTCCATCAGAACACGATGGGTTGATTATTCATAAATTACCATGTTTTACAATTAGAATGAATAATTTTGTAGTAACCAATGAATTTCCCTTTCCCCTTATTAAGTTAATATTTTAACTTTATTCTTAATGTGGGTTTCCTTCAATTCAATTTTCATGTATCAAACATTAACTTTCTATGATCAATTTCAAATTTTGAGGTTGAAAATTTTTTATGCACGGGAGAATGTAAATCCACAAAATTTTAAAATAGTTTTAATTTGGAATTCATGAATCATTGTACCTCTACAAAAAAAAAATTATTTAAACCTAACCCACAATCATAATTTTTCAACTTCTGTAATTAGAATTTCAAAAAACCAACAAACATGGTTTAGTTCAAAAAAATATTTGTAGTATGACAAAATCCACATAGTTCATTTATTGAATAGTAACATACCATTATGAATAGTCTTGTTACTTTTTTTGGTAGTTGTGAATAGTAAATAATCAAATAAAATAGAAACTTCACCAATGAATGTACAAATACAATTTAGAAATCTAAAAAGTGAAAAAATGATCATAGTATATGTATTGGTGATTTTGTATGTCATTCATATTTTAATCACAATTTTAGTATTAATTTAATAATTGAAAATGGAAATTTATTTTCAAAAAAGGAAATCATAAATTGTTATTTTATTTCCTTTTGGTTATGAGAGAATTTTATGAGACCATGATTAAATTTTCAATGTATTATCAAACACGTTATAATTTTACTGTTGTTTTTTTGGAATAAATTATGGTTTTATATAATATTAATTTTAAAGATATCAAGATTTTTTTTTCCAAAAATGGATTTTATTTTTCAATTCTCCACATTGAAAAATGGTAGGGGTTAATTTTTTTTATTTTCATAATATACATGAATTTAACATGAATAGTAAAAATAGAGTTTTGAGTTTTCAGTATGTTTAATTAAATTATAATGATGTAATAATTAATATAAAATGTTGGTATACATGTGTAAATTAAAATATGGTTTGAGTTATACCATGTTTCCAATACCATGGGAAAGTAAAATGGCAAAGAAAATGGTTTTCTAATGACCACTAATGAGGTGTCCTTTTGAATTTAAAAAAAAACTCTTTCGCTTTTACAAAAAATACTCAATCATTCATTCAATTACCATCATTCCAAATCTATAATCGCCAATTATTTGGTAGTTTTACATCCCTAGGAGTCCTAACAAGGTGCGCTGAATCCCCAATTATCCCAACAATTATGTTTTAGGATTTAATCAACAGGGTATGGGAATCTACAACCATACCCTTTTTCAAGAACTTTTCCTATGTAATTCTTTTTTCATTTAAATTTCATTAAGTTTGGATATGTCATTAAATAGCCCCTTACATTAAATGTTATGTATGAATGAAAAGATACTCATTTTTCTCTCATCAAAATATTTATTGACTTTTATGTGACAGAATGAGGCCACCGAATTTTCGTAAGGGATTTCTCAAATTTTCTTTTATTTCATGTTCCTTTCTTTTATTTTTATTTATTCACATCCTTTAATCCAAATTGTATGATTAATCCAATAACATACATGTATATTAATATTTTTATGATATTTGAATATTTAATTACATCTATATTTTCACATTATATTATATAATGAAATGAAAACACCGTCTGGGATATGTTAATTTATCTCATTTTTGGACGATGTTGATTCAATTTCTATTACCATCTTCATGGATGGTCATGAATCCATTTTATCGAAGAAACAAAAAATAAAATATGTATTATAACTTTTTGAAGGTTATGGAATCAATTTTTACACATGATATTATTTTATAAATCAAAATGAGATAGTTGTGATAAAACCCACCTATTAACCCAAACAATTATCGTTAATTTTTTATATAATGATTCATCTTCACTCATAACAACAAAATTAATTTTAAAACCATGTGGTATTTTAGATATTAAAAAGTTAAATAAAAATTCTATTATATACAGCCATTCTAATCTACCATGTTTATCCTTACGTGTATATAAGTAAATCAGACATGAAAACAAAGGAAGAAAACAACCCCAAACAATAAAATTGAACATCTTAAACTCATAATGATGGTCATGAATGACATAAATAAGGATATAATAAATCAATTAAATAAATAATAGGTTCTATATATATTAATTAATGTATATAATATTTTTATCCAAGATTCTAAGATCATGTGATTAGCACCACCAGACATAATATAGGGGCTTTCTACCGAAACAACCATTTTCATTCGGGTTACTTTTATTCTCTATATAACTAAATTAAATTATTATCTATTCATACGTAGTATTAATATAATCAGTTCTCATTATATATATATATATATGTCTGTAGAAACCAAACTATAACATTAATTTTTGTGGAGAAACATGTTTTAAAGGGATCT
Source organism: Viscum album (assembly GCA_963277665.1). Taxonomy (NCBI): domain Eukaryota; kingdom Viridiplantae; phylum Streptophyta; class Magnoliopsida; order Santalales; family Viscaceae; genus Viscum; species Viscum album. The sequence goes on from OY728160.1 coordinate 644,890,595, forward strand.
TTCAAAAAGCCTTCCCGAAAAGCAAGCCTAAATCTAGGGAATTTCTCGAATCCTACCTATATTCAAGTGCAATATATAATTTTTTTTAAGTCGTAATTTTTTTTTCAAAATAAAAACTTTTATCACCAAAACATTTTTTGTTTAATTTATGGTTTTATGAAATCAATCATTCCCTTCAATGTTAAAATCCCATTAATATTTTCCTCAATCTTGAATAAAATATTTCACATCTAAAGATTTTTTAAAAACCATTTTTTACATGATTTCATTTAAGAGGGACATTATTTATGCCTAAAATATAATTTAAATGTTATTAAATCTTCTTTTCTAGGATATAAGTATTTTATAATTTTATTTCATGACAAATACAAATGATTTTCCCAAATAACTGTTCTAACCAAAGTAAATAATATTTTTATTTTCTGGCTTTGACTTTTATGAGATATATGACTTGTTCAACAATTATTTCTTTCATTTTTTGTATTTAATTACCTTTTTTATATCATATAAATAGTTTAAATATTAATAAGATATTCTAAGGGGTAATTATTTGAATTCATCAAGGTGGTACATAACACATTGGAATGTTTATGAATTATTTCCTCAACAAATTTGTAGTGGTTTCAATTAAAAGTATCGTAATTTCTGTTAACATACATATTGAATATTCTACATAAGTGATGTGTATATCTCTTCATAGGATCTAAAAAATATTTTTTAAGTGTTTTGGATAATTTTGACTTTGGATTTTTTATCTTGATATTATTCTCCACATTACTCTGAATAGTTAGTGTTTATAAATAATCATTAGGGATGTTATTTACATTTCGTATGTTAGATTCAGAATAAATATATATGTTGATTATTTTCACCCCATTTATAATAGGAATGAAATGGACTATATAAGTGATGGGTGGGGCCTATGATATCTCCTTGATGAATCTACTGTTCTCATGAGACCAACTATGCTCTTATCATGAGGCCTTAACAAAATTGTTATTTATTGTCTTAGAACGAGGCCTTGGCGGTATGGTTATCATGTCCCAAATTATTCATTACCTCATTATGAATCTAGTAATGTAAATTTGTTGTAATTATTTGACTATTATAATACTATTGATTATGTCTTATTATGGAAATATTTACTCATCTCTTAATCCAATAATATTATTTTCAAATATATAATTAGTGGCTTGTGTGTTTAGTTATTCACCCTATATAATGTTTATATTTAGGATATATTTGGTTGTATTGATTACATATAATAAAAATTTAAGCTCACCTCATTCTTTGGATTCATTTTCTTAGGACATGAATAATTTTTTTATGAATGAAATATAAGGATAAACATAGTGTTGTGGTTTTCCCAATAAAAATAATATTTTTTAATTCATTTCAAGATATAATTTTAAAACAATGTATGTGTGTTGTTCTCAAAAAGTACTAAACTACTTGGTCCTTTTGAATATGATTTCTTATAATCATTCCAAGAAATTGAAATAATGCATCGGGTCTGGGCTGCGGGGGTCAGGGAGTTGATATTCATCCATTGTAATGATATGGAAAAGAGTGTCTCCTTGGGAATCATCATTATATATTGAATCTCATGAGGGAAAGATCATTCCATTTTCTATAATCTATTTCATAGTTAGTGATATATATTTTTCTATTAAGTTTGGTTCTTCTATCATATGGAATATTCAATAGAATTATTTGTATCCATATAATTTTCATTGATTTAATTTTTTCAATGTCTTTATTCGAATCCATTAGAAGTAAATTTTATTTTTTATTTAAAGGGAAATATTTTCAGAGGGACTATTTTTTTCAAAATAAATTATTCACATGATGTGTTTATGTAAAATACCTAAATGGGGTTTTCTGAAATTTTAAAATATCATTATCCAAGAATGTGGTGTTTTGTTTATATAGAATATTTTCATGAATTCTGGATAGGAAAATGAAATTCGGTTTCATTTAATTTATTTTATGAAATATGGGTATGGATTTAAAGGAATATGATGATGAGATATAGAATATTTTGATACCTTGATATATAAGGTAATAATTGGCATATTTGAACCTTATTATAGTAAGTAATCACTTGGGGACATTTTAATGATTCAATAATTACTAGTCAGATTCTATTATGGGAAATAGAGGATCATGGATGTTGAAATTCACCTATATCGGGAAGTGATTCAAGGTTTATTATTTTGTGAAAGACCATGTATCAATTATTTTTTAGTTATATATAGATAAATTACAAGTATGGTCATTTTATATTATTACTTCCCCCCATTCTATCGAAATTGATGAGTGAAACGTATTTTATTCATATTTTTTTGCCTCATGGAGAAAATTTATGTGATATTTCTTTGTTTATTAAAATATGGAATTTATTAGAAGATAAAACAAAAGGGTGATTTATAAGTGAAAATGATATATTTTATAATTGATTGATATGTTAATTTTATATGAGAACTATTGGATGCATGTGGATGTGCATTGTAAAGATTTATTCGTCTTATAAAAAACATATTTGGGGCCCTTTTTTTATTTTTCATAGTTGTAGTCATAGTTTTATAAGATACATGTATATATATGGGAATATGTAAACAAAATAAATTATATTTATATTCCTTTCTTGTGGGTTTGGATGTTGGTGACATATGGTTACATAGATATTGACCAACAATTATTTTCAAGAACTATTTTGCTTGAATTTTTTGAATAGACCATGTTTTCCACCTATAGGATGATAAATTTTTTGTTTTTTTGTTTTGAAATATGATGTATTCTTGGATATATATTTTGATGCTAATTTTTTTTATCTTATCATATGTCTATGGAATGTGATTTCATTCCCACATTTTTAATGATATTTATTTTCTTGTCACCGGCCCATGGTGCTCAAGAACAAGATACATGCCTTGTGGAAAGTCAATTAAGGTGAAATTATGGGTTGAACAGGGTTAGTGTAGTATAATTCACCTTATGAGTCAATAAGATATTTAATTTAATTCAATTATATAATAAAAAAATAACTACCCATATAATGATACATATTGATATGATACACATTGTGTAATGGTAGGTTTCATTCAATCCATTTTGGATCCAAATATTATGTGGGGCATCACTTCAACATATTTTTTATCTGAAAACCATAGTTATATGAAAGTCAAAATATTATATATGAAATTTTCAATTGAGTCACTATGTCACCCAACTTCAATTTCATTAGAGTGTATATTGATGTGTAATTTTAGGGATTCTTGTACATCATAAGATCATAAAACTTCATGGATTCCCCGTGTTGAGTGGATCTAATTGTGTTGTTCAATTAATTCCACGGAAGTGGTGATGTACCATACCTTTACCCACATTAAGAAAATTTTCTTCTATTTACTTGTTATCTTCATAATTTGGGTGCCTCATGGGACTCCCGGTGATGAGGGATTTTTTTGGGGAAAATAAATTAATGTTTAGTGATTGATTGTTCTTTGAAATATGTGATTGTAGGTATGAATATGATAATTTCATTGGTTTTTTAAAATTTTATTAGACTACTTGATAAGGTTTTGTTCTTCATGTAATAATCATATATTTTTATAGAATTCAAGAATGATAAACTATATAATGGGATTACAAGTTGTCCATGTCTGACTGTGAAGATTTCGTGAATCTAGTATATAGTTTGAAGCAATTACATACTGTGAAAATATTACATTCTATGTAATAATATAAAGTAAGTTTTTAATTAAATGTTTAAGTGTTTGATGAATTATGTGAAGCCCATGTGTTTGAAGATTTGTAATTATCATTCAAATTTATTATTGGGAACTATATGATAAATAAATTTATTCATTCTATCACATTTCTATTTTTTCTCAACCTATACAGTTTCTATTGTGATTTTTTGTATCCTCTATTCGATTTGGGTTGATCTGCTTAGAGATTTTTCACCAAAGTGGTTGGGTTACATTTATATGGGAAAGAAAACAGTCCTTGTACAATGTTACCTTGATCGAAAAAGTTTAATGGTGTCATGTTATAAGATATATTGACCAATGATTTTGTATTTTATTTATTTATTTTATATTTTTCATGATATATTTTTTCAGGGGTGATTTCCATTTTTTATACGGTGTGGAAGGTGTTTCTTCTGGAGGTGTGTGTGGTTTCCTCTTCCCAACCAACAATTTTTTAAATTAGATCAATTATAAGATGTATAGATTGATTATAGGACCTCTATAGTTTTTGTTGTGTTCTCTTATTGGTGGATCCCTTTAGTGGCTGTGCAGCCATAGGTTTTGACGTAGGTGGTTTCATCACTATCCTATGTTGATGAAATGTTTTCATTCATGTTTTTAAAAATTTATTTATATATAAATTCATCATGATTGTTTATTGGGTGAAAATAAATTTCTGATAAAAATTTGTTTCCAATGGTTGTTGGAAAATTGCCAAAGGTGTATTTTCAATGACATGAATTGATTTATAAAATGATGTATATGTGGTTCCATGGTAACATATATGGATGGTTTATCTTAGGGAAATAATCTATATTATCCTAATGAGGTGAAATCATGTAGGTTTTATCAGCACCTTTGACCTATAGTTCTAGGGATATGTTGTTGAATTTTATGGGGGATTCTCTCATGGGGTGTTTTTCTACTACATAAGCCTGTGTAATAGAAATGTACTATGAACTAGTAAATGATGCAGTATGAGAGGTTCACTAGCCTAAAATAACTATTTCATCAGTGTGAGTTGCATATTCATGAAATTATAATTTTTTGACAATGAGATGAATGATTTAGATTTTTATAATTGAAAAATTGAAAAATTATGATTCAAAATTATATACTTACCTTAGTTTTTTAATTTTTAGAAAAATGAAAAATATTTTCCATTAATTGATATATGTTATTTATATCTCAAAATGATGGGTTTTATTTAAAATGATCATAGTTTGATTTTGTACAAAGACTTGTTATGGAACTCCTCGGTGGGATCCTATTTAGCCTATTAGACTACACCCAAGAGACTTATTTGGTGGTGCATAGTTTTTTCAATGTCATTACATCTAGGTAAATAAAAGGAACCATATTGAGGCGGTGGGGTTTTCATTCAGCTATAGGGTTGATGGCGGTGAGATTGTGGGAGTATTCCCACACAATAATGTAGTGCAGTTTGTTTTTCAGGTATTAGTTTTCTGTTCTAGTTGGAATTGTACATGAAAATTATTTTACTCTTTAGCTATTTGGTTTCAGTAATGGAATATATTTATCTCCCATTTTTATCTGAATCATATATATACATATATATAATCCATGTTTTTTCTATATTTTCGGATAAATCATCCTCTATTGTCATTGTTTGATGCTCAGGTGCTAGTTGCCTACCCATGGGGATCTAGAATTCCCTTTGTGTATGTTTTGGTCAGTCCTGGTAATAGATTGAGATGGTATTTGGATTGTTTCATTACAGTTTGGTATCATAGGTGGCATTTCCTAAGGGTTCCTTATATTTGGGATTTATTATAGAGATGAGATAGGAATTTCAGGACTTGAGAGGTAGATTGATAGAAGTTCATGGCCATCTCTTTCCTTGATGGGACTGATGTTTTAATGGGATATTGGGATGTGTGTCTTTAGTTTCGATTTTATAAGGTTATTCTCAGTTTTTATAATGCATTTTTATTTTTTAAAAGATATTTTTTAAATTTTTTATTGTTATATTGTTTATTAGTGTGGTGGCATGCCTCAATGATTTATTATGTGATTTACTAGGGAGGGTGAAACTGATTTACCTCAAGGGAATCCTCTAATGGATCAGATATTTATCACGTTTATCCTGAAAATAGTTCATTTTGTTGATCAAAATGTGCCACATCTTCAAATCATATATATTTATGCTAAATATTTTTACTATGTAGAGATAGTAGAGAAGGATATATAGGAATAGATGAACATCATAGGAAATGATGGATCATATACCCCTTCTCTTCCAGGTAGTGGTTTCTTATGCGACAGACCAAGAAAAAAGTGGAAGTGGCAGGATCATCACAGTAGTAGTGGAGGAGGTTATTTATATTCATCCACTTTACCACCTCTAGTTGTGACTAGTGTTGTGACTTTAATAGAAAATAAGTGTGGCATGGCCCAACACACATAATGTTGTTTCCCATAACTAAAAATGATCTTTAATAGTTGTAGATGTAATGATCATCTTCAACATTTCTATTAGGATGTATGTACAAGTCAACATGGTTTTGAATCATCTACTATAAAGTCAATTTAAATGCATTAATTTTCTTAAAATACTACATGACTCTACCCACATGCATTTGGAGTGAATCCTCATCAAACTATAGAAGAGTTTCCATGTGAGGTAGATATAGAACCATAGAATGTGAGAGGGACCATCAGTATTTCAAACATAGTTGCAATTTCATTTTTTATATTAATGTTTCTCAATCATTTATATTTTATTTTTTAATTGATATGTTTATCTATCTAAAATAAATCATTCTATTTTTATGGAGTTAGTGAAATATCTATGGAATAGGAATGATAAAGTGGTTCGATTTCCATATTTTGTGATATCGATAGTTGATAATGATCTAGTCTTTGATTCTCTTACTCTCTATTTGGATACATTTGATGTCATCATCAAGATGTTTTGGATTTTTTTTCATCTAGATGAGGTTTATTATTATCATCATCATGTATGGTTTCATATATTGATGGGAGATCATAGGTGTTTCTGGGATAGTGGGATCTAAGATCTATCCACACTATAACTTCCTATAAAGATCATAGATTTTGTTTTATTTTGTTGAATTTGAGCCCAATGAAATCTCGTATATTGTTTATCATCAAGTCATTGTTCAATGTTTTCTAGAAATTTTCCATGAAAATTTCTCCAATATTCATCCATAGATGAGGGAAGAGTTTATAATTTACTCAGTGCCAAGTACGCAAAACAATTCAATAACTTCCTATCAAATGGAACCAGTAGTTCTTAAATTTCTCATTATTAATTTGGATGACTTAGTGAAAATGGTTTTTCATCACCCTAGTGATTCTCCTTGTGAAACCCCATTGGTCTTTTCCATGATGGTTTATGGTTCTATACATTTGTGGGTAGAATATTATAATATTATGTGATTAGTGGTTAAGAAAAAATAATCCATTTCCACTTTAAGATGATTTGTTTGATCAATTAAAAAGGGAAAAGTGGTTTTTAAGATTAATCTTTTTTCAGCTTATCATCATCATAGAGTTCAATAGTCAAATATAATGAAGGTGGATTTCAAGAGCAGGTATATCCCTTAGAAAGAAAATCATGTGATGTTATTTTTTCTAACAAACCCTCCAACCATTTTAATGGATTGGTTGAATTAGATAATCCATCATTATCTAAAAACTTTTTTTGTAGTGTTCAAACATGATATTATGGTTTATTCATGATTTTACTATGGGTATGGGCACTATCTGATTCTGGATTTGGAAATCTGGATGAGTCACTATTTACATTTAATGTTTTTGAAATGAATCTTTTGGATCTGATAAGTGAAATTTTTAGTGAAAATGAATAATGAGAATGGGTTATTATTTGATCATAATAATAGAATGTCTATATTTCATGGGAAGAGCATTGGAATGTTTTCAAAAATTAGAGATTCCATGGACTTTATGGATTTTATAGACATGTTTTCTAGGATTTCACTAATTTTTCATCACCCCTAAATGAAATTACTAGGAAATGGTTTGAAATATATAGGATGAAAAATTATAGTTTCATTTCTATGAGCTAAAATGTATTCTAAAAAAAGATCCTATAATGATCATTCAAAAAACAGTTATGGGCTATGTGGTTTCAATATACATCTACCATTGTTTTGGGTTATTTGCTAATGTGGGATGATCATGTGGTGTCTTAGGGATCTCTTTAGCATCTGCAACATGTTATGAATAAAATAAATCAGGATTTATATCTTTTTTTAATTATGAATGTTCTTTTGTTTCATAGGAAATATATTTTTGGGGAAATTCCCATGGTCTTTTTTTCCATAAGATTTTGAGTTATATATTTTATCATAAAAAATTTAATATTAGATAGAGGTATTGGTTAGAATACCTTCATATTTTTGACATCAATATTGTATCCACCTTGAAGAAGGATAATTTAAGTACAAATTTTCTTTGTAGATAAGTGAATCAAGAAGCTATTTCAGAATCAAAATAATAGAAGAACCTTATTGGGGTTTTCTCTAAATTACATCTGGATTATCAAGAGGTTGTTTAAGGTAAAATTCATACTAGTGATTAGTCATTATCAACTCCCCATGAGCCAATTCTTTAGAATCATTTTCAAGATGTCAAGTTTAGAGGAATTCGAGAACCCAAATTTTTTTGTGGACCATTTTGGGTTTGTCTCTCTCTTTGTACGGTCTGATTCATTTTGGGAATTACTTTTTTGTCCCCACATCTGTGAGGAGGTCTGTTTTGTTTAAATATCAAAGTTTCGTATTTTCTTATTATAAATATTCTACATAGAATTATTCTGAGATTTTTTTCAAATATGGTGGTTGGGTATAAATTGTGACATTGTTGATTATGTGTCTCATCATTACTCCTTCTAACAGATAAATTTAGAGCCTTTGAAACCTTACTATTTTTATCCCACATATTTATATTCCTTGATGGAAATTGAATAAGGTATCCATGTGTATTGTTATTGGGTTACCATGGAATGCTCAAGGGTGGAATGCTATATGGTTGGAAATTGATTGGCTTACAACGTCACATCATTTGTGTCTAGTAAAATTCACCATAAGATTTAATGATCTAGGTAAGCTATATGTGAATTAAGTTGTGAGATTACACGGGGTTCAATCAACTATTCTTTCAGACATGGATCCTATGTTTACATCGAGTTTATGTAGAATTTTCCAATATGTTACAGAGACTCAAGTTAGTTACAGTAGAACATATCACCCATACGTATATTTTCATATGTAGTGTGTTATTCATTTTCTAGAGGACATGCATTGTTCCTGTGTCAAAGACTTTTGAGGATGATGGGAATCTATCTGAGGCTGGTTGAGTTTTCCAATAATAAAATTCATCTGTCATTAATCATAATGAATCCATTTTAGGATTTTAATGGCCACTCTTTATTGAACCTCGTTTTTGGGAAGAGTTCGTAGAAGCTTCTTTACTGGGACCATGATTTGTGCTGGAGGCATCTGTGAGAATTAATAATTACATCTGCATATGGTAACAATGTATATATATTGTAAATTTAATGTAGTTTAATGGAATTTTCATTTGAATTTTTCAAAACAAGACCAGGTTTTCTTGAAATATACTCTTTCTATGGGACAACATGTAACATCCCAAGTAAATAATGAATAATATATATTTTTATCTATGTCTATTAATGATTAAGATAGTGTTTTAGAGACTTAAAATGAAAATAAATACAATCTTATGCAAGGAATATACTAATATTCTTAAAAGATTGTTTACTGCCTTATGATGGAAAACTCTTTTTAAATCAAACTTTTGAAAATTTTATAATATATATTGGTCAAAATAAAAATATTCATTATTATTGGGACATTTAAATTTACATTGGATAAATATTTGGTATTTTTCTGACAATGTTCATTTTTTAATGAATAGTGAAAAATACTGCATTTTACATCAAAACCGATTTTTCATTTAATTTAATTATATGGCTATATTATCCTTTTAAGTGGTTTTAATGTTTAATCTGAATATATTTTTACCATTTAATCTAATGGTGGTCATTAGGATTAATTTCACTTTGGAATTGGTCATAAACTAATGCCAAACTTTTCATAGATATTGTTTCAAAAAAACCCGCTATTTGTTTTGACAACGGGAATTATTTTTAAATCAATTATTGCAATTTATGTGTTTGGAATTTGGTAAAATGGATTACATATTTTGAATCAGAAGGTCCAAATTATGTAATCAAGACTCCTTTGTTTTTGGACATTATAAATAGTAACGACGGTAATTATCTTTAATAATCTTGATTAATGAGTAATCAGGTAGTTAAGGATAATAAAATGATATCATAATAATAAAAAAAGACCAAAAAATGTGTCCTAAGGCTACTGGTTGTCTCCTGTCCGACCATGGGATGACTTGTACCAAACTTGGGGGGCCCATGGAATCACTTTTGTGAGAAATTGACTTTTTATCATTTAATTTTTAAAGAATGTTAAATATAACAAAGAATGTATCACCTAAGTAAAATATTTTTAATTTTGTCTACATAAATGATATTTTGGACTATAAATATTCATTGGAAATATAAATAGATTTAAAAAATCATAGTATTTTTTTCATAATTTTTAGACTTTAAATAAATTAAATTATTTATGACATCATGATGATGCAGCGATTACCTCATTAATAAAGGATTTAAATAAAATGAAATGATAATGTAAAATATATGACCTACACATGTCCAAAACCTATTTTATGGGTGGATTTCGAACCCTTATCACCTTACCCTCTAATTATATCAATTTGGGTCCTTTTTAATTCGAAAATCATTTTCAAATAACGTTACATTTCTTTACATTCCAAGAGTGCCCCGCCTCTCCTCTTATAAAAGGCCCCCACCTCTACCTCCTTACCCACACGTCCAAAGCATTTGGCTCGGCCAAACCCTGCCCATTTTTTCTCTCCACTTCCCTCTATTACTCCTTGAAGCCTCACTTTGGGCAGAAAACTTCCCAAGGAAGCCTTTGATCTCAAACCAAAGGGAGTTACCCGATTTTAAGGTAATGTCTTCACTTGAGTCCTTTTGTTTTATTTTGCTTCTCCAACCCCCTAAACTCTTTTTATTCATTTATTTTGTAACAACTCCAGTATCTTCAATATACTGGGATGCTGTTATAAGAAGTATTCGAGCTACACTTACACACACCTATATCTAATGGTTAAAGGACATACTGTTTCCGTGGATGGTGAATTTATGCCTCCCGAAACGATGATTGTTCAACATTATTTTAACACCATCAAAGGTGGCCATAAAGATGTAACTATATTTATATATGATATATAATATTTTTATGTTTTCCTTAAACTTCTGTATTTTTCATTTTGGGCATAACATTATGGTTTCCATTATGGGTAAACGCGATATCTTCATTTAAGGAAGTGTGGACTACCGCCCCCTCAAAGTGATTTGATTCTTTAAATACCATATGTGGGACGTATAAAGGATGGAACTATAATATTATATATGATATTATACTATAATTATAATATACCTTTATATCATTATGATTCCATTCTATAAAATATGAAATAGAAATGAAAGTTGCGTTCATGTGTACGTACGGCTTACCATCTCCATGAACGGTGCATTTCATTTCTTTCCTCTAAATGATTGTGTAATATTATAAATGAATGTATATACTGGATATATATTATATATGCATCATTATTATAATTCTGGATATAATGGATACATGAATAACTTGTAATTATAAAGGGTTTATTTTTTTACTCAAGTACCATTAATCGTTAAAACGACCGTTATTAACTTAAATAATTACGTAGTGTTCATGAGATGGAAATAAGTGATATAAATGGAATAATAAACTTGAAAAAGGTTCTTAAGAAAATATAAATTAACTCATGTTTATTATTCAGGACATTAAAGAACGATCGAGTCAAGTCGGACCCGAGGTATGGGACTTCGTCTCAATCTCCTTTCATTAAGGCATATTTTGTTTTATACACAACCTTCTTTTATACGGTGTATAAACCCTTTTGACTTTTACGTTTATCCAAAATTAATCTTTTTTATACGAAGTGTTTTACTAAAAGACAAAAGGGAATGTTTTTGTCGTACGTATGCAGCGACACCGACTTCTCTGCCGCCGTGACCATTATTTGAGTTTCGGTTTCCACTACAAGCCATACCTTCTTTTTAAAAGAAAAATAAATACCATGTTTTACTTTTCTTTTATATTGTTATTGAAAATGGTTTTCATAATGTTTTTATATCAATGTGTTGCATTGATATCTTTTGATTGAAAGGTGGAAATGTTATGTTTACTTTATGCATGTTTTATGTGATACGATTATGTTGAGGTTCTTGGGCATTATTATGAAGATTGGTGGTTCCATGATAAACTAATGGCAGGTGAGCCCGATATAGCTCTCCAATGCATTGGGTAACGTGAAGGAGTGTAATGTTAAGGTTTCTCCGAAGAGATTTAGTGAATATACTATGATGGGTATTCCAAACGTAACCAAGAGGGTTACTCCCTAGATAAGAATGTTATGAATGCCTCAAGTTACCTTTATGTCTTATGATTTATATGATTTATTCATGATTTGATGAGGTATGTTAATGTGATTATATTTTATGGGTAAATTATGATTTCATGATTATGTATATATGTACCCATTTTTCCTTTCCATATTTTTATATCCCTTACTATGCTTTTTATGCTTATCCCATGTTTTTTTGAAATGTTTTTCACAGGTCAAGGGAAAGGTACATGATATGATGATAGTGTCAAGGAAGTGTCAAGAAAGAATCCATGTTTTATTTTAAATATATTTCCATTGATGGGAAAGAAGAATACTATCTCTATGTAACCACTTTGTTTATATGTGGAATGTAATGCAAGTTTTATGATCTAATTCTCTAAAACTCTAAACCTGAAAAGATCCTTAATGTGTAATCTTGTAATAACTCAAGATTAAGTAAGGTTTAAGGCTCGGGCCTTATAGTTGGTATCAGAGTTCGGTTTAGATAACTTTAGGAGTTATAATTCTATTAAATGATTATCCAAAAATATTTTTTTTTTGGTAAAATTGAAGTGATATAGTATTTGAAGATTACCATGTTGCTTCATCTAAGACATGTTTGTTCAGAATGGTTTTCCGCAGAGTAAACATAGAAGCAGTGCTAGGAAGGCATACAGAAGGAAATAACCTTCTGAGTCAGCATCCTGAGATGGTCGGAATTGGAACTAAACAGTTTTTTGCAGTAATGGCGCAGTTGACTCAAGCGATAAATGGCGGTGGTATCCATACATGAGATCAGCAAGATCAATCGCAGAGGAACATGTCAGTGGTGGAACATTTCATGAGTCCACACCCCCCATCATTCAGAGGATCATCTGACCCTCTGCTAGCTGAAGGGTGGATTAAAGCACTAGAAAAGATTTTTGATGTCATGGGGTTTTCAGACAATCAAAAGGTTAGTCTTGCTATTTATCGTTTGGAGGGTGAAGCAGATCAGTGGTGGTCGATGGTTAAAAATATCAGGGACGCTGATGAGATTGATGCTCTCGACTGGGATGAATTCAAAGGTATGTTTCATGAGAAGTATTTTCCTAAGGATGTTAGAATTAGGATGGAAAAACAATTCATGGAATTGAGGCAAGAGGAAGACTCAGTGGCAACCTATGAAGAAATGTTCACTCGATTGGAAAGGTATGCTCCAAATTTTATCCGAGACCTTGATAGTAAAATCAATTGTTTTTACTCAAGATTAAAGCCAAAATATTGAAGGGCATTAGCTTCTCGTGAGTTTAAAAGTTATGAAAAGCTTTTTCAATGTGCTGAGAAGGTGGAAATGGAGTTTTTCGATGATCAAGTGTTCTATAACAACCAACAGAAGAAGAGACCGAGGTGGCATGAGAAAGGTAAGAATTCTTCAAAAATGTCTGACGGTAAGAAAACTAAGTTTCCAGTTTGTGATAAATTTGGCAAAAGGCATGCTGGGGAATGTCATCTGAATTCTGGAAAGTGCTACCAATGTGGTAAGATGAGACATAAGGCTCATGATTGCACTGGAAAAGATCAGGGTGATGGTAAGACAAAATTTGGGTTACAGTTACTGAAATGTTATAAGTGCAATGAGATGGGTCACTATGAAAACGAGTGTCCGACAAAGAGCTTGGGTGATGGGAAGCAGTTAGACTACAAGAAGAAAGGGGTGGTGAAATCCTTTGCAACTACTTCAGCAGATGTCGGGCCATCAAATGAAGTTGTATCAGGTACTTTGTTTGTTTTTTTAGATTATTCCAATGTGTTGTTTGATTCAGGGTCTACACATTATTTCATCTCTGAAACCTTTTCTAGTAAAATGGGAATACCATCTCAAGAAATGACTCCTGAACATTTGGTAAAAACACCTGGGGGAAATTTTCAGGCAAAAAGAATTTATAAGAATTTTCCTATCCTTATCTGTGGAAAGAACCAACTTGCAAACCTTATTGTTCTACCTCTATTATTGTTTGATGTTATCCTGGGTATGGATTGGCTCTCTATTTACCATGCAAAGATTGACTGTAGAGATGAAGAAGTTTCTTTTAGAAAGACTTTCAGTTTTTATACAATAATGAACCCTTACTATTGATAACTTATGAAGAGTCCAATAAACTTGTAAAAGATAGAAATGAATGTTATCTTTCACACATCATTGAAAATAAAGGAACCGTTCAGATTAATGATGTGCCAGTGGTAAATGAGTATCCTGATGTTTTTCCTGATGAGTTTCCTGGAATAATACCAGATCGGGAAGTTGAGTTTACTGTTTACTTAGTTCCTGATGCTAAGACAATTTCAAAACCCCCTTATCAAATGGTCAAATTGAACTTTTAGAGTTGAAAGAGAAATTGCAAGATTTATTAGAGAAAGGTTTCATTCAACCAAGCACATCACCATGGGGTGATCCTATTTTATTTGTTAAAAAGAAAGATGGTTCAATGAGACTTTGCATTGATTATAGAGCCTTGAATAACATCACTGTTAAGAACAAATATCCTTTTCCTCATATCGATGATTTGTTTGATCAGCTCCAGGGAGCTCAGTATTTTTCAAATATTGACTTGAGATCGGGGTACCATCAGCTGAAGGTAAAGGAAACAGACGTTCTGAAGACTTTGTTTCATACAAGATATGGCCATTATGAATTTTTATTAATTCCTTTTGGGCTAACCAATGCACCTTCTGTATTCATGGACTTAATGAATATAATTTTCCATGAGTTCTTGGATAAGTTTTTGGTGGTTTTCATTGATGATATTTTGGTTTTTTCTAAAAGTAAAGAGGAGCATGAAAGAAATTTAAGGGATATCATGCAAACCTTAAAAGAAAAGAAACTGTATGGAAAATTTAGAAAGTGTGAGATTTGGTTGCAACAAATTTCTTTCCTTGGTCAAATTGTTTCTAAAGATGGGATAACTATTGATCCTGCAAAAACAATAGTTGTGGAAGACTAGCCAAGACCCACAAATGTAACTAAGATTCGTAGATTCCTTGGTTTGGAAGGCTATTACCGAAGGTTTGTTAGAAATTTTTCACGGTTATCTAGTCCAATGACTAAGCTAACTCGGAAGGGTGTTAAGATTATCTGGACAAAAGAATGTGATGATTGTTTTCAGGAACTGAAAAGAAGATTGGTGAATGCTCCACTTTTGGCACTACCTTCCAGGAATGGTGAGTTTGTTATCTACAGTGATGCTTCATTGAAAGGACTTGGTTGATTCCTAATGCATAATGATCAGGTAATTGCTTATGCTTCATGACAGTTGAAAACTCATGAGGTAAATTACCCTACACAAGATTTGGAATTAGCAGCTGTTGTTTTGGCTTTAAAAATTTGGAGGCATCATTTGTATGTAGTAAAGTGTGAAATATATACTGATCACAAAAGTTTAATGTATATATTTACTCAGAAACAGTTAAACATGAGACATAGGAGATGGCTATAATTAATCAAGGATTATGATTATACAATTCATTACCATCCAGGAAAAGAAAATAAAGTGGTTGATGCTTTGAGTTGAAAAAGTAATGCTTAATTAGCAATGTTGTGTTTGTAACGTGATCCTTTGGTTAAGGATTTGATGAACATTGGGATAGAATTTGTTGGTGCCGGATGTTATTCTATTTTGTTTCAGGTATCAGTGAGATCATCTCTATCAGACAGAATCAAACAAGCACAGAAGTAAGACAGTGAGTTGCAGAAAAAGGTAGAGTTGGTTCAGAAGGGTATGTTTCCTAAATTCAACATTGATAATGATTGCGTTTTGAGATTTGGGAAGAGATTGTGTGTGCCTTTTGATTCATAGTTGAAGAGAGAGTTGTTATGTGAAGCTCATATTTCCCCTTTTTCACTTCATCCTGGCAGTACTATGATGTACAGAGATCTGCGGGAGTATTACTGGTGGGATGGAATAAAAAGAGATATTAGTGATTTTAATGTGAAGTGTTTGACTTGTCAACAGGTTAAATCAGAGTGGAATTTACCGAAAGGGATGCTTCATCCTTTACCAGTGCCAAAGTGGTAATGAGAGAATATTTCCATGGACTTTGTGGTGGGATTACCGAAGACATCTCGAGGTTCACTTCTATCTTTTGGAAAGGCCTTCAGAATTCGTTGGGTACTGAATTAAATTTTAGTACAGTTTTTCATCCTCAATCAGATGGGCAGTCAGAACGAACAATTTAGAACATGGAGGATATGCTACATTCTTGATCTATGGATTATCAGGGAAGTTGGGACCAACATCTTTCTTTGGTTGAATTTTCATATAATAACAGTTTTCATTCCAGTATACAGATGGCAACATTTCCGTCATTATATGGGAAGCGGTTTTGAACTCCAGATTTCTGAGATGAAGTGGGTGAAAGGAAGTTGATGGGACTAGAATTGATAGAAGAGATGGCAGAAAAAGTTCATCTGATTCAGAAACACATGGGAACAGCTCAGAGTAGGCAGAAGAGTAATGCGGATAACCGGAGGAAGGATCTATCTTTCGTGGTAGGTGATCATGTTTTTCTCAAGGTTTCTCCATGGAATAGTGTGATGAGATTTGGTAAGAAAGGAAAGATGATTCCAAGTTTTATTGGACCATATGAAATTCTAGAGAGAGTTGGATCAGTTGCATACCGGGTGGCTTTACCTCCGTGTTGATCTCATGTACACAATGTTTTTCACGTTTCGATGTTGAGAAAGTATATGCCATATCCATCTCATGTTTTGAGTCTAGAGGTAGTTCAGCTGGAAGAGAACCTATCTTATAAGGAACAACCGGTCCAGATTCTTGACCACATAGAGCAAGTGTTACGGAATAAGGTGATTAATCAGGTAAAGGTTTTGTGAAAAAACCACATGATGGAAGAGGCAACATGGGAATCTGAATATGAAATGAGGGATAAGTACCCCCATTTATTCGATACGTAAATAAATTTCCGGGATGCAATTTTCAAAAGGGGGGAAGGATGTTACATCAAAAGAAAGTAATGAATAATAGATATTTTTATCTATGTCTATTAATGATTAAGATAGTGTTTTAGAGACTTAAAATGCAAATAAATACAATCTTATGCATGGAATACACTAATATTCTTAAAAGATTGTTTACTGCCTTTTGATGGGATACCCTTTTTAAATAAAACTTTTGAAAATTTTATAATCTATATTGGTCAAAATAAACATATTCATTATGATTGGGACATTGAAATTTACATTGGATAAATTTTTGGTATTTTTCTGACAATGTTCATTTTTTAATGAATAGTGAAAAATACTGCATTTTACATCAAAACTGCCTTTTCATTTAATTTAATTATATGGATAGATTATCCTTTTAAGTGGTCTTAAAGTTTAATATGAATATATTTTTACCATTTAATCTAATGGTGGTCATTTGGATTAATTTCACTTTGGAATTGGTCATAAACTAATGCCAAACTTTTCATAGATATTGTTTCAAAAAAACCCACTATTTGTTTTGACAACGAGAATTATTTTTAAATCAATTATTGAAATTTATGTGTTTGGAATTTGGTAAAATTTATTACATATTTGGAATCAGAAGGTCCAAATTATTTAATCAATACACTTTTGTTTTTGGACATTATAAATAGTAACGACGGTAATTATCTTTAATTATCTTGATTAATGAGTAATCGGGTAGTCAAGGATAATAAAATGATATCATAATAATACAAAAAGACCTCAACATGTGTCCTAAGGCTACTGGTTGTCTCATGGACGACCATGGGATGTCTTGTTCCAAACTTGGGGGCCCCATGGAATCACTTTTGTGAGAAAGTGACTTTTTATCTTTTTATTTTTAAAGAATTTTAAATGTAACAAAGAATGTATCACCTAAGTAAAATATTTTTACTTTTGTCTACATAAATGATATTTTGGACTATAAATATTCATTGTAAAGCTAAAAATATTTCCTGCATCATAGTATTTTTTTAATAATTTTTATACTTTAAATAAATTAAATTATTTATGACATCATGATGATGCAGCGATTACCTCATTAATAAAGGATTTAAATAAAATGAAATGATAATGTAAAATCTATGCCCTAAACATGTCCAAAACCTATTGGATGGGTGGATTTCGAACCCTTATCACCATAACCTCGAATTATATCAACGTGGTACCTTTTTAATCTGAAAATCATTTTCAAATAAAGTTACATTTATTTACTTTCCAAGAGTGCCCCTCCTCTCCTCTTATAAAATGCCCCCACCTCTACCTCCTTACCCACACTTCCAAAGCCTTTGGCTCGGACAACACCTACCCATTTTGTCTGTCCACTTCCCTATATTACTCCTTAAAGCCTCACTTTGGGCAGAAGTCTTCCCAAGGAATCCTTTGAACTCAAACCAAAGGGAGTTACCCGATTTTAAGATAATGTCTTCACATGAGTCCTTTTGTTTTATTTTGCTTCTCCAACCCCCTAAACTCTTTTTATTCATTTATTTTGTAACAAATACAGTATCTTCAATATACTAGGATGTTGTTATAATAAGGATTTGATCTACACTTACACACACCTACATCTAATGGTTAAAGGACATACTGTTTCTGTGGATGGTGAATTTATGCCTCCCGAAATGATGATTGTTAAACATTCTATTAACACCTTAAAAGGTGGCCATTAAGATGTCACTATATTTATATATGATATATAATATGTTTATTTTTTCCTTAAGATTCTGTATTTTTTATTTTGGGCATACCTTTATGGTTTCCATTATGGGTAAACACGATATCTTCATTTAAGGAAGTGCAGACTACCGCCCCCTCAAAGTGATTTGATTCGTTAAATACCATATATGGGACGTATAAAGGATGGAACTATGATATTATATATGATATTATACTTGAATTATAATATACCTTTATATCATTATGATTCCATTCTATAAAATACGAAATAGAAATGAAAGTAGCGTTCATGCGTACGTACGGCTTACCGTCTCCATGAACAGTGCATTTCCTTTCTTACCTCTAAATGATTATGTAATATTATATATGCATGTATATACTGGATATATATGATATATACATCATGATTATAATTCTGGATATAATGGATACATGAACAACTTGTAATTATAAAGGGTTTATTTTTGACTCAAGTACCACTGATCGTTAAAACGACCGTTATTAACTTAAATAATTACATAGTGTTCATGACATGGAAATAAGTGGTATAAAAGAAATAATGAACTTGAAAAAGGTTCTTAATCTAGTATAAATTAACTCAAGTTTATTATTCAGTACATTAAAGAACGATTGAGTCAAGTCGGACCCGAGGTATGGGACTTCGTCTCAATCTCCTTTCATTGAGGCATATTTTGTTTTATACACAACCTTCTTTTATACGGTGTATAAACCCCTTTGACTTTTATGTTTATACAAAAGGAATCTTTTTTATACGAATCGTTTTACTAAACGACAAAAGGAAATGTTTTTGTCGTACGTATGCGGCGACAACGACTTCTCCGCCGCCATGACCATTATTTGAGTTTCAGCTTCCAATACAAGCCATACCTTCTTTTTAAAAGAAAAATAAATACCATGTTTTACTTTTCGTTTATTTTGGTATTGAAAATGGTTTTCATAATGTTTTTATATCAATGTTTTGTATTGATATCTTGTGATTGAAAGGTAGAAATGTTATGTTTCCTTTATGCATGTTTTATGTGATACGATTATATTGAGGTTCTTGGGCATTATTATGAAGACGGGTGGTTCCGTGATAAACTAAGGGCGGGTGAGCCCGATATAGCTCTCCAATGCATTGGGTAACGTGAAGGAGTGTAACGTTATGGTTTCTCCGAAGAGATTTAGGGAATATACTATGATGGGTTTTCCAAACGTAACCGAGAGGGTTACTCCCAGCGTAAGAATGTTATGAATGCCTCAAGTTACCTTTATGTCTTATGATTTATATGATTTATTCATGATTTGATGAGGTATGTTAAAGTGCTTATGTTTTATGGGTAAAGTATAATTTCATTATTATGTATATATGTACCCATGTTTCATTTCCCTATTTTTATATCCCTTACTAAGCTTTTTATGCTCATCCCAAGTTTTTTTGAAATGTTTTTCACAGGTCAAGGGAATGGTACATGATATGATGATAGTGTCAAGAAAGTGTCAAGAAAGAATCCATGTTTTATTTTAAATATGTTTCCATTGATGGGAAAGAAGAATATTATCTTTATGTAACCACTTTGTTTATATGTGGAATGTAATGCAAGTTTTATGATCTAATTCTCTAAAAATCTAAACCCAAAAATATCCTCAGTGTGTAATCTTGTAATAACTCAAGATTAAGTAAGGTTTAAGGCTCAGGCCTTATACACCATTGTCTTGGAAAATAAGTAATGTTGGCTCCATGATTGATTAGGCTGCTTAAGGACACTGAGTGACATGGACAAGTCTCTTTTCATATGTAATTGATGATTCAGTTGATAGAAACTCATGACAGCTTCCACATATCTTATCTTAGGAAATGTAATCCATACACCCCCACATATTATGTTGCAATGAGATAGAATTTGATATAGTTTTTTCTATTGTGGAGAAGCCAGTAGAGATTGTGGAATCTTATATGAAATTATTTCACAGAAATTATATTCTAATGGTAAAATTGTTTGGGTAGTAAGGATAAAATTCCCAGGAGTATTTTAGTCTTGATTCGATGATTCGTATTTCATCTTATATATAATTCATTCTCAAACCTGACATCCCGTTATGGGAAATTATTCTACAGGAGAATTTATGAGGGTTACCCACATTCACTTAATTACCATCCCTTTAATTATTTTCTTCTTAAATTGATTATGTATAATGAATCCTGAAGATGAAGAGAATTTTTGTGGAATAAGAATTAATGTTTAGGGAAGGTTGTTTTTTTTAATCAATGAAGTATATGTATAAATGTGTTAATGGATTTTTAGGGTTCCTCATTTGTTTGGGGAACTACCATGTTGTTTATTTTTTTCATGTTAGAATATCAAATTTGTAATCTATGAGAATGATACATGTCATTTAATGGGACTACACTAAGTGTATGGTTTTAGGGTAGAATTCATAAATCTTGTGCATAGTGTGAAAGTGATAATATGATGTAAATTTATGAAATACCATCTAATAATAAAAGGACGATTTTTAATAAAAAGAATAATTGTTTTTCGCTTATGTGATCCTTATGGATTACACGATGTGAAAAGGGATTACTTGTCATGTAATTGTTCGGAATATGGATTTTATTTGTTCATCTGAAAAATAAAATTATTCATTCTCCTAACGATCTCTTAGATCTTGACCTAGAAGAGATCACCAATACTTTTTAGTGCCTTGATCCGGTCTAGATTGATCCTCTTGTTTATTGATCATCATAGTGGTTAGTATAAATCTCTTTGGTAAAGTAAGACTTTATGGTTCATCATTTCCATGATTGTGGTAGTGCTTTGGAATCATGTAATCAGATCCATTAACCCATGATGATGTTTCCTCTTTCATTGTTCTAGATCTGTAATGTGATCTGGTTTCATGGGATACTTCCAATTTTATTTTTTTGTGTGTTGGATGTGCATTCTTATGGTTTGTGTCTTTTCTCTTCTTTGACTACCAGTTTTGTAAATAATATAAATTATACGAGTTCTAGAATGATTATAGGTACTATTTTTCATTATTCCATTCTAGTATTGATGGATCCCTTGTGAGTGTGTGTTAACACATGTTTTGAGGTATGTGGTTCCATATCTAGCCCATGTTAATGTAATACATTGCATTTATTTTTTTCATTTGATTTATAAATAAATATTGCCGGATTTATTTGTATGTGAAAATTAATTGGTGATAATATTTGGTTTTTCGATGGTTTTTGGTAAATGGAAATGGTGGGGTTTTCTATGCATTGAAATTATTTATGTAATTAGAAACATGGGAAGCCTTATTCACATAAGTAGTTGTTTTAGAATAGGAACATTGTCCATATTAATAATGGGGGGATATCTTGTATGGATTTCCTATTCCCCATAGCAATGTCGTTCTAGGTACATGATCTTCATATTGTTCATGGGTTAACTCATGGGATGTTCTTCTACTCTATAGGCATATGTTCTAGAAAATTATTGTAGACTAGTCATATCTAATTGAATGAGTAGTCTGATGAACTAACTTGTTGAGTTCATTGGATAGATTTATCAATTAAAGGGTTTATACTATTTTGGATATCATATTCATGCTTTCGATATATCTAAATAATGAATTGAAATATTATGCTTCAAATTGATATAAATACTTATTTTTTGGAAAGATTGAAATATTTACCATGCATGGTATATCATTATTTCTACTTTTCATGCCATTATTTATATTAAATGATTATTCATGGTTTTTTCTATAGAAAATTGTTTCGGAAATCCTGGGTGGGATCTGACTAAGCATGTTATCTCACACTGTGCAAACATGGTGGTAGATAGACCATTATATGTCCTTCGATACAGGGAATGGAAAGGTGTTGTAGTGAGGCCATGAGGTTTTCAGTCTGTTATATGGGTATCTAGTTGTGAGATGGTGGGAGTCTTTCCATACTACCACATAGAGTATTTGGTTTTCTAGTTTTAGTAGTCCTTTGTGGTTGGACTTCGACATGGATATTATTTCTACTCTTGATTTTTTGGTATCAGTTATGGGATATATTTATCTTCCAGTATTCCCCTATTTACTATACATATATATGTTACATGTCATTTCATTAGGATGAAAACAATAATTTCCTCTAGTTTTTGCTTAATGTCTTCAGGCTAGTCTCTAGCCTATTAGTACAAATGATGCATTTCATGTATATGGATGGTCTGGTTGGTTACCATTTTCAGAGGGTATTCAGTTAAATTCGTCACATGTGATATTTTTAGTTAGTTATCTAGAATTATCAAGGATAAGTAAGTAATATTTCCCACACAATGATTATTAGTATTATAAGACCATTTCAGTCCATCAAAATATGTTGAGATCTTGAAATTTAAATTTTTAATGGATCATTCATAACCATATTCAAATTTCATCATTTTTTATAAGAATTACTATGACTCCGTGATTGATAAGGGATTATTTTAGGCCTTTTATTGGATACTTGAGAGTTCACCGTTTAGTTTGTCTGATTTAAGAGATATAATTCTAATGGGACTAGAGTTTGTTAATGTGATGTCTGGGAAGGTGGATAAAACATAATAATGAATCAGGAGAGAACAAATTCATCAAAACACCTATACATAATTCTGATGGAAGATCGTGGTGTTTGATAAGGGGGATCAAGTTTTTGTGAAGTTCAAAACATCTTAGGGAGTTTTTATATTTTGAAATTGTATTATGCCATATCAAAGATATATTTTTCCATTTAAAATTATTCTAATAGTTGGATGCTGACTAATGCTGCTTGGATAGCCGGACTGAGTCCATGATGTATTCTATGTCGTGTGGCTAAGTATATACATTGATTAAAAAAAATATATTTTTGAGTAGAGGGAGAGAAATGTTAATGATGGAAGAATCATTGTGGATTGCTGGGTTGAAATTTTCGATCAATAATAGATTATTCCCCAATAGAGGGAAATTAAACATATATATGGCCTATGTAATTATGGGTATCTCTTTGATTTATCATGGTGGTGAGAGAACTATATGTGATATCAGTAAAAATTTATATTTGGGTTTGGTTTTATTTTTTATATGAATGTTCTGAAAGTAGAAAGAATGTAACATCCTTTTTTGGTTTTTACTCTTTTTTATAACAATACGAGTAATATTTTATTTTGGATATGGAAACAACAACAAGGCTTGTTTAAACTAGAACACTGATTATTAAATAATTTAGTATTCTTAGACATCCTTAATTGTATACCAAATAATTATTGTCTCTGATTGAGGAGATTGGATCACAAAAACGACCAAAACATGGAATTTTAGCTTAGTATGATATATATTTCTTCCTCATTGGGTTTCTAGATAATTCATTTTTAAATTTTATCAAATATGAAATAAATTATTAATTAATTTAATTTATTGTTCATGGATTTTAAATATGATATTTTTAATTTTTATCATTATATGAATAATGTAAATGGGTAGACACCTAATTGTATGCATTTTGATTAAGGGAGATAAATTATAGGATGGGTGCTGAAATTAAAGGATGGATAGGGACTAAGGAAACATTATTGATGGTGATTTGAGGTTCTATTCCTTGAATGTATTTAATGGATCTGAGTAGAGTGAATGATTTAAATAAAATATTATATGATGAAGTCAAATCATAATTTTTTTCTTAAAGAATGATTAATTATTTTTAATGTTTGGGATTATATGGTATTTTTCAGATCTAATATTAATTTTGAAAACACATATTAATTCCTCTTGATTTATTTAGTGTTCATCATTTCATTACCCTATGTAATTATATTTGAATCACAGATTATGAATTGAGAATTATTTTATCTTTAATATTGAGATTTATCTTATAATATATTACATCATTCAATGAATGTGAGAGAAATAAATTGAGACAATTATATTTATTTACTCTTCCATTTCATTGATTCCTCTATTCTCTCTATTTGAATTTATTGCTTGAGTTCGATTAGCTGGGGGTTTAACAATTCTTGTGAACCCATTTTATGGAATTATTATTCATCGGTATCCTAGATTGATGATGCTTGAATAAAATTGTTGATTGATACATGAGGTGGTGTGATCACAGTTATCGAAATATGATGATGGCTTTTGTAATGGAGCTTTCATGATGAAAGACACATGGGGGACACAAGAAGCATTTGACCTGTGATTTCTATAGAATGGTGGACATTATTCAGTAACTACTATAAAGATAATATGGAATCCATGGAAATAATATAATTATATCAGTCAGATGATTTATATATTTTCATTTGTAGGATTTAATTATATCACATTTTTATAAATAATATTAAAATAATTTCATTTGAAAAAGAAAATGTATTATTAAACTGAATTATATCTCAATAAATTACATGATTTTATTTAAGTGATAAAATTCATTATTTTATAAATTTAATTATATTAAAATGACATCATTTTACCATTATACATATCAAATACATCTTAATTTTAATTTTTACTATGATGATTGATTTTTAGTGAATAGTGAAAATAATTTTTTTTGAAAAACTGGAATTGTTTCTTTTAAAATAAGAAATTTTAATCCACAATACTATAGAAAAAACCTTGTTATAAATTAGCTATATCTCACTAGAATAAACCATAGTCCATTGCAGTTGGTATCATTGGGGAGTATTTTAAAATTAACACCCTCTTGTATTCATTGTATCATCAAACATAGTGAAATATTCTGGTTGTATTAACGAAATGGAAAAAATATTTGGTGTTTTTGGGTATATAGAACCTCAATAGAAACCTATTTATATTTTTTTGGGTGAAGTTAATTGATTCCGGTTTCTGATTATTTTAAATAAAAAAATAATTATGATATTGATTCCATTGAGTAGAAAAAAATCTATCCTCGTTTTCTTGAAAAATTATTTTCCAATTTTTTTTGGATTATAATGGAATAAATTTTTTTAATATTGATGAAAATTGATGAAGAGTCACTAGTCACTTATTTGGGAAATTGTATTAGACTAGAATTCTATTCAAATAATTTTATTCTAAACAAAGTGAGTAAAATTTATTGATTATATATATATATATAACTAAATTAATATAGTTATCCAATAATGATATTAAAATATATTTTTATATTTTTTGTTTTTCTAACAATGATGATAAGAAGTTTTTAGAAACCTATTATTGTTGTGATGAAACACATAATAATCGATCACAATTGTAAGAAATATAGAAGTAGTCAACTAAATATATGGACATAATCCACCTAAATATTATATGTTTTGTGAATGAAATGTAAAAGAATATATTTTAGGATCATAAACAGCTTAACAATGCAGTTAATTGATTCATTTAGTACACAACTATAGAGATATGAGTTATAAAATAAAAATTAATTTGAAAAATATATTGTATTAAAGAATTGAGATTATTTAGTTCTAACGAGTAAGGATTGTAGAGACCCAAAGATTGATATACATGTACATTACATTACTTTTGCGGAATACTTAATAAATAACAAAAACCAACACAAAGGGACTGTAATACTTTAGTGTCATTGGAAACTCAGAACATAATCTTCTAAACATGGTGAATGATCTTCAACATCTCCCATAATGATCTTCCCATTTTGATTTATTACCTAAAAACCTTTCTTTATATCATGGGGAAAAGAAAACATATAAAGGGTGAAAGAAAATACTTAGTAAGGGTAAACATATAGAACATAAAACAATCCATAGACATTTGAATGTAAAAACATGAGCATAAAATCTAAAAATCAAACTCTTGAGAAATGACATAAAACATGGAAGTAAGTAAGGCATAGATCATAATGGAACATAAATCATCCTAAAATAGCATGGGAATAAATCATGTAATTGTGGAAAACCATTAAGCACATGATATGATTTCCATAGTAGCCAATGCATTGCTGCCAAGACCATCTTAGTGGACAAAGTACCTTACTGAACTGGGTTTACTTATCGTTCCAGCCCAGTATTACTGAACCGGATTTATATTCCATTCCATCCATGTCTATCTCATGAGATATAAATCTTTACCCAATGTATTGGAGGGAGATACTGGTCCCACCCATCTCATATTGAAATCATTCTTACATGTGCCACAAAACAATCATAAATCATTCATCATAACACAAAGAATAAATTGGGTTTCATAAACATCATTCCATCATAACACAATCCATATAAAACAAATGGATATCATTTCATCATAAGAAAAGTGAAACCATATAAATCATAGAGACATTATACTTGAAACATACACATACGAAATAATGTCATCTTAGATGGAAAACAGTTTTGATAAAGCACTTGAAATTAATTCTTTAGGAAAATATCCCTTGCTCTTGAAAATAAATTGCTTTTCACAAAATTCCATTCAATTTTAAAAGAAATTTATTTTTTTGAAAATAGTCATGGAATCATATAGAGTAAGCTTCATGAAAAAAAGAATTATGAAACCGTAAAAATCTGTTCATGCCGTATAAGATAAAAAAACATTCTTCTCGTACTTTTTCCAGAAAGTCAAAAAGTATCTCGTACGACAAAATATTCCTTACGTACCATGTAGTAAAAGTCAAAATGGATGAAAATGACTTTAAACATACATGATAACATTTCTATAAAACATGGACATTGATGATAACAATAACCCCAGTAAATACTTACGAACAAACAATCTCAGATAAAAATGAGATTGGAAAAGTTATCCCTTACCTTACATCTGATATGCTTCGTATGTATCCGAAAATCATGTATAATGATTTAAATAATAACATATACTTATTACAGAATTATATTCATTGTTATGATAACATATATTGTTCACTTATTACTTTATATTACCCGTTCTTTTGTAAATCCATGCTAAAGTAGAGTTTTGTGTAAAATCATTTCATTTATCGTACATGTTTCAACTTATTGCTCTTTATTACTTATTTCCTAATTTACTTAATTTCAAAATGTAAAAAATGATTTAAATATAATAAATATTAATCATATACATATATATGATAGATTGTTAAATGGAATGAAATACACCGTTCATGGAGACAGTAGGTCATACGTACGCATGAACGGTGTTTTCGTTTCCTTATTGAATTAAATGGAATTAAGTAGATGACATACGTATATATATATAAATAAATCCAGTATCATTATTATGTCATTTATTTCATTATTATTCAGTATATATACTTTATAATCATTCATGAATGGTTAACATGGAGAATGAATATCATCGCGTCGTGGAGACGGTAGTCCGTACGTAAGCACGAGCGATGATACCATTCCCATGATCGTGGAATAGTATCGAAGTGTATGTAAAATATTTGAGAATCAATATAACTTTACAATAATCATATATAGTTATTTATTTACACCATTATACCCAGCCAAGTAAGGTGGTGGTGGATAAGAGATTACACGACGACGTGGAGACGGTATTCCGTACGTACGCACACACGATGATTTCGTTTTCCATAGGATTGATTGAAGGTGGAATATGGTTGATTCATATTTATAATAACACATCAGTATATTAGTGATACTATTTTTATTACTTCATAATGAAACAAATAAAGAATAGTAAGTAGAAGAAGAAATAAATTTGAAAGAATCGGTAACAGATATTACCTCTTCTTCGACACGCCTCTTTGAAACCTCCTCTTAGGGCACTAAAATTGGTCATTAAAGAACACCATGACCTCTAGAATATTAATAGAGAAGTTTAGAAGGAAAATGGGCAGGGTTTGGCCGAGATTCAAGGGTCAAAATTGTGTGAGGAGAAGAGGGATGCGGTGCCCTTTTATAAGGGAGGAGAGGGGCACCTTGGAAAATATAAGAAATATTAATTTATAATAAATTCAAACCCCACATAAAAACTTCCAAAATTAATCAAATTAGAATATTAGGTAATATAGGGTTGTAATTCCATCATGCAATAATATTTAGACATGTTTTGATTTTATTTTAAACCTTATCATTTTGATTTATCCTTATTTAATCTATTTAATTTTATTTGTGGTAATAATATTCTAAATTTTAAATTGTTATAAATAATTACTTATGTTCTGTGAATTATCCATAATTAGATAATTTATGACATTTTAGTCTATATAAATTTCAATTTATAATTTTTAAATATTTTTGTGATTTTTAGACAATTTAATAATATGTTATTTTTTTTAAATAACAATAGTGTCAATTTTGACACAATTCATTTATTTGAATTCAAATTATATCCAAAAAAATTATATATTAGAAATAAAATATTTAATAGGTTCCTAAAATGTCATAGTAATATTTAAAATTAGTGGATCACATTAGATAGTTCGTATAATTTTTATTCTACTATTTGTAAAACCATTTATTTGATATTTCTCTTAATAAAATAATTCCTACATCATTTTTTTATAATTATTAAATATACTTATTTGTTTCATAAAAATTAAAACTAAAATACTAGGATGAATATAAATTATATATCTTTCATAATAATACATTTAGGTGGATTTATCTTCTAATACACCCAAATTTTAAAATGTTATATTTATTAAATTATGAAGGTGTCAATTATGACATCATATAAAATAAAATAATATAAGTGTCATAATCACTTTTATAAGACTCCAACTGGTCATATATTCAGTCATTGGATTCTTATGGTGTATATAGACACTACCAATAAGTTTTGGTCAGGTTTGTGAGCCCTTTAATATCTATTACTATTTTAATAAAAACAATATTATTGATTTTTTTACTAAACAAATAATTTCTGCATCATTAATGTATAAGCTAATAAGGTAATTAAATAACTCTTAAAAATTCAAAATAAATTACCATGATAAAGAAAAACATTTTATATTTAATATTAGTATTTATAATAGAATTTATATTCCGTATAACCTTATATTTAAAATACATTAATTATTAAAGATTGAGTGAGACATATTTCACATTCCTTTAAATAAAATAAACTAAAAGTCTTAATCACCTCCATGTGGGTTCTAATGGATTTAATTTCGACCCAAATATGACATAGGATGAAATATAATCATACAATTATATTAAGGCAAGTGTTAGGGTAATTTTATAATATTATATTTACCCTTAATTATGCGATTTACCTTTTACTTTGGTAAATAAAATTTACTGCAGTAACTATTCATAAAGCCCAAAAATAAAAAGTACCTGATTAATATAATTTGGACCCACTGATTCCAAATATTGAATCCATTTTTCCAAATTCAATACACAGAAGTTGGAGAAATTAAATTAATATTAATCCCTTTGTCGAACGAAAATGGGTTTTTGTTTAAAACATTGCAAAAGAGTAAATTGATTTAACCTACGAATTCAATATAAAAGAAATGCTAATGACCAGCATTATATTAAATGGTAAAAATATATTCTATTTATCCTTTAAAACCATTCAATATTATAATTTTACAATATAAATTATTACGATGAAAAAAATTGTTTTTAATTAAAATATAGCGTGTTTTTACTATTCATTAAAAAATGAAAGTTATCAGAATAATATGAAAATTTTATCCATGGTAAACTTTTATATCCTGATTCCAATGAAGAAGCTTATTTTGTGAGATTTAACATATAAACATGTCAAAAATCATATTTAAAATGGGTGCGCCATCAAGAGGCGGCAAAACTGCAAGTTTTTAAAAATACTTATTTTACCCGAAAAAATTATTCTATTCTCATACCATATTCTAGAAAATGTGTAAGATGAATATTACTGGTATAAAATTCAAAATCTAGTTAATACTATTCATAAAGGATAGTTTATAATAATATTATAACCATATATCATTGTTTAGTGAATCCCGGTATTGCGTACAACACACGCTATCGAGGAAGGTTCTGATTGCAGGTAATGCAAGCCAAGTCAGGGTTGCATGTAGTGAAAGACTACTTTGTTGTTGTGTATAACAAAATCCAACCATATTTCATTTACACATTGAATATATATATATATATATACACTCAATGTTGTGTAGAATAACTACTATCAAACAAACTTGAAATTGTGTGTAACACGATCCAAGATTGGTATTGCGTATACAGCGAGCTAATATGGTGTTGCGTATAGCTCAAGATAATATTTGTGTATCCTACAACACAAGACATTAAATAAATTAAAAAGAATATTTCTCATAATATCTAAAGGTGTTACCTTCTACCCCCTTAAAATATATTTCTCCCTCGAAATTCGTCGAGGTTATAAATCATTCACTACTTGGTAGTTTCTTTTATTGAAACCCACATTGTAAAAAGGAAAACTAAAATATCATTTTAAAAAGTAAAGTAAAAACATAAAAGTTACCCAAATTAACTAATCACTGGGTTTCCACATAGGAGAACATAGGTGAAAATATGGATATGGAAGAGAAATATAACCATCAAGTTTTGATGGAGAGTGGTAGAGAACATGAATATGAAAAATCCATTAATAACAAAGGAATAAATTTGTGATGATCTAAGGTATCATCTGATTCGTCGGATATAATAACACTAGGACAACATTTTTGGTTTTCAAGATCATTTCCCTAATGCTGAATAATTTTTGAATTAAAAGAAATTCTTACTTGATTTTGGTACAATCTCACTATTTTTTGTGCCTTGAACAATTTCTAATTCATCTCTTAATGAAATGCAGTTGAATTTGTCCTCCATGAAGTGTTAGAAGATCATGCGAAAGAATGATATATCATTCCATCTGTCTCAAGCAAAAAAGGTTAAAAAAAGTTATCAAATATACATAAGTCCATCTATGGTGTGGTTAATCTCATATGATTCCAAAAATGGACTTATACATTTTCTATCATACTGCATAATAAAATAAAACTAGTTTCTACTAACAAAGGACTTCCTGTAGGCCAGTGGTAGGTGATAAAGGCATGTCTCACTTCGATTGTGGGTTCGATTCCCACAGTCTTGTCCGACGTGACAGGTTGTCGCCCATTCTGCATGTTGTCCCTTTTCTTGAGCTAAACTATTATAACATTCCATCAATAATATCGAAAACATTTCTAGCCTTTAACAATATTAACTTATTTCCAAAATAATTCATTCCAATCTTTAGGATTATCTAAAATACTTCTGTCCAAGCTCATAGTATATTGAAAACAATTACTAGAAATTTCATCTTCGGAGCATGTGAATACCATCATTTATCCCCCATATATCATACGATATATCTTGTTGATCAAATTACAAACATGTGAATACCTTAATCATTTATTCTCTTGAAAAATTAATACCCATTGAACCTTAGTGAAAACATGAATGCTGTCAAAATTTAACACTTTTCACATACCAAAATCCCAAAATTTTCTATATACTCAAACCATGATATAACTTTGTCCTTATATCAGTCATGAGCTCATTTCACTTTTTCTTTATCCCTTCATTATGCGCATATCATCTTCTTTCCAAAAATACTTCGATCACTTTTCATGGTTACCAGTACCATATAATTATTGAAAACAAATACATAGATATTCCAAAATTCCATGATTCCATAAATGAGATTCCATGATACTATTTTGAAATCCCATTACATAAACACTTAATCATTACACAACATCATTTTCATACTAAACATAAAAAAATAGTGATCGCATGTGACATTCCTTTATACTTTTCCTTAAGTGGTTCCTCACGTAGATCATCATTAACCCTTGGATTAGGGAATTGATTAGCATAATGCCCCATTTTAATGCACTTGAAGCATTGAAGTGTGGGTGGTGTGTTCTCTGCAGTCTTTTCATTATTCACATCATTAGAAAACCTTTTTCCATTACATCAACACTTAGCTACTCAATGACCATCTTTTCCACACTTAAAAATTTTTCTAGTCCCTTTAAGACAATCTTCACCATGCTTCTTTCCACACTTTGAGCATAAAGAATCATTCATCTTCTTTTCACCATTATTCTGAGATTTCTACTTGGACTCCATCTTTCATTTCTTGTCAAAACCATATGATGGATATGTAACACCAACTTCCATTTTTACCTTGATAGCACAACACACAATTTCTTCATAGCTACTGAAGTCTCTTATAGATAATTCCCTTCAAAGAATTGGTTTTAAGCCACTGAAGAATCGATCAACATTACTTTCAAGTTGGATGATAAAACTAGATGCATACCATGCATGTATTGTAAAATTCTCTTCATATATACCAACAGATTCATCATACTTCTGCTTAAGCTCAAGGAACTCCTTTTCCATCTTTGTTTGAAGAATATGAGGTAAGTACTTACTAAAAAACAAGTTCTTGAACTCATACCATTCCATGGATTCAATTTCATCTTGGGGCCTTGTATTCTTAAATAGAGTCCACTACTGGTCTGCTTCACCTTCTAAACGGTAAACAGCTAGAATGACTTTATCATGTTCTGAACAGAGAATTATGGAAAATATCTTCTCAATGGTATTGATCCATTGTTTAGAAACAAGTGGATCAGAAGACCCATTGTAAGAAGGTGGATGTTTCCTCACGAAGGAATCAATAGAATATTGTTCCCTCTTCTACTCATTTGGATGTCCGGAATGATTCATATCTTGTGTAAGTATAGCAATAAAATTTTCCAATCCATCTCCCATAATGTTGGTTTTTTCAAGAGGAAAATCATTGCATCGCCCATTAAATTGATAAACACGGTTCCTTCGGGTTCCATCCATCATCTAAAACCCAAAAATAATAGTGTGAGAGGAAAAAATCATGCTAGGGAAAACAACATAATAATGGGGGAGTACATTCAATATCTAACATCCTAGTTTTAATTATATGATTATTACCATAATCTTAGGACTATAACCTATACTTATACTTAACCTTAGGGACATCCCTAGACATACCTTAGAAATATCTCTAGGGATCTCACTAAACTTCTCGAATCCTAGCTTCCAAAGGTTAACAAAACCTTTCCTATGATACCAACTGTAGAGACCCAATGTTTGACGTAAATGGACATTACATTACTTTTATAGAATACATAATACATAACAAAAAACAATACACAAGGACTATAATAGATTAGTGTCTTTGGAAACTCAGAACACAATCTTCTAAACATGGTGAATGATCTTCAACATCTCGCATAAAGATCTCCCCCTTTTTTCGTACCTAAAAATCATTCGTTATATCATGGGGAAAAGAAACCATATAAAGGGTGAGCTAAAATGTTCAGTAAGGGTAAACATAGAGGACATAAAACAGTCCATAGACATTTTAATGTAAAAACATGAGCCTAAAATATAAACATCAAAATCATGAGCAATGATAAAAAAACATAGTAGTACGTAAGGCATAGATCATAATGGAAAATCAATCATCATAAAATAGCATGGGAATAAATCATGTAATTTTGGAAAACTTTTAATCACATGATATGAATTCCATAGTAGTAATGGAATTGCTTCCAAGACCATCTTAGTGGACAAAGTCCCTTACAGAACCGGGTTTACATGTTGTTCCAGCCCTGTATTACTGAAGGTAGTCCGTACGTACGCACGAGCGATGATATCATTCCCATGATCATAAAATTGTATCAAAGTTTATATATAGTATTTCAGAATCAATATAACTTTAAAATAATCATATATAGTTATTTATTTACACCATTATACACATACAAGTAAGGTGGTGGTGGAAAACAGATTACACCACGACGTGGGGACAGTATTCCGTACGTACGCACGCGCGGTGATTTCGTTTTTCGTAGGATGGATAGAAGGTGGAATAGGGTTGTTTAATATTTATAATAACATATCTTTATATGAGTGATACTTATTTTGTTACATCATAATTAAAAACTATAGAAGAGGATGTAGAAGAATAAATAAATTTAAAAGAATCGGTAATGGATATTACCTCTTCTTCGACACGCCTCTTTGAAACCTTCTCTTAGGGCACTAAAATTGGTCTTTGAAAAAGACCAGGACCTCTAAAATATTTATAGGGAAGTTTAGAAGGGAAATGGGCAAGGGTTGGCCGTGCTTCAAGGCTCAAAACGGTGTGAGGATGAGAGGGATGAGGTGCCCTTTTATAAGGGAGGTGAGGGGCACCTTGGGAAATATAAGAAATATTAATTTATTATAAATCCAAACCCCACATAAAAACATCTGAAATGACTCAAATTTTGATACGAGGTAATATACGGTTGCAATCCCATCATCCAATCAAATTTATACATGTTTTGATTTTATTTTAAACCTTATCATTTTGATTTATCCTTATTTAATCTATTTAATTTTATTTGTGGTAATAATATTCTAAATTTAAAAGTGTTATGAATAATTACTTATGTGCTGTGAATTATCCATAATAAGATCATTTATGACATTATCGACTATATAAATTTCAATTTATACTTTTTAAATATTTTTGTGATTTTTAAACAATTTAATAATATGTTATTTTTATAAAATAATAATAGTGTCAATTTTGACACTATTCATTTATTTGAATTTAAATAAACTCCAAAAAGAGGATATATTTGAAATAAAATCATTAATAGGTTCCTAGCAAGTCACAATAATCTATAAAATTAGTGGAGCACATTAAATAGCTCATATAATATTTATTTTACTACATGTAAATCCATTTATTTGTTATTTCTCTTAATAAAATAATTACTACGACATTTTTATATAATTATTAAATATAGTTATTTGTTGCATAAAAATTAAAAATAAAATACTAGGTTGAATATAAATCTTATATCTTTCATAATAATACATTTAGTCGGATTTATCTTCTAAAACATCCATATTTTAAAATGTTATATTTATTAAATTATGAAGGTGACAACATTGACATCATATAAAATAAAATAATATAAGTGTCATAATCACTTTTATAAGACTCAAACGGTCATATATTCAGTAATTGTATGCTTATGGTGTCCATATACACTACCAATGTGTTTTTTTCAGGTTGTTCAGCCCTTTAATATGTATTACTATTTCAATAAAAACAATATTATTGATTATTTTACTAAATAAATAATTTTTGAATCATTAATGTATAAGATAATAAGGTAATAAAATAACTCTTAAAATTTACAAATAAATTACCATGATAAAAAAACATTTTAGCTTTAAAATTTGTATTTATATCCAAATTTATATTCTGTATATCCTTATATTAAAAATACTTTAATTATTAAATTTTGAGTGAGACATATATCACTTTCCTTTAAATAAAATAAACTAAAGGTTGGTATCACCTCCAAGTGGGGTCTAATGGATTATATTTAGACCCAAATATGACTTTGGACAAAATATAATAATCCAATTATATTACGACAAGTGTTAGGGAAATTTTATAATATTATATTTACCCTTAATTACCCGATTTACCTTTTACTATGGTAAATAAAATTTACCGCAATTACTATTCATAATGCTAAAAAAAGTAGTCTATTAATATAATTTGGACCCACTGATTCCAAATATGAAATCAATTTTCCCAAATTCATTACACAAAGTTGCAGAAAATAAATTAAAATTAATCCTGTTGTCGAAAGAAAACAGGTTTTTGTTTAAAACATGGCAAAAGATTGAATTGATTTAACCTACGAATTCAATTTAAAATCAATGCTAATGACATAAATTATATTAAATTGTAAAAATATATTCTATTTATACTTTAAAAACATTCAATATTATATGTTTACAACATAAATTATTATGATGAAAAAAAGTTTTTTTTAATTAAAATATATCATGTTTTTACTATTCATTAAAATATGAAAGTTATCAGAATAATATGAAAATTTTATCCAAGGTAAAATTTTATATCATGATTACAAAGAAGAAGTTTATTTTTTAAAATTTAACTTATAAACTTGTCAAAAATTATATTTAAAATGGGTTCTCCATCAAAAGGCGACAAAACTACATTTTTTAAAAATAATTATTTTACTCGAAAAAATTATTTTGTTCTCATACCATGTTCTAAAAAATGTGTAAGATGAATAATAATGTTATAAAATTCAAAATCTAGTTAATAATATTCATAACGTAAAGTTTATAGTAATATTATAACCATATATCGTTGTTTAGTGAATCCTGTTATTGCCTACAACACACGCTATCGAGGAAGGTTGTGATTGCGTGTAAGGCACGAAAAGTCAGGGTTGCGTGTAGTGAAAGACTCCTTTGTTGTTGTGTATAACAAAATCCAACCATATTTCATTTACACATTGAATATATATTTTTATATATACACACTCAATGTTGCGTAGAATAACTACTATCAAACAAACATGAAATTGTGTGTAACACGATCCAAGATTAGTGTTGCATATACTGCAAGCTAATACGATGTTGTGTATAGCGCAAGACAATATTTGTGTAGCGTACAACACAAGACATTAAATAAATTAAAAAGAACACTTATCATAAAATATCGGGGTGTTACAAGGATGTTATGGTAATGAATCTACAATTTTACTTACTCTTGGTGGGTATCATCATGACTAAAAGTAAAAAGGTATAGAGAGCACACTTTCTAGTCAATGAGATAGACAATCATATAATGTATTTTTGTGCTCCAGTGTGCACTATATTTTTTAATGACTAGCCTTAGGTCTTAGTACCACATGCTAATGGTTTATGAAGTTCTCATTTCGAAGGTGAAACTTTGAACTAATAATATTTATTTTTAGTGATCAGTTATAAGAAAAAGGATAACAAAGACAATTAACATATTTTTGGATGTAATGAATATTTTGATCCATTAGTATTTTGAATTATTTTTTTTAATAATTGTATTCAGAAATACAATAATATCTATAAATATGATGAGATTTAAGTATTGAATTTCATGTAGAAATTAATTTAAATTTGGTATTATGGCAAATTATGTAAAATTTATTTATTTTTTTTTAAAAAATATCTTTTTGGGGGAATATTCAATATAAATATAGAATAATAGTTGATCATGATAAAAGTAATGTTTTAGGAGAGAGTAAATGTCATGAAAAGCTCATTGCGATTCGAATTTTTCTTGGATTAGAGGTTTACTACCGATGTAATTTTTTAGAACATAAGTCATTTAATTTTCCCACTAACTAAGATAAGATGAATAGAATTCAAATTCATATGTAGAAAATAATGTGATAAATGATTTTAGGGATTTAAAAAATGATTGTATAATTCTCTAGTGTAGTCCTTAACGATCATAAATTGTGGGTTTTTAATATATAGTAATGATTTTTAAAGGGATATGGTTGACTATTGATTCACAATGATCTTGTTATCATGTATGCATCACTGAACTGAATTCCCATGATGATAATTATCCTAAAAATGACATTGATTAATTATTATTAATTATTAGACTAAAAAATATGTTGTAATCATTCATATATGAGAAAATGGGAAATGCATATTGATTATAAAAATTTAATTTATATATTCTATAAAAAATAATAAATCCTTTAGATGAGTAGAAGGATTGAATTTATCAAGGATAATAATGACCCATATTAGTATAACAGAGTTACATAAATCACTATACCAGATTACATTACTCAAATGTAAAATGAATCATTATCATGTTATGAATTGAACAAGATCCTCAAGTTAGTAATTTAATGAATCATCACCTATAATTTTTATATAGAAATTATATTGAGGCACATAACATTCATATATATTACTCTATAATTTTTATCATAATTATACATTAATTCCAACCAAATGGTTGAGAGCCATAATGTATTGATAATACTATCTTAAAATCATCAAAATTTACTAAATCCTAAAATATTTATATTTTCGAATTATCCTAAGTGAGATCTATACCATTTTGTAGATAATAATACAATATTGGTTAAACTGGGGAATAGATAAATGAAAGGGGTAACCTAAATGGGAATATAATAAAATTAATAAAACAATGATATATAACACATGATTAAAAATAATAACATGATATCATAAAATAGAAGACTATTGAGTTTTCACATTGAAGAATAACATAAAGAGCACTATCATTAAATTATAGAAAATTTTAAATTCTAGAAACATAATATAGAACAAAATTACTTAATTTAAAAGATAATATTGTATACACTATCATGTGGTTAAAAATGGGTAATAATGGATTAGAATAACTCCCTAATTCAATACAATAAAATCTTCTTAGAAAACAGTTTAACCCAATTCATTGGAGTCATCTTGTCCTCAAATTTTAATAATTATTTGTGACAAAAAAGGGAATCCATTATATGGAATAGACACATGAATCACCCATGGAATGAAAATATGTTCCATAATCTTTCCTAATATCATAATCAAATGATATTTTATATTGAATTAATTTGAGAGATGAAAATAAGGTATAAATTACCTAATAAAGGGAAGGGAGATGAATATAATTCTATACGTGAGAGAAATGTATACATAATTTGAAACAAATATACCACATCAAATGATTAATTACACGATAAAATAGTCCATAAATTGTCACATAAAATATTTCTTGTGGAAAGTACAATTTTCACCTAGAAATCAATTCTATAAAAAGTAGTAATTTCATGAATATAGTAGAAATTATTTTATTCAAAAAGTAACATTCATACTAATAATTGAAAATTTAAATAAAATAGTGTTCAGGATGGAAGGAAATTACAATCATTACATAGATGTTAATATATATAATTCCATTTACATTTTTTAAAATAATATAAAATGTTCCTTGTTCGGAAAATACCAGAAGTGTTCCATTTAAGTAATTTTTTATGAAAAGTAAATCATTGATAAAATATCTATTTATAAATCATTTATAAATCATTTATGAATAATAAAAACATAATTTAAATTATTTTATGGAAAATATACTCATGGAATAGAAATATTTTGGATCTTAAATACGATAAAAGATCAGTATTACTTATAAAAATCATTCATAATGTTTCCTAATAAAATTGATGAGGAAATAGAAACCAAAATAGTAAAATATATTTATGATATGAGGATAATAAATGATATCTAATTTATGAGGTAATTTCATATGATTTCTCCTAATAGGTCCCTAAACAAAAATAGCCATGAAAAATGAGATTTTAATATAAAGACCCTTCTAATTTCGTAACATTCGAATGAAATCCCCTTCTACATAGTAAACTTAATTGTAAAATAAAAATTCATGATGTATAATGGATTCATGATGTAATTTTATAAGGGTGATAATATCTATAAAAATAAAACATAGGTGTTATACATTTAAACATACCTCAATGAAGGAAAATTATACCCAAATCCCATACCTTGAGTTTGACTCATCATAAACATACATTATATAACTGAGAAAAAAGTAATTTAAATATTAATTATATTATAAAAAATTGGTTTTTATTATTACATTTATTTTTATTATTACTATAACATTTTTTTTACTTAATCAATTTAGTTTACCTAAAATTTATTCATGATATTTAGTTTATATTTTCAAAATTAAAAGAAGGCATGAATTGTTGTATAATTAAATGGTAATAATTATATCATAAATACCTTATCATTTAATCAAATACACATAGTCATAATTCAAATGTTATGTTGTTATGAAAAAATGAATCACATAATTTCAGAGAGGTGGTAGTCCACACATACACATAAACAATGTTATCATTTTTGAATGAATGTATATTTATGAAAATTTATGAAATATTAAATATCCAAAATTATTAATATTTCGTGAATATTATATATATTTACATTAAATACATTATAGAAAATATTTGGGAGAGGAGATGATAGAAAATGTTTTATATCGATTTATGAGGTGGCAGTCCTCTGTAGAAATGACCAATAGTTTTGTTTCTGATTTTATGGGAGAGGATATTGATGTTGGTAATTTCATTAAAATAATAAAATAAAACAATATTTGAGGTAATTATTTATTTATTTAATTATTTAATAATAATAGTAGAAGGAGATGGAATATAAAATAATAAAACTACATGTTTATGAATGATAGAAATTTTTTTCAGGTGTGAAGAATATCAGGTAAGAGGTGTCATTTTATATGTGAGAATATGTGTCCTTATTGTAAATACTAAAATAATTAAGTAGTAATAATTCAGTATCTATAAAAGTTACTCAAAAATTAAATATTGGTGACTTATAGACAATACGACTCCATTAAAATATTCATTAATTATTTGGAAAAAATTAATTACACATTCTATTAACACAAGATATGTGGTAACTCACATTAAAAATTTTAGTTTTCACCATTGTTTCTAGTTTTTTACAAAAGTAATCTATCCATTAAGAATAGATAAAAAATTGGAACGATTTGAAAATTTTTACAGCCTAATTATAAATAATAATTAAAAAATACCTTAAAAAATTCATGTGTTTGAGGAAATTTTATTTTAACTGAAGTGCATGTAATGCAGAAAACCTTGTTTCGACCTCAATAATAATAAATTGTGGTAAATTATATTTCTTTTCATTATAAAAAAAATTAAATTTATAATATAACCAAATATTAATTATCCATATTCCAATATTTGAATTCATTTATCCAAATTAAATTCAATAATTTCGAATAAAATAATTCAAAATTAAACTCAAAAAATGTGATGTAAAGCATTATTTAGAAAAATTTCATTTTCTAGAAATAGAAAGCCATATATTAACTATATTACTACCCATCATCATTATCTAAATTTTAAATAAAATAATTATATACATATTCTATGGATTTTATTTAAATATTTCATTATGATTTTTTACTTTCATTAATTAAATTTTCTTAGATTTGTGAACTCAAAATTTGTTTACTGAAAAATGAGTTTAATACATAAACATAAACATTTAACAAAAAACAAAAATTTATGATTAAAATGAAATTAATTAGATTATTATTATTAATGCTTTTTATTTTTTTCATTAATACCAAATCCAAAATATAATGGGTCACTTAATTTCATTTTTATGGAAAATAAATGATAGTATTAGAGAAATCAGTAATTTTAACTATTCACTGAAAATTCAATCATTTCTAAAATATATCAAATTTTCCACCTATTTTAATGTTTATATGATGATTTCAAAAAATATGTTACTTTTATCAATTACATTTTTAAATGATATATAAATTAATTAAAAAATCACAAAATGTGAATTTTTTTTAAAGAACACATAATTTAAGAAAATAAAGTGTCCTCCCTAAAAAAAGTTATTATTTCCTTATAATTTCAAATAAAATTATATTTAGTAGGATATTTATATTTATATTTTAATTTTGTTAATCTAATTTAGACATATGAATTTATTATATGGGTTATACTGGTCATATTTCAATAATAATATTTCATGGTTTGCTTAGGATTTGTGTTGCGTGTCATATACACTATGAATAAATAATTTTATTTTTCAAAATAATGGGGTGTTTCATTATCCCAATTTAATAAATTTCAACCTCATAATTTCAAAATGAAGTCAAAAATTAATGGTTGATATTTGAATATTACATTTCATAAAATTACTGATTATCAGAAATTTTAAAAAGAAATCATCATGGTTGGAGAGAAAGTAAAATTTGAAGGTTTTCTAGAACAACACACAACTAGGTTTCCAAAAAAGAGAATATTAGTGGAACTATAAAATATGGATATGGAGAAAGGGAATGGTGTAAAAATAATCAAGGATAGTGAAATAGTAAATTGATCATAAGGAAGTGAATGATCCTAAGAGAGTTGACAACCAAAAAACCATAAACCATAGTGTTGTTAAAAATACAATAATAATGAAGGTAATAATAAAATATTTTTTCTTCAAGAGAAATTTAATATATTTTAGAAGTTATTTTTCTATATTTCATAATAAAATAATAATTAATTCTCAATTTAAAACTATAATTTCATCCAATAATTGATTTTCACCACAATATCATATTTATCCCCAAACAATGAGAATTAGAGGTGTGTTTTTCTTTTCATAACCAACAGAAATCATCTTCTAATGGATACCATAATTTAAAAAAAGTCAAACTGAAGTTCCTCACATATTTAGATATTATAAAAAATTAGAACGTCTGACGCAATGTAAGATAATTCCGAAAATTAATAAAATATCATATATTGAAATAAAACATTAATTTATAAACCATCAAAAATGACAATAAATGATCAATATAGAAATTTAGAGAAATAAATTTCATTAAAATTTATATAAATATCCACGACTAAGGTTATAACCCAAAAATTTAAAATATTTTATCACATATTCATGCAAGAATAATTTAACATCTACCGTCAAATAAAATCAACCACTCATAAAGGTTCATACTAAAATATATACCCCTAAATAATTTATGTGATAAATTTTCATAAATGACCATAATAACTATTAATCCACAATCAAATCATATATTATTTTAATTATTAACACAATCTTTATATGTATCAAGATTCTTATAACCAAACCTCCATTAATGAAAATAAATTTTTGGAATAATGATTGATTCCAAGTATGTAAACAACCTCATCTCAATTATTGTTATTGAAAATGAAATTACATTTTCTAGGTTATAAACATTTCAATATGTCCTTGAAAAATATAATTTTTAGGTTCAACACTATTATGACAATTAAATTTAAATGGATCTATTAGAAGAAATTTATTCTTCCCCATTGAACTCCCTTTTTTCCTCAACAATAAGTTGTTCTTATGCCCTTATTTTCCTCAATTATAGTATTTTCCAACTCATTTGATACATTATCCATAGTATCTCATAAAATATTTCTTAAATGATGTTAATTCATCATTATTACTCTATTTTCTCTTCCACTGGAGCTCTTAGTAAACTACATTCTTATCTTCATTGGTGTGTCTATGAGTTGGTTAAGTTAATGGTTATCAATCATATATCCTGATACCCGATTAATCATAATAATAAAATGTTTTACCTCAGTCAACATCAAATTTTGGTTTTCTTATTCCCCATATTTTTATCACATTTCATGTTTAATCATTCCATATAGTTCTATGAAGTGACTACAAGCAAAAAAACATTGTCTGAGCAGTAATCACAACATTCAAGAAAATCTATTATTGGAATTATAAATAATGAAACATTCTTCTCAATCAATGATATTTAGGTTTATTATGAATAACACAATATCAAAATTTATTCAAATCATTCATGAGAGGTATATATAAAATATTATATAAACCAAGTATATCCCTTAGGAGTGTCAAACCATGTACATAGTAAGGGCCCACTCAGTATTCACTAAAATTATTATTGAGATATACTCAACTAACTCATTTTTGGCTTACTCATCTATATTTGTTATTACGAATAACATTTCCAATTTAATAATAAGAACATGGATGCATATATTGGAAAAAAATATAATCTATTCCCTACCAAAACATTAGGATTTTATTTAATACATAGACTTATCCCCTTGGTTTTTACTAATGATATCTAATCGTATTCCTAGAAAAAAAATAACAATAGTGTCTTATACAAATTATAGAAGAATGTTCATTTCAGAAAAATTATAATATAA
Organism: Viscum album; assembly: GCA_963277665.1. Taxonomy (NCBI): domain Eukaryota; kingdom Viridiplantae; phylum Streptophyta; class Magnoliopsida; order Santalales; family Viscaceae; genus Viscum; species Viscum album. The sequence goes on from OY728160.1 coordinate 644,935,209, forward strand.
TTTATTTATAAACATCAATTAATCATAACATAATTATCATGAGGCCTAGTTTATTTGGAAGACTTGGAGAAAAAATCATCAAAAAAAACTAAAACATAAAAACAATTATTCACAATAGTTATATCTTAAATCCATTTGAGCCTCTATAACAACATAGGATTACTTGGGGAATATATAATTTGAAAGTGTGAGAAAAAAATACCAGAATGGTAATAATCATGACATTGAAATATAATGTGTGAGTTAGAGGTATAAAATTGTATCCTAAAAGATAAGGCTTTTAAATAATTACAATGAAGCATAACTAAAATAACATAGAACCTTAATGTCAAAAAAATATAGGAAATGGGGAAAATACTAATATTATGACATAAAGATAAGTGAAGGCTATCATCCAAAAAAATATCCCATGGTTAACAATGTCCCATGGTAGATTAGGTTTATTATATAATCTTATACATAACTTATCATGAGGAAAAAAATTACCCAATTAATTGGAGTAGTATATGGGTGAACCCAATATAACATATTCATGATTATTTATTCCTTAAAAGTAATTAAATCATAAATCATAAAGATATTAATTAACCCATGAATGAAAATGTGTTGAATAATCTTTTCCACAAATCATAATGAATAGGAATATCATATTGAATGAATATGATAAATGAATATAAGAATATGTTACCCTATTAATGGAAGGGATAATAATATATTTATATATGTGAGGTAAATATATATAGGGTTTATAAAAAAAATTGAGAACAATGTTTGTCATCATTGATGAAAATATCATTGAATGATCTAATAGAATAGTTCTTGAAGAAAATACCATTTTCTATATGAAATAACCTCTTTAAAATACGATATTATCCACAATTTCCTTGAATTTTTTTACCTAAATATTAAAATATAAATTTTCAATGGAATAATAAATTAATTTACGGTTCATGATATTATAAAATACTATGCATGTTGTATAATTTAAAAAATATCATTTAGAATTTTTATATGAAAATGAAAACACACCTTGTTTGAAAACATAAAAAAATATTATTTATAAAATAATTATTAAAATTAAAATATATAAAAAAATTAATTTAATAAATCATTGGATAATAAAAAATAAAATTATTCAAAATATTTTATGAAAAATATTGTGATGTAGTTGAAATATTATAGATTTAAAATATGTTACTATGTCATTATTACATACAAAAACTTTTTTATATAAAATAATGGAAGAAATGGAAACAAATAATTTTAAACACATTAATGAAATGAGGATGACAACTGATATTATGTTCATGAAAAATAATTTTATAATGTTTCCCTCAAATGAATGTTGAACAGAAACAACATCAAAACGATGGAGATCGTAAAATAAAGCCTTTACCACTCTGGTATCTTTGGAAGAAAATATAATTGCAGAAATAAAATAATTATAAACATAAATTTCCATTAATTATTAATTTTTAATTTAATACAATGAATAATGGTCATCATATATAAAAAATAGAAGATAATAGTCTTATTAAATTATAATATTCCTCAATGACTGGAAAATGAGAAAGAATCTTTTACCTCACGTTCAAATCATTACGTCTGTAATTTAACTTCTAGAAAAATAAACATATTTTCAAGAATTAATTTCATAATAAATTTAACATTTTTAATAATCATTAAATTTTATTTAATACCATATTATATTTATTTTCAAAATTAAATATGTTCATATCAAATGTTCATATGATATTCAGTTTATTTATCCAAAATCAATTTCATAGGGTCACTATGGTTTAATTAGTGTCTATTCAATAATATCTAGAATAATAATAATTAAAATTTTAAGACTCTAAAAAAACTATACATAATAAAAAAATAATAAAATGGTTATGAATAATGTCTTACATTACAACCATAGAGATGTTACGTCGAATGTATGCCTAAGTAATGATTCTATTATCCATTAATCCAAATTGTAAGATGTTAGGTCTCATATTAGAAAAATATAATGATAAAAATATAATAAAATAACATAATATTTTTTTAAATACACTTTTACAAAATGTCTATTTATTGAGGTCCTAATTTTTTTTCACTCTGTCGAGGTAGTAGTCCACATTTACAATAAACTGATATTATAATCTTCTAAATGAATTCAAAGGTATAAAAATATATGATATATTATTTTTATAGAATGATACATATATGTTTAAGATAATATATTTTTATAATTTACACTATATTAAATATTCATGATATTTTATGATTGGAAACAAATTGTATCTGTTAGTGAGGTGGTAGTTCATCGTACACACAAATTACGGTTTTATTACCAATTTGATAGAAGAGTCGATGGATTTATGTTATTCACTGAACATAATAAAATGTTATTATATGTTGGATAATTAATTTATTATATAATCAGACTTTAATATGATATTATATGAATGTTATAAGAAATATGATGAATTGTTTGGTTATGAATGATTCCTCCTCTATAGACAAAATCATTATACTTACACCAAAGGAATTCTCAAAATTTTTAAATAAATACAACATAGGAACTATGATCTATTAAGATATGTGGATAAAGTATATTTTCATTTTTTTAAAATTTGAAAGGCCTTTTAAATGTGAATAATATAGAAGAGATGTTTCCATATTGGAAGTGAGAAGTAGTGAAATTTTTTTAAATTCCCAAAAACTATTCACTAATTGGAAGTCCCGCTCAAGGTGTGTGCATAAAAAATTGATAAATAATTTATTAGATGGATGATATTGTTGACTAACACCTCTAAAATAAAAATAAAAATTTATAATCATGTTTTCCCTTTATATTTATAATGACTCACATTTACCATATTAATTATCACCATGGTAAATATTTTTTAATTATGTCATATATTATTTAAAAATAAAAATAAAATGATCCTTATCTGATAATTTGGACCAAGTTATTTTACATATAAAATAAAATTAATCAAATAAAAATCCTATGTTTTTGTGAAATTATTTTTAATAGAAGCACATTTAACATTGAAAACTATAATTTTACTTTAACCATAGTAAAGAATTTGTAATATTTCTTCTATTCATTGTGATGAAAAATTAATTTTAACATATTAAAAAATATTTATTATTATTCAAAATAATATTGAATATAATTCATAAAATTGTATTCACAAGAGTTGTAAAAATTAATTTTAAAATAAACTAACGAACATTTGACGAAACTATTATTCAATGAAAATGATTTTTTTTTTAAAAAATGGGTAATATTATATTCCCACATTGAATATAATCCATCATTATTTGAATTTAAATAAATATAATAATTTATATTGTATAGAAATTTTATTTATAACTTTTATTAACATGGTTTATTTTAATTAATCAAAATACATAAAATTTGGTAAATAATATTTATTTTCATAAAACAGTATTTTGTGAATAAATTTAAATTTATAAAAAAATTATTAAAATTAATTATAGATATGAAATTAATTATATTATTATAATCTAATTTTTCCACTTTTCAATTTAAAACCAAATCAAAAATATATTAGTACTTTTATATTAAATGAATCTATGAAATAAAATGGCATTATTTCCAAAATTGGAAAAAATCACTATTGATGGAAAAATAATTTATTCTGTAAAAATTAAAAAATTTGACAATAAATTCATTTTTGATATGTTTTATTAAAAATATTTTTTAATTTTATCAATTATATTTTCTAAATATTCTTTATTTTTTTGATATCTTCTCACATAATTGAATAATTGTTTTTTTCATTAATCCATATTTTTTGATAAAAAATGTCTTACATAAAAATTCAGTTATTATTTTGTAATAATTTATTAATATATTTAAATTGAATAGGATATTTATATATTTATTTAATAAATAAAAATATAATATTCATTTCTTCAAATTTAATGGACATTTTGTAACAATCATATTTAAATAATAATATATTGTGGTTCATTTTGGATCAATGTTGTGTGTCATATTTGATATTGAAAATATATTTAGTCGAAAATTTTTGGGTTTTTACATTCTCCCAATTATAATAAATTCCATCCTTCTATTTCTAAAAATTACACGCTAATTAATATTTGACATTTTAAAATTCCATTCTTTAAATCCCACACCGTGAAAATGGTTAATAAAACCTCCTCTTGATAAGAGAGAAAGGAAAACACGAAGGTCCTACAGAATAACACATAATTGGGTTTCAAAATATAAAAACATTAGTGGGATAATAAAAAATAGGTATGAATTAGTGACATAATGTCCAAATAATCATGTTGAGTTACTCAAGAAATTTTATCATAAAAACGTGAAGGATAACATGAATTATTAAAAACACAAGACAATAATTCAAGGAGTCATAAAAAACAATAAAAGTGATTCTAACGGGATATGATTCTCATTTAGTGACCCTTTTCCATGATCTAAGACAATCCTTTATCATCTAGATTGAGAAGATAAGGGAAACAAATTCTAACCTGGAAATTTGAATCTCAGCCCACAGTCAATTTTCACCACAATATCTTATTTTTATCATAATGATTATTTTTCAAGATGAATTACTTAGTTTATACACATAAGACTAAAATAACCTTCTAATAGATCAAAAAATATTTAATGGGATAACAATATATTTTCCATACCTTTATTCTGTAGAGGAAAAATATGTTCAGCGTAAGGTAAGATAATTCCCAAAAGGAATTAATCGTCATATGTTTACATGAAATACTAATCTCAAAAACATTAAAACTAAGACCCAAAATATTTCATAGATTAATTTATAAATAACTAATATTAAGATTCATAAAATTATTAAGGAATTTATTTGCAACCCAATGAGTTTATTATTTTGAACACATATTTATCCATGAAATTATTATTATTTATCTCCAAATAAAATCATTCACTCTCCATGTATATTACCAAAAGATATATTCCCTAATTATAGAAGAAATTATTTCATATAAAAATTCAATTACCATAATGAAAAAATATAATAACATATTATTCTAGAAATTAATACAATCCTTAGATGTTTCAAGACATTTATATCTGAGATACCATTATTAAAAATACATCTACATCAAAAAATAGAAAATGTTATTATTTGTATTTTCATGGTTTGGGAATGGAAATTGAATTTCATTTTGGATCTCCCTTGAAAAAACCATATATTTTGTTCCTATTTTAAAAACAGATTATAATATTTATCAAATAGAAATTATTTTTATTTCATAATTTTCTAAATCAAATTTTTTAAAAACATCCACATAATGATTGGTATATCATAATTCATGAATTTACCATTTATATAAGTTTTTGAAGTGGGAATCGAGTTAGGTAATACCCATATTTAAGACAACTAGTCTATTGTTTATGTGGCCTTAAGTGCACCTCCGTATATGCTAGAGACTACAGAGTAGAAGTGAGGGTCTGGGGTGTGATAGTAGGGATACTATGAATTCATATAAGAGTAAGAAAATAGTAGTGAAAACTAAGTATCATACACATTGTTAAACCAAAAAAGTGTTGAAGAAGATAGAAAATGAAATAGAATATTTTCTAATAATAAATTAAAATTCTATAAAATATCGAACAACTATGTCAAACAATAAAACACTGTTCACCCATTGGGATCACCATAAATATACATGAGTAAAATAGAAAGTTGAAGTAAATATAAAGGTATCTACAACTAAATCTATGACAGACCACATACATGTTCTCGAGACACTATCAATCTGTGCCATCCTGTTTAGATTAACCACATGAGAATCTATGCCCAACTATCCCACTATAGGAATCATCCCTATCATCCAAGAAACTTCTTCTCTACTTAAAAAGTAAACATAAGGTCCCCATGTACACCAATGTTCACATGTAATGGTGGGTTATAATCTCAGTAGGTGACCCCAATAATTAACCTATAAATGTGTTGCTACAGGTGCATGAAAAATAAATTGGTCAACCTCACTAAGACAAAACAAAAAATTTAACTAAAACCAAATGTGAAACCATGGATGGACCCTTTGTTTTTAATCCCTATCCATGAGGAAAGTTCCACATTGGATGTACATATCTATATAATTATAAATATAAAGTCTAAAACTTATAAATATATTCATAAATTTGAATATTAATGTGTAACAGAAGGATGTCACAAAAAAATGAAAAGAAATCGACCCTTAGGACTTTAATACTAATTATCTATACATATTGTGCTTGGGAACTGATCTAGATTTCATTCTACTCAATCCATGTATCATTTAATCAATTTGTAGGCATGTAATCACAATTAAAATGTACCCACAGTGGGGGTCATTCAAAATGTCTCTTTGAATGAAATTCCACCATAGGGGGATACTCGTCTTACACCTATGTTCACATGTACTTGCATCTAATTACATAATAAAGAATACATTATAACAATGGTCTGTCTATAAAATGGACAATGTAACTAACTATGTCCTGTATTGTGTAATCACAGGTTAGACACCATGGGCTTGATCAAAGTAACACATCCAAGGCTTCCACATTGGATAGAAAATAGAGGCATCCTACAAGGGATTGTCAGAAATGGAATATAGCTAAATGGATCCTGATAGAGAATCCTCAAATCAGTTCATAGAATATTCATACCTAAGGGTGTACTTTTTAACCATAAATAATATAGATTCATCTTACATGATATTGTTGATAACAACTAGTCTCAAAACCTCTTTGTCTAGAAGGTAATATCTCACAAGGGGGACTTCCTAAAAAGCATAGGTCATGAGGGATCAATTATAGATCATCTCAGATCAATGACTCAAACTAGATTGGTCCCAACACCAAACCTACCAATCAAGTTCATGTATTAATCTATGGATGTGTTGGAATTTGATCCTTAGAGTAAGAATCTCCCCATTTAGGTAGTATCCACAAAACTATCATTATGAGACCTCTGATTTCAACATTGGTTTCACCATTGTGATATAAGTAGAAAACTACCCAAAACGGGATATTATTGAGTTCAATTATTTCTCTAGGTTATGAAGACATAAAGAACCCTAAAAGGGTTAACAAGTGGCCATATACAGTGTTTGACCTTTAATACATGACATATACTCCTAACAACGCACATGGGCATGTACTATCACCATCCTGGGCATGTATTGTCCCCATGTTCATTGCGTGTACTCAACACGTGGTACTTTTTCATGTCCCATGACTATCATGGCCAAATTCATAGAAAAGACACTTACATTAACATGTAGTTCTACCCTCAATGGGTTTGGTTGTGTACACTAAATTTCCACTTACCATTACATGGATAGAAAAATATGGGTACTTTGAAATAAGGCCATGAAGTGGAACACAATGTGTATGACCCCATACACAGAGTGTACTAAAAAAAATTTCTTCTTCCCCCAATTGGAAGAACACACAGCCTCTTTCCATAAACCACATTTTGTAAAACCTAGTTTCCCTAAATGGATAACCCTATTATCTCCCAAAACATAGTTTTCACCACTAAATCATTAGTTCCAACCACTAAGGGACAAAATCATGCATAAAAGGTCACTAAAAATATAAAAATAGAATATTTAAGGTGTTTTGTGATAGATAATGCAAACAACCTACATTTGGGTAAAACTATCAATGGTTCTCTCAAATCCACAGTGCATGGTTTTCGCATATCGATCCATCACATCAACTGATTCAGAATAGTGCACTATTTTCTATATATCTCTTTCTCATTCAACTTATACTTTTTCTCTCACAAAGGCCTTCTCATAGTGGGGCTTGATAAGGGAATTTCTTTCCTAACCCATGTTTATGCCTCATATTTGTTAAACTCTATGTTCCAAACTCAACGAAGAAAAAGAAAATATATTATTCTATCTATTCAAAGGTTATGGTCAGATGGACCTAAACAGAAAATTCATTATTTAATTAAATAAATATTAAAAATAATTTATTCTGCTATTTTTCAAATTTCTCAGAACTCTAACAAGCTCCTTCCAAGGGGAAAACACCATATTCTGGGACCAATGGAGTGGTTAGAAAAATTATATGAGATTATATAGAAGGATAAAAAGACAATTTTACCCCTCACAAGAATAAAGAAATTCATCTTTTTTCAAAAAAATTGTAGTAAGAAAAAATTACAAGGGTCCATACAAAATCCCCACTGTAAACCTTCTCCTCCTAGGGATACTTCTTAAAGAGATCCACATCCATTATTTCAACTAGGGAATCAACAAAAAATGAGATCTAGACTATCCAAAGTGTATCCTCATAAAATATACCACTTTATTCTACAATTAAAATGTTGAACTATGACCTGTATGGAACTCCACACCATAGAAATACCCTTATCATCATATCCAAACTTTATGAACAATGACTCATGAAAAATGATATAATAAAATTGAAATACAGGGCATCATCTTCAAATGGAAAATGTTGTACTCCCCACCATATAGCCTATGTTACAAGGATTGTTGAGTGCTACCTCAACCATTTCACTTTCCAAACAATGGAAGAACATTTAGAATGAATTAGTTGCTCAGTGTAGGGTCAAATTTCTATCATCACACATAGGAAAATCAATATAGAGAATTATATTTTCTATCATGAGTACACTACTATTTCAATAAGTGAATGTAAAACAACCTCTGAGCCAGGATCCCATTCTTTCTAATCCTTTCTAGCATTCATCCATAGGTCAATCATCTCCTGAGAACACATAAATTTCATTGTAACCTCTACATAGAGAAACATTCATCACATTAGCCACAACATCCATGCAACCATTCCATGATTTTTTTAAAACATTTGCCCGAGGACTAGACCCGAAACAAACCTATATACAATTTAAAATATACCACATGCAATCAATGGGTACATTTATCAGCATTATTGTACTCTAGAGATTCATCCATTATGAGGCAAAGTTGATCGTTCTATATGATATGTCAGTTAATTTAAGCATGTTACTCCCTTGGAACTGCTCTTCAAATCTGGGCACCTCACCTATCCCAAAATCCATTCAATGACCTCCAATCACACAGTGACGTTTTATACATGAGCATCAACCCACACATTGAATACATTAGAAATAGTCGAAAAACTGGTCAACCAAGCCCATAACCAGAATAATCATACATGTCGAAGCCAATCATTAAAAGGAAAAGAACACAAAGTGTTTAAAAAAAGAAGATAATATAAATTTATATTAACACAAAAATCAAGCACCTACCATGCCTCAATATTGGAATGAGAAAAAAAAAGATCCCTACACAATGAATAATATGAGGAAACATGGTATCCTATCAATTATAGGTTTCCATAAAAACCGGACACTAAGCTACAATTATATGAGTCAAAACTAAGGGTCTCTTAGTCTTCCACTGAGCCTTATAGAGATATCCTCTCCCATATGTCACCAGTTCGGACCACCTGGACCAAAATATAAGACAATTCAAAAGAAAGGAAGGATCAAATGACCTATGATATTTACAACTAAAAACACAACCTATAAGAACCTAATCCTCCTCAAACATACTCATAAGGAACTCCTCCCTAGAGGTAACAAAAATATATTGAAGAGAATATAAACATAAACACACTGGGAATACGTATACGACAATACCGCTGGAAAAATAACTCAATGAAAATTTTTTGTACATATCATTGTCGTGCTTAGGGATCCTCCAAGATAGCCACAAACTGAGAAACAATACCTTTCAAGGGGTTCAATATAAAGGTATCACATGCCTTAGTGATCTACAAGGCCAGTGCTTCTCCTGTTAATGATGAAAGAGTCATCATCCTAACAACAATACTACCTCAACATAGATTCGAATAACCTGCCATCAGTATAAAAATTTTATATATTAGTAAGCCCAACTGAGTAAGAATAAATAATCTGTAAAATTTATACACTAGTAGGACTATATGATGTGTATCATACATGCCAAATATAATCCATGAGAAGCCTCATGACTTTTCTGAACAAAGTCATAATACATCACTGGCCACTTGCCAAGGGCCAAGAGCTAGAGATCCACAGTTTATCATAACATCCACACAACATGTTTCTCACTCAAGGAAAAAATCATATATAACTATAACATAATGGATTAGAAAGGAAATATCATACCATCCCAACAAGGAATTCCAATTGGGAAAAGTGATCTCAATGAACTAGTTCGATATCCATCATATTTTATGAAATATTCCTAATACTCTATTTTATCATTTCAAAAACAATAAATACAAAGAAAAGAACAGTTATGATACCACTTTGTAACGTCTTTTCATTGATGCCACTGAAACATTTCCTCAAGCTAGTTGTTTAGGAGGATTCAAGTACACATCTGCATACTTCATACACGACTGACTAGATGTGAGGGTCCTATGTGTGATCGTGGCATGACTATTTAACTATATAATTGTTTAAAAATATAAAAATATCTATGTATCATACATTGTAATAAAAAACTGATGGGAGGTAAATATGAAAACTAAAATAGAAAGTGATATAATAATAAATGAAAATGTTATAAATTATTGAACATTTAATTCATTCAATACAACAATGGTCACCCATTGGGCCGACCACAGCGATAAATGAGTAAAAATTCACTAAAATTAATTGTACATGGATCTTCCAATAAGACAGAGCCAGAAAACATAAATGGTCTCCAAACTTTTTTGAACAATGCCAGGTCGATCTGAAGAACAACCTGATTAGCTCCCATGGAACATAAAAAATTTGGGCATCATCATTATCCGCTATTAAAATCATTCCTATCCTAAAATGTGGACATATGGTCTACACAAACACTGAGGTTCACATACAAAGGTGATAAAGAATCTCAGTGAGCCACCCCCACATGAAAACTAAAAATGCGATGCAATAATTGTATGAAAAAGAACATTCTCATCTTCACTGAGGCATAAATAAAATTGAATGTAAAAAACGTGAAACAACAATAGAAGCATGGGTTTTCTATCCCTATCAAATGAGAAATTCAAATCCTGGATGTAAATATCTATATACGTATACATGTATATTTCCATACCAATTAATATATACATAAATATTCATATTCATGAGCATATGAATGAAATCACATTAAAACAAATAGTAATTGATCCTTTGTTCCATAACCCAAATATTATGGACATCTTGTGGAAGGTAATTAAGTTGGACATCTTTCTACTCAAGCTATGTTTCACTAAGTCAATCTTTTGATCCATAATCCAAATTAATATTTACCTACTTCAGAAAATGATATAAAATTCTATAAGAAATCCACATAACCATAGGGGGATACATGTCTTACACCTGGGTGAATCCATACTCACATCAAATCACTAAAACAATAATACCTTATTCAAAATGTCAATCTTGATAATATTCAATGCAACCAACTATGGCCTACACCAAGTAATCACATTGCAAAACTCAACGGCCATATTTAGAGAAATCATCCAAGTAATCCACATTTTCCTAAAATGGATAATCAAATGTATAACATCTATCATGAACATGACATACTAACAAGTGAAAAACCATGAAGGTAAATATCCACGGAATAGACGACCAAGGAATCGTAATTGTCCTACTCCATATACTAACATGTACAATATCCATCAAAACCACACCGTATAATAATATGTCAGACCAAGAAGTTATGAATCCAAGGTATAAAAGACCAAATCATCCTAATCATGTCCCCAGATAATCTCAATGCAAACATAGTAAATTCACTTATTTGAGTACATGGATCATGTCAACAAAATATCTACGATGTGATTCCAATCATTCTAGATCCAAGGGATAGAAATGCCCATGGGATTCCATGGAATTAACAATAAAGTATCATACTAAATCCATGGAATCCACTAGCACATAAAGATTTAGATAAAATCCTCCAAGTCATCTATTGAGACAAAAAGCTGATGAGTATGTCCATGGAATCATTACAATATGGAATCCTATTATAACTTAAGGTGTATAAGTCATCATATCACTGAGTTCGTCCAAGGAATTCCTATAATGGGGATCCATGTGTTACATATGGAATACAATTATTCTATATCTAAGTATTCAAAAATGATCAAGGCATCCTATGTACACCATGTAATGCTAAAAATATGAATTCAAGGAAACACATAAAGACATAACAACAATAAAATCACAATCTATATGCATCAAGAAACAATATCCATGTCCCTGGTAGAACATATGGCTATACTAGTAATTATCATTAATAACATGGAATAGATTTTAAATATTATGTATTCTTTTATGGTGATCCCAACAAGCATATCGGATCATATAAAGAATGTATGATCATCCCAAAAGAGAAAAATATGCCTCATGTTGGTCTCAAGAGACACAAACTAAGAAGATCCTCTTGTAAACATCTTTAAATAAACAATAACCATACCAAAAATATAAACAAATGAGAGATGATGGCATGAATTCCTAACCCAACACTCCATCCATAGCCTGTGGGCGTATTAGATCAATATGGGTTCTAATGGGAAAAATGAACACCAACTCAACGAAAACACGATATATAACAAAAGTTCTATAAAAAATGAGAAATTGATGGGTCCCTCAAGTAAAACACTATGAGGTATCATACATGGGATCCTATAGGTAATAACGAGTAATGGAATTCTACACAGGATCCTCTATAGCCAAGTTAAAGGATGAACCCCACTTAGGATCCTCTAATAGTATCAAACGGAGGAATCCTACAAGGGATCCTTAAAAACAATATTAAGGTAAATGGATCATGCAGAGGGCTCCCTATATCATTAAATAAAAAATTTATCCTCTAGGGGATGATTTGTAACTATATAGAAGAAAGGGGAATCCTACATGGAATCTTTGATAACACATGTTGCATGGCCTCTTAGGATAAAAGCGCACGTCTCACAAGTGGAATACCCTAAAAAATAGAGGTCATGGGAGGTTGATCATAGATCACCTTAGATCTTGGTCTCAGTCTTTGTTGGTATGAATTCAAAACCTACCATTCACATTCAGGTCTCTATCTCTCTGAGAAAATTCATTTTTTACTGGTGGAAGAATGAATCCATTTAGGTAGAATCCCCAAAACACCCATTATGAGTCCTTATATCACTCCTTGGGGTTCACCATATAGATCTAGGAGGAAAAATATGAAAAATAGTCGACTATCAGGTCCAATTTCTACTCTATGGTATGAATACACGATGAACCCCCAAAGGGTTAAAATAGGATGTACATAATGTGTCACCCTCAGTAAATGACATGTACTCCCAACATCCCACATTGAAATGTACTCTCACGGACCCAGGTGTGTAAATAACCCCATTACACGGTGTGTAATGCAGGGAGATGTTGTGTAACCAACACTAGGTACATAACCATGTCCCTCAACCGACCTAGCTATATACATGGAAAGTGCATATTATTTTAATATTGGTTCTACCCACAATATCTAAGGCCATTTACTCTATATTGACATATTCCCCCACATGATTAGCCAACCCCTGTTACTCATCTACATGATCAAGTACAAGTATAGGACATGTATGACCCTATACATGGTGTGTACTCTTGAAAAATCAGTCTTCCCCAAATTGTAAGAACATATAGCATGTTTCCATGAACCACAAGTAGTGTAATATGGTTTTACTAAATGGAAAACCCATGAATAACCCTAAACCCATATTTTCACCCCCAAATCAAATGATCTAAACACTAACAAGGCACAATAAAAAAGGGATATATAAAATTTTTAACTATTATTTAAGGGGTTTTGTGGTAAATCGTAAAATGAAAAACTTTTGTGCAGACACTGAAGAAGCTTCCATAAAATTCATCATCTATTATTGTCGCATGTCGATCAAGCACGAAAAGATGTCCGCAAAGTTACCAAAATTTATCCATAATAATGTTACTATATAATTTTCCATATTTTCCCTTTTAGGGGATGTTAATGAGGATTTACTCTAGTGGAATTCACATGTATGAAGTGGAAGGAATATAGAAAAGAAAAATAAAAGAAACAAAATAAGAAAAAGAAAAACATGCCACGAGTAGACCCCAACACCCAATTCATTTTTATGCCTAGCACCGGAAAAACACTATGTTTCAGACTCAAGAGTGGAGTTTTAATCAAAATATGACTCCCAATTAAAAATTTATAGTCGAATTAACCTTCATTAACAATTTAATATTTAATTCAACAAATATTAAAAATTATTTATTATGCAGAAAAATTGAATGGATCAAAACACTACTGAGCTCTAGTTGTATGGTAAATAACCTATTCTAGGACCCATAAATTTATTAGAAAAATTTCCTGAGATCATCTACTATGATGGAAATACAATTTTAACTTCCGAAAGCATCTGAAAAAAATTAAAATTTCTATTCAAAAATACAGTCCTAAATAAACATGGGTCACTACAATAACTAATTAGAAATAATAACGATATCATTCAATTGAGTCATCATCTTATATGGTTTCACCGAGTTACCACAATATCTTTCAAATTTAGAGTTAAATTCATTAATTGTAGTTCCATCAATTGACTAAAACTAACAAAGAATATGTTGAAATAATAATCAAAATAATGAAAATTAATTCATAAGATATAAAAATCTTGAAACCATATTTTCAATCTGTGACACGTTATTTTAATCCCAGGTCAACATTTATCATCATTTATTCAATTAGATTAGTATTATTTATATGGAAAATATAAATTTAACAAATAATATAACCTAGGAGGTCCAAAACATTTTCATAAAAAATAAATAGTCACAATTCATAAGAATTATCATTTGGTTATAATCAGTCAAATATTTTTAGGGTTATTAACCCGAGAAGAATATGTACAAAAAAATCTACTTATATTATCCAAAAATGGATTTATTTCTAGGAAAACCACATAGTCACTTCCTTACTAATGAAATTGAATGTTATCATATACATAGATTTACCCCCTTTGTTCTTTTTAAGGATTAAAATCCAAATCCCCATAAGTAACTATTCAATGTTTTGTTTCCAAATATAGTGTGAAAATATTATTACATATATTATTGCATGATTCATAACAAAATATTACATTAATTAGAAAACATTGATAATGAGGCATAGTGTCATTGGATGACTGGGTACATAAAAAATCAAATGAAACTAAAATATAGAGAATTTAAATTTTTACTCTCAATATTAAACTCATAAAACTACATAAGTTAACATAGGGAATACCTAAATCAAATTGGTGTGCTATAAATCTGACTAAGGAAATAAAAATAATAATTATATAGAATAGGTGTGTCAAAGGTATAAAATTTTATCATAAAATAAATGTATCATATGTAATCACATGGAAGTATAATAGAAAGAAAATGGTTTTAAAAGAACATAAAAACATAGGAAATGTATAAATAGTAGTTAACATGAAAAAACATGATTTAGTGTTAACATCCTAGAAAATATCACATGGTGGTAAATTTACCATAGTGTATTAGGTTAGTTCTATAATCCCATAAAATTTTCTCAGGGTCAAAAAGATTTATCGAATGCATTGGAGAACTATCTAGGTAAACCCATATTGATGTATACATTATTAACTGTTGAAAAAAAATAAAATGAACCATAAGGTATAAACTTAATAATTAAACATGAAATGGAAATTGGTTGGATAATCATCCCCTTTATCATAATCAAGGGAAATTTCAAAATTAAATTATTTGAAAAATGAACATAAAGAATATACTACAACATAAAAGGATGGAACAATAAGATGAGTATATATTTAAGAAACACACACACACACATATAATTTTCATGAAGTTATTAACTTCATAGGATATCATCATTAATTATAATGTCTTTCGAAGATCACAAGGAACACTTCTTGAGGAAAATACCCAATTTATTTTAAAAGGAAAAATGTTATATATAAAAATTTCTAAAATACTAAAAAAATAATTTTATTTGAAATGAAATATAGATAAATGATATTAATTATTCAAAAATATCGTTGGTCATTATTGAATAAAATTATCTGAATTCTATGTAATTTCTAAGACAAATTTTCATTCACATTTTTGTAATGAAATCGAAAATGCACCTTTTTGGAAAATGGTAGAACAATTAATTTCAAAATTTTCTATAAGAAAATAAAAAAATTAGTGTATATGTATTAAAAATTTTATTTCATAAATTTAAATAAATTTTGTAAATATAATTTATGGATGATATAGGGAACTGATAGAATGATTCCAAATCAAAAAAAAAGATACATGATCGATAATACATAAAAAACATTAATGATGTATATTTATCCAATAAGAGAGGAAAAAACCAAACATTTAAACCACATTCATTAGAATATGAAAATAATTTATCAATGGTTCCTGAAATTAATTTTTTATTATTTTCCCACACGTAAACATGAGCATAAAAAAAATTGATACTGTAACATAAAGCCTTTTCCACTTTGGTAACATTCGAATCAAATCCACTTGGATGATGTTAAATGAATTGAAACCTAAAATAAAATAATGTTTTAAGAGTTAATGATATAATGTATATTTGGGGGTTTATTATATGAAACATAATATAAATTTCGTTCATAACCCTAAAATATTCCTAAATCATGGGAAATTGTGATGAAATCCTTTACCTCTAGTTCAGGTCATAACATACGTAATTTATCATTCTAAATATATTTTTTTATTAATAATTACATTTCCTTATAAAATTTATCAATTTTATTATTCCTTATATTATATTTATTAATATGTAATATTTATTTACATAATCAATTAATTTTATATCATACCTTTTTGAAGATATTCAGTTCTGATGAAAAAAAAAGATTTTCATAAGTTGAGTATGTAAAAATAAGGCATTGATCTATAATTTATAGAAAATTATAATATAATAACAATTATTTTTATACATTAATAATACTAGTATGTCTATCCATGGAATATTCTTTGGTAATATGAATAACATTACAATAATATACAATGTTTGTTGTGCATAGACACCAGTAATGTTTCTATGTTTCAACGATCATAATGTAACCCACTAAGTATTATTGTACATTTAAAATTTTATAATAAAATCATAGAAACCATATAATATATTTAAATAAACTTATACATTCCATCCATGTGATTCAATGACGAAAACAAATCATGTAGTTTTGTGGATTTTGTAGTTCACATGTTTTCACGAATGATGTTATCATTTTTCAATGTGGATAGGTAATAAAATATATGATATATTAATTATGAATGATTATTTTTTCATTAATTTCATATGTAATAATTTATTACATCAATAATACTATTTTTAATTTCTGTTTGTTGAATAAAAATTCCATCAGTTTAGGTGGTGGTGGTCCACCATACAGAACATGATTGTTTCATTTCACATTTTATAGAAGAGAACTTGTATATAGGTAATTCCATTAACATAAAAATATAAAAATATATTTATGATTATATTTTTATTACATAATCACGTTTTATGAATGATATAATGTGGTAGAATAATATAGGAATCTAAAATTCTTTATTGAGGATTATTTCACTTCATCGAACAACCTCTCAAGCATTACATCAAAAGCATTAAAAAGATGGTTTTATGATAAATAGAAGGTTTCTAGAAAGTGTTGGGGTAGTATGTAAGGGATTGGGTAGGGTATTGATTATCAATAATTCTTTTTAATTTTAATTAATATTAGATAGGAGGTGTTCTTTTATAAGGGTGATAGAGTTGAATTTTCATAAATACCCAAAAAATCTATAATGGGAAGTCACTCTCATTCCACATTCCTCAAAAATTTATAAATTATGTATTGGAGGGTATATATATTCATTAAAACCCTCCATAATAATTATCGAAACATTAATTAGACATGATATTCTATTTACCTTTCTGATTTATCAGTTTTAGCATGTTAGTACTTACTAAATCAACTAGTTTTTCACATTGGTAATATATCATTTAAACCTAGAAATAAAAATAGAATTATTTTATTATTTTCAAATAATGATTTTAAATATAACAAAAAAAATTCATATAAAAATATGATGTGTGTTGAAAATTACTTTTAACATATGTGCAAGTAACAGGTAAAACCAAGTTTTAACCCTAATCAGAGTAAATAATTTTTAATTATGTTACTATTAATTGTGAAAAATTTTATGTGTTCCATTATTAACTAATATTAATTAGTATAATTCCAAATATAAAATCTATTTTATAATATTATATACAAATAATTGGATGAATTCAATTGAAAATTATTCCTGGAAAACTCGTTGAAAACAGTTTTCAGAAAAATACACTTTCCAATTAATATATTATATTACACAAACAATAAGACTATAAATAATCAATATATTAATTTAAATAAATCTAAATATATAATATTTATTTATTTATTTTAAATATATCATTAATATTTTTAATTTTATATAATTAAAATTGATACGATTTATGTATTGAAAATCTATTTATTGAAAATAGTATTTATATATATAAAAACAAAATAATACCAAAATAATGAAATTTACTTGTTAAAATAAAATTTATATTGTTATTTAAAATAATATGTTACCTATGTCACAATAATATCATTTTTGAGTTTTACTGGGTCTTTGAAAATAATTAATAGAATTAATTGAAATGATAGTTCTTGAAGAATCAGTAATTTTCATTATTCAATTAAAAGTCAATAATTTTAGATAAATTGTGAACACTAACCACATGTTAATTTTGATGTGATTATTTTAAAAAATAATTTTGTTTAATAAAACATAATTTTTCATATATCAAAATTTATTTATATTATTTTCAGAAAAAAAAGATATAAAAACCATAATTTATGAAAAAATAATTTTTTATGAATACATTTTTTTTATTAATAATTGTGTGGTTATTTATTAAATATTAATCAATAAATTTAAATTTTATAGTTTCATAATATATATTTCATTATCCAGTTATTCCTTTTCATAGCACTATGTATACGTATTACTAATATGGGATGCATTGACTAAGTACATCTATGCATGCACAAATCTCCAAGACAACAAATGATGAAATGTAAAGAACACAATACGAAATAAATGCATGAAAAAACAAAATAACCCAACTGATAGAGTATAATAGATTATAAATTGTAGAAAGTAAACTGGGCTAGAAGACAATCTGACCTAAATAAAGCGTCTTCAAACAACAATGTCCTACATAAACACAAGAAATTGGTACTCAAACTTCTTATAATTGATAGAGGAACACCTCATCCTATATGGAAGCTCAAAAATCATAGTCTAGTTCGGGTTTTCCCTAGACTGCATCAAAAGGATGCTTGACTTCACAAGACATGACATGTGTAGGAAAAGGTTGTGCAGTTGTGAGTATAACAATACTCAGTATCAGACCTTAAAAACCACAATGCAATTCACAATGTAATGGTTGAGTCAGATCTACACATTATATGATTATAGAACATATAACAAGGGAAACATCTATATATACATGAAAACAAGACTCATAGTTTAGAGGAAAGTAACAACGACCACATAACAATACTAGGGATCCAGTTCCAAGATTCCATGAGGAAATCATCCAAGAGAACTCAATTCATGAGTTTGAGAGATTTTATGACATCAATGCAAGAATTTCTATTCATCAGAAAGTTTCACAAGAGTGATAGATGTACTAATAGATCAAAAGAGATAATATATACTCTCATTATAGGAAAACATACTATAGGGTGGAAAAATATCATGATACATAGATGAGGATTTCTGCTAGGGCCATGGAGTAAACCCTGTCTCATGAGAATTCACCTAGTATGTGGGGTATCAATGTCTTGTAGAATTGGTAATGTCGATACCTAACTCTACCTATAGCCAAGAATGGGTAGATGATCTTGCTATATAACTCTAAGAGGGACTCTAACTCTATCTTGAATGTCCCGAGGAAGGGATCATACTCTTATGGATGGAAACGATACCAAAACATCAAGGGAACAAGAATAGGGGGCACTAAAAAAATGAATCATGTACATGGTACTATGGAAAAGGGATTTAAGACACAAAGAGAGGAATACGTGACATATTGGAGTGTCACACGCTGTGTCCCTTGACATCCGGTACTACTCAGGTGCAACAGACCTTGTTAGAAGACACATTGTGTGGAAACAAATATACAGAGTGTGTAGAAGAGTAACACGTCATGAACTAAAATATGGGGCCACTCAATGTATGCTGGACATGTTCCCAAACACAGCTTCATCCAATGTCTTCCATCCCATGTGCTAGTACACAGGGTAACTCAGGTAACCATCCAAGTCTGGTCAAGTGGTGGTGTACATGCCATGTAGTCCACCCTGTTTCTATGTATCATCCAAGATACACTCAGTATCGTGTTCAGGGAACCACATCCCTTATGAAAGGGGTCACACGCCATTTCATTACATCCAGTAGTGTGGAACCCTAGATATCACTAAGTTGGGCCCACACTCCATGTTCTTCAGAGAACACGCCGTGTTAGGTGTGTTTTTTCATAAATGACATTCATCATCATTGTAACCTAACTTCTCTTCCTATTCTCAATCCAATAATAAATTTGTCTTAAAAATCAATATATATGTTCACCCCACCATGCCATCAATGTTCCATGAGGTTTTAGGGAAACCTTGTTTTAGTCTACAACATGAACAATAGTGAAATAATAGTTTTTTTGGAACCATGTTGATTTGCATCACCCCATCATTGTCTCACCACTATTAGGTCATCACAATTTTAGTTCTATGATTTGGGATTGTTGTGTTATGACATGAATTCACACTGATCTGTTGTTCATAACCCTACGATGAACGTGAAGAACGCACAGGTTCAGGAGAAGAAAATTCATAAACAAAAAAGGAAAAAACCTCAATTATTTTTTGTCACATTGTTGATCTGATATTATTTGAAGGATTAAGATAACCACCACGGATAATTATAACCATAAACTTAATCATCCCCAAATTCCCACAACTTGAAACCCTCCCACATAATTGATCGAACCATGGGTCAAACTTTTGTTGGATCATTCATGATCATCACTAAATCATTGAACATTGAGAAATGAATTTGAAATAATAAACACTACCTCAATTATCTATGAAGAGAGAGTTCATTGAATTCGTCGATTAGATACTCTGACCTGGCTAGAAAATGATCATCGGTTTGACCGTTCGTCACCATTTTCAAGAGTTCTCTAAGGGGGCATCTCGAATCCAAAACAACAAGGGATTACATGGAGTTTTCTAGGGTTATAAGTCTAACCTTGGTCTCCATATTATTTAAAACCATTTAATTAATTCTTGTGTTATTAAAATAAATAAAATAAAATAAATATTCCTTTATTTTATATTAAATAAAATGTCCAAAAATTAACCTTTACACCTGGCATGTGTCAGTTGATGTTTGGAATTGCCTAAGGTAATGTCACTACTCTGATCACAATGGTGCCCTCATATTTCTAATCCAGAAACCTGTTTAAAAATTATTCCACTATTTCAGGAATATCACTCATGTGTTCTATATAAAAGATTAATTTAATTGACACAGTTATTATGGGCACTCTGGGACTCAGAATCACACTGCATAGTAAATATTGATTTGGAATTAATTCCATATAACACATAAAAATAATATAGGGAAAATAAGGTACATTACATACATCCCACCATAGGGTTTTATGACCCAAAAAATAAAAAATAAAAGGCTTCACATATAGATGTGGGTACTACACACAAATCTTATCCCCCCACTCCTACGTGCTCCCATGATGATTCTCATACTGCCACTAGACACACACTAGGTAAATCTATCACCCATAAAGGATACTATCTTATGACCCTTGATCTCCACTAGGTACTTTGTGATAGTAACTCCATCCTCGATGTTCATCTCTCCCTAATTGATGACATGTGATGGATTGTGCACGTACCTCCTCAATTGTGACACGGGGAGGACATCATGTACCCAACGAAACTACAGTGGCAGAGCTAGGTGGTACGCCATCTCGACAACACTATTTAGTATATTGAAAGGGCTGATGAACTTTAGAGAAAACATTCCACCTCTACCAAATCTCTATAACCTTCATCGAGGTGAAACCTGAAGAAAGACATGGTCTCCCCCATAAAACGCCAAAAATACTTTTTCACCAATTAGCATAAGGATTATACCAGCTCTGTGTAGTATTCATCCAATCCTAAATTATTTTCAGCTTCTCAATGATAGCTAATATGAACTCCGGACCCCTGAGTACCGAGTCTCCTAGTTCATTCCTGCAATGTGGTGTCCCAAAATATGTCTCACATAAAGCCTCGAACTGTACCATAATGATGGTGGATTGGTATATGATGGTATATGAAAACACCACTAGTGGTAGCTGGTCCTCTAAACTATGACCAATTTCCATTATACAGGCCCGCATCATAACCTCAAGAACATGAATAAATCTCTCAGTTTCACTATTTTTTTGGGGATGGAACTCTTTTCTCATGCTTAGATGAGACCCAAAAACCTCCTGAATTACTATCCAAAATCTGTATTTTTTAATGAGAATCATGATACAATTAAATCATCAATGGAATTCCATGAAGCCAAACTATCTCAAACAAGTATAGGTGTCTCAATCCCTCTACTAATCTCTGCTACCTAACGACCAAGAATTTCACAACATGGTGAGTCGGTCAATGATAACCCTAATGAAATTGTGTCCCCTAGAATTTCGTGGTAATCCCAACAAAATTTATATTGATATCCCATTCTAGTTACACTCTGGAACTTCCATGGGCCAAGTAATCCTACTAGAACTTATTTTATGTACTTAACTTGTTGGCACGTAAGTCATCGAGGAATGAACTCTTCCACTACCTTCTTTATTCCGATCCACCAAAAATGATGTAAGAGGTCCCATTACATTTTATCCACCAAATAATGTACCACCAATGGGGATGTATGAAACTACTTGAGAACCTCCTCCTGTAATTCCACTTGTACAACAGTGTGCCCTCTGAAAAAAAAAGACATGCGCCCCACCTAGTGAATATCCATTAGGAGCATGTTCTGTGAATGACTGAGCACATAAGGTCTCTTAGTAGACATCACCCAGTTGCACCTCCCTGACTTGATGCAAGAGTGGAGGGGTAACAACCATCAAATGAAGGTATGAATCATCATCTCCATCCATGATTTAT
Source organism: Viscum album (assembly GCA_963277665.1). NCBI lineage: Eukaryota > Viridiplantae > Streptophyta > Magnoliopsida > Santalales > Viscaceae > Viscum > Viscum album. The sequence goes on from OY728160.1 coordinate 644,958,541, forward strand.
GACTATATTGTGGCCAACTACTCTGGCACCTCACTCCGTAGCTATGAACAAGAACTCATGCAGATAGAATCTACTACCATGCTCCCATTGACATGATTATAAATGATCTCAAATTAATAATCCTAGATAAACTGTATCCATCACCTCATTATTATATTGATATCCTTTTAAGAGAAAATCTACTTGAGGTGCTTGTGATAAGAGTATATGGTAAACCACTCTCCCATCTGGCAGTGCCGCCACATCTTCAACAAAAAGACTACCACTACCAACTCATGAGTATGGGGCACGTAGTTCTCCTCTTGTGGCCTTAGTTGGAGGGAAATATAAGAAATCAACGCATGTTTGTACATCAAAACACATCCAAGACCATTCCCTGATGCATCATAGAATACTACGTACTTGATACAATCCTCTATAAATCTCATGACCATGGTTCTCATCCAACTTAGCCTCCAAAACTAGAAACCCTAATGGATCTTCTAAGTCCATACTAAAGTATTTCCATTTTAGGTAAAAGATATAATTAGAGCTAATATCTAGGAGAAATGAAGAATGAATCTTCGGTAATATCCTACTAGCCTTTGGAAGCTCAGCACCTCTTTCGTCCTCCTTGGTGGATCAAATTCTAACACTGCCCCAACAATTTTTTGTTCCACTCGTACAACATATATATATAATACATGTCCTAGGATGTGGACCTCCTATATCCAGATCTAGAACTTTGAGAGATTCCTACAAAGTTGGTGCTCTCAGAGTACGTCTAGAACTATCCGCAGGTGTCTCGTGCGATCCTCCTCTAATACTGAGTACATAAGGATGTTGTCGATGAAAACTACTAAAAACCAGTCTATGTATGAATGGAATATCTAGTTAATAAGTCTCATGAACACTACAGGGACCTTGGTCACACTAAGAAGAATCACCAAGTACTCATAGTGACCGTAGTGGCATCTGAAAGCCATGTTCAGCATATCCTGATCACGTACTCATAACTGGTGATAAATCAATTGATGTTCGCCCTTTAATAACAACTGTGCATCTCTCAACTAATCGAATTGGTATTCAATCCTCAGCAGTGGGTACTTGTTCTTTACAATCACCTGGTTCAAGAACTGGTAGTCCATGGACAATCTCAATATCCCATCTGCCTTCATGGGAAACACAACTGGGGATGACTAGGGTGAAACACCAGGTCTTACAAAGGACATCCAATACAAATCATTTAACTAAACCTCAATCTCATGAAGCTCTACATGATCCATCTGATACACCATTGAGGTTATTAGTGTTGTCCTAGGGTGTATGTCTATAAAGAAGTCGATTAACTGTTGGGAAGGTTATCTTGAAACATCTTTTGGAAGGAAGTCCTTGTACTCCACCACTACTATTTGGAGCTGAAATCTCATTACATCTACCCCTCTGAGGGTAAGGCTAGCCAACATATATGTGATCAGATGTACCCTCATTATCATGAGACCATTCAAAGCTTCATGGGTTTACTTTTCACCAAAAAGGGAATCCTCATCCAATAATTATGGACACACCACACTCTTGGTCATAAGGTAGAACAATTCTCCTTCTGAGATGACTCTGTCAAAACCCATCGTACTGGGTCCCACACCAAACTCCCCAAGCCTGCTTCTAATAGGCTGGGAGCTGGTGACAAGCACTGAGTTGGCATATTACTTACAAGGTAAGAATTTCCAATGTACCAATATGTACACACATATCTCCAAGACCACATGTGGTGAAAGGTAAAGAAATCAACTATGAAACAAATGCACGAATACACTATAACCCAAACAACAGAATACAATGTAAATTGTGTTTCAGAATGTATACTGGGTCAAAACACATGCACACCAAATAAAGAGTTTGCAAAATACAAAGTAAAACCTGAAAATAAGAAATAGTTATTGGGGCTTTTTCTTTTAGTCGTAGGAAAAACTTGGCCTATAAAGAATCTCACAAAGCTCGGTCAATACTTATTCCGCCCTAGACTCTGTGAAAAGGATTTTCATCTACATAAGAATAAAATGTGTAGGAAAATCTTGTGCAGGGGTGAGTATAATAATACTCATTAGAGTACCCTAAAAACCACAAAGTAATACACAAGGTATTGGTATAGGGATCTCCAAACTGTATATGCCTATGAAACATATAATAATAGAAAGATCTAGATATACAAAAAACCCAAGGCCTTAGTCTAGAGATAAGTCACAACAATTGCATATCAAAACTAGGGATTTGGTTCAATGATTCTAAGAAGCGCTCGTTCAAGAGAACTCACTCCATGAGTCTGATAGCTCAGATGATGTCCATAGTAAAGTATTGATCATTGGGATGTGTCACAAAAATGATAGTTGTGCTGATAGATCCAAAGAGAGAACAAATACACTCATTCCTGGAGAACACACTCTTAGGTGGGAAAAAATCACGATAAATAGATGAGTATCACTTCCAGGGACATTGAATATATAGGGACTCATTTGAATTCACCTACAATGTAGAGGATCAGCACCCTATAGGATTGGTCATGTCAATACCTAACTCCATAGATCTCACATCGGGTGACTTGGAGGAACTCTAAATCTATCCAAAAAGTCTTTCTTAATGTATCATACTCCTATTGATGGGAATGATACATGAATTACATAGTAACCAGAAAAGGGGGAACTAATCCCAATGAAACTAGTCCATTGTATGATGGAGATGGATATCAAGCCATGTAGAAGGGAATACACGACGTATAAGAGTATCACACATTGTTTCCCTTGTCCCTGGGTACTGCCCGTGTGCAATGACCTGTTTCAAAATACTTGTCGTGTAGAAATCAATATACACTGCATGTAGATGAGTAACATCCGATGTCTTACTATCCGGGGGCCACTCCATGTATTATATCCATGTTCCCATACACAGATTCAACCCGTGTACCAGTACATGGGGTACCCAGTGTAACCATCTTGGTCTAGCCTTATGGTAGACTACATATTGTGTACTCCACCTTGTGTTCATGCATCATTCGAGATACATGCCAAGTCCCACATAGGGACCCATACATGGTGTGACAGTGATAATATTCCATGTCACTAATTTCTATGACTCTGAACCCTAGCTGCTGCTATGTCAGCCCCACACAGTGTGTTCTTCAGAGAACAAGATATGACCATTGATGAACACGCCATGTTCATCACATTTTTTCAAAAACGACTTTCTTCATTGACTCACCTTGTATTGTATTCAAATTCATGATCCAACCATTCATTTTCTACTAAAATCAGCATCCATGGTCTCCCCACAATGCCATCAATGTTCTGGGAAGTTTCTAGTCTTTGATCAACCTCGAAAAATCATTTGGATCATCTGATGGAAGAATGATGGAAGAAAAATATCCTCTGAACCATGTCAATTTTTTTCTACCATCATCATTTCACCTCCACTAGGTTATCATGATATTAGATGAATAATTTTTTATGATTGCATTGCGAGATGGATTCACAATGAATCTTTACTCATAACCCAATAAAGAATGTGAATAATACATGTGGTTGGGGGAAGAAAATTCATAAAAAAGGGAATCAAACCTCTGTGGTTTTTCTATATAGTGTAGATTTTATCTTGTTAAAATGATCAAGATAACAACTAAGGATAATGAGAACCATAAAAATAATCCTTCCAAACTTCCCGTAATGTAAACCCTTATTCATAAATGATCGAACCGCATGTCAACCTATTAGTTGGTTGATCTACGCTAGTCATCAAATATATGGATGAGGATAAGAAATAATTTGAAGTAACAACCCCTACCTCGATCGTTGATGAAGAGAGAGTTCTCTATAGTCATCAATGAGATCCTCCGACCTCACTACAGAACAACCCTTGGGTTGACAGTTCATGATCATTTGTCGAGACTTCTCCAACGGGGTAGCTCCACTACAAAACTCATAAGGATTTTAAGGAGTTTTTAGAGGTTAGGAGCCTAACACTAGGCTCTTATTTATTTAAAACCATAAAATGTGTCTCAAGAATATTAAACTATATTAAATAAAATAAATTATTTATATTATTTTTTTCATTGAAAACATCAATAATTTACTTTTACAACCGACCAACACCAGTCTTTGTTAGGCCTAGCCTAAGGTAAAATCATTACTTTGAACATAATGGTTTCCCCATATTTCTGATCAGGGAAACCATCTAAAATTTATTACTATATTTCAGTAAAACATCTCCCAACTGCTATTTAAAAGTATAATTTATTTCAATCATTTAGTTCAGGAACTCCGGGACATGGAATTTCACACTATCATAAATTTCAGTCTCGAATTAATAACATGAAATATTTAAAAATAATACATGAAGAATCTAGGACATTATATAATGTTTAACTGAAAATATGTTATCGGTAATAAAAATTTCATTCCTAAATAATTTCCTATGGAACAATTTTATTATAATGGATTATAATAAGAATTGAATTATTTTACTATCATAAAATTGGAAAATATATATTTGTTCATTATAAATCAAATATGTAGTTGTCTATCATTTTTCAAGGCGAAATAGTGTTTTGGTGGGGATAAACAATAAAGATGTTGAATTATGTGATATCCCAACATCATTAGAATGATTAATATATAATCATGATGACTACGTCATAGACATGATTTATTCCATATAAAATAATCATGAGAAGGGAATATAATAAATTCATTCTTATATAATATATTTATATTACATATAAATCATATTTTTCTCTAATTTAAATTTTTTATATTTTATAAAATGTTCGATATAATTTTGTTTTCTTACGAAAATTATTATATCTATCATGTATAATTTGTTTTTATATTATTAATTTTTTTGGAGCATTATTAAATTATCCATATTTATATTTAACTATTGGATTTATATTAATTTATAGTTAAGTATTGTTATATTTTATCTATATCATTATAAGTTTCATAAATTATGGTAGAAATATTTTAACATCATTAACTAGAAATAAATAAGATAAAAAATATTTTCAGTAATCATTATGTAATGTTTTACAAATTTAATACGATAAAAAGTTGTTTTTTGGTATTTTTATCATTATTTGAGTCATTTAAAAGAATGTTCAATTTATTATGCAAATCTCTTATTTTTATTTTAATTATTTCATTTACAATATCATGAATGTTTTTATTAATGTAGTTTTCTAATTTAATAATTATGACTATAAATGTTTTTTTGTTTTTTTTTATATTTGACTGGATTATAATATAGTTATTAAATAATTTTATTTACTTTTCAGACATGTATGTCTACGTACTAGTTGTTTGTTAGTTTGATTTGTATGATAATTTCAGATCAAAAATATGATCCACCTTATGCTTTTAGGGTGGAAAATACATATATTATTCTAAAGAGCCTCCACATCCTTCTTCAAATAGTCCATTTATTACCACGGTTTTATAGGATAAATCTACAATTGTTAATCTTTAAATCACATGATCACCAAAATTTTCTATTTACAATAGTTTTGACCAGAGGATCCTAGTTTAATATTATGATATTTATATTCATAGGGATGTAAATTCAAAATAATTTACCTATTTTTTTACTAAAATATCAATCCAAATATACTATGTTGATTTTTTAGGGAAGATTCGATATAAAAAATATATCTAAATTAAGGGAGAATATTTTTGAGATATAATTGGATATTATTGTACTCTTGATGAAATATTTTAGTAATATATATTTTTTACCCATATTATCAAATGACATATTTTATTCCCAAAACTAGGGATGTCAGGAGGAAATTACATTCTTTTTGTGATAGGAGTACGACACATTTTAAATGAACTCTCACGTCAGATTTTGTTTTCTATATATAGAATAAATAAAAATATATATTATATATATAATCTCATAAAAAAATATTAAATTTAGTGGTTTATTGAAATTATACAACAATAATCATATTTTGTTTTTATAAATGTTATATTTTAGATGTTTTTTATATTAATTATCATGTTAATTACTTTTTTATTAATAATATATTGATAATGAAGAGATATAATCAAGAGATCCAATCCGAAAATCTATACCCTTACATATAATCTAACAATGGTAATATCTTTTAAGATAAACCTATAATGGATATATAAATTCTATAAATCAGAGATGATTCCTCAAATTCCATAGAGTTTTACCTTCTATCAAACCTAGCTTGAAATGAAAAATGAAAGAGGCATCAAATGAGAAAAGGAAAAATATATCTTATAAGAATGTCCATGGATGTAGTGGAGATGATTTTATGATGTCATTTTATTTATTTTTTGTTATTTTTGTTTATAATAATCATTATTGGTTCTAAATCACTAAGGAATTTTTTAAATATTGTATACATGAATCCCTTAAGGATAATACCGAATAGGGAACCTTCTCACCCATATGGTGGGATGGATATTTTAGAACTATATTATTACAATGTGAATATATTGGTTGGGAATGGGGATACACTATAGTTTTATAAATAGAAAAAGTGTTTTAGTTATTATTTATATTCTTCAAGGGTGGATGTATGTCAAACGAAAATAAAGGATTTAAAATATATAGATTGTTAGATGAGTGATAGGATGGAATATAGGATGATAACATTGGTATATTAAATTTTTGTAGAAATGAAAATGTAGTTTTAATATATAGATCCCACTACTATAGCTCCATATACAAATCCTACATTACCTACATCTCAAAAGATCCCACCCTTCCACTTATGAATACATATAACACTCATCCAACATTTCCTTCTCATCCAACCTATACACTTTATCTGAAACAACTTATCATCTATTGTGAGTTATATTATAAAGATCATAAATATCTTATTATTGTAAATGAGAATATATATATTATTGGTGGTGTTTTTCATCATCAAAAGATATTTATTGTGAATAATTGGGTCACGATGAATGATATTTTAAATATATTAGACATACAATTATTTTAAAAAGACGATAAAATATTGATGTATAATGTATCGAATATTTTTTAGTTTATTTGTTTATAATTGTCTAAAATTTTCCTTCTGAGGTATGAAACATATAGGTTATTTCATATTTTTGTTAATTTTTTTAAATATTAAAATTTATATATTTATCAATTTTCTATAAAATAAAAATTATAGACAACAACATGAATTGGTTAATAGGAAATTAGATACTTCTTATTATGGATATAATAGATTATTAACATATTCATTTTTACAGGTTGATATTTTTGAGATTCCAATTAATTCCAAAATTTAGTGAAATGATATTCCCGTGACGATTTTAATGAGTTATATCATTGATATAATAATTAGAGATGTCTGGGGTATCAATTAAGTGTAATTATATTCCTTGTGAGTCTATTATTATATATCATTCCTCTATTTTAATTTTTTGAAACTTAATACTTATGATTATTTTTGTATTAGTTATCATAATACAATTATTATTTAGTCTCATATGAAATCATTATAATTATTGTCAAACATAATATATAAGTCAAAAAAAGAAATGATAGTATAATATTATGAAATAATAATATATTTTGAGAAAACATTTAAAAATTATACCATATAGAATTGGATGAATCCTTATGAAGAAGGGTATGGATCATATATTTTTTAGTTTTGTGTTACTAACAATTAAATAATAAATCCCTATATATATATATTCATATTTTAATATCTATTGTTTGTGGTTTTTTGAATAAAACATGAGATATATTACTAGTTATAATCAATACATAGTGATTTGTCATAAAATATTAGCAACATATTGACCACGTGAGTTCGATTATTCGAAAAAATGTATATTATAACCACTTTTAGTATTATTTAATCAATATAATTATTAAACCAGTCCTGAGATTTCATTAAATTGAAAATATTACGTCATATATTGGACTCTACATTATTATTTTTCAATATTATAAGGAATTATTTAAAGACTATGTACAGACACAATGTATGATTCTGAGGCCCGATATTCCTGGAACAATTTGTTGAAAAATATTAAAATATTAAATAGCTTGAGTGTGCAGTTTTCTGGAAAATCATGAATAAATTTTAAACTGCTGCCCAGATCCAAAATATGAGGGCACTGTTATATTCATAGTGGTGGCTTTACCTTAGGTGGGGCCTTACATCGACCGAAGAAGTTCAACTGTGGAATTTAGTTGTTGGAATTTAATTAAATTAAATAGATGGAAATTTTATTTTATTATTAATTTTTCACATTCCTAAAAACATTATTTTTAAATAATCCTTTGAGATAGATTTCCAGGGTTAACCACGTATACCCAAAATCTCCTGGATGCTATAGAAATAATGTGGATATATCTCTCCATGGAGAACAAAGATGGGATTTCAGACCAGATATTAGAGAACACTTTATTTATAGAACATACCCACAGTATAAACACAACAATTTATTCTCTTAATTGTATATTCCAACCTCTAGCTAGTTCATTTTCCCTTGATTTTCATTCCCCATTTATCAAATCAATGATTAAAACAGATCAACAAATGAATAGGTGGACCCACAATTTGATTATTCTTGCGGGGTGGCATATTTTTGTGAAATTGTTAGGGGATTAGTTATTTATAATTTTTGCTTCATTATTAATTCAGACATGAATGGATTGAGGTTGAAATGAATAAAAGTTGAGATTAATTCGTCAGGGTGTTCTTTTTTATTTTCATTCCCTTGTTCTTGGCATTATTCATCATTGAACCCTCATGGTTGTGGCTAGGCTTTCCGAAAGGCTCATAACGTGATTGGATCCCCATATTGGAGGAAATTTTAATATAGAGGTCGCATCATGATAGAATAGTTCATGAAGAACCTTGATCTACAATCATTCCAAATCATGGTAATTGAAAGGATCCCCTGTGTTTCATGGATGGGACCTCTGGAGCAACAGCACTGGCGGTGACACGCATCAGAGGCCGTGTGTGGGAGATGGTGCGTGGTGGAGGTGCATCGTGCATGTGTGGCTAGTGGAGTCTGCGGTAGAGCCACAAGGGGGGACATAGAGGGACGACCTCATATGCAGTGGGGTTCCCATGTGGAGACCGATGTAGCTACATGGACATAGGGCCGATGGACATGGATAGAAACCACATTGAAAATTGTGCACAACCGCATGGAGAATAGGGGCACATGGTTGGGGAAGGCATCGTGGGACAAACCCTATTTTCCCACATGTGTGTGTGTCCGACCAGAGGGTCCCAAAGTCTCTAGAAGTCCACCGGGATGTACCAAGGGTACCAAAAAGACATGGTCCATTAGTTCTACTAGGTCGAGTCTAGCAGGTCGGGTCAGCTCAGCTAGTTCGGGTTGTCTGGTGGGTCGGAATGAGTATGGTGGGTTAGATCAGACCCGAACTAGACCTCGAATAGTCCTTTTTATGAAAAACACCAAAACATTCCAACATTGTGTCATTTTAAAAATATGTTTGATGTTTTGGCGCCCTTTCTATTGGACATCCCTTTTGAAAAATCCTATTTGGGATTTTGTGAATGATTACATATGAACTAATGAATTTAAATGAAGGTTCCCCTGGAACGAGTGCGCTGCAAGAAAAATATTATGGCCTGCTCTGAAATTGAGACAACAAAACATTCTTAGACTACGTGAGTTACCGAGACTATGGTTTTCTTACCATGAATACATGTCCTAAAAATACTACATGTTTTATTAGGATTGTGTGTCTCATCGAGAATACCTATATTATTGACACTTGGTGTTTGGTGGATAACCATTGATGATCATGTTTTTCGTACTAAAGACAAATACCATTGTGATCTGATTGTACTATTTATTTTTGGCATACATCATGTATTTATTTTTAATATACTTAATGTATTTATTTGTGGTATTAGTCCTTTATTTATTACTATTAAAATTTGTGTATTTCATAGTTGTATTTATTTGTTGTTTTTGGGAGTCCTTCTGAGAATTGATTAACTATAACACCTTGACCCCATAATCCCAAAGCTAATGCATTACTTATTACATTGGAATGATTGAAGTGAATGAAATACTTAATTAAAATCCATTTATTAGTTTTGAAAAACTAGATACATACATGTAAGTCATATTACATTGAAAAAGGTAAAAAATAAAATACATAACAGAAAATAATAAACTGCATTCACGAGACCACAATAAATTGTCTTCACTTCATAACAGATTTTAGGTAAAAAAATTAAAAGGGTGAGATAAAATACTTTGTCTGGGTTACAATTATCTTAATCATGAATAATGTATAATTCAATCATCATCAAATTAGCATATTCAATAAGGCATGGTGAATAAATAAAAAACACACACCACTAATAAAGTATGAATGAAACTGCATCCAATTATTTTTTCATATTGAAAACCTAGTGGACAGTAATAAAAAAAATTTAATAAAGGGATATTCTTATTAATCGGATTTCAATTTTCTATAACATGATACCACTATACCATTGATATGGTTTAAGTGTGTGTCTAGAAACCTATTTAATTTTTAGAAACGCACTCGAAGGTTTTGTTACCACCTGATTTGTCTCATGAGACCTGTTGATGCATCGAGGGGCTATAAAAGGCCCCACCAATCAAATCACATCCAAATAATTATTATTAAATATATTTAATACAATTAAATTATTAATTCTAAATATCTTTATATAGTAGAGGATATAGATTCGACAATATTTCAAAAGTTAAAACTACATTCCAACGAAAAACCGTATATAAAAGGGTATACAGCTTAATAAAATAATCTTATTCAAGAAAAAAGAACATGGATATAATATATATATACAATTTCAAATGATAAATGATCTAAAATGGGAACTGGATAGACCATATAAGAAACATTATGTGCACAATACCAAGTAAATAACAATGAAATTGAAATTGAGACAAAGTCCCTTACCACGTTGTAATCATTTGAGCCATATGACCAACAAATAAAACCCAAAAAATGAATCACATAATAAAATGAATATAAATAGAATAATGGTAATATATATACAATGGATGTTCACAATAAAACACTACCACAAAATAAGTGGTGAACAATAGAAATCTAATGGAATTAACAGCGAGACAAGAAACCCTTTACCTTATGCCCGAATGCCTTCTTCTATTGATCTTAAAGACCCGAATAAATAAATTTATCATTATTAATTAATAATTACAAAACCTCATCTATTTTCAATTTATTTTTTATCCTTATTAGGTTCATTCGTGGAATTTTTTATGGGTTTATGTGGTTCAATTTTATTGGTTTGGAAGCATTTTCTTCTGTGGGTTTCATGATCAGTTTACTTGATCCATGAAAGGAAGTGGATTTAAAATGTGGTGAAAAATAAATAAATTTTATTAACTATTACTGGTGACATTATAGAGATATAAATGATCTTATAATGATTTTTTGTTACATACTAGGGGATGACTTTCTCGATAAAACATATAAATGAATCCATGGATTAATGTGGTAGTTTTGTTCATAATGAACTTATCTTTTATTATTATTTTATATACTGACAATGTAAGTATTCCATATAATTAAATATATTGAAATATATATATTATTATCTGGTTCAATCAATTTTTTTTTCATTCCCATAATTGAAAAAGGTAATAAAAATTGAGAACCTGTTGTCCTTGAATGGGATAAATTAACACATCTCGGTCCGTGTTTTCAATTTTAGAAAAAGAGTAGGGGAAAAAGAGACATGATAATGAAATATTACATTAGAATAATAAAATTCCAATTCATGTGAGGTATTTTAATAATCATATAATTTGGATTAGGGGATAAGAGAAAACAAAAAGAAAAGATAGGAACTCAAATTAAAATAAATGTAGAGAAATCCCTAACAGAAATTTGACAGCATAAGGATATCACATTAAACATCATAAAATATTTTGAAAATGGAAAAGGGGTATCTTATAATTCATTCATAATATGGATATAAAGGGGGTATGGAATGATGTATCATGACACAATAAAACTGGAAATAAAAGTGAAGAACTAAAAATGAAAGCATTAAAAAGACATGGGTTGTAGATTCATTTACCTTGTAGAGTAACTCCCAAAACATGATGGTTGGTACCTTTGGGTCTTCACAACACCTCGGGAGGACTCTTATTGAGGTAAAAATACCAGATCTTCATGGAGAATGGGTTTGTAATAAAAATAAAAGAAGGAATGAGTTAGTATTTATAGTAAATGAGAGGTAAAATTTTATTAATTTCAAAGGACACCTCATTAGCGGTTTTTGAAAAACCAAGGGTTTGACAAAGGTATTTTACCATGGTATTATCCAATTTGTTCACCTAACATCAAATTTTACGGTAAAAATGTCGACCAGCTATTTATATTAATTATTACAACATTATGATGTCACTAAACATACTGAAAACTGAAAAATGTATTTTTACTATTCCTGAAAATTTCATGCATTTTAGAAAAATAAAAAAAAATCACCCTAACCATTTTTCAATGCGTAAAAATAAAAAATGAAATTCATTTTTTGAAAATAATTTTCTAAATATTATTTATTAAATTTTTAAATACAATCTTAATTTACTCAAAAATAATATTTTTAAAACTTTAACTCATTTTTTAATACCATGAAAAAAATCAACAACTCGTTACCTTATAACCATAAGAAAATAAAATAATAATAATATTTACTATTAAGAAGGGTAATATTACTATTCAAATTACTATTTATAATTGTATGTTACTATTTATCAAAAAAGCAATTTGGTTCTATCAGACACCAAATAACTTACTAATCACAACCATAGATGACCATTTTTTGAAATTCAAAACAATGTTGTGGAAAATATTAGTTTATTTTCTGGGTAATGGATTTCTTCAATAAATAACCATGTGTTGTTTCACAAAGACTCCGTTCTTTATACAATATAGGCTGTCTAACGAATAGAATGTTTTTAACAGAAACAAACCATAAAATGTTTGTAGTGATATATTTACTCACCCCTATATGGACATCATACGCATATGTAGTGTCATGTACAAACAATTGACAATTTTATGGAGTCATAGTTAGATGAGGAATATGTGGTTATTAGAGAGAACTGATTGTCAAGGAGTTCTCCTAAGGATTTAGATACCTATACAATACCTTTCCCATCAGTTAGAAATCTTTACGGATGACTTTCAAGAACTTGTGAATTTACATTTACAGACTCTTTCTTTTGGTGGGATTGTATTATAGACACATTTACTTTATATTTTTCTACAATTTTACTCTATGTCTATTATCATAGTGTATGAAAACATTATTTACTTCGTGCATTTACATTTCATCATTTTCGAGCTTTTAGATGTGTTTGTTGGTACATGATCTTAGTAAAATTCCTCAAATTTGTGGGATATTCCTTCTGAGTGCTAGTCAATAGCCCCTGACCTATTAGAGGTGGGATTGGGGTAGTCATGATACATCCCCTCTTTGAAGGGTCATGATTGAGGGGTATTAGATTGGGGTGGGTTATACTTAAGAACCAAGAGTCTCTAAGGTTAGCTTGGGGCCATAGTGTTATGTGTTTCGATTTTAGAATTAAGGCCTTGGATTATAGAGTTGGTGAAGTGGCTGAAATAAATATATACAGGTAATCCAAATAGATTTTTTTTGACTCAGTATGTGGAAACACTAGTTTCATGTAAAAAAGGGTACATGTATCATATAGGATTTGGGTGTGTTCTCATGTCCTTCTTGAGTACACTCACCCAATATTCTCTTTTGACCATGCTATATCATGCTATAATTAAGGATTCATCCACATAAATATATAGTAAGGATTCCATTACATTTTCATGCAGAAGAAACACTTAGTGACGAGGTTTTGATACATCATCAAGTACCAGAGATAACATCACAAGAAGGTTTAATAGTGATACCACCACCTTTCCATAAAAAATACTACTATCAAAAATTTATAATTATTAACACGGATTGAGAATGTTTCATGAATTCTAGGGGATGTGGCGTCATAAGTTATAGGGTGATCCAAACCCCCAAATAGCTGAGGATTTGTTGGAGGCAGTTACTTGTGTATTATGCTGTGTGAGGATGCCTTACAACTTGATGGTAGTCATAGCCTTGAGTATTCTTCATAGATCTATTCGTATGAAGGTGGATCTTAGTGATATTGACACATTATGAGGTGACTCTCTCATAGGAATAATTCAAGGGTCTATTCATATAGGATTTATTTCCAACTACGTTGTGATCTATGTGCCTACCTGAGCTCCTATATCTGCAGTAGGGTAGTCAGACTGTTGCGGATTACTCAGTGAGGTTTACTGAAATATCATGATACTCTATAGATATTGTATGAGACCTATTCCTCCTGTATTGCACCATTGAGTAGGTATTAATCTAGAATATTAGGTCATCCAACATATCCCTTAGTATTCCTACATTTGCTGGTGTATTGGAGCGATCTATACTAATGGAGAGAATTATTTTGGAGCAGACACTAGATGTGGGAGCTAACACTAGACACTAGAAAATAGAGTCTTCAATTGTAGGTAGCTGATAATAGACACAGGGACCCAAGAGGGTCAGGAACTCTAGGGGATGACCCCAGAACAAAGGATCAGTGGTGTAGGGATCGCAAGGAAGAGTGAGTCAGCTTAAGGACAAAATGTGTTACTTATGCGGCGGTGAGGGACATCCAGTATGAGATTTCCAGTACAATTAAATGACAAATTTGGAGACAGTTGAGGGACCATTAAGAAAGAGGAATATAAATTATTAGGGTCATTTCTATAGTGGATGTTTTGGAAGAGAAACAATGAGGGGTGAAAGAGTTCGGAAGACGTCCGATGTATTACCACCACCACCCCAAGTGGTCCATGACAAGCTTAGAGAGCGGGCAGATATGGAAAAATACATCATTAGGTGATGGGGTCTTATGAGCCATAGTCTATATAGATTACTATAGGTATGATCTAGGTCTTTTTCACCTTAGATGTAGTATTTATAGACAAAGATTCCAGTTATTTATCTTTTTCCCCGACCCATGTTTATTTCTCGGAGAATCTAGTGGAACTTTTGTCTATACCCTCACATTTAGAGACTCCCAATGGAGGGGATTGGACGATCACACACTGGTTCCAATAGTGAGGACTTAATCTTAGTGGTGTGAGTATCGGTTGGGATATATTCATCATGGTATCAAGTCCTTATGTCATCATTCTCAGTTTGGATTGTTTATCCAACGTCCATGCAAAGATTGCCCGTTTTATGCACATATTGTAATGTTTATGCATTTATGGGACCAGGATTTCCTTTGATGGAAAAATGGAAACCAAATTAGTGAAGAATGGACTCACAGATATGACGGGACATCTGATCTCTCAATTATTGGAAATTCTAACCCTCGATGAAGTTGATGATATGAGTAGTATGTTTTCTGTATTGGTGTAAGAGTTTGAGGTTATCTTTCCTAAGGATGTTCTAGGATTACCTCCCCATAGGGAGGTAGAATTTTTCATTTATCAACACCCCAATAATATATTGGTATCTATACATGCATATTAGATGAATCCAACATCAATTAATGAGTTGAGGTTACAGTTGGAGGACATGTATAGGAAGGGATTCATGAGACCCAGTGTTTCACCTGGGGGAGGCCTAGTTTTTTCCCAAGAAGGTAGACAATGGCTTGAGATTATGTGTGGAATTTTTGGTCCTGAACCAGGGGACCATAAAAAACATGTATCCACTACTAATGATTTATGACCTCTAAATTCAATTGAAATGGGAGATGGTGGTTCTCGAAGATTGACCTCAGATTTGACTATTTCCACCTTTTGAGTATGGGATGAGGATACACCCAAGATGACATTAATATGTCAATATGACCACAAAAAGTACTTCGTGACACTATTTTGCATGATTAATTCCCTATTAGTGTTCGTGGGACTCATGAACCAGATTTTTCAACATTACGTAGACCAATTCATGGTGGTATTAATTGAATACAATCTAGTGTACACAACATCTGAGGAGAATCACATGATACACATGAGGATGGTCCTGGATATACTCAGAGAGAACCAATTTTAACAGAATCGCTTGAATTTTTTTTCTATTTTCAAGAGGTCCATTTTTCTGGGACACTTCATTCCAATGATCAGGGTTGCAGTGGATCCAACGAAGATAGAGGTAGTTTTGGCATGGGAACCACACAAGATTTTTAATATGGTGAAGAAATTCATTTGTTTGGATAGGTACTATCAGGGGATTGTACCAAAAATTTTCAATATAGCATCAACCATGAATGCATTGAAATGAATGGTTCAACCTTTCATGTGAATAAATAAATTATAGTAGAGTATTCAGTAGCTGAGCTTAAGATTGAGGAGCTCTCCAATATTGATATTTCTGGAGGAGGGTGTCGAATATGCGGTGTTTTTTAATGTATCCGGAGCCAAAAAAGGATGTTCCCTGATGGAGGGGCACATGGTGGTTGCCTATGTTTTAGGGAATTTGAGACCACTTGATTAGAAATACACAACCCATGATCTTGACTTGGAAAGGGTAGACATTGCATTGAAGATATACAGACACTACCTTATGTGTGAGTGGTATATCATCTAATCTATCCAAAAGAGTCTCAAGTATATATTATCTCAGAAGGAAGTAAACCAGAGATATAGGTGATAGATAGTGTTCCTCCAGGACTATGACATTGAGATTGTCTATAATCCTTGGAAGGGGAATGTTGTGGAAGATTCTCTCAGTAGGAGATCGTGTTCACATCAAATAAACAAGTCATCAAAGCAATTTTAATTGTTGTAAACATCATTTGTGGATACAGATTGAGCAGCATACATCCATTAGATAGTTATCACCCCTACACTATTATAGAGATTTAGGGATACATAGATTAAAGATACAGACTGTGTGACTTTACATTCTTAGCTTTCCAAAGGGCCTACCCCTGATGAATATTCGAATGGTGGGGAGAACATCATTAATTTCAAAGGACACACAATAGTAATATTTGAATTATAGGAGGAGGTTTTTAAGGAGTTCAATATCATTATTTTTATAGTACATCCATTTATGTGGAAGATGTACCAAGTCCTTTGACGTCAGTTCTAGTGGATTGGAATGATGAATGGATTTGCAGAGTTTGTCTCTCTATGAACACTTTTCAACAAGTGAAGGTTGAGCACCATGTTCCAATTGATTTAACTCAACCCCTTTAGGTTCTTGAGATGAAGTTTTATGGGATACTTATGGACATTTTGATTGGTTTACTTCTTATTTATAGGGGAAATGATTCCATATGGGTTATCGTTGACCAAATCACCAAGTCAACCAACATCATAGCTATTCATGATAATAGTTCAGTATAAATATTGGGATTCCTCTACATGCAAGAGATAGTTAGACTTCATGGAGTACCATCGATGATATTCTCATACAGTGATGTTCGATCTACATCCCATTAGTGGAAATTATTTTAGGTGGATTTTGGGACTCATCTGGACTATGACATAACATTTATAACAGAGACGGTCGACTAGACTGAGTGAACTATTTAGCTTATGGAGGACATGCTACATTCTTTCATCATCTATTTTGGATGAAGTTTGAAGGATCATCTACCTATGATGATGTTTTCTTATAAAAAATGAAACCATTGCACCATTAGAATGGAACCATTCATGGACTTATATGGGAAACACTGTAGGACCCCAGTATTCTAGACGGACCCAGGAGAGTCAGCACTAATGGTCCAGGATTTGGTGTAGGCCAATAAAGAGAAGCTACATGACATCCCTGATTAGATGGGGACTATTAATAGCCGTTTGAAGTCTTATGATGACCAAATATGGATGAATTTGTTCTTTGTGTAGGGAGACCATGTGTTATTTTGTGTCGCTCCCCGATTCAAAATACATAGATTTGGAAAGGGTGACATGTTATATCTAAATTTCAACAGCTCTTTCATGATACTACAGAGAGTTGTAGAGGTGGCATACCATGTGGATCAACCTCAATAGTCATGGCATGTGCATGACTCCTTCTAAATTCCATATATGAGGAGATACATGCCTCATCCATCACACATAATAGAATTGGGTGAGATGGACTTTGACGATGGGGAGAATTTTGCTGAGTACCCTGTGGACATCGGGGATCGATTGGATTGAATCCTTCATCTACGGTCGATTCTTCTGGTGCATGTTCAGTGGTGTCATGGAAATCTAAATGAGGGTACATGGGAGTGGGAAGCTCATATTAATACTCAGTAACCTCAATTATTTTTATAGAAATTGTTTTTGGTTTTCAAAAATGTAATTACCCACAGAGGAGAGAATATAATTTTTCATATATTCTAGGTATTTTTTATGAATTTTATTTGTAATTATTTTGGGACTATGCACTTATACGATGAGTGATTCAGAGGCCAAGTGTGCCCAAAAAAATTTCTTGAAAAATAGTAATATTGTAAATCGTACACGCACACAATTATCTTGAAAAAATTTAATAACTTCTAAAATGGTACCTGAATCAATAATAATAGGGCACCATTGAATTAATCTGAGAAACATTACTTTTGGTGGTGCCTAACATCGACTAAATTAGGTCAACTATAGAATGCAGTTTTTTGGGTTTTAATAAATAAAAAAACCTGGATTTTTTTTAACATTTTACCATTGAAATGAAATTATATTTAAATAATCCATTGATACATGGATCCATGGTGATGAACATAACCCTATTATTTCATGGAGTCTCTAGAGAGAACATGTATAAATCTCTCAACGAGGAATGAAGATAGGATTTCAGATAAGAGATCTATAGATAATTTTTTGACGGATCTCACCAACAATGGTGACACGATGATTGATTATCCTCAGAAAATAATCAAACATGGAGTTATGGAATTATTCCTTGGTTACCTTTCCTTGTTTCATGAACTAGTGATATACACAAATCATCCAATGAATAGTTTGTCCCATGGTTCGATCATTCTTGTTGAATGTGCATATTTTTGGTAATTCATTGTTGGATGAATTATTTATCATTTTCCCTTCATTCATCATTATAATGGGAATAATTTAAGACTAACATGAACAATGGTTGTGATTCATTCCACCAGTTGTTCTTCGTGATTTTATTAACCATGATCTAGGTGTTCTTCACTGTTGAGCCCTCGTGGTCTCAGCTTAGCTTTCTAAGATGTTCAGAAAGCTATCAAACCTCTGAATTGGATGAAATTTTACCATAGTGGCAGCAGTAATGTATATATCATGAGAAGGAAATCATATCTACAAGCGTGAAAAATTTAGGACATCGAAGAAGCCCCAAGGGTATGAAGAAGGGACCATCGGAGCACAGATGGATGTGTGCGGGAGGTGACACACGGTGAATGTGTCATGCGTGGGTGCAACTAGTGGTATTCATGGTGGAAGAAAAGTGGGGAGGTAGAGGTGCCGACCAGTGAGGTGGAATTGACCATGGGATACTATGGTGACATGAGGGGGTGGGGGCGTGCAAAGGAAGATGCATACGTGGTTGGGAAGCCGCTTGATGCCTGTGGTGGCTGCAAGGTTCTGGTTCAGGTCTACATGGTTGGTTGGTAAGGGATGTAGTACAATAGCAGAAGGGGTAGAAAGGCACATTGTCAGAGTGGGTCATGTATAGTGGACAATATTAGTCCGTTTGTGTGAATGCCTAACAAGAGGAGTTAGGGAAGTCAAGCGGCCCAACAGGCTGGACTAAGTAGCCTAATGGGCCATTGTATCGTAGAATTAGTGGGTCGAACTGGGCCAGGATGGATCGACGAGACCATGTCGGGTCGAGCTGTGGGATGGGCCAGGGCTGTCGAGTTGGATTGGACATGTACCAAACTTGTGTAGGATATTTTTTGGAAAACATCCATAACATTCAAATAGAGGGTCTGTTTAACGATATGTTTTTGATGTTTGGACCCTTTAAGGGAGATAATCCATTGAGAAAACCTATGTGGGTTTTTGTTGAAGTAAGCATATGACTTTATGGATTGAAGTGTAGGTTCTCTCGAAATGAGTGTGCTATATGCTAAATCATATGGCCGGCTATGACATTGAGACTACCTGTCTTTCTGAGACTATGTGTCTTACCGAGACTACTTGTCTTACCGAAACTATGTTTCTTATGAGCGATGAGTGTCTTATCAATACAACATTTCTTATCAATATAGTGTATTTTCAGGATTACATATAATGATGTTAATTTAGTGTACTATAGACTAATACCTATGTGAGATGATTATACTATTTATTTATGGTATACTTCATGTATTTCATTATTGTAGACTTCTTGTATATATTTTGTGGTATACTTGAATTATTTCTTAGCAGTATTGCTTTTTTGTTTTATGGTGTCCTACAAAGTACTGTATTACACACCCATACATGAGCATTTTCTGCACGTTTGGTATTGTGTGCAGATGATCGACAATTCGACGGTGTAACATTCTGGTTCTGGATGCCACCAACAGGCTCACCATACCCGGTTGGTCACATGGCCTCAAGCACATTTCCTAGAACGCCAGAGGATGCTGACTAGTAGCGAGGGCCTTGGGTGTGTTAGTGGGGAAGCTTTTCTCTCATTGGGAGAGTACATATCAGAAGTAAACAACACATACAATAGCAGAAGTAGTAAACAATCCATAAAAATGTGAATAGAGGAAGACTAAAACAATAAACAACTGGAGCACACACACACACAAATATATATGAAATGATGCATGATACATATATCTAAGAAAGCATGCAAACAAGTCACAATGATGAATATAATACTAAACCAAAGAACAAAATGAAAAATATATAAGAAACTCCTCTGCATCTCAAGCCTTGGCTTGGTCTCATGCTCTCCTACTCCAATGCAATCAAGTACCGGAAGTCAAAGGGTTCTTTCCCTTGTCTATACTTGTAGCAATAAAATATGTTTGGGCCCAAAAGAATGACCCAAAAAGGGTGTGAGACTAAATCCTAGTAGGAAACGACCCGATGATATGTGCCTAACAGTCAGTGAGCATATGGAAGGTAATAGTACAGTAAGTAGTAAATAGTAAATAGTAAACAACAAATAGGATGATACACAATAGCAAACAATCCACAAATCAACAAGCTGCAGTGAAGAAAACCGCTAACCACAAATAGTAATCCCTCTGGGATGTACTCACATCCATCCCCTCTAGTCATATCCAAGAAGTACCAAATACCCTCTAGGTAGTACACTCAGCCTAACCCCTTTGTTTTGGTCATACGAAATTATAAGACTCTATGAGGAAGCACGCTCAGTCAATTCCCTATATAGTCTAAGGTATTCAGGGACTCTCTAAGGAAGATCACGTGGTATAATCCCCTTATAGCCCCAAGTTCAAGAGACTCAATGAGTAAGCTCACTCTTTCAATCCCTTATATAGCCTCAGGTAAATCACAGACTCTATGAGGAAGCTCACTCAGTCAATTCCTCCTATAGCCTGGAATGGTTTAAGGAAATTCAAACAAAACATAGACTCTTTGAGGAAGCTCACTCGGTCTACCCCCATATAGTATATAATGCTCATACTCTCTGAGGAAGCTCACTCAGTCTATCCTCTATAGTCTATAATATTCAGGACTCTTTGGGAACCTCACTCGGTCTATCCCCTATAGTTTATAATGTCCAAGACTCTCTGAGGAAGCTCACTCAGTCTATCCCCTTATAGTCTATATAACCAAGTTCTCACGACCCCGTGTCATTCCATGCATAATTATGTTATAAGTCCAATGTAAACCTACAGAGCTACTTGGATAACCAATATACAACCTAAGAAGCATGTCATGGAACAACACTCCATCCTATAGTCACAAGGCATGGAAAATTGGTATAACAGCCAAAGGCTGAGCAAGACCAAAAGGTCGTAAATAGAACATGGAATGGGAAAAAATCGAAGAATAGAAATTACCCTCATACATAACCAAATTACCTCTACACATGCATACATGAAAGGCAGGAAAACAACAGGGGAAAAACAGTGAACACACAATACCCCGTTCAAGGGTATTGGTGGGAATTGCACATGAAACTCAAAGACATTGAACAGAATGGCCCAAACAACCAACCATGATTCCTGGAGATCGATATAATTGAACCACGAGATTTGAATCTCCATAGAATGTCGTATATCTATAAAAACATACAAAATTTTAAACCCACGATAACTTGTAAAAGAATAGGAATTGGGAAACGATGCTCTAGAATAAGAGAGATCATACTGCTACGGTTCCAACGTGATCGACCGTGGTCGATTCAGAGAATGGATGGAGGCATGAGGGCTCGAAGAAGTTCTGGTGTCGTACGATATTTCTCAGTCAAATGGGACCTAGAAGAAGACAATTCTGGCTGTTAGACGCGTGCCCGACCTGTTTAATGAAAAAAAAGAAAGTACACTGCGTGTTCTTTTTGAGAACACGGCATGTACTAGGATTTTCTGTACTCCACTTTATGCATCCTCCACATCACCCCACACGACCGTGAGTGTGGACCGGACACGACAAGCACATGGCCCGGTGCAGCATCGAATTACACGGCGTGTACATATAAAGTACATGGAGTGTACTCCAAAAAATTTCAGAAACTCCAATTTTCTCAAAAACTCCAGAAAAATGAAAAACATACCTGGAAAGAAGGTCCGGGTTCATACAAACTTCCTCAATTAAATAAATTTTTCCCCGAATTTCCCTAATGAGGCATAGAAGATGAATCCCCAAACAGCTCCGGCCACTGCGATTGTACATCGACCTCCCTCTCCAATGTCTCATCCTGTACTCGCCTGTGCTGCCATAGAACCCGTACCAAAGGAATAGACTTTCCACGGAGAACCTTAATACTATGATCGACAATCGGGATAAGATGCTCCTAAAATGATGCATCCTCTTCGAGCTCAGCCTCCCCATGTTGAAAGATAAGAGACGTGTCTGAAAAGTAACGTCAGAGCAGAGAAGCATGGATGATGTCGTGCATATCCAGATTCCTCTGAGATAACGACAACTGATAGTCAACTGGCCCAACTCTCTCCAACACCTCAAACTGCCCGATGTACTGTGGTGAAATCTTACCCTGTCTACGAATCCTATTGTGTACCAACCTCGGTGAGACATGCAGGAAAACCTGCTCCCTGACCTCGAACTCCAGAAGTCGTCTCCACTGATCAGCATAAGACTTCTATTGAGACTGTGCCACAGCCATCCTCTTCCAAATCAACTATCTCTGCTCTGAGGTTTCCTGAACAAGATGAGGTACAAGCAAAGATACCTCTCCTACCTCCATCCAGAATAATGGTGATCGGAATGACCTATCGTACAAATCCTCTAAGGTGCCAACTGAATTGTTTTTTGAAAACTATTATTGTAGGAAAACTCCACAAGTGGGATATGATTCTCCCAAGAACCTCCAAACGTTAGAATGAATCCTCGGAGCATATCCTCAAGCACCTGAATCCTATGCTCGAACTAGCCATCTGTCTAGGGATGGTATGTTGTACTTAAATGTACCTGTGTACCCAAGGCCTTCTGAATCCCCTTCCAGAACCGAGAAGTAAAGCTCAAATCTTTGTCTGAAATAATGGAGTGTAGAACTGCATGTAGATGTACAATTTATCGGATATACAACCATCCCAGCTCATCAACGCTGAAGGTATCCTTGATTGGAAAGATGTGAGAAACCATTGTAATCATTTCAATGACAACCCAAACGACATCATTCCCTCAAGGTGACCTCGGCAGCCCGGTCACTATGTCCATCGCGACATCGTTCCACTTCCACTCCAGAATGGGTAACTAGTGCAAAAGACCTGCTAGTCACTAATGCTCTGCTTTTGACCTTCTGACAAGTGGAACACCTCATGAAAAAACCAGCTACATCTCTCTTCATACCTAGCCACCAATACTGGTGGTGTAGATCATGATACATCTTGGTGATTCCAGAATGAACTGCCCATACCAAGGAATGAAAATCCTGGATCATCTCCTCATGTATGTCAGCTGGCACCCATACGCGTCCCCTGAAATGAATGATCTCATCCTCTCCCACTATCCATCTAGGAAGAGGGTTTTCTCATGACACACTCTCCCATAGGAATAGGCCTTCTGTGTCTGAAAGCTGCCTCATCCATACCCGATCAAGAAGAGTAGAGGTAACAGCTACAAAAGATAGAAAGGTCTACCCCTATCTGTCTCCCACCTCCGAATGCATTTCAGATAATAGCGCCATAAGATACCACTCACTATTGGCCTCTTAAACTGCCAATATATGAGTTCTCCTACTCAACGAATCGGCCACTACATTGCCCTTTCCCAATGTATAGCCAAGCTCAAAGTCGAAGGACTGAAGTTACTCACCCCACCTCCATTGTCTAAAATTAAGATCACGCCGAGTGAAGATGTACTTGAGAATCCTGTGGTTGGTAAACACCAAAAATTTATCTCCCAGAAGATAATGTCTCTAATAGTGTAAGGCATGAATGAAAGTTGAAATCTCCAGGTCGTGTGTTAGGTAATTCCTCTCGTGTGGCCTCAACTGTCGAGACCCGTACGCAACGACTCTATCTCATTGCATAAGCTCAACTACCAGCCTGATACCTGAAGCATCAATGTGGACCATATAGCTCATTCCTAGCACTTTCTAGACAACTATCAATGCGGACGTCAACCTCAATTTCATCTTCTAAAAGGCAGGCTCATAGAAATCTGACCATTAGAACTTTTCCCCTTTCTTGGTCAGACCTGTCAGTGGTGCTCCAAGGCTTGAAAAGTTCTATATGAAACTCCTGTAGTATCCATCCAGCCCTAGAAAAAACCACACCTCAAAACAATTCTTCAGATGCTCCCAGGAAACAACAGCTCTAACTTTCTCTGGGCCTACTGATACTTCTTTCCTTGAGATAACAAGACCCAAGAAGTGAATTTGATCCATCCAAAAGTGGCATTTCGAGAGCTTAGCATATAACTGATTATATCTCAGTGTAATTAGGTTGATCTCAAGATGGGTAGCACAGTCCAGTTGAGTGTGAGAGTACAACTAGATGTCATCCATGAAAACTACCATGAAGGAATCCATGTATGGATATAACACTCAGCTCATCAATTCCATGAAAATTGCAGGCGCATTTGTGTGACCGAACGACATAACCATATACTTATATAGACTATACCTACTCCAGAAATCTGTAAGAGGTATATCAGATAGTCTACGACGTACTTGATGATAACCGAATATCAATTCAATCTTCGAGAACACTCAGTCTCATCGAAGATGATCAAAGAGATCATTGATCCTCAGTAACGGATATCGTTTCCTGACCGTCAACTAGTTTATCCTCCGATAATCCACACAAAGACTGAGGGTGTCATCTGCCATCTTCGCAAACAGGACATGCGGACCTCAAGGAGAAGTACTGGGTCAGATGAAACCCTTTGCCTGCAACTCCTCCATCTGCTTCTTGAGCTCCTGAAACTCAGGTACATCTATCCTTTAAGGAGGAATGGACACCAGTGTTGCTCCTGGCATGAGCTCAATCAAGAATTCTACCTCATACTCCAGAGGAAAACCTGAAAAGTTCTCTGGAAAGACATCTATGAAATGATCCACCAATGGAGGAAATTCTAACTGTGAAGTTCCCTGATCATCCAGATAAAGACTAGAAATATGGGATGTAACTCCCCCTATTCCATGATCCTCTTGTCCTGCTCGACTCACCTACACATCCCACTCGCCTCTATGAATAAAGAATCCACCCTCTGGTGATACGAAACTCACCCTGCTCCGATACAAATCGATGACTGACTAGATTTGGACTAACCATGTCGTTCCGAGAATGACATCATAGCTCGTCATTTCTAGGACATAGAGGTCCCATAAAAAGTGACACCCTGCCACTTCAAGATTGAACTCTATGCACTGACGTACTCTAACTGTTCTAGTCCCCAACGGTGTTTCTAGAGTCAAAGTATCAACAGAGGAATGGATGTCGAGCCCAAGGCTCTACATAACTGCAACAGAGATATATCTATGCGTAGAACCTGTATCAAATAGGGATGAAGATAAAACTGAGGCTACTAAGATCGTACCTCGAACTGTAGAAGGGTCGGGATCCTGCTACTGATGGGTCTACTCCACTGCAAAATTCTGTCCTATACCCCGGCCTTGTGACCCTAGCATACCACTCTGAGCTGATCCACTCTATTGTCACTGGTAACCTGGTGATTGAACACCATGGCCGAGACCTCCACCTTGACCCAATCAACTGGAAGAACTCTAGTTCCCATACTGGTGAGAAACTGTTGATGCATCCCCTGAACATGGGGTCATTGAAGAACCCCTACCACTAGTTGTAGGTGAAAAGATCTGACAAAAGTGTTGAAGATTGCCCATCGTTCCGCAAGATCTTCACTCCATCGGGTCTCTCTGGCATTAAGGCCGAGTATGCCCCCTCCTCTCATATTTGTAGAAAACTACCTGGCTACCCGGAGATACATTACACCTACTCTGATCTCCTCGAGAAGACTTCCTACGGCGCTTCCTGCTATCAGTTGGAGGAATACTGACTCTGGATGTCGAACAGCCTTGGCTCACTGCTCCAGAATCCCTCCGATTGTGCTCTTTGATCAGTGCTTAGTTGACGATAAAGGATATAGAGTTCAACCTAAAGATGTTCACCTACGAGCAGATGTCGTGCCTCAGACCATCCCCGAAACTTCCAAGAAAGAACAACTCATCACCTCCTAAAATAGAAGTGAAACGCTACAGCTTAGTAAAGAAAGACGTGTACTCCATAATAGAAAGAGTACCCTGCTCCAGACTCATAAACTCATGGGATCGAACGGCCCTCAAGGACTCAGGGTAGAATTAATCATAGAAGATTTGCCGAAACATATCCCAAGTCATACTCTTATAGTGTCCTGACTGCGAGATCAACTCCCACCACCTCTAGGAAGAGCCTTGGAGCATATATGTAGAGAGCTTCACCCACTTCTCTGGAGGTATCTCCAGATGATCTAAAATTGTCAGCATGTCCTCTAACCATGATTGTGCATCCTGAGGTCCTCCATCCCCTGAGAATGTAGGAGGATGCTGCTACTGGAAAACTCACGTCCACTCTTCCATCGACGGGGCAGGAGGCGGCGCTCCCTGGAAGGTATGTATCATCCTCATAAAGTCTTCCATAAACAGTGCATCAGCACCTTTAACTGGTATAACTGCTGGTGCCATGACTAGCACAGCAGGATGATCTGTAGGAGATCCTTGATCGGCCATATCTGGTGTCTGGTCACTGACTGGAAGATGACGTACCACCGGAGGATGTCTCTGTGTCATAACTCTGAAAGGTCAAAGGAACACCTTAAATCAACATTTTCTAAGACTCAGAACACAAGATTACAAGATGGGAACAGAATAAAGAAACATTCATGTTTTACCAAACATGACTACACGACGTGTATAAAAACTACACGATGTGTTCTTTTAAGCCATTCACATGGCCATGTACTTCTGTCACAACTGGTCGTGTAACGTCCCAAACAAATGGCGTGTTTTACCCACACACAACATGTACTTTCTCTCTATTACCATGCCCGAGTCTCCATACATAGCTAACCCACACGGTCCACTTAATCCTAGACTACACGGCATGTTCACAAAAGACACGGCGTGTTCCAGACAAAGTTTCAATGACCCATGTTGTTAGTTACACGAAAGGCTACACGATTCACTCTTACACAGCGTGCTCCTTGAGAACACGGCATGTAAATGAAGGTTTCCCCCGTCCCATGTTTTTTGTGACACGGCTGGGTACATAGGATACATGGAACGGTGTGTGATATTAGGATATGGTGTGTAAAGTCAAAGTTTCATCCATCTGTGTCGTTAGCCACACAGCCAGACACACAGTCACTACAACACAGCGTGTACGTACCATACACGATGTGTTCCTGATGATTTTTCACAACCTAGTGTTTCTTACCACACAGTCAGTAACAAGGTTTAAAAACTACACGACGTTTATTAATAAATTACATGCCATGTAATCTGGGTTTTTCTGGGTAGTAGCTCAGAACTACTCCAAATCCCAGAAAACACAGAAAACAGGAGTTAAGGTGCCAAATTCCGATCCATGAGGGTCCATACTCCCCGTGAATCGAAGCATTGTCACGACCCGTCCTCGAGGCCCTTGTCGTGACTACCCCAAGCCTGCCTTCCATAGGCCAGGGGCTGGCGACTAGCACCAAGGCGTAAATCCCAGAAAAAGTGAAGGCATTTCCTTTGTAAAGTAAACCACAAACACCACAGAGCAAGCAGGAAAAAGTAAACACTAAGTAAAAATAGGTACAACAGTAATTGCAGAAAAGTATGTGGGCCAGTATACAAACCCAAACTGAAAGTAAAGTACAACTGGAAAGGGAAAATAGCATCTGAAAAGTAAAGCCGCAATGTCGAGCTTCCCACTGGAAATCCCACCTGAAGGGTGGTTACAGAATGCCTCCACTTCTCCTCGGCTCCAGCCGACCTCTCCGAGTATGTCCCGCCCAGTGGTCCACCTCCGGGTACCGTCCTGCTCCACAAGCCTCCACCACGATCAGCGTTGTCCGTCGTCTGCAACCAACACAACGTAGTGCGAGCATAGCCCGTGCAGGGGTGAGTATAAGCTACTCAGTAGGGACCCCGAGACCCCCGAAGGTCTCCCAGAATCCATAAAGGATAATCCACAAAGGAAAGATACAATCACGAAGTAACATCCATCACTGCTTAGGTATATTCCCACAAAGGATCGATAGGTACTAACCCCCGCAATGACCCACAAAGGATATGACCCACAAAGGATCGATAGGTAACTAACCCCCGCAATGACCCACAAAGGATCTGACCCACAAAGGATCGATTAGTAACTCACCCCCGCAAAGACCCAAACATGATCATACCCACACAGGATCTATAGGCGCTGGCCCACACAGGACCGCTGAGCGCTGACCCACACAGGATCGGACCCACACAGGATCGGTAGTACTGACCCACAAAGGATCTTTGAGTGTTTTAGTCGTCGTCGAATCCACTGAGGATCTCTGCACAATCATCGTCGTCGTAGTCGCAGCCAGCTCTAGGGTTCCCGCAAATTACAAGCTCGTTCGGGAGGGTCCGCTCCATGAGACGAGAGGCTGATACATCAACTAACACATAGTCCAGAGTTGATGTATCCAAAAGTTCCGTATCGTCAACAGGAACTCAACGTCGCAGATGGCGCGTCAATCAGACGATCGGTCTAAGAGTTATTGGCTTTTTCGTCTGAGGGGCCCGGTGGGTTTTTAAGAAAAAACCAATACAACCGTACCCCACCTACGTCCAAACCTCTAGAGAATTATGGAAAAAGATCTTTCTCACTTAGAGGAATCTATCAAAGTCGATGGTACGTCAATCGGACGTCCGCAACTCAAGATATGAGCGTTTCTGCTCCGACGGTCCGGTTAGTTTTGTGTACGAACCAACCCGACCGAATCCAAAGTATTCCGAAACCTTGAGTGTAAAATACTGAAACGACCGCCTCGATCCAAGGATCGTATCTCCGCTGATGGTGTGTCGATCGGAGGCTCGTAGCTCAAGATATGGGAAAAAGACCGAAAAGGCCCGAAAACGGGGGGTCTAGGCCCGAACCGACCCGACCCAACCCCCTGGGTCGGCCCGAACCGTGTCGACCCGACCCGGGTCCGGGTCCAACCTGGCTGGGCGCGACCCAGCCCGGCCGGCGCAGCCTGGCCCGGACTGGGTAGCTCGGCGCTGGCCGAGCGGCCGCGCCAAAGGAGCTTCGGCCCCCACACGGGGGCTGCCCCGTGTCACCGGACACGGCGCAAGGCCACGTCCCTTCGCCGCGATCCTGCACGGCCACAAGACCGGCGCTCGCTGCCGCGGCTTCAGATCCGGTGGGTCTTCTTGGGGGCGCGCTGGGCGCCGCCGCTTCCAGGCGGCCGGCCGCCGCCTCCGGCCGTTGGCGCCCCCGTGCCGGCGGGGCGAGCCGGCAGGAACTTCCACGGGCCACCGAATGCGCTCCGGTGGTCCGTTTTGCATGCGGTTTGTGCCTACGGCTCTCCTAGGATCCGAACATTGCTACTAAGACCTCCAAACACCATTCCCATCCCATTACATAAATGTCGTTAATCCATGCATCAACGAAAAATCTGCGGAGGGTTGTCGGGCCGTGTGTGTTTGGCCCGCACCCTCCGCATTAGGTGATATCAATTCAGAAAAAATAATCAACAAATGAAAAAATAACAGGGCCCAATTTTAATAAATTAAAATTGAACCTAGTTCCCAAAAAAACTCCCGTAAAAAAAAATTCTCGTCCCGCATATAAAAACAAACGCGGGTCAACTTAATGATGAGTTGATCCGGGTTCTTTGTTTTAGAAGAAAACAACCATGGGAATAAATAATATTCCCAAATAAAACCCCTACCTCGTCATATTCATCGATCAAGAGTTCTTCGCTGAATTGATCATCACGGAATAAGAGGATCGTCGCGTCACGGAAGGGCATCGCGTCGTCGCGGAACACGGCGTCGCGTCGATGATCTCCGAGGGTTAAAGAAAACACACATATTTAATTTCACTAATTAAATCCATGTTGAGGATAAAATCCACAAAGGAAAATTTAAAAGATCTGAATTCCCCTACCTCAAACGGTGATGATCGGAGATTTTTGCAGGGAAGAACATCGCAGAAGAACGTTGCGGGAGGAGAATCGTCGGCGTCGCGGTACACGGCGTCGCGTCGTCGATCTCTGAGGGTTTGGCATTCTTCTTCACCTTTCGTCGAAGGTCGGAGTTCTTCGTGTTATTTGCGTTCTTCGTGTTCTTTGCGTTCTTTGCGAAGGAGGATGAAGATCTAAAGCCTTGGAGTCTTCTCCAAATCCTCTCAACGAGCAATCCTCATGAAATACATGCGTTGGTCTTATTTTATTAACATGCCAACAATTTGAAAAACAAGTTAAGAAACGAACCATTAATTCGGTGAATTAATGGTAACGTCATTACTGTCCAATTAATAGGGGTGTTAATAGTTTTAGAAAGCACACCAGTTGGCTTTCATTAAAGAGGAGTTTTCGCGGGTGCGTTACTTAGAGGAAAAGAAACGGTGGGGCTCCTGCGGGCCCTACCTCACAAATATCCTACCATGAGGGTAGGATATTTTGGGTTCCACCCTATCCTCTTCAACTCAGCTTAAGTAGCTTTAAGTGGCTTTACATGTCTTTAAGTGAAATAAAATAAAGTTGTCTCACCAATTTATTTTATTTTCTTCACTTAACCCCAAAAATTAAAAACCACACCCGAGAAAAAGCAACTCCGGAAGAGGTGTTTCTAAGCAAGTATCGAAATTGTGATTCCATCGGTGCCCTCAGAATTCGATTCCGTGCACCGGTTCAAAAGTTAGAAAAACCCACTCGTTCGTTCACTGAACGTATCCGAGCCAAACATTAGAAAATGATTCTGGGCACACCGGGCCTCGTAATCACGTGTCGTTAGAAACTGCATTCTTGTAAAATTCCAATGTAAATTAAGAAAAAAAATTCCCTTGAAATTTACAGGTCTTTACATCACTCCCACCGCAGGGCTTTTACGTTCCCGTAAAGATACATCATAAAATAGGGAAACAAATGTGGGTACTGAGCACGCATCTGAGCCTCCCACTCCCAATTGCTCTCATGGAGGTTCTCGTGCTGCCATCAGATGCGCACTAGAGTAATCGACCGTCCACGTAGGACCCGCTCCCGTCGATCCTCGATCTCCAACGGGACCTCTGCAACAGTCACCCCATCATCAAAATCTAGCTCCCCATGTTCAATGATATGTATCGGGTCGTGCACGTATCTCCTCAGCTGAGATACGTGGAGGACGTCGTGCAGCCGGTGCAACTGAGGTGGTAGAGCCACGCGATAAGCCACGTCGCCAACCCGGCTGAGGACCTGGAATGGTCCGATGAAGCGTGGAGACAACTTTCCACCTCGGCCAAATCTCTGTAAACCGCATCGAGGTGAGACACGTAAGAAGACATGGTCGCCATTCTCGAACTCTAGTGGCCTCCGCCTCCTATCAGCATACGACTACTGCTATCTCTGAGCTATCCTCATCCTCTCCTGGATGACCTGGGCCTTCTCTGTCGTGGCCCGGACCATCTCTGGTCCCTCATGTTCTGACTCCCCAGGGTCTGTCCAGCATAAAGGAGATCTCCAAGGTCTGCCGTAAAACTCCTCATATGGTGTCATCTCGATGGTGGAGTGGTAGATGTTGTTGTACGCAAACTCCAACAAGGGTAGGTGGTCCTCCCAACTGCGACCAAAGTCGAGGACACATGCGCAGAGCATGCCCTTGAGAGTCTAAATGGTCCTCTCCGTCTGACCATCCATCTGAGGGTGAAAGGCGATGCTCAGACGTAGCTGCATCCCGAACACCTCCTACAGCCTCTTCCAGAGTCGGGAATTAAAGCGAGCATCTCGATCGGAGACTATGGATGATGGCACACCGTCAAGTCTTACAATCTCCAGAATGTAGAGACGTCTCAAGCTCTCCACTGAGCCCTGCTCTCTGATGGGTAAGAAGTGAGCCGACTAGGTGAGTCGGTGGACAATCACCCAAATGGAGTCGTGACCTCTGGAATTGCATGGAATTCTAGTCACGAAATCCATAGATATCCCGTCCCACTTCCACTCCGAGACCTCCAAGGGTTGTACTAAGCCTGCTGGTACCTGATGCTCTGCCTTCACCTGCTGGAAGGTGAGGCATCGATAAATGAACTCTATCACGACCTTCTTCATGACCGGCCTCCAGTGATGTCGTCTGAGATCCTGGTACATCTTCACCACTCCAGGATGTACCGCTAAAGGAGAAGTGTGAAACTCTCTCAGCACCTCCTCTCGTAATGCAACTGGTACCATGGTACGTCCTCTGAAAAGGACAGTGTGCTCTGCTCCAAAGGAGAAACCATCAGGTGCTTGTCCTAAGGATATCTGCGCACAATGTGTCTCACAGTCAGCGTCCCCACGCTGTACCTCTATTACCCGCTGCAGTAGTGGAGGAGAGACTATGCGTGACTGAAGGATAGTTTCTCCATCTTCATCCACAAAGGATATCTGCAAAGAAGATAACTACTTTGTCGCGTCCTCAAGTAGCTGAATGCATGTCCTCCTGTTGAGAGAATCAGCTACCACATTCCTCTTTCCAGGAGTATAGACTATCTCAAAGTCATAGTCCTGGAGGAACTCGAGCCATCACCACTGTCTCAGGTTCATGTCCTTCTGTGAAAAGATGTACCTGAGACTCTGATGGTCAGAAAAGACTGTAAAACGCTCGCCTATCAGATAGTGTCTCCATGTCTTTAGAGCGAAGACCACTACTTCTAACTCCAGGTCATGGGTAGCGTAGTTCTTCTCATGCGGCCTCAAATGACATGATCCATATGTGATCACTGCCCGCTCTTGCATCTGGAGGCATTCGAGTCCGGTCCCTGATGCATCGCAGTAGACTACGTACCCAACTCCCTCCTCTGGAAGCCTCAAGATAGGGGCGCTGGTCAATATCTATCTTAGCTCCTGGAAGCTCTGCTGACATCTATATGACCACACAAAGGGTTTCCCCTTCTTCGTAAGAGCTGAGAGTGGTGTCGCAACTCTGGAGAAGTCTGGAAAAAATCTCCAATAGTATCAAGTTGGTCCCAAGAAACTCTGCACCTCCATCACGCTCTTGGGTGGCTCCCAAGCCAGTACTGCCTCGATCTTCGTAGGATCCACCACAACTCCCGCCTCAGAGATGACGTGTCCCAAGAAGTGGACCTCACTTATCCAGAACTGACACTTCGAGAGCTTTCCATAAATATGGTACTCTCGGAGTGTGTCTAGTACAACTCACAAGTGGTAGGCCTGCTCCTCCTCGGTCGTCGAGTAAATAAAAATGTCATTGATGAAGACGATGACAAATAGATCGAGGAATGGCTGAAATATCCTGTTCATGAGGCCCATGAAAACTGCTAGAGCATTGGTTATTCCGAATGGAATAACCAAGAACTCATAGTGGCCATACCAACATTTGAAGGTCGTCTTCTGCATGTCCTTGTCCCGAACTCTAAGCTGATGATAGCCTGACCTGAGGTCTATCTTCGAGAACCACCGTTCTCCCTTGAGCTGATCGAAGAGGTCATCAATCCTTATTAGCGGATAATTGTTCCTCACTATCACCTGGTTCAGGGGACGATAGTCGAAACAAAGTCGCAAGCTCTCGTCCACCTTCTTGGAGAACAATATCGGGGAAGCCCATGGTGAAACACTGGGTCGGATGAATCCCTTGCCCTGCAAGTCCTCCAACTGTACTCTTAGCTCTCAAAGCTCAGCGGGGGCCATCCGATACACTGGAGTCGATATCGGGGTTGTCCCGGGGTACATGTCAATATACAAGTCTACCTCTCTACGAGGAGGTAGTCCTGGAACGTCGTCGAGAAAGACGTCCACATACTGATCCACCTCTGCAGGAAAACTAGGACTCTGCACGTCAACTGCTCCTAGGATGAGGCTAGCCAACTGATGAGTGATGGGCTATCCTCTCCTCTGCGAGAGTCCATCTTGTGCTGCAAAGGCTCCCTTCTCGACGGTGAAGGTGAATCTGCTCCCGTCACTGCGTACACATTGCACCTTGCGCCTAATACAGTCAATATGTGCATGGACGGTAGATAACCAATCCATGCACAAGATGACGTCGTAAGTCCTCGACGTCGCTACAAGAAAATCCCAGCTAAAGCTCTCGCCTCCTAGAGTAATCTCACACTGCTGGCACCTGTGCGTGATCGTCGAGTCTGCTCCCGTAGGAGTCTCTAGCTTTAAGGATCGAGCCAACGGCTCTGTCGGAATCTTTGAGCTCCAAACAAGGGAATCAGCTATGAATGAGTGACTCGCTCCTGTGTCTATAAGAACTGCAGCATGGGTAGAATAGAAAAAGGTAGTACCTCGAATCATCTCGGGGGCGACGTGGTCATAGGACTCCACTACCTGGAGTTGTGCCTGTCTCTGCGCACCGGCTCCCTGTGGTCGGGCTGGACCTCCTGGTGGTGATGGTGGTAGAGCCTCAAAGCGTCTCCCACCACCTGCTGCTCGGACAGCTCCTCTGCCTCGTCCACCTGCTCGCTGCGGACCGCCACGGTCGACCCTCTGCCTCTGCCTGGGTGGCCCCTCAACCGTCTGCTACTCCTTGGCATGGTGGGTCGGGCTGTCACAAGCCATGTGGCCCTGCCCGCCGCATGTGTAGCACTGCCTGCCTCTCGAAAGACTGGCTCCACGCTGTCTTCCCCGCACTGTTGAGCCAGTGTCCTGAGGTCAACTGCATGAGGTTCTGGTCTTCTTGGACCCATGAGTCATCCGTCGACTACCTTCCGCATAAGACTCTGCTACGTGCCACCCCGCGGTTGGTCTCGCTGCTGATGAAGGCTCAGCAAGAAAGCTCTCGATCAAAAGGGATCGCTCCAGTACACATGCCTGAGTCGGAATGCCGAGGGAGATCAGTGATGCCCTGATCTCATGTTTCAATCCCTGCTCAAAGGTCCAGGCCTAGAAGAATGGGTCTCGTACCATGTCTGTCGAGTAGCGCGAGAGATCGGTAAATCTCGCCGAGTACTGGGCGACCGTCACGATGACCTGCCGTAGCTGAAGAAGCTCCTCAATGCCTACCACACGGAGGGTGGCTCGGAAGAACTCTTAGAGGAAGAGGCTCTCAAAGTCTGTCCAGAGAAGAGATGCCTCATCGTGCACCTAGAGCATCAAGCTCCACCATCTGCCCGCTGCAGCGTGTAGTAGGATCGCTGTGAGGATCACCATGAGGTCTGCTGGTGTCGTCACTAACTGGAAAACTCATACAACTGCCTCCAGCCAGTCCTCGGCTGCCTGGGGGTCTGTCTCCCCACAGAACCTGGGTGGTCGCTGGCACTGGAACTCATGCAGTGCACTAAGGCGACGTGTATCGTCAGCGGCTGGGGCTGGAAGCATCGGTGGCTCGGCGATAAGAGGTACCGCTGGTGCCTCTGCTGTCAAAGGGACCTGCACCGAGGCCTCGTCGCTCA
Organism: Viscum album; assembly: GCA_963277665.1. Lineage (NCBI taxonomy): Eukaryota > Viridiplantae > Streptophyta > Magnoliopsida > Santalales > Viscaceae > Viscum > Viscum album. The sequence continues at coordinate 644,994,756 of OY728160.1, forward strand.
GTGGGCTGTCGTCACGCTCAACTCTTGGAACCCTAGCTGGCTACCGTCGTGGGGACATCCTGAAAAGAAATAGGTGCGCCATGGTCAAAACAGTATACCAGCTGAGCTCATATAAAGTAATCACAAAGGAATCTTGAAACACACACATGCAATCAATGTTTTCGCGCATTAAGTCGGAAATCAGAAGTCAGGGTCCTGGTGTATGGATACGTCGGCCGCCGTAGCAACACTGGACTCCATGGACTGATAACCACACCCAATACGCTAAACACTATTGCTTCACATAGAATAATATCATATTACCATGTTCTGTGGTAGAACCGAACTCCTCTGATACCAATTTGTCACGACCCGTCCTCGGGGCCCGTGCCGTGACTACCACAAGCCCGCCTTCCATAGGCCAGGGGCTGGCGACTAGCACCAAGGCGTAAATCCTGGTAAAAGAGAAGGCATTGCCTTTGTAAAGTAAACCACAAACAACACAGAGCAAGCAGGAAGAAGTAACCACTATGTAAAAACCGGTACAACAGTAAGTGCCGAAGAGTAAGTGGGCCAGTATACAAACCCAAACTAAAAGTAAAGTACAACTGGAAAGGGAAAACATCAACTGAAAAGTAAAGCCGCAGCATCGAGCTGCCCACTAGAAATCCCACCTGAAGGGTGGGTACAAAAAGCCTCCACTTCTCCTCGGGTATAGTCGACCGCTCTGAGTACGTCCCACCCAGTGGTCCACCTCCGGGTACCGTCCTGCTCCGCAAGCCTCCACCACGATCCGCGCTGTCCATCGTCTGCAACCAACACAACGTAGTGCGGGCATAGCCCGTGCAGGGGTGAGTATATGCTACTCAGTAGGGACCCCGAGACCCCCAATGGTCTCCTAGAATCCACAAAAGATAATCCACAAAGGAAATATACAATCACGCAGTAACATCCGACACTGCTTAGGTATATGCCCATACATATACATAAGTCATCAATTCTCCTTCAGATCCAACATCCGAACCCAAGTACCACCCATTCCACATAGGAAAGAAAAACATAAATCCTCATAGGATAGCACAACACAATCCACATAGGAATGTAAAACAGGATTCAGCTCACACATGTATACTTCTTCATATGAAGATAAAGATGACCAGATATTTCCACTGATTCATCTAAGCCGTTGGACCCACAAAGGATCGATAGGTACTAAGCCCCTCAATGACCCACAAAGGATCTAACCCACAAAATATCGATAGGTAACTAACCCCCACAATTACCCACAAAGGATATGACCCACAAATGATCGATAGGTAACTAACCCCCGCAAAGACCCACACAGGATCAGACCCACATGGGATCTGTAGGCGTTGGCCCACACAGGACCGCTGAGCGCTGACCCACACATGATCGGATGCAGACATGATCGGTAGCACTAACCCAAAAAGGATCGCTGAGTGTTGTAGACGTCGTCGAATCCACTGAGGATCTCTGCACAGTCGTCGTCGTCGTAGTCGCAACCAGCTCTAGGGTTCCATCACACAACAAGATCGTTCAGGAGGGTCCGCTCCACGAGCCGAGAGGCTGATACATAAACTGACACATAGTCCAGAGTTGATGTATCCAAATGTTCTGTATCATCAACAGGAACTCAACGTCGCAGACGACGCGTCAATCGGACGCCCGTTCTGAGAGTTATTGGCTTTTTCGTCTGAGGGGCCCATTTATTTTTAAGACAAAAACAATATGACCATACCCCACCTACATCCAAACCTCGGGCGGAGTATTCCAAAATATCTGTCTCACTTAGAGGAATCCAACAAAGTCGACGGTACGTTAATCGGACGTCCGCAGCTCATGATATGAGTGTTTCCGCTCCGAGGGTCCGGTTGGTTTCGTGTACGAACCAACCCGGCCGAACCCAAAGTATTCCGAAACCTTGAGTGTGATATACCAAAACAACCGTCTCGATCCAAGGATCGCATTTCCACTTACGGCGCGTCGATCGGAGGATCGTAGCTCAAGATATAGGAAAAAGACCTAAAAGGTCTGTAAAAGGGGGGTTTGGGCCCGGACCGACCCGGCCCAACCCGCCTGGGTTGACCCAAACTGGTTCGACCCGACCTGGGTCCGGGTCCGACCCGGCTGGGCGCGACCCAGCCCGGAGCAGCCCGTCCCGGCCTAGGCGGTGCGACGCTGGCCGAGCGGCCGCGGCCCCCGCACGAGGGCTGCTCCATGTCACCGGACGAGGCGTAAGGCCGCGTCCCTTCCCCGCGGTCCCGCGCGGCTGCGGGACTGACACTTGCCACCGCAACTGAAGCCATGGCGGGTCTTCACGGCGGCGCGCCGGGCGCCACCGCTTCCCGGCGGCCGGCCTCTGCCGGCCGCCGCCGGGACATTCCGCAGACCACCGGACGCGCTCTAGTGGTCCGTTTTGCCTGCGGTTGGCGCCTATGGCTCTCCTATGATCCGAACATTGCTGCGAAGGCCTCCAAACTCCATTCTGATCCCATTTTTTAAACTTCGTTAATCCACGCATCAACAAAAAATTCTGCGAAGGGTTGTCGGGCCGTGTTTGTTTGGCCCGCACCCATCGGGTTAGGTGATATCAATTGGGAAAAAATAATCAACACATGAAAACATAACAATGAACAATTTTAATAAATTAAAATTTAACCTAGTTCCCAAAAAAACTCCCGTAAATAAAAATTCTCCTCCCGCATATAAAAACAAATGCGGATCAACTTAATGACGAGTTGATCTGGGTTCTTTGTTTTAGAAGGAAAAAACCATGGGAATAAATATTATTCTCAAATAAAACCCCTACCTCGTCGTAGTCATCGAACGAGAGTTCTTCGCGGAATTGATCGTCGTGGAAGAATAGAATCGTCACTTCGTGGAAAGGCATCACATCGTCGCGGAAAACGGTGTCGCGTCGACGATCTCCGAGAGTTAAAGAAAACACACAGATTTAATTTCACAAATTAATTCAATGTTGAGGATAAAATCAACAAAGGAAAATTTAAAAGATCTGAAATCCCATACCTCAAACGGTGATGATCAGAGATTGTTGCTGGGAAGAACGTCGCAGAAGAACGTTGCGCGAGGAGAATCGTCGGCGTCACGGTACATGGCGTCGCATCGTCGATCTCTGAGGGTTTTGTGTTCTTCGTCGCCTTTCGTCGAAGGCCAGCGTTCTTCGCGTTCTTCGCGTTCATCGCGTTCTTCGCGTTCTTCGCGTTCTTCGCATTCTTCGCGAAGGAGGATGAAGAACTCAAGCCTTGGAGTCTTCTCCAAATCCTCTCAACGAGCAATCCTCAATAAAGACATGTGTTGTTCTTATTTTATTAACATGCCAACAATTTGAAAAACAAGTTAAGAAATGAACCATTAATTCGGTGAATTAATGGTAACATCTTAAATGTCCAATTAATAGGGGTGTTAAGAGTTTTAGAAAACGCTCCAATTGACTTTCATTAAAGAGGAGTTTTTCAGGGGTGCGTTACTTAGAGGAAAAGAAATGGTGGGGCTCATGCGGGCCCCACATCACAAATATCCTACCAAGAGGATAGGATATTTTGGGTTCCACCCTATCTGCTTCAACTCAGCTTAAGTAACTTTAAGTGGCTTTATGTGGCTTTAAGTGAAATAAAATAAAGTTGTCGCACCACATTATTTTATTTTCATTACTTAACCCCAAAAATTAAAAACCACACCCGAGCAAACGAAACTCCGGAAGAGGTGTTTCTAAGCCAGTACCGGTTCTACGATTCCATCGGTGCCCTCTGAATTCGATTCTAAAAACCGGTTCAAAAGTTTGAAAAACCCGCTCGTTCGTTTATTGAACGTACACGAGCCAAACTTCAGAAAATGATTCTGGGCACACCGGGCCTCAGAATCACGTGCCGTCAGAAAATGAGTTCTTGTAAAAATAAAAGAAAATTAAGAAACAAAATTTCCTTGAAATTTACGGGTCTTTACATCAATCCCACCTCAGGGTTTTACGTCCCCATTAAGATACATCCTAAACTAGGGAAACAAATGTGGGTAGTGAGCACGCATCTGATCCTCCCGCTCCCAAGTGCTCTCCTGGAGGTTCTCGTGCTGCCATCTGATGCGCACTAGAGGAATCGACCGTTCACGTAGGACCCGCTCCTGTCGATCCTTGATCTCCACCGGGACCTCTGCAAAAGTCTCCCCATCATCAATATCAAGCTCCCCATGGTCAATGATATGTGTCGGTTCGTGCACGTATCTCCTCAGCTAAGATACATGTAAGAAGTCGTGCACCTGGTGCAATTGAGGTGGTAGAGCCAGGTGATAAGCCACCTCGCCAACCCGGCTAAGGACCTGGAATGGTCCGATGAAGCATGGAGACAACTTGCCGCCTCGGAGAAATCTCCGTAAACCACATCGAGGTGAGACACCTAAGAACACGTGGTCTCCATCCTCGAAAACTAGTGGCCTCCGCCTCCTGTCAGCATAAGAATTCTACCAGCTCTGAGCTATCCTCATCTGCTCCTGGATGACCTAGACCTTCTCTTTCATGGCCCGAACCATCTCTAGTCCCACAAGTGCTACTCCCCAAGGTCTACCCAGCATAAAGGAGATCTGCAAGGTCTGCCGTACAATGCCTCGTATGGTGTCATCCCGATGGTGGAGTGGTAGTTGTTGTTGTACGCAAACTCCACCAAGGGTAGGTGGTCCTCCCAGATATGACCAATGTCGAGGACATATGCACGGAGCATGTCCTCAAGTGTGTGAATGGTCCTTTCCATCTGACCATCCGTCTGAGGGTGAAATCGGTGGTCAGACGTATCTGCATCCCAAACACCTCCTGCAGCCCCTTCCAAAGTCTGGAAGTAAAGCGAGCATCTCGATCGGAGACTATGGATGATGGAACACCGTTAAGTCATACAATCTCCTGAATGTAGATACATCCCACGCTCTCCACTGAGCCCTTCTCTCTGATGGGTAAAAAGTGAGCCGACATGGTGAGTCGGTCAACAATCACCCAAATGGAGTTGTGACCTCTGGAAGTGTGTGGAAGTCTAGTCACGATGTCCACAGATATCCCATATCACATCCACTCCGGGACCTCCAAGGGGTGTACCAAGCGTGCTGGTACCTGATGCTCCGCCTTCACCTGCTGGCAGGTGAGGCATCGAGAAACGAACTCTGCCATAACCTTCTTCATGCCTGGCCACCAGTGCTATCGTCTGAGATCCTGGTACATCTTCGCCACTCCAGGATGTACCGCCAAAGGAGAAGTGTGAAACTCTCTCATCACATCCTCTCGTAATGCAACTGGTACCAAGGTACGTCCTTTGAAAAGGACGACGTGATCTAATCCAAAAGAGAAACCATTAGGTGCCTGTCCTGAGGATATCTGCGCACGCCGCGTCTCACAGTCAGCGTCCCCACACTGTGCCTCTCTAACCCACTGCAGTAGTGGAGGAGAGACTGTTAGTGACTGAAGGAAAGTTGATCCATCTCTATCCACAAAGGATATCCGCAAAGCGGCTAGCTGCTCTGTCGCCTCCTCAAGTAGCTGAATGCCCGTCCTCCTACTTAGAGCATCGGCTACCACGTTCCTCTTTCCAGGAGTATAGAATATCTCAAAGTCATAGTCTTGGATGAAGTCAATCCATTGCTGCTGTCTCAGGTTCAGGTCCTTTTGAGAAAAGATGTACCTGAGACTCTGATGGTCAGAAAAGACTGTAAAACGCTCGCCTATCAGATAGTGTTGCCATGTCTTCAGAGTGAAGACCACTGCTGATAACTCTAGGTCATGGGTAGCGTAGTTCTGCTCATGCGACCTCAACTGACGTGATCCACAGGCGATCACTGCCCACTCTTGCATCAAGACACATCGGAGTCCGGTCCCTGATGCATTGCAGTAGACTACGTACCGAACTCCCTCCTCTGGAAGCCTCAAGATAGGGGCGCTGGTCAATCTCTGTCTTAGCTCTTGGAAGCTCTGCTGACATCTGTCAGACCACACAAAGGGTTTCCCATTCTTCATAAGAGCTGAGAGTGGTTCTGCAACACTGGAGATGTCTAGAACAAATCTTCGATAGTATTCAGCTAGTCCCAAGAAACTTCGCACCTCTGTCACTCTCTTAGGTGGATCCCAAGCTAGTACTGCCTCAATCTTTGCAGGATCCACCGCAACTCCCACCTCAGAGATGACGTGTCCCATGAAGTGGACCTCACGTATCCAGAACTGACACTCCAAGAGCATTCCATAAAGCTGGTGATCTCATAGTGTGTCCAGTATAACTCGCAAGTGGTAGGCATGCTCCTCCTCGGTCGTCGAGTAAATCAAAATGTCGTCGATGAAGACCACGACAAATCAATCGAGGTATGGCTGAAATATCCTGTTCATGAGGCCCATGAACACCACTGAAGCATTGTTTATGCCGAATGTCATATCCAAGAACTCATAGTGGCCATACCGACATCTGAAGGCCGTCTTCTGCACGTCCTTTTCCCGAACTCTGAGCTGATGATGGCCTGACCTGAGGTCTATCTTCGAGAACCACCGTGATCCCTTGATCTGATCGAAGAAGTCATCAATCCTCGGTAGCAGATACTTGTTCCTCACTGCCACCTGATTCAGGCGACGATAGTCGACACAATCTCGCAAGCTCCCGTCCTCCTTCTTGGCGAACAATATCGGGGAAGCCCAGGGTGAAACACTTGGTCGGATGAATCCATTGCCCTTCAACTCCTCCAACTGTACTCGTAGCTCTTGAAGCTTATAAGGGGACATCCGATACGCTGGAGTCGATATCGGGGCTGTATTGGGGTATAAGTCAATATAAAAGTCTACCTCTCTGCGAGGAGGTAGTCCTGGTACGTCGTCGGGAAAGATGACCGCATACTGATCCACATCTGTAGGAAAACTAGGACTCCACGCGTCAACTGCTCCTAAGATGAGGCTATCCGACTGATAAGTGATGGGCTGTCCTATCCTCTGCGAGAGTCCATCCTGTGCTGCAAAGGCTCCCTTCTCACCGATGAAGGTGAACATGCTCCCGTCGGTGTGTACACATCGCAACTTGAGCCTAATATAGTCAATCTGTGCATGGACTGTAGATAACCAATCCATGCCCAAGATGACGTCGTAAGGCCTCGACGCCACTACAAGAAGATCCAAGCCAAAGATCTCACCTCCTATAGTAAGCTCACACTGCCAGCACCAGTGCGTGATCGTCGAGTCTGCTCCCGTAGGAGTCTCTAGTCATAAGGATCGAGCCAACGGCTCTGTCGGAATCTCCGAGCTCCGAACAAGGGAAGCGGCTATGAAAGAGTGACTCACTCTTGTGTCTATAAGAACTGCAGTAAGGGTGGAATAGACACAGATAGTACCTCGAATCATCTCGGGCGTGTCGTGGTCATAGGCCTCCGTTCCTTGGAGCTGTGAATGTCTCTGCCCGCCGGCTCCCTGTAGTTGGGGTGGACCTCCTGGTGGTGGTGGTGGTAGAGCCTCAAAGCGTCGCCCACCACCTGATCCTCGTCCAGCTCCTCTGCCTCGTCTGCCTGCTCCCTGTGGACCGCCACGGTCGACCCTCTTCCACTTCCTGGGTGGCCCATCAACCATCTGCTGCTTCTCGGCATGGTGGGCTGGGCAGTCACAAGCCATGTGGCTTTGCCAGCCGCATGTGTAGCACTGCCTGCCTCTCGAAAGACTGGTTCCACGCTATGTTCCCCACACTGCCGATCCAGTGTCCTGAGGACGTCTGCATGAGTTTCTGGTCTTCCTGGACCCATGAGTCATCTGTCGACTACCTGGCGTAGAGGACTCTGCTACGTGCTGCCCCGCGGTAGGTCTCACTGCTCATGAAGGCTCAGCAAGGAAGCTCTCGATCAAAAGGGCTCTCTCTTGTACTCCTTCCTGAGTCGGAATGCTGAGGGAGATCAATGATGCCCTGATATCATGTCTCAATCCCTGCTCAAAGGTCCGAGACATGAATAATGGGTCTCGTACCATGTCTGTCGAGTAGCACGAGAGATCGGTAAATCTCCCCGAGTACTGGGCGACTGTCAAGCTGCCCTACCGCAGCTGAAGAAGCTCCTGGATGCGTACCACACGGAGGGTGGCTGGGATGAACTCTGAGCGGAAGAGGCTCTCAAAGTCTGTCCAGAGAAGAGATGCCTCATCGTGTACCTGGAGCATCAAGCTCCACCATCCACCTCTTGTCGCGTGCAGTAGGCTCGCTGCGAGGATCACCATGAGGTCTGATGGTGTCCTCACTAACCGGAAAACTCGTACAACTGCCTCTAGCCAGTTCTCAAACGCCTGGGGATCCATCTCCCTGCGGAACCTGGGCGGTCGCTGGAGCTGGAACTCATGCAGTGCACTAAGGTGACGTGCTTCGTCAGCGGCTGGGGCTGGAAGCATTGGTGGCTCGACGGGTAGAGGTACCGCCCGTGCCTCTGCTGTCAAAGGGCCCTGCACCGAGGCCTCGTCACTCGGTGGGCTATCGTCACGCTCAACTATCGGAACCCTAGCTGGCTACCATTGTGGGGCCATCCTGAAAAGAAACAGGTGCTCCACGGTCAAAACAATATACCTGGTGAGCTGACAGAAAGTAATCACAAAGGAAACTTGAAACACACACATGCAATCAATGTTTTCGCGCATTAAGTCGGAAGATCAGAAGTCCGGGTCCTGGTGTACGGATACACCGGCTGCCGCACCAACAATAGACTCCCTGGACTGATAACCACACCCAATACGCTAAAAATTATTGCTTCACATAGAAAATGATCAGAGTCCCATGTTCTGTGGTAGTACCGAACTCCTCTGATACCAATTTTTCACGACCCGTCCTCATGGCCCGTGCCGTGACTACCCCAAGCCCGCCTTCCATAGGCTAGGGGCTGACGACTAGCTCCAAGGCGTAAATCCTGGTAAAAGGGAAGGAATTTCCTTTGTAAAGTAAACCACAAACACCAAAGAGCAAGCAGGCCGAAGTAAACACTACGTAAAAACTGGTACAACAGTATGTGTGGAAAAGTAAGTGGGCCAGTATACAAACTCAAACTAAAAGTAATGTACAACTGGAAAGGGAAAACAACAACTGAAAAGTAAAGCCGCAACGTCGAGCTGCCCACTAGAAATCCCAACTGAAGGGTGGGTACAGAAAGCATCCACTACTCCTCGGGTCCAGCTGACCGCTCCGAGTACGTCCCGCCCAGTGGTCCACCGCCAGGTACCGTCCTGCTCCGCAAGCCTCCACCACGATCAGCGCTGTCCGTCGTCTGCAACCAACACAACGTAGTGCGGGCATAGCCCATGAAGGGGTGAGTATATACTACTCAGTATGGACCCCGAGACCCCCGAAGGTCTCCTAGAACCCACAAAGTATAATCCAAAAATGAAATATACAGTCACGATGTAACATCCGACACTGCTTAGGTATATGCCCATACATAAACCTAAGTCATCAATTCTCGTTCGGCTCCAACATCCGAACCCAAGTACAACCCAGTCCACACAGGAAAGAAAAACGTAAATCCACACAGGATGGCACAACACAATCTACATAGGAATGCAAAACTGGATTCAGCTCACACAGGTATACTTGTTCATATGACGATAAAGAAGACCAGATATTTCCATTGATTCATCTAAGATGTTGGACCCACAAAGGATCGATAGTTACTAACCCCCGCAATGACTCACAAAGGATCTGACCCATAAAGGATCGATAGGTAACTAACCCCCGCAATGACCCACAAAGGATATAACCCACAAAGGATCGATAGGTAACTTACCCCCGTAAATACCCACATAGGATCAGACCCACACAAGATCTGTAGGCGCTGGCCCACACAGGACCGCTGAGCGCTGACCTACACAAGATCAGACCCACAAAGTATCGGTAGAGCTGACCCACAAAGGATCGTTGAGTGCTGTAGTCGTCGTCGAATCCACCGAGGATCTCTGCACAATCGTCGTTGTCGTAGTCGCAACCAGCTCTAGGGTTCCCGCACACAACAAACTCGTTCGGGAGGGTCTGATCCACGAGCCGAGAGGCTGATACATCAACTGACACATAGTCCAGAGTTGATGTATCCAAATGTTCCGTATCATCAACAGGAACTCAACGTCGCAGACGGTGCGTCAATCGGACGCCCGGACTGAGAGTTATTGGCTTTTTCGTCTGAGGGGCCCGGTTGGTTTTTAAGACAAAACCAATCTGACCGTACCCCACCTACTTCCAAACCTCGGGTGGAGTATGACAAAAGATCCACCTCACTTAGAGTAATCCATGAAAGTCGACGGTACGTCAATCAGACATCCGCAGCTCATGATATGACTTTTTCCGCTCCAAGGGTCCGGTTGGCTTTGTGTACGAACCAACCCGGCCGAACCCACAGTATTCGGAAACCTTGAGTGTGATATACCGAAACGACCGCCTCGATCCAAGGATCTCATCGCCGCGGACGGCGCGTCGATCAGAGGCTCGTAGCTCATGATATGTGAAAAGGACCGAAAAGGTCCGAAAATGGGGGGTCTGGGCCCGGACCGACCCGGCCCAACCCCCCTGTGTCAGCCCGAACCAGGTCGACCCAACCCGGGTCCAGGTCCGACGCAGCCCGGCCGGCGTGGCCCAGACCGGCTTGGGCGGCTCGGTGCTGGCCGAGCGGCCACACCAAAGGAGCCGCGGCCCCCGCACGGGGGCTGCTTCGTATCACCGGACACGGCGCAAGGTCGCGTCCCTTCCCCGCGGTCCCGCGCTGCCGCGCGGGACCAGCGCTCGCCGCCGCGGCTTCAGCAGTGGCAGGTCTTCCCGGCGGCACGCCGAGCGCCGCCACTTCCTGGCGGCCGGTCTCTTCCGGCCGCCGGCTCTGGCCGCCGACGTTGCCGTGCCGACGGGGCACGCCGGCGGGAATTTCCACGGACCACCGGACGCGCTCTGATGGTCCGTTTTGCCTACGGTTTGCGCCTACGGCTCTCCCAGGATCCGAACATTGCGGCGAAGGCCTCCAAACACCATTCCGATCCAATTTCGTAAACGCCGTTAATCCATGCATCAACGAAAATCTGCGGAGGGTTGTCGGGCCTTGTTTGTTTGGCCCGCACCCTCCGCGTTAGGTGATATCAATTGGGAAAAAATAATCAACACATGAAAACATAACAAGGCACAATATTAATAAATTAAAATTGAACCTAGTTCCCAAAAAACTCTCGTAAATAAAAATTCCCATCCCGCATATAAAAACAGACACGAATCAACATAATGATGAGTTGACCCAGGTTCTTTGTTTTAGAAGGAAACAACCATGGGAATAAATATTATTCTCAAATAAAACCCCTACCTCGTCGTAGTCGTCAAATGATAGTTCTTCGTGGAATTGATCATCGCGGAAGAAGAGGATCGTAGCGTCACGGAAGGGCGTCGAGTCGTCACGGAACACGGCATCGCGTCGATGATCTCTGAGGGTTAAAGAAAACACACAGATTTAATTTTACGAATTAAATCCATGTTGAGGATAAAATCCACAAAGGAAAATTTAAAAGATCTGAAATCCCCTACCTCAAACGGTGATGATCGGAGATTGTTGCGGGGAAGAACGTCACAGAAGAACATTGCAGGAGAAGAATCGTCGGCATTACGGTACACGACGTCGCGTCATCGATCTCCGAGGGTTTGGTGTTCTTCATCGCCTTTCGTCGATGGCTGGCGTTCTTCACGTTCTTCGCGTTCTTCGCGTTCTTCGCGAAGGAGGATGAAGAACTGAAGCCTTGAAGTCTTCTCCAAATCCTCTCAATGATCAATCCTCAAGAAAGACATGTGTTGGTCTTATTTTATTGACATGCCAACAATTTGAAAAACAAGTTAAGAAATGAACCATTAATTTGGTGAATTAATGGTAACATCTTAACTGTCCAATTAATAGGGGCGTTAAGAGTTTTAGAAAACGCACCAGTTGACTCTCATTAAAGAGGAGTTTTTGCAGGTGCGTTACTTAGAGGAAAAGAAACGGTGGGGCTCGTGCGGGCCCCACCTCACAAATATCAAACCAAGAGGGTAGGATATTTTGGGTTCCACCCTATCCGCTTCAACTCATCTTAAGTAGCTTTAAGTGGATTTAAGTGGCTTTAAGTGAAATAAAATAAAGTTGTCACACCACTTTATTTTATTTTCTTCACTTAACCCCAAAAATTAAAAACCACACCCGAGAAAATCCAACTCTGGAAGAGGCGTTTCTAATAAAGTATTGGCACTGCGATTCCATTGGTGCCATTAGAATTCGATTCCGAGCACTAGTTCAAAAGTTAGAAAAACCCGCTCGTTCGTTGACTGAACGCACCCGATCCAAACTTCGGAAAATGATTCCGGGAACACCGGGCCTCGGAATCAGGTGCTGTCAGAAACTGCGTTCTTGCAATATTCAGAAGAAAATTAAGAAAAAAAATTTCCTTAAAATTTATGGGTCTTTACATCACTCCCACCTCAGGGCTTTACGTACCTGTAAAGATACATCATAAACTAGGGAAACAAATGTGGGTACTGAGCACGCATCTGAGCCTCCCGCTCCCAAGTGCTCTCCTGGAGTTTCTTGTGATGCCATCTGATGCGCACTAGAGTAATCGACTGTCCACGTAGGACCCGCTCCTGTCGATCCTCGATCTCCACTGGGACCTCCGAAAAAGGCACCCATTCATCAATGTCTAGCTCCCCATGGTCAATGATATGCGTCAGGTCGTGCACGTATCTCCTCAGCTGAGATACGTGGAAGACGTCGTGCACCCTGTGCAACTGAGGTGGTCAAGCTAGGCGATAAGCCACCTCACCAACCCGGCTAAGGACCTGGAATGTTCCGATGAAGCGTGGAGACAACGTGTCGCCTCAGACAAATCTATGTAAACCACATCGAGGTGAGACACATAAGAAGATGTGGTCTCCATCCTCGAACTCTAGTGGCCTCCGCCTCCTATCAGCATAAGACTTCTGTCAGCTCTGAGCTGTCCTCATCCACTCCTGGATGACCTGGACCTTCTCTGTCGTGGCCTGGACCATCTCTAGTCCCACAAGTGCTGACTCCCCAGGGTCTGTCCAGCATAAAGGAGATCTGCAAGGTCTGCTGTACAACACCTCATATGGTGTCATCCTGATGGTGGAGTGGTAGCTGTTGTTGTATGCAAACTCCACCAAGGGTAGGAGGTCCTCCCAGCTGCGACCAATGTCGAGGACACATGCGCGGAGCATGCCCTCAAGAGTATGAATGGTCCTCTCCATCGGACCATCCATCTAAGGGTGAAAGGCAGTGCTCAGACGTAGCTGCATCCCGAACACCTCCTGCAGCCCCTTCCAAAGTCGGGAAGTAAAGCGAGCATCTCGATTGGAGACTATGGATGATGGTCCACCGTGAAGTCGTATAATCTCCTGAACGTAGAGACGTCCCAAGATCTCCACTGAGCCCTACTCTCTGATAGGTTAGAAGTGAGCCGACTTGGTGAGTCGATCGACAGTCACCCAAATGGAGTCGTGACCTCTGGAAGTGCGTGGAAGTCCAGTCACGAAGTCCATAGATATCCCGTCCCACTTCCACTCTGGGACCTCCAAGGGTTGTACCAAGCCTGCTGGTACCTGATGCTCGGTCTTCACCTTCTGGTAGGTGAGGCATCGAGAAACGAACTCTTCCACAACCTTCTTCATGCCCGGACACCAGTGCTGTCGTTTGAGATCCTGGTACATCTTGTACACTCCAGGATGTATCGCCAAAGAAGAAGTGTGAAACTCTCTCAGCACCTCCTCTCGTAATGAAACTGGTACCAAGGTACATCCTCTGAAAAGGACAGAGTGCTCTGCTCCAAAGAAGAAACCATCAGGTGCCTATCCTGAGGATATCCGCGCACGCCGCGTCTCACAATCAGCGTCCCCACGCTATGACTCTCTGACCCGCTGCAGTAGTGGTGGAGAGACTGTGAGTGACTAAAGGAAAGCGGATCCATCTCTATCCACAAAGGATATCTTCAAAGCGGCTAGCTGCTCTGTCACCTCCTCAAGTAGCTGAATTCCTGTCCTCCTGCTGAGATCATCGGCTACCACGTTCTCCTTTCCAGGAGTATAGACTATCTCCAAGTCATAGTCCTAGAGGAACTCGAGCCATCGCCACTGTCTCAGGTTCATGTCCTTCTGAGAAAATATGTACCTGAGACTCTGATGGTCAGAAAAGACTGTAAAATGCTCTCCCATTAGATAGTGTCACCATGTCTTCAGATCGAAGACCACTGATGCTAACTCCAGGTCATGGGTAGCATAGTTCTACTCATGCAGCCTCAACTGAAGTGATCCATCGGCGATCACTACCCACTCTTGAATCAGGACACATCCAAGTCTGGTCCTTGATGCATCACAGTAGACTACATACCCAACTCCCTCCTCTGGAAGCCTCAAGATAGGGGCGTTGGTCAATCTCTGTCTCAGCTCCTGGAAGCTCTACTGACATCTGTCTGACCACAAAAAGGGTTTCCCCTTATTTGCAAGAGCTGAGAGTGGTGTCGCAACTCTGGAGAATTCTGGAACAAATCTATGATAGTATCTAGCTAGTCCCAAGAAACTCCGCACCTCCGTCACGCTCTTGGGTGGCTCCCAATCTAGTACTGCCTCGATCTTCGCAGGATCCACCCCAACTCCCACCTCAGAGATGATGCGTCCCAAGAATTGGACCTCACATATCCAAAACTGACACTTTTAGAGATTTCCATAAAGATGGTGCTCTCGAAGTGTGTCTAGTACAAATCACAAGTGGTAGGTGTGCTCCTCCTCGGTCGTCGAGTAAATAAAAATGTCGTCGATGAAGACCACGACAAATCGATCGAGGTATGGCTAAAAGATCCTGTTCTTAAGGCCCATGAACACTGATGGAGCATTGGTTATGCCGAATGGCATAACCAAGAACTCATAGTGGCCATACTGACATCTGAAGGTCGTCTTCTGCACGTCCTTGTCCCGAACTCTGAGCTGATGATAGCCTGGCCTGAGGTCTATCTTCGAGAACCACCGTGCTCCCTTGATCTGATTGAAGAGGTCATCAATCCTCGGTAGCGGATACATGTTCATCACTATCACCTAGTTCAGGCAATTATAGTCGACACAAAGGCGCAAGCTCCCGTCCGCCTTCTTGGCGAACAATATCGGGGAAGCCCAGGGTGAAACACTGGGTCGGATGAATCCCTTACCCTGCAAGTCCTCAAACTGTACTCGTAGCTCTCGAAGCTCATCAGGGGCCATCTGATATGTTTTAGTCGATATCGGGGTTGTCCCGAGGTATATGTAAATATAAAAGTCTACCTCTCTGCGAGGAGGTAGTCCTGGAACGTCGTCGGGAAAGACGTCCGCATACTGATCCACCTCTGCAGGAAAACTAGGACTCCGCACATCAACTGCTCCTAGGATGAGCCTAGCCAACTGATTAGTGATGGCCTGTCCTCTCATCTACGAGATTCCATTCTATGCTACAAAGGCTCCCTTCTCGCCGATGAAGTTGAACCTGCTCCCGTCGGTGCGTACACATCGCACCTTGCGCCTAATACAGTCAATCTGTGCATGGACTATAGATAACCAATCCATGCCCAAGCTGATGTTGTAAGGCCTCAACACTGATACAAGAAGATCCCAGCTGAATCTCTCGCCTCCTAGAGTAAGCTCACACTGCTGTCACCAGTGTGTGATCATCGAGTCTGCTCTCGTAGGAGTCTTTAGCTGTAAGGATCGAGCCAACGACTCTGTCGGAATCTCCGAGCTTCGAACATGGGCAGCGGCTATGAAAGAGTTACTCACTCCTGTGTCTATAAGAACTATAGCAAGGGTGGAATAGACATAGATAGTAACTTGAATCATCTCGGGCGCGCCGTGGTCATAGGCCTCTACTGCCTGGAGGTGTGCCTGTCTCTGCCCGCTGGCTCCCTGTGGTCGGGGTGGACCTCCTGGTGGTGGTGCTGGTAGAGCCTCAAAGCGTCGCCCACCACCTGCTACTCGGCCAGCTCCTCTTCCTCGCTCGCATGCTCCCTACGAACCGCCACGGTCGACCCTCTGCCTCTTCCTAGGTGGCCCCCAACCATCTGCTGCTCCTCGGCACGGTGGGTCAGGCAGTCCCGAGCCATGTGGCCCTACCCGACGCATGTGTAGCACTGCCTGCCGCTCGAAACAATGGCTCCACGCTGTGTGCCCCGAACTACTGAGCCAGTGTCCTGAGGTCATCTGTGTGAGGTTCTGGTTTCCCAGGACCCATGAGTCATCTGTTGACTGCCTGCTGCAGAAGACTCTGCTACGTGCCGCCCCGCGGTAGGTCTCACTGCTTATGAAGGCTCAGTAAGGAAGCTCTCGATCAAAAGATATCGCTCCAGTACTCCTGCATGAGTCGGAATGATGAGGGAGATTAGCGATACCTTGATATCATGTCTCAATCCCTGCTCAAAGGTCCGGGCCCAGAAAAATGGGTCACATACCATGTCTGTCGAGTAGCGCGAGAGATCGGTAAATCTCGCCGAGTACTGGGCGACCGTTAAGCTGCCCTGCTGCAGCTGAAGAAGCTCCTGGATGCGTACCACACGGAGGGTGTCCTGGACGAACTCTTAGCGGAAGAGGCTCTCAAAGTCATTCCAGAGAAGAGATGCCTCATCGTGCACCTGGAGAATCAAGCTCCACCATCCGCCCCCTGCCGCGTGCAGTAGGCTCGCTGCGAGGATCACCATGAGGTCTGCTGGTGTCCTCACTAACCGGAAAACTCGTACAACTACCTCCAGCCAGTCCGCGGCTGCCTGGGGGTCCGTCTCCCTGTGGAACCGGGGCGGTCGCTGGCGTTGGAACTCATGCAGTGCACTAAGGCGACGTGCATCGTCAGCGGCTAGGGCTAGAAGCATCGGTGGCTCGGCTGGTAGGGTACCGCTGGTGCCTCTGCTGTCAAAGGGCCCTGCACCGAGGCCTAGTCACTCGGTGGGATGTCGTCCCGCTCAACTCTCGGAACCCTAGATGGCTACTGTCGTGGGGCCATCCTGAAAGGAAATAGGTGCGACACAGTCAAAATAGTATACCTGGTGAGATGACATAAAGTAATCACAAAGGAAACTTGAAACACACACATGCAATCAATGTTTTCACGCATTAAGTCGGAAATCAGATGTCACGGTCCTGGTGTATGGATACGTCGGCCACCGCACCAACACTGGACTCCCTAGACTGATAACCACACCCAATATGCTAAACACTATTGCTTCACATGGAAAAATATCAGAGTCCCAAGTTCTGTGGTAAAACCAAAATCCTCTAATACCAATTTGTCACGACCCGTCCTCGGGGCCCATGCCGTGACTACCCCAAGCCCGCCTTCCATAGGTCGGTGGCTGGAGACTAGCACTAAGGCATAAATCCCGATAAAAGGGAAGGCATTTCCTTTGTAAAGTAAACCACAAACACCACAGATCAAGCAGGCAGAAGTAAACAATAGGTAAAAACTGGTACAATAGTAAGTGCGGAAGAGTTAGTGGGATAGTATACAAACCCAAACTAAAAGTAAAGAACAACTGGAAAGGGAAAACAACAACTGAAAAGTAAAGCTGCAACATCGAGCTACCCACTGGAAATCCCACCTGAAGCGTGGGTACAGAAAGACTCCACTACTCCTCGGGTCTAGCCGACCGCTCCGAGTACGTCCCGCCCAGTTGTCCACCTTCAGGTACCGTCCTGCTCCGCAAGCCTCCACCACGATCAGCGCTGTCCGTCGTCTGCAACCAACACAACGTAGTGTGGGAATAGCCCATGCAGGGGTGAGTATATGCTACTCAGTAGGGACCCTGAGACCCCCGATGGTCTCCCAGAATCCACAAAGGATAATCTACAAAGGAAAGATAAAATCACGAAGTAACATCCGACACTGCTTAGGTATATACCCATACATATACCTAAGTTATCAATTCTCGTTCAGCTCCAACATCTGAACCCAAGTACAACCCAGTCCACACAGGAAAGAAAAACATAAATCCACACAGGATATTACAACACAATCCACATAGGAAAGTAAAACAGGATTCAGCTCACACAAGTATACTTCTTCATATGATGATAAAGATGACCAGATATTACCACTGATTAATCTAAGTCATCGGACCCACAAAGGATCGATAGGTACTAACCCCCACAATGACCCCACAAAGGATCTGACCCACAAAGGATCGATAGGTAACTAACCCCTGCAATGACCCACAAAGGATCTGACCCACAAAGAATCGATATGTAACTAACCCCCGCAAAGACCCACACAGGATCGGACCCACACATGATCTGTAGGCGCTGGCCCACACAGGATCATTGAGCGCTGACCCACACAGGATCGGACCCACACAGGATCGGTAGCACTGACCCACAAAGGATCGCTGAGTGTTTTAGTCATCGTCGAATCCACCGAGGATCTCTGCACAGTCGTCGTCGTCGTCGTAGTCGCAACCGGATCTAGGGTTCCCGCACACAACAAGCTCATTCAAGAGGGTCCGCTCCATGAGCCGAGAGGCTGATACATCAACTGAGACATAGTCCATATTTGATGTATCCAAATGTTCTGTATCATCAACAGGAACTCAACGTCGCAGACGGCGCGTCAATCGGATGCCCGGTCTGAGAGTTATTGGCTTTTTCGTCCGAGGGGCCCGATTGGTTTTTTAGACAAAACCAATCTGACCGTACCCCACCTGAGTCCAAACCTCGGGAGGAGTATGCCAAAAGATCCATCTCACTTAGTGGAATCCAACAAAGTCGACGGTACATCAATCGGACGTCCGCAGCTCAAGATATGAGCATTTCCGCTCTGAGGGTCCGGTTGGTTTCGTGTACTAACCAACCTGGCCGAACACAAAGTATTCCGAAACCTTGAGTGTGATATACCTAAACGACCGTCTCGATCCATGGATCGCATCTCCACTGACGGTGCGTCGATTGGAGGCTCCTAGCTCATGATATTGGCAAAAGACCAAAAAGGTCTGAAAACGGGGGGTCTGGGGCCGGACCGACCCGGCCCAACCCCCCTGGGTCGACCCGAACCGGGTCGACCCGACCCGGATGGGTGTGACCCTGACCGGTCGACACGGCCCGGCCTGACCTGGGCAGCTCGACGCTGGCCGAGCGGCCGCGCCAATGGAGCCGCAGCCCCCGCACAGGGGTTGCTCCGTGTCAACGGATGCAATGCAAGGACGCGTCCCTTCCCTGCGGTCCCGCGCGGCCGCGGGACCGGCGCTCACCGCCGCGGCGGGTCTTCCCGGCAGCGCACCGGGCGCCGCCGCTTCTTGGCGGCCGACCGCTACCTCCGGCCGCCGGCGCCGCCGAGCCGGCAGGGCGCGTCGGCGGGAACTTCCGCGGACCACTGGACGCGCTCCGGTGGTCTGTTTTGCCTACGGTTTGCGCCTACGGCTCTCCCGGGATCCAAACATTGCTGCGAAGGCCTCAAAAAGACATTCTGATCCCATTTCATAAACGCCGTTAATCCACGCATCAACGAAAAATCTGCGGAGGGTTTTCGGGCCCTGTTTGTTTGGCCCGCACCCACCGCGTTAGGTGATATCAATTGGGAAAAAATACTCAACACATGAAAACATAACAATGCATAGTTTTAATAAATTAAAATTTAACCTAGTTCCCAAAAAAGAAACTCCCGTAAATAAAAATTCCCATCCCACATATAAAAACAAACGCAGATCAAATTAATGATAAGTTGATTCGGGTTCTTTGTTTTAGAAGGAAAAAACCATGGGAAAAAATATTATTCTCAAATAAAACCCCTACCTCGTCGTAGTCGTCGAATGAGAGTTCTTAGCAGAATTGATCGTGGCGGAAGAAGAGGATCGTCGCGTCGTGGAAGGGCGTCACGTCATCGCGGAACACGGCTTCGCGTCGACGATCTTCGAGGGTTAAAAAAAACACAAAGATTTAATTTCATGAATTAAATCCATGTTGAGGATAAAATCAACAAAGGAAAATTTAAATGATCTGAAATCCCCTACCTAAAACGGTGATGATCGGAGACTGTTGCAACGTCGCAAAAGAAGGTTGCGGGAGGAGAATCGTCGGCATCGCGGTACACGGCGTCACATCATCGATCTCCAAGGGTTTGGTGTTCTTCTTCACCTTTCATCGAAGGTCGAAGTTCTTCACGTTCTTCGCGTTCTTCGCGGTTTTCGCGTTCTTCACGTTCTTCGCGAAGGATGATGAAGAACTCAAGCCTTGGAGTCTTCCCCAAATCCTCTCAATGAAAAATCCTTAGGAAAGACATGCGTTGGTCTTATTTTATTAACATGCCAACAATTTGAAAAACATGTTAAGAAACGAACCATTAATTCGTTGAATTAATGGTAACGTCTTAACTGTCCAATTTATAGGGGCGTTAAGAGTTTTAGAAAATGCACCAGTTGACTTTCATTGAAGAGGAGTTTTCGTGGGAGAATTACTTAGAGGAAAAGAAACGGTGGGGCTCGTGCGAGCCCCACCTCACAAATATCCTTCCCAGAGGGTAGAAAATTTTGGGTTCCACCCTATCCGCTTCAACTCAGATTATGTAGATTTAAGTGGCTTTATGTGGCTTTAAGTGAAATAAAATAAAGTTGTCGCACCACTTTATTTTATTTTGTACACTTAACCCCAAAAATTAAAAACCACACCTGAGCAAACACAACTCCAGAAGAGGAATTTCTAAGCAAGTACCGGTGCTTCGATTCCATCGATGCCCTCAGAATTCTATTCCGAGAACCGGTTCAAAAGCTAGAAAAACCCGCTCGTTCGTTCACTGAACGTACCCGAGCCAATCTTTGGAAAATGATTCCGGGCACACCGGGCCTCAGAATCATGTGCCGTCAGAAACTGCGTTCTTGTAAAATTCCAATGAAAATTAAGAAAAAAAATTCCCTTGAAATTTACTGGTCTTTACATGCATGGCATCTTATATAAGTTATAACAAGGAAACCGGGCAATGATCCACCAAATTCCGGTCCATGAGGGCCCATAACACATCAAGAACCAATTTTTGGCATCCATTTAAGCAATGTACTATAAAAACAAATTCTCTATCAAAAAGCAGAGATTCTATCAAACCTTCAATCACAACAACGTGCATAATATACACAACGTTGATCAAAACTACGTGAAATCGCTAATGCATCCTAGATGGCATGGAAAAAATGCATGTCATGTGCTTTCTAACAAGTTCCTATATGATTCATGAGATGGAATACTCTCATCTCAATGGGTTGCAACAGAAATAGAACCACAATAACAACAACGATAAGAACAAAAAGCATGTGAATCACCCAATGGTGAAATAAAATCAACTGTAAAAGTGAAAACTAGTAAGACTGCAATAAATGAGGTAGTATGGCTTTTACCTTTACACAGGTTAGCTACTCCCAGGCATAGATTATTACCAATTACCTATTCCATTCTAACCCTAGCTATAGGCTCCAAATAGTAAGTCCAGAGAAAAGAATCCCTCTGATACCACTTTGTAACTTTCTGGTTCCGGAAGCCACCTAGAGGTTCCCTGTACCTGGTTGGTCACATGACCACAAGCATATTTCCCCGAACGCCAGAGGGTGCCAACTAGCAGCGAGGGCCTTGGGTGTGTTAGTCGAGAAACAATACCCTCGTTGGCAGAGTACACAATGGAAGTAAACAACACATACAAGAGATGAATCAGTTAAAAATCAAAACAAAAGTGAACAACAGAAGACAAAAAAAATAAACAACCCGAGCACACACACATATATATAAAATGATGCACGATTCATATATCTAGGAAATCAGCCAAACAAGTCATAATGATGAATACAATACTAAAACAAATTACAAAATAAAAACATATAATAAACTCTTCAGCATCGCAAGCCTCGACTTAGTACGATGCTCTCATGCTCTAATACAATCATGTACCTGATGTCGAAGGGAGCTTACCCTTCTCTATACCTGCAACAATATAATCTGTTTGGGCCCAAAATCATGACCCAAACTGGGTGTGAGACTAAATCTCAGTATGCAACCACACAAAGATTTGTGCCTAACATTAAGTGATCATATGGAAGGTAGTAGTACAGTAGGCAGTACATAGTAAACAGTAAACAACAAATAGAATGATACACAACAACAAACAACCCACAGATCAACAAGCAGCAATGAATCAAACCGTTAACCACAAATAGGAATCCCTCTAGGAAGTACTCACAACCATTTCCTCTAGTCCTATCCAAGAAGTACCAACAACCCTCTGGGAAGTACACACATCCAAACCCCTCTGGTTTTGGTCATAAAAAATTATAAAACTCTTTGAGGAAGCACGCTCAGTCAATTCCCATTATTGTCTAAGGTAGTTCGAGACTCTCTGAGGAAGTTCATGTGGTCAAATTCCCTTATATTCCTAAGGTATAGAGACTCTATGAGGATGCTTAGTTGTTCAATTTCTCTTATAGCCTCAGGTCAATCACAGACTCTTTGAGGATGAACACTCAGTCAATTCCACTTATAGCCTAGAATGGTTTAAGGAAATTCATACAAAACACAGACTCTCTGAGGAAGCTCACTTGGTCTACCCCCGTATAGTCTATAATGCTAAAGAATCTCTGAGTATGCTCACTCGGTATACCCTCATATAGTATATAATATCCAAGACTCTCTGTGAAGCTCACCCAGTCGATCCCCTATTGTCTATAATGTCCAATACTCTCTGAGCAAGGTCACTCGGTCTATCCCCTTATAGTCTATAGCACCAGGTTCTCACGGCCCGAATCAAGTCTGTTCATAATAACGCTATAAGGCCAAAGTAAACTTACAGAGCTACTTGGCTAAAAAACCTAAATCATAACAGGCATTTCAGGGAACAACACTCCATCCTATAGTCACATGGCATGGAAAACATGTATAACGGAAAAAGGCTGAACAAGACCAAAATTCCGTAAATAGAAAAAGGCATGGGAAAAAAATACAAGCATAAAAATTATCTGCATACATAACCAAATTACCTCTACATAAGAATACAAGGACGTCTAGAAAATAACATGGGGAAAAAAGTAAACACTCTATACCCCGTTCAAGGGTATTGGTGGAAATTTCACATGAAACTAAAAGACATTGAATGGAAAAGCAAAAACCACCTACCTTGATTCTAGGAGATAGGTATACTTGAACCATGAGGCATGAATCTCCTTAAAACGTCATAGATCTATGAAAATAGAAAAATTGTTCAACCCATGATAACTCCTAAAAGAGGAGGAATTGGAAAATGATGCTCTAGAAGAAGGGAGAGTGTACTGCTGCGGTTCCAACACAATAGACGGTAGTGGATTCGGAGAACGGACAGAGGCATGAGGTCTTGGAAAAATTCGGGTGTCGTATGACTTCTCTCCATCGAACGAGACCAACACGAAGTCGATTTAAGAGGTTAGATGTGAGACCGGTCCATTTAATGAAAAAAAGAATGTACATGGCGTGTAATTTTTGAGCACATGACATGTACTAAGATTTTTCGTACTCCGCTTTAAGCGGCCTCCACATCACCCCACATGACCTTGTGTGTGGCCTGGACATGTCCATCACACGACCTCGCGTGGCATCGAAGTACATAGTGTGTACGTATAAAGTACATGTCGTGTACTCCAAAAATTTATAAAAACTCATATTTTCTCAAAAACAACAGAAAATAGAAAAACATACCTAAAAAACGTCGGGGTGTATAAAAATGGAGTCATAGGTTCAAAAAGAAAATGATATTCCTAGAGACACCATACATTAGATGTGTGCTCCTATAGCTTCAGAGGAATTTACAATACCTTTCCCATTATGGCGGATTTTATGTTGAAGTTTTTCAAGAACATGAGAATTCACATTTATAGACTCATTCTTTTTATGGGCTTTTAGTCTGTCCATATTTACCTTTTAGTTTTCTATTTTCATACTTTGAAGTTGGATTCGTAGTGTATGAAATCATTTATTACATAGTGTTTTTCTATTTTTTTCATTTTGGTCTTGGGGATGTGTGTGTGTGTGTACATGTAAATAAGAAAATGCCTAAGATTTGTGGGATATTCGTTCTCTATTCTAGTCAATATCCCATGACCAGTTGCATGTGGGCATGGGGTAGTAATGGTACAATCCCCACTATGATGGGTTGTGACACATTAAATATGAGATAATAGGTAAAATAGGTAAATGAAATGGTGATAACTCATTTATAATAACTATATTTTTTCTACAGTATGGAAATTGAAATTTTGAAAAAGAAATTTATTTTGAAAAAAGATTTTCATAATAAAAAATGTGTAATAGGATGTAGATATTATGATGTATCATTTATGATTGAAATAATTTCAATTGTGATAGTAACACAATTTTTACACATTGATATTATGAAAAATGATCATGTTCTCGATAGCATATAGGACAGACAACATCGGGCATAAAAGAACTAATAATGAATATTATTTTAAATATGACTATAACAACATAGTTATTAAGTAGGTAGGTATAAATAGTTTTTAATAAAGCCTTAAAACTATATACATTGCATATTCATACAATATAATTTCTTGTTAGTATATTCATTATAAATTTCTTTTCAATCATTCGAAAAAAATAAATGTTTTCTAAAAAATCTACACTTTTATAATAAGTGTTTGTGTACTACCTTGATTACATTAATTAAAATTATTTTTACCAATTATAGAAAAATTATTCTAAAAAATGGAATTAATTTCTTGATTCTTCATATCTTTCTTATATTATCATTATGTTTTGGGATTCTTGAGAGAATATTGATTCTGTAGTGAATAGTGATGAATATAAGGTTTTGAAAAAATGTCATCTATTTTAAATATATTAACTAATTAAATTACCCATTACATCTTAAATATTTTTTTTAACTTAATTATTTTTTCAATTTAATAAAATTAATTTCATTTTTATCTGAATTATTTTTTATATTCCTAATTGTTTTTATTTTGGTTTAAAATGGGGGGGGGGGTTTAAATAACATGTTTTAAAGTGCATAAATTTTCTCCTATTTATATATTAGAAAAACAAAATATGGAATGATTTAAATTATATTTAGATAATTTATATATAAAAATATGAATTTAATATAAAATAATTATTATTAGTGGTCATAATGTTAGTATAAAAATGTTGTTTTACTAAAAAATACACATCATGAAAACATGACTTTTCATCTCTCCTCTGGGTTTAATTTTAAATTAAAATTTTCAACTTCGGTTAGTTGAACTTGGTAAAATTTACTTTATATTGGGGGTTATAATATTTTATATCTTCTAACATGGTAAAAAAATTTACAGTGAATAATTAAAGCATTAAAAATAAATTACCATGATTCTGGTGAAAATGGAACTATACGGTGTCAAAATAAAATTATAATTGTTAAATAGACCAAAAAACATATCTACAAATATATTTTATAGACAAAAAAACATATATATATATATATTAAATATAAAATGTATCTATAAATGAATTTTATTTAATCCTTTTGGCCATTGAAAATTGTGTATATCACTCTTTCTTTTAAAAAAATACAAGTCTCCCGGTCATTCACCTTATAAAATTCCACCCACTCCCATCTCCCCTCAAAAGAATCAATTCAATTTGGATCCACCAATATATTATCAAATACCTTAACTACATAGCAAAAAAATAGCCTATAATCCTTTTTTGGTTGTTAAATAATTCATATGAATGCTTTTGGTGCATACTAAATTAGGTTGTCTAATAATGTTGTGTCATGCTTAACTGACCTTTTTTATTTTATTTTTTATTTCAAACAATTCAAATATTCTTCCATTATTATTTTGTAAAATCTTAAAATTATACCATATAATTATATATTATCATGTTAATGGAATAACATAAATCCATATCCTCTTAAATTGAATGTGATTCCAAATCATTATTTATGTGTATGGTGGAAAACCATGTTACAGACAGATGTAATTTATTTTCTATCATAGTCTATCACATATTTTTTATTAATGGATTTAATGTATATATATATATATGATATTTGTTAAATAATTATACATATTGAGTTTATAAATGAAATATAACTTCTTACATTCCATTGCATGGGGGACACTCTGACATTTCTCATGTGAGTGACGGGAAACCACATTGCGAAGAGATGTGATTCATCTTTTGCTATGTATTTAAATGGATATTAATAAGGATATTGTTATTGAATATATATGATATACATGAAATAATATTTATGTTATTAAAATATTTTTAAATATAAAAATTAAATATATCATTTTCTTTCTTACACCAAAGATTGATAGTATCGTTTGTGTGTGCGTTTGGACATCCTCCTCCACAATGTGACATGACCCATTCAATCATAAAAAATCACATGAATTATATATAAAAGGAAATGGTAAAAAATAATATTTTTATGATATTACATAATTCTATAAAGACAAAATATTACTTACCGTCTTTCCTTAAGGATCGTTGATAAATGGAAAAGTTTGTCATGTGTATGTATGACCTAAAATCTCAATGATCATAACATTGATCAATTTTCATAACTATTATTCATGGATGACTAAAAATGAATATTTTATAAATAAAATTTATTGTTATTTATTTGTTATTATTCTATAGAGATTGAAATAATGACCAATTTTACCTTGTTGACAACATGAAGCCATTTTGAAACAATGAACTTAAAATCCTCAAAAAACCTAATGTGGTAATAAAAATTTAAGTAATTAATAATTTCATTACAAATAAATTAAATAAATTATTTAATTATGAGGTTTCAAACATATAAAATATTATTCAGAATGAATAAATTCATATAAGATTTTTATACTGGTGTTAAAATATATACATGGAATGTCCGGATTCGATGTAAGGGACTTTGTCTCATTTTTCATTAATATAATGTATATTGTAATTTTAGAGACATAATTTATTTTTTATAGTTTATATACTATAGATACGTATGATTATATAAATAAATATTACATCTTTTTATGGATATTAACTACATTTTATAAAAATATTCCCACATACCATAAATTTTTAGAATCTTTGGAGACCCGAAGCACAATCTTATAATTTCATGATTGATCTTCAACATCTCCCATAATTACTCTATCCCATAGTACACATATTAGAAATACATTACTAAAACCATTTTTCATAAAAATGTGTCAGTAAGCATACGAAAGTCTAACATCAGTTGTTCAGTAAGGGTAATCAAAGGAGATATAATTCGATGATCATATGAAATATTATGATTAATATAATGGTATGTGGTAATTAACATAAAATTGGAAATTCATATGCAATATATCATAGTACAAAAATATGAGTCATGAAATAAAAATTTTTCATTTCAAATAGAATAGACCAAAATAGTGATAATTAAACAAAAATAAATAATTATCCATAAAAACATTTTATAAAAGAATGTTTCCATTATAAATATAGGGAACACATTTCATATGACAATGTTAAATTCCATGAACTTCAACATAGAGGATAATGAATTATCCCTTATTTCCCTTTTTGGATCTAGATGCACCTCTACTGCATAGATGATTATTACCATATGCTTATTGTATTCTATAATTTCATTTTAATTAAATCATTACATAATAAAATGGGTGGATACATGGGTTCCATCAATAATATAAGGAAATCATTGCTTATGTGTTCCACAATATCATTAATAATTAATCGTATAATCAAATTATAAACCATTAAAAGTAAATAGGGTACATAAACATTTCATAAACTCACCATAGTATTAACCCTGAAAAAATAATTAGTTTCATTTACATTTCATCTATAAAAACCAAAATCAACAAGAGAATGAATAAATATGGTATAATCAAATATCATCCCTAGTAACACACAAGTAACAAAAAAGTATGTCATAAGAGATGAAAAAATAATTTAAAAGATGAAACCAAATTTTTTATGTGATTGATAATTTCCACTTTGAGAACAAAAATTATAACGTAATACATTTTAAAAATCAATTACAATAAAAATATCCTCTGAAAAAATTAATGGATGCCTTTAAAATATTTTAAAACAATCATGTAGAATATAAACTTTCCGTTTTATAAATAAATATTCAAAACTAAAATTTCATTAATTTTTTTAAATACTTATAATGGAAAACAAACATTGATATATATAAAGGAACCTTAAAATAATTATTTTATCACGACGGAAGAAAATACCATTCATGTAGTACACATTAACATAAAGATTATTTTCAAATTTACAATAAAATCAAAAGGGGAATTATTTGGAAGTAGACATGAAGATTACTTTAAAAAATTAGTAAAAGGTAAAAAATGGTTAAAAATAATATTAATAAATCAATTTTATTATTTAAATAAAATATTTATTTCTTTAAAAAATATGGTTTTTGGAGATAAATGATTTTTTACCAAATAGATAAATAATGATAATATTCTTTAAAAAATATTCTTTTGATGTATTGAGTACATAAATAGTTGAAATTGAAGGAGAAATTGTATTCTCATGAACTAAAAATATAGAACATTAATTATTGACTTTCTTGAGATATGGATGATAACATTTCATCAGTAAAAGAATAATCATAAACAATCAGGATAAACAAAGATATTTTATCATAAACCCTTTACAACTTTGGTAAGTTTTTCACTTTGACTTCCATGAAAGAGATATCAAAAAATGGATATATAAATAAAAATAATTAAAATTATAATCCTGAAAAAATACATTAATGGGATGAGTATACAATACATAAAAAACAATAGGTTAATGTGGAATATTTCTAATGGAAAATGAAAGTGAAATGAAAATATTGTAGCATAACTTTGAGAATCCATAGTACATTAAAAAATTAAAAAAATAAATTATTTTTATATATAAATTAATGAATCTTGATTATATATATAATACAATATATAATTTTTGTGTGTTCTATTATTACCCATTTATTAACAATTTCATGTAGGAGAGTAGTTTAAGGGAACACGTTATTTTTTTCTATATGTTTTAATTTTATATTTTTTGGTCCTCGAACTTTTATTTCGGTTATATAATATCGATAATGTAAAAAATTATATAATTATCATATATATCATGTATATATTTACGTATTGTGATCCATAAATGATATATATATTGAAAATAAAGGACACCATTCTTAGAGATGGTTTTTCGTACGTACGTATTAACACTATTTCAAATGCCAAAAAAATGAAATCAATAAAGGTAAATAATATATTAAAATTAATAAATATATCTTTTTTAAGATATATAAAATATTTTCATTAAATCCATCATCATTAAATTTTATTTATAGAATTATTAAATCACTTTTCTTCACAAGGCGGTAGTCCACCACACACATGGAAGATATTATCTTATTCCCAAAGAATGGAATTCAAACAGTCACATGTGATATAAAGATTATATAATAATAATAATATCATAAAAATAATATATTAATAATAGATCAATAAATATTTTCATCCTTGAATGGTTGTAATGAAAAAAAATATCAGTTTGTGAGTTGGTACACAAAAATGATGATTTCATAACCAATTAAATGGAAGATGAGAAGGATTTATTTTACTAAATTATTATTATAATAAATCAATAATTTTTACAAACAATTATTATTATATGAATATTTTTTAATGAATAATATAATGAGGTAGTGGAATTAAACCCCAAATCACTCGGTTAGGGATGTCACCTCTTCTTCAGAGAACATATTTTGGTTTTCACCAGAAGGATTTTTTGAATGAATTTATGAAAAAATAAGGATTATAGGGTTATAGGTGGTAATAAGGGAAGAAAAGTTTTCAGTTAATGAGATAAAAAAGGGGTTTTCATGTGTTATGTAGAGAGGATATGTTGTGGCCTTTATAAGTGAGGAGAGTGGTACAATTGTCATTTCACAAAAGAAAATGGTTTACCCAACTTTGTTCAATTCCAAAAGGCTAAAAAATATTCTATTATAGACACTATAAGAGATATATTATATATATATCAGTACAATTTGTCTTATAAATGTATTGGGTCACTTTTTGGGCTTACATTTTTCATTTAACCCCAGATAACCCATTTTTTAACTTAAATACAATAAATATTTTGTTCTATTTTTACTACACATTATGTTAAATAATATGTTGATCATTATATAATATATATTATTATTATTACTGATGTATAATCCATTTTTCTATAATAAATTCACAAAATTGTAAATATTTATCTTCAAATTAATTCAGCATACACGATGAGAAAGTGTTTTTCCAAAGAGAATATGTTCAATAGTATAAAAAATTTAATATAAAAAATAAATAAAAAATTGAATATAATGAAAAAAATTGAATTAATAGATAATTAATTAAACTAATTTAACCTTCAATCCCATATTAAAAAAATCACGTTTTTATATCCATTTAAAGGACAATTTTTAATAAAACACATTTTTTTTCACTATTATTAGAAAATTTTATCATATTATAAAATTCTCAAAAATTTCACCAGAATATAATTTTAACTTCATTATTTTATAATTTTTTTTCATTTTTAAAAAGAATAATTCTAAAATATTAAAACATTAGTTTTAAAATAAATTCAAAAAATTTGACATAAATACTAGTTTCCAAATAAACTATTTTAAGGATATAATTGGACTTGTTATAGTCTATTGTGTATAAATCAGATATAATGAATGTTAAAAATTTGACTGAATATATAATATATACATTTAATCAAAATCAGTCCCTAAATAAAATATTTTTAATATATTGACGTAAATGAGTTTTTATGCATAATAATTATTGTTCAAAAAAGGTATCCATTATTTTAAAATAGTTGGTGTTTTAATTTATAATTAATATATTTTCAAAAAGGTAGGGTGAATACCCTTGCATTGAGAAAAAGAACTCTTAAAAATGGGAAAGAGGAACCCATTACAAGAATGGAGAAGGTAAAAAATCACAAGTCAGAATGATCTTACACGCCCAAAAAAGGAAAAATCCATGTAGGTGAAAGAATATCTCATCGCCCCCTTCATGAGAGAACGCACTAATGAGACGAATAAAAGGTACCAACACACCTTTCTCAATAAGTTACACCATGATGGCGATACAAAGAGGCACAACAACTCTCCAACCAACATCACAATATTGAGGAGAGACGAATAAAAGGTGACAGAACACCTTTCAATCTTTCGACCCACCCACCCAATAAAGCAAGAGATGAATCTATATAGTGTTAACATGATTCAACACAAGAAATGAGAGAAACCCACTGAGAAAATGTCTAATAAAAGAACCCATTTGTCCATCACAGGATGATGCATGAAAGATGATGGGTGTCAACACACTAACGGTTCTTCATTAGAAATAATTTCTCCCATAGTATGACCTTGATGTTTTGTAAATTAGATTGATCATATATGTATTTCATATAGAAGGATAATCAATACACATCATGACCATGATATTGGATTGGTGGAAGATCCAAGTGATAATATATAATTCTAATACAATCATTAATTTAAAAGTGGTCAAAATTTATATGTATTAGTTTCCTCTTCATTCATCCACGAATAATTTCATATAAACAAATTATCAAAAAATTAAAATTCTATATTGTGTCAAATATTATCAGCATGAAATTTCTATATGATTGATGTTTCCACAAATTTTTCTGAATGAATCTAACCATCACTTCCATCTCATTACCTTTTTTCAAGTCCTGGTGGATTTATTTCTAGAACATCATTATAGTACATGGGTGTTCTACACATCTTTACAAAAAGGGTTTCATAAGGACCCATCTGAATGATCGTGTAAATGCTATTTTTACATAAGATCTCAACTATCGAGTGGTGTTGATGCCAGCCACCTCTGAAATACATAGAAAAATATATTATCTTATCCTCTAGTGTTTGAGTGGTCCTATCAGACTAACCATATTTCTGAGGATCAAACATGTTACTAAAACTCAAATCAATATCAATATCTTCCTAAAGAATTCTTCGATATTTTGAGGTAAACATCATATCCCAACCAGATAACATTGTATTTGGTAATCCATGACACCATACAACATACCAATTCTATATTATGGATAGAGGATCTAGAGATAAATATTCTTTGATAGTATAGAATTATGTTAAATTCTTAAAGTGATAACCCAATAAAGACAATTACCTCAACATAATAGATCAGATGAATCCTAAAGGATAGTTGTAACTGTAATAATACGACCATAATGTTCACAAGAATGAGTCATTAAATAAAATTTCAATAAAACATGTACAAAACCAAAGTGTTGTATTTCTATAAATATTACATAAAATAAAATTAAACATGATAAACTATTATATCAGAAAACTTCAAAATTTTTTTTGAAGACATTGATCTTATGGTCGAAATTAAAATCATAGACACATAACGGTATCAATACATCTTATATTAATCTTACATATTTTCATGTATAATTCAAAAACAAAATTCACACTTAATTACTTACATAATATATTATCTTATACAATATCATTTTCATTTGTTTCATGGGTTCATAATTGTACCAATAGAATATCCAATGTGTTTTTATTATTCATTAATCCATGTATAGGGTTAAAATAATAAGAAATTTCACCAAAGGATGGAAATTTTTTTTTTATTGTGATCATTAATTCAAAATAAACCATGAAACTCCCAAATAAGGATAGAAGAAAGAATGTTCCCTAATTATAATGATTCCATTCATCCATTTTTATTTTATAATCTTTTTCATTTTACATTTTCATCAACTATTTTGGTGCCTTATAATTATCATTATCCCTTGGATTGGGTCATTAATTCTCATAATTTTGAAATTCTATAACATGGAACATGAGAGTGTGCGTGTTTAATTTTTCCTTCTTATATTATATTTTATTTATTGAAAATTTAATTTCATATCTACATTCAAATGTTTTATAAAAACCCATTCAAATTTTTTATAACATCTCAGTTTCATTCAAAAAATTCCCTTTATGTTTTATCTCTTATTTCTAGTATATAGGTGGAAGGAATTTCATTCCACCATTTGAGTTTGCATGAGCCTTTATCATCATTTTCTTATCAAAACCATAATAATGGTGGAGATATAAAATTTTAATTTCATCCTTTAGTTAACATTGATAGAATCATTTGTATATATATAAAAAATCTTATATCTAAGGGCTTTGGATGAATTGGTTTTATCCCCCCAAAAGAATCAATTATTTTTTCTTTCTGGGATAATGATTAAACAGAAATAATACATTGAAGAATTGGTTCTATATGTGTATTATTATAATATGTGTGATGAAATTAAAAATAATTTTCCCTATAATGTATTTCCATTCTAATGATTTAATTTCATCTTATTCCCTTAATTTTGTAATAATATTTCACCACTAATTTTCTACACCTTCCAAATGTGAATCCTTAAAAATGATTTTTTCATCATCTGAACAATGAATAATTGAAAAGAAATTTGTTCCTTGGTACCCATACACTACTCAGAAACTAGTAGATCAGAAGAAATACCAAAATATTGTTGATGTTTCCTCATTTAGAAATAAATAGAATATTGATCCTTCTTTTTCACTTTTATATGTATATAATGATTTACAACATTAGAATTATGTGTTATAGTATAAAAAAGATGTTTCATTATAGCATATACAACATTTTGCTTCTCTTGAACAAAAATAATTTATTTTTCCATGACATAGAGTATTAACATGATTTTTTTGGGATCCAACCTTGAATGAAACTAGAAAAAAAGAGTCATAAATACTAATAATATTAGAAAACAACATAATCTCTAAAATCATTTATAGGATGTATAAATCATGAAATATTCATTTTAATCTAGTAAAACATAGTCTTAACCTATGTCATTCAGTGTAGTTATTATAATCCTTTATGATGGTTCATACATAGTTTGTGTATTTATGTAACACTTATTAGCTTGGAGTATATGCAACACTAATATTGGATCGTGTTAAACACAATTTCAAGTTTGTTTGATAGTAATTATTTAACGCAAAATTGAGTGTGTATATATATATATATATATTCAATGTATAAGTATAATATGGTTGTATTTTGTTATACGCAACAAAAAAGGAGTGTCTCACTACACGTAACCCTGACTTGGCTTTGATTACACGCAATCGCGACATTTCTCGATAGCGTGTGTTTTACGCAATATCGGGTTTCACTAAACAATGATATATTGTTATAATATTATCATGTCCTAGATGTTATGAACAGTATTAACTAAATATTTAATTTTATAACATTATTATTAATCTTACACATTTTCTAGAACATGGTATGAGAACAAGATAAATTTTTTAGGTAAAATAAGTATTTTTTTAAAAAATGCAGTTTTGCTCCTTTTAATGGAGCACCCACTTTAAATCTAGTTTTTGACATTTTTATATGTTCAATTAGACAAAATGAAATTATTATTTGTAATAAAGATATAAAAATTTACTTTGGATAAAATTTTCATATTATTCTGATAACTTTCATGTTTTAATGAATAGTAAAAACAATGTATATTTTAATTAAAAACAACATTTTTCATCATAATAAATTATATGGTTAAATTATAATATTGAATGGTTTAAAAGTATATATAAAATATATTTTTACCATTTAATATAACATATGTCAATAGCATTGATTTTACATTGAATTTATAGGTAAAATCGTTTCAATATTTTGCAATGTTTTAACTTTTAAAACTCATTTTTTAACATCGAGATTAATTTTAAATTAATTTCTGAAACTTATTTGATTTTAATTAGGAAAAATGGATTCCATATTTGGAATCAGTAGGTCCAAATTATGTTAATCGTCTACTTTTTATTTTTTGGCACTATGAATAGTAACTACGGTAAATTTATTTACCATAGTTAAAGGTAAATCAGGTAATTGAGGGTAAATATAATATTATAAAATTACAATAACACATGTCTTAATATAATTTAATGATTTTATTTCGTCCTATGACATATTTTGATCGAAATGGAATCCATTGGAACCCACATGGATGTGATTAAGACCTTTAATTTATTTTATTTAAAAGAAAGTGAAATATGTCTCACTCAAACTTTAATAATTTAACTATTTTTAATATAAGTTTATACAGAATATAAATTCGGATATAAATACTCATTTTAAATCTAATTTTTTTTTTATCATGGTAATTTAATTTTAATTTTTAAGAATTATTTATTTAATTTATTACCTTATACTTTAATGATGTAGAAATTATTTATTTAGTGAAAAATCAATAATATAGTTTTGTTTGAAATACTAATGCACATAAAAATGACCAAAAGCCTGACCAAGGCTTATTGGTAGTGTTTATATAAACCCTAATCATCCAATGGACGAATTGGTGACAATTTGGATCCTTATAAAGATGATTATGACACTTATATTATTTTATTTTAAATGATTCCAAAGTTGTCACATTCATTATTAAATAAATATAACAATTTACATGTTGTGATTTTAAGAAATTATATTCTAGTAAAAGTATTATTATAAAATTTGTGAAATTTATCTTCATTTTATGATATTATTATTAAATTTTATGGAACAAAAATGTATATTAAATAATTATACAAACATGTTGTACTAATTATTTTATAAAGAGATATACCAAATAAATGCTTTTAAAAATATTAAAATAAATATTATATGAACCATATAATGTTCTCCACAAATTTTATAGGAATATTTGACAATTTAGTAATATATTAAATATTTTAGTTTGAATATATCCTCTGTGTGGATTTTATTTAAACTAAAATAAATAAATAATGTCAAAATTGACACTATTGTTATTTTATAAAAATTACTTTTTATAAAATTGTTTAAAAATCACAGAAATATTTAAAATTTAAAAATTGATATTTATATGGTCGAAAATGTCATAAATTATCTAATTATGGACAACTCACAACACATAAGTAATTATTTGTAACAATTTAAATATTAGAATCGTATTACCACAAATAAAATTGAATAGATTAAATAAGGACAAGTCAAATTGATAATGTTTAAAATAAATTCCCAACATGTGTAAATTTAATTTGTTGATGGGATTAAAACCCTATGTCATCTAATATTCATATTGGATTTATTTTTGGTGGTTTTTAAGTGAGGATGAATTTATTATAAATTAATATTTCTTATGTTACCAAAGGTGCCCCTCTCCTCCCTTATAAAAAGGGCACCCCTTCCCTCTTCTCTTCACACCCTTTTGAGCCTTGAATCTCAGCCAACCCCTGAAAATTAATCTTTTCAACATATATAGTTATATCATATTGGTTATGGTATTCTCAAAAGACCTACTCTAGTACCCTAAGAAAAAGATTAAAGGAGGTGCGTTGAGGAAGATGTAATCTCTTCTACCGACTCTTTCAAGTTTATTTCTTCTTCTACTTCTTCTTATTTAGTTTTTTCATTATAAAGTAATAACATCAGTATTAAATATATGATGATATGTTATTATAAATATGAAAAAACCCTATTTCCCCTTCTACCCATCCTACGGAAAATGAAATCACCGCGCTTGCGTACGTACGAAATACCGCATCCACGCTATGGTGTAATCGGTTTTCCACCCCCACCTTACTTGGATGGGTATAATAGTGTCAAGAATAAATATATATGATTATTATAACATCATAATTATTCTTAGATATTATATAATCCACTCCAATTCAATTCAATAAATATGGGATTGATATCATCGCTCGTGCGTGCGTACGGATGACCGTCTCCACGACGCGATGAGATTCATTTTCCATGTTAACAATTAAAGAATGCTTATAAAGTATATATAATAAGTAATAATGAAATATATGACATATTAATGATACTTAATTAATTTATTTGTTATTTACTTACATCTATTAAATTTAATAAGGAATCGAAAACAACGGTCATGCGTACGTACGGCCTACCGTCTCCATGAACGGTGTATTTTCTTCCATTTATGGATCTATTATATATATGTATATTCAGAATATATATTATATATAAATCAGGTTTTATATTCTGGAATTAATTTATCATGATCTAAGTAATCATATGAATAATTACAAGTCAAAACACGGACGATAATGGAAACAATTTTACCCAAAACGCTGCTTTAACATGGAATTTACCAAAGAACGGGTAATATAAAGTCATAATTGAACCATATATGGTATCATAACAATGAATATGATTCTTTAATAAGTCAATGACATTATTTAAATCATTATACAGGTGGTTCAGATACATCCGAAGCATATCGGACCTATGGTAAGGGATAATTTTTCAATCTCATTTTTATTCGAGATCGCTTATATGTAAGTATTTACTGGGGTTATATTTTTCATCCATGAGAATAAATATGTTTTTCATAAAGTTTTTAATATTATTTCATGTATGTTTAAAGTCATGTTTACCCCTCTTTGACTTTTACATTGTGTTATGGTAGTCATCATTGTTTTGTTTACTATACGAGAAACTTTTTGACTTTTCCAACAAAAGAATGAGGGGAATGTTTTTTAACTTATATGGAATGAATGGATTTTTACGGTTTTATAACGCCTTATATTAATAAATATTACTATACAATACTTCGGGAATATTTTAAACAAAATCCTTCTCTTTTAAAATTTCATGGCATTTTGTGAAAAGAAAATTATTTTGAAGAAGAAAGGATATTTTCATCAAGAATTCATTTCAAGTGTTTTATCAAAACAATTTTCCATAGAAGAAGAAATTATTCCATATGTGTATGTTTCAAGTATAATGTCTCTATTATTTACATGGTTTTTCTTTTCATACGATGAAATGATATCCATTTGTTTTATATGGATTATGTTATAATGGGATGATGTTTATGAAACCCATTTAATTCTTTGGGTTATGATAAATGATCTATATTTATATAGTGGCATACATAAGAATTATTTCATTATGAGTTGGGTGGGACCTATATCTCCCTCCAATGAATTGGGTAAAGATTTATATATCATGAGATATACATGGCTGTAATGGTATGTTAATCCGGTTTAGTGATACAGGACTGGAATGAGGAGTGAACTCGATTCAAAAAATGGGACATTGTCCACTAAGATGGTCTTGGAAGTAATGCCTTGGATACTATGGAAATCATATCATCTTATTAATGGTTTTCAATAATTACATGATTTACTCCCATGCTATTTTATAATGATTGATGTTCTATTATGATCTATGCCTTACGTACTGCCATCTTTAATGTCATTTCTCAAGATTTTGATATTTAAACATTATGTTCATTTTTTTAAGTTCAAATTTATATTGATTGTTTTATTTTCTCCATGCTTACCCTTACTAAGCATTTGAGCTCACCCTTTATATGTTTTATTTTCCCCATGATACAAAGAAAGGTTTTATGTAAGAAAACAAAAGGGTAAGATCTTTATGGGAGATGTTGAATATCTTTCACCATGATTAGAAGATCATGTTCTGAGTTTCCAAAGACACTAAACTATTACGGTCCTTGAGTGTTGGTTTTTGTTATGTATTAATTATTCCTCAAAATTAATGTAATGTCCATATACATCAAGCTTTGGGTATCTACAGTTGGTATCATAGGAAAGGATTAGTTAACCATTGGAAACTAGGATGCGAAATCTTTAGTGAGACCCCTAGAGATATTTCTAAGTTATGTCTAGGGATGTCCCTAATGATAAGTACAGGTATAGGTTATAGTTATAGAATTAATGTAAAGATATTATAATTAAACCTAATATGTTAGATATTGAAGTTACTCCCCATTGATTATGATTTTTTCCTCTCACACTATTCTTTTTGGGTTTTAGAAAATGGCTGGAAACAAGACGATTCACGATAATGAAGGATATGGTGGACAATGGAATGATAATTTTCATGAGAAACCAAGTGAAATTGGATTTGGAATTCCACATATCGTTATAATGCCAAATCAGAAATCTCATAATATGATAAATAATCTCAACTTCTGTAAGTTTCTTGACTCAGCTAATAAGAGAAAGATGGAGTTTCATGATGATACTAGAGGAAATAAAGTTCAATTTCTGTCATGTAAATCATGTGGGAAGAGGCATCAGAGAGAATGTTTCAAAGGAATTGGAAGATGCTTTCGGTGTGGAAAATAAGGACACAAAGCTAGTAATTCTAAACTAAATGGTCTAGTTAAAACCATGGACAAGGATAATGGTATTTCTAAGACATCAACAATGGTTAAGTGTTTTAAATGTGAAATGTACGGGCATTATGCAAACCAATTTCCTAAGGGAAAACCTCTTAAAGACAATCAGCATGGTCATATGGGTATTATATATGTGGGTTATGATGAAGAGACTACAAATGATATATAAGATGAAAGAAATGATGAAGCTCAGTCCGTGGTTTAATAAGGTAGTGTAATGATTATATGTTTATCATGAATAATGTATGGTACTATGGAATAATGAAAAATCTAAGGATTTTTACACTGTTGCCTTTGCATGAGTTTTGAAAGTATATGATGAATGGTTCTGGTAACCATGAATGGTTATTAAAATATTTTTAGAAGGTAGATAATTTGTGCATAATGAAAGGATAAAGAGAAAATGAGATGTTTGATAGTATTAATGATCTCATGACTGGTATAAGGACAAAGTGATATCATGGATTGAGTATACAGAATTTTGGGATTTTGGTATGTGTAAGGAGTTAACTTTTGACAACATTCATGTTTTCACTATGTTTAAATGGGTACTCATGTTTCAAGAGAATACATGATTATGTAATTCACATGTTTGGAATGTGACCAACAGGATATATATATCTTATGATATACGTGCGATTAATGATTGTATTCAATGCTTGGTAGATGACCTTTCTAGTAATCATTTTATTTATACTATTTGATTGGACATAAGTATTTTGGATAAACCTAATTATTGAAATCGATTAATTTAGACATAATATAGTATTGTTTATGTCTAGAACTTTTTTTATTTTATTGTAGTACATTTTTAGAAAAAGGACAACCCGTAGGACGGGAGACAACCCGTCGCGTCGGACAAGGATACAGAAATCGAACACACAACCAAAGAATGACATGCCTTTAATGCCTCCCACTGGCCTACAGGAAGTCCCTCGTTAGTAGAAACTAGTTTTATTTTATTATGTGTTATGATATATGAAGTATAAGTTCATTTTTGAAATCATATACGATTAACCTCACCATAGATGGACTTATGTATATTTGATAAATTTTTCTATCCTTTTGATTAAAACAGTTGAAATGACCCTTCATTATATCACATGATCTTCTAATACTTCACAAATAAAAAATTCAACTTCATATATTTAAGAGATGAAGTGGAAATTGGTCAAGGCATGAACAACAGTGAGATTGTACAAAATCATGTAAGTATTTATTTTAATTCATCAACTTTAGGGAAAGGATCTTGAAAATCAAAAAAATTTTCCTAGTGCCCTCAAATACGATGAATCAGATGGTACCTTAGATCATCTCAAATTTATGGATTTGTGATTGTTGGCTTTTTCATAGCCATGTCCTCTAATACTCTTTATTAGAACATAATTGTTAGATTTTTCTTCCATATCCACAATTTCACCTATTTCTCCTATGTGGAAACCCAGTGATGAGTTAATTTGGGTAATAGTTATATTTCTTAATTTATTTGTTAAAATTATGTTTTAGTGTTCCTTTTTACGATGTGGGTTTCTATGAAGGAATCTTTCAAGTTGTAAACCATTTATAACCCCGAAGAATTTCGAGGGAGAAATTAATTTTAAGGGGGGGTAGAATGTAACACCACAAGATTTTATAAGATATATTCTTTTTAATTTCTTTCATATCTTCTGTTGTACGCTACCCCATGATTATCTTGCGCTATACACAACACCGTATTAGCTTGAAGTATACGCAACACTAATCTTGGATCGTGTTAAACACAATTTCAAGTTTGTTTGATATTAATTATTCAACACAACATTGAGTGTGTGTGTATATATATATATATTCAATGTATAAATGAAATATGGATGGTTTTTTATACGCAACAACAAAGGAGTCTTTAACTACACGCAACCCTGACTTGGCATGCATTACACGCAATCACGACCTTCCTCGATTGCGTGTGTTGTACGCAATACCGAGTTTCACTAAACAACGATATATTGTTATAATATTACTATGGACTAGCTTTTATGAATAGTATTAACTAAATTTTAAATTTTATAAAATTATTACTCACTTTACACATTTTCTAGAACATGGTATGAGAACAAGATAAATTTTTCAGGTAAAATAAGTATTTTTCAAAAAATACTGTTTTTCCGCCTAATGATGGCGCACCCACTTTAAATCTAGTTATTGACATGTTTATATGTTTAATTAGACAAAAAAAATTCTTCTTTGGAATCAGGATAAAAAAATTTACATTGGATAAAATTTTCATATTATTCCGATAACTTTCACATTTTAATGAATAGTAAAAACACGCTATATTTTAATTAAAAACCACTTTTTTCATCATAATAATTTATATGGTTAAATTATAATATTTAATGGTTTTAAAGTATAAATAGAATATATTTTTACCATTTAATATATGGTATGTCATTAGCATTGATTTTACATTGAATTCATAGGTAAAAACATTTCAATCTTGTGCAATGTTTTTAACTTTTAAAACTCGTTTTCTTAACAACGAGATTAATTTCAAATTAATTTCTAAAACTTATGTAATTTGATTTAAGAAAAATTGATTCCATATTTGGAATTAGTAGGTCCAAATTATGTTAATAGGCTACTTTTTATTTTTGGGCACTATGAATAGTAACTACGGTAAATTTTATTTACCATAGTTAAAGGTAAATCGGGTAATTGAGGGTAAATATAATATTATAAAATTACCGTAAAACTGGTATTAATATAATTTTATGGTTATATTTCTTCCTATGTCATATTTTGGTCGAAATGGAATCCATTTGAACCCACTTGGATGTGATTAAGACCTTTAATTTATTTTATTTAAAAGAAAGTGAAATATGTCTCATTCAAACTTTAATAATTAAACTATTTTTAATATAAGGTTATACAGAATATAAATTCGGTTATAAATAATCTTTTGAGATATAAAATGATTTTCGTTATCATGGTAATTTATTTTTAATTTTTAAGAATTATTTATTTAGCATATTAGCTTATACAGTAATGACACAGAAATTATTTATTTGTTGAAAAATCAATAATATAGTTTTTATTGAAATACTAATACACATCAAAAGCCCCAAAAACCTGACCAAGTCTTATTGGTAGTGTATATATAAACCCTAAGAATACAATGGCCGAATTGGTGACTATTTTGACCCTTATAAAGAATATTATTACACTTATATTATTTTCTTTTAAATGATTCCAAAGTTGTCACCTTCATAATTTAATAAATATAACAATTTACATGTTGTGATTTTAAGATGATAAATTCGAGTAAAAGTATTATTATAAAATCTATTATATTTTTATTCATCATAAAATTTTATTTTTAATTTTTATGCAAAAATAAGTATATTAAATAATTATACAAAATTTTTGTACTAATTATATTATTTATAGATATACCAAATAAATGGTTTTAAAAATGTTAAAATAAATATTATATGAACTATTTAATTTTCTCCTCTAATTTTGTAGAAAAAATTTACATGTTGGTAATCTATTAAATATATTGGATAGAATATATCCTCTGTGTGGATTTCAATTAAATTAAAATAATTGAATAATGTCAAAATTGACACTACTGTTATTTTATAAAAATAACATATTATAAAATTCTTTAAAAATTACAAAAATAATTAAAATTTATAAATTGAAATTTATATGGTAAAAATGTCATAAATTATCCAATTATGGACAATTAACAACACATAAGTAATTATTTATAACAATTTAAAAATTAGAATCTTAATACCAAAAATAAAATTAAATAGATTAAATAAGGATAAATCAAGTTGATAAAGTTTAAAAAAAATTCCCAACATGTCTAAATTTTATTGGTTGATAATATTAAAACCCTATACAATCTAAAATTCATATTTGAGTCATTTTTTGTGGTTTTTAAGTGATGTTGAATTTATTATAAATTAATATTTCTTATGTTACCAAAGGTGCCCGTCTCCTCCCTTATAAAAAGGGAACTCATTCCCTCTTCTCTTCACAACCTTTTGAGCCTTGAATCTCGGAAAACCATGGCCAATTCCTCTTATCAAACTCTCTAGTTTTATCATAGATGTTCTGGTCCTCTCAAAAGACCAACTCTAGAGCCCTAAGAAGAAGATTAAAGGAGGTACGTCGAGGAAGAGGTAATCTCTTCTACCGACTCTTTCATGTTTCTTTCTTCTTCTACTTCCTCTTATTTAGTTGTTTCATTATAAATCAATGACATAAGTATTAATTATATTCTTATATGTTATTATAAATATGAAACAACCCTATTTCACCTTCTACCCATCCTACGGAAAACGAAATCACCGCACGTGCGTACGTACAGAATACCGTGTCCACGCTGTGGTGTAATCTGTTTTCCACCACCACCTTACTTGAATGGGTATAATGGTGTAAAGAACAACTGTATATGATTATTATAACATCATATGTAATATATGATATTATATCATCCACTCCAATTCCATTCAATAAATATGGGAACGATATCATTGCTCGGGCGTACGTACAGATTACCGTCTCCACGACGCGATGAGATTCATTTTCCATTTAACAATTCAAGAATGATTATAAAGTATATATAATAAGTAATAATGAAATATATGAAATATTAATTATACTTAATTTATTTATATGTTATATACTTATATCTATTAAATTTCATAAGCAAACAAAAACACCATTCATGCATACGTACGGCCTACTGTCTCCATTAACGGTGTATTTCATTCCATTTATCGATCTATTATATATATGTATATTCTGAATATATATTATATATAAATCTTGATTTATATTCTGTAATTAAGTAATCATGATATAAGTAATCATATGAATAATTACAATTCAAAACACTGTCGACAAATGAAACGATTCTACCCAAAATGCTGCTTTATCATGGAATTGACAAAAGAACAGGTAATATAAAGTCATAAGTGAACCATATAAGATATCATAACAATGAATATGAATCTATAATAAATCAATGACATTATTTAAATCATTATATAGTAGTTTAGGATAATTTGGAATCATATCGGACCTAAGGTAAGAGATAATTTCTCAATCTCATTCTTATTTGAGATTTCTTATACGTAAGCATTTAATGGGGTTATATTTTTCATCCATGACCATAAAAATGTTTTTCATAAAGTATTTAATATTATTCATGTATTTTTAAAGTCATGTTTACCCCTATTTGACTTTTACATGTGTTATGGAAGGAATCTCTCTTTTGTTTACCATACGAGGAACTTTTTGACATTTTCGACATAAGTATGAGGAGAATGTTTATTTTAACTTATGTGGAATGAAAAGATTTTTAAGGTTTCATAACGCCTTATTTTTTATAAATCTTACTCTACAAGATTTGATGACTATTTTCAACAAAATCTTTTTCTTTTAAAATTTCATGGC
Organism: Viscum album; assembly: GCA_963277665.1. Classification (NCBI taxonomy): domain Eukaryota; kingdom Viridiplantae; phylum Streptophyta; class Magnoliopsida; order Santalales; family Viscaceae; genus Viscum; species Viscum album. Next base: position 645,039,512 of record OY728160.1, read on the forward strand.
ATTTTGTGAAAAGAAAATTATTTTGAAGAAGAAAGGATATTTTTCTCAAGAATTCATTTAATGTGTTTTATCAATACCATTTTCCATATAAGATGACATTATTTCATAGGTGTATATTTCAATTATAATGTAGCTATGATTTACATGGTTTCACTTTTATTATGATGAAATTGTATCCATTTGTTTTATATGGATTATTTTATGATGGGATGATGTTTAGGAAACCCATTTTATTATTTGGGTTATGATGAAGGATTTATGTTTATGTTGTGGAACACGTAAGATTGATTTCATTAAGAGATGGGTGTGACCTATATCTCCTTCCAATGCATTGGGTAATGATTTATATCTAATGAGATAGACATGGCTGGAACGGTAAGTTAATCCGGTTCAGTGATACAGAGCTGGAACATGGAGTGAATTCGATTTAGAAAGGGACTTTGTCCACTAAGATGGTCTTTGTAGTAATGCCTTGGATACTATGGAAATCATATCATGTGCTTAATGGTTTTGCACAATTAAATGATTTACTCCTATGCTATTTTATGATGATTGATGTTCCATTATGATCTATGCCTTATGTACTACCATGTTAAATGTCATTTCCCCAGATTTTGATATTTAAACATTATGTTCAGGTTTTTATGTTCAAATGTATATGGTTTTTTTTATTTTCTCCATGCTGAACCTTACTGAGAATTTGAGCTCACCGTTTATATGTTTTCTTTTCCCCAGGATATAAAGAATGGTTTTAGGTTAGAAAACAAAAGGGGAAGATCTTTATGGGAGATGTTGAAGACCTTTCACCATGATTACAAGATTACGTTCAGAGTTTCCAAATAAACTAAACTATTACGGTCCTTGAGTGTTTGTTTTTGTTATGTATTAATTATTCCGCAAAAGTAATGTAATGTCCAAGTTAGTCATGCTTTGGGTCTCTATAATTTACAAATTATATAACCATTGATTTTCATACTAGGTGGGAATCAAAGCCCATTTTCATGCACTAGGTGATGCTAGTGTACAGTTCGATGCTCCCTTCTTGGACTTATTACCCCTAGGTATAGTTGTATTGTATCCACATCCATTTGTAGTATCCAGATAGGCAATTAATATAATTGAATCCCATTATACCATCGTTCAACAATATTCCAGGATATTTAACTTTACATAGATTTATCCATTGAATTATCCATTTAGATATGCCTATATATATTCCATGACATGTACTTAGGCATATTACCAGAGACCTCTCAAACATTTTTTGAACCTAATATCCAATGACAGACTAAGACATTCCTTTGATAAAAACTATAACTACCTATTATTTTATTAAGTAAGTATCACATCATTTTATATGAATATTCAATAGATTTCCTAAATATATTCAGGAATAAAATAATTATTTAGCTAACACGGTGACATGAAAATAAATATCCATATTCAATGAATGATCTTCAAAATCTCCCATAATGATCACCTTAGATTCTAATCCTCCTTGGTAGACCATACCAAAACCTTTTTAATAACATGGGGAAGGAAACAAAAGAAAGGAGGAGATCATATTCACAGTAAGGTTACTCATAGATAATATAATACATTGATCATATGAAATTATAAGATAATAATAATTGTATAAGATCATGAAAATAACAAATGCAGTTCATACACTACCTTTCATAGATCTTAAATATGATTCTTGAAAAAAATAATTATCATCTCATTAAACATGGCCCATAAAAGTGAGAAATCATTATAACTCAATCATTAACCATAAAATGATTCAATAAATATGCGAAACATTAATAAATATAGAGAGAAAATTTCCTATATCAAGGTTATCTATTAAGACCATCAATATAGTGAATCAATACTTATCACCTATTGAGGATCATGATTCTCCTATTTCCCATAGTGAATCAAACTCATTGACTTGTTTCCCATTGTTATTTCATTGAATATAATGATTTAACCATTTAATTGTAGGGATATATAGGTCCTAACACATATCATAATGAATGATATACTTAAGTGTACCAAAATATTATAGAATATTCATTATTTCATTAAATCATAACACAAATGATGAATACATGTATTGTAAACATTTCATCATCCAAAGATAGAAATACCCAAGAAAATTAAATTACTTTCATAAAAAAAATTCATGATAAAACATATTCATTCAGATAAAAAATAAACATGGTATCATTATTTATTATCTCTAGTATAGCTTAGGTAACATCAAAGGATTCCATATTAGATGGAAAATTATTTTGAATGATCTCATGGAAAATTTCAGAAGTAATATATCACTTCCACAATACAAAAAATTTAAAACATATTTTTTTTCAAAATAATTATAATTATATTAACCATGGATTCATATAAAATAAGCTTTAATTTCTTCCAAAACATTTCATATGGAAAATATTCATTCCATTTTGAAAATAAAATTTCAAAACAAAAATAGTCATAAAACATTCTATAGACCCATTACATTGAAAAAAACACATTAAACCTAATAAAGTGTGCATTAAAATAATAATTTGGTCATGACATATAAAAATATAGCTCTTACTGTATATTCTAGAATAAATATTCCATTCACATTTTTTGTAAAATAAAATTGAGCATTACATCGAAAATGGAGTAGAGATTTCTATCAATTAATTTTTTAAAGGCTAAAAGGATAACAATATATTTAATATATTATATTGGTTTTTAAATTATATTATTTAATTTTTCTAGAAAACATGATTTTAGATTAATAATCATTTTCGTCTGAAGAGAGAGATATAGTTTCTTTTCACCAAAAAATGTTATTTTGAACTCAATTGTACATAACGAGAGTAAAATTAAGGGAAACCGTGTATCTCATGAAATAGACATAGGAGAAGAAATTTCAATAGTATCCTTAGAGGAGGATTATAGGAAGAAATTTCATCGAAATCATAAACATTAAATATCCAGATAAATTATGAGACAATATCATTAAACACATGGTGCTTTAGTAACTTTTTTACCATATCCCTATCCCCAATGAAACTTTGATAATGAAAGAAATATTTAAATCCAAATAATTTTCATTATAATAATACAGTAATATATTTTTAGGCAGTATAGGAAACACATGAAAACACATTTTAAATATAGCACGTGTCTCATAGAAAATAAAAGTGATAGGGAAATTTATTACCATATGTATTGATATCATTAATACATGTTATAACACCCGATATATGAATTATATGTTTATAATAAATCTATTAACGAATTATAATTATATTTATCATAGCATATATTATTTAATTTGGAAAGTTTATTAGCTATTTATTAACAATTCCATCATGAAGTTACCTTTTGAGATATAAATTATTTGTTTGTTAAGTTTGTTTGGATTTGTTTATTTGTCATCATAATTTAATAGTAGTTAAATAATATCCATAATTTTAACCTTGATATAAAAATAATATATTTTTTTATATATTTATATAGAGTGATACATAAATTTTAGAGGTAGAAAATGAAATAAACCATTCATGGAGATATTAGTCAGTAAAAAAGCATGAATGGTGTATCCATTTTCCCAATAAAATGAATAAACTAAAGGTAAATTATATATTAAAATTACAAAATCATTGGTATATTATTACATCCGGACCTCGGTTCCACTCACCAATGCCCAAAGTTGTCAAGTCCAATGACCTCAAGTGCGCCTTCCCATTTTCAAGATGTTCCCAACTAGCAGCTTGGGTATAAAATCATTTATGGGGATACTATAACATATTTATCCTTGTGAAACACCAAAAATTAACTAAACATTAACAATTGGTATTCATTAATAAGTAGGAAGGGTCTTTTATCACAACAGGACCAATACTAGAAATACAATGTCAAAAATAATAGTAGATATTCCATGATAATGTATGTTTAAAATTTTGTAATTAAACTCAAAAGTAAAGACACTTAAAACACTCTAAGAGGAGTCCCAAACCATATCTTGTTCCCTCCTCCATGATCCATCCAAACTTAGTCATGTAACACATGGTCGTTTCTCTTATCCTTCCTTATAATAATGATATATATCCATGTACCAATTAGGAAGCTCGAGTAGGGTGTGAGTATAACTCAGTAGGCCACCACAAATATTGTCTAAAAGAATATCTATTAAATAATAGTGTGTGAATTTGTATAAATAAATATTTAAAAAACATATCGGAACCGTAATAAAATTATCAATTAATCATTATTTAACTACATATTCCCTTGGGTTCTCATGGAATACTATATCAGAATGCCTTCTTCAGCTCATGCCATTTTCTAAAATATTACTAATGGATATCAAAACTCAATTCACAATTTATACCTATTATTAGTTCATAAATAAATTCCAATGATACTATTAATATTTTTGACTTTAATTCCCAGGTTACCATTCATAATTTGACAATTTAACAGCCATATCACCATTCATAATTTCCAAAAGGAATGACCGTGTTACTATTCATAATTTCACAATGTAATGGATATGTTATCATATATAATTTAAACATTGAATGACCATGTTTCTATTCATAATTTCATAATTTAATGACTATATTATAATTCATAACACATAATACATTTTGGAATGAATTATTAACATAAATTTCATTACCAATTCCCCAATTAGTTAATTATATAATTCTCAAGTATTAATTTATGAATTAATTAAAGACATATGTCAAATTAATTATTGCATATATTAATTAATAAACTTCCCCAAATCCAATATCCCATAATTAATTCTATAATTAACTATCCTAATTCTCAAATCATGATATCTTATAATTAATGCCAAAAACAATTAATAAAATCCACAGTCTCAATATCTCATAATTAATTCTATAATTAATAATTAAAATAAAAATATCGATATCTCATAATTAATTATACAATTATTTCTTAACTAAAAAATGTCATAATACCATAATTAATTCAATAATAAATTATCTAAATATATAATGAAAAACCCCAAATTTCACATCTCATCAATTAATTATTTCTAAAAAATTAATTAATTCAATAATGAATTCAATTACATAACATATAATATAAATTCTACAATTACATACATAAAATTCAAAACCAAGCATTCATATTTGAATTATAGAACACCTAATCAAAGAATGATTTTCTAATAGAAGTCCCTAAATCAGAAATGTTTAATGACGTACCAGGAGATCCATATCTAAAACCTAAATCCATGATGGAAAAAATAATGATCCCATAATTCTATATCTAGATATGAGATCTATTGATCTGGATCTAATAATAGACATAGATAAAATGATTAAATGGAATGAATATCCTTTATTGTATGGAAGAAGAACCGAAATGATATAGGAAACTACACAGGATAAGATCCACTTATTGAGTCGGGTGTAAATCTTTAATATGGACATTGAATTACAAATAAAGGAGGTCATAATGTCTAGGAATATTTTTTGAGCGATGTAAAATCATGAATGAAGTTTTAGGGTCAAATCGAGGTCTCTTTTGGATAAAAATCAGGGTTCTTAAAATTTTAAAATAATAATTCTAGTGAATTAAGAATATTTCCACAGTTTTATTGGATGAATCACATAGTTTCCACTAAACGTCTACCTCAACCATGTGCCTCTTATAAGGGGGTATACATATCCTCCATTTTTTGTTCATGGTTTCACTAACCATGTTTTAGTCATGGAAACCCCCTCTGTAAAGGGTTTCACAGTTTAGTGGGAAAGTGCTCACTATTAGGGAAAACTGTGTGACAGTCGTGCACTTCAATATGTCTTCAACTTTGCTCAAAATTTTCATCTAAATGAACCCCAAAGTAAAACCCAAGAGAAAATTACACAAAAAAAGGAAAAATTATTCCCTATAATTGAGCTGAATAGATCCCTAGAAAAGGGCGGGGTTTTATAGTCCATCCACCTTATAAAATATCATCCTTGAGTTGTAATCCTAATCGTATATATGTTTCAGAGTCAAATAGATTGGGAATGTGAACCCTCATATCAATCTCTATCAACCAATTTTTTTCCAAAACACGACCATGTTTAAAAAATTGGACAAAAATCAGCAATATTCTTCCCCACAACAGTTTCTCACTATGATCCATCACACTTATTAGTTCCTCCTGAAAGGATACATTAGCCTCAAGATCAACATCAGCAACATCGATCACATGATATGGGTAGTGGCGATACCACCTATATTGTAATGCATGAAAAACATAATTCATAGAACAGTATCAATGTGTAATCTCTAATTGGTGTGCCATTATCCTGATTCACTCGACAACCTCAAAAGGTCCAATGGACCTAGGAACCAAATTTCTTTGTCTCCATATCCTATGGTGACCCTTTCGTGGTGACACCTGAAGGAATAAATGATCAACCTCTATATACTCTCTGGGTCATCATAATCTATCATCACATGACTTGTTCCAAATATAAACTATAACCATACACTCCCAAACAAGGTGAACCTAATTCATTGTCCCTTTTATGAGACTTAACCCAAAAATATTTCACACCCATACCTCCATCAAGAATACAGGTGATATGAATGACCTAAAATAACAAGCCTCATATTGTTCCATGAATATAGGGTTATGATAAATATTTTTATAGGAATGATCTACATGGTGATTCTCTCAATACAAACCAATGTTTAGAACATAAGATAACATCATATACTCAAGAATTTGTATTGTATACTTCGACTTCACATTTGAATTTTGTTGTAAGGTCGTACTCAAAAAAAACCTGTATACCAATAGTCTTATTGAAACCCTTCAAGAAACATGAAATAAATCGTGATTTTATATCCAAAACAATTGATTGTGGCACCACATGTAGATATAATTCCACATAAACTTATAGATCTTGTAACCACTTTATGAAGATATTTTCCCTCATAAGGATGAAATGACCTACCTTTTTTAGAATATTCACAGTCACCCTTATTTTATCATTATTCTTAGGAATCCATAGAAGACACACAAAAAATTAACTGGTAATGTCATCCCACATTCATCATATAATGGTCAATTACTGCAACAAACCACCAGGATATTAATGACCATCGTGACCTACTGATATGTGTAGCATTATTTCATGTACGTTTATATCTCTTTTATCATGCCCTTCCACCAAAATGCCATGGTACATATTACTCAGACTGGTATGTACTACCCATATCAAGAAATGAAACTCACACATTAGCTCAACTCGTTATGCTCCTTGGTATAACAACTTAATTCCCCATGTAGATGTTCCCATATTCATCTATGGACTAATAAAAGGGTGTCTATCTACTTTAAATGTATTATATCATGTTTCTGGACTCTGAGTCCTCATATTAACAATCCCTAATCCATCTCAAATGAGTATACTCCACTGAAAAAATAATATAGTCATATGATCCTTACTATTATAGAACAGAATGATAATTATAGCCAGTAAACTCATGATGACCCACTGGAAATTTGAATCCTAAAACACTGGAGTCTGAGTTTTCTTAATAAAAGCATCGAAAACACTATTTCACTTCCCATAGTATATGATAGCTCAAAATAAAATAAGTACATATAAATAACCTATCACTACTTCCCTAGATTCAAATATTGTTCTTAAAATATATAAATTAACATCATGTGATATGTGTACACTATAAACCTCTCACCCAACAAATACTATCGCCAAATATTCAAGGAATAACCAACCATTACCAATATGATGTCACGCATTTGGTAGTTACATTCAGGTGGCCTCAAATTCCATGACCTATATACCATCGCCAAGTCACCTTATATCAAATATTATATAAGATATATTATATAATCATCAAAATACACCTTATAATCCTCACATGGATTAGGTAGGACCATGATTATTGCTTATATGAAGAGCTTATTCAGCTCCAAGAAAGACCTCCTGCATGATCGAGACCAGTGAAACCTTATCCCCACGTTTTAAAAATACAAAAAAGTGGTGCATCAAAATTGGAAAATTCCTATATTATTCCAGGATAATAATCTTACAAACCCATATTTCTATAGACATCAAATACATTCTTCAGATGGTCCCAATAAAAAACATCATGAATACTCTCGAGGTCAAGAGACAGAGCTCCCCAATAGATGACGTGACCCAAGAAGTGTAACTGATTAATCCAAAAACAAAACATAGATATCCTAGTGTATAGATGATTCTATCTAAGTTTATTCATGATGATTTAATGTTGTTGGTTTTGATCTTCTTGAATCCTAATGTAAACCAAGATTTCATCCACAAATACTACATTAAATTGATATAGGTATGGATGAAAGATCGTGTTCATCAAGACCATAAAGACTACTAGTATATTGTTAACCCAAATATAATTATAATGAACTCAAAATGTACATACATCCTTTCTAATGGAGTTTTTGATATATCAGAACTACAAACTCTCAAATGAGGATACCATGATCTTAAGGAAATCTTGGAAAAGCAAAAATATAATATTGATTGGTCAAATAGATCATCGATAGGTTTAATAAGATACTAGTTCTTTAATATCATTGGATTCAACATCCAGTAATCGACACATAAACATAGATTCATGTCATCCTTCTTTTGAAAAAATGATGGTAAACCCCAAGGTGATGAACTAAGACAGATAAATAACATAACTTCTAACTCCTCCATTTAATTGTTGATCTCTGGAAACTCTATTAGGGCCATTCTGTATGGTGTAAAATGAATGAGCTAAAACACTCATATGATATCAATATAAAATTATACATATCACTCAAGTATAAACCCCATGAATTATTTAGTAAACACATACATAAACTAGTATAGTATAGGTGAATAGCATGTTTATTTACACTCCCATGATACAGAAATAGACTAGAAACTGATGTTGTGATCTCCCACATTAGATGAGTAATTAACCCTAATCTGAAAACCTGGATATCCCACTCTCCACGATGAATATAATTTTCTACATTGTGATAAATAAGGTTTAATATACTATGAAGACAATATATGTGGGCTTGGTATGCGAATATCAAATTCATACCCATAAACAGGTCAGTTACTAATATGTCAATGATGCAGAGTTCCAGTAGAAATAGATACTCAGCAACTTTTAGATAACATCCCTTAAACATATAGATTATGTAAACCGTATCCCCCGAGGTGTTTCTGTCATCAACAACCCACTCATGAACTCCAAATCCATTATCAAATAATTAAAAATCCATGTATAAATATTGGAATGGGGGGCACCCGAATCAAATAACAACTAGATAATATAGAACCTACATGATTAGTAACTCCAACTATTGATGGTATAACCTTGCTATCCAAATGTGTATATTACACCAGAAGCCACTTTCATACCCCTATTGTCTTTGATGATGTATGACTCACTTGAGCTACACCACCATATTGGTATTGGTTCTCCTACCATGAAGCACCACGTCCACTTCCTCTTCAACTATGGCCAGTAGAACACTACATTCTAGATTTGTACCGTGTAGAATGACCCCCTCATACACTCTTATTCTGCATGGTTTCACCTTCACCGAATTTCTATCGCTAGGGCTTGAAATTTTTTTATAGATGATCTATATTTCTATTTGACAAGAACTCTACTAGTGGTTGGTGATTGAATCTATGATATTTTCCATTTCAAACATATTAGTGGCACAAAATTTTATTATGGTCCTAACAAACCTGACCTTCCATTGGCCCACTCTTCTTATTATTCCCCTAAATAACACCCTCGTAATGATGCTTCCTTATCTCAGATGATGTACCTTCTGATGATCTAGTACCAACTACCAATCTGTTATGGGAAGCCTCCCTCATGTACCTCGTAGCTATGAGATCCTGAACCACCACCTATGATACCTTGTTGAATTGAAAACATTAAAATAGATGAATAATCTTAGTTTTTTCTATCATAAAATCACCTCTCCATTATTGTTGCATCCCCTACCAAAACTGGAGATATTTATTTCATTTCAATAAATAATCTAGTAAATTCCATCATGGAAACACTTCCCAGAGTAAACATAATGAACCCAACACCTCTTTCATTCCTCAATGTCTCTGGGTATAATTTCTCATTGAAATTCTCCTCAAAGGCCATATATTATACACCATCAATCTATCTATCATGAGACTTAATGTTCCACCAAAACTCCAATGATTATCATAGTGTATAAGTATCAAACATGAACCTCCTATCAAATTGAGTCTCCAAATGGTAAATTATAGTCTCGATGGACTCAATTAAGAACTCATCTCTATCATTTTATCCCAATATAGTAAAAATTAGAGGATTATTCCACTAGAACTCAAGCATCAAGTACGACATCCTCCTCACAACCCATTACAGGTCTCCAACCATGAATTTCATGATGTGAGCATAGTTAGTTCATAACAGCTCCCTTAATTCACCAAACAACACTATTGATAACTCATGTCCCATTAATATTTGATCATATCCATTTATATCCTCATGCCATCCTCTCAACTAGTTTTTTAATGGAGGAATATGACTACGATGAAAAATGTATTCTTTAGGAAACATAACATAGGTTAACACATTTATGGGGAAAACTATAAATCACAATAATTATTATACCCCAAAGACAACATATAGTCACAAAAAGTCACTAATACTACCATTTTCCATTATACACCTAAGTCATGGTTAATGAATGTCTAACCCGATTATCATTATGAAAATTTCTCATTTATAAAACCATATGTTCTCATATTACATCATTTTACATTATTTCTCAATTTCATGTTAGACAAAATTATCATTTCAATTTCATAACCAAGGAAAAGGAGTTCAACTTAAATAACTTACACATAAAATGTGTTCCAAAGCATTCATAAAATGATGCATGTCATAAAATAATCATGATTTTTTAGAATGATTTTTGAAAACTCAACTCTCATTCCATACCATGAAATTAGTCAAATATCAACAACTATTTGAAACAATACTCACTTCCCACAACAATGTGTCACCCTAGTTGAAATAATATTGAACTGTAATAGTAAATATCAATAAAAATAATCACACCATGTGTATATGGGTTCTCCCTCATAAATGATTTAGATAATACAATTCAGGAGTTCATAACCATGTAATGACCCTCCATTGTCTCCTTTATACATTTCCCAAATAGTAATACAAAATATAATGAAAATAACACCCATATGATACCAATTTGTAACATCCTGACCCATGTGCCACATGTTGGTGCCCCGAGTTGATCTATCATAAGACCTCAAGCGTTCCTCCTCATACAACAGAGCATGAAAAATAGTAGAGAGGGTCCAATATCAATAATATAGAGATTATAACCTCTTTATCATAATAAAAACAACTAAAATAAAAAACTATAAAAAATGACATATATTCATAAATAATACAAAACTTATATATAAAGATGACCACTACTAGAAACATAATATTAAAACTAACAGTAGATATGATTTGATATAGCATATTCCATGTGTCATAATAAATCCCAAAAGTAAATACACTAAAAAATACCCGTGCAAGGTCTTGAACCATTACTGGTTACCTCATCCAGGCTCCATCCCAACCAATCCTTATAAGACATGGTCTCTTACCATATCCTGTCATGCAATCATGAAATCTATATGGTTAATGATCATGAAGAGTCATTTGGGTGTGAGTACAAGTTAGTAAGCCACCACCAAAAAGGCATAAAACAATATCCAGTCAATAATAGTGTATCAAGTTGTATAAAGAAAAAATTATAAAGAAAAAGTTAATAGTTATCACATTATTAATTAATCTATATATGACCACATAAACCCTGAGGTTCCCATGGGAACAGATATTTAAATACCTAATTTAGCTAGTGATAGAGTCTAAACTATTCCATAGGGATATCATAACATAGGGAATCATTGTTACCATTGTATAATTCATACATATATTTCAATTTTACCATTCATATTTTTGACTTGAATTACCATATCACCATTCATAATTTCCTAATAAAATTACCATGTTACAATTCATAATTTCTTAATTAAACTAACAAATTACCATTTATAATTTAATAATTGAATGACCTTGTTAGCATACCTAATTTCACAATTTAATAACATCATTAGAATTAATAATTTCACAATTTAATGACCATTATAACATTAAAAAAACAAAATTAATTAACTAATTAATTTTACACAAAAATTAAATTTCTAATTCAATAATTAGTTAATTATATAATTCCCATTAATTAATTTCCTAATTAAATAAGCACATAATTCCTATTAATTAATTCATCATATAATTAATCATCATTCACCAATTCAATATCCCAAAATTAATTTCACAATTAAATATAATATTTATCATATCTCAATACATCATAATTAATTTCACATTTAATTATTCTAATGGAAAATATCAATATATCAAAAAAAATTAATTATTTATTCAAATAATCCATCTTAATATTTCATAAGTAATTCTTTAATTACTTATTCAATACAACAATCTCAATATCTCATAATTAATTTGGTTATTAATTATCTAAATCAATAATCCAAAACCCACAAACTTCTCATATCCACAATTAATTAATTCAAAAATTAAATAATTATATTAGGAATAATATTTATAAATCACTAATAGAAATTATCAAATTACAAAGATTTATTTTAAATTAAGAATATGGGATTTTATATTTAGAACACTAACCATAATTCATTTAAAAATGATCACCATATATAAATCCCAAAATATATATACAATATAAATACATGATTGAAATTATCAATAACCCATAATTATTGGTCTACATACACATTATCTAGATCTAGATCCAAAAATATTACTTTGTTCTGACTATAAATATGGAAGAACAACATTAAAATAAATGAAGAATAATGGATAACACATAGGAAACTACACAGGTTGAGATCCTCAAACTGGTATTGGTGCAGTTATTCAATCCACGCATCAGATCGTGAAGAATAGTGGACGTAATGACTAAGAATCCTTCAAGAGGTCTCAAAAATCATGGAAGAAATATTATGGTCTAATGGGTGTAGATTTGTGATTATAATGGGTGCTAAAATAATTTTAGAATAAAATTACATTTGAATTAAAAACCCATGCATGGTTTTCTAGGTTCTGGCACATAACTTCCACATGTCATGTTCCATAAGTGTGATTCTTATCTAAGGGGGTGGTTGGTTTCCAATTTAAGGGAAAAAAATTTGAAAATCCATGGGAAATCCATGAAAACCCCCTCCATCCAGCATTGTTCGGTTTTCAAGGATTGGGTTCATTGTTAGTGAAATTTGTGTTCCAACAGTCTACTTCCCATTTTCTTCCATTTTTATGAAATATTCCACCCAAACAAACCTAAAGGTGAAAACCAATGCGCAATGTACACAAATCAAGGGAAAAAAGTATTTATAAAAGTGACTAATATATCTATATAAAATATTTGTTATTTTCATTTTTCATATAAATTAAATATTTTCATTAAATCAATCCTTATTATCTAATATGTGATATTTGAAAAATCACATCACTTAATAAGGCAGAAATCCACTAAACTCAATAACACAAGTATCATATTACCAGGGAATGGATGGTACGAAGGATTATGTAATTTAATGATTATAGAACAATAATAATATCATAAATATTATATATAATCAGAAACCCAATTATTATCTCTATAAATGTGAGGTGGTGAGGAAAAATAAATATCATTGGTTGGTGAGGCGGTACTCCTCATTAAAAATGAATAATGATTTCATAACACATTTTATGATACATGATAACAATTTAGTCTTATAATTAACATAAAATGAAATTAGTATATGGAATATTCTTAGGTAATTATATAACTTCTCTTTAATAATAATTTCATTAGGTGGAGGAAGAAATAACATAAAATTTTCGATTTGGGATGTTATCTATTCTTCATAAAACAACCTTTGGGTTTCAATATAATGCATCATTTTTTGGTTTCTGACAAAACTATGAATTATATGAAAATAAATGGGATGCAATTTGGTTAGATATTGGATGAAAAAATAATTTGTCAAGTGTTAATAAGACAGGATTGTGGGTGTCATTTTATAATTGCAGTGAGTCACAATATTGTAATTATTTAATCTAAAAAGGTGTACCCACATTTTTCATAAGTAAAATTTATTTCAAACTGTCCATTATCGATAATATAACATATATGGTCAAAATATGGCAATAAAATGTGTTTTTTTTCATGATTTGGTTTATTTTTAACTATTATCTATTTATTTTATCTCATGGTAAACCCATTATTACATTATCCGTGGAAAATAATTTTTACAATTTTACTATTAAATATGGTAAAATATAAGTTTACCTTATTAGATAGTATAAATTATTATTTTTCAAAATAGGGAATCCATTTTCGCAAATTAAATTCTTATTAATGGAAAAAATAATTTAAAACTTATTTCATATACATAATGAGGATGCAGTTTTCCAAAGAGATACTGTTCTAATGATTAAAATGATTTTATATAAAAATTTAAAATTATTTTTATTACAATCGCCAATATTTTGTTAGTTGATATATAAATAAAATATTTTATCCTTAAAACTATCTTAAAACAATTTGGGAATTTTTAAATTCATGAAAAGATATGATAATTATTAATACAACCTAGTATTCTTCACAACTCATTGTAAATTTATATTTTTATAAAATCCACAAAAAAACAACCTAATAGAATATAATTTTTAGATTTCAAAATTTAATTTAATTTTATAAAAAAACAATTGATAAAATATAATTTTAAAATAAATGTGAAAACGGAGACAGAACAGCTTTTTTAGACAAATATTGTTTTCAATAATAAATGTGGATCTATAATTTTTTCATCTAGAGAATGAATATAAGTGTAATATAAATAAATTAAGATAATTTATAATATATAAATTAAATTAAAATATGTCAGGTAATGTTAGTTGTTTAATTTATTAAAGGAAAATGCATTTATAGACATAAATGTTTTTTTACAATAATTTTTTTTCATTATTTTGCAATAAATTTTATTTTTCTATAATATTTACGGTTCTAAAAATATTTTATTTTATATAACTGTGTAAAAAATATATTTTCTTAATTTAGTAAATTCACTTTATAACATCCATTCAATTAGAAGGGTGATTATTATCGTATTAAATAGTAAACGTTTAACAATATATCTCATTATTGTTAAAACACGTGGTTTAATGTAAGAATGATAAAATATATGTTATGCATAACATAAAATAGTTTTTAACAAATTATTGGAAAATTTATTTAAAACAAATCAGTGATACAAATACTTCTCATTTTACTTGTAATATCATGAATACATAATACATCATGGTATTTTTAGTTTCAATTTGAATTATTTAATCAATGTGGATTTAAATTTAATGATATGAGCTACTTAATAAATTCATAACTCAATTTATTTCTTTTTGATTATATTAAATCTTTATTTTTTTAAAATTATATTATTATCTGTGTCATGAATTTTTATTATCTTATGTGGTATATGAACTTGTTTTATGTGGATGTAAATTTGTTACACATAATTCATTCATTGATTAATTTTGACATTAATGTTATGAGAATTTTACGGTTTTCTAATATCACATTGTCTCATTTGGGACTTATATTATATCTTATAGTTAATATAAATGAATAGAAACCACGCTCTTGGTTCTGATATAATATTCCGAAACATTACATTTATTTCTTTAATACTGATAATTATGATATGAGTTTATCATCCAAACCATGAAACATCAAATTCAAATATTGGATCTCATTCATTCTCAAGGAAATTTTGATTTAATAGTATTCAAGAATTTGGAAAAAATACTACATAAACATTACACTTATCATTAAATGAGAGTTTCTCCGATGAACCCATTTTTTCTTATTGCACAGTAAGTTATCAATATCATACATATGAAATAACTTCTTGACATAATTTTTTCAACCTCATTATTTATAACATAGATAAATGGAAACATCATATGAGTGACCTAAAATTTATTGTATGGGTAAATATAATAATTAAAAATTTAATCGAATCAATGAGCATGAGATGTGAATAAGTGTTTGGAAATATAATCAGAGTGTATTAGAAAATACTTGAACAAATTATACCCATAAAGACTCGAATTGTCAAATTTTTAAACATTGAATAAGGATTTAACACTGTAATGATTCATTAGAATAAATAATCACGAGGCATGTGATGTCAATCATGATCAATAGAAACATTATATTCTCGTGGAAATCATAGATAAAACATATTGATATACTGAAACATCTCCATCATAATACACTTAAAAAACCTTACTGAATCATTATAATTTGAGTAACCATATTAATAATTTCAATATATAATTCTTCAAATCATATAATCATCACAAAATGCATGACAAAAATATCTGGTTTCACTCATTTTATAAGCTATAACGTGATCACCCATCACCATCTGGACGTACCCGTTAGATATAATGTCCATGAACCAATACATGAATAATGTACATAGATATTTCATTTTAAAACCTAATAAAGTCATTATTATTCTTATATATCCCAATTGAACCTTTGAAAGTAAAGGGTTTTCATTACAATCTATAATCATGATTGAAACATGGAAAAGAAACAATTTCCATAACAGTATCATTGAAACAAGAGTATCCTGTAAAAATGGAGTGAGTTCTATAACAATCTCTTTGAAAAAAGATTAACTTATGGAAATGAAAAGGTTTACATAAAAGTCTCTTTGAAAATGACACAATACATCTAGGTAATCATATAGTATGGTATAATTACAAAATATCCCCAATGGAATAGAAGAGACAACGAGGGGTTTTCATTCTTATTAAGAGAAATACCTTTAAAATATTATTAAATTTTTTTTCGCAAAATAAACATTCCATTATTAAATAAGTTTTAAAAACATAATGTTTCCCAAAATATTGTAATAATAATTTTCTTTAGAAAACAAATTTCGAAACATATAATGGATATTTATTATATATCATTTAAATCATCCTTTGAGAAAAAATATCATATTCATTTTGAAAAAAAATACATTTTGAAAGGATTTGAATATCCCATTCTATGAAAATAAACATGAAACATTACAAAGTATTCTTTATAATTAAATTTAATAATCAAAAAAACATTTTTGAAATTAATTTTAGACAAAAATGTTTTTGAATGAAAAATGTTTTTCGTCCAAAGAGAGTAATAAAGTCAATTTTACTTATCAAAATTCTCATTTATTTTAAGTTTCAAAGAGTTGAAAATGGTAATATTTCTTGAATGTATCATGAATACTATAGACAATAAAATAAATTAGTTTCTTGAAGTATGGAACATAAATATCATCATTTAAATCATAATAATTAATAATCCAAATAATCTAAGTAGTTGTAATGTAAGAATATTATCAAATTGCTAACATTAAATCATAGGTATCATGAAAGAAAATCATTAAATAAAACCTAAAATATCATGTAAATAACAATACTTAAGATATAACATGTTAATATCATAGTATATACACCTCATAAAAGACGATATGTGTATGATATAACATGCATCTCAATGATGGAACATTTAGAAAAAATTCATTACAATGATGGAATGTTTTAAACCCGAACCCCTTGATATACATATCCTCAAATGGATATATATATACCCAGAGATTTATGTATAAAAAAAATATATTCACAGACATAACATACACCACTAAAAAAGAATTTAATATCCTTTATATATCATAGAAATAAATATAAGAAGAGAAAACTCATACCTCATGCTTCATTTTAGACGAATGTGATTTTACCTATTGTATAGTGGTTTTAATTTTTTTTAATTTAATATAAAAACATGTTAATATCATTCATATTTCTTTTATATTATATTATCACCTGTTCATTAATAATTTTTTATTATATTCATTATTTGAAGGGTTATCTACCTTATTTTCCCTTTAGTTATTTTTTATGAATGTTCTTTTTAATGTTAATATTATATAGTTCAATTATGACCATAATATTAATGATTATATAGTTATCATATTTATACATCAAATTATCCTTTAAAATCAATACAAAAATATAGTTGTTAAAAAAGAACTAACATTATGACCATAGTGCTGGTAAGCCATACATAAATAAGAGTATAGATTCAATTTTTTAGTGATCATTGTAGAATGAATGTACGAAATGTTTTATTTTTAAAAAAAATTTGATGATAACATAAATAAAAAAATAATTAACTATATATAATTATATAAGTTATTTGGTGTTGTAGTGATTAAATGAGTGTCACATCGCAACATGAAGGAGATTGTCCACACATACACGAACCATATTAACACTTTTTTATTGAGTGAAAGGGAAGAGGTAAAATGATATATAATATTTCTATAATGATAATGAAGACATGAATATCATATATTATATCATGTATATCGCATATAATCATTTTCTGATAGTTGTTTCATTCCATGTAACACATTGGTGAAAACCATATCACATCGCTTTGAAATGTAGAAGTCCACCATACACATGAGTGGCATTATATTATCCAATACAGAATGGAATATAAAATGGAATATATATTATATAATGAATATAGAGGTGTAATTATTTTATTAATATCATATATATACATTTTATTCTTCATCACACCTAACCGTGAGAGGTGGTAATGAAAACATAAACTACATCGATTCCTGAGGCAGTTGTCTTCCATACACATGAACGATGATTTCATAACCCATTTGATATAAGTAGATATTGTTCTATGTCATCTTTCACGCACTAAGTCATGAGAAACTAATCTATTACCCGGATTTTGTGTAATACAAGACCTTAGGTGTGCCTCATTATGCAACAGAGAATGATGGCTTGTAGTGAGGGTCTAATGAGATGTGTGGGTAGACTATACTCACTTTATCAGAGTAAGACACAATATATAGAATAATAAATAGTTTAATAATATAAAAAATAAACTTACATTACAAAATATTTTCCAAAAACTATGTACATACCCAAAAAAGTAAATATTTCATTTTATCTCTTAGATTTCCATTTGTAAATGAGAAACCCTAAATAAATAGAAGTTGGAGAATCACAAAAAATGGTTCCCAAAACTATGTCTACTTCCCTCAACTATGCACATAAATATGCCCCAAATTTACCATATATCATAGGACTCCTTCCCATATCCAAAATTATAACAATTAAATATTTTTGGTTACCCATTGGATTCCTAATAAGGGTGTGAGTACACCTCAGTAGGCCACCACCAATGATGTCTACAAATTATCCAATCAAAAAGGGTCATGTAGAATGATAATAATCAACACAGTATACAAATGATAAACTACGTTCCATTAATTAAGTGTATAGTGTTACCCATTTTTATCATTAGTTTCATGGGTCACACGTATAATCCCAACATACATTGGCCAATGATAGTTATCTATTCGACATTCAAGGGGAGTTAATTTACCTATATTACATGGAAAATTATTAATCAAAATAATACATATATCTACTTTCCCCCAGATACATAGTCCAAGAATTCAAATAATTTTCCCACATTATGGTTATAGTGACTCATTCTGATACCCTAACCCCTAAAATACCTTTATAGGGCCTATATTATCAATCTTACCCAACCTCTCGGAGTAGATACCAAATATAAAATCCCAAGCATACCATATATACCCAAGTTCATTCTTCTTTAACCATTCAACACATTTAAAATTTCTTTTTCAAAATTCAAATAATACATTCATGTTATGATAAATGCCCCCATATGACATGTTAACACGCTAAATCATTTTTGGATAGGTTTCATTCAATAAAGTAATTTTAAAATGCAGTCATAATTATCATAGGTTCATTCTCTTAACCCCTAAAATTATTGGTTATCAATCCAACCCCCATTTCAAGAGAGTGTCACACCCCATAAGTGAATTTTATTCCGGGCTAATCAACCTAAAGGGATTTCGAGGGACAAATGAGGGGTTAAATTCACCATTAAAATAACCCAATTATCATTCCCTATCAAGGAAACAAAATGTAAAGAATGATTTTACCACAACACTACAATATACTCATAAATTAGGGTATCAGGACAATGTGATATATTTATAGACCACCTTCCTTAATATCATAGTTATATTTCCACCTAACCTCAGAGCTAGATTTTATCTTATTCATCCTTAAAATAACTAACAAATAATATAGTTTGGAAAAGAGTTATTTCCAGATTCAAGAGGAGTGAATAACAATACAAGCCCTTTCTAAGAATATAAAAGTATGTTCAGTGTTTGACACAACCATATATTAAATTTTCAACCAACCACACTACAAATTGTGGATAATAAAGGGAGAATCATCGTTGGGGAAGGGATAAGGAAATGGTTCATCACCTTGGGTGATTAATGACAGATTGGAAGGAAAATATTTTTCACAACTATTTAATCACAAGGGTAATGATTAAGATATTTCACCATTTAAATGAGGTGCATGATTGGATAAGAATTTCACAAACATTGCATCATGCTTTACCGAATTAAGGACTAGATCTCAAGGACTCCTGTGGATCCCACTGGGTTTCAAAATCTATATAGTGGTTGAATAGAAAGGATTTATCCATGGATGAACATTTTCAAAACCCCCCTTGAAAGGTTTCTCAACTATGAAAATTTCTCTCATGTCTACATGTTTTTGGAGTAAAATTACTACTAATTGTACTCCAAAAATGTGCCATGGAATGGATGTCCCTTCATTACATGTTTTCATTCCATTGTACCCTCGGTACACCCCTATGACTCCTTATATTCCTGAGAACCATTTCATTGTACAAAAAATGGTTTTTGACAAAATCATTGTAATGAACTTACCATAGTATAATTTTGGGGTCTTACATCCTCAACGACTTAAAATAGCTCATCTTCAAGCTATACTCAAAAACATTATTGAGTATAAAAGGATGAAAGATCAAGCCCATGGTCCTACATATTCACTTTAATCTAGAAATATTCCTCATAAATTCATTTATGCTACCACCACACTTGTACTAAAAGAATAACCATTTATCATTATAATATATCACTCCAATACTCAATACGAACTAGTTTATCATTGAAGGAGGAACCAGCCATAGGCACATCATCATCCATAGAAATAAGTTGATAAGGGTAGGGGTGATACATTCAAATCTATGAAACCTGAAAGACAGCATTCATTTAACTATTACATTGTGGAAGAGGCAATTTCTATTCCATCTATTTAATCCTCTCTATAATCTCAAACTCCCCAACATACCTGGTCACCATATTTCCATTATTCAAAATCCAATGGTGACCCACACATGGAAACAACCTACATAATGCATGATGAACCACTATAAAACAACATGGTTGAAGAAATCCATCATCAAATGACAGATTCATAATTGTTTCCCAAACTATTCACTTATGAATCAACTAAACCAACATTTATACCTCCTTCCTGAGACTCTAACTGAACAACACTTATTCTTTGGACACCATTTAATATAATAGATATCTACATGGCCTACCATAGAGCACCTCATATGGTTTCATCTAAATAGTCACATGGTAACTACTATTGAAGTCTCTCCACCAGACCGTTATGAATTGGATTGTATGTTTGGACTTCATGTATATCTAATGTTGATTATTCATTCTCAAAAACATCTAGTTATCAAGAAAATTTTATAACACTTGTCAGAACAATGAAATAAAATGGAAATAACGATATAAAAAAATAATCTTTAGTAATCCTTTAAAATGAAGTATCTCATTAACATACATGTCACCCAACTAGTCAACAATAAAATTATCTTTAATAAATATGAATTGGGATTCCATGGTAAACTGATGCACAATCACCCATATCACTTCATTCTTCAGAGTCATCTTTATTAGTGTTACCACAAAATCTATGGTTTTATAATCCCATTTCCATTACATGATATAAATTTGATGTAAAAAACACCATGTTTTATATTATTTTCATTTAACTATTGATATTTATAGAATTTTTCACACTATATGAACCCAATTTCTTCATCCAAGTTCTCTAATACTATTATGAAGATTATAACACAACTTGGCCCAACCTGGGTAGAATTCCCAAAATGAGGCCTGAAACTCATGCATGTGATAATATCACATACACATAGATAAAACAACATAGGAATGAACCTAAAAGAATCCATGATTGTTGTTATTCAAGTCAAATGGTAACCTCCAAACATCACAGATTTTCCCCCAATACAAACACTTAAGATTCTCATAACGACTCTCTTAGATCTGGATAATTAGTATTGGATCAATTGAGAATATATGAGGACAATCTATATCATCCCTTACAAACCCCTACATATTTGATAGTGGATGAGATAATTGTCCTCCAAAGAGAATTAGACTCCTGGACCGCCATACTTTGTGTCTCTCAACTCAATGAATCTAAAACACTAGTCCCATTTCCTGGCATATAGGCCAACTCAATATTGATTGATTGAATATAATCAAACCATCAAAGATGTCAGGGGTTTAAATACTGTTAGAAAAGATGTACATCACTTTTTTATTGTATTTATATACAATTAAATTCTCTACCAACATGCAATTCCACCAATACATTAAATTAGAAACAAATGTGTACAATTGGAGAGTATTTATAAGATAATTTCATTCTTGAGGACTCAACTATAATGAACCGTATGCCAAAACTATATCTCCATACAACAATAATACCCCACAACTAATACTAGATGCATAACAAAAATATGTTATACTGCTTACCCAGCTCAGGTATAACCAAATGTATTGTAACTATGAAGTTCTTCTTCAAGTCGTTAAATGGTTTCTCTGATTTCTCTGACCATATGATCATGACACCCTTCATGGATAACACGAAAATATATGTTTCAAATAGATTAAATTACCTAATTAACCTTTTAAAATCCCAAAACCCAAAAATATTATGATATCAAAAACATTATTGAGATACTCAAAAGATACAACTGCTTAACATTTCTCTTGGTCCATAGACAGTCCTTCTTAATTTGTGATGTGACCAAATGTATCTAATTTATTGGTCAAGAATTCGCATTTAGATAGAATAGAATATCCACTATGATCACATAGTGTAATCCTGATGATGTCATGGTGCTAGGTATAATAATAATGAATTTGGTACTACACCAATATGTCACCTAAAAACTATTAAATGGTCTAGGTATAAATGGAATACACTTTACATTAATTCCATTAACACAAAAATGAGTTTCTTTTTTCCTGAAAAGAATCATAATTAACTCATTAAAACTATATCGGCCCTAGAAATAAGTCCCATATTAGATTACATGGTCATACCCACAACTGATTGTTACCTGAAAAAAAATATGGAGAACACGGATGGCCCTTTCAACTGATCAAAATTTACATCGATATGTTGAATAGTATATAATTTCATAACCAAAATCAAATTCTTAATTGAATAAAATACACACATATGAAATTTATTATTATCCTTTTTATAAAAAAAACCATAGATACCCAAGGTGATGTACTTGTAAGAACAAACAATTTCATCACCAATTCCTAAAACCTTGTATTTATATTTTGAAGAGATTTTAGTTCCATTTTATTTAGCAGAATAGAAATAATATATTATCCTGAGATTATATAAATTGTTAACTCATCATATCTCTTACGTATCATACCTAATAATTCCTCAAGAAACTCATATTGATATTGAACTACCATAGGGAAAAAATATCCAACTCTACTCCCCAACATTTCATGTGGTCTATGAGCTCACATAAAAATAGTTAATGTTGTCATGTAATGCAAGTTTGGATATCTCATTCAAAACAATGACCATACGTTTAACTTTAAGAGATGTGAAACTCTATTTTTGATAGTAATATTTAATATAGAAAAGGTATATAACCAAAAAATCCATCCCCACTATCAAGACAAAACTTGACATCTCAAGTACAAACATTTCCCTAAGGAAATGACACCCACTAACCCCTAGGTCAAACTCTTTATATTGTCAAATATTGTATTCTCATAGTCCTAATGGAGTGTCAATAGATATAAACTCGCACATATAACCCACTACAAGACACACACATTCATAAACTGAGAAGATATAAAAGAATGTGAAACCCTAATATCAAATAAATCACTAGAATGAATGGAATATACATTAATAATACCTTGAACATATAACATCCCAGTAATACCATACATAACAATTACATCATTTTTTATAATAATTAAAACATTACGCACAAAGACACCCAAAGGCCTTATTATTTTATTTCATTTAAAGTCATGGAAATGTAAACACTGATAAGGGGGTGAGGTAAATTATCTCCCAATATGTTCTCCAAGACTACATCCCCTATTAGACTAATTATACATAAAATACATCATCATAACCTATGGAAGTAAATATAAGAAACATGATCTTAGATGAATGGTATGGGTAATCAAAGAAGATATGTAAGCATAAATTCTCACCTTATAGTACAAGAATATGGGTGTAAAATTATATGATCATACCATATATATCAAATATGAAAATACTAATTCATGGAATAACAATTAAGAATTAATAGGTCATTAATCCAATAGGAAATAGGGGAATTATCCATTAAATAATAAAATAGGTGTAGGGCATCATATTTGTGGCATAAATATAATCATATATAATATTATGTCAAGTATACCAACCATGAATTTCATAACATGTTAGGATTGGGATAATAAACCATGGACCTACTTAGGGAATGGGATAAAAACCCATGATCAAACTTATTTTTAATTTGGGGATACATGCAATGTACCCTCTCACTCTCAAGATTGGACTATTGCCATTGTGCCTGCTTATTATTTGGATTGGTTTAAAACTAGTGTTAATATTCATAGGATTGGTCTAGATCCCACGTACCCATTAATATTATATACTATTTTTATTATCCAATACATTGGATAGATATATAGTTTCCACCAATATCATAATGTAAGAATACATATATGTTCCACAATATCATAAAGAGTCATATCATAACCCATCAAATAAAATCGGAATAATAAACATGAAATAATAACATAACCTATTGTTAATAGAAAGGTTTCATGAAAATTTAATCTATGTATAACCTATCAAAATAAGCGGGTTTACTATGCATATAACCATTGAATGAGAAACGGTTTTATAGACATGTAACTTATGCAAGAGAAACAAGTTTCATAAACACATTTCAAATAAATAGAAAACATTAAAAGAATTAATAAGAACAGAACATTTGGATCATTCCCCAAAAAAAGATTTCATCTTATAAGAAAAATAATTTGGAAAGATCATTTAAAAATATTTATTAAGTAAAATATAGTTACTTCATTGGATAACCCTTTAATTTTTGTTTGAAAAATCAATTTCTGAAACCGTAAAAAATTATATTGAAATCATTTTAAAAATAATTTTCCATGAAAACATTTAATATAATCTTAAAAACATTTTAAAACCCGTTTTCATTGAAAAACTTATGAAAACATATAAAGAATACGTGAAAACATATTGAAAATTATTTCATTGAAATCACATTGAAAACATATAAAGAATGATTGATAACTTATTAAAATCCCTTCAATTGAAAATATATTTCAAAACTTATAATTAAGCCTTTAAATCATTCTAAAAACCTTTTATAATCTTGGGTTTTAACATAACATAGATTTTTACCGAAGGGCGAGGTAAAGTCAGACTATCTTGAATCATTTTTTAATAATATTATGAACTAAAGAGTGGGAAAATTGTATCAATGACTAATTATATCATCAAAGACCATAGGATAATATCAATCATTAGAGTTATTGAGATACGGATCAAAATATTTTATCAATGGAAGGATAATCACAAAGAATCATGATAGTTGATGAGATTTATTCAATAGACTCTTACCACATGGTAAATTTAATTCATACTAACCATGTAACAAAATGATATTATATTAATATTAATATATGGTTAATTTAATAATATTCAACATTTAACACGTCAATGTTAGAATATACACCTTTTAGAAATGTATAGGTGCATAACATGGAACATGTCTTAAAGAAGGGGAATTGAGTCATAATTACATCACCAATTAGTGAAATTTTGAAACATATGACCAATGAATAAAATATATTCTAATGAATATTTAAAATCCCATTAATGTAAGTGAAAAATTTATATAATTTTTCTTTGGTTATTATAAATAAAACATTTTAGAAATATGAGGTGAACATGGCTTCTGTCTCAACAAAAATATAAGTGAGACCAGAAATCAATTACAATGTGAGTAACTTTATAATATTAATTCACATGAAATAATTACATCAATTTAAATATTCAATACCATTAAGTACATGATATTAATAATATATCATGTAATAGGAAAGTATATACCCCAAAGGAAATACGAGATTATTTAATATGACATATATCTCTCAAGTATAAAAATTGAAATGAAATTCCATTAACTTATGTATTGAATTTATCCATACGCATTAAATCCCTCTATATATAAATATAATTACATTATCAAACTAAAATTGAACTATATTCTTATATATAATAACAAATATGGTTATATTATGTATTTATATTACGTATTATGAACAATTCTATGTTATGAATCGCTTAGGGTAATATCAACTTTGTTTTCCATTAATGTTTTTACTTATCATTATTGATCATCTTATATAGATCATTATTTAATAATTTTATTAAAGTTAAATATTTTTTAAATATAACATATATTTATTATATATTTATTTGTAATTATATATAATATATTCAAATTTCAAATGGAATGCACTATTCATTGAGATGGTAGACCGTATGTATGCATGAATTTTGATTCCATTAAATTTTAATTTTTAAAAAAAGAATCTAAATGAAATATATGTATATATACATTTAATATCATTATTGTTTAATTATATTGTCATATATACCGTATTATTTTACCAAATTCATTTTTAATATATTCCATGGAACCCGTGAATGGATCATATCGTTTTGAGGAGGCGATAGTCCACATTTCAGCAAATGATGTGATCATTTTTACATAGAATGAAAATCACGTTTTTATGTTTTATATAATATATAATTAATAATAAATACATCATAAATATCATATATTTCATAAAAAAATTTATTTTCCATCATAATTCCCATCCATGATAGATGGTAAAGGAAAAAATGAACAATATTATTTCGTTATGAGGTAGTTCATCGTACACAAGAACAATAAGTTTGTTAACCATTAGATTAATGTATCAGTAAGATTATGTAGAACCCATACAAAAAATTTTCTTATTATATTTTGTATATTGGGGTTATCATATATGAATCGAATAAGAACATTTTGTTGGTGGAGAATGAAAATAAAACAAGGGAGCCTGAGGAAGGATCTTAAGTCTTTCTTAGGTAACTCTTCTTGGTTTTCGCCAAATCTGTTCCATGGATGGATTTATTCCCAATGGTATAATTATATAATTAAGTCTAGTTTTTCATATACTATTCATATAAGAATTTTTTGAGACAATGTGTCTTGAGAGGTTTAAGTAAGGATAAGAATAAATGATTTTTTATAATAGAGGAGGAGTGTCATTTTTGTAAATATCATAAGGTAAGCACTGATGGGTGGTCTCCCATATGTCACATAAATAAAAAAATGGAAAAATAATATTTTAATCTGAAATTATGGTTGAAAAAAATATCCACCACAAATAAGAAGTACATTTATTTAATTTTTATCCTTAAAGTTTAAGTTTCATTATATTTTTCATTTTGGTTATTCATTTTGGTAACTTGTTTTCCGGACATTTTAATTTAACTATAATGAATAAAGTGAGCTGATATATATTAAAAAATATTGTAAAAATGAACAATAAATATTATAAATAATTTAAAAAATATAAATATCATGTGTGAAGGAAATAAATTTTAAAATAGGCACTTGTAAGGTGCAAAACATTGCTTTAACCCATTCGTGCTAACAATGTGTTTACTATTTAGGGGTCTATATGTTCATTATAAAATAAATTATTTTCTATTAATATAAAATATTTTATTGTTATTAATAAAAACCAATTACTTTTAAAGAATTTAAGATTATTTTTATGGTTTAATATTTTATTAAAATCTAATTTATGGTAAAATCACATAAATTTCAATTCTGACATGATTTATTTAATTTAAATTTTTAAAATATCAAAAAATCATTGGAATGAAAATATATTATTTTAAATAATTTTTTAATAGTATATATTAATCTATTAAAATATTTCAACACAATAATTCATTGAATTTAATTCACATTTAATGCTTTAGCATCATTTATTTTATTCATTTATTAACTAAATTACCCATGCATCATCCATTTTTAGAAGTTTTATGTAACTAAATCATCTAAAAAACTAATAATAAATAATAATGATTGAATTAACTAATTTATAATTCCAATGGATATGTATAATCTAATATTTTTTCTATATCATAATGTTTTATAAATGTTAAAGGTAAGGAATGTTCATTTTTTGTCTTTTTTTCATTACTCAACAAATGAAATAGTGATATTTTGTTGATAATTATTCTAAAAACTAATAAAATTATAAAAATGATTGTATATAATGAAAATATTGTTATAAAATGGATTTTTACTAGTGTCTTGTCCATGTTGGTACTTAAGTTTAACGATTAGTCACATATTAAGCTAATTTTATTCTTAATGGTTGTAATTAATTTTAATTACATTCAATAATATAATTTTTCCAAAACAATGATGAAGTCACAAGAAAATATATATTGTAGTTATCAAAAATATGAAATCCATATTACCAAATTCCAATTAAATAAGTGTCATAATTTTATTAAAAATTAGACCCGCATATAGGATGACAACACATGGCTTTAAAGATAGAATTTTCAAAATGTTTCTAGATTTTTATATGTAATTTAAAAGTGAAATTGATCCTAATTACGTAAATTGTTTTAATTTAGGTGTAATTGATATAATTTGACTTTAAATACAATTATAAATATAACTTCTTATCAGAAATAAGTTAGATGGAAAAGTAGTTTTGAATTAAAATTCAGTATTCCCATTTATTACTCAAAATATGAAAATTCATAGAAAACACCCTTCCCTATTTTTTATCATTATATTTAAAAATCGTTTTTTATTTAGACACATGAAATTAAAAAAAGTTATAAAATTTATATTTAAAATAGGATATCAATTAAAAGGTGTTAAAATTACTTTTATAAAAATATATGTTTTCCTTTATAATATTAGGTTATTTCCAATATTATACCCATAAAATATCATCAATTAATGTAAAAACTATTTAATTGAATACATAAAATTTATATTTCATTAATATAATTCCCCAAAATTAATTAATTTAGTTTTCTGGATAAAATTTTTTTATGAGCAAAAAATAATTATTTATAAATATTTTCCCATTACAATCAATTGGTTATTATATTAATTTCTATTTAATTTTTTACCTATGAATTAAAATATTTATTTTCATAAGTTATAAAATATTTTTCCTAAAAAAAAATAAACACCAATTAATATCTAATTAAATTAAATAGTAATATTAATAAAAATATATTATTGTTCGGTAAATTTTGGTAATTCATATTACACCATCCAGTGAACAATGTCAGTCTTTCATATAATGTTAGTTGACATAATTTATTCATATATATAATAATAAAATTAATGTTTCATATATGGGAAGATTAACATGGTGTTGTGTATAACACATTCCAACTATATTTACGTCATATAAAAAAATTATATTTGGAGTTCAGTGAATGGAAACATATCAAAAAATTAAATTATTTCCAAAAATAATTATTTTACAAAATATTGGGGTGTTACAGTATACTCCCCACAAAATTAATTTTACACTTGAATTTGTTTTGGTTTATCTATTTTTTAAAATGTTAAATTTCCATTTATAGATACCCTAATCATAAAAATTAATTTGAAAACTTCTTTTTAAAATTTAATGATGAAAATATAACAGTTTCCAAACATTAATCATAACAGTGTTTCCTCTAATGAGAAAAATGGTGGAAAGTAAAAAATATAAACTTGGAGGAAATGAGTAAATATTAATAGCGAGTGATTGAGGTCGTCATTAAAAATAAAATTAATGATCATTTGCTTGGTGAGAACATCATAGTAAGAAATCTATGATGATTATATGGCATCGGCTGAACAAAAACAATTGTATTAAGAAATTTTTTTATTTCTATATCATTTTCATAAAGTTGAATAATTTTCTACAAAAGATATAATTATATGATTTAAGAAAAACCTCACCCTTTTGTTTCCCTGATTTATTTACACATCATCTCATATGTTTTAAAATATTGGTGAATTATTCATTCTTGAAGCATTAATAGATCATGATATACATAAATGTGTTGATATTTCATTCCATATATCATAAGAAAAATGTTATAACCGGTATCCAATTTTCATAAATCCACATATGGGAGATAATATATTAATCACTAAAACCACATCCTATGTTTAACATAAACAAATCAATAAATGGTTATCCATATAACCTTTATGGTAACTTAAAATAAAATTTATTATAATTAAGAGAACTAAATCAGAATTACATTGATACCCCATGTTTCAAAAAGTATCTCTATGTTGTCACATACCAGACATTTGAATACCCTCATCGTATAATATTTTGAATCGTGTTAATAACCGAACTTGCATAAATCATCTTCAAAAACATGCATGTGTGCTTAAACCAATGATTACTCGAATTATTCCTTCACTCAAAGAAGTAGTAGACCTAATTAATGATAACATATCCTACTTTTTTAAAAGTCATTTTGGAGTTATGATGTTATTTGTACGATCCAATTTACCTATTCACATACATCATTTCATTATCCAACTATAATTATCAAAACATGAAGAATAAATTAAGGATTAATGTAGAGACCCGAAGCTTGACGTACATGTACATTACATTACTTTTTCGGAATACTTAATACATAACAAAAACAGACACACAAGGACCGTAGTAGTTTAGTGTCTTTGGAAACTCGGAATATAAACTTCTAATCATGTTGAAAAATCTTCAACAACTCCCATAATGATATTCCCCTTTTTGTTTCCTTATCTAAAACAATTCTTTATTTCCTGGGGAAAATAAAACACAAAAAGGGTGAGCTCAAATGATCATTAAGCGCAAACATAGATAACATATAACATTCCATAAACATTTGGAAGAAAAAACTTGAACATGAAATTTAAACATCAAAATCTTGAGCAAAGACATAAATCGTGGAAGTACATAAGGCATATATATCATAAAGGAACATCAACCCTGATAAAATAGAATGGGAATAAAACATGTAATTGTGGCAACCATTAAGAACATGCTATGATTTCCATAGTAGCCAATGCATTGCTGCCAAGACCATCTTAGTGGAAAAAATCCCTTTCTGAATCGAGTTCACTCCTCATTTCAGTCCTGTAACATTGAATCATATTATCTTTCAATTCCATCCATGTCTATCTCAAGAGATATAAATCTTTACCCAATGCATTGGAGGGAGATATAGGTCCTACCCATATAATAATGAAATAATTCTTACTTGTGCCACAAACTAAACATACATCATTCATAATAACCCAATAAATAAAATGGGTTTCATAAACATCATCCCAGCATCAAATAATCCATATAAAAGAAATGGATATCATTTCATAATAAGAAAAGTGAAACCATGTAAATCATAGATACATGATACATGGAACATACACATATTAAATAATGTCATCTTAGATGAAAAATGGTTTTGATAAAACACTTGAAATGAATTTTTGAGGAAAATATCCATTCTTCTTCAAAATCATTCCCTTTTCACAAAATGTCATAAAATTTTAAAAGAAAAGGATTCTGTTGAAAATATTCATTAAATATTTTTGAGGAAGCTTCATTAAAATAAGGCTTTATAAAACCGTAAAAATCCGTTCATGCCGTATAAGTTAAAAAACATTCTTCTCTTACTTTGGCCGGAAAAGTCAAAAAAGTACCTCGTAACGTAAACAAAAGAATTATTCCTTACATACAATGTAGTAAAAGTAAAAAATGGGTAAAAGGACTTTAAACATACAAAAAAACATATTTATAAAACATGTACGTGGATAATGACAATAACCCCAGTAAATACTTACAAATAAACAATCTCAGATTAGAATGAGATTGGAATATTTATCCCTTACCTTAGGTCTGATATGCTTCGTACGTATCCGAACCTCCTGTATAATGATTTAAATAATGTCATTGTCTTATTAAAAAATCATATTCATTGTTATTATATCATATAGGTTTCATTTATGACTTTATATTAATCGTTCTTTTGTAAATTCCATGTTAAAGCAGCGTTTTGGGTAAACTCATTTCATTTATCGTATGTGTTTTGACTTGTCGTTCTTGATATTATTACTTATATCTTGATTTACATAATTCCAGAATGTAAAAAATGATTTATATATAATATAAATTCATCATATACATATATATATTATAGATCAATAAAAGGAATGAAATACACCCGTTCATGGAGACGGTAGGCCGTACGTACACATGAACGTTGTTTTCTTTTCCTTATTGAATTGAATGAAACTAAATAGATGACATAAATATATATATATATATATATTTATCCAGTAGCATTATTATTTCATAAATTTAATTATTATTCATTATATAAACTTTATGATCATTCATGTATGGTTAACATGGAAAATAAATCTCATCGCGTCGTGGAGACGGTAGTCCATACGTACGCACGAGCGATGATATTGTTCCCATAATTATTGAATAGAATTGAAGTGGATGGTATAATATATCAGAATCAGTATGATGTTATAATAACCAAATATATTTATTCTTTACCCCATTATACCGATCCATGTAAGGTGTTGGTGGAAAAACAGATTTCACCACGGCGTGGAGACGGTATTCCGTACGTACGCATGCGTGGTGATTTCATTTTCCGTATGATGGATAGATGGTGAAATATGGTTGTTTCATACTTATAATAACATATCAGTATATGAGTTATAATTATGTTATTACTTCATAATTAAACAACTAAAGAAGAAGAAGTGGAAGAAAAAATAAAGTTGAAAGAATCGGTAACAGACATTATCTCTTCTTTGAAGCGCCTCTTTGAGACCTCCTCTTAGGGCACTAAAATTGGTCTTTGAAGATGACCAGGACATCTAGGATGTTTCTAGGGATGTAGATAAGAGAATTTGGCAGTGTCTGTTCGAGCATGAAGGCTCAAAGTGGTGTGAGGAAGAGAGAGAGGAGATTCCCTTTTATAAGGGAGGAGAGGGGCACCTTTGAAAAAACTAAAAATATTATTTTATTATAAAGTCATGTTCGGTTATTAATAGCTCCAAATTGATTTATTTCGAAGTTAAGGTGGGAATGGGTCGAAATCCTCTCATCCAATAAAATTTAGACATGTTTAGGTCATTATATTAACCTTATCATTTAGTTTTAACTCTTAGATAATTAGATTGACATTTACCATGTCACTTTGTATTTTTATATTATATAGTTAATAAATGTACCATATACATCATAGAGACCCCAAAATGGTCCATTAATAATACACCTATCAGGATTTAAGTATCTTGTCCTAACCTTATATTTTTAGGAATATAATAACAATTAATAATATAATATTAGTTTTGAAAACTATTTTATGTCAATTTTGACACTATTTGGTAATTGATTTTTGTGAAAATCGTAACAGAATTATTATTTCGAAAAACATAAATTAAATAAATATAAACATGTAATATTAACATTTAAAATTATTGGAATTCATAAAAAGTCTCAAATTACATTTATATGGGTATTTATAACATCAATTATGTCAATATTTCATTAATAATATAATTACTGCATCATCATTCTGTCATAAATAAATGAAATTATTTAAAGTCTAAAAATTAAAAATAAAATACAATTATGTAGGAAATATTTTTATCTTTCTAATTAATATTTATAATTGAATTTATCTTATGTATATCCCAATTTTAAAAATTATTTAGTTATTAAACTTTGATTTTAACTATTTTAACCATTCTTTAAATAAATTAATAATAAATGTCCTAATCTAATCAAAGTGGGCCTAAATGGTCATAATTTATTTCTATGGTTGTTTTTGGCCGAATTATACTTATCCAATAGAATTAGGACATGTGTTAGGGTAATAATAATATCATTTTTACCCTTAATTACCTTATTTAATTTTAACCGTGGTAAAAAAAAGTAAAAAGTTACTATTCAAAAAAAATTATTTTATCTCATTGGACCAAATTTTAGTCCTTGATATTATCCGTGTCTCTCATATTTTCTAAATTCCACTCACAGAAGCAGTAAAATTAAGTTTTATGAAAAATTCATATTTTTAACTACCACTTAGTGGTTTCACTATTCATCAAAAAATGAAAGTTTCCCGAAAGATACCAAAAATTAGGCCTAAGCTATATTTGATATTATGATTTAAAAAATGATGTCTACATTACCAAATTCAAAACATATCAGTTACATTAACTAATTTAAAAATTAATTCCCTTCGTCAAAACAAATAGCGTGTTTTTAAGAGATAATAACTATCAAAAGATTGACACATGTTTATGTCTGGTTTAAATGAGAAATTACATCCAATGACCAACATTGTATTAAATTGTAAAATTATATTATAAATATACTTTAAAACCACTCAAATTAATAATTTATCACTATTAATTATTTATATTAAAATAGCTGTTTTTAGTTAATATTTAGTAATTTCCACTATTCATCAGAATATGAATGTTATCCGAAAAGTACCAAAATTTCACACTAAGATAATTTCGATATTCCGAATCCATAAAAGAAGCCCATTTTGAAAGATAAAATTTATAAAATTTCAAAAAGTGGGTATTACTATTCATAACGGCTAGTTCATAATATTATTATAATAATATCTCGTTTAGTGAAACTCGGTATTGCGTACTACACACGCTATCGAGGATGGTCTTTATTGCGTGTAATGCAAGCCAAGTCAGGGATGCGTGTAGTGAATGCTCTGTTTGGTGTTGCGTATAACATAATCAGAACTTATTTCATTTATACATTAAACAAAATCTATACATAATGTTGCGTATAATAGGTTCTATAAAACGAACATGAAATTGTGTGTAACGCGATCCAAGAATAGTGTTGTATATACTGCAAGGAAATACAGTGTTGCATATATAACAAGCTAATTTTGGTGTAGCGTACAACACAAGACATTGAAAAGAATATTTTTCATAAAATCTCGGGGTGTTACATTCTACCCCCCTTAAAATGAATTTCACCCTCGAAATTCGTCGGGGTTATAAATGGTTTACTACTCGAAAGTTTCTTTAATAGAAACCCATATCGTAAAAAGGAATACCAAAACCTGGATTTAAAAACTAATGTATGAAACATAACGGTTACCCAAATTAACTCATCACTGGGTTTCCACGTAGGAGAACATAGGTGAAAATATGGATATGGAAGAAAAATCTTACCATCATGTTCTGATGGAGAGTGGTAGAGAACATGGCTATGAAAAATCCATAATCACAATGCCATATATTTGTGATGATCTAAGGTACCATCTGATTCATCAGATATAAGGCCACTAGGACAACATTTTTGGTTTTCAAGATCATTTCCCTAAAGTTTATGAAATTGGAATTTGAAGAAATACTTTTGTGATTTTGGTACAGTCTTACCGTTGGTTATTCTTTGGAAAATTTCCACTTCATCTCTTTTAGAAATGATGTTGAATTTGTCATTCGTGAAGTATTAGCAGATCATGTGATAGAATGATGGTTCATTCTATCTGTCTCAAACAAAAGGTTATAAAAGTTATCAAAAATTCCTAAGTCCATCTATTCTGAGATTAATCATACATGGTTCCTAAAATGGACTTATACTTCATATATCATACAGCTTAATATAATAAAACTAGTTTCTACTAAACAGGGACTTTCTGTATGCCAGTGGTAGGCAATAAAGGCCAGTTGCACTTCGGTTGTGGGTTCGATTCACACAGCCTTGTCCGACGCGATGGGTTGTCGCCCGTCCTGTAGGTTGTCCTTTTTATAAAACTATATTACTATAACATCCCATCAATAATATCGAAAAATGTTCTATCCGTAAACAATACTAACTTATGTGCAACATAATACATTCCAATCTTTAGGATTATCTAAAATACTACAGTCTAAGCTTATAGTATAAAGAAAATGATTACTTGAAATGTCATCAACCAAGCATGTGAATACCATCATTTATCCCCCATATATCTTGTTAGTCACATTCCAATCATTTGAATGCCTTAATCATGTATTCTCTTGAAAAATGAATACCCATTAAAC
Source organism: Viscum album (assembly GCA_963277665.1). NCBI lineage: Eukaryota > Viridiplantae > Streptophyta > Magnoliopsida > Santalales > Viscaceae > Viscum > Viscum album. Next base: position 645,076,215 of record OY728160.1, read on the forward strand.
ATTAGTGAAAACATGAATGCTGTCAAAAGTTAACTCTTTCCATATACAAAAATCCAAATATTCTATATACTCAAACCATGATATAAACTTCTCCTTATATCAGTCATTAGCTCATGAATACTTTCAAACATTTAATTTTCTCCTTATCCCTTCATTATGCACATATCATCTTTTTTTCCAAAAATATCTCAATAACTTTCCATGGTTAATGGTACCATAAAATTATTGAAAACCACAATAGACCAATGCATAAATATTCTAATATTCCACGATACTATATACAACATTATTTTGGAATCCCATTACACAAATACTTAATCATTCCACCACATCATTGTCATTTTCAACATCGCCAATAGTGATTGCATGTGACTTCCCTTTGTCCTTTTCCTTAAGTGGTTGCTCTTGTTGATCATCACTAACCCTTGGATTTGGGCATTTATTAGCATAATTCCCCATTTCCTTGCACTTGAATCATTGAAGTGTTGGTGGTACGTTCTCTATAGTCTTTTCTTTATTCACGTCATTAGGAACCCTTTTTCCATTACTTCAACACTCAGCTGCTCAATGACCTTCTTTTCCACATTTAAAACATTTTCTAGTCCCTTTAAGACAATCTCCACCATGCTTCTTTCCACACATTGAGCATAAGGAAACATTCATCTTCTTTTCACCATTATTCTGAGATTTCTCCTTGAACTCCATCTTTCGTTTATTGTCAAAACCAAGAGATGGATAAGTAATACCAACTTCCATTTCTACCTTGATAGAACAACACACAATTTCTTCATAGCTACTGAAGTCTCTTATAGATAATTCCATTTGAAGATTTGGTTTTTAGCCATTGAAGAATCGATCAACATTACGTTCAGGTTGGATGATAAAGCCAGATGCATACCTTGCAAGCCTTGTAAAATTCGCTTCGTATACACCAACAGATTCATCATCCTTTTTCTTTAGTTCAAGAAACTCTTTCTCCATATTTGTTCGAAGAATACGAGGTAAGTACTTATTGAAAAATAAGTTCTTGAACTCGTCCCATTCCATGGACTCAATTTCAACTCTTGGCCTCGTATTCTTGATAAGATTCCACAATTGACCAGCTTCCCCTTCAAAACGATATACTGCTAAGATGACTTTATCATGTTCAGAACATTGATGAACTGAATATATATTTTCAGTGGTACTGATCCATTGTTCAGCAACAAGTGGATGAGAAGACCCACTGAAAGAAGGTGGACGTTGCCTCATGAAGGACTCAATGGAATATTATTCCCTTTTCTGCTCATTTGGATGTCCAGAATGATTCATAGCTTGTGTAAGTATAGCAATAAGATTTTGAACTCCATCTCCCATAACATTTGTTTGTTCAGGAGGAAAATCATTGCATTGTCCATTGCATTGATCAACAGGGTTCTTTTAGGTTCCACCCATTGTCTAAAACCCAAAAAGAATAGTGTGAGAGGCAAAAATCATGCTAGGGAAAACAACATTGTAAAGTGGGAGTACCCTCAGTATCTACAATCTTAGGTTAAATTCTAAGATCGTTAGCACAATTCTAGGACTATAACCTATACGTATACTAAACCTTAGGGACATCCCTAGATATGCCTTAGAAATATCTCTAGAGATCTCACTAAAGTTTTCGCAGCCTAGTTCCCAAAGGTTAACTAACCCTTTCCTTTGATACCAAATTTGGAGACCCGAAGCTTGACGTACATGCACATTACATTACTTTTTCGGAATAATTAATAGATAACAAAAACAGACACACATGGACCGTAATAGTTTAGAGTCTTTGGAAACTCGGAATATAAACTTCTAATCATGTTGAAAAATATTTAACAACTCCCATAACGATCTTCCCCTTTTTGTTTCCTTACCTGAAACCTTTCTTTATTTTCTGGGAAATATAAAACATAAAAATGGTGAGCTCAAATGCTCAGTAAGGTCAAACTTAGATAACATAGAACATTCCACAAACATTTGGAAGCAAAAACTTGAACTTGAAATTTAAACATCAAAATCCTGAGCAAAGACATAAATCGTGGAAGTATGTAAGGAATATATATCATAAAGGAACATCAATACTGATAAAATAGAATGGGAATAAAACATGTAATTGTGGAAACCATTTATCACAGGTTATGATTTCCATAGTAGATAAGGCATTGCTGCCAAGACCATCTTAGTAGATAAAGTCCCTTTCTGAATCGAGTTCACTCCTCGTTTCAGTCCTATAACACTGAACAAGATTAACTTACCGTTCCAGCCATGTCTATCTCAAGAGATATAAATCATTACCCAATGCATTGGAGGGAGATATAGGTCCCACCCATCTCATAAAGAAATCATTATTACTTGTACCACAAAATAAACATACATCATTCATAATAACCCAATAAATAAAATGGGTTTCATAAACATCATCACATCATCAAATAATCCATATAAAAGAAATGGATATCATTTCATAATAAGAAAATTGAAACCATTTAAATCATAGAGACATGATACATGGAACATACACATATGAAATAATGTCATCTTAGATGAAAAATGGTTTTGATAAAACACTTGAAATGAATTCTTGAGGAAAAAATACTTTCTTCTTCAAAATCATACTCTTTTCACAAAATGTAATGCAATTTTAAAAGAAAAGTATTTTGTTGAAAATAGTCATGAAATGTTTTGGAGGAAGCTTCATCGAAATAATGCTTTACAAAACAGTAAAAATCCATTCGTTCCGTATAAGTTAAAAAAACATTCTTCTCATAATTTTGCCAGAAAAGTCAATAAAGTACCTCGTATTGTAAACAAAAGAAAGATTAATTACATACCATGTAGTAAAAGTCAAAAATGGGTAAAAAGGACTTTAAACATACATTAAAACATTTTTGTAAAACATGTACCTGGATAATAACAAAAACCCCAGTAAATACTTACGAATAAACAATCTCGGATAGGAATGAGATTGGAATATTTATCCCCTACCTTAGGTCCAATATGCTTCATAAGTATCCGAACCTCCTATATAATGATTTAAATAATGTCATTGACTTATTACAGAATCATATTCATTGTTATGATATCATATATTTTTCACTCATGACTTTATATTACCCGTTCTTTTGTAAAATCCATGTTAAAGCAGTGTTTTGGGTAAAATCATTTCATTTATCGTATGTGTTTTGACTTGTCGTTCTTGATATTATTACTTATATACAGATTTACATAATTCCAGAATGTAAAACATGATTTATATATAATATATATTCTTCATATACATATATATATATTATAGATCAATAAAAGGAATGAAATACATCTTTCGTGGAGACAGTAGGCCGTACGTACGCATGAACGTTGTTTTCGTTTCATTATTGATTTGAATGAAACCAAATAGATGACATAAATATATATATACATAAATCCATTAGCATTATTATTTAAAAAATTTCACTATTATTCATTATATAAACATTATGATCATTCATGTATGGTTAACATGGAGAATAAATCTCATCACGTCTTGGAGACGGTAGTCCGTACGTATGCACGAGCGATGATATCATTACCATAATTATTGAATATAATTGGAGTGGATTTTATAATATATCAGAATCAGTATGATGTTATAATAACCATATATAGTTATTCTTTACACCATTATACCCATCAATTCAAGGTGTTGGTGGAAAAATATATTTCACCACGGTGTGGAGACAGTATACCGTATGTACGCACGGGTGGTGATTTCATTTTCCGTAGGATGCATAGATGGTGAAATAGGGTTGTTTCATACATATAATAACATATCAGTATATGATTTATACTTATGTTATTACTTCATAATCAAACAACTAAAGAAGAAGAAGTGGAAGAAGAAATAAAGTTGAAAGAATCGGTAACAGACATTACCTCTTCTTTGAAGTGCCTCTTTGAGACCTCCTCTTAGGGCGTTAAATTGGTCTTCTAAGAAAATCATGACCTCTAAGATGTTTCTAGGGAAGTGGTGAAGATAATTTGGCATGGGTTGGCCAAGAGTGAAGGCTCAAATTGGTGTGAGGAAGAGAGGGAGGAGGTTCCCTTTTATAAGGGAGGAGAGGGGCACCTTTGGAAACCCTAAAAATATTATTTTATTATAAAGTCATATTCGTTTTTTAATAGCTCAAAATTGATTTATTTCAAAGCTAAGTTGGGGATGGGTCGTGATCCTCTCATTCAATATAATTTAGACGAGTTTAGGTCATTATATTAACCTTATCATTCAGTTTTAACTCTTTGTTAATTAGATTGACATTTACCATGTAACTTTGTATTTTTATATTATATAGTTAATAAACATACCATATACATCCAAGAGACCCCCAAGTGATCCATTAATTATACACCTATCATTATATAAGTATCATGGCCGAACCTTAGATTTTTTTTGGAATATAATAACAATTAATAATATAATATTTGTTTTAAAAACTATTTTATGTCAATTTTGACACTATTTGGTAATTGATTTTTGTGAAAATCATAACAGAATGATTAGTTCGAAAAAAGTTAATTAAATCAATACTAACATGTCATATTAACATATAAAATTATTGTAATTCATAAAAAGTCTAAAATTACATTCATTTGGGTATTTATAACGTCAATTATGTCAATATTTCATTAATAATATAATTACTTCATCATCATTGTGTCATAAATAAATTAACTTATTTGAAGTCTAAAAATTACAAATAAACTAAAATTATGTAGGAAATATTATTAGCTTTCTAATTAATATTTATAGTCAAATTTATCTTATTTATAACCCTATATTAAAAATTATTTAGTTATTAAACATTGATTTTAACTATTTTAACCATTCGTTAAATAAAATAATAATAAAAGTCCTAATCTAATCCAAGTGGGCCTAAGTGGTCATATTTTATTGCTAAGGTTGTTTTGGCCGAATTACACTTATCCAATAGAATTAGGAAATGTGTTAGGTTAATAATAATATCATTTTTACCCTTAATTACCCTATTTACTTTTAACCGTGGTAAAAAAGTAAAAAGATACTATTCACCAAAAAAAATCATCTCATTGAACCACATTTTAGTCCTTGATATTAACCGCGTCTCTCGGATTTTAGAAATTCCACTCACAGAAGCGGTAAAATTAAGTTTTATGAAAAATTCAGTTTTTTAACTACCACTTAGTGGTTTAACTATTCATCAAAAAAATGAAAGCTTCCAGAAAGATACCAAAAATTAGGCCTAAGATATATTTGATATTATGAATTCAAAAATGATGTCTATTTTACCAAATTCAAAACATATCAGCTACATTAACTAATTTAAAAATTAATTCCCGTCGTCAAAACAAATAGCTTGTTTTTAAGAGATAATAACTATCAAAAGATTGACACTTGTTTATGTCTAGTGTAAATATGAAATTACATACAACGACCAAAATTGTATTAAATTGCAAAAATATACTCTAAATATACTTTATGACCACTCAAATTAATAATTTATCACTATTAGTTATTTCTATTAAAGAAGTTGTTTTTAATTAAAATTTAGTAATTTTCTCTATTCATCTGAATATGAATGTTATCCAAAAAGTACCAAAATTTCACCCTAATCTAATTTCGATATTCTGAATCCAAAAATGATGTCCATTTTCAAAGATAAAATTTATAAAATTTCAAAAATTGGGTAATACTATTCATAACGACTAGTTCATAATAATATTTTAATAATATCTCGTTTAGCGAAACATAGTATTGCGTACTACATATGATTTCGAGGAAGGTCTTTATTTCGTGTAATGCAAGCCAAGTCAGGGCTGCGTGTAGTGAAAGCTCTGTTTGGTGTTTCATATAACATACTCAATACTTATTTCATTTATAAATTAAACAAAATCTATACATAATGTTGCGTATAATAGTTTCTACAAAACGAACTTGAAATTGTGTGTAACGTGAGCCAAGAATAGTGTTGTGTATACTGCAAGCAAATACAGTGTTGCATATATCACAAGCTAATTTTGGTGTAGTGTAAAACACAAGGCATTAAAAAGAATATTTTTCATAAAATCTCGGGGTGTTACAATTACCTTCTCGTAATAAAAATGTCACCTTTACATTAAATAACTTTTCTTCCTCACCATCACCATTAAACATATCATTTAAAATACTAAATAAACAATATACTCAAAATTAAAATATATATTATGATTCTTATAACATAATCCTTGAATTCCAAAACACAAATACTATATTTATCCATCTTACTTCACAAAAAATTTACTAAGCTTCTCTATCTTCTTCGTAGTTATGAATTTCATAAAATATAATATATGAGTCAAGTCATAACATTTATAAAAATATATTGAATAGTACTTATAAATATAAATATTATAACAACACATACCATTTTTTTGTCATTTATTTATTTTCATCATCTATAATAAATCTTTAGTCGAACTACCTTTCTGATTCTCTTCCTATTCCTACCACTCATGATATATATTTTCATAATTCTCATACTTTCCAAATATACAGATTTCATTGATCGATAGCACTTGGGGGGGGGGGGGGCATTCCCATCAATTACATTAACTAGAATTTCCATTTTCCATTTGAAATTACTTGATTTGTGTTCTTGTTTTCCATATTCAAAACATATTCATGTCCCTCTAAGACATACAAATGGATTCTTTATCCCACATTCTTGACATTTCAGAAACCAAATCTTCATTCCTTCATGTTCTATTACTCGAATTCTCAGAAAATCCCTTCCTACTCAACATGGGTGAGTTTGAGAGTTGGGTAATGTATACAATGTTAATAATGTTCTGTAAAAACTGATTAGGAATGATTAAAACATCCTTCACATCAGTGATCACCCCTTTGGGATTCTCATCATGATGTTTATCACATTTACAATTATCCTAGATCCTTCTATTTCTCGCCATTGACATAAACCAAAAATCAGATAGTCTAGAATTGTTTTCATTTGGATAAACTAAATAATCATGAATAATACATATATAGGATGTCTAAATTATTAAAACTAATTTAATCTATGAAACATTAGTATTATGTTAGGTTTTTCATTTCCAACATAGTATCAAATAATGCATGATGGTTTATAATGAGTTTATGAATTACCAGAGAATATCCCTTGTGGGTCAAACCAGGTGTAAAATAAGCCTCATTATCATACACTATGTTAAACTCGAGTGAAGCCTAGAACGCCTTTTCAGAGTGGTTACCCCTACGTATATCTATTCCAGATCCAGATCATCTTTTAGTATCTAAGCATGGATTTAATACATGGGAACCAATTTATCATTCCTAAAAAAATCCATGACTTTTTCCTATACTTTCACTCATCATTAAACATATACATAGATACATCCCTCAAAACATCCTTAAGAAACATCCAAGGGATCAAACTAAAATTTTCTCATTCTAGTTTCCAAAGGATTACTAAACAATTACTTTAACAAAAAAATATAACAAACCCGTCATAACATACATAGACATGATATCATTTTTTTTCAAAAAACCTAAAACATTACACATATATACACCCAAAGACCGAATTTGTTTATTTACATTATAAACATATCAAATAAAAACTGGAACATGATTGAGAAACATTATCCCTCACTATGTTCTCCATGATTAGAACCCCTCTTAGTCATACCATACATAAAATATATATTCATTATATATGAAAAAAAATATAAAAACAACTGTGAAAACATGATGAGTAAGGGAAAAATTGAGATATATATGAATAAATATGTGCATAAAAATATTAGAATATGTTCATAACATTATAATATCATTCCCTGCATATCAGTGATCAGAATCATTAATCATGGAATAAATATTTAGAGCAAATAAGACATGAATCATATGAGAAACAAGATCATAAGACATTAAATAATAACTTATGAGTAATGCATGGAATTTGTAGAATAAATTTATGAAAAGAATATAATATGTTAAGGCTACCCACCAAGGCATTCATAACAAGATAGGCATGGGATAATCACCATTGTACCTACTTTGGTCTTCTGATAACAAAACTTGTACCCTCTTGTTTTCATGCTTGGGCTACCACCCACATACCGTATTACTTTCAGGCATGGGATACAACTTAGATACCTTCTTATTATCAAGATTGGGAAAAAACCGATGTTCATTCATCATCTCAGTCCAGAGTTACAAACCATTTACCCTTTTATAAGAACCTGGATCTTTGTTTCAGGTATGTTTTTCATTTTTTTGGAGTTTTTGAGAAAAAATAAAGTTTCTAGAAATTTTTGAAGTACACGCTGTGTACTTTCTGAGTACACGCCATGTACATTTTTCCCACTCTAGGCCATGTGCTAGCAGAGTCCAAGCCACACACATAGTGTGTAGGGGTGACATAGAAGTTGATTTTGTCAAACAATGGAAAAACCCACTAAATGCCGTGTACTCTAAAAGTACACGATGTTTACTTTTTTTCATTAAACGGACCGGGGTCACGCCTAATCGACAAAAATCTATTCTTCTATAGCTTCTTCGTCCGGGGGTGCCGGGAACCCATAGATCTTCGATGAGCCATCATTCCTCTATCCGTTCTCCGATTTGAGCACTGTCGATTGCGTTGGAATCGCATCGGTGACTTCTCCCATCTTCTTGAGCCTTGTTTTCCAATTCTTCCTCATTCTCATGTTATTATAGGTTGACCATTTTGGATTTTTTCTCAGATGTACAACGTTCGGGGGAGAATCAATCATCGTGGTTCAAGTATATCAATCGCCTAGGATTGAGGTAGGTGGTTTGTGCCTTACCGTTCAATGTCATTGAGTTTTATGCGCAAATTCCACCAATACCCATTAACGCGGTATTACGTGTTTACTGTATTGCCCTTGTTTTTTTCATGCCTTTATTTTATGCTTGTGTAGAGATAAATTGATCATGTTGGAGGATAATTTGTTGTTCTTGGAGTTTTTCCCATTCTTTGTTCTGTTTAAGACCTTTGGGTCTCATTTTCCTTTGGCTGTTACACCTGTTTCTATGCCTTGTGATTATAGGTTGGAGTGAAATTCATTATATGCATGTTTCCTTGTAGACTATTTATCCAAGTAGCTCTGTAGGTGGACTTTGGTTAGACAAGTAGCTCTATAGGTGTACTTTGGCTTTATAGCATTATGATACTCTGAATGGCATGGGACTGAGAGAACCTGGTGCTATAGACTATAAGGGATAGACCGAGTGAGATTTCCATAGAGTCTTTAACATTATATACTATAGGAGGGTAGACCGAGTGAGCTTCCTCAGTGAGTCTTAGACATTATACGCAATAGGGGATAGACCGAGTGAGCTTCCCAGAGTGCCTTCAGATATTATAGACTACAGGATGGTAGACCGAGTGAGCTTCCTCAGAGGGTCTTACCTTATTTGTTTTCTCTTTAATAACCTTCACAGGCTAGAGGAGGAATTGACCGAGTGAGCTTCCTCAGAGATTCTATGGTATACCTGAGGCTATAGGAGGAATTGACTGTGATAGCTTCTTCAGAGAGTCTCTAGACCTTGGGGAAAAGAGGGTTAGACCGCGTGATCTTCCTCAGAGAGTTCCTAACTACCCTAGACTATAAGGGGAATTGACCGAGTGTGCTTCCCCAGAGATTATAATAAATTCATATGACAAACCAGAGGGGTTAGGCTGAGTGCACTGCCCAGAGGGTTGTGGTACATCTTGGATAGGACCAGAGGGGATGAATGCGAGTACTTCCTAAAGGGTTTCCTACTTGTTATCTGTTGGTTCCACTATTGTTGTTGGTTGTGGATTGATTAATGTTATGTATCATCCTGATTTACTGCTTACTATTTACTACCTACTGCATTGTTGTTGTTGTTAACTGCTTATTGTACTTTTACCTGCCATATACTCACTGACTGTTAGGCACAAATCTTCGGGTGAATACCTACTGTGATTTAGTCTCACACATTGTTTGGGAAATTCTTTTGGGCCCAAACAGACTATTTTGTCGCAGGTATAGACAAGGGAAAGTTCCCTTCAACTTCCGATACTTGATTTCTTGGAGCAGGAGAGCATTGGACCAAGATTTGGCTTGTGATGCTGATGGGATGTTTAATTTTATTTTGGACTTCTTTTGGTACTGTAGTGTTTTCCAGCATTGTGACTTGTTTGGATGCTTTCCTAGATATGTATCATGCATCATATCATCTATACATATGTGCTCCAGTTTGTTGATTTAGTCTTCCTCTGTTTATGTTGTTTGTTATTACATCTTCCGCTATCAGATGTTTATTTTTCTTTCATTGTGTATACTGCCAATGAGGGCATAGTTTCCCCCCTATCACAACCAAGGCCCTCGCTGCTAGTCGGTAGCTTTTGGAATTTGGGGAAATGCGCTTGTTGCCATGTGACGAACCATGTACGGGGCTCTTATGGGTGGCTTCTAGATTCGGGACGTTACACCTTTGATCTCATATAACATTTATCATCACCAAATTAATTGCAGGGAGATATATGTCCAACTTATCTCTTAATGAAATCACACATACATGTGAAACAAGATCATAAAAATTCGTTTTATAACCTATTAAATGAGACGATTATAATAAACATTTAATGAAAAAATATCCTTTGAAAAAAAGTAAATTTTTTATAATAATTTAATAAAATCATAACTATTGAAAAGAAGCATGATTGATAAGAATGTAACTGATGAAATCGAAACATGTTTTATTAACATATAACCCAAGAAATAGAAACTATTTATATAAGAATTATTCCAAAAAATTATAAACCATTCAGAGGCAAAATATAAATAGATGACTGAGATCATTTCCCCACAAAGGCATGAGTTACAATAATGGATGTCATCAGAGTTGGAAAATAATTTGGAAATATAATTTGAAAACATATCATAGTGAAAATATCATTTATTCTATGAAAAACGTTTTTTAAAAGATAAATTGTTTTTAAAGGCATATTTATTGAAAACATATAAAATAAGATAAAAAACATTATGAATACCATTTTATTTTAAATCCTATAAAATAAGATTAAAAATATTTTAAAAACATTTTTTTGTAAAACATTATAAAATCATATAATGAAATCATGAAGACGTTTTAAAACAAATTTCATTGAAAATAAAATTAAAACATATAAAGTAATAATCAAATACTCCTAGAAATACTTTCATTGATAATATGATTTAAAATATATAAATAATTAATGGAAACATTCTGATTTTTTTAGAAAGCATGCTTTTGAAAGAACACATATTTCTGATAGAAGAGAGAAGAAAAGTCAGATTTCCCCCAAACACATTCTTAATCATATTATGTATGAAACAGTGAAAAACTATAAAAATAAAAATATCATAATGACCATAGGAGAAGAATATTCAAGGGATTTTTTAAGATTTGGATCATAATATTTATTGAATTGAAGCATAATCTTAAACAATCTTGATAAATGATGATATTATTTCAATAGACTCTCGCCACTTGGTAACATTGAATCCTACCCAATATCTATGAAATATAAATAAAATGAAGCATAAAATATCAATAATGTAAGGATATTCATGATTTAACTTGTCAATGTTTATATATACACCTCATAGAAAAATATAGGTTTATAATAAGGCATGCATCTCAAAGAAGGAAGATTGAGACAAAATTAAATTAGTAATTTTGTATATTCTAAAACATAAAATAAATGAAAGGAAGATCATAAAATGGATTTTTAAATCCCCATAAATTTACATATAATAATAATTTAATAAATCAATGGTAATTATAAACAAAAAATATAAGAATTATGAGGTGAACATGGCTTGTGTATGGGGGAAATAAAAGTGAGACCAGGCCAACCTTACTACATTAGTAAATTTTGAATCATGATCCACCTGAAGATATAAAATAAAATTAGTAATTTTAATATAATTAAATAATTTAAATTAATGATATAAAATTTTATAGGTTAGTATATACGCCACAAAAAATAAATGAGTTGTGAATATGTCATGTATCTCACAGAAATAAAAAGTGAAATGAAATTCCTATGTCTTAAATATTGAATTCATTCATACACATTCAGTCCTCATTTTTAATTAATATAATTTTATTGTAAATCTACCAAACAACCATATTCTTATATATAAAATAATGTATGTCTTTATTATGGCTTTATATTCTCTCTAATTAGCAATTCCATTTTAATATTTTTCTTCCTTTAATATCAACATTTATCTTCATTCATGTTTTGACTTATTATTCAAGATCATGTTAATTAGATCATGATTTACTTATTTACTAAATGTAAAACATGATACAAAACACATATATTTTAATTATATATGTATTTTTAATAGTGTATAAAATATATAATGATGACATTAAATACATAGTTCATTGAAATTTTAGGCCATACGTATGCATGAACATTGTTTATATTTATTTATCGTATTGAACAAAAATATAAATGAAATAAATATATATATATATATATATATATCATTCATATATCATTATTATGTTATATATATCATATAGGTTCATGAAAGTCATTTTTAATATGATCCTTTTAATCTGTGAACGAACCACATTGCTTTGAGAAGGGTGTAGTCCAAACTTCCACAATCGATGTATTCCTTTTTACAAAAAGTGGAAAGTATGACGGTATGATTTAAAAATATATATTATTGAATATAAAATATATATATATATATATTTAGTATCATTAAAAATTATTAATTATTTTAATTTATTATTATACAATTAGTCTATGGTCATTAAAGTTGTTTCTATAAAGACAATACCTTTAAATTCGATTTAGTCTTATATTCATTTATAATTAATTATTAACCAATTATTTTGAAGATTTTTTAACCAAATTTATTTAATTTAATTTATTATTTCCAAAATACAAGCTATTTTTTATATAATTAAATTACATATTTTTTTTATTAATATGACAAAATTCGGTAAAACTCGGTCTTTCGTGTTACACAAGCCATCAAGGGAAGTCCGTATTGCATGTAATGTATGATAACATTGGTGTTTTATATTGATAAATCTAAAAATTATATTGCTTTTATTTCAAAATTAACAAGTATTTTAATATAAAAAAATCTAAATATAGTGATTTCATACAATACAATTTAAATTTAAAGTTACTTGAAATAAAATATATCAGAATGATTACATAAATTTGAAAAAAATAACAATATATAGCAGCGTTATAGATCCATCAATCGTCCAACCTCACCCATTCCTAGTGTAGGATAAACTACATGATGTCAACCCACCCCAATAACTTTGAATTTGGTTTTAGTTATTAGAATTGAACTATCAAATGATAAAAACTCGCATGTCCTTATGTGTCACATCCACCACAATGACCCATATCCCCAGTGGAACTCCAAACACATGCATGGTACAAGTAGTATAACAACTTATTTCACAATTCATATTTAGTTCACCACAATAACTACCTAACTACTAGTGTCTATATAGAACACATGAACATGTACCATCTTGAAACATGATTGGAACTCCACTCGGGGTTAAGGACACTGACCACATAGGTCTCGTGGCCTATCACACAGATAAAAAATACAAGATCACCACCACAACAGATCAACCCTATTTCATTTATACATTTTCTACCACTACCTAGGTAAAAAAAACTAAATATAGTGAATCCTATAATCATAATATTTACCACTGTATTTTCCAAATAAAACAAAAATTTCACAAGTATCGTTTTTTGGTTCCCTACTAAATTGTGTGCTTGATTCACCACCTGAGAAAAAATATATAAATAGGAGATAATTACTTGGTACATGATCTATCATCCATGTTGATCCTATAGAAATCTTATTGTAGCATCATCACCACTACCAAAACTTGAAAAAAGAATTTCATGTCCATGAAGGAGCTAGAATAATCTATTACGAACATAGTCTCATGAGTAAACGTCATAAAATCAGTGGCATTCTACTATTTTAGGGTGTCTAAATAAAAGTCTCGTAGAATTGTTATTGGAAATATCCCACCTATATACCATATTACTTCACCCTATAAAATGAAATATCACACTAGTTCTTCATTGGATCTCATCACATATAAGATTAAAAGTAGAAAATCCATTCAAGAGTAGTCTATATGTGATATAGAATCATTTTTATGATCTTTATAAAGAACTCACATTCCTTTGGTCCCCAGTATCCATAAAATGTTAAATGGTGTTATAACTGAAACAATATAGTATGATTAATCAAAAGTTTCACAACACACCATTGGTCTCTCTCCATAAACTACATTAAAAGGGAAAACATATCAGGGAACTCATCCACCACTCTATTATTGTGTTCTAGTGGGGTTTCAATCACCACTATTAGAGGATAAATTTTTATTATGTACTCATGTCAACCAACTTGTAGGCATCATAACGGTGGAATATCTCAACAATTTTAAGCATACATATAAAAATTAATAACATAATTTTTCCATTGTTTACACAAGAATAAGTATCACTATAATCTATAAACAACACAACCCATATACCCCATAAAAATGTAAATGGTTACATATCAATTTCTACATTCTACCATCACTATAAAATGACATGGATAAAATAAAGCTACCATACATTCACATTACAAATTCCCATTTTACAAAACAATAATTCTTAGTAATTTATCATTATTTAATTCCTTAAGCAAAACAAAATATCATTAATAAATATTTTTACCCATTCAAAAATGTTTTTCAATTATTGATATAGTTATAACAAATTTAGTTTTAACGTTTCCCTAAAATTACATTAAAATAAATCAGCATTTCCAAATATCATACCTGACTGAAACATGTTTTCTCCTTCTGTGCCTATCATATTTCATGTCACATATAAAACTATGTGCGAAAAATGATTCATGTATGTATAACCTATTTATATTTTAGGAAATGAGAAAAATATCATAAAAAAATAAAATAAAACATCATGTGCTTAACACATGGTGAAATGACATTCAACTATAACATGAAAAATTGAGAAAAACAATCCCACCCAAGGTACTTATGTTTTCCCCAATACAATAGTCAACTAATCCCTTGAACATGCTCATTTACATGGTCTGAAATATAATTAAATACAATTTAACTTCCCAAAAATAAATAAATATCAGAAAAGAAAATTCACCAGATACCACATTTTCGTGACCCAACCCAAGAGCCAATACACTCGTTCTCCATGTTGGTTCACCACACAACCATTGGAATGCATCCCCATACACTAGAGGCTATTGCTAGTAGCATGGGTAAAATAATACATATGGGGATAATATACCTCCTTTATTATATCCAACCACTCAAGATAGAAATTGAAATAAATGAAGAGTATAAACAACAAAAAATAATCAAAAAATAGTTTCCCAAAACTAGGTACATACCCACCAAAAAAAAATAAATATTCAATGTCCTGAAATACACTACCATGTTTAAACGAAAAACCCAAAATAATGAAAAGGTCAAGAATACCCAAAATGTGCCCCAACATGATGTTGAGTTCACTAATCCATACATATCCCTGAGACCCGAATCAACCCTATAACATTGGTCCCTTACCATTATGCGGACCTAATACAATGATATATGCTCGAGTACCCAATGGAATCGTCAAAAGGATATGAGAACAACTCATTAGGCCACCACCAACTATGTCTAAAAAATTACCAGTTTAAATATTTTATGTAAATTTATAGTAATCAACATGGGAAAAAATGTATAATAGGTAGCCATTTTTAACAAGTTTTGTGTCAGCTACATTTATCAGTAGATTCATATGTGAACCAAATTCAAAAAAAATACTTAGAAAATTAAAAGTAAACAAAAATACATATAATGGGATTCAATTTTTATACATAAAATTGAAATTAATTTCATAAAACAAAATATATAACAACTTTCCCTTGGATCCCCATTCTAAAAATTCGCTAAATTTTCATCAGTTATGGGTATAGAGTAGCAATGTACCACTGTAACCCCCAAAATACATCAATGGGTCCTATATAATTGGTATAGACCAACCTTTGGTGTTAGATCTATAGTTTAACATAAAAACCAGACCATTTATTCACATGTTCATTCTTCATTGAAAATTAAAGAGATTAAATTTGTTTTCAGAACACATTTATCACCTTTATGGTAGTCCAAACACCACCATATTCATTTTTAACAAACAAAAAACATTTATGATAGGTTCAATTCCATAAAATCATTTTTACATGCTATCATAAGTATTAAAAAATCAATATCTTAGGCCATTGAATTTTTTATTGAATAACGCAACCCCATGTTCAAGGGAGAGGAATAAACCATGGGTGACTTTAACACCTATATAACCAAACTAAATGGTTTCCATAGCAATCATGATAGGATAAACTTATTATTAAATTAACAAAATTATAATTCCTTGCCAAGAAAACCAAATCGATAGAAATAAGGCACCACAACCCAAACACGTGTTTGATGAAGAGTGATGAGGATAAGGGATTGGTCACATATGAGCATGAGTTATGTGGTCTATAACTATTTCCCAAAGAGTACACTAAAAGAAGAGGTATTTTGGGATTTTATTCGAGAGACAAAATTAAACAAGTCTTTTCTAGAAAATCTAAGGAAGAGGAGTCTTAGACTCACCATGATATTTTATTCGAACCCAAACTCATATAGAACAACCATTAGTTTATGGAGAATCACCTTTGGTGAAGGGGAGAGGAAATGAGACATCATCTAGGATAATAGAGGATGAAATGGGGGAGAAATTGGGATAAAAACATTATATATGAGGGGGTGAAAATTTAATTCTTTTTATGAAGATATGGTTTTTCTACATGGTTGGATAAACCATGGTCCAAACTTATGACATCCTCTTCCCAGTAGTGTTTTGGGTCGAATGGTCTATAGTATCGTTATGAAGGTAAATTATTACTAACCATTAAAAAACTATAAAAAATGAATTAGATGATCCTTATTTCATCTTTTCTATTCACTTAATCACTGTGACACCCTGAGACTCCTCATACACTTTTGAACCATTTCATTAATAAAAAATAAACTGACTTGAACAAAATTTTAAAAAAGAACATAACATATTCGATGTTCTAGCTCTTATGTCTTACATTTTTCTTAATTCCAATCCACTACATGGAATATACCATGAATAGTATCTGATCATGTTTTATGAAAAAAGGAAGGAGTTGGAGAAAGAAATAATGTTAAAATTCATATTGAATAACATTACCTTATCTTCATGTATTCTCTTTCGGTTTTCACTACATCCTTCCTAGGATAGTTTTATTACATTAAAAATACAGATAGGATGAGGGTAGGGAATCTAGGATGTAATCTGGGTTGTTATTGGCCAACGTAATGTTTTTGAGATTTGTGATGAATTGAGGGAAGTGATTTACCTTTTATTGTTGTAGAAGAGTTAATTTTTTTTAAATACCTAAAATTATTCACTTTTGGAAGGTCAATCACAACTTACGTGGATCCAAAATTGATTTAAAAACTAGTGGGTATTATATAGTCATTAGACATCTCCACCACACAATAAAAAACATTTTTATTCATTTTTCCTTGACATCTACGTTTCCTTACTTTTTCCATTTTTTGGTTTCACAACAGTAACTAGTTTTCTAACCAAGTTAATTTAAATTTCTATATTAAAATAAAATTCTACATTTAGATAATTTAGAACCAATCATTATAAATATTAATTCAAAATTATTAATTAAAAATTCCATAGTTATCCAAAAATTATATATAACACAGGTGCATGTAACCCGCAAAAAATCATTTTAACACTAACATTATCAATAATGTGTTTACTATTTAGGGTTGAATATACTCAATATAAAAGTAAAATTTATATGTTAGTGGAAAATAATTGGTATTTTAAAAAAATTTAAAAAATATTTTAACAATATGGGGTTTTAGGAATTTTAAAAAATTTAATAAAATAAAATTAATTATAAAATAACATTTTTGGCATCTTTTGAATTATTTTTTAAATTTGAAGTCATAAAAATATAAAAATAATTATGGAATTTGGGTATATTCTGTTAATAACATGGTAACATGAAATATTAATAAAAACATATTTTAACATAATAATACATTGAATTTACTTGAATTTTAATATTTATAATATCAGTAATTTTATTTAATTATTTACTAAAAGTTTATTGAGTTGGACGTTTGTAAGAATTTAATGTAATTATTTCATTTCATAAAATTAAATATAAATAATTGTGTTAAAAAATAATAATTTATATTTAATAATAATATCCATAATATAACCTATGTAGTTTATTAATCCCAAATATTTATAGTATTATAGGGAAGGTACCATTTTGGTCTTATTTATTACATAACATATTTTATTTATCTCATTTAGAGGGATTTTGATGTAAATTTCATTATTTTATAGGATATAATGTCCATGGTCGAAATAAACTCAAAAAAATAAATTAATATTGTATTTTAAATTATTCCTACTATTTTAATTTTAGTTTAACCCTTGATAAATCCATATTTACTTTAAACATTGTAAATAATTTTTTTTACTATCTTCCCTATTAATTTTCACAACAAATTCATATGACCGTATTAGATATTATAAATTATGTTCATTCCAATAATATTATAATTTTTTTATAAATATAATTCACAAAATTCTATAATTTTATTTTAAAATTAATAATCTAAACATGATGGGAATATAGGGTTATAAGAAAACATTGAAATGTTTATAATGTTCTTATATAAAAATTCATAATGGGAATGATTTTATTGAAAAAAATTGGATTAATTGATATTTTTTAAAATATTACATTAAAACTAATTCAAATTATAATTTATCATTAGAAAATATAGTTTTATATTGAATTTCAATATCTATCATTATTCATCCAAAGATTAAAAATTCGTGGAAAATACCAAAAAATAATAGTAATCTATTTTTTTGTCAAATTTTGAAAATTTAATTAATTTTTTTGATTAAATGTTCCAATAGTGCTCATTATAAATTATATATTATTTATGCAGAGCATTATTAATTAGCATTTTAGAAAAATACTGCTTTTCAGGAAACATTTCTTTTTAAATGATTCTTCCCTTCCATTTCATCAATAGGTATACATTTTATTTTTGTGTAAAATAGATACTTTTAATAATTTTTTTATTTCTTTTTATACCCCAAAATTTAATTTCTAGGTTATAAAGTCTATACATATCGCGGGAAATTTTAACTCATTATTTCTATTCCTTTGTGCTCTCAAATACAATTTTCTCCTTTTAAAAAAATTAAATTTGTTGCACCCTAGAATAATAAATTGAGTCCCTTCAATTTTTCTTTTAACATTGTTACAAAAGGCAGGAAATTTGGAAAATAATTTTTTTTATCCCATATCCTAAAAATATTACTAAAACATTGTCCTAAGAAGATTGAAACAGATGTGCAAAAGACATATGGAATTAAAAATCAAAATGATTCCAAATAAGAGAACATGTTTGAAAATATAGAAAACGTGTAAATTATTATAGAGTGTGATTGAGTTCATTGATCATAAGTTATTCAATGATCAATAGAATTTTAATGGCATCAAAGACATAAATCTATGATGATCGAAAAGACCATCAATTAAAAAAAATTGAAGTTACAAGGGATGAACATTTTAGTCATGAATATTTTAAAAGAGTTGATGAATTATAATACCATATAGATTAATAAAATATTGAAATTTACTTAGATGATTAATATAATTTCTTACTTTTATCAATTTTCACTATAATCTAGTATTTTTCACCAAATGATGTGTATTTAGAATGGAATTTTAATGTCTGAAACATTGAAATATTCTTTTAAAGGATCACATGATCCCCCAAAGATTAACGATACCTTTTTAATATCTTTATAAATTAACCTAAACCAAAATGTTGATCACATAATATTATAATTTCAATATATAAGTAAATAATCCATCATACATTAATCTTGAAATGTCAATTATAATACCAAATTTTAAAAAATAATAACTAATTAAATAACTATCCCTATAAATCATTATTCATTTCGTAACAATATTAAAAAAAATATCAGAAGGATTTGATCATATATCCTTTCATGATAAATCAAATGTTATTTCTCAAATAATATACTATATTATTGAAAAATTAATATAAACTCTACTTAAAAAAATTTCTTAAAAACCAGGATGTTGTGTTGGATTTTTGTAGGCTCTATAATCATAACACCCATTGGATGTTGTTTCAAGACATGTGTGTCACGACCCGTCCCCCAGGGCCCATGTCGTGACTTCCGAAAGTTCGCCTTCCAAAGGCCATGGGCTGACGACTAGCACCAAAGGCGTAATCCCCTAAATCTGGGAAGGAATTGCCTTTATAACTTCAAACACACACAATAGAGCACACAGATGGATACAAAAAACAAAGAAAAACTGTATAATAATAGAGTGCTAAAAAGTAAAGGGACCGGAAATATAGGCCCAACTCTAATGTACAAGTACAACTGAAAAGGGACAAAACAGCTGAAAGATGAAAAGTAGCACCTGGATCATCCACCACGGATCCTACATGATGGGTATGTATATATAGCCTCCTCAACAATCCACTTCCAACAGTCTCCTTCTGGAACCGTCTTGTCGTGGGGTCCACCTCCCGCTACCGTCCAGACCTCGTACACACAGCCTCGGTTAGAGTTGTCCATCGTCTGCATCCAACACAACGAGGTGCGGGCCTAGCCCGTGTAGGAGTGAGTATAACGATACTCACTAGGGACCCAGAGACCCTCATGGTCTCACAAAATACAACAAGGATAAACCACAAAGTATGAAATCAACAGATAACCCCACATAGGTACATGCCGATACATATACCTAATTTATCAAGTAATCCATCTCAATCATGAAAAAACACAAAGTTACTGACTCAGTTCACATTGGTATACAACTTTTGTTGAGAGATAGAGATGATCAGATGTAGTCACTAAATCATCTATTTTTTTTGAACCCATACAGGATCCAGGAAAAGAAATCAGAATTGTCGAACCCATACAGAATCTAGAAACAGTTATTCTATCAAACCCACAAAGGATCTAGGAAGAGAAGTCAGAACATTCAAACCCACACAAGAACCAGGAATAGTTGTCAGAGATTTAAAATCTGTACAGGATCTAGGAACTGTCCTCAGTGCTATTGAACTCACACAGGATCCAGGAATAGTTTCTAGTGTTGTCGAACCCACATAGGATCTAGGAACAGTCGTCAGTGCACAACCATCCACAGGGTTCCACACAAAGCATGCGTGATTCTGGGAGCTTCCCCTCCTCAATTCGAGTGTCGATACATCAACTGCAACGAAGTCCCAAGAAGAAGTATCTAAATGTTTTTCCATATCATAGGGGCCTCAACGCAACAGATGTCGTGTCAATCGGACGCGCGGTATGTGAATTATTGGCTTTTCTATTCTGAGGGCCCGGTTGGATTTAGGTTCAATCTATCCCGACCGTACCACAATTGCATCCAAACCTAATATGGGGTATACCAAAAGAACGGTCTTGGTCCGAGCTTTCTGTTTTCATAGACAGTTCGTCAATCACACACTTCTAGCCCATGTTATGGGTGAAAAGGTGAAATCTGGTCAAATGGGTCCTGGTCAGGTCTGGCCTCGTCGGACCGACCTAGCCCGACCCGGCCTGGGCCAACCTAACCCACCGAAACCAAATGGGCCTGCAGGAACTGTTCCAGCCCACAGCGGTGCCCCGGCCCGCTTTGGGAGGCCCGTCCCGAGAGGGATTGCGGAGCAGCCCACCTAGCCTTGGTGGCCAGCGGCTCGCAGCGCCCACGCGGGGCCCGCCCGAGCTGCATAAGAGGGGGGGGGGGTGGGTGTGCCGCACCCCCACCATCTCCCGAATAGATCAGGAACCTGGTGCTGGTTTGGTAGCTTATGGGACCCATGATTGTCCCGCATCATCCGGTTGGCAGAGCGGCCAGCCGCGCTTGCTCCATCGGCGGTCGGCCCATCCGGTCGCCTCTGCTCCACCGTCAGATCCCCCTTGGTTGCGGCATCTTAATCTGTGCAGCATGATGGTGTCGTGCCCCTCCAGAGGCCTAGCAGCCGCCCGTGTGCACCGCCGCGGCCAGGGGCCACGGCCTGTTCCTCCACGACGTGCGAGGGTGTCGTTCCCTTCCGTCAACCTGGGTGCCCGACACCACCAGTTTCCTTTGCGGACAGCCCGACACTGACTGTTGTTGCACCTCAGCGTCCAAATTGGCCACAATCCACTCCTCCGACAGCGTTGTTGTGCCGCCGCCATCATCAACAAGCGAGGAAAAAAACGGAGGGGGTCGGGTCGTGTTTGTTCAGCCCGCACCTTCCGTATTATGCTGATAACAATCATCTATACGTAAACCAAGATTAAATGATGATGAACGGGAAAAAATTTAAACTTGAATACCCTACCTTTTATTGTCGATCATTGTTTGTTGATGGAGTCACAGAAGTCGGTCATCAAAGATGTCTCTCGGCAATTGAATTTTCAAGGAAGAAGTCGAAGAAGATCGGCGTTCTTCATTCTTCGTTCTTCATTTAGAGATGGGGTTCTTCATTGCAGAACACCAATCCTCCCATGTTCACCTCTAATAGGCTCCCACTGAATGATAAATTCCATGCTAAAAATAATATCTGATTTTCTATTATTTTAGATGTTGGCACAATATTCAAATGGAAAATTAAATTAATTAGATAGGCTCCCATTAACTAATTCAAGGGGTTCGCACAAGGAATTAATTAGGGGAGTTGAAGAGGATATCCCTTATTAATGAGGGAGTGTTGGGAGGTTTTACTCTCTTCCATCAATAGGGGTTAAGCCCCATGTGGTCCCTAGGCGGTAATCTCTTTGCAGGAGGTTATGTTCGGGTGGCCCCCACCAGCATAACCTCTCATGGGAGGTTAAGGTGTGGTGGTCCCACCTCCAACTCCCATGAGGAGGTTTTATCCACCATACACCCACATAACGGATCTAATAAAATTAAGTGAAAACTCTTTTTATTTTATTAATTTCCACGAAATACCAAAATCTATCTTCCACTCTCGACCAACCACCATCAAGGTGAAAGTATCCATAAGTGAATACGGGAACTGCGAGTTCAACGGTTCCCTCAGATTTCAATTCTGAGCACTGGTTCAAAAGTTATAAAAAACCTACTCTTACGTTTACTAAACGTACCCGAACAAAACTTTAGAAATTGATTCTGGTCACACCGGGTCTCAAAATCAAGAACATTCAATTTTCACGGACTCATAAAATTCCAATTTATTTACGAAAACAAATAATTCATTGAAATTATGGTACTTTACGTTATCCCCACCTCAGTACTTTACATCCCCATAAGCTAAAACTCGAACTAAGGGAACAGATGGGGTTATTGAGTTTGCATCTGAGACTCTCGCTCCCATGTGTTCTCATGGAGGTTCTAGTGTTTCCAATTAATGCACACTAGAGGTATCAACCGTCCACTAAGGACCTTCTCCATTCAATACACAATCTCCACTAGAACCTCCATAAATGTCGACCCATCGTCTACATCATGTTCTATATGGTCAATGATGTGAGAAGGGTCGTGCACGTATCTCCTCATCTAGGATATGTGCAAGACGTCATGAACCTGGTGAAAATGAGGTAGAAGAGCTAAGCGGTAAGCCACCTTGCCTACTCTGCTAAGGACCTGGAATGGTCTGATGAATCACATAGATAACTTGCCGCCTCGACCAAATCATTATAAACCTCGTCGAGGTGAGACCTGTAGAAAGACGTGGTCACCATCCTCGAACCCTGGAGGTCTCTGTCTCCTGTCAGCATATGACTTCTGCCTACTCTGTGCAGTTTTCATCTGGTCCTGGATAATATGCACCTTATCTGTGGAAGCTTATACCATCTCTTGTACCACTAGTGCTGGCTCCCCTGGGTTAGTCCAGCACAAGGGTGATCTGCATGGTCGCCCATATAAATACTCAAAAGGTGACATCCCTATGGTAGGGTGATAGATTCTATTTTATGAAAACCCCACCAATGGTAAGTGATCCTCCCAGCTGCGACTGATGTTGAGAACACAAGCACGCAACATCTTCTCAAGGGTCTGAATGGTCTGCTCTGTCTGACCATCTGTCTTAGGATGGAAGGCAGTGCTCAAACGAAGCTGCGTCCCGAAATCCCCCTGCAACCACTTCCATAGTCGGGAATTAAATCTTGCATCAAGATTGGAGAAAAATAAGAATGCACTCCATGTAGCCGCACAATATCCTGCATGTAGAGGCATCCCAAGCTCTCTACTGAACCCTGCTCTCTTATCGGTAGGAAGTGGGCCAACTTAGCGAGTCGGTCGATGATCTCCTAGAAAGAGTCATGTCTACTGGAAGTACGTGGAATACCCGTCATGAAGTCCATGGATATCCCATCCCACTTCCACTCTAGGACCTATAAAGGCTAAATCCTGCATGCTGTTACCTGATGCTCTACATTCACTTGCTGACAAGTGAGGAATCGAGAGAAAAACTACGCTACTGCCTTCTTTATACCTGGCCACCTGTGCTGTCGTCGAAGGTCCGAGTACATCTTCACCACTCCTGGATGTATCTCTAGAGGGGATGTGTGGAACTCTCTCAAAAATTCCTCCTGAAGTGACACTGGCACTATAGTACATCCCCTAAAGAGGATGACGTGCTCCCCACCTTCAGAAAATCCATCAGCTGCCTGCCCTATGAATATCTGAGCATGTCATGTCTCATAGTCAGATTCTCTATGCTATGCCTCCCTGACTTGCTGAAGAAGTGGAGTGACTGTAAGATACTGAAGGAAGGATTATCTATCTTAGTCCACAAAGGATATCTGAAAATCTGTGAGCTGCTCTATCGCCTCTCCTAGCAGCTGTATACTAGATCACTTACTAAGTGCATCTGTAACAACGTTCCCCTTCCCCGGAGTATAGTCTATTTCAAATTCATACTCCTAGAGAACTCAAGCCATCATCATTGTCTCAGGTTCATGTCCTTCTGAGAGAAGATATACCTGAGACTCTGGTGGCCAGAGTAAACTGAAAAATGATCTCCCATCACATAGTGTCACCACATCTTCAAGGAGAATACCATTGCTGCTAACTTCAGGTCATGGGTAACATAGTTCATCTCAGGATGTCTCATCTTACAAGATATATATATGATCACAGCTATCTCCGGCATCAGGACACACCCGAGTCGTGTCCCCTGATGCATCGTTGTAGACTACGTACCCTACTCCTTCCTCTGGAAGCCTCAAGGTGGGGGCACTAGTCAGCCTCTGCATCAGCTCCTGAAAGATCTACTAGAATCTCTCTGACCATACGAAGGGATGGCCTTTCATCATCAAGACTGAAAGTGGTGTTGCAAATCTGTAGAATTCTAGTACAAATCTCCGATATTTTCCAGCCAAACATAGGAAACTCTGATCCTCCGTTACACTCCTGGGTGGATCCGAAGCAAGTACCGCTTCAATCTTCGCTGGATCCACTGCAGCATCAGCCTCTGAGATGATGTGTCCCAAAAAGTGAACCTCTCAGATCCAAAACTGGCACATCGAGAGCTTACCATAAAGATGTTTCTCTCGGAGTGTGTCCATTACTACCCAAAAATGGTAGTCATGCTCCTCCCCAGTAGTCGACTAGATCATAATGTGGTCTATTAAGACTACGACAATCCGATCGAGGAATGGATGGAAGTTCCTATTCGTGAGTCCCATGAACACTATTGGATCATTGGTTATTCCAAAAGGGAAAACTAAGAACTCTTAGTGGTCGTACAGACATCTGAATGTCGTCTTCTGCACATCCTCATCTTGAACTCTAAGATGGTTAATGCCTGATCTGAGGTATATCATTGAGAACCACCGTACTCCCTTCAGCTTATCAAAGAGGTTGTCAATACTTGGGAGTTGTTACATGTTATTCACAGTCACCTGGATTAGGAGATAGTAGTCGACCCAAATCCTCAAGCTCCCATGCGCCTTCATGGAGAATAGAATCGGGGCTGCCTAGTGGGAAACACTGTGCCGGATGAAGTCCATCCCATGCATGTCCACCAGCTGTATCCACAGCTCGTGAAGCTCTGCAGGAGAAATCCTATATGCTGGTGTAGATTACGGCGCTGTCCCGGGGCACATGTCAATGTATAAGCTCACATCACTGCGAGGAGGTAGACCATGGACATCATCAGGGAAAACATCCGTGTACTGGTCCACCACTATAGGATAGATCAAACTCTCCAAATCAACTACACTGAGGATAAGGGAATCCAACTGATGAGTGATGTTTTGCACCCTCCTCTGAGTAAGCCCATCCTATGTTGAAAATGATCCCTTCTCGTCGGTGAAGGTGTAATTGGTCCCTTCCGTGCGGATACACCGCACTTTGTACCTAATACTGTCTATTTGAGCATGGACTGTAGATAACAAGTCCATACCCAAGATGACATCGTAAGGCCTCGAGCCACTATAAGGAGATCTCAGTCGAAGCTCCCGCCTCCTTGTGTAAGCAGACACTGCCAGCACTAATGCATAATTGGAGATTCTGCTCCCATAAGAGTTTCTAGTGGTATGGATCGAGCCAACGGCTCTATCGGAATCTCCGAGCTCCGATCGAGGGCAGTGGAACTGAAAGAGTGATTGGCACTTGTGTATAAGAACTACAACCAAGGTGGATTAGAAAAAAAGCATACCTCGAATCATCTCTGGAGCACCGTGATCATAATCCTCAACTACCTGGAGCTGATCTCTCCCTTGTCCACATGCTCCCTGCGTTTGAGGATGACCTCCTAGTGGTGGTGGAGGTAACACCTCTAATGCCATCTACTACCAACTCCATGACCAGCTCCACTGCCAAGTCCGCCTGCACCCTGTGGATCTCCTCGATCAAATCTTTGCCTCTGCATGGGAGGTACCTATACTATCTTCTGATCATCAGTATGGTGGGTCAGACAGTCAGGAGCCATGTGACCCAGCCCGCCGCATTTGAAACACAACTCGTTCCCCGAATGACTGGCTATATCTTGTGTGACTCGCACAACCGAACCTGAGTCATGTGGTCATCCATCGGATGGTCTGGCCACTTGGACCTCTAGTGAATCAGTCTATTTCCAGCCATAGAAGTCTTTTCTACATGATGCCCGGTGGAGGGTCTCACTTCTGGTGACCTCTCATCAAGGAAACTCTTCAATAAGAGGGCTCTTTGCACCCCCCCCCCCCACCCCGCCCGAGTCAGGATGCTGAGAGAGATCATAAAAGCCCTGATCTATCGCCTGAGCCCCTGCTCGAAGGTACGGGCCTCGATGAACGGGTCTCGCACCATATCTGTGGAGTAGTGCCAGAGTTCAGTGAACCTCACTGAGTACTATGCCACCGTCATGCTACCCTTCTGTAGTTGCAGGAGCTCTTGTATCTGCACCGCACATAAGGTGGCTGGGACAAACTCCACCTAAAGCAGGCTCTCAATGTTTTCCCCAGAGAAGTGTCACCACGTCATGCACCTAGAGAATCGGGCTCTGCCATATTATTGTTTTTTCCTATAGGAGACTCACGGAAACGATCAACATATGGTCTGCTGGTGTCCCTACTAGTCTGAAAATTCTAACCACATCCTCATGACAATCCTCAACTGCCTATGGGTCTGTCTCAGCCCTGCACCTGGGTGGTCTCTGTCACTAGAACTCATGCAATGTCCTCAGGTGGTGTGCACTCTCTACTCTTGGGGTTGGTGCCATCAGTGTCTCAATGAGTCATGGTACCGCTAGAGCCTCTACTTTAATATGGCCCTACACGGAGGCCTCATATCTCGGTGGGCTGCCATCTTGTAAAAACCCTAGAACCCTGGGTGGCTGTCTACATGGGGCCATCCTAAAAAGAAACAGGTGCGCCACAGTCAATATGTTATACCTAGGGAGTTGAATCCAAAGAGATCAAAAAGAATACTCTTCAAAACACACACGCAATCAGTGTTTTCGTGCACTAAGTCAGAAATCAGATGTTAGGGTCCTGGTGTATGGATATGTTGTTCGCCGAACCAACACTAGACACCATGAACTAAAAACCACAATCACTACACTTATCACTATTTTTTCACAGAAAATTCGGAGTCCTAAGTTCTGTGGAAGAACCAAATCATCTGATCCCAATTTGTCATGAACCATCCCCTGTGTCCCATGACGTGACTACCCCAAGCCCGCCTTGCAATGGCTAGGGGCTGACGACTAGCACAAAAGGCATAATTCTCTAAATCTGGGAAGGCATTGCGTTTATAACTGTAAACACACACAATAGAGAACAAAGATAGATACAAAAAACTAAGAAAATCTGTATAACCAGAGAGTGATAAAAAGTAAAAGGGCCGGAAATACAAGACCAACTATTATGTACAAGTAAAACTGAAAAGTGACGAAACAACTGAAAGATGAAAAGAAACTCCTCGATCTTCCACCAGGGATCCTACCTAAAGGGTAGGTACAGATTGCCTCCTCAGCACTCCACTTCTGAAAATATCATCCGGGTACCGACTCGTTGTGAGGTCCACCTCCGGGCACCATCCAGACCTCGTACACAAAGCCTCAGTTAGTGTTGTCCATCGGCTTCATCCAACACAACGAGGTGCGTGAATAGCCCATGTAGGGGTGAGAATAACGACACTCAATATGGACCCCGAGAACCTCAACGTCTCACAAAATCCTACAAGGATAAACCAAAATGTATGAAATCAACGGATAACCCCACTTAGGTATATGCACATACATATACCTAAGTTATCATGTAATCCATCTCAATCATGAGTAAAACACAAAGATACTGACTCAGATTACACAGGTATACAACTTTTGTAGAGAGATAGAGATGATTAGATGTATCCACTGAATCATCTATTCTGTCGAACCCACATAGGATACTTGAACATAAATTAGAACTATCAAACCCACAAAGGTTCTAAGAATAGTTATTCTGTCGAACCCACACAGGATTAAGGAACAGAAGTCATAACTGTCGAACCAACACAGGATCTAGGAATAGTATTTAGAGTTGTCGAATCCATACGGGATCCAGGAACAGTCGTCACTGCTATCGAACCCACATAATATTTCAGATCAGTCGTCTGTGCTGTCAAACCCACACAGGATTCCGGAACAATCGTCAGTGCACATCCATCCACACGGATCTGCATGAAGTATGCTTGATTTCATGAGGGTCCGCTCCTCAATCCAAGTTTCAATATATCAACATCCATGAAGTCCCAATGAGAATTATCTCAATGTTCCACCAAGTCATAGGTGTCTTAAGGAAATAGACGGCGCGTCAATCGGAAGCTCAGTTTGTGTGTCATTGACATTTCTATTCTGAGGGCCTTGTTGGATTTACGTTCAATCCAAACTGCCCATACAAAAATTGAGTCCAAATCCCATATGAGGTTTTTCAAAAGAACCGTCTTGATCCATGCTTTCTATCGCCACAGACGGTTCGTCAATCGGACACCCGTAGCCCAAGTTATGGGAAAAAAGGGGAAATCAGGTCAAACGGGGTCGGGTCGAGTCCGGCCCAAGTGGACCGACCGGCCGGAACCTGCCCGGCCTTCCATAACTAGTCCGGCCCACATGTCTTGTGCCTTCGGCCAGGCTCGAGACGGCCTCCGGGTGCGGCCTGCCTAGCCGGGGTGGCCAGCGGCTGGAGGTTCCCTACGGGGCCTGCCCTAGCCGGGGGGGAGTGCCGCACCCCCATCTCCTGAATGGAACTGTTTCCTGGTGCTGGTTTGGTACCTTGAGAGACCCATGAGGGTCCAGCCTCAGCCGGTTAGCTGAGGGGCCAGCCGCGCCTTCTCTGCCGGCGGCCAGCCTAGCCGGTCGCCTCTACTCTACCGCTCCAGCCCCCCGGGCCACGACATCTTCCTCTACGCGGCGTGAAGGCGCCCCACCCCTCCAGTGGCCTGGAAGCTGCCCATGTGCAACTTCGTGGCCTGTTCCTCAATAGGCGCAATGGTGCCGCCCCATTCTAGCGACTTGGCAGCCCTGCGCCGCCGGCTTCCTTCGCGACCGGCCTGACGCTGACTGCCATTGCACTGCCGCGGCCTGTCTGCTACGGTCCACTCCTCGAGCGGCGTCATTGCGCCACTACTATTGTGTTGCCGCCATCATCAACAAGCGATGAAAAACGGAGGGGGTCGAGTAGTGTTTTTTTGGCCCGCACCCTCCATGTTATGGTGATAACAATCGAAAAAATGTAAAACAGGATTTAACATTGAAGAACGAGAACAAATTTAAACTCGAATCCTCTACCTTTGATCTTCGATCATTGTTCATTGACAATGTCACAGATGTCGGTCGTTGAAGATGTCTTTCGATGGTTGAAGCTTCGAGGAAGAAGTCGAAGAAGATCGGAGTTTTTCATTCTTCATTATTCTTTTGGAGACGGGGTTCTTCGTTGGAGAACACTAATTCTCTCATCCCCTCCTCTCAAAGGCTCCCACCTAATGAGAAATTCCAAGACAAAAAGAATAATATATTGTCTATTATTTTAGATGTTGGAATGAAATTAAAAAGGAGAATTTAATTAATTAGATAGGCTACCCTTAATTAATTCAAGTGGTTGGCATGAGGAATTAATTAGGGGAGGGGAAGAGTCTCTCCCTAATTAATGAGGCAATGTTGAGAGGTCTTAATCTCCTCCATCAAAAGGTGGTTAAGTCCTATTTGGTCCCGACGTGGTAACCTATCACGGGAGGTTATGTTCGGGTGGGCCCCACCTCTATAACCTCTCATGGGAGGTTAAGGTGGGGTGGTCCCCCCTCCAACTCCCATTATGTGGTTTTAACTACCAAACCCCCAATGGATGCTCAAATAAAATAAAGTGAAAACACAATTTATTTTATTACTTTCCATGAAAACCCAAAATCTATCCTCTACTCTTGACGAAATGTTGTCAAGGTGAGCATCTCTTTTAGCGAATATCAGCACTGTGAGTTGAACAGTGCCCTCAGATTAGAATTCCAAACACAAGTTCAAAAGTTATAAAAACCCAACTCTTAGGTTTACTGAACATACCTGAATAAAACTTCAGAAATTGATTCTGGGCACACCGGGCCTCGGAATCAAGTGCCCTCAATTTTCATGGATTCGTAAAAATACCATGTATTTATGAAAAAAAAATCCATGGATATTACAGGTAATTACACCGTGGCCTTACAATATTTGAAATGTTTTCACCTAGTCTTCAGGTTGTAATCATTTCAAAAATGATAAAAATAATTACTCCCTAAACAACACATCATGTTAATCCTAGGCATCAAATATACCCCAATATAATGAAACATCTCCAAAAAATTAACTAACAAACTCAATATGGTTTCTACATAAAACCATCATATTTGGTGTCTATGACATTGAAAATTTGATAAATATTAATATCATAGATCTGTTATGGTGTCCACAAATCATAATATTACCTAACATGATAAAATAGAAGTCTCATATGTTATTTAAATGATCCTATGATTCTATCTATAACATCCCAAAACCCTCACTCTAAATTAATAAAAATTAAATTTTTTATTTAATAGAAATATGCATGATTAAATTTGTTATGATAAATAAAAAATTGAATGAAATTGTATCACTTATATTCTCAATGACCTTCATTATTTCGACATTTAGATAATTAATAAAATCTCATTTATAAATAATACCCATATCATTAAATGTGTATAAATAGCACTTAACCTACTATATAATATTTCAATTATTCATTTAATTTCTATAAAATCATTTAATGTCATAATTAATTCTACCAAATCGTTTATAATATCTTGAAAAGGAATCATAAGAAGAGGGAGCTCAAAATTTTGATAAGGATAAACCTAATAATTTACAATTTAATTTCATTATGGAACATAATACATAAATAAGGGTATGATGACATAACCAGAGTGAATTATTGAATCATAAAATATCCCAAACCCATGAAGTACTAAATAATCAATTGGGAAACAAGGAAGTTGGATTTAACAAAGGAATGATCCTTTTAAACAATAAGAAAGGGTAATGTTATATTAATATTGATTAATGGAAATATTAACATCTCATGGAAATAAGAGTTAAAACATGTTGATATCATGGAACATCATAATGACATATCACATAAAAAACACATACATAACCCTTACAATTAGAATAAACATAATGATTACTTCTAATATGAGTTTTCAGTGAACAAAATCATCACCTAATGAATTGATGTGTTATCTGGATCACCCATTATATAATAAATAATGGTCTCACTTGACACTATAAGGAAAACCCATTTATATATATTTTCTAAAAACCTTAACATGAATAAAGTAAATTTATTATCAACCGTAAAAATTATAGAAACAAATATTATTCTTATATAACCCGATATAACCTTTGAATATAAATATGCTTCATTTCAATATATTTGAAAAAATTGTAACTCATGGGAAACAAAAATATTCCACAACATCTATTTGAAGCATGATTAACATATTTTAAAGAATTTATTTCAATAAAAAGTTATTTGAAACATAATTAACCCATGGAAGACAAACATGGTCTATAATAATATCTTTTCATCCAACTGAATCAATATAGAGAATTTTTAATTTAAAAATAAACGCAATTAGATATATATATATAGATATATCATAATTATTGTTTACGAATGAAAAACTATTTAAATTTAATTAAAATTATTTTTATGGATATAAACATATAATTTTGGAATCACTTTTAAAAATATAAAAATTTGTAACATAGTTTAAAAGTAAATTTATTTGAAAACCAATTTGAAAATATATAAAGGATATTTCATAAAATTATTTTAAATAGTAGTGGAGGAAAATATCTTTATAATTTTATAAAATGAATTTTCAAAAATTTTGAAAATAATTTTCAATGATAATATAAATACAAAATATAAATTAATCATTAATTTATTTATTAATGCTAAAAAAATTGAAAACATTTTTAAATTATATGTTTATAGAAGAAAAGGGGGTTTTACTAAAGAGAGAAATACAAATGATTTTATGTAGGAAAATTATCCCATTTATTTTAAATACCAATGATTTAGAAATTTCTAATATTACTATAAAATATCATGAATATCTAAAAAGTATAAAATTATTGAGTTTATTGAGAGATGGATCATAAGATACCATTATTCGAATAATAATTATTAACAATCTCAATAAACAATGAATTATAACCATGAACTCATACCATGTTTGTAATACAAAATCATAATAACCACATAATAAAATAATCAATTGAAAATTTGAAAAAAAATAAAAATATATATTCCTGATATTAAATGTCAAATGGGTTTTATATACACCTCATTAAATAATATATGTGTATAATACAATGTTTGTCTCAAAGAAAAAAAAATTGTGACAAAATATTCTACCAAATTGGTAATTTATAAACTATAAACTACATAAAAGAGAGATCCTAAAATGGATATATTAATCTCACCAAAATTATGTAAAATACTAATAAAATTCATTCATGGGGGGAAAATGGACCATGAGACAAAATAACTGGTAAATTTATCAAATAGCCCACTGAAAGAAATGTGAGAAAATAAGACCATTACCACATATATACTTTTGGATGAACATTATTTATCCTCATTTATATTGTGTTTAGAAATCGTATTAAATTATTCTAGAGGAATATTAGTATCATATATTATTAATTTATATTATATTATCTCTATTTAATTAATTATATTTTATTATTTTCATTATTTTAAGGGTTAATTACATTTTTATCATTCATACATTTTTATGAAAGTTCACATCGTTTTTCATATTATATTATTCTTCCATATAAAAAATAATAATCATGAAATAATAATCATATTTATAAATCAATAATAACTATAAGAAAGATAATGAAATATGGTTTTGAAAAATGAACTAACATTATGATAATAGAGACGGTAAGTCGTACATATGTATGAATAACATTTCCATATTAAAATGATCATTATAGAAATAATATAAATAATATTATATAATCAAAAAATTATAATTTTAAAATAAAATAAATAATATTTAATTATGTTAAATTGTATATAGCATTCATCTATTATGGTGAAGAGAAGACAGTCACATCATTTTCTGAAGGTGATAGTCAACACATATCGTGAATTTATTACCAATTATCTACTGAATGAAAAGGTAATATAGAAAATGATATATTTTATTTAAATAATAATAAATATTTCATTAATGTCATAATTGTTTCAATTATATGAGATATATTAATTATATTCATTATTGGTACTATCCATCTAACATGTAAGTGAAAAACGAGCCACATCGCTTCTAAAGGAGGTAGTCCACTATACTCACAAGTGACGTTATGGTATATAATATGGAATGAAAATTGAAACGTTATCTATGATATAATTACTCCATCGTTATATTTATTTTATAAAAATCATGTATATACTTTATATCCATTACCATAACCAACAGTGAGAGGTGTCAATGGAAAAAATAACCACATCGGTTCGCAAGGTTGTTGTCTACCATACACATGAATAGTGATTTTATAACCCATTTGAAGGAAGTGAAGATGGTTGAATCTCATAACCTAATTATAATAAAATGGAATTATATGTAATATAATAAATTATTATAAAATTATTTTTCTATAACAATTTTAATGAGGTAGATAATGAATTAAAATATTGACCCTCGTTGAAGAACATTAACTCTTCTTCATGTTTCCTCTATAGCATTGGATTAGATATTTCCTAGGATGGATTTGTGCCCAAAATAAGACTTATTGAATGAATTTATTGATTTTGAAAATGGATTTGAGATGTATTTTATGAGAAAAATGTTCTTACATGTGTTAAAAAGTGTGTGGTGTTTAGTGCTATTATATAGATCAGGATTATTATTTTTGAAAATATGAAAATTTATTCATTATTGGGTGGACAATATAAAATCATGTTGGTAAAAAAGTTATAATTATAGTAATTTAGGTATTATATTGTCTACAAAAACCTAAAAAAAATACTGAAACATATGTTTGAAACATTTTTTCATTAACCACAATGTTTCCTTATTTTTACCATTTTATTTATTCAACATAGAATGTTTATTTTCTAAAAATGGAAACTAAATTTAAAGAATATAATAAAAGGATAATTATTAGTTAATTTGGAAACAATTATTATAAATATGAAATCCTATTTAAAATTAATAATTAATATGCATATTGAAAACTAATTTTAACACAAGCACATGTAACACACAAAAATGTCATTATATCTTTCACAACGTTAACTAATTTTTTACTATTTAGGGGTCAAATAATTACAATCAAATTAATAATGGTATGTGAATAGACCATAGAATATATTTTTAATCATTTAAATTTCACTGGGAATAATGGGACATCTTGCACCTGAACATCCCCCCAAACAGTGCTACACGGGTTTGGTGATACAAACCTTAGGTGCATCCTCCCAAATGCCAAAGGTTTCCCACTCACAGAGAGGGTGTAAATAGGTATTATGGGGGAGGATAAACCCTATATGAGGAAAACAAGTTACTAGTATGAGTATAATTTAAAATGAGAGACTTTGCAGACTTGAACCAGACCTGCATATCGGAAGCACAATCGATAGAAGATAAACCAGCAGAAGAAAAATAGAAACAAGTACAGTGAAATGTAAACAAAAGAGCATGATAAAACAACTTGTAACAACTACTTTAATATAAAATTCATGCATCCATATTAAGTCAAGATATAAATAGGGCTCCAATGGATAACCAAGAGCAGCTACAATAAATAATGTAAGCATGCTAATAAAGGGAAGAAAACAAAATAAAGAAAACTCATGATAGGAAAGTCCTCTGGGTACATATATAATCTCCATGAAACAGATAATTTGATCCAACTCTTAAAGCTGGCCTCTTTCAAACACATAATTCAATAAAATCTACACGCATCCCAAAGGGACCATGTACGGTGTTAGACGAACCTCTGTAGGATACCACCAAATGGTGTGTACTGAGTATTAGTGTCTAAGAAGGCATGCATCAATAAAGATGTAAACAATACATTTCACAATATAAACAAAACTTCTACAGGTGCTCAGCAGCCATTGTGGAGTGTCACCTTCTTCAACCAATGAAGAAATCTCGGTCCTATAACCTGACACCATCTACCCTCTGACACGTGATGTCTCATGTACTGACGTACTAATAACACTCCCAGAGAATAGTTTCCAATGTTTTAAATCTCACGTCTTCCCATGGGACATCAACTGGAGGGACAAAGATGCATGTACTCAAATAATAATCGGAGGAACAACAATGTTTGTCCTCAAATTGTAATCGAAAGAACAATGATGTATGTCTTAAAAATGAATAACCATAGGAAAAAACAATAGTTTCCCTCAATCTCAAAACCCAGTAGCCTCATCACTACTGACTGAAGGCTCCAAAACTTCTACATGACATCCTACCACAAGAACCCCGAAAACAAATAGTATCTAAATCGCAACTATTGGGGGTCTCTACACATATGAGTGGTCAAAACCACTTCATCACAAAGTCAACCTATGTGTAAACAAATAAAGTCATGGGTATGTTGTAATCACTAAATAAATACCCAAGCCACAACATGTCTGGTGCCACATGTCCATGTGACCATGTCACTAAAATCAAATGGCCTTGCTATCCATGTCACCCGGACCATGCCCAACCTCACAGTCACACTGCCTCAATCTAACGCTCATGACGCCCAACCATATGGTAAAAGCACTCAACTAATCTCGGCCATGACCAACCTCTGATCAACAACACTTAATAATATACCGGTCATACCCATCCCAATCCCAAGGGTTAAAGAATTATCAACATCAAGCATCACACGTACATATATATATACAATCAAAATAATCACTTTAATCAGGAAAAAATTTTAAACATTCGATTTTCCCTAACCACATGTTGTCCCACACCCGGACTAAGGTCTTGAAAGCCTCTAATAAACTTAATCATACTTAAATTGTTTAACTCATTTGTTCAATCAAAACAAATTTGGAATACCCTGCCAAAATTTCCCCATATGAGTAACAACCTCAAACCCGACCTCGCTCAAGAATGAAATGTAAGGTAATTCCCAACATCATACCATAATGAATATAGTCAATTAAATATAAAGAAACACGAGTCTCATTGAATACCCAAAGTTGTGCTAAAAAGATAATACACCCAAATTACCATGAAAACACAAAACAGGGAAGGCACTACTTACCTTAGACTTGTATATGTAAGAACGTCTGATATTGAGGTCCAATTCGAAGCCGATATTCATAGAACTACATTTACATCGATTTCCCGAAATTATACTCAAATGGAAACTATATCATGTGAGGAAAATTAACAAGAATCGAATATGGTACATGGTTTTTTCCTTCAGGATGCGATTTCCCAGCCTCCAATGGATTGAAGAATGGATGTCGGATGAAGAATCTAAGATAAGAAATGTTCTTATCCTCACAGAACATCACAATTAAAAAATGGAGAGCAAGAATACAGTTTCAGAAATGAGACACGATGATCTTCAATATAAATGAATAACAATAAATGTACATTCCATGTATTATATACTACACATTTTGTAGTAGCTTGAATGTACTCTTACATACGCGGGTTTCCATGTTATCACATGGATTAGATGTGTCACATGGGTCAACATGGCTAAGACTCTCCTGGCACACTGAGAGTAAAATACACAGTGTGTTAAGGAAAACTACACACAGTGTAGTACATTATTTTTACACAGTCACCACACAACATGTACATAATCCGAATGCGGTCAGTACATGCATATCATACACATGACATATAAATGGGAGTACAAGGTATGTAACCTATAAATTTTAAGATGTTCTATGTTTTTCCCCCATTTCTCAAAAACAACGTAAAAATAAAAGGAAAAAAGAAGACCCATAACTCAGTGGAAGAACTGGGTTCTTACAAACTTCCACCCTTAAAAACAATTATGCCCGAATTTCCCTTCCTAGTGTGGTAAAGAAAACCCCATACCAATCCATCCCAAAATAAAATTAAACAATGTTACAATGACCTATTTTAGGACTCATGGTCCTATAGTGATTCCTTGTCACCCATGAACCTCATCAGTTTCTCATGTGTCATTCCCAACACCCAAACATATCCCGCACCACATCAGTGTCCAAATATATGAGGTAATTCATCCCATGGATGCTCAAAACAAAACATGGTTTCATGTAACCCTAATCCTCGATGTCTAGATCCCCACGACACCTCACATAATACACATCCCAGATGCACCAATGCACATGACACCTCTTGTAACCCGCATCCTTAATGCACCTGATGCCACACATCTCAAACATATAAATAAATATATCACACACTCACAATGGTGACCATCCCACAGACCAATTTTTAGTCAGTCCAAATATATATTTTCCAACTCGTGCAATCAAACAAGCCATGCCTCCACCAATTATACCAGAATGGAAACTATAAAATCAGGACCACATTTTTGGCATACGTATGACCATCGTCAGTTCACCAGCCAACACACCCTCATGAATCTCTATGTCATGCACCTAGCGTGAAGTATGACTGGTTGATGCCTAACCTCCCTATGGTGTTTCTCCCATCACCGGCCACTACCCCCTCAGCTGGGTCCCACTGTCACTACAACGTCCTTTGTGTTCATCTGAACCTCAATGACCCTCACTAGGTACCATTACGGAATCGACCCTAGATGCCACCATCTATTCGGGTCCCTGCCTATCGGTTGTCTGAGAAGGCTCCCTAGAGAACCTCTCCAGATGTCTGACCTGTCCACATGTCGAAAACTAATTTTTAGGACTATCACAAAATGTCTGGACATTCCTTGGCTTCCCACAATGAAATAAACCCACTTTTGACCTTCCAAGAGGTTGTCCAGTTGAGTCCTTGGCTTGATTGCCCTACTGATTCTCTTCCTGAACCTGCTTCCGGCTATTTGAATCATCACTTGAATCCACCTATGGGCTCAAATGGGATTTCTTTGTCATGTTTTCCTTATCTATGGGCACCCGATTCGCCATCTCTGAGTACAAGGTCAACCTAACGATGTTATCTTGTCCCTTAATGGTGTGTGGTATGATTATTTCATTTAGTTATGGGTTTTAATTTTTTTATAGTAAAGGGTTATGTTAGGAATTTTTTTAAAAAACGGGTCTCAAGATGCATGAACCTCATTCACGCATCTTCGGCGCAGGGAGATGTGTAACCATGGTTCACACATTTTTCATCCTGTCGTTGAATGATGTGTGAACAGTATGAACAAATCTTTTTATGTCGAAGATGTGTTAATGGGGTTTCCACATCTTTGTCATGGAAAAAGATGTGTGGACAGAGTTCATGTGTCCTTCAATGAGGGGATGAAGGATGCATGAATCCCGTTCACGCATCTAGCCCAGAAAATCTATAAAAATGGGTCCCCCCCAAATTCATTCTTATCCTATGTATTTTTCTACGAAGCCCTAGAGAATTTCATTCTCAACATATTATACCTTCCTTTAATAAGGTAAAATTTCTATTTAATTTTTTAATCGTTTAATTGAGTTTATTTATTTAATTTGTTTGATTTATTCATTTGATTTTTGATTTGTATAAATTTGGGTTTGTGCGTATGGTTTATTTATTTTATATGAATTGATGTGTAAATTAGTGTCTTTTGTGTGATTTAATTTTTGAATGATGTGTTTGTTGTATTAATTCATATTGAATATTGAGGTAAATTAATGATTTCATGTTTAAAATGTTGTATGAATTCAAATTGAATAAATATCGAAATTAAATTAGTTATAAAACATATTATTTTGAAAGTAATATTAATTAAAATTATAATATTTTATACACTAGTAATATAATTTATGAATATTATATTAGTTATATGTATCATATTTAAATTTATTAAAAAACATATAGACATTTGTTTGTTAATGGTATAAAAATAGTTTTGTATAATTAATAATTTTAAATTATATTAGTTATAATTAAATTTATTAAATATAAAAGAGATGTAAATATTTATTATGTTTTTCATCTAGTAATAGATATAATAAGTATTCCCAAAAATAGTGAATGTTGTGTGATGACTTATCTTAATTTGACCGACCGATGCATAATTTAAATTGCATGTCATGTTTTTTTAATGTTGTTATTTAGTTTGTAAAAATTGATATTTTTTTCTATTGATGACATCTGGGTCATCTCTGACATGGTATGTATGGACATGTGTGTCATCTTAAAAAAGTTATGTATTTCATACCCCTAGACCCCTCACATGCATGTGAATAAATTTGTAATTAAAATGCAATCAAAAAGTGGCATCCCCGAAGAGGAATCCTTGAGGAGGTCTCCTCGAAGAGGCGTTCAAGAACAAGTGTTCAAGATGAGGCATTTCAGTTTGAAAGTTGACTAATGGTTGTAGAAATATTTTATAATAGAGACTCCATGATTTTACCCACAGGTTTTTGTTTGTTTATCTTATAAGTATAAACTAATTGTAAGTCTCCAAATCAATTCATGATTATATATTCATAAGTAATTAAAAAATATATTGTTTTATTAAATTATCTCTGGTAGTAATACCATCATAACTATACCTCAATAGTGAAAAATCAAAACATAAATGTCTCTAGATAAAGTCAATTATTCAAAAGGAATTTAAAAAATGTAAAATATTGTTGTAGTATATAATATTTTATTAATTATTTTTTTATAGGTAATAATTCATGTGAAAATATATTGAAATAGTGAGACTATTTATATGGAGTGTGGATTTAGCTATAGTGTGCCACCGGTCATAGTGGTAAATCTTTATGGTTGTATGACATTGGATTCAGTTCGCAATAAGATTCATAATCAGTTAATCTTTAGGATCAAATAATCCATTTCATCAATCACATATCAACATCTACAACTTACTGAACGTTTCTGGAACATCAAGAACCATTTGGTCAATGATGATGATTGGTTGGATGCATCTTCCTTTTGAAGAACACAGTGTTCTAATGGTTTGAGGGAGTTTCATGTGGTGATTTCATATATAGATGTGGTAAAACATACCACTACAGATAGTGTTTAGGGAGCTCTTTAAAAGTTATTCATTCACATCTGTCTTTTTCATTGCCTCCTTCTCATATAACAGAAGTTATAAAATAAAATTAAGAAGAAGATGATCAAAATTTGTAAGGAAATGTAGATGAAATCCCTTTGTATGATGATATAGTGATTGAATGTTTATTAGAGGAAGATGAATCATGGGAGAAATAAAGATATGATGTGGGTGAGGGTCATGTGGTGAATTATCCTTTTGAGGTTCCTTTGAGAGATGTGGGAGAGGGTGATGTGGGAAATAAACCTTTAGATAATCTTTTGAGAGATAGGTATCCCTACATCTGTTGGTTAGTGGAAATTATCCATCGGTATTGAGTTACATAGTTAAAGTAATTTCTCGTGAACAAAATTTTGATTGGGAAGTCATTACACCAGCTTCTGAATTCCCTGTCATTTTACAGAGTTGGATTGCATCAAATGATAATTCTACTTATGTTTGGTAGTATTTTGAAATTAAACTGGCCATGAAAAATGTGGTAAAATAAAACCACATTGAGATATGATTCATATTTTTGGTTGATGAGTCAAAGAAATGAAAATATATCATTCAATGTAAAATAAAATGGTCCAAAATGTAAATTTTAGTTTATGGAAATATTTGATATATTTTTTTCATCATGGAGGATAACAAAATTAGAAGGACCACACACTTGTGTGCATATATGCTTGTCACATGATCACTCTTCCCTTGATTCAGTGTTTATATCAATTATTACTTTGGAGATGATATGAACATGTCATGATGTTCTTGTTTCCATTGTTCCGGAAGGATTCAATAATTGTATAACTATAAGTTATCATATACCAAGGCATGGAATGAAAAACAGAATGCAATTATAAATGTGTATTGTGATTGCGATGAATCTTATTCTATGTTGCCACAATATATGGAATTGTTGTATCTCTACAATCAGATTTTTTATCACTTGGACACTGTTGAGTATGTATCCCTTAATAACTGAGTTGATCAAACAAATATGATGTTGAAGAGTCCATTTTTGGAATTTTGTCCATGAATTACTACATTTCCCTATTGTAATCAATGTATTCAGGTTAAAGTAACTTTCTTGTATGCCTAGGATACATTTGTTATACTCATTTTTGTCACATAGGTTGGTAATCATGCTCCTCTGCCACTTTCTTTTTCCATTGTTGAAAAAAATAATTTGGAATGCTAATGTTGGTTTTTGGCCTGTGAACATGTTCGTGGAACAAAATAAAAATGGCATGTGTCTGATATCTGATCACCAACGAGCGATTATAGAGGTTGTGGATAGTGATGGGGTTTCATGGACTGACCCGAATTCTTATTATCATTATTGCATTAGTAATATTGCAAGTAATGTGCATAAGAATTTAATAGATGATTCCATAAAGAAGGCGATCCCAAATTTGGGTAGGTTTTTCAAGAAAAAAGTTTTAAAAAAATTATTCTCTAATTTAATACATTATTCTATTACAATTTCAGCATATGAGCCCCAACATGAAAAGTTCAATTGACACCTTCAGGAGATCTAGACTGTTAATGAAGATTTGTAAGAATATAGGATGAATATTTCGATGAAAAAATTGTCAATAGAATATGATGGTGGTAGAAGATATGGAAATATGACCTCTTATATAGTAGAGTGCATAAATTGGGTCATCAAGGGTGTGGAAAAACTCCCGACCACAAGGTTAGTGAAAGAGAAATTTTATAGATGTTTTCACT
Organism: Viscum album; assembly: GCA_963277665.1. NCBI lineage: Eukaryota > Viridiplantae > Streptophyta > Magnoliopsida > Santalales > Viscaceae > Viscum > Viscum album. Next base: position 645,119,326 of record OY728160.1, read on the forward strand.
ACATTACTGACCAGTTCCAAAAGGCCTATCATAGGATGTAAAATGGAATGTGTTTTAGACAACATTTCAAAAGTGATATTGATCATATAATTATTGAGGGTTCAAGATGGAATGTTCTAGATTTTGACATAGAAAAGAGGAGCTTTTAAGGTAAGGTTGTGCTATGACCGAGCTACAAGCACTAATGGTCGATTGTTTCTGGTGGTCGCTCGTATATTCCATATTCTTCACATGTCTGATACAGTAGAGAGCACCGTATTTGACCTGACATATTTTCACATCCTTGTCACACAGATAATTCCTTCGATGGAAGCGATTTATAATGGAATTTTCAATGATCCACCACATGATGTGAAGGATGTGGAGCCTTTTGAACCTCATATAGATATACCAGGGGTAAAGACTCTATTTTTGATCTTGCTATTCTACTAGAAGATGATGTCTATATTGATTAGTCTGATGTTGCTACTCGAGAGGAGGAGGGTGTTCAGCATGATCAGACATATGCTCCTCCTTTATCTCAGGCTCATCAATAGGTAGATACAGATGTTGACTGGGATGCGATGGATTATTTATTACAGACATCCCCATCATAGCATCAATATTCATTCCATGTTGGTGAGATTTCTAATCAGCCTCCACTATCCTTAGATGTAGGAGAGGGTACAGATGATGAGACTATACATCGACCACATGTCACACAGGAGGATGTGGAGGTGGTTGCTTTGGATGATGCGCTGCGTATGCCAGAGAGCAGGCATAGACAGACATGACATGGACACGTCCAGTATATACTTGGCTGGAGGACAGAGGATCATCCATGATAGAGGTATAGAATATGAGAGTTTTTGTTTTACAATACATTTTTATGTGCAATACTATTATCATTTTTTGAGTTTTACTTTTTTTAATGAGTTTCATACTATCAACAATTTATCTTCAAAATTTAATAATTTTTTATGTATTTATTAGTAAATATTAATACTCTGGGTGAAAAGAACTATGAGAATTATGAAATCAGGAAAAATAATATTTATCTCAATGATTTTAATCCAAAAAATATGGAACACGATTCTTTATTTAAAAAAGCTAAATTTCATGAAGAATAATTTCAATGAATAATGAATAATTATAATGAGTAGATGATTAAGATTGATGATTTGAAAAACCAAAATATGAGATGTATGGAATTAGAGGATTATTTTTTCAATTCAGAGAAAATACATATTCAAACATTATAAAAGGACACATGTTTTACTGGTACAAACTTCTCACGGGAGGATTTTACAATTAAAATACATCCATCATGAGATAAAATTATAGACATTATGAAAAATATTGATTTTGTATTCTTCAAAAATAAGAAAAAATCCTTAAGAGGATTAAGAATGAGTTAGAATATATATATCTGTTAGAATAAAATATAATTTATGTAGAAATGTTTTGTAATTGAATTAATCAAATACATAAGAAAAACATTTCACTAAAAAATTGATGTTTTTTATTAATGATTTATGTCAAATGCATGAACAGGGTTCACACATCCTGTATAAACTTCATACATGATGTGTGATCCCCATTCATGAATCCTAGAAATGGAAGATGCACGAATAGGGTTCACACATATTTTAGCGAATCTGTGAAGGATGTGTGAACCCCGTTCACCCATCCTCAGCATGGAGAGATGCCTAAATGGGGTTCCGGAATATTGAGTCTCATTTCTTACAATATTTACACCCTATCCCTTTTACATACAAAATAAATTTAAAAACCCATAAAAAACCATATAGTCGAAACGCATCACCCTCGAGGTGTAATCGCCTTCCATACCTTGTGAAAACTGAGACAACTCAGTGAAGGCAGCTACATAATCCATGAAGAACATGTCACCCTACTTGAGGGCCAAGAACTCCCATGATCTCTCTTCCATCAGCATCTCTGGAAAGAAGTGCTTGATAAACCTGTCCTCGATGCCCTTCCAGGCCAGTCCTTCTTGTCTGCGAGCTTGTACCTTCACATACAACCAACGCATCACCAGTCATCTCAGAATGTACATCTCTACCATGACCCTCTGCCCTGAAGGCATCTTGATCTACTCAAAGATAATCTTCATGCTCTTTATCTAGTTATCAACCGCCTATGGACCACCATCAACCTAGAAAAGTAGTTGTTTCTATGGTTGGAACTCCGTCATCAGATATTCCACTGAGGGATTTGTACCCTATATGCCACTGTAGATCCCCTATAAGACATATACTAGAGTAGAATGGAGATTATCATTTAGACATGACCCGAACACATCCAATTATGATGGCTTCTATGCATACACTGGATCATGAACCTGATCTTGTCCCTAAGCTTGTACCTAAGACTCATGCTCTTCCGGTCCCTTATGTATCTGAACCTGATCGTGCTTCGGCATCACGATACCATTACCCGTCTCGCGTTCCATCAATCCGTATAGGAGGAACCAACTAAATACAATAAATGGTCATACAACTGACATATATACCAATTTATATTTATTTATATACAACTCAGATAAGGAATGTAGTAAAGAGGCATCACATAACAACTAACCTTACACTCCCCCACACCAACCATTCCCCACGACATCCTGGCCTCATGGACTCCTTACCCACCCTCAATACAGCCATGTATCAAAAGTACCTCAGGTCATACCCATCCCGACAACCATCATTCCTCAAACCAATGACCATTTTCCCCAATCATGATAGCCACACTAACTCAAACCAACATCCAAGTCACCCAATCCTTGTGATCAACATCACCTAATTCCTATTACCTCCCAACTCACATACTAGCCATTCACAAATGTCTTTCTACATGCAATTTTAAATAATTTAATGCATGGAATATTACATTGTAGTAAAAATAAATTCGACCAATAATTTCACCTTCCAGACTTCAAAAGCATCTATAGCATGTCAATTTATATTTTTCACTTGTTATTATCACTTCAAAAAGAATACATGTAGTTAAAAAATTGAAATACCCAAAACATGTTCCTACCAAAAGATAAACAATCATATATTTCCATATCGGGCCAAGGTGGAATTTATTTTTACCTTACCTGACTAGGTTAAGTGTCATATATAACAATAAATAAAATCTCATACCAAGGGAGCCACCAATGTGAAAATAATATAAACTATAATCTTCTCAAAAGAAAAATATCAATTCCCACCCAAGGTAACTTGGTCCAACCCTCATACTCGAGGCCGTAGGCACCCATGAACATTCCAGAAACATAGTTACAATAATAAACTATCTCTAGTCTACCATATCAGAAATAGTAATACTAGTAGAAATAAAAAGTACCCTGGATCTAAATAGTAGTCATTCAAATATAGCTACTAAATCCCTATTAAGATCAACCTCCTTTGATACCACTTTTTAACATCTCAAACCCAAATAGCCTCCCAATCAATGTTAAATGGGCCAGGTGTTACTAACCTTTGACACACCTTCTTGAATGCCAAAGGCTTCCGACTAGTAGTAAGGGTGTAAATAGGTATCCTCGGGATGCTATACCCTCTCGGAGGAAAATAAGACACCGGTCTGAGTCAAATTTAATATGAGAGACAATGCAGACTCAAAATTTCCCCACATATTGGAATCAAAATCTATAGAAGACAAACCAATAGAAGAAATATATATACATATACAGTTGAATAAAAACAAAAAAACTTTCTAAAAACACATGTAACTATTACTAGAATAGAAAATTAATTCATCCATATAATGTCACGATATAAATAGGGTTCTGGTGGCTAACCAATAGTAGCTATAACAAACGAGGTAATCATGCTGATACAAGGATGAAAAAAAAACAAAGTAAACTATGGTTAGGCATGAACGTAGTGTCCATAAAATATCTCATTACAATAGATAATTTGATCCATATCTTGTTGCTGATATATTTATGGTATGTAAATTCATAAAATCTACACACGTCCTGAAGGGCTCGTGCAGGGTGTGAGACAAATCTTAGCAGGATACCATCCAATGATGTATACCTAGTATAAGTGTTTATGAATGCTGGAATTTGTATGAAAGGTAAAAAATACAATTCACAAGGTAAAAACAACTTCAGTTGGTATTCAACAGCCACTATGGAGTGTGACATACTTCATCCAATATTGGAATCTCAGTTATATAACCCACTACCACATGCCTCCTAACATCTCATGTATCAAGTACCAATGTCTTAATGGAAATCCTAAACAATAGTAACCCATGATCGAAACATCATGTCTTCCCATGGAACAATAACATGAGGAACACCGATTACTGTCCTTAAAAAATAATCATAGGAACAAAAAATTTAGTCCTCAAATAATAATCAGAGGAACAGTGATATATGTCCTCAAATAAATAACAAGAATAAACAATGATTTCTTCCCTCAATCTCCTAACCTGATAGCCTCATCGCTATCTACCAAAGGCTCCTAACATTCCACATGGATCCCTACTGCAAGCATCCCTAATACAATAGTACATAAACTACAACTATTGGGGGCATATACTTACACGAGTGTTCAAAACCACCACATCATGAAATCAACATATTTGCACATGACTAAAGTCATGAGTGAGTGGTAATCATCAAATAAAGAAACCATGCCTCAATTTCTTTAACACATCATTTCCCTATGAACATGTCGCTCAAATATGATAGCTTTTCCATCTAAATAACACAGGACATGCCCACCATGAGAGTCACACTGACTCAATATGATGTCCATGATGCCAAATCCTATGGTCAATTCAGTCAAGTAATCTGGGCCATGCCCAACTTCTGATAAAAATAACTCAAGAATATATGGGTCATGCCCAACACAACCCCAAGGGTACCAACATATTAAATATAAATCATCACATATATATTTATATAAAAAAAATAATCACATTAAAGAGGGAAAAAAAATTAAAAATTGATTTTCACTAACCATGTGGTGTACCATACCCGCATTGGGGTGTTGAAGGCCTCTAATAAACATAATTGTGCTTAAATAATATTACTTAGTAGTTTGATCAAAACAATTTAATTATAATCATTTTGGCATACCCAACCATAATTCTCCAGATGACAAATGACTTCTTACTTGGCCTCACTATAGAATAACAATGTAAATGAATTCCCAAAGACATCTAATTAGGCATACAATCCATTCAATATAATAAAACATGGGTATCTCTCAATACAAAAAATTTCAATAAAAATATTAAACCCCCAAATGACAATGAAAGGGAGAAAATGGTATTCACCACATACATTATACTTGTAGATGTAGGCACCTCCGATATTGAGCTCCAATTCGAATACGATCTTCGTAGATCTACATTTATCTCAAATCCCAGAAATTCAAATCGGATTGAAACTGCAGAATGTGAGACACAAGAAAAATAATGGAATAGGGTGTGTCGGTTTAGCCTTCCTAATGTGATCTCGCAGCCACTGATGGATTGAAGAACCGACGTTTGATGAATAATCTAAGAGAAAGAACGTTCTCAGTCACCTGAAACTTCACAGTCCGAAAATGGGGAACACGAAAAATGTTTTGGAAATGAGACACGACACTCTTTTATATAATTGAAAAAAATAAAATTACACGATGTGTATTATGGAGTACATGCTGTGTAGTAGCTTGTATGTACTCCAACTTAAACGGGTTTCCAAGTCATCACATGGTTTAGACATGCCACACGGGTCAACACAGAGCTATGACTAAGCCGGTACACAGAGAGTAAAATACATAGCGCATTAAGGATCACTGCATGGCATGCGGTACTATATTTTTACAAGGTCAATGGCCGACATGTACTTAGTCAGAATGCAGCTAGTACACGACTAACATACACACGACATGTACTTAAACTTGGGAGTACATGGCATGTAACCTATAAATATCCATCACTGCCCAATTTTTTCCACCTTTTCAAAAAAACTACATAAAAATAAAAGGAAAAAAAGACACGTACCTCAAGGTAAGATCCAGGTTCTTAAAAATAATATCGGTTTGTTTTTAATTTTAAATAATATTTTGAAATATCGTTTGTTATAAAATAATAGTAATGTCAATTTAGACATTATTCATTTATTTTTAAATAATAATAATAAAAATAATGTAATGGAATTAGAACAAATTATTTTCAATCCTTTTTAACATGATATATAAATTAATAAAATTAATGGAAAATAATAGTTATTTCAATTTACTCAAGAGTTAATATTTATTTTATCATATATATATTTTTTTGAAACTAAGTAATAAGTTCATTGCAATTTTTTATAATTTTAAGTAATTATTTCATATCTACAACTAAAAGAGAACATATTATAATAAAAAAGACACATTTATATTTAAAAATAATATCCATAACCGAACTGTGTTGTTAGTTATGCATCCCAATTCTGTATAGTTTTTAAATATCATGGAATGTTGTCTTTTATCTTTCTCATTAATGTATTTATTATATGGGTCATATCCATATGGATGTTACAATAAATTAACAAATATTATAGAATTAAAATTAAATCATAAAAATATACTCATAAAAATAAATTATGATAATTCTTAATGTCAATTAAAATATTATCATTTTATTGTTACAACCGGTATATGATTCATTATATTAATTGCAATCAAGCATTTATTTACTATTTTTACTAATTATATGTGTAATAAATTAATTTTTCCTTATTATATATTATACTTTTTTATTATTCAAATTATGTTATCCATTTTTTTAAATTAAATTGTCAGAAGTGGATAAATGTAATTTAAAATTAATAATATAGACTTGAAGAGAAAACACGTTTTAATGAGAAAATATTAAACAGATTATATAGTTTTTATAACATAATTCGATATAATAATGATTCCAATGACTATTATTGTATTAACTTATTTAAAATTTATCTTTTATTTAATAAAAAGAAATTAAAATTTTAATTTATTGAAATAAATTATTTAAATGAAAATGACTTTTTCAATTAAAATTATATATTTTTATATATTCATAAATCAAGGAAAATTTTCAAAAAAAATACCAATTATTTAATCCTTATATAATATTTGAATTAAAAATTTAAAAATAATATTTTTTTATAAATATATTTTATTAATGTGGTTGAAATTAATTCAAAATTATGTGATCATAGCATGATTAGACAATCTTTTCAAAAAAATAATTGTTTCCAGAAATCATTGTTTTCTATTAAATGATTCTTATTTAATTTCCTTCAAATACATTTAAATTTCATTATTATACAAAATGAATAATTTTCGTAAATTGGATCACACCATTGATAACCAAAAATTTAACGTGTCATTTATAATGGTTATATGTATCGTTGGTCTATTAAGTTCATTGTTGCATGTCCTGGAGGCTATCAAATTTAATTTTATTCTTTCAAAAAACTCTGGGATTTAAACCATTATTTTTTATGAGGTAGATATAAATCCCATTAGACAACATTTATTATGAATCTTCCTAGATGAATGTCATTTATTAAATCATTTGATGTCATTCCATCATGTGGTTTATAATGGAGGAGATGCCAATATGAAAATGGATTTATGTTAAATTTTTATTTCTTTTGGGTCTATGGTTTACATAAAAGAATTAAAGTTATCTACTTTTAATGGACTACATATATATTTTAAACTATTAATATAAAAAATAAAACTTGTTTAACTACAAAATCCTACATTATTTGATAATGGAATATTGAGAATGTCATGTGTATATTATACTGATCATGTATCTTCTACAAAATTTGGAATCATTATCTTCTATTTAGTTTAAAAAATACCATAAAAAATGTAATTTTATAAAAAGTAATTTATTAATATATTTATTTTATATGGCCTTTTACCTTCTATTAAATTGTAAAAAAAAATCTTTGTATTCCTAAATGGGTCAATTTTTACATCTATTAAACAAATGTTTTTTAAAAAATGTTTATATTTAATATTTACAAGAGGAAAATATTTTACCACCATTAAGATCATTATTTGCATTGAACCTTCTTTTAGTAATTTTCTAGGTTAATTTCAAATGAAATTATTCTAAAAATATTTTGACTTTTCTTAATTAATAAACAATATTTGTAAATGTTAAAATGGAATTTTCCTCAAAAATGTTTTTAGAGATATGTTAATGGTATTCCTATTAATCAATGTAAAAAAACCATGTCAAAACTTAATCTATAATTGTTATATGTGGTAATGACTTCATCAAAATTATTTCTCTCTATGTATTACAATTGTTTGAAATATATTTTTTTGTATCCATTTTTTCAAGGGTTGATCATGTATTAAAAAGCCTAAGGGAACTCATTTCTTTTCTATAGGTTAATCATGTTTTCAAGAGACTATCATAAAATTAGTTCCCTTTTCATAGGATAAAAAAGATATGGAAATAATATTATTTTAATAATTTTAATAAGGAAATTAAATCAATATTTACATTATTTATGGTTCGTGGAAATTTTAATATGATAGATGTTCCAAAATAGTGATTGTTTAGATATATATTTCTTCTACCCTGGTTGTTCCAAAACTATACTCCAATTCCTTTAGTATGCAACTCGCATATAAGGTTATTCCATTTGTAAGTGTTCTATTAGGATCATATAAGTGTTTTATGATTGTGATTCCCAAAAATACCAAAAGGGATTCATTATTATTTCTATGGGTCTTTGAAGACTCCTTTGACCATTATTGATATCTCTAGGCTTGTGATTATTGTTTCATAAAGAATTTTCCATTGATCAAGAATTATTATACGTTTTCATGTTTTATGATCCATTTATTGATGGGTATGATTATTTTTATGTTATCCCTATGCACATTTATTATGTCATCATACCCTTATGTTATGCTCATGGTCACTGACAACAGTAAAATTTTAATTCCTTTTTATATCCTTAAGGGAAATTTTGTCTAACCCTTCTTATGTTTTTATATTTCCTATGTTATCAAAAATTACGTTGAATAACTTTGGTATAGAACTGTAAGAACCCGATTTTTTCTATGAAATACTTTGGAATATTTTTGATGATATTCCATAGCAGCGTCTTCGGACGGCGTGCAATTCCGAGCCCCAGAGTGGCCGGAATTAAATTTTTGGTGTGTTCACACTGGAATCGCCAAATAAATGGGATAACTCCTAAATTGTGTTTCAGAACAGATATCCAAGTGTACGGATGGGTCCGGAATGGGGTTTTTACTCTAGGAACGACATAATGTATGTCAGTGCGGGATGTTTGGACCCCTCGCCCGCTTTCAGAACGTTAAACGGATAAATTAATTAATTAATTAATTCGTTTAATGGTGAAACTCATGTATCTATCAAATGGTGGATCAAATTGGAAAATCGAGGGCACCATTGAGTTTGGAGCGTGCCGTTTACCCTATGAGGGGTATAAGTTTTGCGGGCGCGGACCGTCTGTAAAAAAATGGCCCCGGGGGCATTTTCGTAATTTGGCGCCCTCGAGCGTTGAGTTTAATAACTTTTGAAAGGGGCCTCGGAATTTTAATTCCAAGACCGCTGTTGTGCTCGAGAGGTGGTTTATACCCTAGGGTAGGCTTAATCTCGACCCTGATGAGGGTTCGGGTAAGGGGCCCACGGGCGAGAGTCTAAGTGTTTTGTTTTTAAACACTTCTCCGCCCTCTTGGTTGTTTTCCATGACGTTGCAACCCTCCCCACTCCTCCATCTCCGGCGAGGCAGCTCCGGCGAGGTGACCTCTGGTGAGGCACAGCGATTCCGACGATCCGCACACGAAGCGTCGGGCTACACCTTACAAGGTAGGCGGTGTTCGTTTGAGTTTTAAATCCCGAACCCCCTTTGACTCCCAATTATAGAATAAAATTGTTGTTTGATCATAGAAAAAAAACCCACGGATGCGTAGTATATTTCTTTATCTTTCTAATGCATCTTTCAGAATTGAAATCTGAGTTCTGAGGAGCCCACCGCGGTCTGGCGAAGTTCTACGGGATTTTGTTTTTTTTTCTTCGGCGTCCGGCGGATTCCGGCGGTTTCAGGCGGTTTTCGGTAGCTCCAGGCGGCGGGGACATCTCCAGACGGAGGAGGCTTCGGGACGGCAGGCGGCGGCGGCCTTTGGCTAAGTGGCGGCAGGCAGAGGGCGCCGGCACGGCGCGGTGAGCGGGGTCGCGGCGCGACCCCGGCGGCGGACCGAGACCCGCATCCTGCAGGTCTCCGTGGAAAAAGGGGGGACCGGCCTTGTCGGCCGGTCGGAGGAGGCATGCCGTATCGCGCGACTAGGCCGCGGGGTGGCGCTCTTGAGCGGACCGGCTGGCGCGGGCCGGCCCGAGCGAGGCGTACCAGCCGGACCGAGCCGGTCCGGCCCAAGGGAGTACCCCGTTTAAATTTCCGACGTCCGTAGCTTTCGCTAAGGACTTCTGTTTTGCGCGCCGTCTACGACAGCGCGGACCTGACGCAGAGGAGGACATTTTGAGTTGGTTTCCGGAATTTTTAATTCCCGAAACGAGGGGCCTCAGTGGCGAGATTCTTACTTTAAGTGAATAGGCGTTTTTCCGTGGGGGGGGGGGGGGGGGGCTTTTTTTGAGCAGTGTGGACGCGTCCGACGTCTAATTTAAGCGCCGTCAGTGGCGTTGGAACCCTGGTGTCGAGGTGGAGGTTTCCAAGGTGGTTCTGGGAATTGAAGCCGGAGTTGAGGCCTGGGCCCCACGGCCCGTCTTTTGAGCTGCGCGCAGCTTTTAGCGACTTTTTCACCGGACGTCCTTTCGGGGCGTGCAGGCAGTCGATGTTGGGTGCTTTTCCGAGGGCATCACATTGGCGCAGTCTGCCCACTATAATTCTGCACGATGGTGCGGGGCCCACAAGGGTCGTATGGGCGTCGACGGTGATTTTCCATCTTAATCAACGGGCGACCATTTTGGGCTAGTGAATAGTCCATCTTGTGTACTTTTTCGAGAGGATCGCAACGATGCGATCCGTTCGTTGTGTTTCAGGACTGGGTTGCGGGTCCCACAAAGCACCGCTCGTGTGCGGTGCCCCGGAATGCATCTTTTTCTCCGGATATCTGTTGCACTCAAGTGAGTAGTGCTTTGGATGTGTTTTCCCGAGGGGATCGCATTGGTGTGAAGCGCCCGACTGTTTTCAGGGCCGAGGCACGGGATCACGGGACGTCGTTCGGGCGTGAGGCGGTGTTGGTGACTTTTTCGTCAGATATCCGTTGGAGGCGAGTAATTAGTCGATATCACGTGTTTTTCCGTGAGGATTACAACGGTGTGATCCGCTTGGTTGTGCGGAGCTTGTTGCGCGATCTTGTGAAATGTGGAAATGTGAAGGTGCCCCGGGGGTGGTTCTTCTACTGTGGTTGCAGCAGACCCTTAGCATGTGATCGCGTGAACTCCCGTGTGAGTGAATTAATGCTTGATTGGATGTGGTTGTCCGTTCCTCAGTCGTTGAGGCAGAATGTGGGAAATGTTACGCCATGCCTTCGCGTTGATGTCGGGTTCCGTGTGCACGATAGACCTTAGGCTGGAGACACGGTATACTCTGGGAGTATACGAGTGCACTTGGAGGTATGTGTGGTTTGTACCTGATACGTTCGTGCACTTGGTTGGGTTTGACTTGGGGCCACACGTCGTGTGGGCCCCTTGTGTGTGCCGTGTTCTGATTTGCGTACTTTGACCTCTCACAACGTAGAGGGTCCCTCTGTGTGATTGTTTGACCAGCAGGGTGGATTTTTTCCCCTGGCTCTGTGCTCGTTTTGTTGACCAGCAGGTTTGAGTGGTCTCCCCTAGTTTAGTTCTCGATGGATTAGCCAGTAACGGTGCTAGTGGAACCCCGTGATGGAACATGCTCTGAAACTCTTTCGGGAGTGTTGTTCTGGAGTTGGGTGGTTGTGCAATATCCACTACGTGTTCGGTTGTCCAGTGGTATACCCTCCAGTAGAGATGGCTAGAGCAGTTCTGAGATTTACCCTCCAGTGGGGCTGGGCAGTGGGTTACTCATCGACTTCTTCGGGTTTACCCTCCAACTGGGCTGTTCAGTGGGTTTCTCACTGACTTCTAGGGTGTACCCTCCAGCAGAAACTGGGCAGTGGGTCACCCGACGCTCTTAGGGTCTACCCTCCAGTAGAGACTGCGCAGTGGGTCACCTGATTCTCTTAGGGTCTACCCTCCAGAAGAGACTGGGCAGTGGGTCGCCCGACACACATAGGGTCAACCCTCTAGCAGAGACTGGGCAGTGGGTCACCCGATGAACTCTTAGGGTCTACCCTCCAATAGGGCTGGGCAGTGGGTCAACTGTCGTCTAGTTCCAGGTCTACCCTCCAGCAAGGCTGGGCAGTGTGTCGCCTGTCGACTTATTCCAGGTCTACCCTCCAACAGGGCTGGGCAGTGGGTTGCTAGATGATGTATTATGGTTTACCCTCCAGCAGGGCTGGGTAGTGAGTCACCCAGTATCTTATTATGGTTATCCCTCCAGCAGGGCTGGGCAGTGGGTCGCCTGATGATGTATTAGGTTTTACCCACCAGTAGGGCTGGGTAGTGGGTCACCCGATATCTGGTTAGGAATTACCCTCCAGCAGGGCTGGGAAGTGGGTCACCTGATATCTGGTTATGAATTACCCTCCAGCAGGGCTGGGCAGTGGGTCACCTGATATCCGGTTATGAATTACCCTCCAGCAGGGCCAGGCAGTGGGACAGCTGTTGGCATTCTAGGCTCAGTCCTTTCTACTAGGCTAGCCTGTGGCTTTCCTCCGTGATTACTAGAGCGGGACCCTTGGTTATACGGGTCAGTTTTGTGATGGATTTGACTTTGAGAATACCTCTCGACAGTAGGGCAGTGACGAGGTGTGGTTTGACTTTCCCTAGAACTCTCAAGTATGAGGGGAGTTTTCCCCACCGAGACGCGTTCTTGTGATGCGATCTAAAACCGTGAGGGCGAGTCAGTGCCTCCCAAAGAAGATAGTATCGAGGCACGGTGATTGAGCCCTTGACTTGTGGTTCGGGGCGGACTTACGAGATGCTGGGCATCGATGGTTTACTTCTGGGACTGTTGTCTACTCTTTTCTTGGGCAGAGGTACGGGATGGAGATCCCCTTATGACGTTGTTCGGGCTTCTTGACAGATCATATGGATCTGTATATACCATGTTCTGGTACCCACTTCTTGGGTTTGGTTGCTCTCTTTACAGGAGATGCGAAGACGCATGGGGTATGCCACATGCTTTCCATGTCTAGATTCTCATGGTTGGACGAGTCTACTCTCTGGCTATAGGTAGTGAAGACTCAGCGAGAAGTTCATCTTTTCACCGTTTCCAGCTACTTGTGTCTGGACGAGTCTACTTCCTTTATTTTGTTGGGTTATGCTGGACTCTCTACTGGTATTCTACTGCACTCTCTATTGTACCCCTTTACTTTTCCTATTCGCTCTACTGCTCACCCTTTGGTACCTCATTTGTTTCTCCCTCTAGCCTTCGGGGTATCCTACTGAGTATTTTTATACTCACACCTGCTTGGGCTTTTCCCACACATAGTGTTCCCTTGCAGAAAACAGACAGGTGGAGTGTGACCCCAGTGGAGCGTAGGAGGTTGGGAGCTTGGACCGCGTGCGGTGGTCATTGCCGGGTTTTAGGTGGGAGACTTGTTAGCTGTTTCTTTTTGTTTACCTGTTGCCGGGTTGTGGCACTTTTTGGTTGGGCACGTGTTTTGCCCCCATTTCATTTTCGGCACTTTTCTTGTACTGTTTAGAGGCCGATGCACTCTTGTGGTTGTTTATTGCAGTTGCCCTCATCTTTTCTCGTTTAGTCTGCACTTCTGCATTGAGTTTGTTGGGTGTGTGTGTGTACATGTACTTAGGAAAAGGCCTCCCTGAGTTATTGTGCATTTGGCGATGGTCACCAGCCCCTTCCCTCTAGAGGCGGGATTAGGGTAGTTCCCGCTCGAGTCCGGGTAGGGTCGGGTCGTGAAAAAGTGGTATCAGAGGCTGGTTCATTCCTTGGGACGTTGTGCAGATGTCCTTAAAAGTGGAATTTGTTGGGATTTAGGGCAACTGTGTTAACGTGTCTGGAGAGCGGCTCTCAGGCCAGGGAATCTAGGGATGGTGCGGCGGCCGACATATCCATTCACCAGGACACTGATAACCCGCTTGTCGACTCGGCATGCTAAGACACTTGTTGCAGGGAAATTTGTTAGTGCATCACATAGGACTGAGTCTTGACTGTCTTTACGTCAGCTCCCCATCATTGTTGTTATTGGTATATACGTGTATGCTCATCTGACTACGGCACTCCTTGATAATATTTAGGATGTCACCGCGAAGATAGCCAACCCAGATACCAGCTTTGGTGCGTGATGACGATATTTTGAGCTACGAGGCCATTTTCTAGGACCCATCATGTGAGCCCCTTTCTACGGGTGGGCCGATAGCAGCACCCCCACCTGTTGAGCAGCAGGTAGTTTCAGTAGAGTAGGCTGAGCTTGAGCGCAGGTTGAGCGCACTCCGTGAGTTCCAGCGGCAGAGACCGCTGAGGTTCAATGGTGAGCCAGACACTCAGGCAGCAGAGGGTTGGCTAGAGACAGTGGTTCGCCTTTTTAGGCTTCTGCAGATGCTGATAGATCAGAGAGTGGATTTGGTAGCCACCTTTTTTTGTGGAGAAGCTTGGTGTTGGTGGAGTTTGGTGACTCAGTTTCTTAACGATTCGTCACATTCATTGGACTAATTTCAATTGTTGTTTCGTGAGGAGTTTTTCCTCTCCTACTTTCGCTCCTTTCGGATTCAGGAGCTCCTGCAGTTTCAGCAGGGAGGGATGACTGTGGCCGAGTACGCGACTAGTTTTGCAGACCGTGCACGCTTTTACCCGGACTTGGTCCATGACGACAACCTCCGAGTGCGGATGTTTGAGCAGGGTCTCCACCAAGAGATTCGGTCTGCAATAGTATCCTAGGGCATTTCCACATATGCAGGGGTGCTAGAGTAGGCGCTGGTGACACAGAGCTTCTAGTCATGTCTTGCAGTTGGTAGTGGCTATGGGCATGACAGAGCTGAGATGTCTGCCGTAGCTAGCAGGTGCCGGAAGATAGAACCATGACGCAGGGGGCTTCCTGATGACCATACTTAGGGGCATGGTTGTACACCACAGTGGCGCAGGAGGGAACTAGTGCATCTGGAGAGAGTCGGTGCTATGCTTGTGATGGGTGGGATTACTTGGCACGAGACTGCCCGACCCGAGTTTCCGGGAGCTTCGGGTAGGCAGCAGGCGCATCACCACGGCAGAGGCAGTGCCGTGATCAGAGTAGTACCCAGAGTGGTGGTGCTAGCAGAGGAGCAGGAGGAACTGGAAGTGGGGAACGACTTTACGAAGTCTCCCAATCACCACTAGGTGGTCCATGTCAGGCTCCGGGAGCAGACTGTTTGGACCGAGGATAGCCGCGAGCATTGGATGCCTACGATCCTGCATAGCATGAGGTGATGAGAGGTATGCTCTACAGCTCTTCTACTTCTTGCAGTAGAATTGTTAGGCTCTGCGTGTGAAAGGCTTTTCTCCCTGCTCCTTGTTTGAGGTGTTACCAGGGTGACGTAGGGCATCGGGTCTAACCCTGTGTTGGTAAGGAAAAAGGCGGGGGACCTTTTCCTCTAGTCGATGGTGTTGACTCCATCACTCACCGAGCGTGTAAGAGAGCCTCGATTGTGGAGTCTTGGATGACCATATATCCTTGGGTGTTCAACCATATGGATATTCTGAATGAGGGAATCACCGGGCCTTGTTCCAGGTGCGGGCGGTGATTCCAGTCGCAGCATGCGACGTAGAGGTTCGGTCGGGGAGGTGAGCTACCCCCGAGGGCCTTTGGGCCATTTGAGACCGTGAAAAGGGATGGAGAGGTACCCTACCGCCTTGAACTAACCCCAAAGTCTGGAGTGGGTGCACGACATCGACAAGGGCCTACCTCGTGTGAACATATCAATCACTTGGTCTGTCTGCGGTGACGCAGAGCTGTGTGTGGGTTCTTCTGGGTATGGGAAAGCCAGGTGTGGGCTTAGTACCCTGTGCTGCTCCCTAGTTTTTCTTTTCAGGGACGAAAATCTTGACGGAGGGAATGATGTAAGAACCCGGTTTTTTCTAAAAAAATACTTTGGCATATTTTTGATGATATTCCATAGTAGTGCCTTCGGACGGCGTGCGATTCTGAGCCCCAGAGTGGCCAGAATTAAATTTTGAGTGCCTTCACACTGGAATCTCCAAATAAATGGGATAGATCCTAAACGGTGTTTCATATCAGAGATCCGAGTGTACGGATCGGTCCAGAATGGGGTTTTTACCCTAGGAACTACATAAAGTATGTCGGCGCGGGATGTTTGGACCCCTCTCACACTTTCGGAATGTTAAACGGATAAATTATTTAATTAATTAATTAATTAATTCGTTTAATAGTGAAAATCAATTATCTCTCAAACAGTGGCTCAGATTGGAAAAATGAGGGCACCATTGAGTTCAAAGTGTGACGTTTACCCTAGGAGGTGTATAAGTTTTGCGGGCGTGTGCCGTCTGTAAAAAAATGGCCCCAGGGGCGTTTTCATAATTTGGCGCCTTCCGGCGTTGAGTTTAAAAACATTTGAACGGGGTCTCAGAATTTTACTTCCAAGACCGCCATTGGGCTCTAGAGGTGGTGTTTACCCTAGGGGAGGCTTAATCTCGACCCTACTGAGGGTTCAGGTACGGGGCCCACGGGCGGGAGTTTAAGTGTTTAGTTTTTAAACACTTCTCCCCCACTCTTGGTTGTTCTCCCTGGCGCGGCAAACCTCCCCTCTCCTCCATCTCTGGTGAGGCAGCTCCGGTGAGGCGACCTCCGATGTGGCACAGCGGTTCCGATGATCCGCACACGAAGCGTCGGGCTACGCCCTTCGAGGTAGGCGGTGTTCATTTGAGTTTTAAATCCCGAACCCCCATTTGAATCCCAATTAAAGCGTCAATTTGTTGTTTTATCTTCGAACAAAACCCATGGATGCGTATTATATTTCTTTATATTTCTAACGCATCTTTCGGAATTGATATCCGAGTTCCGAGGAGCCCGCAGCGGTCCGGCGAAGTTCTGCGGGATTTTGTTTTTTTTCTTTCGGCGTCCGGTGGATTCCGGCGGTTTCAGGCGGTTTCCGGCAGCTCCAAGCGACGGTGGCATCTCCGGACAGTGGCGACGTTGGGACGGCAGGCAGTGGCGGCCTTCGGCTCGGCGGCAGCAGGCCGAGGGCGCCGTCGCGGCGTGGTGAGCGGTGTGGCGGCGCGACCCCGGCGGCGGGCAGAGACTCGCGTCCTGCGGGTCTCCTTGGAAAAAGGGGGGACCGACCGTGTTGTCCGGTCAGTGGAGGTAGGCCGCACCGCGTGGCTAGGCCCTGGGGCGGCGCTATGGAGTGGGCCGGCCGATGCGGGCCGGCCCGAGCGAGGCAGACCGGCCCAAGGGATTACCCCCTTTAAATTTCCGACTTCCGTATCATTCGATACGGACGTCCGTTTTGCGCGCCGTCTATAGAGACGCGGACCTGATACAGAGGCGGACGTTTTGAGATGGTTTTAGAAATTTTTAATTCCCGAAACGAGGGGCCTCGGTGGCGCGACACTTACTTTATGTGAATTGGCGTTTTTTCAGGGGTCTTGTTTTGAGCAGCGCGGACGTATCCAACGTCCGATTTAAGCGCCGTTAGTGGCATTAGAACCCTGGCGTCGAGGCGGAGGTTTCCATGGTTTTTCCGGGCGTTGAATCCAGAGTTAAGGCGTGGGCCCCATGACCCGACTTTTGAGCTGCATGCAGCTTTTAGAAACTTTTTCACCGGACATCCGTTCGGGGCGTGCAGGCAGTCGATGTTGAGTGGTTTTCCGAGGGCATCACGTTGGCGCAGTCTACCCACTATAATTCCGCACGATGGTGCGGGGCCCACGAGGGTTGTCTGGGAGTCAACAGTGATTTTCCATCTTAATCACCGGGTGACCGTTTTGGACAAGTGAATAGTCCATCTTGTGTACTTTTTGGAGAGGATCGCAACGGTGCGATCCGTTCGTTGTGATTCGAGACCGGGTTGTGGGTCCTACGAAGCGCCGCTCGTGTGCGGTGCACTGGAATGCATCTTTTTCTCCAGATATCCGTTGCACTCAATTGACTAGTTCTTTTGACGTGTTTTCCCAAGGGGATCGCATTGGTGCGATGCACCCGACTATTTTCAGGGCCGACACTCGGGATCACGGGACGTCGTTCCGGCATGAGGCAGTGTTGGTGACTTTTTCGTCAGATATCCGTTAGAGGCAAGTAAGTAGGCGATCTCGTGTGTTTTTCCATGAGGATTATAACGGTGTGATCCGCTCGGTTTTGCGGAGCCTCTTGCGCGATCTTGTGAAATGTGGAAATTTGAAGGTGCCCCGGGGGCGGTTCTTCTACTATGGTTGTAGCGGACCCTTGGCGTGTGAACACGTGCACTACCGTGTGAGTGAAGTAATTCTTGATTGGATGTGGTTTTCCGTGACTCAGTTGTTGAGGTGGAAAGTGGGAAATGTTACGTCATGCCTTCGCATTGACGTTGGGTGCCGTGTGCACGATAGCCCTTGGGCTGGAGACGTGGTATAATCTGGGAGTATAAGAGAGCTCTTAGAGGTACGTGTGGTTTGTACCTGAGACGTTCATACGCTTGGTTGGGGTTGACTTGGGGACACACGTCATGTGGGCCCCCTATGTGTGTCGTGTTCTTCTTTGCGTACTTTGACCTCTCGTGACGTAAAGGGTCCCTCTGTGTGATTGTTTGACCAGCAGGGTGGAGTTTTTCCCCTAGATCTGTGCTCGTTTGTTGACCGGCAGGGTTGAGTGGTCTCCCCCTGGTTTCATTCTCGATGGATCAGCCAGTAGCGGTGCTAGTGGAACCCCGTGATGGAACAGGCGCTGAAACTCTTTTGGGAGAGTTGTTCTAGAGTTGGGTGGTTGCGCGATACCCACTACGTGTTCGGTTGGCTAGTGTTGTACCCTCCAGTAGAGATGGCTAGAGCAGTTTTGAGTTTTACCCTCCAGCGGTGCTGAGCAGTGGGTTACTCATCGAATTCTTCGTGTTTACCCTCCAGCAGGGCTGGGCAGTGGGTTGCTCGCTGACTTCTAGGGTTTACCCTCCAGCAGAGACTGGGAAGTGGGTCACCCGACGCTCTTAGGGTCTACCCTCCAGCAGAGACTGGGTAGTGGGTCACACGATGCTCTTAGGGTCTACCCTCCAGCAGAGAGTGGGCAGTGGGTCACCCGACGCACTTAGGGTCTACCCTCCAGCAGAGACTAGGCAGTGGGTCACTCGACGACCTCTTAGGGTCTACCCTCCAGCAGGGCTGGGCACTGGGTCGCCTATCGTCTAGTTCCATGTCTACCCTCCAGCAAGGCTGGGCAGTGGGTCGCCTGTCGAATTACTCTCGGTCTACCCTCCAGCAGGGCTGGGCAGTGGGTCACCCAGTATCTTATTATGGTTTACCCTCCAGCGGGGCTGGGAAGTGGGTCGCCTGATGATATATTAGGGTTTACCCTCCGGTAGGGCTGGGCAGTGGGTCACCCGATATCTGGTAATGAATTACCCTCCAACAGGGATGGGTAGTGGGTCACCCGATATCTGGATACGAATTACCCTCCAACAGGGCTAGGCAATGGGTCACCCAATATCTGGTTATGAACTACCCTCTAGCAGGGCTGGGCAGTGGGACACCTATTGGCATTCTAGGCTCAGTCCTTTCAACTGGCTAGCCTGTGGCTTTCCTCCGTGATTACCAGAGCGGGGCCCTTGGTTATACGGGTTAGTGTTGTGACAACGTTGACTTTGAGAAGACCTCTCGACTGCCGGGAAATGAAGAGGTGTGGTTTGAATTTTCATAGAAATCTCAAGTATGAGGGGCATTTTCTCCACCAAGGCGCGTTCTTGTGATGTGATCTAAAACTGTGCGGTTGAGTCAGTGCCGCCCAAAGCGGATAGTATCGAGGTGTAGTGATTTAGCCCTTGACTTGTGGTTTGGGGCAGACGTACGAGATGAAGGGCATCGATGGTTTACTTCTGGGACTGTTGGCTACTCTTTTCATGGGCTGAGCTATGGGATAGAGATCCCCTAACGACGTTGTTCGGGCTTCTTCAAAGAGCATATGGATTTGTATATACCATGTTCCGGTACCCACTTCTTGGGTTTGGTTGCTCTCCTTCCAGGAAAGGCGAAGACGCGTGGGTTATGCCACGTGCTTTCCATGTCTAGCTTCTCATGGTTGGACGAGTCTACTCTCCGACTATAGGTAGCGAAGACTCGACGAGAAGTTCATCTTCTCACTGTTTCCAGCTCCTTGTGTTTGGACGAGTCTACTTCCTTTCTTTTGTTGGGTTGATCTGGACTCTCTACTGGTATTCTACTGCACTCTATGTTGTACCGCTTTACTTTTCCTGTTCGCTCTAATACTCACCCTTTAGTACCTTCTTTGTTTCTCCCTTGAGCCTTTGGGGTATCCTACTGAGTATTTTTATACTCACCCCTTATTGGGCTTTTCCCACACGTGGTGTGCCCTTGCAGACGACAGACAGGTGGAGTGTGACCCCAGTGGAGCGTAGGAGCTTCAGAGCTTTGACCGTGTGCGGTGGTCGTGGCCGGGTTTCAGGTGGGAGACCCGTCAATTGTCTCTTTTTGATTATCTGTTGCCGGCTTGTGTCACTTTTTGTTTGTGCGCGTGTTTTGCCCCTTTTTCCTTTTCGGCACTTTTCTTGTACTGTTTAGAGGTCAATACACTCTTGTGGTTGTTTATTGTAGTTGCCTTCATCTTTTCACTTTTACACTGCACTTCTGCATTGAGTTTGTTGTGTGTGTGTGTGTACAGGTACTTAGGCAAAGGCCTTCCTAGGTTATTGTGCCTTTCGCGCTGGTCGCCGGCCCCTGGCCTATGGAGGCGGTCTTGGGGTAGTTGCGGCTCGACCCCGGGTAGGGTCGGGTCATGACAAGAATGGTATATTTATTACGATGATGACTTAATCTGAAATTAGAAAATCAGGGTTATGTAGGAGAAATGATCATTTAAAGACATGTTTTTTGTTTGTATAATAGTTTTTCTTAATTCTAATAAAATGATAAATAAAAATGTTCCATGATATGTAACTGATCCAACATTTACATTCGATGTTTTGTTTTTTTGGATTGAAAATTTTTACCATGTTTATTGGTATATATTTAAAAATGAATATATTATCATTTTAGCACTAAATTTGGGAGTGCAAGTTAATGACTATTATTGTTTTTGTAAGAGTAGGATTTATATAAATTTGGAGATTATGATATTTTAAAATGATATTGTCTTAAGGGTTATGGATGGAATCATAGGATTATGATTATGTGGTTTATGTTATTCTGAGATTTATTGAGAATATTTTTAGTTTTTATAATCTTTGAGGATTAATTTAAATTTATGTTTTATAATTAAATTTATTGGAATATTATATGTTTTTAATTTTATATATTAAGACATTATAAATTCTTTATGACCACCCATTGCATCTGGAAATTCCATGGGGAATGAACACACTACCGAAGGAAGACTTGGGAAAAGCTGCTAAAACTAGAATTTTAAATGTATTCATCAGTATGACATTGATATTTAAAATTGATAGAAAAAAATAATTAATAATTTTAGAACATATGTTTTATTTTATTGATTTACATGTGATTTAAATTTAATTTTGTGATTTCAACATTAACGATATTTCAAATGAATATTACATCATTTTTAGGCTTATATGATGAATGTTATGTTATAAAAATTGAGGTTAAAACACTCTTTAAATTAGTGGATATTGAATTTATTTTGGATATATGGTTATTAATTTATGAAATGATTTATTTCTATCAATACATATTATAGATGAATTTGGGAGATTAAAGTTTTTTCTTTGCATAATGGTTTATTTAATTTGGGGAAATGTTACATTATGATAATTTCTTGTTTGGTTAAACTATAATATTAGGTTTAATACCATGTTATAATTTATTGGATTATGTGATAAATATAAATTTTATAATAGAGAATCTGGAAAAAAGAAAATTATACTGAATACTCATAATTTAGAGAAACAGATGGTATTTTGATGGAAATAATGTGAATAATGAAATAATACATTTCAAAAAAGTATATTTTAATGTTTATTTACTTAATATTGTTATTTATTTTTTTAAACATAGGGAAATGATTTTGAAAAAAATTTAACCATGTACCTTCAGTTCTAATGCACCATTCATCATTCAACCATCAAATAATTGTGCATCTATGATTTATAAATTTTATTGAGGATTTATTATTTTTTTATCAATGATCTATATCACTATCTATAATTATTTAATATTTTCATCCATGTATATATCTTAACATTCCATCAATGTTTACATATGTGGAAATTATGTTCTGTGATAACCATCACACTTCAATTTCTATCCTTTGAATATAAAGTTTTATTAGACCATTTTATGATGTCAGTTTAAAAAACATATTTTCATATTATCAAAATTAATTTAATGATATAAAGGTAAAATTAATATAATAAAAATATTAAATATATGTGGGAGAATGTAACTCCCTGTCATATTGAAAATGGAAGGTATGCTCTATAACATACAAGAAATGAAACACCGAGCTTAAGAAAAACATGAAATAATATTATTCTTAAATAATCATTATAACATATCCATTAAATTTTATTATAGGAATATTACTAACTAAATAATGATAATTATAATGTTTTCACATGTTTAAAATCAAATAAATTATTATTTATTTTTTATCAAATAATTTATGAATTATTTGAAAGAGAACAAAATGTTTTCCAAAAAAAAATCGTTGTTTCATAAATGATGTTTCATATAAAATTTCCCAAATATATTAAAATTTTGTTTTTAAAATTTTATTAAATTTAACATAAAATATGGAAATAAATTTTTCAACAATTATTTCAATTTTTTGTAATTATGTTGAATTTTTTTAGGAAATTTATTTATATGTGATTACTCAAAACCCCAATTTTTGTAAAAATGTGATTCTTTTTCAGTATATAATGTATTTTAAAGGTCAGAAAATGAAATCAATATAATATAATGAAACAAAAATATTATTTTTTAAAAATTTAATCCCCTAATTAATGATTAATGAATATTTAATATTATTTGATTATATGTTTATTTTTGGTTTTCAAAATGTGTTTTTTCACAAAATTGTTTTAAAGTGCCTAATGTATATCCTTTTCAAATAATTAAATTCCCTTAATGAGGAATGATTTAAATATAATTTTGAAATTTTATATCTATATATAATAATTTAATATATAATATTTGTTATTAAATTTGAGAGAGTCAATATAAAAACATTTTTCCATGAATATATACTTCATAGAAATTGGATTTTTCATCATGTCAACGAGTTTAATTTTTTAAATAAAATTTTACAGAGATGTGAATTAATTTTAGTAAAATTGATCCCATATTAAATATTATAATAAAATATATAATATAATATTTAAAGTTATTTTTTGGTTATAATGAATAGAGACACCTATAAAAATATTTTATTATTCTTATTGTAAAAACATATTTACATAGAGTTAAACTAAACAGATAATGAATAAAATGACTCTAGAGACCCGAATCTTGACCTACATGTACATTACCTTAATTTTGTGGAATAATTAATACATAACAAAAACAGACACACATGGACCATAATAGTTTAGTTTCATTGGAAACTCGTAAAATAAACTTCTAATCATGTTGAAAACCCTTCAACAACTCCCATAATGATCTTCCCCTTTTTGTTTCCTTAACTAAAACCATTCTTTATTTCCTGGGGAAAATAAAACATAAAAAGGGTGAGCTCAAATGCTCAGTAAGGGCAAACATATATAACATAGAACAATCCATAAACATTTGGAAGAAAAAACATTAACATGAAATTTAAACATCAAAATCTTGAGCAAAGACATAAATCGTGGAATTACGTAAGGCATATATATCATAAAGGAACATCAATCCTGATAAAATAGAATGAGAATAAAACATTTAATTGTGTCAACCATTAAGCACATGTTATTATTTCCATAGTATCCAAGGCATTGATGCCAAGACGATCTTAGTGGACAAAGTCCCTTTCTGAATCGAGTTCACTCCTCGTTTTAGTCCTGTAACACTGAACCAGATTAACTTACCGTTCCAGCCATGTCTATCTCATGAGATATAACTCCTTACCCAATGCATTGGACGGTGATATAGGTCCCACCCATCTCATAATTAAATCATTCTTACTTGTGCCACAAAATAAACATACATCATTCATAGTAACCCAAAAAATAAAATGGGTTTCATAAACATCATCCAATTATCAAATAATCCATTTAAAAGAAATGGATATAATTTCATAATAAGAAAAGTGAAACCATGTAAATCATAGAGACATGATACTTGGAACATACACATATGAAATAATGTCATCTTAGATGAATAATGGTTTTGATAAAACACTTGAAATGAATTCTTGAGAAAAAATTCCTTTTTCTTCAAAATCATTCTCTTCTCACAAAATGTCATGCAATTTTAAAGAAAAGGATTTTGTTGAAAATATTCATGAAATATTTTGGAGGAATCTTCATGAAAATAAGGCTATATAAGACTGTAGAAATCCGTTCATTCCGTATAAGTTAAAAAACATTCATCTCGTACTTTTGCTGGAAAAGTAAAAAAAGTACCTCGTAATGTAAAAAAAAGAAGGATTCCTTACATATCATGTAGGAAAAGTCAAAAATGGATAAAAAGGACTTTAAAAATACATGAATTTTTTTTATAAAACATGTACATGGATAATAACAATATCCCCAGTAAATGATTATGAATAAACAATCTCGGATAAGAATGTGATTGGATATTTATCCCATACCTCAAGTCTGATATGATTCGTACGTATCCAAACCTCCTGTACAATGATTTAAATAATTTCATTGACTTATTATAGAATCATATTCATTGTTATGATATCATATATGTTTCACTTATGACTTTATATTACCCGTTCTTTTGTAAATTCCATGTTAAAGCAGCGTTTTGGGTAAAATCATTTCATTTATCGTATGTGTTTTTACTTTTCGCTCTTGATATTATTAATCATATCATGATTAACATAATTCCATAATGTAAAACATGATTTATATATAATATATATTATAGATCGATAAAATAATGAAATACACCGTTCACGGAGACGGTAGGCCGTACGTACGCATGAACGCTATTTTCGTTTCCTTATTTAATTGAATGAAACTAAATAGATGACATAAATATATATATATATATAAATCCAGTAGAATTATTATTTCATAAATTTAATTATTATTCATTATATAAACTTTATGATCATTCATGTGTGGTTAACATGGAGAATGAATCTCATCCCGTCGTGGAGACGGTAGTCCGTACGTACGCATGAGCGACGATATCGTTCTCATAATTATTGAATAGAATTAGAGTGGATGGTATAATATATCAGAATAAGTATGATGTAATAATAACCATATATAGTTATTCTTCACACCATTATACCCATCCATGTATGGTGTTGGTGGAAAAACAGATTTCACCACGGCGTGGAGACGGTATTCCGTACGTACGCACACGTGGTGATTTCGTTTTCCGTAGGATGGATAGATGGAGAAATATGGTCGTTTCATACATAAAATAACATATAAGTATATGAGTTATACTTATTTTATTACTTCATAATGAAACAAATAAAGAAGAAGAAGTGGAAGAAGAAATAATGTTTAAAGAATCGGGAATGGACATTACCTCTTCTTTGAAGCGCCTCTTTGAGACCTCCTCTTAGGGCACTAAAATTGGTCTTTGAAGAAGACCCGGACCTCTAGGATGTTTCTAGGGAAGTGGAGAAGAGAATTTGGCAGGGGTTGGCCGAGCATGAAGGCTCAAAGTGGTGTGAGGAATAGAGGGAGGAGGTTCCCTTTTATAAGGGAGGAGAGGGGCACCTTTGGAAAAACTAAAAATATTATTTAATTATAAAGTCATATTCGGTTTTTAATAGCTCCAAATTGAATTATTTCAAATATAATGTGGGGATGGGTCGAAATGATTTCATCCAATAGAATTTATACAGGTTCAGGTCATTAGATTAACCTTATCGTTTAGTTTTAACTCTTAGTTATTTAGATTGACATTTATCATGTCACTTTGTATTTTTTTATTATATAGTTAATAAACATACCATATACATCCAAGCGACCCCAAGTGGTCCATTAATGATACACCTATCATGATATAAGTATCTTGGACGATCCTTAGATTATTAGGAATATAATAACAATTAATAATATAATATTTGTTTTAAAAACAATTTTATGTCAATTTTGACACTATTTGGTAATCGATTTGTGTGAAAATAATAACAGAATGATTAGTTCCAAAAAAGTTAATTAAATCAATAATAACATTGTATATTAACATATAAAATTATTGTAATTCATAAAAAGTCTCAAATTACATTTATTTGGGTATTTATAATATCAATTATGTCAATATTTCCATAATAATATAATTACCGCATCATCATTGTGTCATAAATAAATTAAATTATTTAAAGTATAAAAATTACAAATAAAATACCATTATGTAGGAAATATTTTTAGCTTTCTAATTAATATTTATATTTGAATTTATCTTATGTATTACCATATACTAAAAATGAATTAGTTATTAAACATTGATTTTAACTATTTTAACCCTTCTTTAAATAAATTAATAATAAATGTCCTAATCTAATCCAAGTGGGCGTAAATGGTCATATTTTATTCCAAAGGTTTTTTTGGCCGAATTAAACTTATCCAATAGAATTATGACATGTGTTATTGTAATAATAATATCATTTTACACTTAATTACCCTATTTACTTTTAACCGTGGTAAAAAATTTAAAAAGTTACTATTCAACAAAAAATATTTTTATCTCATTGAACCAAATTTTAGTCCTTGATATTAACCGTGTCTCTCGGATTTTTGAAATTCCACTCTCAAATGTGGTAAAATTATGTTTTATGAAAAATTCAGTTTTTAACTACCACTTAGTGGTTTCACTATTCATCAAATAAATGAAAGTTTCTAGAAAGATACCAAAAATTATGCCTAAGATATATTTGATATTATGAATTCAAAAATGATGCCTATTTTACCAAATTAAAAACATATCAGTTACATTAAATAATTTAAATATTAATTCACGGCATCAAAACAAATAGCATGTTTTTAAGAGATAATAACTATCAAAAGATTGACATTTGTGTATGTCTGGTTTAAATGTGAAATTACATCCAATGAACAACATCGTATTAAATTGGAAAAATATATTCTAAATATACTTTAAAACCACTCAAATTAATAATTTATCATTATTAATTATTTTGATTAAAAAAGTTGTTTTTAATTAAAATTTAGTAATTTTCACTATTCATCAGAAAATGAAAGTTATCTGAAAAGTACCAAAATTTCACCCTAAGCTAATTTCGATATTCTGAATCCAAAAATGAAGTCCATTTTGAAAGATAAAATTTATATAATTTAAAAAAGTGGTTATTACTATTCATAACGGCTAGTTCTTAATAGTATTATAATAATATCTCGTTTAGTGAAACTCGGTATTGCGTACTACACACTCTATCGAGGAAGGACTTTCTTGCGTGTAATTCAAGCCAAGTCAGTGCTGTGTGTAGTGAATGATCTATATGGTTTTTCATATAACATAATCAAAACTTATTTCATTTATACATTAAAAAAAATCTATACATAATGTTGCGTATAATAGTTTCTACAAAACGAACTTGAAAATGTGTGTAACGTGAGCCAAGAATAGTGTTGCATATACTGCAAGCAGATACAGTGTTGCGTATATCACAAGATCATTTTGGTGTAGCATACAACACAAGACATTTAAAAGAATATTTTTCACAAAATCTCGGGGTGTTACATTATACCCCCTTAAAATGAATTTCACCCTCAAAATTCGTCGGAGTTATAAATGGTTTACTACTCGAATGTTTCTTTAATAGAAACCAACATCGTAAAAAGTAATTCCAAAACTTGGATTTAAAAACTAATGTATGAAACATAACGGTTACCCAAATTAACTCATCACTGGGTTTCAATGTAGGAGAACATTGGTGAAAATATGGATATGGAAGAAAAATCTAACCATCAAGTTCTGATGGAGAGTGGTAGAGAACATTGCTATGAAAAAGACATAATCACAAAGCCATAGATTTGTGATGATATAAGGTACCATCTGATTCATCGAATATAAGGGCACAAGGACAACATTTTTGGTTTCCAAGATCATTTCCCTAAAGTTTA
This sequence comes from Viscum album, assembly GCA_963277665.1. NCBI lineage: Eukaryota > Viridiplantae > Streptophyta > Magnoliopsida > Santalales > Viscaceae > Viscum > Viscum album. The sequence continues at coordinate 645,147,769 of OY728160.1, forward strand.
TGAAATTGGAATTAGAAGAAATACTTTTGTAATTTTGGTATAGTCTCACCATAGGTCATTCTTTGTACAATTTCTACTTCATTTCTTAAAGAAATGAAGTTGAATTTGTCATTCGTGAAGTGTTAGCAGATCATGTGATAGAATTATGGGTCATTCCATCTGTCTCAAACATATGGTTATAAAAGTATAAAAAAAATACATAAGTCCATCTATAGTGATATTAATCATATATGGTTCCTAAAATGGACTTATACTTCATATATCATACTACTTAATATAATAATACTAGTTTCTACTATACATGGACTTCCTGTAGGCCAGTGGTAGGTGATAAAGTCCAGTCTCACATCGGTTGTGGGATTGATTCCCACAGCCTTGTCCGACGTGATAGGTTGTCGCCCGTCCTGTAGGTTGTCCTTTTTCTAAAACTACATTATTATAACATCCCATCAATAATATTGAAAAAATTTATATCCTTAAACAATACTAAATTATGTCCAACATAATCCATTCCAATATTTAGGCTTATCTAAAATACTTCGGTCCAGGCTCATAGTATAAAGAAAATTATTACTTGAAATGTCATCAACCAATCATGTGAATAAAATCATTTATCCCCCATATATCTTGTTGGTCACATTCCAATCATGTGAATACCTTAATCATGTATTCTCTTGAAAAATGAATACCCATTAAACCTCAGTGAAAACATGAATGCTGTCAAAAGTTAACTCTTTCCATATACCAAAATCCAAAAATTCTATATACTCAAACCAGGATATAACCTTCTCCTTATATCAGTCATGAGCTCATGAATACTGTCAAACATTTAATTTTCTCCTTATCATTTCATTATGTGAATATCAACTTTTTTTCCAAAAATACCTCAATCACTTTCCATGGTTAACGGTACCATAAAATTATTGAAAACCACAATAGACCAATGCATAATTATTCCAATATTCCACGATACTATATACAACAATATTTTGGAATCCCATTACACAAACGCTTAATCATTCCACCACATCATTGTCATATTCAACATCACCAATAGTGATCGCATGTGACTTCAATTTGTCCTTTTCCATAAGTGGTTTGTCATGCCGATCATCACTAACCCTTGGATTAGGGAATTTATTAGCATAATTCCCCATTTTTCTTGCACTTGAAGCATTGAAGTGTTGGTGGTGCGTTCTCTGCAGTCTTTTCTCTATTCACATCATTAGCAACCCTTTTTCCATTACTTCAACACTCAGATGCTCGATGATGTTCTTTTCCACATTTAAAAAATTTTCTAGTCCCTTTAAGACAATATCCACCATGGTTCCTTCCACACTTTGAGCATAAGAAAACATTCATCTTCTTTTCATCATTATTTTGAGATTTCTCCTTAAACTCCATCTTTCGTTTCTTTTCAAAACCATGAGATGGATAAGTAACATCAGATTCCATTTCTACCTTGATAGCACAATGCACAATTTCTTCATAGCTACTGAAGTCTCTTATAGATAATGCCCTTCGATGATTTGGTTTTAAGCCACTGAAGAATTGATAAACTTTACTTTCAGGTTGGATGATAAATCCATATGCATACCTTGCAAGACTTGTAAAATTACCTTAGTATACACCAAAAGATTCATCATCCTTTTTCTTTCGTACAAGAAACTCCTTCTCCATCTTTGTTCGAAGAATACGAGGGAAGTAATTATTGAAAAATATGTTCCTGAACTCATCGCATTCCATGGAGTCAATTTCATCTCTTGGCCTCGTATTCTTGATAAGATTCCACCATTGATTAGCTTCACCTTCCAAACGATATACTGTTAAGATTACTTTATCATGTTCAGAACATTGGAGAACTGAAAATATCTTTTCAGTGGTACTGATCCATTGTTCAGCAACAAGTGGATCAGAATACCCACTGAAAGAAGGTGGACGTTGCCTCATGAAGGACTCAATGGAATATTGATCCCTTTTCTGCTCATTTGGAAGTCCAGAATGATTCATAGCTTGTGTAAGTATACCAATAAGATTTTTCACTCCATATCCCATAACATTTTTTTGTTCAAGAGTACAATCATTGCATTGTCCATTGCATTGATCAACGCGGTTCCTTCGGGTTCCATCCATCGTCTAAAACTCAAAAATATAGTGTGAGATGCAAAAATCATGCTAGGGAAAACAAAATTGTAAAGGGGTGGGGGTACCCTCAATATCTAACATCTTAGGTTATATTCTAAAATCATTATCACAATTCTAGGACTATAACCTATATGTATAATTAACCTTAGGGACATCCCTAGACATAACTTAGAAATATCTCTTGGGATCTCACTAACGTTTTTGCATCCTAGTTTCCAAAGGTTAACTAAACCTTTCCTCTGATACCAAATTTAGAGACCCGAAGCTTGACGTACATTTACAATACATTACTTTTCCAGAATACTTATTACATAACATAAACAGACACACAAGGACCGTAATAGTTTAGTGTCTTTGGAAACTCAGAATATAAACTTCTAATCATGTTGAAAAATCTTCAACAACTCCCATAACGATCTTCCCCTTTTTGTTTCCTTACCTAAAACCTTTCTTTCTTTCCTGGGGAAAATAAAACATAAAAAGGGTGAGCTAAAATGCTCAGTAAGGGAAAACATAGATAACATTCAACAATCCATAAACATTTGGAAGCAAAAACTTGTACATGAAATTTAAACATCAAAATCTTGAGAAAAGACATAAATCGTGGAAGTACGTAAGACATATATATCATAAAAGAACATAAATACTGATAAAATAGAATGGGAATAAAACATGTAATTGTGGAAACCATTAAGCACATGTTTTGATTTCCATTGTAGCCAAGGAATTGCTGCCAAGACCATCTTAGTGGACAAAGTCCCTTTGTGAATCAATTTCACTCCTTGTTTCAGTCCTGTAACACTGAACCACATTAACTTACCTTTCCATCCATGTCTATCTCATGAGATATAAATTTTTACCCAATACATTGGAGGGAGATATAGGTCCCACCCATCTCATAATGAAATCATTCTTACTTGTGACACAAAATAAACATACATCATTCATAATAACCCAATAAATAAAATGGGTTTCATAAACATCATCCCATCATCAAATAATCCATTTAAAAGAAATAGATATAATTTCATAATAAGAAAAGTGAAACCATATAAATCATAGAGACATGATACTTGGGACATACACATATGAAATAATGTCATCTTAGATGAAAAATGGTTTTGATAAAACACTTGAAATGAATTCTTGGGGAAAATATCCTTTCTTCTTCAAAATCATTCTCTTTTCATAAAATGTCATGAAATTTTAAAAGAAAAGGATTTTTTTGAAAATATTAATGAAATATTTTTGAGGAATCTTCATGAGAATACGACTTTATAAAACCACAAAAATCCATTCGTGTCGTATAAGTTAATAAAAAATTCTTCTCGTACTTTTGCCGAAAAATTTAAAAAAGTACCTCGTAACGTAAAAAAAAGAAATATTCCTTAAATACCATGTAGTAAAAGTCAAAAATGGGTAAAAATGACTTTAAACATACATGAAAACATTTTTATAAAACATTTACATGGATAATAACAATAACCCCAGTAAATACTTACGAATAAACAATCTCGGATAAGAATGAGATTGGAATATTTATCACATACCTTAGGTCTGATATGCTTCGTACGTATCCAAACCTCTAGTATAATGATTTAAATAATGTAATTGACTTATTACAGAATCATATTTATTGTTATGATATCATATATGTTTCACTTATGACTTTATATTACCTGTTCTTTTGTAAATTCCATGTTAAAGCAGCATTTTGGGTAAAATCATTTCATTTATCGTATGTGTTTTGACTTGTCATTCATGATATTATTACTTATATCCTGATTTATATAATTCCATAATGTAAAACATGATTTATATATAATATATATTCATCATATACATATATATATTATAGATAGATAAAATGAATGAAATACACCATTCATGGAGACGTAGGCCATATGTACGCATGAACGTTGTTTTCGTTTCCTTATTGAATTGAATGAAACTAAATAGATGACATAAATATATAAATATACATAAATAAAGTAGCATTATTATTTTATAAATTTCATTATTATTCATTATATAAACTTTATGATCATTCATGTATGGTAAACAAGGAGAATGAATCTCATTGCGTCGTGGAGTCAGTAGTCCGTACGTATGCACGAGCGATGATATTGTTCCCATAATTATTGAATAGAATTGGAGTAGATGGTATATTATATCAGAATCAGTATGATGTTATAATAACCAAATATATTTTTTCTTTACACCATTATACCTATCCATGTAAGGTGTTGGTGGAAAAACATATTTCACCACGGCGTGGAGACAGTATTCCGTACGTACGCATGCATGGTGATTTCATTTTCTGTAGGATGGATAGATGGTTAAATAGGGTTGTTTCATACATATAATAACATATCAGTATATGAGTTATACTTATGTTATTACTTCATAATTAAACAACAAAAGAAGAATAATTGGAAGAAGAAATAAAGTTGAAAGAATCTGTAACGGACATTACCTCTTCTTTGAAGCGCCTCTTTGAGACCTCCCCTTAGGGCACTAAAATTGGTCTCTGAAGAGGACCAGGACCTCTAGGATGTTTCTAGGGTAGTGGAGAAGAGAATATATCAGGGTTTTTCTGAACATGAAGGCTCAATGTGGTGTGAGAAGGAGAGGGAGGAGGTTCCCTTTTATAAGGGAGGAGAGGGGCACCTTTGGAAAAACTAAAAATATTATTTTATTATAAACTCATATTAGGTTTTAATAGCTCCAAATTGATTTATTTCGAATATAAGTTGGGGATGGGTCGAAATCCTCTCATCCAATAGAATTTAGATAGGTTTAGGTCATTATATTAACCTTATCTATTAGTTTTAACTCTTAGTTAATTAGATTGACATTTACCATGTCACTTTTTATTTTTATTTTATATAGTTAATAAACATATCATATACATCCATGCGACCCCCAAGTGGTCCATTAAAGATACACATATCATGATATAAGTATATTGGCTTAACCTAAGATTTTTAGGAATATAATATAAATTAATAATATAATTTTTTTAAAAAACTATTTTATTTCAATTTTGACACTATTTGGTAATTTATTTTTTTGAAAATCATAAAAAAATGATTAGTTCGAAAAAAGTTAATTAAATCAATACTAACATGTCATATTAACATGGAAAATTATTGTAATTCATAAAAAGTTTAAAATTAAATTTACTGGGATATTTATAACATCAATTATGTCAATATTTCATTAATAATATAATTACTGCATCATCATTGTGTCATAATTAAATTAAATTATTTAAAGTCTAAAAATTACAAATAAAATACCATTATGTAGGAAACAGTTTTAGATTTCGAATGAATATTTACAGTTGAATTTATCTTATGTATAACCCTATATTAAAAATGATTTAATTATTAAACTTTGATTTTTACTATTTTAACCATTCTTTAAATAAATTAATAATAAATGTCCTAATCTAATCCAAGTTTTCCTAAATGGTCATACTTTATTCCTAAGGTTGTTTTTGGCCGAATTACACTTATACAATAGAATTAGGACATGTTTTAGGGTAATAATATATCTTTTTTACACTTAATTTCCCTATTTACTTTTAACCGTTGTAAAAAACAGTAAAAAGTTACTATTCACCAAAAATTATTTTCATCTCATTGAACCAAATTTTAGTCCTTGATATTAACCGTGTCTCTCGGATTTTTGAAATTCCACTGACAGAAGTGGTAAAATTATGTTTTATGAAAAAATCAGTTTTTTAACTACCACTTAGTCGTTTCACTATTCATAAAAAAATGAAAGTTTCCAGAAAGATACCACAAATTAGGCCTATGATATATATGATATTATGAATTAAAAAATGATTTATATTTTACTAAATTCAAAACATATCTGTTACCTTAACTAATTTAAAAATTAATTTCCATCGTCAAAACAAATAGCGGGTTTTTAAGAGATAATAACTATCAAAAGATTGACACTTGTTTATGTCTGGTTTAAATGTGAAATTAATCCAATGACCAACATAGTATTAAATTTTAAAAATATATTCTAAATATACTTTAAAACCACTCAAATTAATAATTTATCACTATTAATTATTTTGACTAAAAAAGTTTTTTTTAATTAAAATTTCATAATTTCACTATTCATCATAACAAGAAAGTTATCCGAAAAGTACCAAAATTTCACCCTAAGCTAATTTATATATTCCGAATCCAAAAATGAAGTCCATTTTGAAAGATAAAATTTATAAAATTTCAAAAAGTGGGTATTACTATTCATAACAGCTAGTTCATAATAATATTATAATAATATCTCATTTAGTGAAATTTGGTATTGTGTACTACACACGCTATTGAGTAAGGTCTTTATTGCATGTAATGCAAGCCAAGTCAGGGCTGCGTTTAGTGAAATCTCTGTTTGGTGTTGCGTATAACATAATCAAAACTTATTTCATTTATACGTTCAACAAAATCTATACATAATGTTGCGTATAATAGTTTCTACAAAAGGAACGTGAAATTGTGTGTAACGTGAGCCAAGAATAGTGTTGCGTATACTACAAGAAAATACGTTGTTGCGTATATCACAAGCTAATTTTGGTGTAGCGTAGAACACAAGACATTAAAAAGAATATTTTTCATACAATCTCGGGGTGTTACAATGACCTATAAAATTGTATAAAATATATTTTATAGAAATATATCATCCATATTTTTCCTAATTATCCATAATAATGCATTTTGGAGCCTTTTTCATTTAAAATTTGTGGGTATAATAATTTCCTTTAAAAACATACATGTTTCCCACTCACGTCAAATATGAAGGGCGACCCACTCTTTTCTCCACTTCACACATTCATGTAAATATTTATAATCCATGAACCAAAAAAATAATTTACCTTAATCAACATACTCTTTATAGATTACATTTTTATATCATATATATCCTACAAAGACCTTTAATGGTAATCTGATAAGGTTTCTAAAAGGAGGGGTATCATACTTAACCAGTTATTTTTATTTTCTTATATCCACCACATAATTGAAACTAAATTTATTTATTATTATATAATAAGACATGTATATATATATGATATAATATGATGTTATTATGTAAATTTACTAACCTAAACCGATCTCCTAATCCATCATATGGGATAAAAAATTATCATTCATTTGTAAGGAAGAGTAACTCCTCATAAAATGATGTCATTATTTTTCCATCATCACATATTAGGGATTCCAATAATGATATATTTAATGTGTATATATATAAATGTGTGTGTGTGTGTGTGTGTGTGACATGAAAACATTTATTAAACTATGTGAATTAGAGATTATGTAACTTTCAAGGGCATAAATTCTTGGAATATCAAGGTATGTGAATATAACTTTTTCAATGGAAAAAATATTTTCTCTTATAATTATATAATTGTTTTTCAACAAAATTATAATGGTGATAAAATGTTTTTGTTTATTGTTAAATGAATATCTGAAAATGTATCCATAATATTTATTTTCCCAAAAACAATATTTATCTCTTCTTTCAAGTGCAATATATGATAGGAATGTTTTGGGGGGAAATGAGCATCCTCGTTTGATAAGAATTTGAATCTCTATCTGTTTTGAAGTGGAATAAACAATACACTAATTATTCAATAGAGTATTTCATATAAATTACCATCATGTATAGATTGTTTTCATTAAGTAATATCATTAAATCTTTTAGTAAATGTGTTTTATATCTCTCTCTAATTTTTCTCCTCCTATATTTGTTCCCCATTATTCTTTTCAATGATATCCTTTATTTTTAATCATGGGTATCTAACATGGGGAATTTAACAAGGATGAAATATAATGTGGAAACAATTACTTGTACATTATTGCATAATGATTGATATTTTTTAGAGACATTCGATGGGGGATGTATGTTGGAAAGGTAATGTTCTATCTACATATTCCCCCCACGTCTTAGCCTTTTCTTATCCATTATTCTCCAATAATTATGGAGGTAAATGTGCGTTGTACATTGAAATTGTAAACTACACCATATATTCCTAAATAATATAGAGGAGGATGTTTAAAAATTTTAAAAATTTATTTTACTATGTAAACATGAAATTAATTTTAAGGTGATGTTGGATGATAATGGATTTTCCCAATAGATAATCTCATTTCACTCAATCGTATATTCCTTGTATTTGTATTTAAATTACATATTTAGGTTCAGTTTTGTATTTACATTAATCAAAACCCAATATTTATACTCATTTTATAAATATAAACAATAATTATAATTGAATTTGGAATATTATGTGTTTGAATCCTAACTCACCAGGTGAAATTTCTATATTCATCCACCATACAACACATAGAATGTTAAATTTTAGGTTTTGAACCATGAAATAATTAGAGCATCAAATCATGTTATAATTTTTGAATATGTATGTTTCCTTCAAACAATATTTTTCCTTCACATTTGAAAAAAGAAATTATTTTATAACAATATATATATGTGTGTTTAATTATACATAAATAAAAAATCTTACCAATGATGTATTTTAATTTCAAATATTATACAAAAATAGAACATGATCAAGTCAAATAAGGAAAAAATAAAATTTTCAAGGAATTAATGCAGACATACAAGAGATAAGGAAGAATGTAAAATACCTATTTGAATACATCCTTCTATAAAAAATGACATATATTGAAAAAGAAAAAGTTCAATAAAGAATTTTAGTATATTTCCTCACACATATTTCTTTTAAAAACCTATGGAGGTCAATAAATATTTACATGATGATCAAATTGAATATCTCAAAAATTACTTGAAGAGGTTTTAGAAGAATACATTATATATGATGTACTTATGGGAGATAAATTATAATTTCACAACCATTACCTTTGGATTATTGAATTTCTAAGGATCAATTAACAACTGAGACAAGGGGGTGAATCCATTGTTCAAATTTTCTAAGTTTCAAAAAATTTATAAAATTAACCCCAATACCTGTTAAGATTTATAACCTTATCATCCATTAGTAAATACCCAAGCATATAAAGGTAGGATATCATGAAATTCACTCATTAATAACATGGTTCTGCCTTGTTGGGAGAAACTACATTTGTTGAGAAGCCACTGTAATGGGTCTATGGAAATTCACAATAATGAAGAATTGAATTAGACATGTGTTAAATATAGTTAGACACCATCTATCATTATATGGGAATGAATATATATACTCCCATTAGTATACAATGTATTCTTATGAAAAAATATAGACTAACTAATGAATAATGACTTTATAAGATATGATCCACACTTAAAATACTAGATATGATTTTATTAGAATTTCAGATCCGATTTTAACAAAAATGTGGTTATGATATTCTCAGAATGGTGGTTATTCTATTAATTAGAATAGTAGTTCTGATTTTCCCATTATAGTGATTATCACTAGTCTATATTAAAAAACTCGATACATATCTTCTTCAATCAGGCAAGAACTTTTCACTTCAAATTCTTTAGTGATACACCTTTTTCTTATATCTAAAGTTACTAATGATCAAATGATATGAGAATATATTTATACTCAACTCGAAATTAAATGGTGGGAAACATCAAATCATTATTGCTTCCATAAATCTGGAAAACTCCATAAATCTATCGCACTTAATTTTCAGTCTTTAAATTCTTGAAACCAAATTAAATTTCTCTAACATTTGTGGAAAATTGAAATTCAGGTTTATATTCTTCATCATTTTATATGCTTCTCAGAAAAAAAATACTCGATCTGGGTTCCAATTTTCATGGAATGTAGGTTTTTATTTCAACAGAATGTTGGTTATAATTTCAGTAGAAGTTTTCTACCAATTTTTGCTGAATTTTATTTCCAACGGTTCAAAAATGTCGGTTCCAATATCTAAAGAATCATTTTTCAATTATTGATTCAGAAAAGTTTTTGATTTTATTAGAATCAGGATTCTGATTTTTCAAAGAAAACTGGTTTCAATTTTTTCAGAAAACTGGCTTTGATTTTCCTAGAAAACAAGCTCTAATTTTCTCAAAATAATAGTTTTGATTTGATGAAATTTCTAATTTTCTCAGAAAACTGGTTATGGTTTTCTCAGAAAAATGATTATGTTTTTTTTTTAAAAATGGTTTCGATTTTCTCAAAAAATGGGTTCTGCTTTTCATAGAAAAATGGTTTCAATTTTCAAAGAACACAAGTTCCTATTTTCTTAGAAAAATACTTCAGATGTTTTTAGAATGTTTGTTCTGTTTTGTATAGAATTAGTGTTCTATTTTTTGCATAATGTTGGTTTCAATTTTCATACAAATATGTGGTATTCTATATTTTTCTTCATTTAAGTGGTTTTACTTTCTTCATATATATTCACCATTTCTTTACAAGATCTTATTATGAAAGATTTCAGGATTTGTGAGAACTTATTGACCAACAATATATTATCTGATTTTTTGAATGACTGATAAAAATACTAACTTTTGAATTCTCAATATTCATCAACACCCTCTTTCAAAACTCTAATTAAAAAGAAACATCTTCTTTAATATTGTTGTATCTTTAGCAATTAATTTCTTACTAATTAATCAACATCAATATTTACATATAACAAAAAAATTATCATACCAATAAAATTTATTTTTCAAAAAATAAATAACATTTTTCAATAAAATTTATCACAATGATACTTATACATCCTATTTTGGAGTTGTTCACAACCCTCATTGACATCTTTTACAACTCTCATATTTTTTTAGAACACATCATTTTCAAGCAACCCAATTTTTTAATACTTTTGTAAAAAAAATAATTACTCAAAAGATACTTTCCTGACACAACACTACTAGATAATGTACTTTTTTTAAAGGAATTTGATACCATGGTTGATGGAAAATATTATGGACATGTAAAGTTAACTCCCCCCCCAGTTTTCATATTTTCCCAATCTTATATGTTGCTTTTTCACTTTTATTCCCCCCCCATTATATGATAACCACATGTTTAGATAAAAAAATATAGATTTTAAGGTTTTTACTTTCTCTACCGCTTTGTAAACATTATCCAAAGCATAGTGGTAGTACTAACTTATGAGGTTTTGGAAGACATGGGTGGAGTTTGTGAATAAAGTTTCTACCTCAATTCAAAAAATATTTACTTCGACATTTATTTTGTAATGATATCAGCAGTCTGATACATTGTTGAAATGTATTACAGTAAAACATCTCCAGCATGATCATTATCTTTTTTAATGTGAAAATTATATCAATTTATTGTATCATTAATATTTTATAGGATTATTTGATAGGTTTATTGAAATATTATTATCAAAAAGTATCTTCAATTGTTTAGAAACTTTTACTTTTAAATCATTGAATTAGTCATTCATCTACAAAATTTAAGTACAAGATGATGTGGTTGCAGCATATTCAGATTCAGTTGTGCTCAAGGTTACAAAACATTGCATCTTACTATACCAACTCAAACAATATTCACCTAGTAAAAAAATCCTCTAGTGATTATCTTTCTATCAGTACAAAGTTCATCCCAATCATCTTATATATATATCAAAAAAATTAATCTCATAATTACTTTTTTATAACAGCCTGTATGAAGTTGTTCGATTTAGATATCCCAAAATTATATTTGTATCCAAAATATGTGATTCATTCAGATTAATATGGTACCTTTCACATAAAGTGACAACATGAAATATATCTGTCCTTGAAGCTATAAGGTAAATAATAATTTATATCAGCTTCTGAAAGTCTTTCTGATTCCCACTTATTCCATATTCATCATTACTCAAATTTGTGTTCATTGAAATTTGGCATGAATCGTATTTGGATTCATCCATCCCAAACACCTTTATCAATTCCCCGGTATTCTTCTATTGAGATAATACAAGATATTTTTTTCCATTTGATGAAATTTTAACCCATGAATGAATGTAAAATCTCCCAATATGGACATTAGAAAATTATTTTCCATTTCATTAGAAAACTCTTCATTAACTATTTCAATATCCCCAAAAAAAATATAATCCACACAAACATTTAAAATAAATGTTCTCAAGTCAACAACATTCATATTAATGTTCCTATAAACTTTTCAATTATATAAGTTCATCCTTCTCAAATAGTTTTCATGATATGAATATCATGAATGCAGAGCTTTTTTCATCCCATACAAAGATTTATTCAATTTACAATCATTTTTCATCCTCATCAAGTAAAAATATTCAATGTTTATCAATGTATTATTCTTCAAAAATATCACCATTTAAGATAGATGAATATTTTCCAATTTAATAAACATTGTATTTATTATGATTATCCACTATAAGAAGCACTATAATAGTTTCTAACCTTATAGTAGGGGAAATGGTTTCATCAAAATACACAACTTACACCTATGCATATCCTATAAAAATATTTATTGCTTTATTTCTTGAAATATCCCCATGCTAATTCTATTTGTTTATATAATCCCACATGGTTCTTATAAAAATTTTATATGTTATCCATGGAATATGATCCCATGCTTCATTCATATCAATCTGATCCAACTCTTCATTCATAGTTTCCAACCATTCTTGGTATTTAATATCCTCAGAAACTGATTCTAGTTCACCTTTTGAGAAAAGTGAAGTTTCATTTTCAAATATCAACTTCATTCTGGTCTTAACTAGATCCTTATGATTCCCAATAATGTTTTCAGATTCATCATGGTTTTGTACAGTAGGAAATTTCAATGTTTCTTTCCCATTTGTTATTTGTACTTCATATGATTCTTTGGAATCATGAAAAGAATGTTTTGATATAGATTCACTATTGTTGGAAATGTCTAATTTATCCTCCTCATCATTCTCTACAGTCTTTGTTATGGAAGATGTATTTTCAATTACCTTCACATCATAAGATTCCACGAACATCATTAAATGATTGATCCAACATTTTTAAATTCTCCCATATGATGAATAACCAATTAATGTTTCATCCTCATCATTCTAATAAAACATTCCCAAATATGGATTTTTTACTATCATAAATCATGGACATACAAAAGTATTGATGTATTTCAATTAAGGTTTTCCACACAAAATTTCATAAGGACTCAGGTTGGTTTCAGGTCTCAATAATAATCTATTGTAAACATGTACGGTATTACTAACATCATCTCTCTAAAAGAATTTTAAATTTTGGTCTTATAATAACATTATTCATCCCATTTCCACAAAGCTTATATTATTTCATTATGGTAATCTATCGTATTATGTATTATTGGGAGAACTATACTAATATCTAATACCATGTTTACTCAAACAACCCATTCTAGTATTGATTGTGAATTTAGTCCCACAATCAATTCTCAATTTCTTGAGGAAACACCCCAAATCATTCTTAGCAAATTTTGTGATGAATTTGAACATTTAAATAGCCTCTAACTTCTAAAAATGACTATAATGTTTTCCAATAGAGTGGAATCATAAATTTATATGATAATGTATAAGTCTTTTTTTTAATGTCCCATTAGTCCACCAAAATCAGAATGAATTAGTTTATGTGGTCCAGTAGATTTAATATGAACTATATTATGAAATTTATTAGTCATATTTAGTTTATGAAAAGTAATAAAAACATCTTTATCCCCACTTTTCAATTATGTAAAATTCCCGAAAATGTCAACATTAGAAAGTTTATTCATGTTATTCTACCCATGGTGGATAAGTCGTTGGTTCCAGAACTCGTTTTCATAATTAAAAATCACGTAATATTATTTATTGAATTCACATATCTAAAATAGATTCAATCTAGTTATTTCTCCCTATGTGAGGAATTTTATATACTTCATTCATTTGAGGGTACAATAATCATTTATATAGATTACTTCTTTTCCACAATCACAAAGTTGAATTAAAATATGTATGTTATATTTTTGTCCCTAAACAAGTAAAAATTCCTTAGATTTTGATTTATATACAACTAAATATATCATTATAATTCCTCATATTTTAAAAGAACTTTCCTTTCCAAAAGTAACTACTCCACCATTATGACATTTCAAATTTTTCAAGAGTTTTATATCACCTACGATATGTGATAAACAACCACTATCAAGTATCCATTGTTTTTCTATCTTACTTTCATTCAAAGATGTCTCAACAAAAAAAACTATTTCCCCAAACTTTTTCATTTCTTCATTCTTATCATTTATATCATAAGAAACTCGTTCTAGAAGGAGTTACATATATCATTTGGAATGAATACCATAATGATAAAATCTTCCCAAAACATCTTTTAGACATTCAAATTTATTATTTGTTAGACTGATTATAACATATTTAGAATTCACATTTTCAACACCCTGTATGATGGGAAATTTATTGATTTTTCATTCACTATTTGTTCTATTTTTATCAATCCTTCATCTGGGTAAATATATGTTATTCCAAAAGTTCTTAGCTTTATGCCCGTGGATTCCACAACACCAATATTAGCCATCAAATCTAGATTTTCTATTAATTAAATATCTTTATATAATGAAATTTGTTAAAGGTTGGTAACATATTTCATCTATAAGTTTCTTAGTATGTGGACATTATTTTGGTTGGAGTGAGTTTTCTACTTTTATAGATTTGATAGGTTTCCCACATCCTTAATAACAATAGATTTTCCAATACCATTCCCAAAAAATTAAATGTTAAAGGATTTAGATGAAACATTAATATTTGTAAGAAAATATTTCATTTGATTCTCGTATTGAGCCTTCTCAGCAACATTATAAGTCCCAACTTTTATTTATGATTCTTTATTTGGGGTTTTATTCATTTTCTTCAAGGTAATTTTGGACTCAAGATGTTTTGATTGCAACTTTTCAACTTCTTCATCCTTAGCATCCAACTTCTTTCTATGATCTTTAGACATCTTTCCCTATTGAAATATTCTTTGTTTGTAACCTAGAATCATTTGAATGTTTTCATCTTCCACATTGATGATTTTTTTCATCCATTAGTGGCTTCTCCATGATCTTTCTTCATTACAATAATACTTCTTTTGATAGTTTTTTTCCTAGACATGAATCAAGTTCATTTCTGAGTTGAAACTCTCTATATGATTCACCCCCAACTTCTTCACTATTTGAGAAAACATTTTTTAAACATTTGAAATGAAGGATCTTATTTTTTCTGAAATATCATCATTAGAAGAATTATTATCAGTAGAGTCTGATTCAACTTTCTTACTCATCAAACATATTTTTTTCCAATAACCTTTTTCTTGTATATATTGGACAAATTTTTTCATTTATCATTTATGTTTCACTTATTCCATAGTGTTTTGTAATCAGAATCATCTCGATATTCACTAACTTCATTCTTACGGAAATTCATAGAAATGTTTCTGATTCCACCACACTCAAAATAGTTGAGAGGAATTTTACCTCCATACATTCCTTATCCTCTTTGAATGATCATGGATATAGGAGGCATTCCTTTTTCATTCATCTCATCATCCTCTTAATATTCATACCCACATGATTTTCATATTTTTTATAGCATCAAAATCCATTTCATCCTTCATCTTTTTTTTTAACATTGATGCTTTCGTCATTTCATAAGAAACAAGATTGTTATACTGTTCATCGAGAAGTAATTCATTCTTATCATCTAAAGAGGAAATTTTAGAATCAAACCTCTCTGGTACATTTCTCAAATAATTCTTCAAAATTTTAGAATCTAGCAGGAAATATATGAATCCATTAATATTGCAAACAATTTACATTATTCTGGTGAAGTATTCACCGCTTGTTTCCTCATCCATCATTTTGATTTCTTCATACTGACTAAAATAGATTTGTAGATATGCTACCTTGAATTTTTTATTCCCTTCGAAAATACATTCCATCTTGTCCCACATACTTTTTGAGGATTAGAGACCCATCACCTTAAGATATGAATTTTCTAAAATTGACATAAGGATTTCATTTTGGTCATTTACATAAAGTTATATATTTTTATTATTATAAAACATTATAGCATCATCATTCAAAAAATTAGGAAGTCCAATTGTAGTATCATCAATAACATCCAGGCTGATAGAAAGGAGATAAAATAATCCTTTTTTCCATCCATAATTATTTTTTCATCAAATAATTTAATTTCTATACTATTGAATGAATTGATTTTATCCATGATATGGATTTAACATGGGAACATCGATCTGATACAAATTTATGTTCCAAGGAGCCTATAAAACTGATGGCGGGGGGGGGGGGGGGGGTGGTCTAGTAGTTTTTTTATTTTTATAAGATTAAAAAAATTTAGAAATTTGACCCCTGCAATGTAATATAATATTTGTCGTAATAAACCCCTGGTAAATAATAATTCATGAAAATTAAGTAAAGAATGAAATGTACACAAGAATAAAAATATTAGGACTCATTGTGAGAACCTGCATCCTTTTCATAGCCACTCCCATGGGTCTATAAAAATTTATATATTATGAAGAAGTGAATACCAATTATTTTAACTCCCATTAGAAACCTTCTATATCTTGATAGGAGATATCATACTGACTTAAATTAGTATATAATTTTTTCTTATAAAAAAAATTGAACTAAACATATTAATAAAATCTTTTTTAAATATGAATCACACTTATAGTACTGAATCTAATTTTATAAAAAGTCAGATATGATTTTATCAGAAATGTTGTACCAATTTTCATGGAATTTTGGGTCCACTTTTTTTCAGAATAGTGGTTCTGAAAATCTGGCAATGTATTTATAGGATACTTGAGAATCAAAGTTGTGAATTATGAAATCATTCCACCTTCTATAAATCTCAAAAACTCTACAAATATTCCACATTTATTGATTATCCATTAACATATATAAACTTCCTTAAATTTATATTGTAATAACCTAGATCTTCGTTTCAGTTATGTCTTTCATTTTTCAGGAGTTTTGAGAAAAGAGGAGTTTTTCTGGAAATTTTTGAAGTACACCCCATGTAATTTATGAGTACATGCCATGTACTACTTTCCCGCTTGAAGTTGTGTGCTGGCCGTGTCCAGACCACACACATGGTGTGTAGGGGTGTTGTGGAGGCCGCTTACAGCGGAGTACAGGAAAACCGAGTACCCGCTGTGTACCCCATAAGTACAAACAATGTATTTTATTTTATTTTTATTAAATAGAATGGGGTCATGCCTAATCGCCAGAATGAACTTCTTCTAGGTCTCGTTCGGCCGAGAGCACCCGTACAACCACGATTCTTCTCCGAGCCCTTGAGCTTTCTTCTGATCTCTGTTCTAGCCACCATCGATTGCATTGGAATCCCAGTGGTGACTTCTTACTTCTCCTAGTGTATTGTTTTCCAATTCCACCTATTTCTCAAGATATCATTGGTTGAGCATTTTGGACATTTTCTCTGATCGTCGACGTTATATGGAGAATCAATAATCGTGGTTAAAATATATGGATCTACTAAGATCGAGGTAGGTGTTTTTCTTCCATTCTATAGGAAGTCTTTGAATATTTTGTGCAATTCCAACAATTCCCTTGAATGGGGCATTGTGTGTGTTTCCTATTTTTCCCTAGTTGTTGCATTCTTTGCTTGATTGCTTGAGTAGAGGTAAATTCTTATGAATAGGGTAATTTTTATTGTTCCCTGGATGTTTTTCCATGCATGTTTTACTCGTTAGGCATCTTTCTAGTCGCCATGCCTATTTGTAGGATAGTAGAACTATTGTACTGTTATGCTGCTATGCCTTAGAATGATAGCCAAGTAGTTATTGAGGTTTACATGGGGTGATATGAGCACTATGCCTGCTCATTTTACACAGGGATGAGAGAACCTAGTGTAGTGGACCATAGGGAGAATGAACATAAGGGATTCTCTAGAGTCTCTTTAATTTACAATTCTAGACCACATGGGGAATTGATGTTGAGTGCTCCCTCGGAGATTCTGTAGTTCCTCGACACGGGCCATAGGGGGAATGAGACGTTGAGTGCTTCCCCAGAGCTCCTTTAGTAAGATACGAGATTATAAGTGGAATTGACAGTGAGTGCTTACTCAGAGAGTCTATTTTTTAGCTGAACGAGAGGGGTGAGACTGTGTGTGCCTCACAGAAAGTTTCTAGTACTTGTAGGTTAAACCAAAAGGGTTAGGCTGTGAGAACTACCCAGGGGGTTACCTGTTTTTATTTTTTATTGAGTGGCTGTAACATGTGTACTTTATATGCTAGACACTATGGATTGTAGCTGCTGTGTGCTTTCCTATTTAGTGCTTCCTGTATTTTTTACTGCCATGTATTCACTGATTGTTGGGCACAGATCATTGGGTGGTTTCCTACTGGGACCTTGTCTCACAACCTGTTTGGGCCATGCTTTTGGGCCCATACAGATTATATTGTTGCAGGTACAGATAAGGTCATGTTCCCTTATACTTCAGGTACTTGACTTGCTATGGTGCTGGAGAGAATAGGACCAAGCTATGACTTGTGATGCTGATGTGTTTACCTATATTATTTTGCACTTTGGTTTAGTAGTATCTTCAGCATTGTGACTTGTTTGGCTATTTTCTTGGACATATGTATCATGCATCATTTTATATACATGTGTGTGTTCTCCAGTTATTTAATGTTAGTCTTCTATTGTTTATCATTTACAATTTTATGGATGGTTACAGTTTCTACTATTGTATATTTGTTTTTCTTCCGCTGTGTACTCTCCCAATGAGGGCATAGTTTCCCCACTATCACACCCATGGCCCTCGCTACAAGTCTGCAGCCTCTCACATTTGGGGTAATGCGCTTGAGTCCATGTGACCAACCGGGTACAGGGCGCATCTGGGTGGCTTTCGGAACCGGGACATTACAAGGTGGTATCAAATGGCTTCTTTTCACTTGATTTATTTTTTGGAGCCTTTTTCTAGGGATAGGATGGATTCAGTACTTAGTATTATGTTGTGCTCGGGATTTACTAACCTGTGTATAGGGAAAAGCCAATATATATCGCTTAATACAGTTTTCTAGTTTTGCTATGTTATAGTTGATCTCATTTCACCTAGAGTGATTCACCTTCCTTGTGTTGTTATTGTTGTTGGTATTGTGGTTCTATTTCTCTCTCAACCCGATGAGATGAGGGTATGCCATATCATGCATCATATAAGAAATTGTTAGAAAACACATTCCATGCAATCTTTCCATGCCATCTAGGGTGCATTAGCAATTGCATGTTGTTGTGATAGACATTTTGTAGATTATGCTTGATGTTGTGATAGATGCCTTGATATAATCCCCGCAGTTTGATAGGGAGATCGTTTGTATTGTACCCTGCTTAAAAGAACTCCAAATTTTGGTTCTTGAGGTGTTATGGGACCTCTTGAATCTTAAATTGGTGAATAATTGACCTGTATTTTCTTAAATATGACTGTATTGGATGCCAGGCTTTGATTTGTGAGGAGTATGGGCCCTCATGAATCAGAATTTTGCACCTTCATGCTTTTTTTAGTGTTTTCTGGGCTTTGGTGCAGTTTCAGAGCTACTGCCTGGAAAAACCCAAAATACACGGTGTGTACTTTATATATAGACATTGTATCATTTTAAATCTGTGTCACTGATCGTGTGAGAAGAAACTCGGGTTGTGAAGAATCTCCAGAAACCCACCGTGTACGGTAGGTACACGCCGTGTAGTAGTGAGCTGTGTACCCAGCCGTTTCACTAACAACACGGGTCGGGGAAGCTCGTGTCACACATGGAGTGTTGAATATGAACACGTCTTGTATCATTGTTCTCAGTACTCGGCCGTGTCACATACAACATGAGATGATGATATCTCCTCTTATACACACCGTGTGGGTTCGGAACACTCTGTGTAAGGGTCATCCATGTTCCCGGTCGGGTCGCCAACAACATGGGTTCGGAAAAATCATCAACTACAAGCCGTGTTTGCTCGGAACACACCGTGTACACTCATCTGTGTAACCGACTGTGTAACTAAAAACACGGGTCGTTGAATCCTTGTCTACTACACGCCGTGTCCATAAGGAACACGACATGTAGTCTCAGTTGAAGAGGATCGTGTGGGTTAGCCGTGTAAAGAGACTCAGGAAGGGGAATAGAGTTCCAGTATACGCCGTGTAGTTTGGGGTGTTAAACGACTAGGGGAGGTAGGAGTACACACCCTTGTTTATGGTTTGAGTGAATACAATGTGTAGTTTTTATACATGCAGTGTAGTCGTGTTTCGCAAACATGAATGTTTCCTTCTCCTGTTCTCATTTTGAACTCTTGTGTTCTCAGTATTTGATATTCCTAAACTATGGTATTCTTTTGATCATGTAGAGTTATGCCTCCGAGACGTCATCCGGTTGTACGTCAATTGCCAGAAGGTGATTAGACACAAGATATGGCTTATCAGGGACTTCTTGTCGATCCTCCAGTCGGGCCAGCCTTGGCACCGGCTGTCATACCAATTTAAGGAACTGATGCCATGTTCAGTTAAGGTTTTATGAGGATGATACCGACCTTTCAGGGAGCACCGCCTCCTGCCACGACTATGGAAGACTTGATGCGGGTTTTCCAGCAGCATCGTCCTCCTATTTTCTAGGGGGAAGGAGGACCACAGGCTGTAGAGTCATAGATAGAAGCCATGCTGACTATCTTTGAGCATCTTGAAACACCTCCAGAGAGGAGGGCCAAGCTTTCTACCAATATTCTATGAGACTCCGCCAAGATTTGGTGGGATGTGATGTCACAGGTGGGTCATCAGTAGGTTATGTCTTGGGAGGAGTTCCAGCACGTGTTTTACGACTACTTCTACCTGGAGACCCTGAGTTCCGATCGAGCCTGGGAGTTCATGAATATATTCCAGTTGACTTCCATCACATCCATCATCAACCAGGAGCTGATTACGGAATGCAATCTGAGTGACTCCGGAGTTGCGAGCATGGGCGGTTCTTCTTCTTGAGCAACTATTCCACCAGTTGATAGCAGGAAGCGCCATAGGGAGTCTATGTGCGGTGACTTGAGGAGGCTAGATACATCTACATGTAGCCAGGTAGTATGCTACCAGTGTGGAAGGGTGGGGAAAACGAGGCCGCAGTGCAAGAGAGACCCATTGGAGTTCTGATCTTGCAGCAAGATGGGTCACCTTCAGTGTTTCTGCCAGGTTTTCTCACTAGTAGATGGTGATGGGGGTTCTTCCATGGATAATTGTTCAAGAGCAGCACCATCAGTTTCTCACCAGTCAGGGAATTGTAGTTCCTCTGGCTGTTCGAGCCAAGGTGGTGGTCGAGGCCATGGTGGTCAGTCACCAGTCGTTCAATGTCATTTGGGAGAATCAACTCATAGTGGTCAGGTAGGGTCACAGGGCCGTAGGGCAGGCCCGACTTTGGCGGTGGAGTAGACCTATCATGATCAGGATCCCGGACCTTCTCCAGTTCGAGGTACGATTTTTGTGCCTCAGTTTTATCTTCATCTCTTTTCGATATTGGTGTTACACATAGCTTTATCTCTATTTCTTTTGTGGAGAGCCTTGGCCTCTGTATCTTTTCTTCTGCTGACTTGTTAACACCAGACACAACATTGAAGACGAGGACATCTATTGTACATCAGTGGAGAGAGTTCCCTCTCGAATTTGTAGGGTACCATGTCTTAATGGACCTCTATGTCCTAGAGATGACAGTCTATTATTTCATTCTTGGGATGGACAGGTTGGTTCCCTTCCAAGAATTCTTCGACTGTTATCACTGCAGGTGAGTTTCATTTCACCAGATAGTGAATCTTTTCTTTATAGAGGTGAATGGAATGTTCACATGAGTCGAGCAGGACTCGAGAATCATGGGCTAGGAGGGGTTATGACCCAGATTGCTAGTCTTTATCTAGATGACCAGGGGACTTCACAGTTAGACTTTCCTCCTGTGGTGGATCGTTTCAGGGATTTCTTTCCAGATGACTTTTCATGTTTGCCTCCGGAGTTTGAGGTAGACTTCTCTATTATGCTCATTCCAGGAGTGGCACCGGTGTCCATTCCACCTTATAGGATGGCTACACTTGAGTTGCATGAGCTTAGGAAGTAGTTGGAGGAGTTGTAGGTAATGGGTTTCATCCGACCCAGTACTTCTCCTTGGGGATCACCTGTCCTGTTTGCGAATAAGGAAGACGGTACCCTTAGGCTCGGTGCATATTATCAGAAGCTGATCCAGTTGACAGTCTAGAACCGATTCCCCTTCCCAAGGACTGATGATCTTTTCGATCAACTTATTGGAGCCCGAGTGTTCTCAAATATCGATCTGCGGTCTAGTTATCACTAGTTTCACGTTAGACCATCAGATATAACTTTGACAGCCTTCAGGAGTATGTATGGTCTCTATGAGTATACGGATATGCCGTTCGGTCTCACGAATTCACCAGCAGTTTTCATGGCACTGATGAACCGAGTTTTCCATCCTTACTTGGATTCATTCATCGTGGTCTTCGTAGATGATATCTTGGTGTAATCTCACACTCAACACGACCATGATGCCCACCTTGAGATCATTCTGAGTACACTAAGAGAGCATCAGCATTATGCTAAACTCAGGAAGTGCCACTTTTGGATGGATCAGATTCACTTCTTGGGTGACGTCATCTCAGAGGTATGAGTATCTGTGGACCTAGTGAAAGTGAGAGTGGTAGTTTCCTGGGAGCATCCGAAGAACGTTTTTGAGGTACAGAGTTTCCTAGGGCTGGCTGGATACTACAGATGCTTCATTCCGGACATTTCATTCCTAGATGCACCATTGAAAGGTTTGACCAAGAAGGGGGTGAAGTTCTTATGGTCAGATTCTTGCGAGTCAGCCTTTCAGGAACTAAAGGGAAGGTTGTTTTCAGCACCTATACTATTCTTTCCAGATCCAAGAAAGAGCTATACTATTTATTGTGATTCATCAGGTATCCGACAGGGCACTGTGCTTATTTAAGGGGATGGAGTCGTTGTGTACGGGTCTCGGCAGTTGAGGCCACATGAGGGGAACTACCCGACGCACGATCTAGAGATGGCAACTGTTGTTCATGCCTTACGCTGTTGGAGACATTACCTTATGGGAGATCACTTTGTGGTTTTCAGCGAACACAAGAGTCTCAAGTACATATTCAATCAACATGATCTGAATTTGAGACAGCGCATGTGGGTTGAGTATCTGCAGTCCTTTGATTTTGAGCTTTCTATATTCCGGGAAAGGGCAACACAGTGGAAGATGTGTTGAGTAGGAGAACTCATATTCAAGAAGTTCAGGAGGCCAGTAGTGAGTGGTAGCTTATGGCTCTATTCTCTGATATACATCTGGAGGTGCACGATAGACAGGGACAAAATTTCCTATCTTCTGTAGCTCTTACCTCTACACTTCTTGACTGGGTACGGATGAGGCAACTATCAGACTCAGAAGGATTAGTCCTGCAGGAGAGTGTGTCAGGAGAGGACACACTTCCTGGATGGACAGTGGGTGAGGATGAGATCTTGAGTTTCCAGGGACGCGTATGGGTGCCAGCAGATATACGTGAGGAGCTGATGCGGGATTTTCATTCATCATTTTGGGTAGTTCATCTTGGAGTCCCCAAGATGTATTGGGATCTTCATCGCCAGTACTGGTGGATAGGTATGAAGAGGGACGTTGTTGGTTTCTTCTTGAGCTGTTCTACTTGTCAGTAATTGAAGGTGGAGCATCAACGACCTACAGGCCTTTTACAGTAGTTACCCATTCCGATGTGGAAGTGGATCAATGTCGTGATGTACTTCGGGACTGGATTTCCGTGGTCACCTCGAGATAACGATTATGTTTGGTTTGTCGTCGATAGACATACGAAGGTTTATCACTTCTTACCGATCAATGGAACCTTCAGTTTTGATAATATTGGATGACTATACATCAGATAGATTGTACATCTATATGTTGTTCCACACTCCATTGTTTCAGACCGGGATGCATGCTTTACTTCTGGGTTCTGGTAGTGGATTCAGAGAGATTTCGGTGCACAGTTACTTTTGTGTACATCATTCCATCCCCAGACAGATGGCCGGTCTAAGTGTACCATCCAGGTGCTTTAGGATATGCTCCGAGCATGCATTCTAGACTTTGGCGGTTCTTGGGAGAAGCATGTCACTCTAGTGGAGTTCACCTACAATAAAAATTTTCAGGAGACTATTCAGATGGCACCTTACAAGGCATTGTATGGTAGGCCATGATGATCACCTTTCTACATGCTTGAGGCAGGAGGGGCAGCTTTATTGAGACCTCGTCTGGTTCAGGAGACCTCAGAGGATATAGAGTTGATTCGGAAGAGGATGGCTACAGTATAGTCTTGACAGAAGTTTTATGATGATCTGCAGAGACTACCTCTGGTGTTTGAGGTCGGGGATCATGTTTTTTCGGTGTGTCGTGCCGAGGTTGGGACAGAAGCGGATTCAGAGATAGGGTAAGCTTTCATTGCGGTACGTCAAGCCTTTTAAGGTATTGAAGAGAGTTGGGCCGGTTTCCTATCGGTTGCAGTTACCTCAGAGGTATCGGGCCATGCACGACGTCTTCCACGTCTCTCAGCTCCGACGTCACTTTTCAGAACCATCTCATTTCTTTCAGCGTGAGGAGGTTGATCTTGATGCAGATGCATCATTTGAGGAGCATCCTATCCGGATTGTCGATCGCAGAATGAAGGTTCTCTGTGGGCGGTCTGTTCCTCTAGTATGGGTGCTATGGCAGCACAGGCAAGTACGGGATGAGACCTCGGAGAGGGAGGCTGATGTACGATCGCAGTGGCCAGAACAGTTCGGGGTTTCTTCTTCTCCACCTCGTTATGGAAATTTGGGGACGAATTTCTTTAAGGGGGATGTTTATAAGAACCCGGATCTTCATTTCATGTATGTCATTCCTTTTTCTGGAGTTTTGAGAAAATAGGAGTTTTTCTGGAAATTTTTGAATTACACACCGTGTATATTATGAGTACTCACCGTGTACTTCTTTGACGCTCGAATCCGTGTGCTGGCCGTGTCCGGGCCACACACACGGTGTGTAGGGTGATGTGGAGTCCCCTTAAAGCGGAGTACGGAAAAACAGAGTACACAAGGTTTAGCCCAGAAGTATACGCCATGTATTTTCTGTTTTTTTATTAAATGGAACGGTGTCAAGCCTAATCGCCAGAACAACCTTCTTCTAGGTCTCGTTCGGCCGAGAGCTCCCACAGGACCATGATTCTTCTCTGAGCCCCAGAGATTCCGTCTGATCTCCAATTCAGCCGTCGTCGATTGCGTTGGAACCCCAGCGGTGAGTTCTTCCTTCTCCTAGATCCTTGTTTTACAATTCCTCCTATTTATAATGTTATCATGGGTTGAGAGTTTTGGACGTTTTCTCATATCTTCGACGTTCTAAGGAGAATCAATCATCATGGTTCAAGTATATAGATCTCCTAGCATCGAGGTAGGTGGTTTGTGCCTTTCTGTAGGATGTCTTTGAATATTTTTTGCAATTCCACCAATTCCCTTAAATGGGGTATTGTGTGTGTTTCCTATTTTCCCCTATTGTTCAATACTTTTTGTGATTGTTTGAGTAGAGGTAAATACTTGTGAATATGGTAATTTTTACTGTGCTATGGATGTTTTTCCAATCATGTTTTGATTGTTCGGAATTTTTCCAGTTGCCATGCCTATTTGTAGAATAGTATAACTATTGTACTATTATGCTGATGTGCCTTAGAATGATAGCCAAGTAGTTATTGAGGTTTACATGGGGTGATACGCCTCTTATGAATGTTTGTTTTACACAGGCTGAGAGAACCTAGTGTAGTGGACCATTGGGAGAATGGACGTAAGGGCTTCTCTAGAGTGTCTTTAATTTACAATGCGAGACCACATGGGGAATTGATGTTGAGTGCTTCCTCAGAGAGTCTTTAGTTCCTCAACATGGGCCATAGGGGGAATGAGATGTGGAGTGCTTCCCTAGAGATCCTTTATTAAGATAAGAGACTATAGGGGGAATTGATGGTGAGTGCTTCCTCAGAAAGTCTATTCTTTATCTAGACTAGAGGGGTGAGACTGTGTGTGCCTCCCAGAGGGTTTCTAGTACTTGTAGGTTAATCCATAAGGGTTATTCTATGAGAACTACTGATGGGGTTACCTGTTGTTCATTTTGTTGAGTGGATGTTACATTTTTACTTTATATGCTAGACACTGTGGATTGTAGCTGCTATGTGGTTTCCTATTTACTGCTTCCTGTATTTTTTATTCCCATGTATTGACTGACTATTAGGGACAGATATTTGGTTGGATGCCTACTGGGACCTTGTCTTACACAATGTTTGGCCTAGGCTTTTGGGCCCAAATAGATTATGTTGTTGTAGGTATAAATAAGGGAAAGCACACTTCTACTTCAGGTACTTGACTTGCTGTGGAGCTGGAGAGCATGGGACCAAGCTATGACTTGAGATGCTGAGGAGTTTACTTGTTTTCATTTTCACTTTGGTTTAGTATTGTATTCAACATTGTGACCTGTTTGGATTTTTCCCTAAACATATGTATCATTCATCATTTTATATACTTGTGTGTGTGGTCGAGTTGTTCAATGTTAGTCTTCCATTGTTTATCATTTACTCTTGTATGGATGTTTACAGTTTCTACTATTGTCTATTTGTTTTTCATCCACTTTGTACTCTGCCAATGAGGGAATAGATTCCCCACTATCACACCCAAGGCCCACGCTTCTAGTAGGCTGGCTCTAGCATTTGGGGAAATGCGCTTGAGGCCATGTGACCAACTGAGTACGGGGTTCCTCTGGGTGGCTTCCAGAACCAGGATGGTACATAAATGATATTTATGAAAAATTGAAATTCATTTTTGACATATTCAACATTTAATATCTTTCTAAAAACAACAATACTAGATTATGGTTCTGATTTTAAAATAATATTATATCTAATTTCATAGAATTGTTTTCTAATTTTCTAGAGAATGTTAGTTCCAATTAATATAGAATGTTGGATCCCATTTTTAAAAAATGTTGGTTCCACTATATGTAGAATCTTGGTTCATTTGTAGAAATCCTATTCCGATTTTCCTAGAAAAGAAGGTTCTGAAATTAATTTGAAAATTGGTTCTGATTTTCTCAAAAAACTTGTTCGGATTTCCTTAGAATTTTGGTTCCATGTTTTCTCAAAAACATGGTTCCAATTTTCTTAGAAAACAATTTTCGATTTTCTCAACAAATTAGTTATGATTTTTCCCATATACTTGTTCCAATTTTCTTAAAAAACTTGTTCCAATTTTCTCAAAAACCTAGTTTTAATTTTCATAGAAAACAAGATATGATTTTCATAGAAAATAGATTCAAATTTTTATAGAATGCAAGTTCCATTTTGTTCAGAATTGTTGTTCTATTTTCTAAATAAATATGGTTAATATTTTCACAAAAAAATATTGTATCTGAATTTTTTTCTTATTTGTTTTCATATTTCTTCAAAAAAATTCACTATTTCATCAAAATATTTTATCATGAATGCTTCCATGATTCTTCAGATCATATTGATCAGAAAATCATCATCTAATTCTTTAGAAAGTTTAACAAAAATCCTTACATATAACATAACAATCTTCATCCACACCCTCATTCAATCCAAATAAAAAAAAGAAACTTCTTCATTACAAATATTCTATCATGATAAACTTATTTATTTCTAATTTAGAAAATTCATTCTTCATAGACAAAAGAAAAATCTTTTAATTTTTTTAAAAAAATATAAAAACATTAAAATAAACAATTTATCACAAAGGAACTTCATGGTTCATATTATCTGGTCATGGATATTTGATGGGAGAATTATGGGTGTCTAAGAGAAAGATAAAAAAACCACCATTTGAATGGGGATAAACCAGTTGAACTTATTGATACATGGTAGTAAAAAAATGGAAACTACATGGGGTCCCTTTCAATATGTATTCCTCATCACCTTTTAACTTCAAATTTCATTTTAATATGATTTATTATTAATTTATTTTAGTTTTTTATTTTAATTATATTAATTATTAACAAGAAATTTCCCTCAAAAAATGATTTAGGTTTTTCATTCTATAGAGTTGGGTTTTTTCCTTTAAATTTTTAATTTACCCATTATTAATTGAGTTTTATCTTGATATTATTTTTGGAGGAGATAAAAATTCATTGATTTATTTTTTAATTTCCAAAACATTATACTCATTTAAAGGGGAAATTAAATAATTTTCCCCTCCACTATTAATTGGGGGTTAACTCATTTTTCCTTATCTCCCGTCCAAGAGGCCTCCCACACACTCGCCACCCTTAATCCCCTTTCACTAGGTGAATATTTTTTATTCAGGGTCATATTCTGGCATCTAATTGTGACTCTAATTTTTATGGGTTATTCCAAATCTCCACATCATTATTTTCATCATACATATCTCTATACAATATTCTAAATCCATGCAAGCTATTTTTCTCTATTTTCATGAATTTTGATGTTTCCAGAAATTTATCTCATCCTGGATGAAATAAAAGAATAATTTATTTGGATTTAATAATCCCAATACTAATGTAAACAGTCTATTTTATTCTCTATTGAATTGGATTTGTTTAAAAAATAATTTTCCTTATGACATGAGTCATTTTTTTAGTGTTTCACCTAATATTTTTGGAACTTATATTTAATTGACTATACTACTATATATCTCCCATAGGTGGCCACTTTTTCATTATTATTGGTTAAATTATAGAGGAGTAATTAAACTGTATACTGACATAGTCGATTTCCTAGGATTACCATATGGATTGGGTCACCAAACATAACTCATAGGTTTCTAGGAATAATAAATTAGGAATGACTAGATGAACAGATAAAACAGAATTTGTTATGTCTTTTCATACTTGTCCCCCTATTAATGATAATAAAATAGATTTTTAGACAATTTTAACGAAATAATAATGCATCTTATTAGGAAATTGGTTCTTCCTCTGACCCTTTTCTATGATATTACGCAATAAAAAAAATTTAAAATTGAATACCAATTTGGTATGCTTACTTACAAAGCCTATTTATATTATTACATTTCATACATAGGCTTGATATCCCCTATGTAATAATTTTTGGTCACGGATCCCTTGGGGATGGAATCCTCTAAGTTATAAATTATGGGAATGAAATTCCTAGGCATGGAATTTCATGTATGTTGATATATGAGAATAGAGACTCTAGGCATGGAATATCATAATTTATGATTTATGCACATCAAATCCTTAATAATGACATAACATATATTATTATTTATAGGAATGGGGTTTTTAGTAATGGTGTCCCTTAAATAGTGCTTTTAGTAATGGTGCCCTTGGTATGGAATCCCACATATTTTTATTATAGGTATGGAACCCTAGGAATGACATCTCATATCTAATATGTGATATACTCATTTGGATGCCTTAGTGCTAGACTTTGACACCAAGTCCTTGAATGTATATATGTTGAATTGATTTTATTAAGTATATATATATATATGATGACATTTGTATAGAAATAACTTCTTAGTTTGAAGAAAGTATATCCTACCATCTGTATTTATGGAACTTATTCCCAAAATTATTTTATTTATTGTTTACTACATTATTTGATATATAAATACATTTATTTATATTAGAATAATAGACTTGATTATGAATTATATTCCATTTGTGCTGGCCTAATGATTATATCACACAGTCTTTTCCGGCCACCATTTTGAATCAAAATAGATATCATATTGTTTATGGTTTAAAACCTCAAATTAGGCTTTGTTATTGTTATCCTTATGGGTTAATATTATGTATGGGAGAAGGGGGTCGAGGGGGGGATTTTCATGCTATTAAAGATATTTTATGATACTTTTATTTATATATTTTCTAGTTTTATGTTTTATTTCCATTCATAATGTATCACTATACATATATCATAGAATGTAGATGAGTATTTTTATACGTGGTATCAAGTAATTTGTTGGTATTTTATTTTGAAGTTGTATTATTATCGTCCAAATTATTTCCCTTAAATACAGTTTTGATCAATTTTGATACTAACAGATTAAAACATATATTTTTTCAAAATGATGATAAGGTCTGAATATGAGAATATAAGAGATGTAGAAGAAGCTCAATGAAGTCTAAAGTGTTGCAAGATCTGTGAATAACCATGTTATAATAAATTATAATTTTGGGGTAGAGATGATACAATATAATAAATAGTGAGTCTATTACTACCTCTACTATTGGTGGGAAATGGTTCCTCATCAAATTAAATTCCCTCCACGTATGCCTCACTATAATTCTATAGTTCCAAGTTATCCTTTATTTCCAAATAATGTAGTCAATGTCCAATAAAATTTTTCAGTTTTCACTTAGGATATCCTCCAAAATATTAGAATCATATTCCACAAAGGGAATAAAAATTACATGTAGGATTCACAAGATATGTACAATACAAAATGCCTGATCTTTCTCAACACTATAATTACATGTACCATAATAATCATATACTCCTAGAACCACTGACCCCCTAGTATCCCTATCGATTCCATCTCTTTTTATGACCATCATACCACTTGATCTTTCATGATTAAGTTTGAACCAAATAGACAAGGGAACCCAACAAACCTAACATCTATTAGAACCTAAACCCATTGGCTTACAGGAAATCGTATGAATTGGAAGCATATCCTAGAGAAAAAGTCTCTAATAGGGTCATTTTATCATTTTAGTGGATCTAGGGATGGGATGATATAAATTGAATAACTGGTTTCCCTTTTCCTTTTGTCTAACTATTTTTGGATGGTATTCAACAGACTTAAAATATGTCAGCACCTGGTCAATTGATCTTCTCTAGGACAAACAAAACCAAGAATGGGGGAATTCTCATCTTTCTAGAGATGTGACTATTTTTTATCTTATTAGATATTAAAATTGATTATTATTTCACAAATGGATAATTTTGTACATTAACTGATTACTGATTTATGATATTATAACCTATTTCTCTTTTGTAATGGATGTCTAATTATATGAATCATTATTGGAATTATTAATTCACATTCCATGTGTGTCGAATTATAGAATCCACATGTCATTTTGATATTTATACCATTAATAGGGGATTAATTAACATTCTTATTTTTATGTAATTATTTGATAATTACATATATTTATTTTGATATAATTTTATTACTATTAATAATTATTAATAATTAATTTTAAATAAATATTCCAAATCAACATAAATTTTGATTTACAATATAGTTAGATGGTGGAATTGTGTTGAACCAATAGATTTAGATATATTTGATCCATGGCTATTTGATGTAAGATATTAAAAATTAATGGATTCAATTTTATGGGTTCCAAATTTGAAATTTATTACCTATGGAGGTCTATAAATTGGTTAATGGCTACCCATATAATTGAACCATATATAATATACTTGTTATATTATAATGAATGTTTGAAAACCTAGTGTTAGTTACATTAATTCCAACTATAACCTATAAAGGAACGTAATTTTATAATTTTACTGTTGTAATTAATCTAACAAAACAATGATATATATATATATATATGTTGGATTGTAACTCATTCATAAAATGATATGAATTTTATGTTTATAAGGTATAATGCTTCTATATTTGGTGAAAGAACACAGGTATGCTAATATTACTAATTGTACATCCGGACACATATAGGTCACATTGGAAATGATGCTAATGAGATAACCCCATTATGTTTATGTTAATTTTCAACTAAAAATACTATTATGGGTAATATTTAAATGGAATTACTATATAAATTTGTAGATAATTTAATCTATAAATTTTGAATGTCATCCCATATCGTTAAACATAGAATGATATGATAGGTCTCTCGTAGGTTTCCATATTTTTTATACTCACTTGTACTTAAAACCATGGGTGTATGATTATGCTAATGTGATGGATATTTAATGTTCCGGTAACCACACATATGTTATTACATATAAACATATGGTGGAATCAAGTCCAACCAATCAACATATTCTAGATAAATAATCGCTTCTCTGATTTTGGATCATATTATTTAGAGGTTTTAGATAATTATGGTTTAAATTTCAATATAAGTATGTTTTACCAATATATCATGGAATAGAAATTTTCTTTAACCAAACCCATTTGTGGTATCATTAAATATGTATAAATGGTAAAATTAAAATTGAGAGACAATTTCCCTACTCTTATTTCTTTTGAAAGAAAAATAATGCAATAAGTAATATTTTCCTTAAAAAAGCTACATGATATATTTGAAAAATAAACATATTTAAATAGTTAAATGAATAAGGATTATCTATTCAACCTCTTTGATACTGAGGATTGTTTATTCATCCTCTATGTTAGTGTTGTAATAGTTCAATGAGAACTACCTTATTAAGATGCTCATAGGTGATCAGATCCTGGTATATTTTGTTCATAATATATTTTTGGGTTTTGTTGATATGTTTTGACCATTTTAGGTTAATAATTACCAACCTTATTTAGTTTCACCCCTTCTAGAGAGATTTGATAGATGTGTTTGACAACATCTATTTAATTCCATAAAATGGGTATGGTTCTCATTTTACAGAATTAAGTTCTATCAAGATAGACCTGGATTCTATCATGTTAACTTGGACAATTGTAGGTCAATGAAATTTTCATATTATGTATAACCTCTAGAAGATACTGTTTTGAGACTAAATTTTCCATTCTATAGTAAGATTCATTTAGGTTCACATCTCTAATTACACACTTTCAATCATTGAATATTTCAATTCAGATAGAGTGATTTATTTTGTCTTTAAAATCAGCATGATTAACTGTTTCTTTAAAATTTCATCAATGGAAAAGAAGGTAAAGGTTCTAGAAACAGTTGATAAGCTATGATATGGTTCCCCAAGTTTTGGAAAAGAAACTACGATGTATATGACCATCAGATAAATCAATTAAATTGTTATTTAACTAATTTTGATGAGGGTTTCTAAGGGAAATCCATGAGTATTTTAATTCTTACATTCCATGTAGAATGGTCACTTTTACATCGTTGATGAATGAATTGAATGTGCATGAGTTGTGTCTCGAACAAGGTGTTATAGGATGTTAATTATTATTTTCAGGATACATTGTTTACGCTGGTTGTCCATAGTAGTTATTTCAAACTAAACATTTGTGAGATGAATTTTTTAGTTATGGAATTATGATTTTAAGGATAAAATGTAGTTGGGATGGATAACATGATGATTTTGGTATATTAAATGATGTTCTATAGGATATTATTTGTTTATTACCATCAATTGAGTAACCTAAACCGATTGAAATATGATAAAAATCGACACAAATGGTTAGGAGACATGGATTCAAGGGTATCTAATGTAATTTTATATCATTTTCAAAAGAGATCATGGATACAGAGGGGAAATGAATATCAACCAATAATAATATCAATCTACTCCTAGTTTAGATTCGATCATGTCCCCTATTTTGAAATCATGGTAAGTACCCTGAGAGAGCATCAATTTATGCCAATATAATTTTTTAAATTTTCAATTACAGTTTGATGAAGAGACTATATGAGAGCTTCTTTGTAGGAAATGTTTAATATAACCCATATAGTGCATAGTATTCTAGTGTACTTTTTAGAGTGGTGACCATTATTGTGATTAATATTTTGGAAATCACTCTGAGAACCATTCATTTGATGTGGGAATGAGTGATGGGTGTTGTTTACAATAGTGATTTGAATGGGTGGTCTCATAGCTAGACACATTTTTGTTTCCTGGATGTATAAGGCATGGGATATGGTAATCTAAAATCATTCACTGATTTGAAGAAAACTATGCTCCTATAGTGTGAATAATGAAATTAGATATATGTTTGATCCCCTAATTTATATAGGGTTTTATATACTTTTAGGATACATGGATGGATGAAAATTTGGATCTAATATTTTATTTAATTAATTGGAAACCATATACTTATAAAACCTTCTCTTAATTTAATATAATGTTTTATTGTGGATTTTGTTGAAATAGAAATGTGAGAATTAAGGTTGATGTTTCTTATGATGATCGATAAGTTCTGGATGGGGATATTTTTAGTTTCAGTGGTAGACCAACATGAGTGTATTGGTTAAGAGTAAAATCATCTTGGATATATCACAAAAATTTAATTAATGTATTTGGTGACCATTCTCTAAATATACTCATTATTCCTCTGGTTAAGGATTTAGATTTGATATTAGTGGTGTGTTAGGTATTGAAGCCAAACTCATTTTGGAAGTACTCAACTAAATGTGGATCATCTTTATTTTTCTCATGAAATTGGATTTGATTGATGAGGAACCATATTTAACACTCCATCAGGATGAGTTGGGGTGTTGTTTAATGTTCAACCTAGATTTTTATGTAAATACAATCACGACCTGTATGATTTTGGTAGATTAGAGTTTTTCGAACACAAAAAATCTAAGGCTGAGTGTAGTGATATAATATGTAATATTATAGCCACGATGGAAGTATCTATAGGGTTTTTTGGACATTAATTGTTATTATATTCTGATGGATGGAATACAATAATTCAATGTTGATCAATGGAAATCTAGAATGTATTGTGGGAAGCACCATTGAGTGGTTCATATAAGAGATGGTAATGTGATAGTGCCTTGGATATAATAGTCCCATGTATGAACCATCTCAATTATTCATCGTAGTATATAAACACTGGGTCATGATTAACAGTCCTTTTGGAGCACTTGATGGTGTGGTAGTTTTTTAGAAGAACAATGTGGATTTTTGAATGGAAATTCTCAGCCTAAGTAGGTGAGTAAATGATTAATGATTTGTGAATACTTTTCCGGAATTATCGTCTCAATGGAGGGGATATAGTAATGTCCTATATTTAAAAATATTTAAAAATTCCATGGTAATATGAACATTCTATTTGGTTAAAGTTTTGTATACTAAAATTATACTAATAAATATACTATGATTGTTGGAACACTTATGACTATTTTTGGGGATTTGGTTTAAGAAATTAGTGTGTTGGCAGGAGTTTGGATGCATACTGAGAGAATGTGGCTTGATATCATAGTTTTTTATGATAAAATAGAAAGGGAGTATGGTTCATTTAAACCGTGTAACCCTATTGATTAACCATCCAGCCATTAAGGGGGGTCATGTGGTTTTTAAACCATGAAAGGTGGGGTTCATGTCCATATTGAGTTTACAAGGGAATTTTTATTGGTAGGAACATGAGTTGCGGATGATTTGGAAAAAATTACTATTTGGAAACATGGTTAGGGTCAAATAACCTATAGCACATTATGGTTGGTGCGTAACTTGAACTTGGTTAACCCAAAAAATGCATCCAAACTGTGGTGATAATGGCTCTTATATAGCATGAGACTCATGGTTGGTTACACATTTTCCAATCAATATTTCCACATACAGAGCCTCTATTATTGGGAAAATTTAGGGATTTCCCTTCCATTCTTATCATTTTTGTCCCATTATTCCTTGTATGTCACCAAGTTATCCATCCATGTCCCCACCACCCTTCCTCCCTCCTCTCTTATTGAATATAATTCATTAATTAGATGATTGAGGAACCATAAAGTGAATTGGAATCATATCCATTATTATTTGACACATCCTCCATATTTTCTTCAAATATTGGACCATAAAAAATGCTGAATCATTATGATATCAGTTTCCATATTTTCCTAGAGATTCATCACTTAACAATTTTTTTTCATTCTATATTTTATCAATAATTGATGTTGGATGATGTATGCATCTAAATATAGCTTTTTGTGGAATATAATCAGTTCCCATATTATATTATTATTTATAAAAAATATTATAGGTTAGTGTTCCATATTTCTTGATTGTTTCAACTAAATTTCAAAAACATTAAATTTAATTTCCTAGACTACAATATAGAACAATTAGGAGGACCCATATTAATTTTTATACGTAAAATTTTAAATAACCCATCCACATAGGTATGATACTCACATTTCATTAATGAATATTGGGATTTATTATCTAGAATAGAGGAATGTGTGTTTGAGTTGGTCTTTTAATTAAAAATACTCTAATGAGGATAAAATAAATTGGTTGAATTGATCTCAGAAATATATCCATACTATGACATTGTTAAATTTTGAATGATGCCTTTTTAATTAAGGAAGGAGGAATGATAAGTATGAATTACATAATAAAATACATAGGATTACTACATGGCATGTTTAAAAAATTACCACTCTATGGTGTGCATGATTAATAATTTATGAGGAATGATTTTACTAAATAATAAAATAGGATGTGTTAGTAAAATTAACACTTAACCTCTTAATAATGATGATTAATGTTTTTATTATAATATGTTTAGTTTCCACATAGCTAACATTATTAGGGAATGAGTTCTTCCAATGTCTATTGTATAAGATACAATGAAATAGACCATATATTAAAATATAATACCAATATAGAATGAATACTATCAATTCCTATTTATATTATTACATGTGATACTCCACAGTGAAATCCCTTATGTTAGTATATAAGAGCACAGATCCCCTTGTGTGAAACAAATTTCCATAATAAAGGTATAGTAGGATGTTTATACATATGATATAGTGTGTTCATTATGTAATTGTGAATGTAATTTTTAGGGGATTATGGTTCATTTAAGGTGTAATATAGGAAGAATCACCTTTCTCAATAACTTAAATTTTTTCTATTCGCATCTCTATAAGATATTAAGTTTTATTATTTGATTCTATATAAAAAAACCAGAACTAACATTAAATGGATAAATAGGAAAAAAATTAATAATTGAATTTTTAATAGTGACTATTAGAAATAAAGTACCTCCTCAAGTGATTTCTCCCTGTTCTACCACTATACAACACTTGGAAAAATATATTGTTACTTTTGTACTCCCTTATTTTAGGTTCATCATTGATAATGGAATTATTTATTTCATTTATGATTATTCCATTAATATTATTATTTATATCCTCAGTTACTATGATATATTTTATCATTATATTTTATATTGGGGGTGTATGCATACAATTTAGGGATGGGGCATGCTATATTTTCTTGTGGGTTCCAATTTGTGGTTAATTGGATCAATTGATGAAACCACATCAATGTCTTTTAATTCATAACTAGAAACTTTTTTATTGCCAATGGAAATTACAAATTCCCTTCATCCCATGTGGAATGTCTGGTCCTAGGAAATCTCATGTAGCTAATGAAAGATATTTATAATAATTTTGATTAGGATTAGTGTTCTCAACCAATAAAAAATATTATAACCATTTATTAGATGAAACACCACATTAAACTATAATATTAATAAAAATTGCAACTTAAAACCAAAAAATTTCATTTGTTGGTATAGAACCCAAGAGATGTGTAAGGATCCACATGACATAATAATAAATTTTAATTCCCACAATAAACATGAAATAATGGTTGGTCTCCCAGGTAGAAATGTTGGAGGATAAAACATCTCAATTTGATTCAATTAAAGTCTATTGTGCATTAAAAACACCAGACACAAATACATACACAATATTGGTGGGATTTAATCCAGTTTTACCAATATATTGTAATTCTAGATAAGAATCTATCCCATTTCGAATATCGGAGATGTATACTGGAAAAAATGATAAAAATAACTGATAGTGAATTTAAAATAATTTATATATAAATTAAATGATACATTATATATAGTATTTAAATATTGTGATGAGGTCATGTTATTTATGATAGAATATATATTGACTATAAATGTACTAATTTAGCATCACATTGTGTAAAATAATATTTTTTAGACTCTCTAATTACAAGAACTATGATATTGAAATAGTCCCATGCATCATTTTTAATAAACATTTTCTAATATAATCATAGGATATAGAATATCAAAAAGGTACAAATAAATGATATTTTTTGGACAACCATATGATGATATATATACTGGGGTACTTTTAAAAAATACATATTTATGTATTTTTATCATTATATACAACAAAAAGGGATTCTGAAATATAATTTGTAAAAATCTATGTATCTTTAAGTGTAGAATTCTTAAATATAAAATATTGTATGGTTAGAAATCATTGTAATTAATCTTAAAAATGAAATTGTAAAAACATTTGAAACTAGAACTATTACAAAAAGGTTTTACCTTATCCTAAATAAAAAAAAACTTTTTGCATCTTGATAAAAATTCATAGGATTTAAATAAAGAGTATAGTCGAATAAGTATTTGGAATAAATATTTTATATTATATTGCATTAGGAATGAAAAATTCCTTGGTACTTCATATCATCATTTTAAAATAATATTATTTCATTTCCATAACAAAAAATCATTGACGAAATATGTTTTGTTGATAATTCCCATTAATGTCTATACCAAAATATGTTTAGGCATACCATATATGATTTCTTTTTCCTCAATGGAATTAAAATAACTTGACCATAAACACTAATCAATGAAATGATTTTATTTAGGGATTTATTTACTTGGATTCCCATTAAAAATTATTAATTATAGTTTTAGAGAATTATGTCATAAACTATTCCAAACAAAAAATAAATATTACAATGTGGAAACTTATGATCATTATTTATAATTTTTCAAAATATTTAAAATTGAAAAGTAAAGTCATTTTCATGTCATAAAAAAAATAACACTAATAATAACTAATTAATAAATCTTATCCATTCTCAATCCCTATGAAAAAACATTTTCTAATGTGGGATGTGTACAATGGGAAAAATATTACATATAAAGAACAAATTCGTTTGCCTAGGAAAAAACATTAAAATATAAAAAATTATTAAATTTATTAGAAAAATCATATATCTTATGAAATAAATTATTTCACATGGAAAACAGACTTCAATTTATAGATTAATACCTATTGAAAGATAAAAATTAACCTTAATAGAATCATATTGAATTATATTCATATACCATATAAAACAAAAATGGATTAGGTATAAATCCATAAGAGAATCCTCCATTGGTTAACTCCGTGTAAAATGTCTATAAAGAAAATTATTTTTTACCAAAAGCATTGGAACACTATTTGGGAGTGCAAATTGTATAAGCCATTTCTTGAACACCCATAATACAAGCTTTATTCGGATCACATATCATAATAGATATAATGGGTTCAAAAAAATTATCTATAGTTCTCATGTAATATTTATTGGTTATGTATGTTTTATGCTTTGATAATTATGTATATATCCACTGAAAAACAGTTTTTAACCCACATAAAAACCCCTTTCAAGTATATACGAACAACTCTTTTGAGAATCCATATTAAAAATTAAAATTAACAAATGTATGAGAATGTGGAATTTTCTATCTATAAAACATGAAATAACGTAAATCCATAAAAAAATATAGTTCTTAGTAATGTATTTGTCTTAGTATAATTTAAAATATAAAAATGATTTTTACTTTTGTAATGAATGATAAACTATTTTGGAAGAAGATTCATTTATGAGACCATCAAAAGATTGTCAAAAGAGACAGAAAATGTCATTTAAAATTTTCTAACTTCCATATAAATACCTTGATAATATATATTTTTCAAATATTTCTATAAAAGGAAACGTATTGGATAGGGAATCCTTAATGATTAATTTTTAAAATAAATTCCCATAACATGTTTATGACTCATCATGTATGTTATTTATTATCCAATATAATAATGATATTTTAATTATTATATATAATAAGAACATTTATAATGTTTAGTATTTTAGTTTATTTTATATATTAAAATTTAATATTAAATTACATATTTTTTAAATTAATATCGGATGTTTTGATGATATTACAATCATTGGTTTAAAATGACACTATTATATTGAATATGGTAAAAATGGATATTATTTTAGAATCCCTAGAATAATAGTCATAACAAAATTTACATATTTATAGATCATTTATTCTATAAAAAATCAAGAATGATGGTTCTGAAAAATGAACTATGATAGAACAATAGAGATGGTAGGTTATATGTATGCTTCAATAATAATAATCCCATTTTAAAGTATCATTATGGAAAAAGTTAATTATTATTTAATAATTATTTAAAATTCATTACATAGAAATATATATTATTTATTTAAATATACATTTATATACTATCATTGTTATGTGGTGATGATAAAAATCACATCAATCTATGAAGGAGGTAGTCAACACATACACATGAACAATGTTTTAATATTCCAGTGAATAGAAGGTTTATTAAATCAATAATATATTACACACCCTAAACGAAACATTTTTCATAAATAACAAATATATAAATTAAATAAATCATTAAAAAGAATTTGTGACAGTTTGGGATGGAAAATCAATTGCATCAATTTGTGAGATGGTAGTCCACCATACACACGAGCAATAGTTCCATTTCCTATTTGACAGAAGTGGAGATGGAAATAGGTTATACCATTAATATAAAAATATATTATTATATAGAAGATATTGGTGTTTCTAATTCATATTTTTTAAGAATGTTTGAATTTTGTAGAAGAAGCAATAAAATTAAAATTCTTCATTAATAACTATACCTCCTCTGCATACAACCTCTTGAGATTTACACAAAAAATTTCGTAGGATGATTTTATAATAACATAGGCTTCATGAATATGGATAGGGAGGAAAAGTAGAGTATTTTTCAGGTATTGGTTGAACAAATTGATTCATGAAATGTGAAGTAATGATTTGAGGATAATACCCTTTATAAAGAGTGGGGTTGGACACTAATGGAATCTCTTAAAATAATAAAATAATATAAACTAATTATTATAGTAAAATAGTACCAAACTAATTATATACAAAGAAAATATATGAATTATTCTAAATACACTCATCCAATATGATCTAGAATTATTTTTTCTTTTCAAAAATATATGTTTTTTAACCAATTTTAATCATAATTGAAAATTACCATTGTACTAATGTTTTTACGTATTATGGGTTATGAAATTCACTATAAAAGGAAAAAAATTCATTAAATAGACTATAGATAAAATTTATTAACTATTTTTATTTCATATACCTGAATATATGATTTTTATGAATTTTAAATGATATAATAAATCATTAGTTTTAATAAAATACCATTACATTACATTTTAAACTATTTATTTAATTTTAAATTAATAAAATAATGAAAATTATGTGCATAGAATCTTCACCATTCACATACCTGAGATATATTATGAACAACTAATTAATTTTTTAATAGATTAAGTCAGTCTTGTTATATTGATTTTATATTTCTTTAAATCCTTTATATTATTTTCCTTTTGATTATGTAAATATTGAGTGGGTGTTGCATAAAAATTTTGCTATGTAATATAATTACAGAAAAATTTGAAATAAATTATAATAATTTAATTTACTTATTTAATCTCAAAATTAAATTTAATATTCATCATTACTTTCTTTTGTACCATTATGAACCCATAAGAGATATTTAATTGAAAATTAGTAAATTTTTGTATTTTTGTTTACATAAAATATTATATATAATAATTTCATTGAAAATTACCCATAAAAATAAAATATCTATCCAAATGTGATAAGGATCTAAATATATTTTTTCTAATAATCGTGAAAATGGAAAATTTTTTCTTTTTCACATAGTTTTCTCCAAAGCTAAGCTGATTTACCCTTTAACCCTGGGGATGAATTTTATAATTTTTATTAATCATCATGACCAAATATTTTGTTTACAAAATTAAATAATAATATTATTTTTAGTTTCCAAATATGTATTCAATTTTTCCAAGTAAAATTTTTTGTAAGTGGCCTAAATTCATTTTCTATGTATGTCACAAAGCTGATGATGAACTCTTTTTTTAGAAAAGATTGAAACTTATGTCTAAATATATTTTTATTAAAATATCACAAATAATGTTTACTCATATTTAATCAATTAATTACATTTTAAATAATAGTTTTTTATTCTAATTTTACAAAAATGAATAAAAATTATGTCGATTTCTCAATGAAATGAAATAATTGTTTAATAGGAATCAATTTTTTTCATTATTCATAAAATA
Organism: Viscum album; assembly: GCA_963277665.1. Lineage (NCBI taxonomy): Eukaryota > Viridiplantae > Streptophyta > Magnoliopsida > Santalales > Viscaceae > Viscum > Viscum album. Next base: position 645,190,109 of record OY728160.1, read on the forward strand.
TAAATTCCAAAAAAAACATGAAAATAAATTTATGATAATTATTATAAGAGGAATTGAATAAAATAATTTTTTAAAATTAAAATTCATTTATTTTTAAAATATGATTTTAAATAAATCATTAAATTAAAATAGCTGAATACCCATTTACAAAAAAATAAAAACTATTTTTATAAATAATATCACTATTTAATTCATGAATAACAAAAAAATGAGATTGAATTATTATATCATTTAATTGACTGTTATAATCATACTAAAGAGGAATTTAGATAAATGTTTTGACACCCCAAAGAACTATATGACACTTGTGAAATATGAGACCACCACTCTATTGGTTGAAAATTTGCATTGTGAATAATTTGAAAATAAAACTTCATAAAAGTTTTTTGTTTATATGAATTAAATATTTGTGAATATAATTCATCAAATTATCAATACATGATGGTGTAAGTCATTGATCCATATAATTCTCCCAAAATTTAAGTCTGTATAATTTTTTATTTTAGATACTCATATGAACTATATTAAAGATCATAAAAAATATAAAATAATGATGCAGAGTCCTATTAGGAAACTAATTGGTATAAAATCATATATATATTATAATCCCATCACATGGAGGATGGGAGGAAATAAATATTCTATTTTACCTATAAAAATAATCACAATATGACACTATTAATTTTTTCATCAAAAAGAAGCATATGTTATTTTTAAGAAATTAATTTCATCATAAATCTTTATAGATTAGGAAAGTAAGACAGAAGAATAAAAAATTAGTATTAATCCATGTTTTTATTTATTCTTACCATTAAAAAAATATACTAAAAACCAGGATAAATGTAACATAATACTCATTTAAAGAATATAATTGCGATTCTGAATCTTTTAGTACTCATTCTAGTATTTTTAAACAGATAGATAAATAGGATAGTAACAAAATGCTGAAAATATTGAGAAATGAAATAAACACGATTGACGTGACAAAAAATAATTAAATTACATACCATGTCTTATATATCAATGGGTGAATCATCATGATTTCTAGTTTTCCCTGTATGATTTAGAACCCACAATTAATAGAAATAATTGAAGTCTATCTCTGATGTTTTATTTGTTGAAGAATATATAAATTATTATTTAATATCAATCAATACTAAAGAAATATTATTTCATGAATAAAAAGAGTATCATCAATAATTAAAAAGAATAAATTTAAAAAATTTAATGTAGAATATTATGGAATAACTATTTCATGAAGAGGATAAAATCTAGATATAAAACTAAAAGGACACATCAGACCCATATTTGTGTCTTTAATATTCAATATCATCAATATTTATCAATAAAATATGCTAAAAGGTTTATAGATGAATCAAATTCAATCCCAAAATCCAAGAGTATTGGGATATAAGGAAGTGGATTAATCTCATTTTAGTATTATGATCCAAGGTGATAATAATTGTGATTAGATTCCCCGATGGGTGATTAGATAGAAAGACAAGTTTTTAGACTACCTGATTTATTATAAGAACAAGATGTTTCACACAGACATCACATTCAATGGATTTATAAGGACATTATGTCTTTATTTTCAGTTTGATATATCATATTTATATCATTAGTGTTTTAAATACTCTATTTGAAGTAAAATTGGAGATATTTTTCAAGATAAATTCCCATTTAAATATTGTATTACCAGACATATCAATAATTGGTTCTACCTATGAGAATATAGGTTACAAGTTTTTTTAATATAAAAAAATAAATTACCCAATAGATTACTGAACATTTTCAACAAACATTGGAATTAATTGAAAGAGGGTATTGAACTAACTATCAATCATTTAAAGGAAACGATTCATTAATTTAGAAATAATGGATTATTTCTAGTATGATGAAGATAAAATTTTTCTATGGATATTTTTTATGATTTATAATAAAATTCCTCTCATCAGATAAAGCGATTAGTATTGGTAAAAAATTAAAATTATTTTGGGATTAGAGTGATTTTACCAGTGCCTAACATAAATTTTCTATAGATTATTGAATATTGACTTTTATATTAGAAAAATATTTATCATATATATAGAGTATCTCAACTACGTGGGAAAACCAATGATAAAAATACATAGATATGACATCATGATTTTAATTTATTACATTTATAAATTATATGAAAATAAAATAACCCAAATTATTAATGACATAGAAATTACATATTTGAATAACTTTTATACTTTATTACTTTTCCATTTACAAGATAAATATCTACAAACTACTACCATAAATATATAATAATGTGTATAATTACCCAAGAAAGTGAAAAACAAATAATGAGTGAACTAAAATGATTAGTAATGGAAAAATTATTAATAATTAAAAAGTATTAGATCTTAAGAATATATGAAAAACATGATCATGAGATAAATATGTAATTAAAAGGCTATAATATTTATAATTTTCAGTAATATTTGATGGAATTTAAAATAAAATGAAATGAACCAACTCGTACTATGGAGTATGTGTATGGAAGCATGAGAAAATAATTGTTATCCATGGAGCATAAAATTGGAAACGAAATGATTATCATACATAGGAATAAAAATAATAATATATTGGACTAAAAATTACTACTAGTTTCCTATAATAATGGATCAAAAATACCTACATGTTTCCCATTAAATAATTTATAATGCATCTCCACCCGTTTTCTATAAATTCAACCATAGGGAATCACTACCTATTTTTCATAGTGGTCGGAGCATCATTTTTTACGCATAAATATATCATTAGATTTTAAAACATTACCCAATGTATTAGTGGTATATATATCTCCATCCCCTCATAAAATGATATACCATACATAATAATTCCACATGAAATAAAACATTGACTATATCATGAAAAACCTATGGATGGAAAATTGATTTCATATCATTTCCATACCATATTAGATAACATGACATCAATATTAAGTTAGTTGGAACCCATTGTTCATTATCCCAAATGAAATAAAAATAATTTAAAAATAAATCAATAGAAATAATATCATTGGATGTATGTCTTTTATTATTATAAAGGAAAATGGATGAACAATATTAAAAAAATGTTCTGAAAACTATTGTATCAAGGTTATAAAATTGAAATTAAATATCAATTAAAAAAACCTTTTCTTTTGGTGAAAAATAGATAATTGAAACCATAATATTTTTATAATTCCATATATTTGATCCCAGAAATTAAATAATAATAAGTATGAAAGAATTTAGGTAACATATACAAATATACATAAATTTTGTGAAATTACATTATGAAAACATATAAGATATTTTCATATATATTTATTTACTATAAAATTAAAATCATAATAGGAAATTTATTTAAAACATGTAAAATCATGGAAAAAAAGAATAATAAAGAAAAGAACACTCTAAAATGAGATTTTGTGTTCATAAAGAAGACATTTGATGATAATTTTTTTCACACTTATGTTGAAAGTACAAAATTTCCCTTTTAGAAAAAATAAAAAAGATTCTTTTCAAAACATTTCTAAAACCCTTTAGGGATAATGGAAAATGGAATTAAATAAATCATATATATATGTATATATGAGATTTACCAAATATATATATAATTAATATGAACGTGTAAGAAAATACGTTTTTTAAAGGGTGGGATGCTTTCATAACATCAGTATTTTTATGATGAAAATGACTCATCAATGGAAGGTATTTAGACTAGAAAATGTAAAATCCTAGTAAAATTGTTTAAATATAAGAAAATATAATAATAGGATATTATTAAATAATATTATGAGAACATTTTGAATGTTTTATGACTAATACTCAGGAAAATGAGTTGAGTGATAGATAAAATCAAACCTTATGTTAACTTTAATGTTATCATATTTTGATCCCTTATAGGAAAGATAATTTTATTAATGAATGAATGTGGGAGTGGATTTTAGTCCTTTATGTGATTATTTATTAAGTATAATAATTTATATTTAGTTATTTTAATTACATTTGAGAATATAATGAACCAAAGATAGGAATTCATAAAATAAATTGTATTTTCTCTCAATTTCATAATTTATATTATTTGTAAATTACTAGTTGAAAAAAATACTTATAATGTCATATAATAATTTAATATCAGTTTATGTTACACATCTACTAAAAATTATACATCAAGAATGTTTAATGCGTAGAATTGAAAACGTGATCATTACAAGATAAAACCAGAAATTATAGGTATGTTTCAAAAGAGTGACAGAGAGATTATACAATAAAAAATATTAAATAATTTATACCAGTCTCAGAATAATTTTTTTTGTTGTATATTAGGATATGAAATATTTTTAAAATATATAAAATGGGAAATAGATTTTGAGAGTCTAAAAAAGTTTAAATACTAATAATAACTTGGGAATCATGTTTAATTTTTTTTGTTGATGTTGTTATAATTTTTAATACATTTAAATCTTGTGCTTGATTACATCTATAACACCCCGAAGGATTATAAAATAACTAAGAGTGGTTAAATATGTTTAGTGTTTTCTTTGAAATATGAATGGAAATAAATCTCATGGGAAATGATATGGTGTATTTATACATATGGGTAATGATATTTTCTATTAAATATTACTATTTCAACATTTATGTTAAACAATTTTTATTTGGGGTGATTCCAATGATTATTTTTGTTTTATTATTAAAAGATGTAGTATAGTTAGAAGAGATTACAAACAAAACTAAATAGCAGCTTCTACTAAATTAAATGACAAAAATGAAAATATTGTTTTATTAGAATAAAATATTATTTAAGTTCCCACTAGTCTACTTTATAAAACTAAATTATCGTGAAACTCATTTTATTAGTTTTTTTTGCTTCATACGAATATTTTTAGTTAGGAAATATGTTATCGGAAATATTAAATAATCCTTATAACATAATGATGTCACGAAGGATGCGGTATTTCAAAAAAATATGTTTTTTAATATTATTTAGAAAATAAAATCATTTTAAAAAGTCCCAAAAATTCAAATGAAGAGACCTTAAAAATAAAAATTACAAAATAATTCCATTTTATATAATTTATATTCATAAATTCAGGAAATCGAAATTCAAATAATGATATAAAATATATAAGAAAAAATATTTTGATGAAAAAATGTTTTTTCATGAGTAATAAGATTTATATTTTACATTGTCACATATTATTTTTATGAGAAATAATAAATTATTTTTAGTACTATTTGATATACAATTTATGAAATTATTATTGTAAATAACTGTAATTTACATTCTAAATTTATATGAGAGAAAATAGTTTTAATGTAACAATTTTTAAACATTGTCATTAGAATTTTATATCAATGACCATTTATATATTTTAAATATATCATTATAAATAATTCATCACAATTATTAAACAAAAACTATATATAATATGATTCACAATCTAAAAAAATTGTTATATTATTTTCTATTAAAACATGCTACTTATCATTTAAAATGTATATTTTTCTCTAATAAAATATATATATTAAATGATAAAAATTGATAAGTAATAACTTCACCTTTAAAGTATTTAAAAATTTAATTTAATTTTTATATACTATAAAATTTTTCAGCCATTCATCATGGGGTTTACATTATCTTTTAGATGACATTACATTCAATATGTAATAAATTTGTGAATTTCAAAACATGTATAAGGCTGTCTTAACAACTAAATTATAAAGATAATAATTATTTTTATGATATTATTCAAAAATCATAATGTATTCAAAAAAATAATATAACCATTATAAATTTAAATTTAGTAAAATATATATAAGTATATATAATAATGATGAAAAATTAAGGCATGAAAACATGTAGGCAAGTGGATTACATTACACCTATTTTTCTATTTGGATCTAGATTCAAGACTAATTGCCTTCCAGGATGTGAAATGATATTTTATACAATATATTATACCGTTTTTATAATAAAATAAAACAATTATAATTTACAAATATATAAACATCGAACTAATGTATTAATTATGTGTAAAATTTAAGGATTTATACTGTAAAAAAATTATATTCACTTATAGTTTCTATTTATGTTTTAAAATATATATTTTTAAAGCTATTAATTATAAATTTATGGTATTACAATATACAACCTTAAATATATTTCACCTCAAAATTATAATATTTATTAATGATTAAATTCCATGGGGTTAATCTTAATTGGGAATTTACTTATTAATTAAAAGAATAATAAAATTCTTCATAATGGTTTATAATGTGTTTTGGAAACATCCAATTAATATAAATCATGATATTAAATCCTAGTGTGGGGTTGTAAATAAATATTTTTTCACTTTTTAACGACCGAGTAAACACTCAACCAACCTTTTTCTAGGTTATTACCCAATATTAATCGCATCCTGAGACATTATCCATTTTTTTATCTTGGTATAGATATAATTTATATAATCCACACACTCATAAGTTTACAAAAATTTTATATTTTCCACATATTGGTAATTATCCGTAGTGTTTTAACTATTTATTAATAGTCTTAATCCAAAATATAAATAAATTGTACTCATATACAGATTGAGATGAACCAATCTAATAATACATATATTTTTCATAATTTTAAATATTTTTTATTCTCAAAATGATCAAACAATCCTTGAACATAATTTTTTGTGTTTTTAGATATTATTTATCTAAATTTATTATTACATAAAATTTCTTCAACATATCCCACAAAAACATTTACATTTAAGAACCTATGATTGATAGTATAAAATGTTGTTTATAATGATGAAGAATTCAATGAAGTATTGGGCCTCAAATTACATATATTGTAAGAGTTATAACTAAATCATAAATTATTGCCTTTATGAATATATATTAAACATGGGAATGGGAGACAATATAATCAAATGGATCATATAATTGAATTATTTATGATCATCTCATGATATAATGGCATAATAAATAAAATGATCTTACATATACCATGGTGTAAGGGGATGGAAATATAATACAATAAACATGATCAATTAATCATGACATATACATACAAATTTTGAACAAATATAAGTATATAAATCTCGACATAGTGAATATGGTGTAACTGTCAATTTATTCTAACGTAGTGGATTGTGTGTTAATACCTCATTCCTATAAAATAATCAATATAACATCACTGCATATTTCCCACAACATATTAGATCACGTTTCACTACATTTTTCTTATAATATAGTGGATTTGGAATCAATACATTATTCCCATAATGTAAATGATCAGGTATCACAACATGTTTCCCATAGTGGATTGATCACCACAACAAATTGCTTGTAATTATATAATGATATATAAAACATTATCCAACGAATTATAGGACACTATTTGTCCCACCCATTACAGAATGATATACCATAAATATTACTCCCACATGAAATCAACCATTATTCATATGATAAAAATCATTTGGAAAGGAATTTGGTTTCATATCATTTCTAGTGTGTATCACATGACATGACATAAATATTATATTAGTTGAAACCTAAAGATAGAACTCCCAAAATTATTATGAGATGAATTTATAGCATGATCATGAACAATTATTTGTTAGAGGTAGATCCAATGGTGAATGATTGAAAAATAGACGAAAAATAATCCGATGGATTTTCAAAATGATTTTGAAGCACGGAAGTAAATAACATATATGTGATTTAGAAAATACCTTTCAAGGAAATAATATAAGAATATTAAATAATTTATTTTTAAAGTATTGAATATAATGATTCCATGAATGGAATGAGGGTTAATAGGAATAATGTATTTACTAGAATATAAAAATATACATATGTGGATTATAACACCTTTACATATTCATAAAAAAATTATAGTGTAGTATTCTAATTAAAATTCTTATAAAAATAGGAAATTATTTTCAAACCCAATTTAAATTAATATGCAATATTTGTTTTCAATGATATTCCTGGTGGGTTTAATATGAATTATCATGAAATTCATTAAAAACAATTACTCTCGTATTTATGTAAAAGGTAACAAAATCACTTATAAAGAAAATGAAGAATGATTAATTATAAAAATATTTCAATAATGATAAATATGGTTTAAAATAATCATAAATGTAAGATTTTTGTAAATGGACAATTTTTTTTAAAAAAATTATTATATAGAAGGATGAAAAATATCATTTAGAAATGATATAAAATTGTCTTCACATAATCATATTTTTAAAAAGAAAATGACTCATAATTGAAAATTATTTTGGTTTGAAAAAATAAATTATACATAATAGAAGGTATATATATTATATAATATCATTATTGGTGTATTGAAAAATATTTTTATAAACAATTTCATTGAGGGGTGATTATAACTCATGGAAAAGAGATGAGTACGGAAAAACCCCATCAATTCATCCTTGGTAGTTTTGGAATGTTTACCCCACATTTAGATCATATATATTATTACCAAAACATATATCTTGAATTGAATTATATATATCTATATATATATATATATTATTTTTTTGTTAAAAACATTTTAATTTATTTTTTGTAATTAATTTTTAAGAGATTAATATTTGTAGATGTGTTTTCTATTAAATTAGTAACAATCGTCTTGATTTCATGATTTTTCATAATTTAAAAAATGGAATTTCACAATTCTTCATTGAATAATATAAATATCTAAAATATTTTAATATTAAATAATATAAACTAAACTAGCATGTTTTTGATGATAAGTAAAGCATTGACAATCCTCATTGGTTGATAGAATCAACAATTTTTAAAATATTCCAAGACATAGTGAGATTTGGTATAACCTATAAGTAGATTAAAATTGATACTGTAAAACCATAATTATATTTTTAATGATTAATTTAGAGAATATATATGAAATATTTTTAAATTTTAATTAATTTGAAGAGTTTAAATAATAACAGATAAAACAATGAAAAGATAAATGAGGTTTTCTAAACATTATCAATTTTGTTATTTTATAAATACAAGAAGGATTTGAATTTAGTTTCTTTAAAATTTCTATAAGATTTCTAATAGAAATAATAAATGATATGTTTTTTTGATTTTGGGATTTAGGATATTAATGGGAAGTGATATTCAATGGAATGTGTAGTGTGTATTAATATTTCTATATAGGGGTATTTGTTGTTAATAATTGGATAATTTTATGATTCTGTAAAAATTATTTTTTTTAGGGGTGACCCCTAAAAAATATTATTTAAAAAGGTTGGTTATATGAAATTTGTATTTATATAAAGATAGATGGAACCCTCTGATAACTCATTTGAAGGCAATGAATAAAAAAAGAATTTTAATTATAATAATATATAATTTATCTTTCAAAAAGATTGATATAATTTTATTGATTGTTGTTAATAATTTTTAATAAATTATTTTACTACCTAATTTTATTATTTTCATTAAAATGTATTAAATATTTTTATGTCATTTATATATCAAAATGATGTCAAAAAATGTGATGTATTTTTAATATTTATATTTTATAAATTTTACAAAAGAATTCAACATCATTAAAAAAATTTCCAGGCATTTTTCCTACTATAAATGTAATGATTTTATTAAAAAAATGAAATTATTTTTATCTAATTAAATTTATATAATTCAATAATTTTACATTTAAATAAGTTCTTCAAACACACATTGAATGGATTTTTATGAATAATAATTATTTCTTTTATTATTACTGATTACATTAATATATGTTAATATTTAATAATTTTTATATGATTGATAATTTATGATTAATTGATCAATAAAATATTAAATTGAATAATTTAATCTTTTAATTAATTATCATTTTGATTTTAAATACTTAATTTGGAAAAATGATTTATTACAATAAATTTTACACACGGTAGCCCAATTCTCCACAAACGATAGTTTGTATGTAGTAAAAAATTATTTATGCGTTACAAAGTTTTAATAATAATAAGACCCCATATATATTAGGAATTATATTATCAAATAAAAATAATAAATATTTCATGATTTTAATTAAAAATAAAATATCTTCACAATGTTTATAAAATATATTTATAAATAAAATAATATGGGCATAGATTATGACAAAAACATTTGAGAAATTGAATTAGATATAATGTAATTAAAAATGTTGGATAAAGTATTAATTTATTTTAAAAATTATATTTAAACATTTTTCACATTTTCCCATAAACGTTTATTTGAAATTATATTCAATATGATATAATTTTGATACATTCGAAAAACATATCATACCATTTCACCCATTTGATTATACTAACATAGTTACTATGATCATATTGAAATAAAAATAAAATTTTAGGTAGTGAAAGGAATATATATATAAAAATGAATTTTGAATATTTTATAATATATATAAATATATATATATATATAATGGGTGGAAAATAGAAAATAGGCAATAGATGGGATAGTTGTGGGAACTATACCACTTCCACCCTTAAATCATAGGTATGAACCCCACAGCCTTGACAGATGCGACATATTGTTGATCAGTCTATGTGCTTCCATTTTATTTAATAAAAATATTTAATAAAAAATCTTATATAATTGAAAAAATTATTAGAAAATAAAAGAGGTGGTAAATATTTGAAAAAATGTTTTATTTATATTTTCATTAATAAATATATTCATATTTGTGTTACATTTATATTTTTTGAATGAATTTTATTTAAATATCCTTCAAAAATATGTTATTTTAAACTATATAACTTTGTCTCTATTCGCATGGTCGTAATAAATCCTAACAAACTATTTCTATATCTAAACATGTTTAGTAATATATGGAATGAGAATACGAAATTCCAATATATGGAATCTCAATATATGAGTCCACTCTCTATTGATAATGTTTTTGATATATATGATTTTAGGGATAATCCATCTAATTTTAGGATGTCATCTAAACCACTGATAAATAAAATAATAATGCGAGTCTAACAACCAAAGAGGACACAAGACCCATTCTAATATATTAATACATGGCCCTTTAGGAGAAGTAGTAGTATATTTATTTAATCAAATAACAATGGGATTTTTTATAGAAATATATATATATATATATATATTAATTTAACTCAAACAATATCTTCATTATTTTGACATACTAGATAGATATAGTGGTTGCAGGGAAGAATATTGTATGATACATATTACTCATAGATCCCATGGATATATCTAAAAATGAAAATAAATTTTTTTCATGTTTCATCATGGGAGTATTGTACATAATATTTCTTAGTATAATCATCTAAATGAAGATAAAAAATGGGAAAACAAGAGTTCAAAATGGAATTTTGTATTTAAATCATAATTATATGGAATACAACTTCCCTATTATAATAACTAAACATTTTATTAATGGAATAGATTTTTATAGGTTCTATGATTTCATAATGGGTACTCTTGATACAAATAAGCTATTAATGATCATGAGGAAATAAATGCACATCAGTTTGGGGACCCCTTGGATGAATCTGACTCGGACTCCCCCAAAAACTGGAACTCGACTAGAACCATCACATACATGAAGGATATTCCTAATACTAATAGTCTTGTAACATGAACTAAGGAATAAATATCCACCAGAGGGAATGATTTTACACAAACTGAAACAGAAAACAAAAAACAAACACACACACACACACACACATATATATTACAAGAATAAACAACAAAAGAGTATAAAAATAAATCTATTTCATAGAATGAATGAAATATAATAAGTGAGAAACCTCAAAAGAAGCTAAAATTTATATAATTTATAGGTTCAAAAGATAAAGATAATTAAATCAAAAGTAGATACTCTATTTGATAGAATTGAAAAAGTCCCACCATCACACCACTAGCTACCTTAACACACCATAAAGAAACATCACCACTTCACTAATGTTCATTTTATTTTATTATGTAATAATACATAGAAAGGTATAAGCATCACTAAAGGGGTCTCTATGGTGTGAGATAAATTGGATCAAGGTGTTACCACCCATGTTTTCTATAATAAGTCTCTTTACAAAAAATAAAACATGTTCATATATTTTGAAAAAATTGACATAAAATTAGAAAAAATAAAATTTATCAAATGAATTTTAAATATATAATTTTTTTTTCAGATTTCTGTATAATCCAAGTGAAATTGTTTTAATGAATAATAAATACATCAATTTAGTGAATGAATGTATCAAATATTATATCAAATCTAGGGTTATACTAAACAAAAGAAAATGTAATATCATGAGAATGATTAGAACATGTCTGGCTAGCTAGACCAATAATAACAAAACATATACAATAATGAACATCATGTGTCTAGATATATGCATAGAATCATGAATGTAGAGGAATTACCTTACACTTTAACCTAACAATAGTTATAAAAGTTTTCTTGAAATATGTCCCTATGGAGTGAAGGAACACCTAATGAGAGAACAACAATAATATCAATTAATGATACCCATTACAAAACCTTCCACCTAAGTACCCATTGAATAAAATATGATAAATTTTCTAAGAAAATTATTCATAACCATGATTGTAAGAAAATTTCAAAATTCTTTGAAAGCCCAGTATATTTTATCAAAACAAGTGGAAACCCATCTTTTCCAAAAAAAAACATGTATCTGCACTATCACGTTAATCATTCCAATTAATTTATAAACAATTTATAAAACCAAAAAAATATAGTTTGTCACATATAGGTTTGAGATATAACTACCAACCATAATCCTAATTCACACAATCCAAAAATAGGATGCACAAAATAATAATAATTTAAGGACACCAATGAAATCCCTATAATGAATACGTATATATAAAAATCAATTCAATATGTAATTGACATCAGAGATGAAATAACATTGATTACTATAAGAAAATTATATTCTAGAACATTACCAACACAAAGTTCTACCTTCAGAGGAATATTATATAATGAATCATAAAATTATAAAAAATAATCCCCACCACAAGTCCACTAGATCAAAATATGTAGTGAAATTGAATTTCAATAACCAAAAAAATTATGATGTTAAAATAAAAATTACCGAGAAAGATACAAAACAAACACCATGATGGGAAGTCATCAATCTAAATGATTTATAAGGTGGGGAGATCCTCAAAATCACATGGGAGGGATTCAAGGTTTTGATAGAGGATCTTGATGTGGAATAGAAATATATCATAATTACATGATGGAAAAAAAATCAGGCCACCAACATTTCATGATGTGAATATGATATTCACCAAATTAAATAAATAAATGGAATATACACCTAATAAAAAAACCTATTATTAAAAAAACAACGATCTAAATTTCACAAAATGTTTTAGTTTCATGGCTTATTAATTTTTCACAAACTATAATTGCTCAAAACATCATCCTAAACATTGTTTCACATAGTGTAGCTAGTTCACATTTAAAAAATTCATTCTTGTGAGATTACACATAATCGTTTAGAAAAACATTCATGGGTCAACTCATAACCCAACCAAAATGCACTTAATCGTTTCCAATATTTTTTCATAGAATTTATTCATTCCAAAAAAAATAAAAATCCTAAAAATTTACATATATTTCCCCAAAAATGATTCTTAAACATCAAAAGACCCAAAATTAATTTAGGAAAAGTGGGAAACAAATAATAGTTCAGATAAATAACTGAATGAAGGAAACATGATGTTACAAACACCACATCGTAAGACATTTTTTCAATGGTAAGTAATATAGAAGAATGATGTCTTAAATAAGGATAGAACACCACTCCGCCATTGATGACACTTTCTCTAAACTACAATGAGAATATGATCTTTGACACAATAATACCTTATCCAATATAATAATCTTACCATGGAACACATTCACCATAGATTCAACTTTCACCACTAGTTTCTCTATAGTATAAATTTTTAAATCCAGCATGATTTCATCCCAAAATAGAATATGAATGGGATATGTAAGGTACTCTCTAAGGTTTGATATGTTGAAAACATAATTATTACCTATCAACTAAACTATAAATGATAACCAGTAATAAAACCAAATATTCCACTCAATAATTTTAAATTAATCATACTATCTTAGAGCCAAAATTTCCTCTTTTCTAAGATGATGATGACCCAAATAAGGAGAAAGGTTTATAAAAACAAAATCACGAAGGAAATACTCTGATGGATTACACCAAAGATATACATACAATTTATTCCAAATCTAGGTTGTAATCATATTTTAATTTATAAATGGAATAAATAATGAAATCTCAATAATGAAACATAATCCTAAATGAGAGGCCTCACCCATATATTCCCAAAAAATATGTGAGTTTACCGAGTGACCAGAACAATTATCTATGGGAGAAATTATGATCACTGAATGGTATATATATATATATATATATTAAAACTAACCCAATCCTAAATGATGTCCCCTGCTCCACCATAATCCAGTGTGTAAGAATATAGCCTATCATCCAGGATCTGAATAGCATGCTCCATCTGGACATTTCTCTATGTACGATACTTTTTACTCAACCTGACATGAGTCCCCATAACCGCATAAAGGTTGTTCTAGATCCATTTGGCAATCCTCAAATACTCTTCAAGTACAATGTAATAGTAACAACATATAAAATCGTATTCTCATGTAAACAAAATATTCTTGGGTATCCTACATTAGTGGAATCATTGATCAGAATGAAGTGATAATACATTTTAAATTTTTCCATTAACACCCAGATATATTTCCATCCCTAGACAGTCCATCGTAATCTAACAAAAACGTCCACAGAGACATCATCCTACTTCAAAACATTTAATTGAAGAGGTGGGAGGATCCTAAAAGGTTTAGCTATAATTTCATTACATATTTTATGTTTTAATAATGGGCCATCAAATCTTCAATGTCATGCTTCTAACTCAACCACCAAAAAATCATATCAGATAAAAAAACATCATATTATTGATCTATTGAATGGACCAAAAAAGATCTATGATAGTAAAATGATATGATGATTGTCAATGACACTATGCTGAAAACCTGATCCCCAAAATTGAGAATAACATCGGAAGAGTGAGACCAATAGAAAATGGTCTTCACAACATATAAGTTTTCATTGATTCCATTGAACTTGTTTTCAATATTCTAATCCTTGAAAACATTCTCTATGTGTGACAATGAATAAATAATGTTGGTGAGAAAGAAAAAAAATTTTACTCTTGAGAATATTTCTGAAAATTGAGGTAAGATCCTCGATTAGATTCCACTCCTCCTTCGATTATATAACTACCTACTATGGTACATACTTGCTGATATCTTCATCAATGTAATATTTTTCCCATAGGTGTAGGTGATGTGAAATTCAAACATATGAGGGTTTGTCACCCAAAAAAGTTAGCTTATATTCAGGTCACTAAGAGAAAATATATAGCTCATAATCATATACTCATAAAATACTGTGAAACACATCTTTAATAGATAGTGGTTCTAATATATAAGATTAGTCATAACCATGACAGGATACAAATCTATAGTTGGGTAATCATTATCATGTGGTAAGAAATATTTAGATATTTACGCTACATCATGATCCTCCTGCATAATTAGAAAACCTAGACCAGCACATGAACCACCATAGAAAACAATATACCCCTTACTGTGATTAGGAATTAACACAATAGTGGAAGATGTAAAATGTAATTTATGGTTATCGAAATAATACTTAAAATTTACATACCAAACAAATTTCAACGCTTATCTAGGTTGAGATGTCAAAGGGGACCCCATCTTAAATAAAAAATTTAAAAAGCAGCATTACTACCCATAATGATCTTGGATTATCTTACTCTAAATGATGATTTTTCGATCATCCCATTAAAATACTACCTTCAACATCGCAGGTCCAACTGATAATCCATGATTAAAATTGTGCGACCTAATAAAATAAATTCATAGATTAAAAAAATTATTTCAAAATGTTTCCATAAATATTCTAATTCATAATGATTTATATAACCCATCTCAAATGGTGGTCAGGCTCATAGTCAGTTCATGAATAAAGAAAAAATAAATCCATAAACACAACTAAAAAATTGTTGGGAAAATATTGTTATATTTGTTTCATCTAGAACATAAAAAATAAAAATTTATTACTTAGGACAAGGAGCATTAAATTATCTTCATAATGGATATGCATGCTTTTGGAAGTCCTCTACAGTATATCAAAGTCTCAAAATTGGAGTCGATGATAACCCATCCAAACTTAGACATTTGAAAACCAATTTAATTTATACAAGTTCTCTAATAAATCATCAACATTGAGAGAAATTTCATTATTCTTGACAATCACATATTTTATCTTCTCATAGTCTCGACAAAAGTCGAGAAAACTATCTATTTTCATGGAATAGTTCTCATGGAATTCACATGTTGAAACCCTAGAGTAGAAGAAACCATCCTCTATCAAATCATCCATCTAGACCCTGACCTATATCAGCTCAAATTGTTCCATACAATGAGAGGGTATTGATATGAAATATGTCTCTGTCCCTAGATCAATTGTAAAATATTCCTACCTACCTGGAAGAAGACAATACTAATATTCATGGAAAACGTTAGAAAATATCAATGAAGCTAATGAAAAATTACCCATAATAGAACATTTAGCATGCTCAACTGAAAAATCAGAAAAAAATCATATATTATTTTGGTGGTATGGTCCAACATGAGTAGATCCCAAATCCCATTATTTATTAAATAACTAAGATCCCACTTTTTTCAAAATAAAATATACATGATTATGATAACAATATAACATATCATGATGAGATATAACAAATTCCATCTAGATGATGATGTAAACTAGATCGCAATAAAGAATGATGAAATCCTATACTAACTCTGCATGAGTTATTGATGTTGAAACCATAACTAAAAATCTTATACTATTTCCTATTTTCAATACATGTCACTATCTCCCTAAAAAATTTAATAATTACAAAATATGTTTATTTATATCCATTTAATATGATGATATAATTGAGTGGGAGGGAAGTATATCATAAAAATCAGTCACTACTGAAGATGAAATAATTATATAACCTCTCACTATCATTGGACCCACATCTACCTATATTAGAAATTCATCCATTATATGAAGGTTATTAACTCTGGAGGACCATGGATGGAACACAATAGACTTTAATGGAAATGACTGTGTTGAATTATCCTTTGTATCAAGATATCCTTGATAATAATAAGGATTATACATAGACTAAGAGAAATGTTCTAGATGGAAATATCATCAATGAATATTACATAGCATCTTAGTTATGGAAAAAGAATAGTGGGTTTTTCCAATAATTCCACCTTAATAGTAAGTCATGGGAACAATACTTTCTATTTCTAAATGTACTGAAGAGTACCCCTGATGATATCCACCCCCACCAATCCTATGATGATCATGTCAACTCCATTTTTCCCTTATGTTCCACCGAAGTAGCCACTAGGTGGAAGATGAAGTTAAAATTAAAAGAACTACCTACCACATCCATCTCTTCCATAATTACATCTTCTCCTATCTCAACATTTTTAGAAGGATTTAGCACAAATACATGCGATTTTATATCTTATTGAAAACCACAATGGTATATACGAGCCATCATCATATCATTCATTATGACATCTATAGAGACACAAACCAAGACAGTGAAATGATTGGTGTATGAAGCAGCTAAACTCTCTCCTTTATTGAAGGATAAGATCAAAAGATAATTCAAATTTAGTCGTATATATGAACAAAATATTTACAAAATATGGTTTGGAAAACCATCCAATCTAACCCAATAATAATATCCTGTTGACTATGGAACCTGACTATTGCTTGTAGGGACTCATGAGTCTATCCATCACACAAATAACCATTATAAAATATGGTATAACTTGTAAGCTGAATATCTAATTGACATTTCCATACATTACTACAAGTATTTAGGTTTCATAATTCAATTAATGGATGGGGGATTCTCACATAATAACTCCAATGATCAATCTTATTCAACCACATGTCATGTCTATACCTCAAAAATTGTGTTTTATAATTGTGATATATATTAGTTTACAATATGAGATTCAAGAAAGGTAGACTCGATATGATTTTGACATGGAGGTGGGTTTAATTAAAAGGAATCTAGTAAAACAACATGGGATCTCGTGAAATAATTCTTAGAGGAATACCTCTACACACTGAAATATATGAAATTTTCAGAGCTTATGATAATATCTATTCAAACCAATAAACCAATAAGTAGATGCTGAGATTAAGATGAATAACTCAAAACAGGATTTATAATTCCCAACAACCCATGGTAACACAAGTCTCATGATGGAAATAAATAACTACAAATTCACCATTATATAACATTCAAATCTAATATTCTATATCCAATTTACAAATTTCCATAAACTAACAACCCCCATTGCTTGATAAAAAAAGAAAATGA
Organism: Viscum album; assembly: GCA_963277665.1. Lineage (NCBI taxonomy): Eukaryota > Viridiplantae > Streptophyta > Magnoliopsida > Santalales > Viscaceae > Viscum > Viscum album. The sequence continues at coordinate 645,208,699 of OY728160.1, forward strand.
CCCTGAACCGTGTACCCTCACAAACATATACTAGACAATAACTTTCTCATTCCTAAAGTTCATCCCTCATCCCAACATGACAATGAATATATCCCTTATATCAACCAAAACCACAGGTAATGATTTCACACAACCTAAAGAATCCAACATGAAATATATATATATATATATATTATAGGAGGAAATAACACAAGAGTAAAAATGAAATATATTAAATGAAAAAAAGAAACTACATATGTGATACAACTCAAAATTAGATAAAAAATATCCAATGTAAAATTGAAATAGTGATTCCAAACTAAAACCAAAATACTATTATGTGTGATATTGTACGAAAAATCCAATCATATCACCGCAACTACCCAATCATAGTGGATAACTACCATATCTCATCATTCTTGAACCTTTCATTTTTATTTCATTGAAATGAAAAACATGGTTTACACACCACCAGAGGGGTTTTCACTGTGTGTGTTAAAATATCACCATTGGATCCCACCCATTTGTCATATATCAATACTATATAAAACAATGTAACATGATAAACTTTAATGAAAATAAGGAATGGTAATTAGAGAAATATTTTTTATTAAAAAATTAGGGATAATAATTATCTTTTTTATATATTTTCAAATAATTTGGAATAATATTTTCAGAGAATATCACATACATCAATGAATCAAATGAATATATCACATCTCTTATCTAATAAAAAGTAGTGAAATTAAAAATTACAAGTTGCATCAATCCACGGATCACTAATAGGTATGTTTACCAAGAACACTCATATGACAATTTTCTGCATAAATTCACTAGTTATATGAATCTAATATAGAGACCAGCGATATAACATGAAAATTGAACCTCCAAAAATTTCTAAAATGTCCCTAAACAAATTGTCATATGAACCATAATAACAACATATGAGTGAACCCCTGATAGTATCAACAAAAAAAGACTATTATCACATATTCCAGTGAAGTATCCATGGATTTCCATTTTATAAATTTTCTAAAAAATAAATCATATGGATTATTTGAATACCATTTCATAAATCCCTTAAAAATTATTTTATAAAACCTTTTATATTACAAAAATAATATGGAATCTATGGTTTCCTTGAAAACCCATTTAAAAATACTCATTTCAATAATAACAATTCATTTATAAAATAAATTATAATATTATGGAAATATAGTTCATCAATCATTGTCTGGAGACTTCACCAACTACCTAAATCTCATGTAGCAGACACACAAAACCGATTCATGTAATATATATGAATTAAATGATAACATTGATGGTCCTTGAATAAGTCTATACATCTTAGGGTCAATTATATAAAGAAAAATTATCATCAAAGAAGATCAAAATATTTATTCCCTAATAATCAGTCAATCTGCACCATGACATCCACCATGTAATCCTTCGTAGAAAGATCACCCAACAAATCATGGAAGGATTAGGAAGAATCACCAGCATAAGAACAATAGATCTGAAACATAGTTTAAAAATAATACATCAACCTACTAAATTGAAGACATAGAAGGATGACTTAAAAAGGGAGATAAGGTGAAACCACAATGATGATAAACCACTAAAAAATCAATATTGAAGTAGTGGAGATCCCATAAATCACATGGGAGAGAAAAAAAATTTCAAAATAGGATCCTTTAGTTAAACTAAAATGAATTATATTTCATATGTATTTAAAACTTGAAGACACATTTATTCAATGATGTGAATAAAAAGTACAAGACATGAAATATATGAATGTTATATATGAAAAAAATTTGTTTCCTATTTTAGGAAACACCAATCGAACCATTTATGATATGAACCAGTTTTTTGGAATGTAAAATTCTTACACTATATACCATTCAATAGAATTATGCCCGAAAAGGATTCACATCATTTAACCAATTCCCGAGGTGAAAATCATAATATGATGAATCCAAAAAATCATTTATTAAAACACCCATGATTATCCCAAAAGCACATTTAAATCTTCCTAATACCTTTTCAGATTTATACCTAAACTACATTAATTCCAAAAATCATAAATTATAAATATTTATTAAATTTTCCCATGAAAAATAATTACATTAATGAATTTCTCAAAACACACAAAAATATAAATGTAAATGAAAATACAAATGAGAAACATAATAATGAATGTAATGAGATGTTACTACACCAATATATATATATTTCATTTTGACAACAATGATTTTATATCGTACAATCATAAAATGATACTTTTTATATCCCAAAATGTTTTCATTCACCCATACATTTTTGATAAATAGACCAATTTATTTTTTTCTAAAATCAACCATGTTTTATCATAATGGTGGTTTAAAGGTAGTGGGAGAGGTATCTAGATTATCCCTGGATTTTGGGACTTAATGTTTTAGATTATGATGGAATCAAATTAGACAAAATATTATTTCATAGTTTATGGTAAATTTTCAACCTAAACATTCAACTAGAATAAAGAAGATAAGGTCTTCATACACCATAAAATTTTGTTAAAAAACCACAAAATGCCTATAATTTTTTGTAGATATGTATCGAATGATTTCTAAATGGTTTTCTAAATGATGCCTAACAATTTTAGATGAGCTGTTTGAGGGATGTGTAGATATCATGGTCGATGCATGGTTTTGAAAAAATTGTGTATAAGACATATAGCCTTGTAAAATATCATATTTTACCCAAATTTACTTTAATTCTAAAATCTTATTATCTGATTTCATCTTTTATACCCATATATAGTACAATTGGGATCTAATTTCCCTATTTGAGTTATTGAGTATATCTCCTTAGATAATAATTTTTTCTTCCACTTTATAACATATTGGAATGCTCATTGTATGGTAAAGACTCTACTATATTCAATATTACATTTACATTGCTTCTAAATATCTTCACATATGTTTAATGTAATCACTAAATTATCACATTGTTTTTATTTTTCTCAATAAAATATTTTTTTTCTAAAAATGGCATTATAATCGATTAGTGGAACCAATATAACCCATGGTAGGGGATATTATGATTTTCGATGAAAGTTTCATCAATGTATTTCATTATCAATATGTGTCGTCACATTCACCCTTCTAACAATTGACATGAATTTAATATATATATTTTTATATTATGTGATTTAATATCAGATTCTCCCACAGATTTAGAAAAGTATTTTGGATAGAACCATGTCAAGTATTATGAACAAGATGGGGTATGCCATGTTTCAGGATTCCGAGTGAACAAGGAGAGTAGTTTAGGGATACCCTGCAGACCTAGTGACTTATAAAGGAATGTTTTAAAATGATTTTTAAATCAATGGGATCCATTTATTGTGTAATTTATTATTTTAATTTGATATCTATTTAATAATTACATGAATATAAATTTCATACTTGGTCAAAATATGGAATGTAATGTTGGACAACAATGGATTTCTTATTACTGGTAATGATGTGGAATTCCTAGAATTTCCCTCGTATAACATTATATGACACATTAGAATGTCGGTGGTGGGAAGACACAGATAAATTAATTGTGGTATAATTATATTAAACTCCATTAAATACTATAGTATAAAATATTGATTAATCACATAAGATGTCATGGGTTGACTCCCCGCCAGATTATTTGAATTCAACATATGAGTGAAATGTATTCTTATGGGATATCAATGTTAAGTTATATTAGATGATATAGCTTATATTATCTACATTTATAATGGTATATAATTATAAGTGTGCGTGTTTTTTATTCCAATAAAACTATTCCTATGAATTCCAATTATGATCCCTTCATTCCAAATATGACTAGTTTATTTTCACAGGATATATTGGAAGGGAATACTCAGATTATCCACCTAAATATATTCATTTATATGATTTCTTTTTTACTCAGGGATGTAATTTGAACTAGAATATATTATTGACCTACATTATTGTTTGGAGGCCAACATAGGAAAAACTAGGTTCTATCCGTTTTGGTTGTCTTGTTGAGACATGAGGCATTATATGGTTCATTTTATTTCAATAATTTATTATTCACATATACTAAATCATGTATATGTTCAATAAAATATTTCATTCAATTAATTATAGGATTTTATTTTTACAACCTCAGTGGTGGCCTATTTATTTGTACTCGTTCCTTTTTTGAGGCCCATTTTGAAATTGTATAAACATCATAGATGTACAGTGAAAAAGGGAAACCACTTATAAACCGATGAATACTATTATTTCTAGGCCTTGATATTAGAATTTAATTCCTAGAATAATCTCATGGATTTTAGTGTTTTTTATCCTTTATTTATTTTTAATGGTTTTTGTACTAGACCTACCTTTTTGTGTTATTAGTTATTTTTGTGTGATATTAGAATGTTATTTAATGTGATGTGATTTGATATATAGATCCTATATTTTTTTGTTGTAATGATTATGATGTTTCTCTTATTTTAGTTATTTATAATACAATGATATAAGGGTATAAAAGCTTCTTTATACCCCTTATAGACCCATGTTACTATTGGTTAGCCTCTATTGTTTGAAGAGGAATGTCTGAGCACATGTGTTAAACCTGTTTAGTGAACCATTAAGTGGCTCTCAGGGTGTGTAATTACAAAATGGTATCATTGAATTTTGTTAATTATATTAATATGTTTTTAAAGTATATAGTAAAATAGGATAAGGTGGGACATGGTAATTTTATCATTTTGGAGAGTATATTACCCATATATAATGGAAAACACTATGTTTCTTTTGATTGGAGTGTCATTTATTCTTTCATTTTTTGAGTTTATCTATATTCATCATTAATGGTACAATTTTTCTGAGGATACAATTTCTGTTATTTTCAATAAAGGTCTACAATGGATGGGGAACGTTCATACATGTATCATATTACATAAATGTATATATATACATTACATTCCCATGTGTTCATTATTTTATTCACTAAATGTTTATTTTTTAGTTATTTTTCATTGAAAATGTTTATTTGAAAACATAATCATTACCATAATCTATGTTTTCCTTCATATAATAAAGGTGGTATAATATCTAACACATCCCTATATAACAATTTATTTATGTAATTATGTTATATTTTATATAAATTTTACATTTGGTAGTTAAATTACGGAATAAGAACATAATATTGAGTGATTACCTCTATTACTTGTGTTTTAAAATTCATATAATTAGACATTGATAATTTTGTATAAAATTATAAGAATTAAAACGAGAATAAGGTTGATACCTCATTAAAAAATGATGTTTTGTGTTAAATAAAATTATAGTAAGAAACTTGTTTGGACTTTCCCATCATTTATTTTGATTGAAATCATAGTTAACCAGTCATCGAAAGATGTGAATTTCGAGCTTGTGTTTCATGAATATATAGTGTGTATGTGTGACATAATATTTCCTACAAATTATATGTTAGGTTAATATACCTTTTACTAGTTTCCATAAATTTGATATTAGGAAGTGTTTTGGTTTTGTGGTATGATTTTTTTAGTTATTGTTTAAGATAGATTCCTCATAATGACTCACAAGTTGATCACTTGGTAAGACGTCATGTTCATGTCCTTATGTTGTAGAGGCCACATCCACTGACAACATAGGGATAATGTACGAAGGATTATATTAGGGAATGTGTCATTCCTGATATTATTTTCATGGTTAGTGATACATGTTGTGTTTTTTAGAAGGTTTCTATTTTGAATCAGGAGTTTAGGATATATATTCCACTCACATTATCATGGGAGGCCTCCACTAAGGTGGATGTTACATGACATGAGTCTATAAGAATACTTAATGATCATCTATAGACACCCACTGATAATAGGATGGACATTTCTACACATATTATTCAGGGACCCAAATTTAAATGGTGGGATGTTATGATTCAGGATGATCAACATGTGGACATGGACTGGAAGGATTTCAAAAATAGTTTCTACAACATGATTTTCACTGAGACCATTGGGACTGATTAGTTTACGGACATTATAGACCTGTGATGTTTTTTGGAGTATCCTTATTAGTTTATATAATTTTTATGGTACACCCCTGAAATATATATTCATTACATTTCCTATGAATAGAACATCAAGGATAGAATAAGGTATAAGATAACGCAGATTGGTAATCTTCTATTTTTCACCATAGTATCTAAAAGGAAAATGAGGACCTAATTTGAAAGATGATTTTGTTAGAGGACCATACACTAGATGGAAACTAGTTTGAATTATGTATTCTACTAGCATGAAGAACAATTTTAATGTGTCCCGACAAATTAATAGGTCACACAATAGTTACTGAGGTTGTATGGTCATATTACACCATTGTGGAAGGGTGAGTCACTATCATTATCATTGTAACATGCTATAGTATAGGTTTTATCATATTGTGAGGATGAGAAAACTCTATTAATTTCTAGTTTTTTATTTATAGGACCATAGTGATATGGATTATTGGAATACTCTAAGAGTTAGTGAAATATTTAGAAATTTGCAGAAGGTTTTTTGTTAGAGTTCGTCTGGTCTTAGCGAGTGAGGTTATCTAAGGGGAGAACAATATTTTCACCATTCTCTTTTGAATAGAAGTATAGTTTTGGGGATTCAGACTGAATTGTAATGCTATAGTTTAGGGAAGGTCAATGTCATGTATACTCCTCTCATTCATTGAGCCTTCCACCATGAGAGAAAAAATATTATTTCTTCATCTTTATCTTCTTATATTTTTAAATTTAGGGATACACATTCCTTAATGTCCACAAAATTTGTTGACGGTATGGTTATTGATATCAAGTATCAAGGTCGGGAATTTTATATCCATAGCCCAGTTGGAGTCAAATTTGAAGGGTTTTTTTATTGAAGGGATCATACACTTAAGATCATTGGTTACATGTTTTCATTGTATATCTTCAAGTTGGATATTTCGAGGTTTGACTTAATATTGGGAATTTATTGGACATTTCCCTTTCAAGATCCCATATAATGATATCATCTAACGGATTCATTCATTTGATCGATAGGAAAACTATATGTTCATAATTAAGAGTGGGATTATTTGGATAGTTCAAATTGAATTAGTTATTACAGTAATAGAAGGATTAATCTAAATTTTTATCAATTTTTCAGATTGAAGGTTTAAATTAGACATTACATTTCCATCATTTTCATGACTAGGTACTTTATTTTTTCAATGGATAATTATTGGTAATTCCACTAGAGTGGAAAATGAGGTTTATGATTATTCATGTCTTAGGCACTGAGGTTATTTCAATTCTTCCCTAAAGAATGGATCTAAATAAGCATGAAGTGTTGACGTAGTGATTGATAGTCTTAGAGATCAATGGGTTTATCCACTCCATTACCTATCCTTAGGGATATCCTATCCCCTTTAAAAATACAATGATGGGATCCACTATTTCTTTACATAATATCAATCTTAAACAAGCTGACTGTTATGATTGATATCAGCAAATAGTTATTGATGATTTTTAATGTCTTTTTGGTTTTCATATATTCTTCATTATATATATAAGGATGGTATATCAATAAGATATAGTGTGACCCTATGTTATACATTATTAACCTTACTAAAGGTTGTATGAAATCATTTAGTATCAGGTGATCACTTCCCCCTAACGAAGACACCACAATTGTCTATGGACATGATGAATATTGGTTTCCATCAATAAGAGGATTGTTTCATGTTTGATTCCATAGATTAAATCATCATATATTATTGTGTAAGGGTGTAGAATGAACATATCCTAGTGATCATTTTGGGAACACTATGGGAATATATATTATACACTAACCTATGGAAATGTTTTTTTTGGAATTAACATTAATAATTCGTTGGCAATATCATATCAGAAGAATGAACATCAATTGATATCGATAAATTCAGGGAAGTTTTATTTTTTGGGTAACCCAAAAAATATAGTTTATTTATATAATTTTAAATGTTTTGTAGGATTCTATAGATTTTTCATTCAAGACATAAACCATTTTGACGCATCATTGATATGGATGACCATAAATGTTGTAATAATTGTTTGGTTAGAATCATGCTAGAATATCTACCAAGATCTATTGTTATGAATAACCTCCAAACTGATCATCATTTTCCAAGTTGTAGTAAAGGAGTATGTTGTGTTCTATGAAAAATCAACTATTAGAATATATGTAGTTCTAATGTAGGGGGTATAATTCATGTAATTTTATTATTATTTGATTCCACCTGATCAAAATTACACTATTAAAAGTACAATTATTGAATTTATTAATAACTCCATGAAGTGATACTAGAAAAATATATATTGAAGATGGTTTATGTTATATACACACCATATGAGGTTTCGGTCTAACCTCATTCAATAGGACTTCAACCTTCATCTTCGAATGAGGGTCCAATAGTACTAATATTTTGAAAGAAGTCTAGAATATACACTAGGTAAGGGAAATATATCTACTAATACAATATTTTTAAATTAATATCTTTAGTTTATAAAGATGTTATATATTGACTCGACACTGAATGAAATCATTTCAAAAATACATGTAGGAATTCATGTGGTCCATGATTTAGTAGTTATATCATGTTTTTCTATGGTTCAGTAACATTAATTTTAAATGAAGAGAATAAAATTTTGAAAACCAAAATTTTTATTCCTTAGTGACTAAATTTATTATGAGAAAACACCCCCATCCAAGAATATATCTGGGTATAAGACTATCTATTTTTATAGACATGTCTTTATACCTAACAAAATCTGACAGATGTTAACAATTGAGTCTCACACATGTAGGATAACTATACTCCTAGGATAGATGTTGTTTTATAATAAACCCCATTATTTGTATTTGTGGTTTTAAATCAAGGAGATAATATTGATTTTGAAATTGTCCTCTACATGTCAATAGTTAACTGATGATCCTCAATGATCCATTAGTCTCATGTAACCACATCTGATTCAAAAAATGAAATTTGATAATGTCTCCATGGAATTTCTTACATGTTTACCAATCAAACCCAGGTGAGTGATAAAATATGTTTCATCATGTATTGATAGATTAAATCGACCCTTTTTCTAATGATTTGATATACTTTAATGGTGGATGATGTAGAATCTTTTTATATTATAGAGATTTTAGGGATGCACAAGATACCCCAGAGCATTGTACCCGATGGAGACACTTGTATTACATCATGATTTTGGTTTGGGTTATTGAAGTCATTTAGAAACATGGTTACTTTTTAGTAAAATAAACCTCATTTAGAGATAATTATTGTTAAATAAAAAAAATTTAGCAGACTTGTGGATGTATTGTCCATTATTTATGGTGTTCACAAGAGAACCATTTAGAAATAATGGAAATCACCTATAAAAAATTTACACGAATAAAATGCAGCTGTCTCTAGAAGGGTCTCTATATGAGAGTCCATAGAATTCACCAATGTTATGGATGGAGGATAATGAGATTGATAGATTTATCCCGAGCCTTAAATATGAGATGAAAAAACATGTTTAGTCAAACTAAAAAAGGATAGCAATAATATGGAGTTGATAAAAATTGAATGCAACATGATATCACTAACACTTGTAGTTTTTATTGGAGAAAAAGTGTTATTGTCTCTCTTTAGGATTAGGATACTTTTGTACTTGCTAGAGGGGAATGTGGAAGCCCTAAAATTTAGAGTCATTCTAGATTTTGAATATATTTCGTTAAGTGGTATACAAACATTCCCATTTTCCAAAATTCATTTCCTTATTTAAATTCATTCTCATATATTAGTGTTAATTTTTTTTATAATAAATGACATTTTTTATATTTTTTATATTAATATCTATGCCAATGATTCCATTTAGCAAAATCTGATCAATATCATCAAATTAATGAGAAAACCCATCACATAAATTATATTTCATTGGTGCATGTGTTATAGAAACATAGACATGTCTAAGAAGAATCATGGGAGATTAAATTAGACATGTGCGCCTAGAGATAAAATATTTTTTCCAATGAAGATATTATTTAGACAAGGGATAAACTAAAGGATTAGGTATATTGATGCGTGATGTTTTCAAATCCCTACTATTCTTTTGAGGTATAAACGCATTGAGTTTTGAAAAAATCGCTTAAAATTTACCATAGTGGACTATATAAGGTAGTAGGCAAGGTTTCATTTGTGTGATTAGGCATGGCTGATTAATATTTATGCAGCGTGAGGAATGGAATAGGGAACAATGATAGAAATATGTTTTTTTATCATCCACCCTTAGATTACATATTCAATTAGGGGGAGAATAGTCAAGTGCTTCTCCCTCAAAATAAGACCATAGTATTACATTAATTCGTTTTTGGAAATCAATTATTTCAAAATGTTAAATAAAATTAATCTAAATTATTTTAATTCTTGGTGTATTTATAATAAGTTCCTCTGAAAATAGATTGTTTTGATGGCTGGGTAGACCCATAGTTAGAATAGCTAAAGTGGTTGGCTATTCCATGTGTTGTACATCTGGGTGAACTAAGAGGATAATTTTAGGTTTCCTGATTGAATTGGTGACTTATTAAGGAATCATTAAAAAGGAATTAGTATCTATAATTTAATGGTATTATTGTGTTTAGTTTTTTAGTTTTTAATTTTTTGTGTTTTTGTATAATTATATGAAATAAATCATTGACAATTTCATCAGTATAGAATCCCTTGATGGAACCCATGGATTCAATTTTACTTGTATTGAGATGTAATTCTATAGATTATCCCAGGATTACACTAGGGGGTGCATTTGATATCATGTTATGGAGATAGATTTGTATTTAATTGGTTATATTAATATGTAATTATTTGAAAAAATTTATGTATTTTACATATATTTATTATAATGACTTCCATTATCTATATAATCCTAAAATTATGGAATATTATTTACATGGGTAATTCTATATATATATATATATATATATTAAATTTTATATAATGGGGTGTCCATTTTTAATTATGTGTGCTGTGCACCAAAAATTAATGTCAATTTATAATTTTATGGAATGCCTTAGGTGTGATCCATGTATTCTAATCGAATTACATATCTGAACGTCAAGGGAAATATATTGAGTTACTTAATGATAAGTCAATCATATTAGAAATTATTATTATGGAATGAATGAGAAAGTTACTTGTAATCATTTTGGATATACGATGGTGGTCTCCAAGGTGGAACTTCATTGAACTATATTATGATGTTACACCTCCTCTGTGTTCATACACCAACATAGGATGATGTTGGTTGTGTTGGGTCATTGTTTTCAGTTGTCACACGAGGACTAAAATGGATTAGTTTATTCTTGGAAATTATAATTTATATGAACTTATTCACCTACTTACTACACACCATTATGATTTACATATCTATCTAAATATTCATTATACACCATTTTTTGTGGAATAATGATCTGTAATAAAAAAAACTATTTCTTTAGTTGTTTAATTTCAGGATTTAATTCATGGATAAAGGATTGTGTAATGATAATTTCCATGAAACTAATTTATCAGCTTAGGGATACGACATCATTTAAGAGTTAGGATTCATGATTTAGATCATGAATTTTTTGGTTTTCTTGTATTTTTTTTTATTTATGGATTCATGTATTTTTTCTTCATTTTGTTGTATTCATTCCAAATATTAGTTTACATAGAAATTTAATTCCATTTTTTTTGATTTTTTATTAAAATTGTATTTATTTTCCCCATAATTAATGTTTATTATTTTCCTTTATTTTCCATTTATGATTCACAATGTTTAATGTGTATAACCTCTACATTTTACCACTTATAAGCCATATAAAATATTCATATCTCTATATAATTCAAGGAGGCATGTATAAGGCCTTCATATTCACAACATTAGGGAAATTATTTATTGTATCTAGGGAAAATGCTTTAGACATTCCTTTATAAATAATTTAAATGTATGATATTGATTTAATAATCAAATTTTATTTTTATGTAGACTCTTCCACAAATTTAAATATTATATTTTCTTATAATCAATGAAATAAATTTTTAATCTAATCCTTTATAATAAATATGTAATATATTATTTTAAATTTTATTTTCAATTTTATTCTATATTGATGGAATGAAATTTAATACCGTGAAGAAAAAGCTGATGTAAGAAATATCCCCTCCTTAAAATATATATGATTTATAGGAAATCCTGAATAGCTACCACACATCATCATATTTGTTAACGACATTATTGGGTGCTTCTTAACCTCAAAAATATTAAGAATTGAATTAATGAATCAATATTGGTATGAGTCCTCAATTTCAATAGTAACATAAATTATTATTTGTCAAGCAGTCCATTATTGACACATATAGAGGTATAACCAATGTTGCTTTTTGGATTTTCATGAATGAATCATATAATTACCATCATTATTACATATTTGATTAATGAAAATAAAATATTCATTAAATAATTTAATATAAAATATTAGAATATCAGACCAAGTATACACCAAATGATGGAAAATCCATTTCTATAATTTTCATAATGAAGATTCTTGATCTATATTAACTACATCACATGTTCCATATGATCTTATATATAAATCATATTGAATAAATCCTTAGTATATTGAGCCAAAATATCCATTAATATATTTGAAAACTTTAATATGAATATAAAAAATATGTCATAATGATCCATGATAGAATTTTAAGGATATAGTAACTTTAAAAAATTGTCTCATAAAATGCTGATTCATAAGATACTATAATTAAGTTATTCCTTACTAAATCATCTCTCATACATATCATTCCTAAAACCATATTTTATATCCTGGGGAAAGAATAAAAATAAAGGGTGAGATCAGATTCTCAGTAAGGGTAAAAAGTGATTTATTAATGATCAAATAAGAATAATACATGAATAAGGGAATCAGAACATGACATTAACATTTGAAATCCATACCCTTCATATCATAGATCATAATATCGAGTCATAACATAAATATTGGTAGTCCATAAGACATGAATCATGATGGAATCAATGAAACTATTCTCTAAGAGTATAGAAATGGTGTAATATATGGAATTTTGACATACACATAAGAATATAAAATAATTTCCATAGAAGTAATATATTAAATAAAATTTCTATCATAGTGGATTTGGTTCACTACCAAAGACATCATATTGGGAACGGTTCACTCTCGGGACTATCATAGTAGAAAATGTCTCCTACCGAAATGGAATTATTCACCAATCATGCCCTATATAACTCATGAGATATAAATATTTACAAAATGAATATGAGGGAGTATAGGTCACAGTCGTACCATAATAAAAATCTAAAATATTTGTGCTACTAGATCAACAAAACATCATCATATCAAAACCCACAAAAAAATGGGTTTCATAAAAAATTTACAATATAATAAATCATAGTAATTAAATTTGTGTCACAAACATTACATCATTTAAACATAGAAAAATCCAGGGAATGGAATAGATTTCATATAGATCATTTAATTAGAAAATTAAAAAAACACATAATGAATAATTATGGTATCCATAGTGCATTTCCCAAATAATTCATTAGTTAATTCAAGGTTTGTTTCTTTGAAGAATATAAGTACAAATAATATATCATTAAGAATTCCTGAGAAAAATTTCCATTCGATTCTAAAATCCTTTTATTAAAATATAAATTATTCAAAAATATTATGAAAGAAAATTTAATTACAATTAACCATGAAATATTCTAAAATATACATTTAACCAATGAGTGGACATAGAAAATGTATATTTTGTTCATGTTGTATAATATTAAAAAGCATCCCATTCGTAATATTGTGAAATTTCAAAAAATTACCTCATTCTAAAAATTATAGGAAGATTTCTTTTTATATTTTTAGAAAATTAAAACATCAGTATAAATTAATTTAAACAATCATATTTCAAAAAAATAGCAATTCGTTAATTTTTTTTATGAATTATGGATATGTACGAAAAGGAATTATGGATAATTAGGTAAATACAAGTTATTTTTAAGAAACAACATAATTTATCTATTATGAGTTTATAAGGGGATGAAAATGAATGCAAAACATGTATCTTAAATAAATAACCATATTAGATGAAGGATCATGTGTTTATTGTGAGGTGTATCATAATATCTTATCATCATAAGCCTAGCCATAAACAATCCTAACAATCGATTATATTGTAACTAAAAACCCATAATGCCTTCATAACATTTGAAACATAAGAAATATTAATGAAATAACCATATATTTATATATAAAAAATGATAAATTTATACAAGATAATTATAAAATATATTCATTGGAAATATATAAACCATAAAATAAAATCATGTGGTGAATGTGGAAAACTATAATACAATAGAGGACTTGTGGTATTTTAAATCACAACCATATTATTCCATGATTTTTTCTAAAAACCTTGGTTCGTGTTAGAATAAAAATACCACTCATGGTGGATTCACACATTTAGTAGAGTATTTTGGTATGTCTCATAGAATATTTTATTGGTGGGTTTTCCATTCAAAACATGTGATGATTCCATGGTGGTTTACACCATATGTAATATTTTAATTTATACAATATCAGGTCGATCCACCACTGTATATCACTGAAAAAATGTAAAATTACTAAACTGAATCCCTAAAAAGATAATATATAAACATGTCTCAAATTAAGAATCATCGGGATAAATATTCCATTTAAAAATTAAATTATTTATAATAAAATCAATAACTAATAGATTATAAATATGAAAAATAAATAAAATATAACATATAATGATGTACCATATCATAACTCTAAAATATACTACTAAAATAAATAAAGAGTAAGTGCATGTAAAATCAACATATAATAATATAAACATGTTTCCACTTTCATAATTCTAACATATATCACTGTTCTATAATTTTACCGTATCACTACATACTTCTATATAATCACATATCCCAACTATATATACAAAACTACACACTTCATTTCATAATATCACCTCATCTGCATATCCACTACACATATATCTTACATTATCACCACACATCCACATAAATAAATACCACAACATCAAAAAATTTCTTCAAACACCTCAAAAATAAAAAACAACATGAAGTTATTTACAATAATAATTTTTCTATTTTAAGGCATCCATATATCAAGACAACAATGAACTAATCCCCGATACCTTTCCTCCATCAAGGGGAAAATGATTCCACAAACTCACATTCATTATGTAAACCACAAAACACCTCTGAGCTGACAAGAATTACTATAATGACATAAGAAAAAATGGTCAAAACAAAAAAATTTTACACTAAGGGATATCTTCTAACATCCTCATTATATTGACAAAACAAGATATACCATATGAAATGAGACTACTAAAATCCCTTATTTCACCAAAATATTCATAAATTACATATACTAAATCTAATATAAAATATAATTAAATGAAAAAAGTTATTAAAATAAAATATAATACCTTACATGGAATTATTTAAAAAAATAAACCAAAATATCCTAATAAGGATGAGTATATGGGGAACATAAAAAGAAAAATTAAAAAATTGACCAGGAAAAGATATATATTGAAATTCATTAGAAATACAGATATCCCCTACCTAAAACCACAAAATGGTTTCAGACACACCATATCATTTTATTAGAATTTCATTAGATAACTAACACATCATGATCAGAGAATCTAATGTCAACCCTCATCACTACCCAATGAACTAACATCAACATCTAATATGATTTTATATCTACTTTATGATAATGGAACATGTTTGATAATTTTCTTGAAAACTAAATAGATCTTTATATTTAAATATAATTATTAAAATAACCAATTTTTTTGTACAATATTATTTTAATGTTCTATAATTTACATGGTTACTCCATTAATGCATTGAAAAAATATCATCAGACATGAATCCAATCATCTTATGATAAAATTATAATAAGTAATTATGGATATAAATGAACTTCACATTATTCATCTATATATGATCCCCATGTTGGTGGAATTATAACCATTATCTCTGAATTTTGAGTTCAATTATAGTAAACTGCTTCTATACCACTCTAGGTGGTGAGTAATAACAACCATATGTGGATACTAGTAAAGTCTTCTATGACCATCCAAATAAATCCTTTGGTAATGGTCTTGAACCCATCACACAGACAGGTAGAAGATGATCCTTTCGAAAGAAATTACTTGCTAGATCATCGTGGGAGATGGACAAGGACTGAGCAAGATTAGCATCCCATAGATCATAAATTATTACCTATTAATAAAATATTAATCATTTTCATTTATATACATATTGAGAAAGTGAAAACTAGAAATAATTTATTACTATGAAAATGTTATCAGTACCCCAACTTCTTTTGTACACTCATTCACATATCTCCAATATGATTATTTATGATGATCTAACCATGATTCCATTCGAGAGACTTGGTAAAAATAATTATGTACCAAAATTGAACAAAAAATCAAAATATTTATATATGAAATAGATAATTTTCTTTTGTAAATGTTTATACTATTTAAAATATAACCATATTTGATCAATTTCTTAAAAAATATTTAGGACGGGTAGTGTCGGGGAAGCTTTTTCAGCTCAACTTGGTGAGTTTTTTCTTCTTACATCCTGAAATAAATAATAGTGAAATTAAAATTAATTTATAAACATTTATATCCCTCACATATGTATGTATATATGTAAAATGATATTAATATTATATTATATATTTCAATACCATGTACTTATCATGGCAATTTTTATCAATCAACACCTTCCTCTTCACTCTATGTACCCCTTTATGAACCTCATCAAACTATTGGGGTGAGGTCAACGAAAATTCATTGAATTCATTCCATAATATCTATTTAAAATCAATTTATATTTGAACGAAGTTTTTTATGTCCATTGTAATGTGATAATACCATCAATGGTATTTTTGAATAACATCTATAAAAAGAGATTCATTTTTTAATTATTATATTCTAAATACCTAAGGTCTTTTAATTGAGCCATAATTTATTAAAATTACCAGAATCTTGTAATAAAATTCTCCATTCTTCTAATATTGAGGAATTTGACTCTAATTAGAATATTTAATTAGAAGTTTAATTGTTTTAAAAACCATTGGCACTAGAATCAAGAAAAAATAATCCCACGTCCTCATTTATTTGGACGAGATGCCAATCAATAAGGATAAATTCCATTAATCTATTTATATTATAGGCATCTAATATGTTAAAAAATTTCGTAGTTATAGTATTAGATCAATATTTTTTTATTATGATATATTCTTTATAAATATTTATAATACATTTATTCAAATTAAAATGCTCACCTATAACAACCCGCAGTAATATGCTCATAAAAAATAGGAATGACCACATGATTCTTCTTTATAGAGTCTTCACCTACATAACCTTCTAAATAAATATAATATCTGACATATGTTTATGGGATGAAGAAAGTGTGAGTGTGCTCGATGCTAATGAGAAGGAGACATAGGGTCTAGAAAATGATAATGTGGTGAAGGCATTGGGATTCCCAGATTGAATATAGAGGGAGATTAATGGATCACCAATGTCAATGTGCTCAAGGTAATCTCAATTAAGTGTCAACTCAGATTGGTGAAATAGTTCATCCATGGCATTCCATTCATTAAAAAATTAAAAATTATATCAAAACATAAATTCATAATATTTCATAGTTAAAAATAAATTTATAAATAATAATAGATCCATATTATTAAAAAAAATAACATACATATAAATGATCATGAATAAGTATACATATAAACAAAATATCATTTCCCTTTTCAAATCTAAATAAATAATGTATAGAAATAAATTTAAATATCAAAAAAAAACTTCAGTACATGAAATGAATAACATATTTCATCGTTTTTAGATAAGATTGTGGATGAATGCATAGATAATAATTCTTTCATCAATAATATCATTATCCTTCTCCACCATAATTTCATATACTTCATTATCCCCTAAAAGAATAATTTTTTCATAATAACAGTGGAAAAATAAATATTTTTCATCCTATTGATGATATTCAATGTGAGAGGAAAAATATTTCACTATATTAGATCTATCATACATGTCTGTTTATTTTATTTTAAAAAAATATACCCCACTCATTATCCATGAAATATTACACATAATATAAAATTTTCTATTGTGATATGTAGATATATAGATTATGAAATTAATGGTCCCAAACATCTATCAGGAAAGATATTTTCATTGAAATAATTCCAATTATTTTATTTTAATACCCTTGGTAATATCGACTAACTTTCATTTTAATAAAACAATTAAAAAATTACCATGGTAGTTTAATTCCATAATATTAGTCTATAATCCGTAGTATCTCAATTAAAAAACTATTAAAATATCACTATTCTATGATTTTAATCCCTCACCCGGGTCAACTGTATAAAATTTGAATCCATTAACCTTGTAAGCATCAAAATTTGTCTATTATATTCTAGGTGAACTCAATATTTGAACGTCATATGTTATGAAAACTCATCCTAGGTTTATCTGTTAATAATCCTTAAAATTAGTATACATAAACATATTTACATAGATATGTTTCAACCAAATATAAATATTTGATATAATATTAATAAACACACACAACATTAAAAACATTATTGAATATCATTACTAATTTCTTTTGTATTATACTTAGATGAAGAGGAATCAGGAAACCCTGCTTCTATTAAAATCTAATGACAAACATAATGTACACAATAAGACATCACAGAGCCACTCTATAAAGATTATTATAAATTGAACCATTATAATCATCTTGAGAAAGGAAAATACAATACATGGGTAGTATAAAGGGCCAAATATAACTGATATCCAAAAATTAGCTATTCGAACGGGCATCCGCAACGTGATTTCCCTCCCAGTAGACATGTGAAACATCAAGATATCACATGTACAGAAGCCAATGGCAATCACTCCATGCCGATAACAACTTCGATGGAACATTTCTTGATCAATCATTGAGAATATGGACTGAAAAAGATGAATCTGACTCTATCCATAAGTCGTGGAAACCATAATGGATGACATACTTGATTGCTTTTATCATTACCCACAGTTTCACATCGATTGCATATCCAATGCTAATAAAATGAATGAAATATCCTTTCACAAAGCCTCATTTAGTGTGGAAAACACCATCAAAACTAGAAGGTCAAGGTGCTCCAAAATCTGATCCATCAACATTGACATTCATCCACTGTAAGATGGGTGGTATCCATTTAAAATATTTCATCTTCATTGAATTTTTATCCTTCCATTGACATTAGGAGACCTCAAAAGAACTAGATCATAAATATCAATTTCTATGGACCTAGACTAAATATTACAAGAAGTATGAATTGGACGATGTAAAATAACTCTATCATGATATGAAGGCTACACATTATTGAAAATCAATTCTTTTCTTGACTTCTATTTCAATGAAATAGCGTTGAAAGAGGCATCAAGCTGTAGCAACCAGAACTGCTCACTACACTCATTCTGGTAGATGGACTGTAATAGTCCATCAACAGATCAGGTGTTGAAATAACAGTAGAATATCTGCGGCATATATGCCCATAACATTCATAAAAATTTACAGGGGAAAAACAAGTGAAAGAGTTTCATCCACGGAAAAAAAACTCATACAGTGTGAAGACAGATGTAACCCAATGTGATGTAGATTGACCTAGAGTTAAAGACTCTAACTCAAAATTTTCCACACAAATATCGAGTGATACAGAGGGATAAACGCTCTATAAAAGTCAGGGACCCAATATGGAGGGTTCAGTTAGACACCACAATGATTTTTATAACACTCCTTGGTGGTGAAATTTCCAATCTGATTAGGCATCCAGACCAATGTATCACATTCATTAAAGCAGTATTCTGATATTTCCAACATGATACAACTAGGTAACATCCCATTGAGATCTTTATTTTTATGAAATTCAACAATGGTGACATTTTTAGAGAACATGGACTAATAATATCATCACTAATGGGTCGAGATACACATTTGGAACAAGCCATGAGGCCAGCATAATCCTTTTCTAGGGAAGTCCATATAGAGGAACTAATATAATTGACATAACATGTGTAGTGTTTCCCATGAAAACTGCAAGCATGAAAATAAATATAATTATTGGAATTAGAGATGTGATTTCATATGTATTTTTCAATCAATGTATCACTGAAAATCCTGATGTCTTTGATTCCCAATCCACCCATATTAAAAGATTATATGCAGTCCTTATAAGCTAAAATTACCACTATACTTTCATGAATTGACCTAGTCCAAATAAAATATCTTATTTTACCATTTAATTCCTCAATAGGATATCTGTGCCATCTATATAATGAAAATTAGTACACAAACATTGAACATATCAATGAATTGACCAATCAGATTCTCTTTTCATGAGATAGAATTTTCCCCTTATATCTACAAGACGGTTTGTAATATTGAAAGAAATGTTTTCCAGATTACATCTATTAAATATTCCCCAGAAAGGTGGAACACCTTTGTAAACAAAATAAAGTTATCCTCTTTTACTCCAACATTACGAGCAATTTTTGTTCTCATAGAAATTAAAATTCCTTCACCAAAGGTGACAGACAATTTTTCCCAGCAGATAACCTAACCTGAAACCTCTTCAAAATGTGATAAGATATCCTTAATACATAATATGGTGCCTTTATCTTCTCTCCCAAAGGGTACTTTCCCATCAATAGAGAATAAGTGTTATGGGGTGCATAAATCCCTCCAAAATCACATCCTATGATACCTCCCAAAAATAGACAAATCAGTGAGGAACCAACTCAAATAATCTTCCGTAACCACGAAGAGAAAACCCAAATGAGGATCACTATGTATTCCTCCTCTGGAGCATTGAGAAAAACCATTGGGGGAACCATTAACAAGAATATAGAGCCTGGAACTTGTTAGAATAGAACCAATAAGCCCAATATATTTATGTGAAACCCCGTGAATTTTTAGAATAGTAAATAATAACATCACCTAATGGTATCAAATGATTTTGAAACATAAATCTTCAATGCCATATTTCCTCCTTTTACCTTTCTATTCTTATCATTAACACATTCAGAGGTAGTATGAAGATAGTTTTGTATATTTATCCCCTAACAAAACCAAGTTGATTATAAGAAATGAGGACCTGGGAAATATCACCTAATCATATAGTCATGATCTTAATAATTAAATATGGTATATTAGTCCCAATAGAAAAAGGTCTGAAATCCTTAATACCAGGAGCATTCTATTTCGTAGGAATTAATGAAAAAAAATTATGTTTCATCCCAAAAGGCATATAATATGTTCTAAAAACTTAATTAACAACATATGTAACATCAAGATTAATTATATCCCAATAAAACATGAAAAAATTATGGGTAAAGCTATTAGGACCTACCAAACATCCAATATTCAAGAAGAATAGAGAATCATGTATTTCATTTGTATTGGGGATTTCAGAAAGCCTTTTAATTTGATCTTCCCCAATATAGGGCTCAAAAAATCTAATAATTTTACCATAGTTAACATATCTAGTATTTGAGTACAGCTTCTCAAAATAAAGTGTCACATCATTTGAGATGTCATTCTCATAGAAGAATGGGATTCCATCAATATTAATTCCATTCAGGATTCTGATGGACCTTTTTCCCCTATTCTTATAATGAAAAAGTTTTGATTTCTTATCTCTTTTCTTCATGCATTTATTGATAAATTGATTCTGAACTAGTTTTTCATTAAGAGTTAAAAGTAAGTCTATATTTTAAACGACTTGTATTTCCTCACAAGGAGACATATAATGCTTCATATTTTCTTATTGACAATTGGATAAAGCATTTTCCACCTTTGTAATGTTATTATCTAAATAGGAAAATGATTCTTTACTCCATTTCATCAAAATTTCCTTAACTAACATTAAATTACAAAAAAATACATAAGAAGGAATTCCCATGAAAACATTTTCCCACGCATCCAACACAATTTATCTCCTGCCATGTATAACAAGCCAAGAATTATTAAACATAAATGGGAGAGGAAATGGAATTAAACTATTGAAGCAGAAATCCATGATTATGTGATTATGATCAGAATTAAATCTCGGTAGAGTTATCCCACACACATCTGTCAACCCATTCCTATCATCCACTTTCACAAAGCTTCTATCCAATTTAATTTATTGCTTCCCATTAATAGTGCATCCGCATCATGTGAAATATGATCTAGAAATAGGTACCTCAGTATGAATACATTTATCAACTCACGTTGATAGGACCTATGCTAAGACACAACATAAATTCTCACAATTTTTTTCTCAGCCCTCAATACTATGTTAGTGTAACCAATAATAACCCATCTGGTATCTATATTCTCAGAGATATCTAACATAATCTTCCTTAAAGCTCTCTTTCTTATATACAGGTTGAAACCAAAAACAAATTTTACAGAAAGAGAAGCATTACCAAGACTACATGCAATAGTGACTAACTGGAAATCATCCAAAACAGAACACATACTAACACTATCATCCTTTATGACCCACATAGATTTAGAGCTCGATTCTAAATGATTGTTTGAAACAAAGTAATTACCCGTAGAGTCTCACGTAAAGGAGTTATATTTCTCAAATTTCATCCATAGTTCTGTTATTCCAACTATTTGAGGGTATTGGTCATAATATAGTGTCTAAGGGATCTGATAGTGGAATCGTTCCCAATTACTTGACAGTTTCAAAAGAGTATTTGTTATTTTTTTTGATTTGAGCCCAGTGTTAGGACCATTATTTTTTGAGTCATATCTTTATCATAGATGGTATTTAAAACATCAA
Source organism: Viscum album (assembly GCA_963277665.1). Classification (NCBI taxonomy): domain Eukaryota; kingdom Viridiplantae; phylum Streptophyta; class Magnoliopsida; order Santalales; family Viscaceae; genus Viscum; species Viscum album. The sequence continues at coordinate 645,231,734 of OY728160.1, forward strand.
TAGATTACATATTTCATTTTCTGCTGAAGTAGGGAAACCATTATACCCAATGGATACTGCATTACTAAGTAGTAATAATCTATTATATGAATAAAATGGAGAAAAAATATGCTGGCATGAAATATCTTTTTGGCCGTCAGTTTAGTTTGAACCTTCGAGAAGCCCCCCGAGGTGTCAGAATGTGCTGCATCATGGGTAGGATCTACAACACCAACATTTTCAGTAGGGTTAGGAAGAGTATTAACTGAGGAATGAGAAATACCATTGTCATGAATATGACATTGTTCATGTATCCCATTCATAAGCATCCAGAGAAGCTCCAAGATCAGAGATCATAATATGCTCTGATGGTGGAGATTATTTTGGAGAGGCATGAGTAGGAAGCAATGCATTCCCTTAATTATGCAGAAAAGGCTTGATCAAAGGGGTAACAACAATCACGCTTTGATTAAGGAACATACAAGGATCACAATTATCACCATTTATCAATACTTCATCAGAGGAAAAAAATCTTTATCAAGGTCGTGATGCACATTTCCCAACATAGGACATTCATCCAGGATAGTAGATGTTGTACCCTTTGTAGGAACTGCATTACCAAAATCTATAGAAGGATCAGTGTCATTATGAGGGTAACCCCAATATTCCTTAAAGCTGGCAGAACCAGAACCAGTGGGTGCTGCAGCTTTTCCCTTCTTTCTCCTACAGCTTTCCTCATCATGACCTCGAATATTACAAAAATGACCCAGCATATTTTTGTTACCATCTGAAGCCACATGCACTATGAAGTGAAAATTAATACATAATTTGGGTTTTCTTTCATACAGGATTCCCAATGTGAAGATGTCACCCTGAGTAGTTTGTACCACCTCCTCTACCAAGGCGGAGACATGTAAACCTCAATAAGAAATCGACTATAATGACCAAAAGTATGATTATCAGTCAACCAGTCAAGGATAATAGGATTTCCCATGGATGACATAATGAACCAGAGAATATGAGGATTCCAATAAAACCATCTCATATTACATACCTGTATCCAATTTTTAGCATAAGTATATTTGACAGCATTGGGGCCAAAAGTCCGATCACATTCATTAACGCAATGAAAACTAGGAAGTAGAGGGAAGAAGACAAGATTCAATGATGGTTTCTTGATTTCAAACGATGGGAAAACGATATGATAGAAACCACATCCCTTTACTGTCATTTTACAATCGGATAATTCCCAAATTTCAGCAATCCGTCCAGCGAGATCACTGAATTTCAATGGATTCGCTCCTTTGGGCACCACAATCTGAGCAATGATAAAAAAATATACATAGATTTATCCTCTTGGAAATGGTATTTTTCTTCAAAAAGACATGAATGATGTTCTATTTAATAATTATTATTGCATAGGATGCAGCCTCACAATCCAGAAATGAGACGATTCCCACATTCTTGGATGCTTTCGCAAAACTCTTCTTAAATCCATCAATATCTGGAGAAGCACCCTAATTCTTCTATGTGTAGAGGCTAAATAAATACTTAAGTGAATATGTCTTTAGCACATCCAACATGATTTAATCTTTTCCCAATATCATCATTGTATGTTGAAAAAAATATAGAACTCTAATTTTCAAAATAGCTTCCAGAAATAGAGTATATAGTTCAAACCTTTTACCATGAATTAGTTTAAATGACCAAGGTATATGTGATATAAAATAAATAAAAAAAATTAAGTATATAGTAAATATTGAATAATTTTTTATGTAATATAAGAAAAATTTAAATAATGTATCTCTCAATTGTATACATCCATTAATAATGTATGAGACCTACTAATATTGTTTCCTTCTAAAACCGAATAGTTAAATACATTATGATTATAAAAATGATGTAGGAAAGATTGTATCCATAGAAAAAAGTGTCAGTTAAAATATACCTTGAAGGTTTCCTTACTCATGTAGTTGCAGAGTCTTCTCATATAGTTGTCTTAAGAATGTTAAAAATTGGGGTTCAATAACATTGAACTTTTTTTATAATAATGCAAGCAATTCCAATGGTATTAACTACTATAAAAAATATGAGAATCATTAAATTTCAATGCATGTCACCTATGATGGATGATGTTGACGCACTATGAGATTTACTTTAATACCCATCAAATACATTCACATGTTTTAAAATTCATAAGAATGTATCTGTATCCCTATTTTTCAATAAATAAATTATCCAAGAAAACATTTCATGCTCTTCTATCCATAGATCATTCTTTATATTCATGGTTTGAATGTACAACCAAGAATTGAGGTGGCCCTTTAATTTTTCATGCACATTAACTATTGTAAATGTCACATTTTTACAGTCATTCGTATGATTATATATAACATCGATACTATTAAGAAAAAAAATTAAATTCCAATTATGTATTTCAATAATATATATTTTTTCATCCATGGTTTCATTACAATTTTATCAATGATGGACATCTAACTCATTTTCCACTATAATTATAATAGTCCACCTTACCAATATTTGTTTCCACAATTAAATGTCATGCTAGAACTTCTAAACCATTCAATAACTTTGGAGGTAGTAAAATATCAATATACACATTATTTATGACTTCTTTTACCGATTTATTTGAGATTCCTTGAGAAATATTCAATGACACTTGATGATTTATTTTACTAAAAGGTAGTTGTTTAGGCTCCTAATAAATGTATGAAATAAGAAAATTCAAACCTATATAAGTGTTACAACTATATATATTTCCAATTCAAGGGATGTCTCTAATGGTCCACATTAGAGTAACATTTTTTTAACATTGTTCTAGATAATGAATCATATGTATCAACATCATTACCTTATAACAAATTAATTCAAAACTAGATGCTAAAATAATAAATTATTTTCAATTACTGGAATATTTTTTCAGAGAATTACCATTGAAATGAAAGATTATGCTTTATTTCATAAATATCAATGGGGGAAGATTCTCTGGGATCAAAACAAATACCCAATTTCCATAATTGGTACTCAACATCCTAAATGATTTGAATCCATCAGCATAGAATCATAATTAACATTTCTAGAATAATATGTGAAATTGGATTGTAATGAATCGCATGTATTCCATGATTTGGAGTCAGTTGGATCTCACATTTTCCCAAAATTTTTATTATCCTTAGAATCCCACTTCAGGTCCTTAGTGGTTTTTGATTCCATGAATAATCTTCATTATCAATGTTTTAAGGGGATGTTATAAAGACCCTTTGTAAGTGCATTACATTCCATCTTGATCTTAGTAGTAGGTTAATTCATACAATAAAAATGACATATTGACTACCATGTAGAAGATGAAATTTCTTTACTAGGGTCAACCTGAATCTTCAACTTAATAATGTGTATAATCATTTTGACATGAATATATTTTTTTTAAAATTCATACCATTGATGGTAAATGTATTTTTATATTATAAAAAAAATATAGGATATTTTTGTCATGATTTTTATAATACCAAAATTTATATATCATTGAAATCATCTTATTTAGTATTCCTAATAGCCAATTGACAGGGCACAACTTCGGTAGAAAAGAAATTTTTAAATATTTCAAACATCCACCATACAACTATTATTTTTATCATCGTAATAATTATGAAATATATTTTCCTAATCAGTGAAGTTACCAATTAAATTAGTCTCAATTGAATCAAAAATATGATCCAATTATATGTAATGATCTTAAATTGGTTTTCCTTTTTTCAAATAAAACATCATTTTTCACGTTACTGTTTGTTTCACCCCTAACTGGTGGTTGAAATGTGTTTAGATGTTGATTTTTTTCCATGTAATGTTGAAATAATTTATTATTATTTTTTTCTTTTCATTTTCAATTTTCAATGAAGGTGGGAGATTAGAATGTTGTAGACATCATTCCTCAAGCATTCATTAACATATTATTCCCCATTCTAATTCCATAAAAATTTTTGACAAAGGATTTTACTTGATATAAATTGTTCTTATACTTTATTTATATTCATTCTTACACAAAATATATATTTACTAAATTTATACCTTATATTCCCCTCTATGTATTGATTAGAAATTGAAAATTTCAAAAAAAATATCCAACCCCTATTCCTACTAATGTATGTTTCTCGATAATGTTCTTAATCTTTTATCAATATATGAAATATTTACTAGATATCATTAATGAAAATGAATAGAAATACCAAATCATATGTCTTTTAAAAAAACATATAATTTATTAACAAAAATATAATATTTTTTATTAATTGTAACATTATTTAATTTTTTAACAACATAAATTTTTATGATTTCATTTTGAATGTATGTATTCAGTACAAAAATTCATATTTTTTATAATAAAATTTAACGAATTAGAAATTAAAAATGGGTGTGACAGTCTCATGGAATAATATTATAAAATAAATCTATAAAATTACATATGGGGAAAATAAATTCCCTTTAAGGTTGGGGATGATAATTTTGTAGGTATGAAGGGTAGGAAGGTAGATAATGAGGTTGAGTATAAGGGATTATGAGCAATGATGATGGCTTGTGGGATTGAAAACAAGGGCTCACTAGCTTCGAAAAATGGTAAAATAGTATTAGGGAAAGCACCAAGGGAATATGGAGGTCACTTCAAGGGATTTAGGTATCAGATATGAAAACATTCGAAGGAAAGCACAGTTATTGGGTGTGGTCCTAGGGAGGAGATGATGAATGGGAATGTAGAGTGGATTGGAGGGCTTGGTCTATAGTATTTTAATGGAGGAAATGGATATGTAGGTCGGTGAGGGGGGATATGGAGGTGGGAAGTGGGATCAATGAGGTGGAGATAGTGACTTGTGTAGTGATAATCAGTATTGGGTTAACAGTAGTGTAGAGGGTGATCATGAGAGATGGGTGTGGTTGGGGGTGGCTGTAGTGAGGCCTCTAGGGTGAGGGTCCTGGTATTGAGGGTGAATGAGGCGGTGAAAAGGGGGTTCACGAGGGGCGTGTTACTATGGGGTAAGGGGAGGAGGTGAGAGATTTTATAATTTGGAGTGGACACAGTGGAGAGGGTGAATATGGTGGCGGTAAGGGGTATTAGGATATGGCGGGGCGGTGAGTGGGAAGAGACGATGATATCAAATCGGGGTAGGGGGATTGCGCCCGATCTCAAAGAGAAGTATATTTTAATAAACTAAAATATATTTAGTTGTTGTCTATAAAAAACAAAATATAATAGGTTTAGAATTTTTATCATATCTTTTTGAATCTTCCACAAAAAACTATTGTTTAATGAATAATTCAGTATAGTTTCATTATTCTCATGGGAATTGAAGTGAGAAAAAAATCCATTACCTTACTAAAATCCATCATACACATTGGAACATCATTTATAAATAATATATATTTAATATAGATATATTATATAACCACACTCATATATTTTTTATAATATTTTATTTATTTATAACCATTTATCACCTGTTTGTTTACTATTCAATATTAAAATCATTATTCTTGGTGTTATTTGGTTCACATTTCTTGTATGTTTTCATTTAGTAGTTCTATTTCTTATGGATTTACCATGGATGAATCATATCTTTAATTAAAATGACGAAATAAATATCATATAAAGTCATTATATACAAGTTCATGTTGTTTTCATTTCTGGTTTGAAGGAATGAAAGGAAGTTTAGTAAAAATAACCATACAGATATCATTATCATATCATATATAAAACATATATTCATTAAATCTGTCCTTATTACGAATTATTTAAATTGGAAATGAAAAATGAATCACATTTCATCATGGTGGTGGTAGTCCACAAGAATGCATGCGGGTTGTTACCATTTTATAATGGATTATAGGGTAATAATAATTATATTATCTTTAAATTATAGAGATATAATTATTTCATATTGATCATATATAAACATTTATCCAATAATAAAAACTATATATAAAAGAAGGCGATGATAAGTGATTTGTATCACAAAATGGGCATAGTAATCCATATGCATGAACAAGCGATACATTGACACACCATCTGATGTAAATGGGGTGAATAAAGGTGGTTTCATAAAATGGATATAATTAATTATATTGAGGATACAAATGTTTTTATGTTTATTAATAGTATAACTGTTTTATTTATATGGAAAGTAAATTTTGAAAAAAGTGATATGTTAATGTGATCATCACTTCTTCGAAATCACACAACAGATATAATCTGGGGGATGCTATTATTGGTATTTTGGGAATAAAATAACATATATAATTTTCCTAGGTGAGATTATAAGATTAATTTTCTATGAATGGTTGGTCTAGAAGACTCAATGTGCTGTGAAGAAGAGAAATGATGGGTGACACATTATAATTGAGGCGAGGGTTTCCATTTGAATTATTTCAAATATTAAATATTAATAAATTAACTAATATGAAAAAATGGATCATTGTTGAAAAAAAATTTAAAATAATAGTGGAGTCTATTTAATATTATATAATAAAATTGGGATATTTTAGAATCATATTTTCACCCATACAAAATTTTAACCCATTATTAATCCTTTTCCAAATATCAGTAATGTAATAGTTTTTTACCCTTTATTGTTTGATAATGTTACTATAAATTTGAATGATTGTGATAACATGAACAAGGATGGCATTTAAAACTATATCACATTCATTAGGATGAATATTATAAATATATTAATTTCGAATCATTTAATAAAATAATATTTGTTTCAAAATATCATTAATGTCATTTTTTAAAACATTCATAAAATATTACAATAAATCATTAAATACCAATGTGGAATTAGAATATAAATATTCTAAAATAAAATAAAATTCCATGTGAATATTAAAAATGAATGGATGATATTAATTCTATGAAATTATAATAATTTTAATATCATTATAATTGTTATATAAATTTTTCATTAATCAGGAGAATAATTTATCAGAGTTCCATAATTCTCTATAGTCAATGTATAGTTTTTAAAAAATGTAAAAAACTTTGTATTGAGGAAATAATTTCACTTATCTCAGGATAGAGAGTTATATTTGTTCAAAATGTGTCTTTTACCCCTTGAGAACATAATAGATATTTGAAACTAAGAGAGTCGCTTTTTATGATTTTTTCCTTTAAATACTATAAAGGTCATTTTACTAAAATAATTATCCTTGAAAGACTAAATATCAATCTTAATGTGATAAGTGTATAATTAAATTCATAAAATAAAAAAATAGGATGAAATATGATGTCCTTATAACATAGTTGTGAACTATATTTACCCAATTTAGCCTTTATCAAGGTGATAAATTTCACCATGATTACTGTTCATATTTTCCCAAAATAAGAGGTTAATATTGACCATATTTTAACACTGTGATTTTAAATCTAGAATAAATTTTTTAAAATAAATTTCATATAAGTAGATAAAATTTGTTTTAAAATTATTTTGAAAAACTTGATGAAAACACTTCTAAAAAATATAATTGTTAAGCATAAAACCGATTTATTCTTATCTAATGCCTAGAATAGTATTTAATGAATGATAACATAGAAAATTATAGATTAATTTTATTAATGTAAAACATAAATTATTTCCAATTTAAATATTTATGATAAAAAACATTACATGTATGAAAATTTCATTTCAGGAAAATGCATTTTCTTATTTGAAAATGTTTTTATAATAAAATAAAAAATAATATAGATTATAATAAACATGATTGTATTTACCAAAAAGATATACGTTTAATATAATAATATAAATAAATCTAAATTTATATGATACATATTACAATACATGAAATTATAATGTTAATTATAATTTAGAATTTTTGACAATACAATGGAAAGTCCAACTTTTTTCATATTATAAAAAATTCACCATAGGCTAATTTTGATATGATTAATTGAAAAATATATTTATTTTTATGAAATATTTTTTATATTATGTCATAAATTAAATTTAATATATTTTAACATAAACCAATAATATCATTTTGAAGGAAATCTATTTCTTAAGCATTATATAACTTTGGTAAAAACATATAGAATGATTATTTTCAATACATTAATAAGTACATATTTATTAGGTTAAATATTTTAATATATCGTAGAAAGTTTTTAAAACATATTATTACCAACCATTTGAATGGTTTGGTTATAAAAATTATATTATAATATTTTAATAAAACACCATTCTTCTTTCAATCTCTATGTTGTGTGTATAAAATGCTATCAATAAATTTAAAAATATTTGAATTTTTTTTGATAAAATACTAATGTGTTACATTATTCAAAATTTAATATTTATTAAAACCCAAAATGTATTCAAATTTGAAAAATACAATGAGGATATCTTTTATTTAATAAATCATATGATTACTTTGTATCTTATTTGTATTTTTCATTTACCGATAGTTCATTCACCAGCTGAATAGTCTTTTTCCTTAGAGGATTATCACTATGATCCATGATCTCTACTATTTGTACTCATAAAAAAGATATCATTCCATTTTTATGAAAAAATTATTAGTACATTTTATGGATCAACTATGTGTTTCCTCGAGAGATAGATATGGAACACATCCTGAACTTAAGAGAGGATTGGTGGAAACACCAAGTGACAAGGTATGATCCGTTTTTGATAAAGAACCTCAAAATGGTTAATATACCTATGTCTTATATTTTCCTTCTTCTAAATATAATAAAATAAATTAATGGATAAATTCCTATAAAATCCATCTCTCAGACATCAAATTCTAGGACACACCGACCATTGGCCATGTAACATTTCTGTTGACTTTGAGATTACATCTTATAATGTGGAATGGATTGGAATTTTTCTATAATTTCCTCATATAGATCATATTCAAATATATTTCATTGAATAATATCATTATTTTTTTGATCATCAATACATATTTACTTAATCACATACTCTATGAAATAATTATTCAAGAATAATTTTTTCCTGACTCCATAAGTAATAAAATAAAATTTTAATGCATAAAAAGATCCATATGGTAGTAATTTAACATATAAATATTTTCTGAACCCAATATATATATCAAAATTGATATAATAGTATCTGATTTACAACTTAGTACATTCGATAAATAATTAACCTTAAGTCCCATTCAAAATAGAACTAACTAAAATTTATTCTGAGTGATTAGAATTAATTTATAATGTATCCTTATAGGATCAACATAATAAACATTTTGGGATATCTTTAGTCACTAATTAATAATCATACTAATATTTATATGACAAAATCATTTAACATCATGAATTAAAAATTATATCATATATTTATCCAAAACATTATTCAACTTTTATTCCATGATAATCTCTTTATATAACTAATTACATTTCTAGTATATGTATGTGTTTCTCCACTCACTGATAAAAGATCATATACTGATATAGAATATCAAATGTGATTTTATTATTCTAGAATATATATATAGACAATATATTTTTATAATCACATCAATTTTAATAAATTGATTAAAAATATGACATTACTTGGGTGTATTCATAAAAACCCCTACTTTAAATCCCCAAACATAGAGAAGAGGATAAATATTTGCTAAAGATCATGATTTATGGAAAATGTTGGGATTGAATTTTCATTATGTATCTCTTTTTTCTTCAAATTTCAATGTGGCATATTATCCTCATTATGCATTGGATTCATAAAATTAATCCCGTAATGTAAAAAGGACTTCAATATATAACACTTTAGTGTTGGTGGTACATTATATCGAGATATTTCTTGATTCACATCATCAGCTAAATTATTACAAACACTTCAAAATTCTATTTCCCCTGGAAATTTCTTTCCTATATGAACCAACTGAAATTTCACTTATTAAAATGTCACTCTATTTCATTCAAAATTTGGAGAATAATGGAAGATCATATCATTATCCAAATATTTCTTAGTATTTCCATAGAATTTATTTTTTATTTTCATATCAATACATAGTGATTTATGGGTAAATCCAATCTCCATCTCCACAATGATTGAATATTGGATTATTTCATCATATTAATGAAAGTCCATTTTATATTATTCCATTAAAATAAATGGTTTTATGGAATTAAGTAATAGATTAACCATACATTAATGTTAGTTTATTAAACCGTAAGCATACATTTCTTGTATTTTATAATTTTCCTCATATGTTCCAATAGATTCATCATCCAACTAATTTACCTCAAATAATTTATTCTCCATTTTAATTAAATAAATATGAGGGATGTTGTTATTGAAAATTATTCTCTTACATAATTCCGACACCATTGAGTCAATTTCACTAAATTTATTAGTATTCATGATTATAGAATACCATTGATATGATTTTACACCCAAACGAAAGATAGATAAAATTTCATTAATTCACATTCTCATCAGAAGAAAATGGAAAACCTAATTTAAAATGTATGGATCCATTTCTCAATATATAGTAGATTAGTGAAATGAGTAAACTATGGTGGATATTTCCTCATTATCCTCTCATTATAGTGTTTCTACATTGTATTAGTAATTATATTTCTACAATAATTTATAGATAGAAAATGTTTTAATAGTTTAATAATTAGTTTTTTAAAAACCAACACCCAAAAAAAATTCTTAAGAGTATTATATATTCATTTTCCATAACATTCAACATCAAAATGAATCATTCAAATTCTATTCATTGAATATTACCAAATTCCTAATGTGAGAAAAAATAATCATAGTGAAAAAACACATAATATTGAAAATAAATTATCGGGTGTCTAAATCAGAACACATTCTTATATGATCCTATAGTGTTAACCTAGTTCAATCATGAACCAAAAAACATTAGAATGTTATCATATATATATACATACCATAAGGGTTTTGATAAATTATTTATTATCCTAGTTTTTAAATGTTAAGCAATCTTTTCTCTAATACCAAATATAACAACTCGTACATTACATACATAGATATTACATTTTATTACATGAATATTCATTACATATTATAACAATATGTGAAATAATAGAATTTTTATAGTATCTCCATAGGTATACTATGCCTATTATTGTTCCTCAGAACCAAAGTAATGTCAATATATTAACAGGTGAGCTCAGATGCCCAGTAAGTGATTTTATGGTAGATATAAATGATAATTTATGTATAAAATGGGAATAATTAGATGAGGACATGATATTAAAATTTTAAATCCATACCAATTATATCATAGATCGAAATACTTTGTTATGAAAAAAATTATGGCAGTTCATAATAGGTGGATCACAATGGAATCAATGAACACGAGGAAAGAGGCAAAAACATTGCAAGATGACTTGGAATTGTTGAATATAAATATGACTATAAAATAATATTCTTTCTATTCAAGGATTCATTTATTAGAATATAATTCGTTATTGGGTCCATATTCCAATCTATCACAATATTCATGGTTCATTCACATGATTATCATAGTGGGAAATGTTCTTTACTAAACAGGGTTCACGCCACATTGCATTACTATTTACCTATAGAGATATAAATCTTTAACTAATTCACTTTATGGAGATATAGTCCCAACCAATAACATAACTAAAATCATACATATTTGTAAGGAAATATATTAAAACATTTATAATTTAATAACCCATTAAAATTAAAGGGTTTCAAAAACATTTCATCATATAATAGCCCATAGAAAAGAAATGGGTTTCGAAAACATTCCATCATTTCGTCATATCATAACCCTTGTCAATGGAATGTATTTTATATACACATTTTCATCATAAACAGAAATAATTCAGTATAAGAATAAGTTTGGTATCCTTGGATCATATCCCAAGTAAATCATAAGTGAAATCAAGTGTTTTTGTCTTCAAAGAATAGAAATAACATTAAATATTTATGAGGAAAATTTCTGTTCTTTTTTAAAATCAGTTATTTTAAATATAAAAAAATCAAAAATATTATGAAACACATTTTAGTTGAAAATAACTATGGAATCATATAATGTAACAATCATTACTTTGAACATTTATGATGGTGGTAAATTCTATTCATCTTTTATAAGTTAAAAAACATTCCTTTCATACATTTGATAAAAGTGAAACATGTTCCTAATTTTGAAAAATAAAAGGGGATTACATTAGTAAAGGCATTAAAAAACGTTATAAATCAGAATAAATGACACAAAAAATGAGAATAGAATAGTAAAAACGTTATTTGTAACATTTTTAGAAGTTACTCTAAGGGAATTGAAATATTTTTCTACCGAACATAAAAATTATGTTCATTTACTATAAAACATTATTTCACAATTCATGAGTACGTATGGAAAGAAAAATTAATGGGAAAACAATTATTTTCCTGAAATTATTAGATTAGTGGAAAATTCATTAGTTTTTATTGAGGTAGGTCATAATACTTTTTCGTCATAAATAATTTCATAAAAATACGGAAAAAATGAGATTGTAACATTAAACCATTACCTAATTATTAACATTTGAAATATATTTGTTTTGAAATAAATAATATTACAATGATATTTGAATACCTAATAATTTAATATGATTCATAGTAAAATACATTCTCATATATAATATACACCACATAAAAGAAACAATTTGTTATAATGGAATGTTTCTGATTGAAATAATACGTAGATGAAAATCCATTTCCTTATGTTTGATTTCAATGTTACCCATTAGAAACTCATATATAATAAATATATATTTATTATAAATATATTATAGATCCATAATCATATATATTAATATAAGAGTGTATATGCTATTTTATTTTAAGATTTTATAACCTCTTTGTAAATAAATCATTATTAATATCACTATTTTATATGATATATACTTCAATTTTCATGAATGTATGGTTTTGGATGATTTGGTCATTATAAATGAATTAGTGTTTCATAATATATATAATTTTATTCACAATATAAATATCAATTTTAATCATTATATAAATTTTTAGTTTCATTCATAAAACATGGATTTAAAAATTTTAATTACACCATTCCTAGAGATGGAATGTCATTCATACATATGAATGTTAGTTTCATTTTTCAATTGATGAAAAAAATAGTGTTAAATCATTAGAAAAACTCCATATTCAATTATTATGTCCTATATATATCATATATATTCATTAAATCATACATTATTTCCATCCATTAAAAAACAATGGAAAAATATTACATCTAGTTTCCTATATTCAGGTATTTATTGACCAGAGTTCTAATATTTATTAATCTAGTAATTATTTGGGTTCATTCTATGGGAATATAACAAAAATTAGAGTATTTTTTTAATGTTTTTTTGAGTCACTTGATAAAACCATTCTCCAACCTGTGAAAACCATGTACGTCTGGATAACGGGGAATCCACAGTTTCCAAAACCATGTACAGAACAAGTAGAAACTGTGTCCGCCAATAAGTTAAGGAACATGGATAGTGCCTGATTTACCCTAACCATGCACCTACCTATAGTTAATCATGTGTTTGGAATATATAATTATTCTGAAATTAATTTAGGAAATCCTAAACACACTGGTTTAAGTACATAATGACATCATATGGACATAATGCACTTTTCTAGGATTTAAAAGTTCTTTTGAATCGAGACAAACACCCCCAAACACTGTAATTGGAATATCTAAGTATAATTGATCTTAATTGATCTCCTCTGGGTAATTTGGTCTCATATAGTGTATTTTATTATTGATTTCCCTTTTAATCATTCATATAGTTTTATGGATCATCATGTAATTGATGGATGTAGCCTGTCTGAAATTGGTTCTTGACTCTAGGATTGATTCCTTGATATCTCAATCCCATTTTTTCATTGGGGATCCATTTTTAGGTGTTTCTACATGATCAATTACTAAAGCTATGTGCTCACATTCTTTTATTATCTAGGATTGAAAACATGACCCTCTCAATTAAATTAGGAAATATTATATTTTTTTTAAATGTAATTTTGATTATATGATACATGATTTGAAATTGGTTTGAAATATTGAAAACCGAAATTTAAATAAAATTAAAATTTTGTTATGATTTCTTGAAAATGATAGGGATTTAATTTGAAAAAAGTGTGGATGAAATTATTTTAAGTTTAATGTTGGTAAAATTGAATAAATTAAAGATTTTATTTGAAATTGTCTGAAATGTTGGTACTTTATTATTTGGCCTTGAAATGATAATGGAATACTAAAAAAGAAAATTGGTAAGTCTAGTTATTAATGATTGTTTAAAATGACTCATAGCCACTTTTATAGAATTATTGATTGATTGAACAAAATTACATTGTTAGTAATTTGAATGTGGTTTGGAAAAGTATGCCATAATCTTGGTCCCATAGAATTGGAATTATAATGAAAACATTAACTAAACCAATTTCGTCATTTAATTTTCAATAACGAGAGTTGTTATCTGTAATTTTTCTCACTATGGTGTTGATATTGAGTTATAATCAATGATATGAGATATATTATGATCTTATATATAGTTACATACCTTCCACATGGAATTTAATATTGGTTATATGAATTGTGTCATTTCATAAATATGACACTAATGTATTAAACTATTTTATTAATGAATATTGATATATATATACATTTTTTTGTAAAATTTTAATTTATGCTTATTTATCTTTTTTTTTTGGTATATCTTCAATCTAATAGGAATTAATGAATATTTTGTTTTAAAATATGTAATAGAATACTTTAGGCCTTGTTTTTTATAAATTGATAACATAAATGGTTAATTGTTATAGTATTTATTATGAAATGAATTATGAGGCCCTACTAGAATTTATATCACACACACTACCTTTTCCATTATCTATTAGTATGTTTACTTATGTGGGCTCTATGTAATGAGAGACCATCGCTTATAGGTGGTGGATGTTCATGATCTTTTTGACATGGATTCTTGGAGGTCACCAATGGATATTGCAACCCCTTACTATGATGAGTACTATAAAATTTATCTTCTTCATTTGTGAGTGCTTTGGTGACCTTCTAGATTGTTCAGGTTTCAAAATTGTATCTTAAATCATTCAAATTTTTTTTAAAACTCATTCCCTTGTGATATTATAGGATGTCATGTGCTACTGTCTAACCTGTGGGGATCTAGAATTCACTTTCAGTTATATAGGAAGCAACTTGGGACTTATTTTATCCAGGTATTTGGCTAGTTCATGATAGTGTGCCATCATAGGTGTATGTTAGGAGCCATTCCATGATGTCAATATGCATTTTAGGATGACTATATGGGACATAGGTGGTTGTTGTGAGTTATTTAATGGATAACTCTAATCGTAACAATTAATATTTCACCATGAGTATTTGAGAAAAGTGTCCTTGATGAATTTTTGTATATGATTATAGTCTTTTACCAATATTTGAATTGGGAATGACAAAGTAATAGTCATGATATAATATCTAAGGGGGTTTATATTCCGATTAATCTTATTTAATTTAATGATGTTTGATTCCTTTCCCATGTCTTAGTTGTTATTTTTCACACATTATATTATTAGCCCTCTGAGAAGATTTGTATGTAGGATTTTTGATGAAGCTTCTGCTAAACCACTATGTGACTATCCTCAAATGGACCAGGATATTATTGAGAATTTTATGAATTCTATTCAAGATCTTGAAGATGCAATTGTACCATTTCATATTTAGGACCCTAATTTCCAACCTCAAAGGGTAGAGTTTAGGCATGATTTTCGATAGTTTCTCCGACATAATCCACAAATAATACAAATGTCTAATGATCCCCAAGATTTTAATGATTTCTAGGGATGATATATATTCAATTCTATTTCATTGAAATTATTCATTTGAATAAGGTGAAATGATCCATCGTAGAGCTAAAAGGGCATTGTAAAAGATTGCCTGATTTGATCGGGACAATGAAAAATCAAGAGGTTTTAGAGTGTAATGAATTTATTGTAATTTTTAATGATAGTTTATGTCAATTTTATATGGTTCTAGATAAGTCTATATAGTTTTTCAGCCTCCAACAGGCCGACATAACCTTGAAAGAGTATGCAAACAACATTACCAAGAATGGGTGGTTTTCATCATAGATTGTATAGAATTAGAAGATAAAGACATGATAGTCCAAGATGGCTATTTGTCTGATGTACCCTCATTAGAATTGTAGATAATTATCATTCCATATTAATATATATTTTATAGGGAATTAATGGTTGAGATTTATCTTCATAGCTTGTCAATGTAGATGGGAGTTCATTTTTCTCCAAGTGGATGTTCTATGAGTCACATTGAAGGATTGGGAAAGCGTGATGAGTCACATGGTTGATATAGAAAAGAGGTGTCTTTTAAAACTCCTTTAGTTCATAGAAGAGGACCTTTTTTAATTTCATATTATTTTAAATGTTTGGTAATTTTAAAAGATATTTCATTGAGGAACCAAATATATGTACTTTATGTGGCCGTTCAGGCATCCTAAACAAGTTATACCATATGTTTTTTATATGCACAATGACATGGGATCATCATCTCCAACAAGTAATGTTGTGAAAAAAATATGATTCATGAATAAATGGGTTCCACCCATAAGCATCATGAGTGAAGCTTATTTATGAATAGGAAGAGTATCAGAAGTAAGAATATATGTGTCCTTCAACGGTGAGAGGATCCATCACTATAGATTAATCTTCAATGACTACATAATTTTATAATGATACATATTAAATGTTTATATCAACACATATTTTAATATTACTCTATCATCATACAAATTATTTGTCTTATGCAATGGATATTAGTAAACCCATTAGTATAAATATATATTAGGGTCATAATTTTCGTTCTTGTGATTTCTATTTATATATGACTACGATTTTTTGGGGTTTTATTGTTCACAACATGAAACATCAAGATTTAATTTTAACGATGTTATAACCTATTGTTAATATGATCTGAATTAAAATCTATCTTGGTTGGGTCTCCTTTTCCACCCCCTTAGGGAAGTCCAAGTCATTCCTAGAGAAATAGAGCCAAGTCCATGTAGAGTCAGACAATTCAATTTAGATATTGGGAAACTAAAATAAATTCATTATTTTAAATTAGGGAGGGAGTCTCTGAGTGATGATCTCCCACCACATTGCATCAAGATTTTTATTATGTTTCCTTTGTAAAACTATGATCTCCTACTGGTTGGATATGTATAATTGTCTATTTATTTAGGACCAGGTACTCAACCAATACATATCCTTTATTATCTTCTATAAATAGGTAATCTAAAAGTGGTGATGACTTATTTTGATGAAATTTTGTGGAAATTCCCTATTCTAATGAATTTGTCACCATGGGAGAAAACTACTTGATTTTATTGGAAATATAAAAAACAATTATCCATTCAGTTGATCATAGAAAAATCAATAGTGTTATTGTAAAAAATCCATATCTAGTTAAAATGATTTATCATCTATTTGTCTAGTAAAAATAGGAGAAATAGTTCTCGATGTTTGAACATCTATCTAGTTATCACCAGTTGATAAAAAATATGTTAACATTATGACGACCGTAATTTAGAGTAGGTAAGTCCATTATGAATATCTTATCATGAAATTTGGTATTAAAAAAGTATCATGTAGTCATTATGGAATTAATGAATATGACTTTCTAGGAGTGCCCTGATTTATTCATAGTTGTATATATGGATAACATCATGGTTCACTCTAGGTCCATGGATGGTTATGTGAATAATTTGAGAGTAGTTTTGGAAAAGCATAGAAATCATAAAATCTATTACATTATATAAATGTTTTATTTGTTGATATTTGAAGTGATGTTCTTGTGACATGTGGTGTCGGAACATGTTATTTCACTTGATTATGAGAGGGTGAATGTTTATATGGCATGGGAACCACCATGTACATTTATCCATATTTGGAGCATCTTTGGTTTAGTGGTGTATTATAACTAGTTGATAAATGATTTTTCAATAGTGGATTATTCAGTTAACTCTCTCATCTAAATGTGAGTAATGTATATATGTGATGATAATTTATTGAGATATTTTTATTGAGCTAAAACATATTTTTACTTAATTGCCAGTGTTGACTCATCTAGAATCTTGACAACGATATGTGGTCAATTGTGACACATCAGTTTCAATATTGGGATGAAATATTATTCATGGTGATCACGTGGCATCTTATGTATCCTTTTATCATAGGAATCATGATAGAAACTATATTACCCAAGACATTGAACATGTGGTTGTGATTCATTCCCATAAGAGTTGGTGACATTGCATTTTTTTAGAATTTTTTACTATGTTTTCTAAATAGATGAGCATGAGTTTTTTTGTTCTCATGTACATTTGATCCCATGACATAGGTTTTTTTGTGGATTATCTATAGTCTATTTATTTTGACATTAATAATACCTTATGGAAGGGAAATTTCATTATTGGTGTGTTGAGTATGAATCGTATAACCCTATCCATGAATGAATCATCCAATGTGTGGAATATTAGGGATATTTTTTCTAATTTCCGATAATGATTCTAGGTATATGGGTCCGTGTTCTCTTGGAAATAATTCCACTTTCCTCCATCGTAATGAGTTGATTATAGAAGATCCATATCTTGGTGAAGAATTACATTAAATTTTGGAATCTTTTTATGGTGGGGAGACTATTATAAAATGTGTATTATGTTATGAGGGTATCCTATGTGTCAAGAACAATTATAATGAGCCTATACCAATAATAAATCTTATTCCGGGGGATTTTTATAATTTCTAATGACTTTTTCCCCCATGAACCGGAAATATGTTTGATGATATTTTGTGATGATTCTAGTGTCTAGCTATGAGATGTGACATTGTTGACATTGTTTCATGTTGTTATACATTTCAACAGACAAAGTTTAAGCCATAGAGACCATCATGATTACATCATGACCTTATAGTGGGGGAATGAATTTGGGAGTATATCTTTATTGAATTCGGGTTTGGTTTTACACATACCTTTTGATTTAATAATGTAATATGGGATGGGATTTATATATAGACCAATTCACCTCAAATTATCCCCATTTAGGATACAACTAATGTCGAGATGTTGGAAAAACTCTATAAGAAATATTTTATCTTCTTTTATGATGTTTATATGATATATTTTGCAAAATAGATCAATTTATTGAATCTAATTTTTTGGAGAGGTTGTCACCATGTTGTGGGTTCTTATGTTTTGATGAGTATGGAATACCATCAGTAGATAGATGGACAAAAAGAGGGATCTATAATGTTCTATAGGATAATCTATGTTCTTTAATTATCCAATTTATTGAATCATTGGATAACCATTTGTTTATGGTTGAATATGATTATAAAAATAAATACCAGTCTATATGTAAAATTGACCCTTATGAGGCATTATATGGGATATCATATAAAGATCAGTTTTGTTGGTCTAATATTTTTGAAAAATCCATGGTTGGAATGAGCTTGGTCTAATACACAATTTAATTGATTCAGATGATTCCTCAAAAAATGTAGAAATGATTGGGATATTATAAATTTTATAATGATCTTCATCATAGAACATTAGAATTTTCTATTGGTGAATAGGTGTTTTTAAGAGTTTCACATTGGTTGGGTCACCAATGACTTGGGAGATAATGGAATAAGTATACATTATTTTTCAGTAACATTGATTTTATGGAGAGTGTGGGGAAATTTACTTACCAGTTTAAATTCTACCATAGATTAATTTCATTCACAACGTTTTCATTTATCTCATATTTGAATGTATCTTTCTGAGCCATATCATAAATGGAGTTAGTGTGATCCTAAAATTGAGATTGATTTATAATTATATGAGATTATACTCGAGATAGTTGATTCTAAAACAAATGTACTTAATAAGAGGAAGATTGTTTTGTTCCATTTTATTATGGTAGTGTGGATTTGATTCTTATGAGACATGAGATAATGATGCACTGATGAGAGTGTAGTGGCCTCATCTATTTGATATCGAAACATCATGGAAATATTTCTAGGGAATTAATATTTTTATGGTGAGGAGGCTTTAAGAACATATTTCTTTTTGAGGTATTTATTTTCCCTATAATTGATCTCCTTCATGTCGTGCCTTGTCTGGGGGTCGATCCGAGAGAATATTGAAATAATTGGATGGTATTTATGCTTTTCAAGGATCGAAAAGTGTTTAACCAGTCCATACTATCCATTAAAACCTAGGAACCCATGGATATTGAGGAAATAATGGTGGGGTTATGGTTTCCAAACCCTATACCCACCCACGGGAAGTGTTGTACCCCAATCAGTAGTTTAACAAGACTGTGGAACGATTTACTAAAAAACAATATGCAGCCCACCATAGAATAGTGTGTGAGAAATGGAATTAGTCTAAAAGTAATATTAAAAAAAATTAAAAACCATTGATTTAAGTACCTAATAACCAAGTTTTTACTGAATATGATTTCATGTGCTTTGATGTCTATCAAGAATCAGTTTGGACTCTTCCATAACCATTCCCTAGAATATTTATGTGGCATTAATCTTGATCAATCTACTTTGGGTATTTGGATATCCTAATATATTTTTTCATTAGATACCTCCTTTTATACTCAATATATTTTTATAGTTAATTATGTAATTGATGGATCTAAAATCTATCTAATTTTATCATGATTTTAGGTTTCAATTCATTATCACTAACACCTTTTCTCTTAATTAGGGGATCTCATTATAGGATTTTATTCATTATATTTGATTAAAGGTAGGGGTCCTATAATTCATTTATCTAAAATTTAATCCATAAATTTCATCATTAAATATAAAAATTAATAATTATTTTAAAAACAAGTAATTTTTATTATTTGATCCTTTATTTTAAATTTAGATGGAAATTGATAAAATCTCTAATTTAATTGGAATTTAAATTATTGTGTGATTTTTGTAAAAATAAATGGAATGAATTTGGAAATTGTTTTGAGGAAATGATGTCATAGTTTATCCTTTGAAAATGTATCAAATTTAAATGTTATTTTATATAGAATTAAATGCTGAAAATATATGATTTGGTTTCGAAATGGATAAAAGAAATAATGAAAAATGAAATTAGGAAAATTAATTTTCCAGCATTTAAAATGATTTATTTCTATTTGATTGATTATTTGATTAATTTAATTAAGCAAATGGGATCCTGGATAGTTATTATTTTTATAGGAAAAGTATTCTATGATCGTGATCCCAAACACAAGATTTTAAATTACAACTCAATCCAAACCATGATCAACTAGTTATTTTCATTAATGGGAGTTGATATTTGTAATTTTCCAAGATGGGGTATTGAAATTTAACCTTTATCACTATAAGGAGATGAGTGGGAATCCTATAACAAATAAAAAATAACCTTGGGTGTATAGCCAGGTTAGATGAGTGGTTTCTTTTGTTATATATGCTACTGATTTCATGAATAATTTAATTTAAGTAAATAGATTTATATAAACCATTCGGTATAGATGTTTCAATTATGATTATTGGAAAAACGTATTGGTTTATCTTCCTTGTTTTATAAATTAAAGCATGTTCTGGTTTAAAATATTTGAGAAAAAATATAAACTAATTTCATTATTTTTTTAAAAAAAAATAGTATATTTTTATCGTATAGATTATGGATTAATTGGTGTAACGCTACTAAGATTTATGTCTCACTTGATACATTTTTCAGTGAAAACTTGTAGATTTTATTATGACATTTTTGAGAAAAGTGAATATACCACATGGTGGAGGTGGATGTTTGTATCAACCCGAGATTTTATGAGATATATTCTTTTTAATTTCTTTCATATCTTCTATTGTATTATACACCATGATTATCTTGAGCTATACGCAACACGGTATTAGCTTGCAGTATATGCAACTCTATTATTGGATTGTGTTAAACACAATTTCCAGTTCGTTTGATAGTAGTTATTATATGCTACATTGAGTGTATATATATATATTCAATGTATAAATAAAATATGGTTAGATTCTGTTATACGCAACAACAAAGGAGTCATGCTCTACACGCAACCCTGACTTGGCTTGCATTACACACAATCACGACTATCCTCGATAGCGTGTGTTATACGCAATACCGGGTTTCACTAAACAACGACATATGTTTATAATATAATGAACTAGAAATTATGTATATTATTAACTACATTTTAAATTTTATAACATTATTATTCATATTACACATTTTCTAGAACATCGTATGAGAACAAAATAAATTTTGCGAGTAAAATAAGTATTTTTTTAAAAAAGGAGTTTTGCCGCCATTTAATGGAACATCCACCTTAAATCTAGTTTTTGGCATGTTTATAAGTTCTATTTGACAAAATAAAATTCTTCTTTGAAATCAGGATATAAAAATTTACTTTGGATACATTTTTCATATTATTCTGATAACTTCCATATTTTAATGAATAGTAAAACACACTATATTTTAATTAATTTTTTTTTCATTGTAATAATTTATATGGTTAAATTATAATATTTAATGGTTTTAAATTATAAATAGAATATATATTTACCATTTAATATAATTTATGCCATTAGCATTGATTTTACATTGAATTCATAGGTAAAATCATTTCTATCTTTTGCAATGTTTTAACTATTAAAGCTCATTTTCTTAACAATGGGATTAATTTTATATTAATTTTTGCAACTTCTGTGATTTGAATTTGGAAAAATGGATTCCATATTTGGAATTAGTAGGTTTAAATTATGTAAATAATCTAATTTTTATTTTTAGTCATTATGAATAGTAACTGTGGTAAATTTTATTTACCATAGTTAAAGGTAAATCGAGTAATTAAGGGTAAATATAATATTTTAAAATTACCCTTACAGTTGTTCTAATATAATTGAATGATTATATTTTACCCTAAATCATACTTGGGTAGAAATGGAATCTAATGTAACACACTTGTATTTGATTTAGACCTATTATTTATTTTATTTAAAGGAAAGTGAAATGTCTAACTCAAACTTTAATAATATTATTATTTTTAATATAAGGTTATACAGAATATAAATTAGATTATAAATACTAATTTGAAATCTTAGTTTGTTTTATTTATCATGGTAATTTATTTTTAATTTTTTATGAAATATTTAATTACCTTAATTTTTTATACGTTAATGATGAAAAAATTATTTATTTAGTGAAAAATCTATTATATAGTTTTTATTAAAATAACAAAACCTATCAAAAGGACCAGAAACTTGACCAAACATTATTGGTAGAGTATATCTATACCCTAATAATACAAGGGTAAATTTGTGGGCCATTTTAGGCATTATAAAACTGATTAGAACATTTATATTATTTTATTTTAAATGATGTCAAAGAAGTCACCATCATAATTTAATATAACAATTTAAATGTTGTGATTTTGAGATGATAAATTCGAGAAAAAATATTATTACGAAAATTATTATATTTATATTCATCATAAAATTTTATTTTTAATTTTTATGCAACAAATAAGTATATTAAATAATTATACAAAAACGCTGTAGTAATTATTTTTTAATGAGATATAACAAATAAAAGGTTTTAAAAATATTAAAATAAATAATATATGAACAATTTAATGTGACCCATGAATTTTTATTGAATAATACGACATGTTAGGGATCTATTATATATTTTTTTCGAACATATCTTCTGTGTAGTTTTTATTTAATTTCAAATAATGAATAGTGTCAAAATTGACACTATTGATATTTTATAAAAATAACATATTATTAAATTATTTAAAAAAAATATTTAAAACCTACTAATTGAAAATTATATGATCTAAATGGTTATAAAGTATACAATTATGGAGAATTTAAAACATTTAAGTATGTATTTATAATAATTTAAAATTTAGAATTTTATTACCACAAATAAAATTAAATAGATTAAATAATGATAAATCAAGATGATAATGTTTAAAATAAACATAAAACATGTATAAATTTTATTGGTTGATGCGACTACAACCCTATCTCATCTCATCTTTGAATTGAGACATTTTTTGAGGTTTTTAACTGGGGTTTCATTTTATTATTTATTATTATTGTTAAGGTTTCTAAAAGTGCCCCTCTCCTCTCCTATATAAGGGAACCTTTTTACCTCTCTTCTTCACACACATTTGAGCCTTTAAGCTCGGCAAATACCTGACCATTTCACTTCTCCACTTCCATATACTTCTACTAGAGGTCCTGGTCTTCTTCAAAGACCAACGTTAGTGCCCTAAGAAGATAATAAGCGGAGCCGTGTCAAAGAAGAGGTAATCTCTTCTACCGATTCTTTCAAGTTTCTTTCTTCTTTAACTTCGTCTTATTATTTAGTTCTTTCATTATAAAGTAAGAATATCAGTATCACTAATATACTGATATGTTATTATAAATATGAAACAACCTCATTTCACTTTATATCCATCCTACGGAAAATGAAATCACCGCGCGTGCGTACGTACGGACTACCGTCACCACGCCATGGTGTAATCTATTATTCCCACCACCACCTTAGATGGATGGGTATAATGGTGTAAAGAATAAATATTTATGGTTATTATAACATAATTCTGATTATGAGAAATTATATCATCCACTCCAATTCTGTTCAATAATTATGTGAATGATATCATCGCTCGTGCGTACGTATGGATTACCATCTCCATGACGCGATGAGATTCATTCTCTATGATAAACATTCAAGAATGATTATAAAAGGTATATAATGAATAATAAAGATATATATAACATAATAATGCTACTGAATTTATGTATATATATATATATGTCATCTACTTACTTCGATTCAAGTCAATAAGGAATGGAAAACAGCGTTCATGCGTACGTACGGCCTACCGTCTCCATGAATGGTGTGTTTCATTTCATTAATCTATCTATTATATATATATATACTGAATCATGTTTTAAATTATGGAATTATGTAAATCAGGATATGAGTAATGATATCAGGAACAACAAATCGAAACACGTACGATAAATGAAACGATTTTAGCCAAAATGCTGCTTTAAACATGGAATTTACAAAAGAACATATAATATAAAGTCATAAGAGAACCATATATGATATCATAACAATGAATATGATTCTATAATAAGT
Source organism: Viscum album (assembly GCA_963277665.1). Lineage (NCBI taxonomy): Eukaryota > Viridiplantae > Streptophyta > Magnoliopsida > Santalales > Viscaceae > Viscum > Viscum album. Next base: position 645,256,979 of record OY728160.1, read on the forward strand.
AAATTACATTGTTTAAATCATTATACAGGAGGTTCGGATACATATGAATCAAATCAGACAGAAGGTAATGGATAGCTTTTCCAATCTCGTTTTTATCCGAGATTGTTTATTCGTAAGTATTTACTGGGGTTATATTTATCATCCAAGTCCCTATTTTCTAAAATTGGGTTCATGTATGTTTAAAGTCCTTTTTAACCATTTTTTAATTTTACTATATGGTTTGTAAGGAATATTTATTTTGTTTACCATACAGGGTAATTTTTTTACTTTTTCGAAAAAAGTACGAGAGAAATGTTTTTTAACTTATACGGTATGAACATTTTTTACGGTTTCATAATGCCTAATTTTAATGAAGATTACTCTACCGGATTTTATGAATATTTTCAACAAAATAATTTTCTTTAAAAATTTCATGGCATTTTGTGAAAAGAAAATGATTTTGAAGGAGAAAGGATATTTTCCTCAAGAATTCATTTCAAGTATTTTATCAAACCCATTTTCCATCTAAGATGAAATTATTTCATATGTGTATGTTTGAAGTATAATGTCTCTATAATTTACATGGTTTCACTTTTCTTATGATGAAATGATACAAATTTGTTTTATATAGATTATGTTATAATGGCATGATGTTTATGAAACCAATTCTATTCATTGGGTTATGATGAATGATTTATTTTTATGTTGTGGCACAAGTAAGAATTATTTCATTATGAGATGGGTGGGACCCATATATCCCTCCAATGCATTGGGTAAAAATTTATATCTCATGAGATAGACATGGCTGGAATGACAAGTTAATCTGGTTCAGTGATATAGGACTGGAACGAGGATTGAACTCGATTAAGTAAGGGACTTTGTCCACTAAGATGGTCTTGGAAGAAATGACATGGCTACTATGGAAATAATATCATGTGCATAATGGTTTCCCAAAATTACATGGTTTATTCCCATTTTATTTTATCATGATTGATGTTCCATTTTGATCTATGCCTTATGTACTTCCATGTTTTATTCCATTGCTCAAGAATTTTATGTTTAAACATTATGTTCTTGTTTTTAAGTTCAAATGTGTATGGTTTGTTTTATATTCTCCATGATTACCCTTGTTGAGAATTTGACCTCACCCTTTAATTGTTTTCTTTACCCCAGGATATAAATAATGGTTTTAGGTAAGAAAACAAAAGGGGAAGATATTTATGCGAGATGTTGAATATATTTCACCATGATTAGAAGATTATGTTCCATGTTTCCAAAGACACTAAACTATTAAGATCCTTGAGGGTTGGTTTTTTGTTATGTATTAAGTATTCTGAAAAAGTAATTTAATTTCCATGCACGTCAAGATTTGGGTTTCAATAGTTTGTATCAAAGGAAAGGTTTAGTCAACCTTTGGAAACTAGGATGCGAAAACTTTAGGGAAATCCCTAGAGATATTTCTAAGGTATGTTTAGGGATGTCTCTAAGGTTAATTATAAGTAGATTTTATAGTCCTATAATTACGGTAACGATATTATAATTAATCCTAAGATGTTAGATATTGAAGGTACTCCCACTTGATTATGATTTTTTCCTCTCACTATATTTTTTTGGGGTTTTAGAAAATGTCTGGAAACAAGAAGATTCACGATAATGGATGATATGATGGACAATGGAATGATATTTTTCATGAGAAACCAAATGAAATTGGATCTGGAGGTCCACATATAATTATTATGCCTAATCAGAAATCTCATAATATGATCAATAATCTCAACTTTTATATGTTTCCAAACTCAGATAATAAGAGAAAGATGAAGTTTCATGATGATCATAGAGGAAATAAAGTTAAATTTCCCTCATGTAAATCATGCGGAAAAGGCATCAGGGAGAATGTTTCGAAGGAACTAGAAGATGCTTTGGGTGTGGAAAATAAGGATACAAAGCCAATAATTGTAAAGAAAAATGATCAGTTAACACCATGTACAAGGATAATGGTATTGCTAAGACATCAATAATGGTTTAATTTATTAAATTTTGAATGTACGGGCATTATGCAGACCAATGCCCTAAGGGAATGTCCCATGAAGAGAATCAGCATGGTCGTAATGGTAGTATTTATGTTGATGATGAGAAAGAGACAACATATGATATGTGAGATGAAAAAATTATTAAATATAGTTCAATGGTTTAAGAAAATAGTGGAATGATTACATGTTTATCAAGAATAATGTTGTATAAGTAATCTCACGGTACTATGAAATAATGAGACATCTAAGGATTATTAAACTGTTGTTTTTCATTATGTTTTTGAAAGTATATATTGAATGGTACCGGTAACCATGAAAGGTTATTCAGATATTTTTGGAAAGCACCTAATATGTGCATAAAGAAGTGATAAAGAGATAATGAAATATTTTTTATAGTATTAATGAGCACATGATTGATATAACGACAAAGTGGTATCATGGTTTGAGTATATAGAATTTTTGGGATTTTGGTATGTGGAAAGAGTTACCTTTTGACAGAATTCATGATTTCACTATGGTTATATGATAATTTATATTTTAAGAGAATTCATTATTAAGGTATTAACTTGTTTGGAATGTGATCAACAAGAGGTATCTTATGATATAAGGGGGATAAATGATGGTATTCACGTTCTTGTTATGTGACCTTTCAAGTAATCGTTTTCTTTATACTATGAGATTGGATAGATGTTTCTTGAACAATCCAATGATTAGAATGAATTATGTTAGATATAAGATAGTATTGTTTAAGGCTATAATGTTTTTCGATATTATTGATGGAATGTTATAATATTGTAGTTTAAGAAAAGGGACAACATGCAGAACGGGCGACAAACTATCGTGTCGAACGAGGCTGTGGGAATTGAACCCACAACCGAAGTGTGACATGCCTTTATCGCCAACCACTGGCCTACAAGAAGTCCCTGATTAGTATAAATTAGATTTAATTTATTAAGTGGTATGATATATGAAGTATAAGTCCATTTTAGGAACCATATACGATTAATCTCATTGTTGATAGAGTTATGTATATTTAATAACTTTTTCTAACCTTTTTTATGAGACAAATGGGATGACCTATCATTCTATCGCATGATCTGTTAACACTTCACGGAAGACAAATTCAACTTCATTTATTTAAGAGATGAAGTGGAAATTGTTCAATTCATGAACAATAGTGAGATTGTACCAAAGTCAAGAAAGTATTTCTTTTAATTAAAAAATTATTCAACACTAGGGAAATGATCTTGAAAACCAAAAATGTTGCCCTAGTGCTCTCATATCTGATGAATTAGATGGTATCTTAGATCATCACAAATTTATGGCTTTGTGACTATTGGATTTTTCAAAGCCATGTCCTCTACCACTCGCCATCAGAACATTATGGTTAGATTTCTCTTCCATATACATATTTTCACCTATGTTATCCTATGTGGAAACCTAGTGATTAGTTAATTTGGGAAACTTTTACGTTTCATACTTTAGTTTTTAATGATATGTTTTGGTATTCTTTCTTACGATGTGGGTTTCTATTAAAGAAACTGTCATGTAATAATCCATTTACAACCCCGACGAATTTTGAGGGCGAAATTCATTTTAAGAGGGGTAGAATGTAACACCCCGAGATTTTATGAGATATATTCTTTTTAATTTCTTTCATATCTTCTATTGTATGCAAACCCAAGATTATCTTGCGCTATACGCAACATCGTATTAGCTTGCATTATACGCCACACTATTCTTGGATTGTGTTACACACAATTTCAAGTTCACTTGATAGTAGTTATTCTACAAGACATTGAGTGTGTATATATATATATTCAATGTATAAAAGAAATTTGGTTGGATTCTGTTATACACAACAACAAAGGAGTCTTGCAATACACACAACCCTGACTTGGCTTTCATTACACGTAATCACGACCATCCTCGATAGCGTGTGTTGTACGCAATACCGGGTTTCCCAAAACAACGAAATATTTTTATAATATTATGAACTAGCCATTATGAATAGTATTAACTAAATTTATAATTTTATTACATTATTATTCATCTTACAACTTTTCTAGGGCAATTTATGAGAACAAAATAAATTTTTGAAGTAAAATAAGTATTTTTAGAAAAATGCAGTTTTGTCGTCTTTTGATGGAGTATCCACATTATATATAGTTTTTGAAATTATTACAAGTTCAATTTGAAAAAATAAAATTCTTCTTTGAAATCAGGATATAAAAATTTACTTTGTATAAATTTTTCATATTATCCTGATAACTTTCATATTTTAATGAATAATAAAACTCGCTATATTTTAATTAAAAACAACTTTTTCATTTAATAATTTATATGGATAAATTATAATATTTAATGGGTTTAAAGTATACATAGAATATATTTTTACCATTTAATATAATGTATGTAATTATCTTAGATTTTACATTTAATTCATAAGTAAAATCATTTCAATCTTTTACAATGTTTTTTCTTTTAAAATTCATTTTCTTAACAAGGGGATTAGTTTTAAATTAATTTCTACAACTTCTGTGAATTAAATTTGCAAAAATAGATTACATATTGGGAATAATTAGGTCCAAATTATGTTAATAAGCTAATTTTTATATTTTTTCATTATGAATAGTAACTACGGTAAATTTTATTTACCATAGTTAAAGGTAAATTAGGTAATTAAGGGTAAATATAATACTATAGAATTACCCTAACACTTGTCTTAATATAATTAGATTATTATATTTTACCATAAATCATACTTGGGTCGAAATGGAATCTAATTTAACCCACTAGTATTTTATTAAGACCTTTTATATATTTTATTTAATGGAAAGTGAAATGTCACACACAAACTTTAATAATTATATTATTTTTAATATAAGGTTAAACAGAATATAAATTCGATTATAAATACTAATTTGAAATCTAATTTTTTTTAATTATCATAGTAATTTATTCTTAATTTTTAATAAATATTTAATTACCTTAACATCTTATACATTAATGATGAAGAAATTATTTATTTAGTGAATAATCTATAATATAGTTTTTATTAGAATAACAATACCTATCAAAAGGACCAGAAACATGACCAAAAATTATTTTTAGATTATATCTCTACCCTAAGAATCCAAGATTCGATTTGTGGACCATTTGGAGAATTATAAAACCGATTAGGACATTTATATTATTTTATATTAAATGATGTAAAAGACGTCACCTTCATAATTTTATATAAGAATTTAAATGTTGTGATTTTAAGATGATAAATTTGAGTAAAAATATTATTATGAAAGGTATTATATTTATCTTCATCATAGGATTTTATTTTTTATTTTTATGCAACAAATAAGTATATTAAATAATTATAAACAAATGTTGTAGTAATTATTTTATTAAGAGATATACCAAATAAATGGTTTTAAAGAAATTAAAATAAATAAAATATGAACAAATTAATGTGCCCAATGAATTTTTTTGATGAATATTACATGTTAATGATCAATTATATATTTTTTTAGAACATATATTCTGTGTGGATTTTATTCAAATTCAAATAATTAATAGTTTCAAAATTGACACTATTGATATTTTATAAAAATAACATATTATTAAATTATTTAAAAATCACAAAAATATTTAAATACTACAAATTAAAAATTATATGGTTAGAAATATTATAATGTATCCAATTATGGGAAATTAAAAACATTTAGGTATGTATTTATAACAATTTTTAATCTTTAATTTTATTACCACAAATAAAATTAAATAGATTAAATAATGATAAAACATGTTTATAAGGATTAAAATAAACATAAAACATGTCTGAATTTTATTGGTTGATTAGATTAAAACACCATATCATATCATATTTGAATTGAGTCATTTTTGGTTTTTTTTAAGTGGGGTTTCATTTTATTATTTATTAATATTTTTAAGGTTTCCAAAAGTGCCCCTCTCCTCTCCTATATAAGGGAACCTTCTTCCCTCTCCTCTTCACACACATTTGAGCCTTCAAGCACGGAGAACTAATTCCAATTTCACTTCTCCACTCCCATATAAACCTACTAGAAATCCAAGTCTTCTTTAAAGACCAACATTAGTGCCCTAAGAGGAGAATAAGAGGAGCCGCGTCAAAGAAGAGGTAATCTCTTCAACCGATTCTTTCATGTTTCTTTCTTCTTAAAATTCTTATTCTTTAGTTGTTTCATTATAAAGTAATAACATAAGTATCAATAATATACTGATATATTATTATAAATATTAAACAACCCCATTTCACCTTCTATCCATCCTACGGAAAATGAAATCATCGCGCGTGCATTCGTACGTAATACCATCTCCACGCTGTGGTGTAATCTATTTTTCCCACCACCACCATACCTGGATGGGTATAATGGTGTAAAGAATAACTATATATGGTTATTATAAAATCATACTGATTATGAGATATTATATAATCCCCTCAAATTTCATTCAATAATTATGGGATTGATATCATCGCTCGTGCGTACGTACGGATTACCGTCTCCACGACGAGATGAGATTCATTCTCTAGGTTAACCATTCAAGAATGATTTTAAAGTATATATAATGAATAATAGTTGTATATATAACATAATAATTCTAATATATTTAGGTTTAAATATATATAAATGTGTGTTCTACTTACTTCGATTCAAGTCAATAAGGAAAGGAAAACATCATTTATGCGTACATACGGCCTACTGTCTCCATAAACGGTGGGTTTCATTTCATTTATCTTTATATTATATATATATATATATAATGAATCATATTTTACATTCTGGAATTAATTAAACCAGGATATTAGTAATATTATCAAGAACAACATATCGAAACGCGTACAATAAATGAAACTATTTTATCCAAAATGTTGCTTTAAGCATTGAATTTACAAAAGAACATGTAATATAAAGTCATAAGTGAACCATATATGATGTCATAACAATGAATATGACTTTTTAATAAGTAAATGACATTATTTAAATCATTATACAGGAGTTTCGGATACATACTAAGGATATCAGACATAAGGTAAGGGATAAATTTTCCAATCTCATTTATATCCGAGATTGTTTATTCGTAAGTATTTATTGCAGTTATATTTATCATCCATGTTGTTGTTTTCTAAAAATGGTTTCATGTTTTTATAAAGTCCTTTTTATCCATTTTTGACTTTTACTACATGGTATTTAAGGAATCTTTCTTTTTTTACCATACGAGGTACTTTTTGACTTTTCAGCAAAAGTACGAGAAAAATGGTTTTATAACTTATATTGCATGAACTAATTTTTACTATTTCATAACTCCTAATTTTCATGAAGATTCCTCTACCTGATTTCAAGTCTATTTTCAACAAAATCATTTTCTTTTAAAATTGCATGGAATTTTGTGAAATGAAAATGGCTTTGAATAAGAAAGGATATTTTCCTCAAGAATTCATTTCAAGTATTTTATCAAAACCACTTTCCATATAAGATGAAATTATTTAATATGTGTATGTTTCAAGTATAATGTCTCAATTATTTACATACTTTCACTTTTCTTATAATGAAATTATATCCATTTGTTTTATATGGATTATGTTATGATGGGATGATGTTTATGAAACCCATTCTATTCTTTGGCTTATGAGGAATGATTTATTTTTATGTTGGGGAACACGTAAGAATGAATTCATTATGAGATGGGTGTGACCTATATCTCCCCCCAATGCATTGGGTAAATATTTAAATATCATGAGATAGACATGGCAGGAATGTCTAGTTAATCCTGTTCAGTGATACAGGACTGGAATGAGGAGTGAACTCGATTCAGTAAGGGACTTTGTCCAATAACATGGTCTTGGAAGCAATGCATTGGCTACCATGGAAATCATATCATGTGCTTAATGGTTTTCCACAATTAAATGTTTTATTCCCATGCTATTTAATCATGATTGATGATCCATTATGATCTATGCCTTACATTCTTCCATGTTTTATGTCATTTCTCAAGAATATGATGTTTAAACATTATGTTCATGTTTTTAAGTTCAAATGTGTATGGTTTGTTTTAATTTCTTTACCTTACCCTTAATGAGAATTTGAGATCACCCTTTATATGTTTTTTCCCAGGATATAAAGAAAGGTTTTAGGTAAGAAAACAAAAGGGGAAGATCTTTATGGGGGATGTTGAAGATCTTTCACCATGATTAGAAGATTATGTTCTGTGTTTCCGAATACACTGAACTATAATGGTCCTTGAGTGTTGGGTTTTGTTATGTATTAAGTATTCTTCAAAAGTAATGTAATGTCCATGTACGTAAAGCTTTGGGTCTCTACAATGTTCTTTATCCTATACATCAAGAGACATGAAAGAGACCGTTGGGGATATCATCCACATATTTCAGTGGTTTATAGAGGTTTTATCATGTAATTTTTTTAGTAAATTAGTGATGTATTACATTGTGTTTTTTATAAATTATGTTTAATCAAGAAATTTCTACTTTTGGAGTGTTGATTATGTGGACTACTATATTTTATCATTCTATCTATATGGAAAATTATTTCCCTTAGGATATTAACTGTTTCATGGTGCTAACACCAACCCATGTGGATCAAAAATTCACTTTTAGATATGTCATAGCTATCATATGTATCGGGGTAATGAGGTATTTGGGCTGGTTCATAAAAAAAATGAAACACATTTCTTGGTGGAGGTGGTAGACCACACATATTCACAGGAAACATAATCGTTATACACAAGTTTTGATTATATGAAGCTAAATATGAAATTATAATTATAGAGGTACAATTATGTTATTTGTTTTATATATTATTATTATGAGCATCAGAATACCATCCATAAAAGTTTGTTATTAGAAATGATTTATATTAATATGTGGAGATAGTAAACCATATATATCCATAAGGGATACATTCACCTCTCATTCAGTAGAAACGAGGGTGAATAATGGTGTTTTAAAAATAATAATAAAATTTAAATATATTTATTATACACAATTATTTTTTTCAAAGAGTATAATATATTGATTGAAGGTAATTGAAGGATTAAAAATAAAATGATTGATGGAGGTGATTAATCCTTTAATTAAATAACTGATTTGGATAACCTCTTGAGATTATAAAGATTATGTTTTGGGAGGAAAACTATAAATAAGATGATTCTTAGGGATTGGAGAAGTGAACTTGTCAGTATTTCATCGATCTAGATGGCTTAAAGTGGTGTGATAAATATAAACTAGTGGTGACCATTTTTAATTGAATTGAGGAAAACCCTTGTAATTACATAAATTATTAAGTTATCATAAATTAATTTAGATGTCCAAATCACTCAAAATTGTTATTATTATAATTTGAGATAATTTTTACTCAAAATAAATTCAAAAAATAAATTTTGGAGATGTTTGGATCGAAATTTTACCCATATAATGTTAATTTACCCCTTTTGAAAAATACCATAAATTTAATGTTTTCTACCATTTATGGGTTAATCATCCTACTATAAAATAACCAAAAACCTATAAATGGGTAATGTATAATGATTAAAACCATATCCTATTAATTTTTTTGAATCTCACAATTTAATGAATTCAATATCAATTTAAAATATATTATTTATTATTTAATTTCAATAATTGAATTTTAAACTGTAGTCATTAAACTGTACTTAATGTACATAAATATAACATGATAATTAATATATAATTAATTAAAAGAATAATATTCATTCATATTAATCTAAAAAATTCATGGAACACATTAAATTACTCATAATTTATATCTTTTAATTTTAATATAATTTATATATTTTTTTATTAGTTGGAGAAATACTATATTAGTATTCCAAAAACATATATGGTAATTATGTAATTTTTAAATATTATGATATTATTATAATATTATAATAATTTTATTAATATAAATATGTAAATTTTTATATGATCATAAATTTATTTTTTTCCCTATGTGGTAGTGAAGTGATATTTAAAACTAAGAGAGTGACATTTTCTAAATTTTATTCTTTAAATATTTTATTTTTCATTTTCATAGAAGAGTATAAATTGAACAAATAAATTTAATTAATAAGGTGATCATGGTAAAATTAACTTCACAAAATAAGAATTATCAGAAAAACATATGGTCTCTCCATATAGATTAATTCAAGAATAAATAGCTTTACTTTCTACCAAGGTTATTCAATTCACAATGATTATAATTGATATTGATCAAAAAAAATTAACTTTTTTAAAACAATTTGAAAATCATCATTCAAATATAGAATCCAGTTTATCAAATTAAATACATATATTTTATTTTTATTAAAATTATTATATGTATAGATAACGTGAAGAAAATCATGTTTAGAAAAATATAGTTTCTTAGAATAATTTTGAATTTCTTCTAATCTCATGCCTAAAAAAATATTAAATATATGTTAAAATTTTTATTCATTACGTAAAATATTAATTAAATTAAAATAATTCACCATGTGTGAAAAAATAATTTAATAACCTATAAATAATTGTGTATATAAAAATTTATTTTTCAAGAAATTGACTTTTTATATATATAAATGGGTTAATACTAAATTCAGACATGAAAATGATTCAAATGAAAATAATTTGATTTAATATATATAATTAAAATAAATAATGTTAAACTGGGTCTATGTTATGAAAAATATATGTTTACTATTTTCTAGAAGGAAATAAAGATCTCATGAAAAATATCTATGTTTCACTATTCAGTGGAAAATAAATCTTTTATCAACATTCTGAAAAATTCACAGTATGATAATACTGATAATATTTTCAAAAAAAACATATTTTATTTTTTAGAATATATTTTTTTAATGTTGAAAAAATTAAATATAATAATTTCTCATAGAAATCTAAAAAAATCATTTTTAATGAATTGTATTTACTTAGCATAATATATCTTAGCTAAAAAAATTGAATTCTTATTTCCAAATAACTAATAAATACATTATTATGGAGATATATATTGTTATATCTTTCATCATTTATTTTATCCTATTCATACCCAAAAATATAATGACTATAGTTCTAGTGGTCTTATAATAATACTTTAATAATAGAACGTGGTTCGTTTATACTCAATGTATGGTGTAATACAGGATATTAAAAAATATATATCTATTTCAAATTGAAATATTTCATACTATGTAGGGGTGTTAAATTATCTTTTCCTCTTTCTGCAAAAATATTATCAAAATTTTTCTTTCTCTATAAATTTTTCTTCTATTTCCTTTCATAATAAGATACTAAAGTGAAATAATTGAGATATTTTTAGTACTACACCCATCGGAAAAGAAGTAACATTTGAAAATAACATCATGATGAATAGGTTTCCATTGACAATGATGGTTCATAAATTATAGAAATGATATTTGAAAAATTATATCATATTTTGAAAAAAAATAATTGAAGACACAATAACGAACTTGGATAATTTTGGGAATGTATTTATTTCTTTAATAAAGGAACATCAACGAAATTCTTTCATACTCCTGTAAGGATGATTCAGAAATGAAGATAAATTTGATGTCCTTGTAATCAATTGGAAATTGTAATTTTAGATACATGTTATCAGAGTTAATATCAAAATAAACTTAGTATTAGTAATTTAAAAAATAATTGATATTATATTATTAGTATAGAATAAATGATACCCATATATGATTGTGTGTACAACTGGATGACACAGTTTTTTTTAAAACAAATGTTGGAACATTTTATGATCATCAAAAATGTTGGATATGATTCTATATAAAGGGTATAAATTTCTCATGTTCTTCCATATCATGAATAAAGGACCAACCATATTAAAAACTATAGAGTAATTCTCGAATTCATCAATACTGAAATAGAAGTGATCAATGGGGGAAATAACAAATTGAATAAAAATATATGCAGTATCATTAGAAAATAAAATATTTTACTTGATGTAATTCATTCTATAATACCATCATAATAATATTCTACCTCATGTGGGAGCATGAAATGTGAAAATCAATTTATTTGAATTAAATTCTTTTTATCTATTATTAAACTAATTCTTAAAAGATCCATCATGAATGTTGATTTTATGGGGTCCTTTTTAGTTTCATCGAAGGATTGTAGACTCTCATTATTTAAAAATATTTCCATTATAGTATATGTGACACACATTAAAATTTAACCAATACATCTCATTAAATAATTTTGTTTGGATATATTTATCATTTATTGAGAATGACTGTGCAAAATTTATCATATTGTTTCACACATGTCTAGAATCGGAAAATTTTATTTTTCAACCATGGAGTTTTCTAATACTAAAATAATCACCTTGAAATGATTCATATATGGAATATAGATTTTTTCAATATATACTATATTAAATATTATGAAATTTAAAATGATCCAGACTTGGCAAAACATATTTTTTTAAATATTCATAATTTATTCCCATCATAGGGTTTAGAAAAAAGGATATAATGTGTTTTTTAATGATAATATCAATACCATTGTTTTCCTAAAACTATTCTCATAGAAAATTCATTTAAAAATTTTGAATTATATTTGGAGATGATATATGATAGGTATTAAATTTAATGCAGTCTTTTTGTCCGTATAATAATTCTTAAAAAGGGAATTTATACAATCTCAATGGTATGTCCTTAATTAACATATAGAAAATACTAGACTAGAATAAGATATATTTTCCAGAAAATCCTTATAATAAATTATATTACTTCCACATCATCATATGTTACATTAAAATAGTTAATTTAAATTCACTATTGTATTGTAATTATGTGGTTATTTGTATTCAGGATTAACTGTTATGAAACCAAATACCTATTTCCCATAAAAATTAATAATGGTGAATATTCAATAATTTAGATCGATCTGTTAAAGGGATTTTTGAAACAACATTAGAGGAATTAAAAACCAATAATTCCCATAGAATAATGAAACTTGTGAATTCAATATTTAGGGTCCACAATATTAATATTTTATTGTGAATTGTTGTTAGTATTAATGATTAAAAATATACATGGGTTGAAACCACTAAAATAAGAACCAAAATGGGAATAACTGTATAATTTACTCAAGATTAAAAATACTAGATCATTTTCACTGATCATTTTAGATATAGGTCCTATTATTTATCATTCTAATTAATATATCCGTTGGAATTATTTTACCTGATGTCATAATAGGTAAAAAATAAATTTTCTCCATATCATAAACTACATGGCACATGGACAATGTCAAATGTCCCTAAAATTAATGGAACATACACCCCATCACAATACCATCAAATACATGCCATGTTGTAGTCATCATATTAACATTATTGAGATAAGAAATGGTCCTTTCATAATGACTGCAAATAATATTTTCGTTATTTCATTATCATGTATCCCAAATCTGTATGGATCCCAGTTCATCCCATTGACATTAAAATATTCATATAGGTCCATTATATATGACATTAAACTAATAAAATCCTTATATTTGTGATGTATAAATAGAAGATCCAAACATTATATGAGTTTTGATGATTTTTTTCATAAGAGATCTATTTGTTATGTCATGGTTCTCCAAAATTATAAAAGTTTAAATTTTGAATGGACTGTATATTGAAATGTTCATATTCCTATATGATTATTATTGATGAATGAATAATTAATAATGGGTTCATATATAGTTGAACTCTTTTATTTTAAAGATAAAAATGAACCATATTTTAATTTCATTTTTTCAATAACGTTTCAAATAACATAATAAACATGAATGTAATTAATTTGGATTGATGTCGCTGAGGATAAGGATATTAATGGGACATTATACAACATTCAACAACATATTTTAATATATCAGATTAACCGGATATTTTCTTGAAACGTGTGATAATGGATCATTAATTACATTTTTGATATAGTAATATTAAATTTTAATATCAATTAAATAAATAAACATTTATGTTTTTGAAGATATATATGAATTAAATTTTAGCAAGATGATATATAATATAAAGACTATTAATCTATAAAATAACATTATATAATCCAATTTTTATGTAAGGGTGAATATTTATTTCACATAATAATTGGAAAATATCATTACCCTAGTTTTAGAATAAGTATTAAATTATGTAAGTGTAATATAATGGTGTTGGGTTTTGTGAAGCTAATTTTTCATGAATTAATTAAAATACTAGTAGTAATTATATGTGTATATTGAAAAAAATTTATGATTTTATGATATATGTACATAAATATTCTATTATATTTAATTAAACAATTTTTCCTACAAATTTGAATATTAAAAATGTAATTATTTTTTTGAAGATAATAAATATAAATATCATATTTGATTTTAATGAAATATTTTTTTCAAAATTATAGAGATATTCATTTTAAAAAAATATATTCAGTTTCTTTTTAATGAATCAATTTTCCCTGAAACACGTACAGGTGGAGATTATTATAATTTAATAATTCATAATCGATGAATAATAAATTAAGAGATTTTATAGTCATGTGTGTATTCGAATAGAGTGGAACTCGAAATATTACTAGAATGTTAATGTTATTTTTTTGGGTAATTATATTTAATAATGATTTTAGTTAATCATAACCATGAAAAATAATGAAAAATTACTGTTCTAGAATTAATTAAATTCTTATTTTGGGTATTTAATAAATATTGGATCACATATAAGGGGATTTGTTTCTTTCTTATCAAGATTGGATTTTGTTCTATGAATTATTTGAGGATAAAGAAATAGAGGGTATATATAGATAATTTTAGTAATATAATGTAGTGATCATAATAAATTATATTACATGATCATATCATAATTTTGTTTTCCATGAATATATCATAGCATAGGTGAACTAAGTATAATATCTTCTATCCATGTTTAATTTGTTTTCTATTATAATCCTTTATATGGGAGAAATAACTATTCAAAAAATGTTAATATGTTCATTAGAAAAGAATTTTTGATATAATAACAGTTTAAGTCAACTGACCCACTAAGGGTTTTTTACTTATATGGGACTAAATATTTTTATACAAGATAATGGTAAAATGGAGAATTTCACTCTCATAATTCATTTATCCAATCTTCAATCACAATTTTATTTCTATATATTATGTATAAACTTCAAAGTTTTATTATAATATAATTACCACTAATTCCTATTATTGGGAAAGAATTTAAAAATAAAATCCATGAATAAAAACCCACTAATCAAAGAATGAGTGAATTTATTAAAAATTAATTGAAATAAAAAGGTATTGGGAACCATATGGATCAACATGTAGGTGGTTATCCATCCAAAAAAATCCCCAAACTCTATTTCATGTGAATCCACACAATCCATAAGTGAAATTAAACCATTGATCTATAATGGTGACTTTTTTGTTTTTTAGAAAAAAATAAGTTCAATCATTTTAATATACCTATATATAGAAACACCTAAATGAATCTGTCGATGCATTTTCTTATCAGAAGAACAAAAATTTTGAGCATATGTGTGGACATGATGAAACCGTTGAAATGTAAATATTATGAAGATAATAATGAGAACTTATAGGGATAAATGTTACCAAATGGTTATAATGAATAAGGATAAATATTTAAATGAGGTGATGTCAGATAGTTTTCTTACCAATCATGTGGTATATGAGAGGATATATGAAGAAAAATAATTTTTGAAAATATTGAAATAACAGGTAGTGGAATTCAAGGTAATAAATAAGATCAAAAGGAATTATTATTAGAATTAAAGATCATATGTTAATAAAAGTTGTTTATTAATTTGAAAATTAGAAAAGAGAATACTGAATAATTAAGGGGTATGGTCAAATTCACTATTTTTATTATATAGAGCATAAGAACCCTACTATAATTTGTAGCAAGATTTTCCTTCACAGAAATGGTCATGATGATCAACTAAAATCATTAAATTATTTTAGTGTAATGTGGAGTTCATTGAGTATATTTTCTAAGAAGAAAGACATTCATTTGGAAAAATATTTTATCACGGAACAAATGATAGTAATAGAAATTCAAGTCTATGATTACATGACCAAATATGTTAGTAAATATGAGTATGTTCACAAAAAATATACATTTTGGTTTATTTATAGTATCCACATGGAAAGTGTGATGTCTTTTGGGAAAATAAAATAAATAAAATTTTGTTTTTTATAAGTCAACCCATTAATTGTTATAATAATAATTATATATTTCATAGTAAATAGATAAAATTAAGAAGATTATATATATATATATATCACAAATTATATCAATGAATATGGTTTTCTGATAGCTCATAATTGAATATTTATAGATAATTATTTTATATTTCAACAGAATAGTGAAATATGGAGCCATGATGAATAAGGAACATGAACAAGAAAATGTAACTTAGTTGAAATTGTTATGGATCAAGAGAGGCGCTTTAAATAAAAAATTATATAAGAATATTTACTCATGTAGGATTCAAAAAATTAAAATGAACCTCACAGTTATGAAACATGTATGTTTGAAATTAACATAAAAAATAACATCAAAACAACATTTAAAAAGATAGTGTATTTCATTATTTATGAAATAAGAATCCATGTTCATGGTATTTTGAAATAACCCACCCAATGGAAAATCATTGATGATAGAAACAACCAAAATAATAAATAAAGTATGAGATTTCTCGTGTAAGAAAATATGAATACAAAAAAATAGTTTTTATTGAGATATAATGATGAAGAAAACTAACAATATAAGTTTTATAGTAAAAACATTCCTTAATGAATAAGAAAAATTATAAAAATATGAATATTTCAATATTCTATCTATGTTTTGAAAGATATAATTTATGATATATTGATTATGGACAAGAATCAAAGAATTAATAATATATATTTTAAAATAATATTGTAATGCATACCCAATGTAGATGGGGGAAAATTAGGAATCTTCTTTAATAAAGCTAAAAAATCATGATCAACATCCGAAATTTTAAGTAAAATGTTGTTTGATTATATAAAAATGGAAAAAACATCACCCATTCAAAAGTTTATGTAGTTGGAATGGGCCATAAAATAAAAGTTTGAGATGGTGGTAAGTGAAGATATTTCATTGATTTCAATCAATAGAGTTTGAGTCTCGATCTATGATAGTAGTTTCACATGTAATTAAAGGGGGAAAATGATCATATCATAAGGATTTTTAATGAAAATGAATACCTACAAATATATGTAAATGAGGAATACATAAATTTCATTATCATAGGGTAAATATAAATGGGTTTTAATGACATGAGTGGGTTGGAAGTCATTGAATATGTAGACCCTTGTTAAAACATTTTTGATGTACACCCTTTTTATTATTTATTGAATGAAATAAGTTTTACTAATATGAAATATAACTTTATATAAAGAAATATATGGATGTGGATACAAGGAAGAGCATAATAGGAAATATATACCATATTATTATATAAAGATACATGTGATACTTATGAAAATTAATAAAAATTATAATTTTAAAAAGTATTTCAAATTCTAGGAATTGTTATTTGTAATATTTTATGATCAATGATAGATTATTAAATATATATAGTCATTTGAGTAATTTTTCATCACATTTATCTTTTTTTTATGATAAATATCATTATATGGAGTAGAAATCGAAATGAAATCATTGGAAAAAATGATTCTTTAATTGGTTCATATATATTGTTTTATCCAACACTCATATAATCCTCTAACATATTGATTTATTATTGTGTATTCATTATTATTTATAGTATAATAAAATTTATGATGAATATAAGTAAAATATATTATGTTTTTAACTACATTACATTTTATTGGTTTATATCATATAATATACTTAGAAAAAATATTTGGAATCTAAGGAATTGAAAGTACATATATTTCACAAATATCTAGGTGGATAATTATTATCAATATAATGGAATATAAAACCATGATTCTGAAGAAAGGACTCATCAAAAAAGTGGTTAAGCTAAGAGTATAAACCATACCATTGAAAAATATATTTCAATGTTTTAATGTTGATATATAACTACCTATCAGTTTTTTGAAGGAAAAAGTCTTGATATTGAAATATATATTAAAAATGTATAATTTTAGTACCTAAGAGTGAAAGAGATAGAATATGAAATATTGTATAGAATAATACCATGACATAATTCCAAGATAGTATCAGGAAGTTAAATTCTTTATGGTCAATGAGATAAATAGTTACTTAATGTTTGAGTCTATATGATATAACTGAATATTTATTTTATTGGGTTTTAAAGAAGGTACTAAAAATTATTCAAAAAATGAATTGGATAAATCATCAAAAGATAATATGTAACTAATATATTAAAAAGTTGTTTTATAACCAATACGTGAAAAATATTTATTACATGTGATGAAGTGATAAAAATATTTGGGGGATAATAAAGGGTTTGTTATTATCATAAATAAGTTATTTGTGATGAAGATTATAAAACTAGTTCTTCATTAGTAAGTCAGATTAGGTGAAACGCTGTCATCAAAATTAATAATATCATTGGTAATTATGCCACTCTAGGGAAAACCTAGAGGATTAAATCTGATTATAAAACAATTCTTCTCCTATGTAGTGAATTTTTTGTTTTAAAAATTCTACAAAGGATAATATTAGGAAACCTTGTTTCAAGATGATATTAAAACATCATGAAAACTCATAAAGATAGGTTATTTTATGGATTTAATAAAAATATTTTCATTGCTAAATCTATTTTATGTAACAATATGAATGAATATGGAATGATCAACTAGAATATTTGATGAATTATGATCAAATCCCACTCAGAAATTTATAGAATCATTGTGGATAATAAATTTTCACAAATGGAGATGATAATAAGGATTATTTAATTCATCAACATATTGCCACCAAGTATGTTAATGGTTTTATAGATTAATTATAAATATTCAAAAATTACTGTATTACGTTAATAATATATGTAAATTGACATTATAGATGGTGTTCGTGATTATGAGGATTAAGCCAATGTTTACTGGTCAAAAAAAGAAAATATATGAGTTTAATAAATCAATAATTATATAATTATAAACTTGATCAATGCATGAAAAAGATCATGTTTTCATCATTTAAGATATATTTACTACCAAAATATACTAATTTATGGGGGTCAAATGATAATATTTCATATATATATTGATGAAATATTATTTTTGTGATCCAATGATCCAAAATTAATGATGTTTTTAGAATTTAATACTTGAGATTTTGAAATAATGGTGATTGAGAATTCATATTTTTCCATTATTTTATGTGAAATATGAAGGGAACAACCAAATTCTATTAAAATTAAAATATTCCATGTAGTGATCCAAAGATTTGGATTAAAGGGTTCAATTCTGTTGACATCAATAGTTGATATACTGATTGTGTTTTAATGGGATGATAATGATAATGAGTTTAAAATCATTGTGTATAGAAAAATCCATAAAATCCTATTTTAACATATAAACACCATATCTAACATCATATCTAAAACTTTTACATCTATGAAGTACTAAATATGTTAAAGATACCATCACATAAATTAATTAAAAGAATAATATTGTATATTAATGGAAAGTTCCATTTTAGGATTCACTAGAAAAAGTTATCACAATAGGAATTATTGGGACATAAGTTTTTGGATTAGGCTGATTCTGTGAATTAGAATGATTTTTCATTAATAAAAATCAGTTTTCATAGAAATTTAAATTTTTTAATTTATAAAAACTGAAAAAATATTGTCTTCTATTTGATATTGAAGATGGTGAATAAATTATAGTAAATAATTAACACAAATAGCTCTATTTAAAGTTAAAATAGCTTAAGGTAATAGAGTTATGAAGAAATATCATATCGATATAATGTTTGAAAACAATTTTTCTTGTGATCATATATGATATATAACCAATTATTCAATGTAAATGAACAATGACATGTAGTATCAATTTATATATATGAATTTTTAGAAATGATTTCTGATGTTGGGGTACTTTTATATAAAATTTCATTTTCAAGATTTCATGAATAATGCACTACCCATGAGTGAATTTAAAAATAAATAGTTGGATCAGAGATAATAACCATATCCATAACTAACTATCTATATCCAAAAAAAATTAGAGAAGAGACTCCCAATCCACTATAATATTTTTCATTCATTCAGTTTTACAAATATGTGGTTCATAATAATATTTTGCACTTATTATTTAATTTATATAGATTATTTTTATCATCTCTCAAATTTAATTTTTATTCATGTTGGGTTCATTAAAAATGTGGAATATATTTATCAATATTTTTAAATAAGGTTGTTTAATGAATTGATGAACAAATATGTATGTGTTTTGTTTCTAATTGTTCACAAGAGAGACTATTTTTCTCTAGAATATCTCAGAAGTATATTTGACTGATTATTTTGTGTGATTATAATTATTTCAATTCATACATAATATGTTGAGAATCAATTTTTGTAAGAACATTATTTTTGGACTGTTTTTTTGTGCCAAGTACACATGATGAATTTATCCTATGTATATTATCAGTTAGGTAGTAAGTGAAGGATTTCATATGGTAAATATAACCAATCTATTTGATGATAAATTTTATAATGAATATTTCATTTATCTTCGGTTTTCCATGTTCAGAATGAATGCTGTCAGCAAATGATGTGTGATTATTGAATCGCTATTTACATTGTCTCAATATTTTCGTAATATAAGTGGGACGATGTTTGAAGGTAATGTTTTTGTTGAAGGAACTTTATCAACAAACCTAGTTTGACAGCTTGTTATAATTAATAAACTGATGTTTATTTAGGATATTTTACAAAAAACATGGTTGAAATACTTATAAGAAAACTAATCAAATCACTATATATTGGTATCATATAGAGTCATTATTTGGTGGATATTAATGGTTTGAAGATATTTATTGTGTAATATATGATTAAAATTAAATTTTCAAATGGCATGAATGAAGAAAAAAAAAATTAAATTGTCTATTTAATTATAAAATTCGAGAAAATATAAAACATACTAGTATTGTTAAGATTTTGATGATTCATATGAAATTATTTTTTTGTACAGGGACATGTAAGACTAATCCAACTGCTACAAAAAGTTTATATAGAGGATTGGCAATTTATAATAGATTAAATCTTCCAGTATATATGTATGACATAGAAAAAAATTGTTTATGAAAATACAAATAAAGTAACTAAATCCCTTCATATATATATATACATATATATATGTTATCATTTATCATGATTATTCATTAAAATCCCCAAGAGAACAAACCAAAAATACCTTAGGTATATTTACATTTTAGACTAGATTCATAGTCAGCTTATTCAAAGAACATTCTTAGGAATTTCGTACATATATTATACAAACATGATTCCCATATAGACATATAATTTATAATACATCACATTATAACATAGAAAAACATAATCATAATAAATATTGAGCCAAATGCTCAATAAAGGGAGAACATAAATCTTATCAACAAAATACCATATGCGGGAATAAGATGGAAATGCATGTACGATATCGTATTTAATATACAAGAACATAGCAGGTGAATATTATATGAAAAAATACATAGATCCTATATGATGAATCGTGGAATAAACTGTTGAGTTAATAATAATATTTAAGTCTTCAACGTTATTATATATGAGTAAAAAATTCATTAGTCATGAGAACTTAAAATAGGTATGTTTTATAATATTAAAATTTAAGATAAGAATAATAGTATAATGATTTATGCATATAATGCTTAACAAGCACTACATTTATATCATAATTCACTAGGATTAGGACTAGGTCCTGAATTTGTAGACATACGCTTATAACCAATGCCTAAAACATTTTCTAATATAGTATTTGTTGACCTCACCTGTTTTGATAATCCCAATCATGCATTAATTTCTTTTGATAATCCCAATTATGCTTTCATTTTTTTTGACAATACCAATTATGCATGAATATGTTTTGATAATCTCAATTATGTTTTAATATGTGTTATAATCCTATATATAGGTTAAATTATGTTGACAAAAATAACAAACTAATCATTGGAATTTGTTAATCAATTATTATCTATTTTTATACTTGTTTAGAAATGTTACTGACTCAATATCGATATGATTTTCATAGAATATATAAGTATTAAGTGTTGAGTCACTGATACAAATCTAATAGTGTATAATATACCAATAAGTAATCGTCCGTGGTACATAGTTACTGATACATGCTACCGATACAAACCGACAGGCAGACAGCTACATATATGACATCCACTGATACAAATACAAAGTCCAATAATACAAACAACTACTGATACAAATGTCTCGGGTACATAGCTATGGATAAGGATAAGTACACTGGTACAGAAATATACTGATAGAATAAGTCTACTAGTGTGCACAAGTCGACTGATACAGAATAACCACTACTATTATGAAGTCCATTGTTTTAAGCTCACTGGTATGGGTCACTAATGCATACATTCACCGATACCGAAAGGTCACTGATATGCATAACAACTACTTATAGAAAGTGCTGCTGATACATAGATATGATTTTATAAAGAGTAAAACCTACTGATAGGTGAAGCTACCGATTCCTACGAGCTACCGTTATAAATAATAACATTTATTGATACATAAGATATACCGATACAATATCACTGACACTAAGATATGCTGATATAAGCTCACTGATACTAAGATCAACTGATACAAGCTCACTGATACTAATAGCTACTGATACAAGATCACTGATACTAAGATCTACCGATACAAGATCACTGATACTATGAGCTACCGATGGAAATCAGTCATAGTTTCTATAAACTCTATGTCAATTTTTTATTTAGCAACGATCATATATGATGTTTTTAATGAACCAACCATTAATTAATGATAGTGTTTGGTATTTCAGGAATAGTAAAACGTACCTGTAAAAAGGTAATAATTCCAATTAACGGAGATAAATCTACATAAGGAACCTCGAACTGCTAAAGATGTGTGGTGTCCAGTCAGTCTTTCCATGCACATACGAATCAAATTTTTGGAGATACTCAAGAACATGCATGCATAGAAGAAGAAGGAAGAATACATATTGAATATGTAGAACCTGAAAATTCCTGGAGAAAATAGCTTCAATGATTTCACTTTCACTCAAGCTGATCAGACTGATCATCCTGGACCAGGAAGTCAAATACAAAAACGACACACTGTTTCTTGACAAAAACTAGAGAAGGACTCAAATCTGCATCTGCCTCAATCCAAGGAGTCCAGAGCTTCACTGAAAACACATAGAGCAATCTAAACACATCTATATCTGTTTAGATCTATTATGATTCATTTATTTACATTTTGAGAAGTGTGTTTTCTCTGTAATTTTAGTCACACACTTTCTCATATGATGAACTAGAGGATTTCTAAATCCTCACTTAATCTCTCTCTTACACTCTTGTATCCCACTGTAGATAGAGGTAGAGGTCAAGTGTGAACTGGATAGCCTGTGTGCTATTGTTTTGATTTGCTCACGAACAACTGTGGTAGAGGTCATAGGACTTTGAGAGTCTGAGAACTATTGTAAACCCCAATCCAGGGTGTGGATCAAAGCTTATATAAACTATTTGAGAGGTCTACGTCTCATCTTGAGACTGAACCTCTTGGTTAAAACTACTTCTCTTGTTTATTTTGTTTTAAACAATATTGAATATTTCACTGCAAATTACTTTAAAATACAAATCTATTTTAAAGTTACTCTAATAGTTAAACTAGAAAGTGTTTGTATTTATTGTAAACAATTAGGTTAGTTTGAAAAGCTAATCTAATCTTCAGATTATATTAAATGAGAACTAATCATTCTCATGAGAACCTAACTGAACCTTTACTATATTACCACTATTGGGAATCCATGTTTTCCAAAGGGTTTTAAACCGTTGGGAAAGGCCCTCAAACTGTTGGGAAATCATATCCCAATAGTTTTAGAAATCGTTGGTGTGTGAGGCATTGGGAAAGCCTTATACCAACAGTTCACGTTGAACCTTTGAAAAAAATGTTGTTTAGAATTCAACTGCCCACAGTTCATAATGAACCATTGGAATAAAATTCTATCCTATTATAGCAATGGTTAATCTGAACCATTGAGAAAATCATCGCACATGGGTATGAAAATGGCTTTAAAACCATTGGAATAAACATATAAGGGGTATAAACCAACTGTTTTGAACCGTTGGGAAATGCAGCAGCACACGGTGGTATAACCAAATTGTTTTGAAAACGTTAGATTTGACCCCCATTAATTTAAAATTAAACATCATGCAATTAACTATAGGCTGTAATCTGTGTGAAAAATGTGCCATCACACAAAAAAAACACTTCAATCACAAAAAAAAACTCATTTTGTGTGTTTAGGAATACTTCAACCTGCAGACATAGAAAACACACTGCACACATAGATAACTCACAAAAACTCACAACAATCACCTGCGATCACACAAAAATCACACAAGAAACACATAGAAATAATCATCTCATTTTTGAAGGCTTACTCACATCCCTTCCCCTTGTATGGTTCACAAATTGATGTGGTAGAAAGACCAAGAACCAACAAAATGTTTTCTTGTTGATCAAATAGGGAGGGGTATTGTAATGGTACCTGAGCATGAATTGGACTTATGGAAATTTATTACATAGGAAAAAGAGCTGTAGTATCTATGTGGCGGGTTCAATATTTTCCTGATCATATCACATATTATAATCTGTCAATATTGGAATGATATTGAATCAAAAAGCATAGTCAATGTAATATTTTCAAATATTGATAACATTTATCATTAAATACAAGTACAAGTGTCTAATGTTTCTCAACACAATGACATATTAATCATGATCTATGATGGATATAACATTATTAAATTCCATAGTAATTATACATAGTTGGATTATGAATAGGGTTTTTCCTTCTCCTACTAGGCTCACTAAATGGGTCTTCCACAGTTTCTACAACATTGATAGTCTATGTAGGAACATGGCTAGAATTATAGATTCTTCCACAAATGTGCCTTATCCAATATACTCAGGTCCTACGAAATCGTTCTTCAGTTCCCTAATTGGGTTCAAGGAACTCAAGTTCATCTCCATAATCATCCTAATACCCAACCCCCCCCCCCCCCACTACCCCACCTGCACAGCCCCCAACTGACCTCCACATCCCCCCTGCCCAGCCCCCTCCCCATGCCTAGCCTAACCCCATGCACATCCCACCCCCTCCCCCAACTGCCCAGCCCCCTCCCACACTAGCACAACAACCACCACCACCGGCATAACCCCCCATACTCTGCCCCATGCCCCATCTTCCCAGCCCCCCACTACACAGCCACCCCCTCACTTGCACAACCCACCTCCCCCTCCCCAACCTACGCCCCACCCCCACCCCCTGCCCAGCCCACCCCCTCCCCACCAACCCTCCTACATAGCCCCCTCCTCCCTACCACACCCCCGCCTCCCCCACAAATTCTTATAGGGTACTTGATTTTAAGTTTTAATAGTTTTTTTGGGTTTTTGGTGACCCATTCGGGATTCAATCTATGGATACATTGGAGAAATTTTGTGTTTAGGGATATTTTTTGGGGGTTTAGTTTGGGAGAACTGATGTACATGATGTGTAGTTTTGAGAACACACATAATGTGTTCTTCGTACATGGGAAATATGGGTTTTGGGAACTAAAAGATTTATACAAGGGGTTGGGTTACACGCCATGTAGTGGTGACTCGGGGTGTGCTAGTGGCAGACGACCATGTTGGGTATAAAGCTATATCTAGTAAGAGGTACATGGATAGGTATTGTGCATGGTTAAACCTTGTGGGGGGGGATATTGGGATATGTACATACATGGGAACTATATGTGGGGTAAAGATTGTGTATGTGGCGATACATTCCACATAGTAGAGATTTTTTTATGCTAAGTGGGACCTTGTATGTGAATGTACCAAGGTGGGGGTAAACATCATATACCGGAACGAATGATGTGTACTTTGGAAAGGTACACACTGAGAAGTCAATGTAACATGGAACGAGGGTACATTTTGGGTTACATATCATGTACCTAAATTACATGTTGGGTACTTTTTTCTCCTTGTTGTGTTTTTCCTATTTTAACCCTGGAGATAGAATTCGACTTATGAGTATTCAATTTTGATCAGTTTTTCATATAAATTTCCATGGTGGAATACTTTATGCGTTTGAATGTGGTCTTTATGGTGTTTTGGACTAAGATAGTTCTTTATCATCATTTCGTCAAGGAATGGATTCAGAATTCTCCAGCAAGTTGGGTTGTGAGATGAGAATCATGTGTGAGGGTTATGAGATCAATAGTTGGAATGTATTGCGAAATAAAAGCTATTTTTTTAAATGTTCTTTAATATATATCCTGAAAATTATAATCAAGGAGTATATATGAAGAGATCGTGTTTTACAATGTCATATTGGTACCTATTTATCAAGGATAAAACAGTTGAGGATTAACTCCTTTTTTGGATTGTTATTATTGGAATCATTGGTATGGGATGATGTTGTGGGATAGATGTTATGGTCAGATTTCCTTAAGATATTTATATGCATCAAAGGGAATCTTGAAGATAGCATAGTGGGATTTTTACTGAGTGAGTGACTTGTGTTTTCTATAGCTGTTAATTAATAATTCCCATGTGGAGTGTTCAATCTTGTACTATAGAGCCCTTTTAAGGTAATACTTTTATGATTGTCATGAGGACAATTGATAATTCATTGGTTATTCATTTCTTGTATATACTCCATTGGGTGCGTTGTTGATAGATGATCAGTTGGAGACGTTGTTGATCGATGAGCAGTTGGAGGACATTTAGGGTCCTTGGGGATATTTCTTCACTAGGAGTGTCTTGTACTTTGGATTTACTAGAGACACCCCTCATAGGGTGTATGTTCTTAATGTCGACCTATTCCCATTTGAGGTTTTTTTAATGTCTTGGGCCTATATTTTGGGTTCACATAAGGATGCTATAGTTGTAAATCACATTATATTGTAACATTGAGGACCATGGGAGCCCCATGTTTTGGATTGGCAATAAGGTGGGTCAAAGAGATCCAATAGTGGTTGTTTTTTAGTGGATAATATCCTAGAGACCATGGAGAGGTTATGTTATTTGTTTTATGTGAGTTTATTTATTCTTCTAGATTAGCTATTTGGATAGTGGTTTTAAGGTTATATCATCCCATGTTTGGTTGGAATTTGGTCATGAGGTTTGAGGTTGTTTCTGGTGAGGACTCTTACCCAAGGAGGAGGCACATATGATATCATAGATCAGGAATTGGAACTATGATTTGATCTATATATCTCAATTTTTTGACCTTACGTAGATGTGATTAGAGATCTAATGGGTGATCTAGATGATGGAAACACCCCTCTAGTTGAATGATCACTTAGGATAGAGTGGCTTTAACATCGTAATGTGTTGAGGCACTCAAAGAGTTCGATAAAGTGGTTGAGGTTTCTTCGGTGAGTTGATGATAATGAAACTTTTATGCTTTGGAGTGATGTATTTGTTGCAAAGATATAATCCTTGTTCTGTAAGGATCATAGGTTTGTGGAACTAGCTTTGGATTGGTTGGTGTGGCATTGTGATTGGATTGGTTGGGGTGGCATTGTGATTCTATTAAGGAATCCATGATGTGTGCAATTAGTTTTCATAGGGGTTTTAAAAAGAAAATAATTTAGGGTATATGATTGAGCCGATTGTGGGCATGGGAATGGGGTTTTTTTGAAAAGAAATATTATGTGTGGGTATCAGGGGTGAGTTGTTGCGTGCAGTAGGAAACAAATGTGGTTTTGAGTTAGTAGAGGATTTGACTATTGAACTACACTATGGTTGGGTACATATTCCAATTGGTGGGTTTGTGTGGTTTTGTAATACCTTTGGTTGTTAAGGAATTGAAATTAATTGAGGTTGAAATAGGCCAATGAATGAAGATGGGTGCTCAGGGAATGATCCAAATGAGGATAGACTGACAGAGGTCAGCACATAGTGTGGGTTTTAATGTTTCACGATAAATCTATTGTGTGGTTTTGGAAATGATAGGTGCATTTATTGTTTGATATATGTCTATCCTTTTGTGGGAGTGATATCTAAATGGAAATCATGTATTTAGAAATAGCTTCTAAAAGGTAATATCTGTGAATTCGACAATGTGTTGGGTTGTCAAAATCTGGAATTTGATTACAGAAAACTAAAAATCTGAAATATGTTTAGAAAATCAGGAATTTGTGAACTGTTTTTATAACCTATGAACTGCTCTAAATGTTTTTAGATCATGGTTTTAGGAAATATGAAATCGGTTTAAAAAATCAAGAACTTGTGAATTGTTTTTATAATCATGTATATGAACCAAATTACCAAATGCAATATAGAATTCATAATTGAATTCTGAATTGAATACATGCAGAATGAATTATGTAATGAATTCTGAATTATGAATCAATAACATATAAAAAATGAATTATGTTGAATACATAAATATGAATCATATATAACACATATATAATATGACAAACAAGGGTTTGGGGTGTCCCGACGGGTGGGGGTGTCCAGGGGTTAGGGTCTGTCCACGGGGGTGGGGGTGTCGAGGGGTGAGGGGCTCTCCACAGGGGTGGGGGTGTCAACACAATCTGAATCTGTTTGGTCAGTTTTCTGTATGTAGTTTGTTTTTTTTTCATTTAAAATGTTGTCAATTTAAAATAAAAATGTGACACTTTGAGTGGTACTGGCCACACCATTCCTTGGTTTGAGGTGGGGTTGACTCGTACACGTCACTTGGGAGCTTTGAGTGTCGTCAAGTGCGGATTAAAGATCTGGGTGAGTATAATACTCTTCTTGATTCCTCTTTTCCATTGGGGTTTGAACTCTTATCTCATATTTTTCAGAATCTCAAAACCCTATTTTCCATTGGGATTTAGGGTGAATCTTGAAGTGAGCATATATTGGGATCTGGGGTCCAGGAAGGGGGGTTGGGTGGGTTGTCCGGTGTCCAGGGTGGAGGGTGGGGGGGGGGGGGTTGTTCGGGGTCTCACTGTGGTCTAGGGAGGAGGGTGTGGGGGATGTCCGGGTTCTAGGAAGGAGGGTAGGTAAGGTATCTATAACACTATCTAGGTATCATACATCGAATTTTGACCGGACAATGAACCGCCACAGGGAGTCATCCTAGATCAGGGCCAAATCACAGCATTACCGCGGCGTGACCGCGGAGTGACTGTGGCGTGACCGCTACGTGATCGAGGTGTGACCGCGGAATTTTGGCCTAGTCCAGCAACATCTGTGAGGCAACATCTTCCGGCCAGGAGTGAAGGGAGCGGGAGGAGGTGGGGCAACATTCCGACTGTCGTCTCCCTCCCCATTAACCATGGGTGGGTAATGTATCTTAAACACTATCTAGGTATCATACATCAAATTATGACTGTTCTGCGAACTGTCGTGGGGTGTCGTCCTGGAGCAGGGCCAATTCACGGCATGACCGTTGTGTGACCGCGGCATGTGGGCCCGGTCGGGCGACATCCGTGGGGAAGCATCTTCTGACCAAGAGCGATGGGAGAAGGTGGAGGTGGGGCAACATTCTGGTCGTCACCTCCCTCCCCATTAACTATGTGTCAGTAATGTATCTAAAACAATATAAAGGTATCATACATCTAATTCAGAAAGGACTGTGAACCGCCGCGGGGTGTCGTCCTGGAGAAGTGCAAAATCAGAGCGTGCTAGCCCTATCCAGTGACATCTTCGGGGCAGCATCTTAGAGCCAAGACCGAAGGGAGCGGGAGGAAGTAGGGCATCATTATGGCCATCACCTCCCACCCCATTTACTATGTGTGGGTAATTTATCGAAAACTCTATCTAGGTATGATACATCGAATTCCGACCAGACTGAGAACCGCCGCGAGGTGTCGTCCTGTAGCAGAGCCAAATCACGGCGTGACCACGGCATGACCGAGGCATGATTACGGTGTGACCGTGGCATGACTGCGGCATGACTGCGGCATGACCGCGATGTGTTGGCCCGGTCTAGAAAAATCCGTGGGGCAGAATCTTCCGGCTAGGATTCCAAATAAATCCTATGTAGTTGTCCTTCACATTATAGAAACCTATTTTATGTTATAAAAACAGACTCTTGATTCGGGATTGTGGTATGATAAAGATATATATTTTATATTATTTGTTTTTAAAAGTGGTTTTATTATAAAACCATAACATTATTTATCAAATGATAAAATTATATTAAAGAAACCATATTCAAGATATGAAATTCAATATAATTAAGCAGAATTAATAAAGAAGTTAAATTAAATTTAATGCATTCTTAAATTAAAGAGGCTATGAGAGGGACTCTACATTAAGGTGGAACCAAACCATCCACTTCTTCTCTTGGAGCTTTCGAAATAAAAGTTGATGATCCCCCACTGGTTATACGCACCTTCATACACATTCAAGGACAACCAGCCCCTATGCACACACTCGCATGGCCATGTGCGTGTGTAAGGAGATCCTTAAACATATTCTTATATGCGTATACCAGTCTCCACTCACTTGTGTATGAATTTTTATATATATACATGGGAACACATAGCCCGATACACGTATAATCATTGCCATGGTTGACTATACATGTAACAAGGGATCTCTCATACATATACTTACTTACCTGTCCACACGCAGGCGAGTCACCCTTGACTTTGTGACTCGAAACCAATGAGCATCGATCAACGCACTAGACAAAGGATATTAAGAACCTTAAAACACATAAAGGACCCTATATAACCAGTGAAAAACCAACCAACGGCATTAAAACCTTACCTCGATTGGCAGTAGAGAACCAAATCCACCTGAACCAACACAAAACGATCCAACACCCTACTGAAAACGTAATATGGAGTCAAAAACATTGAAATCCCCAAAATATATGAGGTGCGAGACAATTAGTAATCATAGAATCAAACCTTGGAACAAATCTGGTGGACTGAAACAATCTGAAGCCCTTCTGGCCTCCTTCATAGAATATAACTACTCCTTGTCCATATAAACAAGTAAAAGACCTATGTGGCCAATGCAATAAAGAAAATAAAATAAACACTAAACTAAATCATATCTATCTTCTGTGACTAAACATGTCACCTCCCAACATATAAGAACCACAATGCCACATGGGTCAAATAATGTTCCTACAAGAAAGGGGGAAAAAATCCATGTTTAAAAATGATACTATCAAAATGTAAATTCCTATTAATTAACAATTATTCTCACTGTAAATGGTATATAATTAGTTTGGCTCGAGTTTCAGCTTAGTTTGGTTTTTTTTCAATACAATTTTTTTTGGGAAATTTCCATTAGATATAGTTTGTCATGTTTTTGTTTATATTATCTTGGAAAATTTCATTAATTTGGGTTCTAGTCGATCGTGGAATTAATAATAATCCATCCATCCATATTAATAATTATATCCATTGGTTCCATATCTGGAGTAAAAAATACATAAAAATGAATGATATCATATAAGGAGAATCATAATAGGGGAATTTGAGACCAATCTCTCTCATTTTATCTAAATGCATTGCAATTTAAATCACAAAATTCAGGAAATCAATAAAATGATTTATCATGTAGACAATAATGATCAAAATAATATAATTTGTGGAAATATGTTCAAATAAAACACTATATAATGATGAATCAATATTAATTGTACCTCTTACTATTGTTGGACCTACATAATTTATCATTGGATTATCATATACCATGTGATGAAATTTAATTCCTAATTGATGTGGATAGAACGTCAAAATTCAACCTCAAGATTGTGTTAAAGACATTGAGACAGTGAAGTCCAGGTGGCTTGACATTTTTTCATCATGAAACCTTCATGTTATTATTACAGGATGTCAAATGATCTGACCGGTAAGTGTGGAGGACTTCATGATACCTAACTAATAGACAATCAGGTTATTACATAATTTTGGTGACCTGTATGTGGAAATTGTACAATATATATGGAGAGACCATAGGGATTAAAAAGAATTAGGTGGCATGTCTAAGGGGTGTCATGAGACTTTATAGAAATGTCTGGAGGACATCAGATGATCCAAATGGCATATCCCGAGAGGGTCTCATGATTTGGGTGACAAGTCCCGATGCTTTCACATGATCTATGTGAGTTTTGTGATGTTTATGAGGATCAATGTATATGTTATTTACATAAGTATCATGTCTTTTAATCATTATTCCATCTTTTAATACATATATTCCTTATATTTTTCTAGTATTATCTTGTTAAGGATTCAAATGATTCATCAGATATTCAGGACCTCCTTCACATGACCTGTATGTCATGCCAGAAGACCTTCGCAATACATCATGTTATCACATGAAGTGTTTATGCATGCCTCATGACCCCTTAGGTTGTTCCTTATATATTACCTAGTGGGTAATCATTAGGATCACAAGATTGGACACTATTATAAATCTGCAATGTATGTGAGCAGTTTTGGATGCTTGAATGTGCATGTGCATAGATTCCATTTTTGTGCTAAGGGGGAGGGATATAGAGTCCTCAAAACGATATTTATACATCGCCTTTTGTAGTGAGTATCTCATAGATTCAGGATGGATTCGATGTAGGGAATTGTTTTTATGTGTTTCGTATGATCCAATAATGGTTTATTCATGGGGTGTCACATAATGATCATTGAACACAATAATCTTCCACCTACACCCCAATTATTATAATTTTTCCAACCAATTGGGTATTGAATAACCATGTGGGTAATTTTCAAAGTATCACACTCCACAAGAATCATCCACTATTTCCTATTTTATTTTATTCTTTATGTGAGAAATGCAATCGGCCTTAAAGATTCATAAGAGTGTTATCGAAGATAATCTCTCTATATGTTGGTACTATGTCGCATCACCAATGAAGGGTCTTGTGGTGATTCATGATCATTATCATGTAAAACCCTTTAGTCTTTAAATAGAGTCGTTCATTGTGACAGAGAGTCATGTAGTCGTGTTTAAAACATTTTTTATGATGAATGTGACATGCCAACCGGATGTTGTGCGATAAGGTAGACATGTCGTCAGGGCTTCCATAGTGTCTTGAGAACAACATGGGCACATCTCTGATTAATGAGCATGGCTATTCTTGGTTAGGTAAATCTGCTTAGATTTTTCCGACCAGCTACACGTTATCCATCTTTATGAACCTGTATGGGTTTCCTAGTATATCATATACCACCAGTCTAATATTCTAATATAACGGATTATCCATTGGTTTCTTGGAACCAACTCATTCCATTTGTCCCACGACGAAGTTGGAATTACCCTCTAGGATGTATATTGAATAGGCAGGATACCCCCCCTTCGAGAAATGTGAGAAAAATTTCTTCCTGTCATGGATGTCTGGGATAACCCCTCATAGACTCTAGTTTTGGTGAGGTATATGCTCAATATCATAAATGAAAAGTTAAGAAATGATATTTATATACGATCACCCATCTCTTTTAAAAATTGGATCAATATTTTACTCTATCGTAGTAGAGCTTGGACAACTGCTATATGCCCTCATTGGTTCCTTTCCCAGAAGGACCATAATTTTAACACCCCAATATTTCATAGTACATTATTTCTTTAAATTAATTCAATAACTTGCACTACACGCAACACTGAGTTCATGCGCACCACGACATACCAAACTAACCATTCAAAAGCAGTTATGAATAGTATTAACTGAATTTTGAACATTATATAATCCTCATAATTTTAGAATCCAAATTATGAGTTTCTTAGACATAATGTAAAAATAAATACATTTTTTTAGATAAAATAGTATTTTTTAAATGCAATTTTACTGCCTTTTAATGGTGAACCATTTTTAAATCCAATATTAGAAACTTTTATATATTCAATATGAAAAAATAAACTTCTTCTTTAGAATCGGGACGTAATAATTTAGTTTCAATAAATTGTTGGTGTTTTTCTAATAACTTTCATATTTTGGGTGAATAGTGAAAAATACTATATTTTAACTAAAAAAACATTGTTAATCAAAATAATTTATAGTGTTAAATTATAAATTTTAATGATTTTGAAGTATAAATAGATTATATTTTTACAGTTTAATCCAATGCTGGTCATTTCTTGTAACTTTACATTGAAATTGGAAATAAACAAGTGTCAATCTTTTGATAGTTATTATTTCTTAAAAATATGCCTTTTGGTTTTGACAATGGGAATTAATTTTAAATTAATAACCGCAAATTATATGTTTTGAATTTGGTAATATAGACATCATTTTTGGATTTGTAATATCGAAATTAGTCTAGGTAGATGTTTTGGTATTTTTCTAAAAACTGTCAATTTTTGATGAATAGTGAAAAACACTAAGTTATAGTTTAAAACCAAATTTTTATTTAAATAATTATTTATTTTATCTAAAATTAATTTAGGTCAAAATAGATACATAATACCTATATAAGTTCAATGTAATTTGTTGGATTCATTTTATATTAATTTTAGATATATATAAATTTTATTGACCTTTTCACCGTCTTTTACCCATCTCCAAGGAGATTTTGAAAATTCATATAAACATAATTTTACCACTTATGTGAGTGGAATTTCGAAAATCCAAGAGACACAGTTAATATCAAGAAGTATAATGTGGTTCAATAAGGAAAAAATACATTTTGTTGATAGTAATTTTTTACTTTTTTTCCACATTTAAAAGTAAATAGGGTAATTAAGGGTAAAAATGATATTAATATTACCCTGACACATGTACAAATTTTATTGGACAAGTGTGTCTCGACCAAAAACAAACTTAGGAATAAAATATTATCATTTAGGTCTACTTGGAATAGATTCTGACATTTATTATTATTTAATTCAAAGATGAGTTAGAAAAGATAAAATCAATGTTTAATAACTAAAAAATTTTTAATATAAGGTTATACATAAGATAAATTATATTATAAATATTAATTAGAAATATAAAATGATTTCCTACATAATGGTATTTTATTTATAATTTTTAGACACTAAATAATTAAATTTATTTATGACACAATGATGATGCAGTAATTACTTTATTAATGAAGAATTAAGATAATTGATATTATAAATACCCAAATGACCGTAATTTGAGACTTTTTATGAATTAATATAATTTTATAGGTTAATATGACATATTAATATTGTTTATATGAATTTTTTTTGAAGTAATAATGATTTTATGAATTTATCAAAAACAAAATACCCAATAGTGTCAAAATTGACATAAAAGGGTTTTTAAAAAATATATTTTATTATTGATTGATATTATATTCCTAAAAATCTAAGGATCTTCCAATGGACTTATATAATGATAGTTTTATCATTAACGGACCACTTGTGGTAGATTGGATGTTTATTGTATGTTTATTAGCCATATAATATAAAGATATAAAGAGACACGGTAAATGTCAAACTAATTAACTAAGAGTTAAAACTAAAAGATAAGGTTACTAAATTTACTCAAACCTATCTGAAATATATTGGTTGAGTGGTGTTAGACCCATACCTACCTTAGACTCGAAATAAATCAATTTTTAGTCATTATAAACCGAACATGAATTTATTATAAAATAATATTTTATGTTTTTTCTAAGGTGCCCATCACCCCTCTTATAAAAGGGCACTCCACCTTCACTCTAATTCACACCATCTATGACTTTTGGTTCGGCAATAATCTACCTAAATATCCTCCCAACTTCCCTCAATTCATCCTAGAGGCCTTATTGTGATCAGAAATCCATCCTAAAGAGCCATTTTGATCTAATCAAGAGGAAGAACCTGAAGAAGAGATAAATGATTTCACCACCCTCTTTCAAATTCTCTTCTTCTTCCACTTCCTTTTTCTTTGTTGTTTCCATTATAAAATAATAACTCCAGTATCTTATATATAAATTTATGTTATTATAATTATGGTACAAACAAATTAATTATTCTATCCACCCTTTGAATGACATGTCACCATACGTGCGTACGTACGGCTTACCGTCTCCACGTCGTGGTGTAATTGTTATTTATTACATTATTATTTGTATGGGTATAATAATGATGTGTATTTGATGTAAATAATAAATATAACATGATACGGATGATGTATATATGATATACCATCCAAATATATATTATTTTAATATCAAAAGAATGATATTTTCGCGCGTGCGTACGTACGGATTACCGTCTCCACGACGCGATGAGATTCATTTCAAAGTTCACCATTCATTGACGATTATAAAAATATATATTACTAATAAGTTTGTAACATATTACATAATAATGATATTGGAGATATATATATTTATATATATAAGTATTTATATACTTACATATATCTTATTCACTTACTTGCGTTCAATACTATATGAAAACAGAAACAACGTTTATGCGTACGTACGGACTACCGTCTCCATAAACGGAGTCTTCCCTTTCATATATAAGTCTATTATACATATTTATATTTTAAATATTTATGATATATAAATCATTTTTTATATTCTCGAAGTATTTAAATCATGATCTATGTGATACAATCAATAGTAACATGTTAAAACACGTACGATAAAGAAAGCGATTATTACCCAAAATATTAATTTACGATGGAAATTATTATTAAATTTCTAGTAAAAAGTCATAAATGAATAATATATGATATAATAAATATTAATATGGTTCTGTTATAAATTAATAACATACTACGGTCTTCATACAAGTGTTTAAACGTACCCTCGACTAAAGGAAAGTGCAAGGTAAGTGGTTTTCATCACACTCCTTATTATCGTGAGATTCATGCCATATTGCCACTATTACCTTTTGTGTGGTGTATTTACTGCCCATAATTGTATTCATTGTGTCATAATCTTTAATTTATGTTTATTTACATTTAAATTGTATGATACTCCTTTCATAGGGTGTATGTTTCGTAAGTTTCCAAATTGTAAAGGGTTAATACCCCAATCTCATTATTATCTGAGATTGTTTATGTGTAAGTATTTACTAGGACATATTTATCATCCATGTCCATTTTTCATAAAAATGATTTTAAAATGAATATTTTAAATATTTTTGAAAGTTAATATTTATGAATATCAGAATAATAAATGTTTTAAAGATTTATCTTTCTAAATCTTTTTAATTAATGTCCATTTTTTCATAATGATTTTATGGATTTATTATATGGAAATGAATGTTTTGAAATGATAATTATTCTCAAATTTTTCAAAGTGTTAGGGAAAAATATGATTAAAAATATATTTTAAATTAATTCCTTTATAAATGTGTGACTTTTAAATGATTTTACAAAAAAAATATTTCTCTAAAAAAAATTTACTCATCATTTTCAACTATGTCAGCATCCTTTACTGGATATTATTTTTTATTGGAGTTGATTTATTATAATACAATGTTCAATATTGTATTGAATAAGTTATGATATGTTTGAATTTGGATGTGTTATTCTTATACCATTCATAGTTTATGGTTAAAGTACTGACACTTCGTATGCTAGTTTTAACACGAATGTTTATGATATGTTTAATCATTTTCATATAAGTAATGTATTGGACTTAATAAGTGATGAGTGGATCCCAGTATAGCTCCCCGATTCATTGGTTGAGGACTTGACAAAAAATTTTAGAATGTATGGAATTATACATTCTCTCATTATGGAAATAATATTGATGGTTCATAGGGTCATTCTACTTGTATAATACACATGATTATGTTTTATTATGGAATTATTTACTCAGCTCATATACTTTCCATTAAAGTATTCATGTTTATTATTGGTAAAGGCATGTTGTTTCAATTATTCACCATGCTTAATGTTTATTCCATTTTCCGTTGTATTACTTACCCTTACTGAGCGATTGAGATCACCCTTTTAATAGGTTTCATTTTCACAGGATTCCAAGAAGTGTGTTATGATTGATACGCAGGGTTAAGATAGGGGATTAATGGCGTTATGAAATGATCATTTATGTGGTGTTTTATTTTCTAAATGGTAATGTTACATCCATGTATGTAATCTATTTTCCAAAACTGTTAAACTGATCAGTCTTTCAGGACATGATTCCTTATAATCATGCAAATGTATTAAAATAATGCACTGACTCTGGGTAACTAGGGTTTGGGCGTGACAGTTGGTATCATAACAAGTTTATCAATAACCTTGGAAACTAGATTTAGATAAACTCTGATTAGATCACTTTACCGTAAGATAGACTTTGAAGATTTGTATAGAAGAACATCCTATAATTTTGGCAATGTAATGGTTTTGTGAGTCTTCCAAGAAAATAAATTCCTGTCTGGATATGAGCAGGTAGAGGCAGCTCTATCACAGATGTACCTAGGGAAAAAACCCGAAAAAACTGCTTTGAGCTAGACTCGAATGGGAACTGGTGCACGAAAAAGATCCTTGTTGCACTCTTGGTTACAACACTCCCGAGGGATATGATTAGGATAATTCTCATTTTATTTACAGACAACTATGATGGATTTATGAGTATATACCTCCTCAAAGAAAACATTTTTGTGATTATGGATTATATCCACAGACTATTCAATTTATGTTTGGTATTTTACATGTTTATAATTATGAATTGCGATTCATAAACAGACCTAGTGTATGCCATTGTTTATAAATGGTTCCCAATATAAGGAATGAGAACTCCAGAAATACGTATGATCCAAAGAGTATGTAGGGTCATATCATTCATGGTATTAAGACAACATTTAGAAAGGAAATAATCTACCAAGTATTTTCATCATATTAATAAATAGTATTATTAGATCAGTAAAGAATTATCTGAATAATATGGCTTTGACGGAAAGAAAGAGATGAACATGATGGTATAAATAAAGATGGATAAACGGAATAAGGGAAAGAAGTATTTTCCAATATGTGATAAATGTGGAATGAATCACCTTGGTAAATTCTTGAAGGGAATGCAAGTTTTTTATAAGTGTGGAAAAAAGGACACCATGTATGTGATTGAAAGGGTAAGAAAAAGTTTTCAAATGTAAAATGCTTCATCTGCAAGGCATTGAGACACTACGCGAATCAATGTCTCATTCATAAGAGTATACCATAAATGATGTTGTTGGATAATAATCATGTTATGATACTACCATAGATGAAAAAGAATGACTAGTGTTCTTATATTGTTATTATAGTATTATTTCATTTGAGTGTTTTATCAACAGTATACTCTTTACATGAATTATGGAGATAAATAAGGATTGTACTATAGTACTATTTTATGGAGGATTTGAGATTTTATGGTTCTAAGAAAAGTGAATTAATAGTAAGATACACTTTTTGGAAAATAAATGGATGAATTAAAGGTAATATTTAATATGGTCCTGATAATGAGGTAGTAATTTTGGAATAAGAGATGGTTTATTTTAGTAATTCAGGATATTGTGGTGTTGTAAAAGAATACACGATGAAGGCATTCACATGTTATTACTTGGAAAAAAGGATCCTCATTATGTATAAATTCCTTATAAAATTTGGACTGAGAGTTTGGATATATGTATTTTGGATAATTCTAAAGGTTGGAATGGATTAAGTTTGAAATTGGATACTATTGTTAAGGTTATTTTTGGATTTCCATAAAAAGGACAACCCAGAGGTCTGGCAGCAACATTTCACGTCCGGCAAGGCCATGAGACTTGAACCTCCAACTGAAGGGAGGCAAAGGTGTATCACCTATCACTGACCCACATGATGTCTTTGATTAATTAATGTAGTTTTTTAAAGGGTCTGATATGTGAATTAAAAATTCATTATTTTTGGAACCCTATACGATTAGGATAAATATAATATATATAATTTTAAATCTTTTAGAGTGAAATATGAGTTTTTGGTAGGAATTAGTTGAAGGATGAAACTCTACTTGTCAATTTAATATATATATATATATATATTTCTTCTTATTTTATTGATTAATTAATTTTTAAACTTGAGGGAAGGGATCTTAAAACCAAAATTTTTTTATCCTAATACCTTACGTTTTGTTGAATCGATGTTATTTTAAATCATCATAGATTGGTGGTTTTGAGGCCCACAATTCTACAATTGTTTGTGATTGTTGACCTCAATCACTCCCTTTAAATATTTTCATTTTTCTTCTAATTATGTGTCTCTAATTACCACCAATGTTCTCATTATCAATATCATAATTTTCTGGTGACTTTTCATTCCCCTTTTCCTTTTATTAAGACTAAATTTTATTAGACCAATTTCTGATGTGGGTTTACCACCAAGGTACTTTCTATTTTCGACCTTTTATTTTCGATGAAAATTTTCAAATTGTGAGGACTCAATTTATTGAAGGAGGGAAGAATGTACCAACCCAAGATTTCATAGTACCTTATTTCTTCAAAATAATTCAATAACTTTCACTACACGCAACAATGAGTTCACACTTACCACGACTTACCAAACTAGCCATTCAAAAGCGGTTATGAATAGTATTAACTGAATTTTGAACATTATATATTGCTAATAATTTTAGAATCCATATTATTAGTTTTTTAGACCTAATGTAAGAACAAATACATTTTTTTCAGATAAAAGAATTATTTTTCAAAAAATGTAATTTTACCACCTTTTAATGGTGAACCCTTTTTGAATCCAATATTTGAAACTTTAATATATTCAATTTAACAAAATAAACTTATTCTTTAGAATCAGGATATAATAATTTAGTTTCAATATGTTTTTTTGTTTTTGTAATAACTTTCATATATGGGTGAATAGTGAAAAATACTACATTTTAACTGAAAACAACTATTTTAATCAAAATAATTTATATTGTTAAATTATACATTTTAATGATTTGAATGTATAAAGAGATTATATTTTTACCGTTTAATCCAATTATGGTCATTGCATGTAATTTTACATTTAAATTGGAAATAAACAAGTGTCAATCTTTTGATAGTTATTATTTCTAAAAAATTCGCCTTTTGGTTATGAAAACGGGGATTAATTTTAAATTAATAAACGCAACTTCTATGTTTTTAATTTGGTAAAATGGACATCATTTTTGGATTCGGAATATATAAATTATCTTGGGTTGAATTTTTTTGTATTTTTCTGAAAACATTCTATTTTTGATGAATAGTGAAAAATACTGAGTTATAGTTTAAAAATGAATTTTTATTTAAATAATTATTTATTTTATTTAAATTTATTTTAGGTATATATAGATACATAATACCTATATATGTTCAATGTAATAAATTGGAGTCATTTTATAGTAATTTTAGATATATAAAAATTTTATTGAACTTTTCACCGTCTTTTACCTATCTCCTAAGAAAATTTACAAATTCAAATAAAACATAAATTTAAAACTTCTGTGACCATTATTTCAAAAATCCAAGAAACCAGGTTAATATCAAGGAGTAAAATTTAGTTCAATAACATAAAAATAATTTTTGGTGAATAGTAACTTTTTACTTTTATTTACCACGGTTAAAACTAAATAGGGTAATTAAGGGTAAAAATGATATTAATATTACCCTAACACAAGTCCTAATTCTATTGGATACGTGTATCTAGACCAAAAACAACCATAGGAATAAAATATTATCATTTAGGCCCACTTGGATTAGATTAGGTCATTTATAATTATTTAATTCAAAGAAAAGTTAAAAGAGTTAAAATCAAAGTTTAATAACTAATGCATTTTTAATATAGGTTTATACATAAGATAAATTCTATTATAAATATTAATTATAAAGACAAAATTATTTCCTCCATAATGGTATTTTATTAATAATTTTTAGTCATTAAATAATTTAATTTATTTATGACACAATGATGATGCAGTAATTACTGTATTGATGAATGAATAAGATAATTGATATTATAAATTCCAAAATAAATGTTATTTGAGACTTATTATGAATTAAAATAATTTCAAAGGTTAATATGACATATTAGGATTGGTTATATGATTGTTTTTCGAAGTAATAATTCTTTTATAAATTTATCAAAAACAAAATACCCAATAGTGTGAAAATTGACATAAAAGTGTTTTTAAATCAAATATTATTTTATTAATTGATATTCTATTCCTAAAAATATTAGGTTCGGGAAAAGGACTTATATCATGAAATTTTTATCAACAATGTATATCTTGGGGGTCTATTGGATGTTTATAGTAATTTTATTAACCATATAATGTGAAAATACAAAGAGACATGGTAAATGTCAAACTAATTTACTAAGAATTAAAACTAATCGATAAGGTTAATAAAGTGACTCAAACATGTCTAAAACTTGTTGGTTAAGTGTATGTAGACCCATTCCCATCTTACCCTCAAAATAAATTAATTTGGAGACATTATAAACCGAATATGAATTTATTATAAAATAATATTTTTTGTTTTTCCTAAGGTGCCCCTCACCCCTCTTATAAAAGGGCACTCCCCCTTCACTCTAATTCACACATTCTAAGCCTTTTGGTTCGGCCAGACTCTGCCCAAATATGCTCCCAACTTCCCTCACTTCATCCTAGAGTCCTTTTTGTGATTGTAAATCCAACCGAAGGAGCCATTTCGATCAAATCAAAAGGAAGAACCCGAAGAAGAGGTTATGAATCCACCACCCTCTTTCAAGTTCCTTTCTTCTTCCACTTCCTTTTTCTTTGATGTTTTTAGTCTAAAATAATAAATCCAGTATATTCTATATAATGTGATGTTATTATAATTATGGTAGAACCAAATTCATTATTCTATCTACCCTTTGAATGACATTTCACCATACGTGCGTACATATGACATATCGTATGCACGTCGTGGTGTAATTGTTATTCAATATAATATTATTTTGATGGGTATAATAATGATGTTTATTTGATGTAAATAATAAATATAATATGATAAGGATTATTTATATATTATACACCATCCAATTATATATTATTTTAACATCAAAAGATTGATATTTTCGCTTGTGCGTACGTACGGATTACTGTCTCCACGACGTGATGAGATTCATTTCCAAGTTCACCA
This sequence comes from Viscum album, assembly GCA_963277665.1. Taxonomy (NCBI): domain Eukaryota; kingdom Viridiplantae; phylum Streptophyta; class Magnoliopsida; order Santalales; family Viscaceae; genus Viscum; species Viscum album. The sequence goes on from OY728160.1 coordinate 645,300,304, forward strand.
TTCATCGAAAATTATAAAAATTATATATTACTAATAAGTATGTAATATATGACATAATTATTATACTGGAGATATATATGTTTATATATATAAGTGTTTATATACATACATATATCTTATTCACTTACTTCCGTTCAATACTATATCAAAACGAAAATAGCGTTTATGCATACGTACGGACTACCGTCTCCATAAACAGTGTTTTCCATTTCATATATATGTCTATTATAAATATTTATAATCTAAATATATATGATATATAAATCATGTTTTATATTCTGGAAGTATTTAAATCATGATCTAAGTGATATAATCAAGAGTAGCAAGTTAAAACAAGTACGATAAAGAAAGCGATTATTACCTGAAATATTAATATAACATGGAAATTATTATTAAATGGGTAGTAAAAAGTCATAAATGAATGATTTATGATATAATAAATATTAATATGTTTCTAGTATAATTTAATAACATACTAAGATCTTCATAAAGGAGGTTAAACGTACCCTTGACTAAAGGAAAGTGCAAGGTAAGGGGTTTTCATCTCACTCATTATTCTCATGAGATTCATGCCATATTGCCACTATTACATTTTTTGTGGTGTATGTAATCCCCATAATTGTATTCATTATGTAATAAACTATAATATATGTGTATTTACATATTCATTATATAATACTCCTTTCATGGGGTGTCTGTTTCGTTAGTTGCCAAATTGGTAAGGGTTAATTCCTCAATCTCATTATTATTCGAGATTGTTTATGTGTAAGTATTTACTGGGACATATTTATCATCCATGTCCATTTTTCATAAAAATGATTTCAAAATGAATATTTTAAATATTTTTGAAAGGTACTTTTTATCAAGATCCAATTTTAAATGTTTTAATGATTTATCTTTCTAAATATTTGTAATTAATGTCCATGTATTCAAAATGATTTTAAGGATTTATTTATATGGATACGAATGTTTTGAAATGATAATTATTTTCAAAATATTCAAAGTGGAATGGGACACTTTGATTCATAAATCTCTTTCAAATTAATTCCTTTATAAATGTGTGACTCTTAAATGATTTTACAAAAAGGATATTTCTCTAAAAAGGTTTACTCATCATTTTCAACTATTTCTACATCCTTTACTGGATATTATTTTTGATTGGGGTTGATTTATTACAATAAAATCTTCCATATTGTATTGAATTAGTTATAATATGGTTTACTGTGTATGTTCTATTCTTATATCATTCATGGTTTATGGTTAATGTTTTGACACTTCGTCTTCTAGTTTTAATATGAATGTTTATTATATGTTTAATCCTTTTCATGTGAGGAATGTATTGGACTTAGTAAGTGATTGGTGGAGCCCACAATAGCTCCTCGATGCATTGGTAGATATCAAGAGACAACTAGACGTGGAATTGGCCGATGCCCTTTCAAAATTTGATATATGGTTTTTGGCCGAGGCCTTAATCATTTTTAGGCGTCTTGGCCGAGGCCTTCACAAAATGTTTCAGAATGTCCATCTTTATGCATTTCATCATTATGGAAATAACATTGATGGTTCAGGTGTTCATTTGACTAGTAGAATACCCATGATTATGTTTTATTATGGCATTATTTACTCAGCTCATATTCTATCCATAAAAGTATTCATGTTTATTATTGGTTAACGCATGTGGTTTCAATTATTCACCAAGATTATTATTTATGTCATTTTCCGCTGTATTACTTACCCTTACTGTGCGTTTGAGCTAACCCATTTCTTATGTTTCATTTTTCCAATATTCCAATAAGTTTATTATGGTTGATATGCAGGGTTATGCTAGGGGATTAAGGGAATTTTCAAAGGATCATTTATGTTGTGTTTTATTTTCTAAAGTGTTATGTAACATCCATGTTTGGAATCTATTTTCCAAGACTGCTAAACTGATCAGTCTTTTGGGACATGATTCCTTGAAATCATGCTAATGTATTAAAATAAAGCACCGACTCTGGGTAACTGGGGTCGGGGCGTTACAATAATAGTGTCAGTTCATATTCGGAAATCATAGAAGTAGGAGAATACACCACATGGTGTTATTAGGTGAGGCTGTAAATATATATAATCCATAGGATTGATGGTTTCATGGAAATATTTTTCGTTGGGTTATTTTTTCAAGTAGGGGATGCACGTTTAGGAATCCAAGTTGGCATTTTGGTAAGGGCAGCTTCAGTGGTAGAGATTTGGCCTCTTAATATAGTCGTATTGACCCTTATAGGCCTATGAAATCTCTTGATCCATATTAAATAAGAAAATATCCCTTATAATCTCAGGGTTCCTTTAAAATTTTATTTGGATAGATTGGGGATCACGTCCATTTATATAGTTATCACAACACCACCATAATCTCTATTTTCTTGTTTCACCCTAGACTACTATACATATCTTGAATTGAGTACACAACATTAGGCCCTGATGACGTTGTTGATCTGGTGGGATGATATGAAAGTTTCTATGTCACACATTATCTTTAAATGACTAGGGAAATTATTGAAAACTGAGATGACTCCCTTATTGAGTGTCCATGCAAGTTATTACTTCAAGATGGGGTTCTAATCAATTCAGTTTCATTACATTTGGTTCATATCATTTTGGTTTAGTTCAATTTATTTCATGTCGATTGTGGTTATATTAGTTTTAATTCGATATTCTTGGTTCAATTTGACACATCATTTGTGGGTTTGTATAGTGCCACATTATTTAGTTCAACTCATTTTGGGGTTACTCTTCATAATCTTATTTGGTTTGGTTTCCTGTGGTCCATCTAGGTTTTTAATGTTTGATGTTATCCTAATTGAGGTAGGTCACTGATTATATATGATTCGTTTTGATACAACATGATATGATTTGTTTTAGAACTATTTAGTTTTAATTTATTTCTTCAGTATACACTAATTTAATTTATCATAGATTCATTTAGGAATATTCAATTTTACTCTTTATAGGTTAATACATTTCAGATTATTTTGATTTTTCCAACTTGTATTATGTCTTATTTCATTCAATGCAGTTTGAATGAGTTCATGTTGGTTTCATTTAAATTGGTTTGTTTCATCCTCAATAATGTGTGGCATTGAATAAGACATTGAGAATCTAGAATGGGTCACCCATACATTAGACATCCATGAAACATAAAATAAATAGACATAAAAAATGATAAATAACCCAACTGAGATTAATATAATTAACATCAATTCACGATTAAAAATTGAATCATAAAAATAAGATTCAATGATAGTAGAATCGAACATACACTAGGTCGTTTTAGACAAATATATGAGCACATATGAAAACAGAATAAAAAAATCAATTATACCCATATATCCGGTATACAATATCATGTTTCTCAACATATCCCCACTCACCCATCAATAAATCCAGATTAGATGATTATACCAAAGGATAAATCTTGAACATATAACATGATATGAGCTACAAACACACACAAATAAATATGTATAATGTAAAGTAGTCTTTTTCATGAAATTCATACCTAATATAGAGTTTTCATAGATACATAAATCACTACAAGCACCGAATTAAATTAGGCCAAACAAAGAGAGAAGAAAAAACCAACCTCAAATGGTGGAAGATGAACCAATAATATCAAAACCACTTTTCCATCAACATAGAATGCGAAAACATGCCCTAGGTGACCTGAGAGAACCATAATACCCCCTATAAATAAGGATCAAAGTTAGAAATAGGAAACCTCAAAACCCCTTAGGTTCAACCGAATAAAATCGGGCAACCAGAGAGAGGAAAACTCTAAGAAATTGAAGAATTAAAGAAGCTTAATTATTACCTAGAAGTATCGACCAGGAACCCTCCTAAAATGTTGGAGAAATGGTGGAGGAGAGGGAGCCGAGAGAGTGGGGCATTGCATGGGGTGTTCGGCCATGGGGGGTCTCGCGCGCGACTGGAGAGAAGGACGGGGGACATTGTTGGAGGGGGGAACATCGCCAGAGGAGAGGGAGATAGGATCCGAGAGGGGAGATGGATGTCATCATCGGAGAGGTAGCAAAGAGGGGAGGGTTGAACGTAGTCGGAGGAGAGGGATCTGAGAGGGGTTGGTGGTCGGGAGGCGGAGACGACAGTCTGGAGGTCGAGGAGGTCGAGTTTGGGAAGGGGTGGAGAGGTCCGGGAGGCCGAGGATGGGGAGGGTTTGTGCCAGGGGTAAAAAATCGAAAGGGATCCTGATAAAATTCCGAAATCTGTAATGTATACTATCTGTTTTAGCAAAACTGCAGGAATAAACTACAATTTCCAAACGGTTCATATAAACCGTGGGCATGTGTGTGTTGGCATAAACCCATTTTCCACTAGTGTACAAATTCACAACAGTTTAGCTTGTTATTTATTTAGGAGTATTTTTAATAGAAATGTTTTTAACATAAATTTTTAATTGGAACTCAATTCACCATCCTCTTGAGGATCCACTCCGACCAACATTTGGTATCAGAGGATTTTTGATAAAGGATTTCCAAATACTATGTTTTTCAACTGTGATTTTAGTTGTATCTTAAAGATCTTAAATTTCTGTTTGTTCAAAATTTTATCTCATTAAATATATTTACTAAAATCTAAATTACGGATAATATATTAGAAGGTGCAACTACCAAAAGGCCACCTTTCATTAATGGTGTTAATTATTCCCAATGGAAACTGAAAATGAAAATTCATTTTGAAAGTATGGGATTTAACATCTGGACTGCTATAGAGACTCATTATAAGATCCCAGAAACTGAAAGAACTACTTAGGATGAATATATGAAAACTACTTACAATAATAATTCTAAACCAATGAGTGCCATGTATTGTGCATTAATAGATCTATAATTTAATCGAATATCTGGTTGTAAGAATGCTTACGAAATATGGGATACTTTGGCTATTTCCCATGAGGGAACAACCAACTTAATGGAAATTATATTGAATACCTACACTATTGAATATTATAATTTTAAAATGAAGCCTGATAAACCTATTTCTGACATGTATCTTAGGTTCAACGAAATTGTAAAAACAATGAGCTCACATGGAAAAGTTGTTCCTGCAAACGAACAAATCATGAGGATACTAAGATGTTTTCCAGAAAGTTGGAGAGGCACATCAGTTTCAATAATATAATCGTGTGATATAAGTTCACTACCTATTAAAGAGCTGATTGGTAATTTAATGATGTATGAAGATGAACTAAAGGTAAACAAGGAAGAAGACGATGATCCAAGAACGAAGTCTGTAGCCTTCAAGACTTCTGCATCAAAGAACAAGGACAAAAGAATAATTCCATGTGAAAGTGATAGCTCAAGAAATGATGAAATATGAGTAAAAGGATAAAAAATATAAAAAAGCAATGAATGAAACCTGTAGTGCTTCAGAAGACAGTTTGAGTGATTCTGATTCCACTCAGGATGAAAAATCTCAAATAGCTAATATGTGTTTCATGAAAAACACATCTAAGGTAACATTGGATACTCATGCTTTAAATTATTATTATTCTAGAGATGATTATGATTCTGAAAAAATTTCTAGTAAAGGGTTATTTGAATACTATAACATGATATAGGAAACTAGCAATGAACTGAAGGATAAGTACATGTCATTAAAGAAACATTATGCTTTAACTAGCACTGTCAAATCTACATTAGAAGTAGAAAAGGAAATTAATTCCCAACTGTTAAAGGAAAATACTGAAATCAAACTGTCTAATGAGAAACTCAAGAAGCATCTAGAAAAATTCACCAATTGAAATAACACTCTTAAAAAAATCTAGGAAGACAATTTTCCCCAAATTATACTACTGGTTTAGGATATCAACCTGGATAGAGACATCTTGTAAAGAATAAATTTATTCCTAAATCTGGATAGTATGCTTCTAATTCTAGCTTTGGAAATTTCTATGCCTCAACCAGCTATTCACATTGCTTTGGATCAAACAATGTTTATCATTTGAAATCTTTTGAATCTATTGATTTTAAGAGAACCATTAGATAAATATGGGTAACAAAAGTTTTTCTTGCTATCCTGTCAGGACCCAAGAAAATATGGGAACCAAAATGTAGAGACCCGAAGCTTAACGTACATGGACATTACATTACTTTTTCAGAATACATAGTACATAACAAAAACATACACACAAGGACCGTAATAGTTTAGTGTCTTTGGAAACTCATAATATAATCTTCTAATCGTGATGAAAGATCTTCGAAATCTCCCATAAAGATCTTACTTTTTTTACCTAAAACCTTTCTTTATATACTGGGGAAAATAAAACATAAAAGGGTGAGCTCAAATGCTTTGTAAGGGTAAACAGAAGAAATATCAATCACATCATATTCATAAGAACATAACATTTTGGAAATCTTAGCCTGCAAAAGAGATCATACTATCATAACATGGGATAAATCATAGTAGTGAAATGTAATCCCAATAATCATAACATAAAAGATGAAACTTTGTGGCATACACACATAATCATATAGAATCATTTCTTATTAGTCAGGACTCATTGCCAAGACTATCTTAGTGGACAAAGTCCATTTCTGAACAGAGTTCACTCCTCGTTTCAGTCCTGTTTTACTGAACCGGTTTAATCTTCCGTTCGAGCCATGTCTATTTCATGAGATATAAAATCGTTACCCAATGCATTGGAGGGATATATAGGTCCCACCCATCTCATAATGATACCATTCTTATGTGTTCCACAAAATCATAAACCATACATCATATCATAACCCATGAAATAAAAATGGGAATCTTAAACATCGTGACATCATAAAACAATTCATATATGATAAAGGAATTCATAAAAATAATTCCATCAAAAAATAATCAAATCAATGTAATAATAGGGATATAAATAGAACCCTTTATTATCTTATATGGAAAATAATTTTGATAAAACACTTGAACTCCATTGTTGAGGAAAATATCCTTTGTACATCAAAAACACTATTCCTTTAATAACATGTCATAAAATTCTAAACTAAAAGAAGTTGATAAAAAATAAAATTGAAAACTTGTAAAGGAATATTCTTGGAAATAATGTTTTAAAAATACATTCATTCCGTATAAGTTAAAAAACATTCTTCTCGTACTTTTGTCGGAAAAGTCAAAAAGTACCTCGTACGAAAAATGACAAAATATTCCTTTCATATATTTTACTAAAAACTCTCCGAAGGGTAAAATTGTATTTAAACAATTGTAGGTGGATGGAAATAATATTACATATTTATGAAACATGGATGTGGATGAAAAAATACACCCTAGTAAATTCCAAACTATAAACAATCTCGGATAAAAATGAGATTGTGATATTTCCCTTACCTTAGGTCCGATTTTCATCATAAGTGTCTGAACCTCTTGTATAATGATTTAAATAATGTCATTTAATTATTCCAGAATCATACTCATTGTTATGATATCATATATGGTTCACTTATGACTTTATATTACCCGTTCTTTTGTAAATTCCATGTTAAAGAGCGTTTTGGGTAAAATCGTTTCATTTGTCGTCCATGTTTTGACTTGTAATTATTCATATGATTACTTAGATCATGATTACTTAATTACAGAATATACAACATGATTTATATATAATATATATTCAGAATATACATATATATAATAGATCAGTAAATGGAAGGAAATATACAGTTCATGGAGACGCTAGGCCGTACGTACGCATGAACGTTGTTTTCGTTTCCTTATTGAGTTGAATGGAATTAAGTAGATGAAATACATATATATACACATAAATCCAGTATCATTATTATGTCATATATTTCATTATTACTTATTATATATACTTTATAACCATTCATGAATGGTTAACGTGGATAATGAATCTCATCGCGTCATGGAGACGGTAGTCTGTATGTACGCACAAGCGATGATATCATTCTCATGATCGTGGAATTGTATTGGAGTGTATGTATACTATTTAAGAATCAATTTTAATTTAAAATAATCATATATATTTATTATTTACACCATTATACCCATCCATGTAAGGTGGTGGTGGAAAATATATTACACCACGGCGTGGAGACGGTATTCCGTACGTACGCACGCGCGGTGATTTCATTTTCCATAGGATGGATAGATGGTGAAATAGGGTTGTTTTATACTTATAATAACATATAAATATATGGGTTATACTGATGTTATTACTTCATAATTAAACAACCTAAGAAGAAGAAGTGGAAGAAGAAATAAAGTTGAAAGAATTGGTAACAGACATTACCTCTTCTTTGAAGCGCCTCTTTGAGTCCTCCTCATAGGCCACTAAAATTGGTCTTAGAAGAAAACCATGACCTCTAAGATGTTTCTAGGGGAGTGGAGAAGAGAATTTTTCAGTGTTTGGACGATCATTAAGGCTCAAAGTGGTGTGAGGAAGGTAGGGAGGAGGTGCCCTTTTATAAGGCAGGAGAGGGGCACCTTTGGAATAACTAAAAATATTATTTTATTATAAAGTCATATTCAGATTTTAATAGCTCCAAATTGAGTTATTTAGAATCTAAGGTGGGTATGGGTCGAAATACTCTCATCCAATAGAATTTTTACGATTTTAGTTTACTATTTTAACCTTATCATTTAGTTTTAACTTTAATTCAGATAATTGTACTTTTACCGTGTCTTTTTGTGTTCTTACACTATAAGGTTAATAAACTTACAATAACAAGCCAAACGAACCCCAAGTTGTTTATTATTAATATATATAACCTTATCTAAGTCATTTGGCCGAACCTTAGATTTTTATGAATAAAATAACAATTAATAAAATAATATTTGTTTTAAAAACTATTTTATTTCAATTTTGACACTATTTAGTAATTGATTGTTGTGAAAATCATAACAGAATGATTAGTTCGAAAAAAGTTACTTAAATCAATAATAACCTGTCATATTAATCTATAAAATTAGTGTAATTCATAAAAAGTATAAATTACATTTATTTGGGTATTTATAACATCAATTATGTCAATATTTAATTAATAAGATAATTACTGCATCATAGATGTGTCATAAATAAATTAACTTATTTAATGTCAAAAAATTACAATTAAAATACCATTATGTAGAAAATCGTTTTAGCTTTTTAATGAATATTTATAGTGGAATTTATCTTATGTATAACCCTATATTAAAAATTAGCTTCTTATTAAACATTGATTTTAACTATTTTAACCCTTCTTTAAATAAATTAATAATAAATATCCTAATCTAATCCAAGTGGGCCTAAATGGTCATATTTTATTCCTAAGGTTGTTTTTGGTCGAATTACACTTATAGAAATGAATTAGGACATGTTTTTGGGTAATAATAATATCATTTTTACCCTTAATTACCATATTTACTTTTAACCGTGGTAAAACAAAGTAAAAACTTACTATTCACCAAAAATTATTTTCATCTCATTGAACCACATTTTACTTACTGATATCAACTGTGTCTCTCGTATTTTTTAAATTCTACTCACATAAGTGGTAAAATTATGTTTTATGAAAAATTCATTTTTTTAACTACCACTTAGTGGTTTCACTATTCATCAAAAAATGAATGTTTCTAGAAAAATACCAAAAATTAGGCCTAAGATATATTTGATATTATGAACTAAAAAATGATCTCTATTTTACCAAATTAAAAAAAATATAAGTTGCATTAATTAATTTAAAAATTAATTCTCGTCGTCAAAACAAATAGTGCATTCTTAAGAGGTAATAACTATCAAAAGTTTGACACTTGTTTATGTCTGGTTTAATTGTGAAATTACATCCAATGACCAAAATTGTATTAAATTGTAAAAATATATTCTAAATATACTTTAAAACCACTAAAATTAATAATTTATCACTATTAATTATTTCCATTAAAAAGGTTGTTTTTAATTAAAATTTAGTAATTTTCACTATTCATCAGAAAATGAAAGTTATCCAAAAAGTACCAAAATTTCACCCTAAGCTAATTTCGATATTCTGAATCCAAAAATGAGGTCCTTTTTGAAAAATAAAATTTAAAAAATTTCAAAATGTGGTTATTACTATTCATAACAGCTAGTTTTAATAATATTTTAATAACATATCGTTGTTTAGGGAAACTCCGTGTTGCGTACTACACACGCTATCGAGGAAGGTCGTGATTGCGTGTAATGAAAGGCATGTCAAGGATGTGTGTTGTGCAATCTCCTTTTGGTGTAGCGTACAACACAGAACATTAATGAAATTAAAAAGAATATTTTTCATAAAATCTCGGGGTGTTACATTCTACCCCACTTAAAATGAATTTCGCCCTCGAAATTCGTCGGGGTTATAAATAGTTCACTACTCGAAAGTTTCTTTAATAGAAACCCACATCATAAAAAGGAATACCAAAACCATTCTTTAAAAACAAAATCATGAAATGTAACGGTTACCCAAATAAACTAATCACTGGGTTTCCACATAGGTGAAAATATGGATATGGAAGAGAAATCAAACCATCATGTTCTGATGGAGTGTTAGAGAACATGGCTATGGAAAATCCAGCAATCACAACGCTATAAATTTGTGATGATCTACGGTACCATCTGATTCTTCAGATATAAGAGCACTAGGACATCATTTTTTGTTTTCAAGATCATTTCCCCAAAGTTGATGAAATTGGAATTAGAATAAAAACTTTCATGATTTTGGTATAGTATCACCATTGGTCGTTCATTGGAAAATTTCCACATAATCTCTTAAAGAAATGAAGTTGAATTTGTCATTCGTGATGTGTTATCAGATCATGTGATATAATGATGGGTCATTCCATCTATCTCAAACAAACGGTTAGAAAAGTTATCAAAAAATACATAAGTCCATATATAGTGAGATTAATCATATATGGTTCTTAAAATGGACTTATACTTCATATAACATACTACTTAATATAATAAAACTGATTTCTAATAAACAGGGACTTCATGTAGGCCAGTGGTAGGCGATAAAGGCCAGTCGCAATTTGGTTGTGGGTTCGATTCCCACAGCCTTGTCCGACGCGATGGGATGTCACCCATCCTGTAGGTTGTCCTTTTTCTAAAACAACATTACTATAACATCCCATAAATAATATCCAAAAAACTTCTATCCTTAAACAATACTAACTTATGTCCAACATAATCCATTCCAATCTTTAGGCTTATCTAAAATACTTCGGTCCAAGCTCATAGTATAAAGAAAATGATTACTTGAAATGTCACATAACAATCACAAGAATGCCATCATTTATCCCCCATATATCATAAGATATATCTTGTTGGTCAAATTACAAACATGTGAAAACTGTAATCACGTATTCTCTTGAAAAATGAATACCTATTTAACCTTAGTGAAAACATGAATGCTGTCAAAAGTTAACTCTTTCCACATACCAAAATCCAAAAATTTCTATATAATCACACAATGATATCACTTTGTCCTTATTTTAGTCATTAGCTCATTATTACTATCATATTATTTTCTCCTTATTCCTTCCATATGCACATTTCATCTTCTTTCCAAAAATATTTGAATCACTTTTCATGGTTACCAGTACCATAAAATTATTGAAAACCACAATAAACCAATACACAAATATTCCAATATTCCACGATACTATATATAACATTATTTTGGAATCCCATTACATAAACACTTAATCATTCCACCACATCGTTGTCATATTCAACATCGCCAATAGTGATCGCATGTGACTTCCCTTTGTCCTTTTCCTTAAGTGGTTTCTCATGTCGATCATCACTAAACCTTAGATTAGGGCATTTATATTCATAATGCCACATTTCCTTGCACTGGAAGCATTGAAGTGTTGGTGGTGTGTTCTCTGCAGTATTTTCTTTATTCACATCATTAGAAATGCTTTTTCCATTACTTCGACACTCAAATGCTCGATGACCTTGTTTTCCACACTTAAAACATATTCTATTCCCTTTAATACAATCTCCACCATGCTTATTTCCACACTTTGAGCATAAGTAAACATTCATCTTTTTTTCACCATTATTCTGAGATTTCTCCTTGAACTCCATTTTTCGTTTCTTGTCAAAACTATGAGATGGATATGTAACACCAACTTCCATTTATACCTTGATAACACAACACACAATTTCTTCATAGCTACTAACGTCTCTTATAGCTAATTCCCTTCGAATATTTGGTTTAAAGACACTTAAGAATCGATCAACATTACTTTCAGGTTGGATGATAAATCCAGATGCATACCTTGCAAGCCTTGTAAAATTCGCTTCGTATATACCAATAGATTCATCATCCTTTTTCTTTAGATCAAGAAACTTCTTCTCCATCTTTGTTCGAAGAATACGAGGGAAGTACTTATTTAAAAATATGTTCTTGAACTCATCTCATTCCATGGATTCAATTTCATATATTGGCCTCGTATTCATGATAAGATTCCACCATTGATCAGCATCACCTTCCAAACGATACACTTCTAAGATGACTTTATCATGTCCAGAACATTGAAGAACTAAAAATATCTTTTTAGTAGTACTGATCCATTGTTCAGCAATAAGTGTATCAGAAGACCCACTGAAAGAAGGTGGACGTTGCCTCATGAAGGACTCAATAGAATATTGTTCCCTTATCTGCTCATTTGTATGTCCAGAATGATTCATAGATTGTGTAAGTATAGAAATAAGATTTCTCACTCCATCTCCCATAACATTTTTTTGTTCAGGAGGACAATCATTTCATTGTCCATTACATTGATCAACACGGTTCCTTCCGGTTCCAGCCATCGTCTAAAACACAAAAAGAAAAGTGTGAGAGGAAAAAATCATGCTAGGGAAAACAATATAATAAAGTGGGAGTACCTTCAATATCTAACATTTTGGGTTACCGTATTTCTAGTACTATAACCTATACTTATACTTAACCTTAGGTACATCCCTAGACATACCATAGAAATATCTCTAGGGAACTCACTAAAGTTATCACATCCGAGTTTACAAAGGTTGACTAAACCTTTCCTCTGATACCAACTGTAGAGACCCGAAGCTTAACGTATATGGACATTACATTACTTTTGCGGAATACTTATTACATAACAAAAACACACACACAAGGACTGTAATAGTTTAGTGTCTTTGGAAACTCGTAATATAATCTTATAATCGTGGTGAAAGATCTTCAAAATCTCCCATAAAGAACATCCTTTTTTTACCTAAAACCATTATTTATATCCTGGGGAAAAGAAAACATAAAATGGTGAGCTCAAATTCTCAGTAAGGGTAAACATATGAAATATCAACCACATCATATTCATAAGAACATAACATTTTGGAAATCTTAACCTACAAAAGAGATCATAATATCATAACATGGGATAAATCATAGTACTGAAATGTAATCCCAATAATCATAACTTAAAACATAAAACATTTTGGCATACACACAAAATCATAGAGAATCATTTCTTATTAGTCATGACTCATTGCCAAGACTATCTTAGTGGACAAAGTCCATTTCTGAACCGAGTTCACTCCTCGTTTCAGTCCTCTTTCACTGAACCGATTTAATCTGCCGTACCAACCATGTCTATCTCATGAGATATAAAATAATTACCCAATGAATAGAAGGGAGATATAGGTCCCACCCATCTCATAATGATACCATTCTTATGTGTGCCACAAAATCATAAACCATACATCATAGCATAACCCATCAAATAAAAATGGGAATCTTAAACATCGTGACATCATAAAACAATCATATAAGATAAAGGAATTCATAAAAATAATTCCATCATAACATAATAAAATCAAGGTAATAATAGGGATAGAAACAGAACCCTTTATTATCTTAGATGGAAAATAATTTTGATAAAACACTTGAACTCCATTCTTGAGGAAAATATCCTTTCTACTTCAAAAACACTTTTCCTTTCTTAACATGTCATAAAATTCTAAACTAAAAGAAGTTGATTAAAAATAAACTTGAAAACATGTAATGTAAGCTTCTTGGAAATAATGTTTTAAAAATCCATTCATTCTGTATAAGTTAAAAAAACTTTCTTCTCGTACTTTTGTCAGAAAAGTCAAAAATTACCTCGTACGAAAAACGACAAAATATTCCTTTCATATCTTTCACTAAAAACTCGCCGAATGGTAAAATTGTATTTAAAAAATTGAACGTGGATGGAAATAATATTAAATATTGAGGAAACATGGATGTGGATGACAAAATACACCCCAGTAAATTCCAAATTATAAACAATCTCGGATAAAAATGAGATTGTGATATTTCCCTTACCTTAGGTCCAATTTTCTTCGTAAGTGTCCGATCCTCCGGTATAATGATTTAAATAATGTCATTGACTTATTCCAGAATCATACTCATTGTTATGATATCATATATGCTTCACTTATGACTTTATATTACCCGTTCTTTTGTAAATTCCACGTTTAAGAGTGTTTTGGGTAAAATCTTTTCATTTGTCGCCCGTGTTTTGACCTGTAATTATTCATATGATTACATAGATCATGATTACTTAATTCCAGAATATAAAACATGATTTATATATAATATATATTCAGAATATACATATATATAATAGATTAGTAAATGGAATGAAATACACCATTCATGGAGACGGTAGGCCGTACGTACGCATGAACGCTGTTTTCGTTTCCTTATTGAGTTGAATGGAATTAAGTAGATGAAATACATATATATACACGTAAATCAAGTTTCATTATTCTGTCATATATTTCATGATTACTTATTATATATACTTTATAATCATTCATGAATGGTTAACGTGGAGAATGAATCTCATCGCGTCGTGGAGACGGTAGTCCGTACGTACGCACGAGTGATGATATCGTTCTCATGATCGTGGAATTGTATTGGAGTGTATGTATACTATTTTAGAATCAATTTCACTTTACAATAATTATATATAGTTATTATTTACACCATTTTACCCATCCAAGTAAGGTGGTGGTGGAAAATAGATTACACCACGGCGTGGAGACGGTATTCCGTACGTACGCACGCGCGGTGATTTCATTTTCTGTATGATGGATAGATGGTGAAATAGGGTTGTTTCATACTTATAATTACATATCCGTATATGAGTGATACTGATGTTATTACTTCATAATGAAACAACCTAAGAAGAATAATAAGTGGAAGAAGAAATAAAATTGAAAGAATCGGTAACAGACATTACGTCTTCTTTGAAGCGCCTCTTTGAGTCCTCCTCTTAGGGCACTAAAATTGGCCTTTGAAGAAGACCAGGACCTCTAGGAGGTTTCTAGGAAAGTGGAGAAGAGAATTTGGCAGGGGTTGGCCGAGCTCTAAGGCTCAAAGTTTTGCGAGGAAGAGAGGGAGGAGGTTCCCTTTTATAAGGGAGGAGAGGCGCACCTTTGGAATAACTAAAAATATTATTTTATTATAAAGTCATATTCGGGTTTTAATAGCTCCAAATTGAGTTATTTCGAAGCTAAGGTGGGTATGGGTCTAAATCCTCTCATCAAATAGAATTTGGACAAATTTAGTTTACTATTTTAACCTTATCATTTAGTTTTAACTTTAGGTTAGATAATTTTACATTTACCATGTCTTTTTGTGTTCTTACACTATAAGGGTAATAAACTAACTATAACAAGCCAAATGAACCCCAAGTTGTTATTATTAATATATATAACCTTATCTAGTCATTTTCCTGAACCTTAGATTTTTATGAATAAAATAACAATTAATAATATAATTTTTTTTTTAAAAACTATTTTATT
The DNA here is from genome assembly GCA_963277665.1 of Viscum album. Taxonomy (NCBI): domain Eukaryota; kingdom Viridiplantae; phylum Streptophyta; class Magnoliopsida; order Santalales; family Viscaceae; genus Viscum; species Viscum album. Next base: position 645,316,124 of record OY728160.1, read on the forward strand.
TCAAATATGACATTATTTAGTAATTGATTTTTGTGAAAACCATAACAGAATGATTAGTTCGAAAAAAGTTACTTAAATCAATAATAACATGTCATATTAATCTATAAAATAAGTGTAATTCATAAAAAGTCTCAAATAACATTTATTTGGGTATTTATAACATCAATTATGTCAATATTTCATTAATAAGATAATTACTGCATCATATTTGTGTCATAAATAAATTATATTATTTAATATCTAAAAATTACAAATAAAATACCATTATGTAGGAAATATTTTTATCTTTCTAATTAAAATTTATAGTCGAATTTATCTTATGTATAACCCTATATTAAAAATTATATACTTATTAAACTTTGATTTTAACTATTTTAACCCTTCTTTAAATAAATTAATAATAAATATCCTAATCTAATCCAAGTGGGCCTAAATGGTCATATTTTGTTACTAAGGTTGTTTTTGGTCGAATTAAATTTATCCAATAGAATTAGGACATGTTTTTGGGTAATAATAATATAATTTTTACCCTTAATTACCATATTTACTTTTAACCGTGGTAAAAAAAAGTAAAATGTTACTATTCACCAAAAATTATTTTCATCTCATTGAACCAAATTTTACTTACTTATATCAACCGTGTCTCTCGGATTTTTGAAATTCTACTCACAGAAGCGGTAAAATTAAGTTTTATGAAAAATTCATTTTTTTAACTACCACTTAGTGGTTTCACTATTCATCAAAAAATGAAAGTTTCCAGAAAAATACCAAAAATTAGGACTAAGATATATTTGATATAATGAACTCAAAAATGATGTCTATTTTACCAAATTAAAAACATATAAGTTTCATTAATTAATTTTAAAATTAATTCTCGTCGTCAAAACAAATAGCGTGTTCTTAAGAGATAATAACGATCAAAAGATTGACACTTGTTTATGTCTGGTTTAAATGTGAAATTACATCTAATGACCAAAATTGAATTAAATTGTAAAAATATATTCTAAATAAACTTTAAAACCACTCAAATTAATAATTTATCACTATTAATTATTTCTATTAAAAAGGTTGCTTTTAATTAAAATTTAGTAATTTTCACTATTCATCAGAAAATGAAAGTTATCCGAAAAGTACCAAAATTTTACCCTAAGATAATTTTGATATTAAGAATCCAAGAATGAGGTCCATTTTGAAAAATAAAATTTAAAAATTTCAAAAAGTGGCTATTACTATTCATAACAGCTAGTTTTAAAAATATTTTAATAGCATATCGTTGTTTAGTGAAACTCGGTATTGCGTACTACACACGCTATCGAGGAAGGTCGTGATTGTGTGTAATGAAAGGAAAGTCAAGGATTCGTGTTGTGAAAGCTCTTTTTGGTGTAGCATGCAACACAAGACATTAATGAAATTAAAAAGAATATTTTTCATAAAATCTCGGGGTGTTACATTCTACCCCCCTTAAAATGAATTTCGCCCTCGAAATTCATTGGGGTTATAAATGGTTCACAACTCGAAAGTTTATTTAATAGAAACCCACATCATAAAAAGGAATACCAAAACCAATCTTTAAGAACAAAAGTATGAAACATAACGGTTACCCAAATAAACTAATCACTGGGTTTCCACATAGGTGAAAATATGGATATGGAAGAGAAATCTAACCATCATTTTCTGATGGAATGGGGTAGAGAACATGGATATGGAAAATCCAGCAATCACAAAGCCATAAATTTGTGACGATCTAAGGTACCATATGTTCCTCAGATATAAGATCACTAGGACAACATTTTTGGTTTTCAAGATCATTTCCCTAATGTTGATGAAATTGGAATTAGAAGAAATACTTTCGTGATTTTGGTATAATCTCACCATTGGTCGTTCTTTGGGAAATTTCCACTTCATCTCTTAAAGAAATTAAGTTGAATTTGTCATTCGTGATGTGTTAGTAGATCATGTGATAGAATGATGGGACATTCCATCTATCTCAAACAAAAGGTTAGAAAAGTTATCAAAAAATACATAAGTCCATATAGAGTGAGATTAATCATATATGGTTCCTAAAATGGACTTATACTTCATATATCATACTGCTTAATATAATAAAACTAATTTCTACTAAACAGGGACTTCCTGTAGGCTATTGGTAGGCGATAAAGGCCAGTCGCACTTCGGTTGTGGGTTCGATTCCCATAGCCTTGTCCGACGTGATGGGTTGTCGCCCATCCTTTAGGTTGTCCTTTTTCTAAAAATACATTACTATAACATCCCATAAATAATATCGAAAAAACTTATATCCATAAAAAATACTAGCTTATGTCCAACATAATCCATTCCAATATTTAGGCTTATCTAAAATACATCGGTCCAAGCTCATAGTATAAAGAAAATGATTACTTGAAATGTCACATAACAATCACGTGAATGCCATAATTTATCCCCCATATATCATAAGATATATCTTGCTGGTCAAATTACAAACATGTGAATACCTTAATCACGTATTCTCTTGAAAAATGAATACCTATTTAACCTTAGTGAAAACATGAATGCTGTCAAAAGTTAACTCTTTCCACATACCAAAATCCCAAAATTTCTATATACTCAAACCATGATATCACTTTGTCCTTATTTTAGTCATGAGCTCATGATTACTATCATATTAATTTCTTCTTATTCCTTCCATATGCACATATCATCTTCTTTCCAAAAATATTTGAATCACTTTTCATGGTTACCAGTACCATAAAATTAATTAAAACCACAATAAACCAATACACAAATATTCAAATATTCCACGAAACTATATAAAACATTATTTTTGAATCCCATTACATAAACACTTAATCATTCCACCACATCGTTGTCATATTCAACATCGCCAATAGTGATCGCATGTGACTTCCCTTTGTCCTTTTCCTTAAGTGGTTGCTCATGTCGATCATCACTAACCCTTGGATTAGGGCATTTATTGTCATAATGCCACATTTCCTTGCACTTGAAGAATTGAAGTGTTGGTGGTGCGTTCTCGGCAGTATTTTCTTTATTCACATCAATAGAAACCCTTTTTCCATTACATTGACACTCAGTTGCTCGATGGCCTTCTTTTCCACACTTAAAATTTATTCTATTCCCTTTAAGACAATCTCTACCATGCTTCTTTCCACAATTTGATAATAAGGAAACATTTATCTTTTTTTCACCATTATTCTGAGATTTCTCCTTGAACTCCATCTTTCATTTCTTGTCAAAACTATGAGATGGATAAGAAAAACCAATTCCATTTCTACCTTGATAGCACAACGCACAAAATCTTCACAGATACTGAAGTCTCTTATAGCTAATTCCCTTCGATGATTTGGTTTTAATCCACTTAAGAATCGATCAACATTACTTTCATGTTGGATGATAAATCCAGATGCATACCTTCCAAGCCTTGTAAAATTCGCTTCGTATATACCAACAGATTCATCATCCTTTTTCTTCAGTTCAAGAAACTCCTTCTCCATATTTTTTCGAAGAATACGAGGGATGTAATTATTGAAAAATAAGTTCTTGAACTCATCCCATTCCATGGATTCAATTTCATCTCTTGGCCTCGTATTCTTGATAAGATTCCACCATTGATCAGCATCACCTTCCAAACGATACGCTACTAAGATGACTTTATCATGTCCAGAACATTGAAGAACTGAAAATATCTTTTCAGTTGTACTGATCCATTGTTCAGCAACAAGTGGATCAGAAGACCCACTGAAAGAAGGTGGACGTTTCCTCATGAAGGACTCAATAGAATATTGTTCCCTTATCTGCTCATTTGGAAGTCCATAATGATTCATAGCTTGTGTAAGTATGGAAATAAGATTTTTTCACTCCATCTCCCATAAAATTTGTTTGTTCAGGAGGACAATCATTGCATTGTCCATTACATTGATCAACATGGTTCCTTCGGGTTCCAGCCATCGTCTAGAACCCAAAATGAATACTGTGAGTGGAAAAAATCACGCTAGGGAAAACAATATAATAAAGGGGGAGTACCTTCAATATCTAACAACTTGTGTTACTGTAATTCTAGTACTATAACCTATAATTATACTTAACCTTAGGGACATCCCTATACATACCTTAGAAATATCTCTAGGGATATCACTAAAGTTTTCGCATCCTAGTTTACAAAGGTTGACTAAACCTTTCCTCTGATACCAACTGTAGAGACCCGATGCTTAACGTACATGGACATTACATTACTTTTGCAGAATACTTAGTACATAACAAAAACACAGACACAAGGACAGTAATAGTTTAGTGTCTTTGGAAACTCGGAATATAATCTTCTAATTGTGGTGAAAGATCTTCAAAATATCCCATAAATATCTTCCTTTTTTTACTTAATACATTTCTTTATATCCTAGGTAAAAGAAAACATAAAAGGGTGAGCTCAAATTCTCAGTAAGGGTAAACAGAAGAAATATCAATCACATCATATTCATAATAACATAACATTTTGGAAATATTAACCTGCAAAAGAGATCATAATATCATAACATGGGATAAATCATAGTAGTGAAATGTAATCCCAATAATCATAACTTAAAACATGAAACTTTGTGGCATACACACATAATCATATAGAATCATTTCTTATTAGTCAAGACTCATTTCCAATACTATCTTAGTGGACAAAGTCCATTTCTGAACCGAGTTCACTCCTCGTTTCAGTCCTGTTTCACTGAACCGGTTTAATCTGCCATTCCAGCCATGTCTATCTCATGAGATATAAAATCTTTACTCAATGAATTGGAGGGAGATATAGGTCCCACCCATCTCATAATGATACCATTCTTATGTGTTCCACAAAATCATAAACCATACATCATAGCATAACCCATGAAATAAAAATGGGAATCTTAAACATCGTGACATCATAAAAAAATTCATATAAGATAAAGGAATTCATAAAAATAATTCCATCACAACATAATCAAATCAATGTAATAATAGGGATAGAACCAGAACCCTTTATTATCTTAGATGGAAAATAATTTTGATAAAACACTTGAACTCCATTCTTGAGGAAAATATCCTTTCTACTTCAAAAACACTTTTCCTTTCTTAACATGTCATAAAATTTTAAACTAAAAGAATTTGAATAAAAATAAACTTGAAAACTTGTAAAGGAATCTTCTTGGAAATAATTTTATAAAAATCCATTCATGCCGTATATGTTAAAAAAACATTCTTCTCGTACTTTTGTTGGAAAAGTAAAAAAGTACCTCGTACGAAAAACGACAAAATATTCCATTCATATATTTTACTAAAAACTCACCGAAGGGTAAAATTGTATTTAAACAATTGTAGGTGGATGGAAATAATATTAAATATTGAGGAAACATGGATGTGGATGACAAAATACACCTAGGTAAATTCAAAAGTACAAACAATCTAGGATAAAAATGAGATTGTGATATTTCCCTTAACTTAGGTCCGATTTACTTCGTAAGTGTCCAAACCTCCTGTATAATGATTTAAATAACATCATTGACTTATTCCAGAATCATACTCATTGTTATGATATCATATATGGTTCACCTATGACTTTATATTACCCGTTCTTTTGTAAATTCCATGTTAAATAGCGTTTTGGGTAAAATCTTTTCATTTGTCGTCCGTGTTTTGACATGTAATTATTCATATGATTACATAGATCATGATTATTTAATTCCAGAATATAAAACATGATTTATATATAATATATATTCAGAATATAAATATATAAAATAGATCATTAAAGAGAAAGAAATACACCATTCATGGAGACGGTAGGCCGTACGTACGCATGAACGTTGTTTTCGTTTCCTTATTGAGTTGAATGGAATTAAGTAAATGAAATACATATATATACACATAAATCAAGTATCATTATGATGTCATATATTTCATGATTACTTATTATATATACTTTATAATCATTCATGAATGGTTAACGTGGAAAATGAATCTCATCGCGTCGTGGAGACGATAGTCCGTACGTACGCACGAGCGATGATATCATTCTCATGGTCGTGGAATTGTATTGGAGTGTATGTATACTATTTCAGAATATATTTTACTTTACAATAATCATATATAGTTATTATGTACACTATTATACCCATCCAAGTAAGGTGGTGGTGGAAAATAGATTACACCACGGCGTGGAGACGGTATTTTGTACGTACGCACGCACGGTGATTTCGTTTTTCATAGGATGGATAGATGGTGAAATAGGGTTTTTTAATAATAATAATAACATATCAGTATATGATTGATACTGATGTTATTAATTCATAATGAAACAACCTAAGAAGCAGAAGTGTAAGAAGAAATAAAGTTGAAATAATCGGTAACAAACATTACCTCTTCTTTGAAGCGCCTCGTTGAGTCCTCCTCTTAGGGAACTAAAATTGGACTTTGAAGAAGACCAAGACCACTAGGATGTTTATAGGGAAGTGGAGAAAAGAATTTGGTAGGGGTTGGCCGAGATTTAAGGCTCAAAGTGGTGTGAGGAAAAGAGGGAGGAGGTGCCCTTTTATAAGGGTGGAGAGGGGCACCTTTGGAATAACAAAAAATATTATTTTATTACAAAGTCATATTCGGTTATTAATAGCTTCAAATTGAGTTATTTAGAAGATAAGGTGGGGATGGGTCGAAATCCTCTAATCCAATAGAATTTTTACAAGTTTAGTTTACTATTTTAACCTTATCATTTAGTTTTAACTTTATGTTAGATAATTTTACTTTTACCGTGTCTTTTTGTATTCTTACACTATAAGGATAATAAACGTACTATAACAAGAAAAAAGAACCCCAATTTGTTTATTATTAATATATATAACCTTATATATGTCATTTGGCCGAACCATATATTTTTATGAAAAAATAACAATTAATAATATCATATTTGTTTTAAAAACTATTTTATTTCAATTTTGACAGTATTTAGTAATTGATTTTTTTGAAAATTATAACAGAATGATTAGTTCGGAAAAACTTTCTTAACTCAATAATAACATGTCATATTAATCTATAAAATTAGTTAAATTCATAAAAAGTCAAAAATTACATGTATTTGGGTATATATAACATCAATTATGTCAATATTTCATTAATAAGATAATTAATGCATCATCGTTGTGTCATAAATAAATTAAATTATATAATGACTAAAAATTAAAAATAAAATAAAATTATGCAGGAAATCTTTTTATCTTTTTAATGAATATTTATAGTCGAATTTATCTTACGTATAACCCTATATTAAAAATTATCTACTTATTAAACATTGATTTTATCTATTTTAACCCTTCTCTAAATAAATTAATAGTAAATGTCCTAATCTAATCCAAGTGGGCATAAATGGTCATATGTTATTCCCAAGGTTGTTTTTGATCGAATTACACTTATCCAATAGAATTAGGACATGTGTTTGGATAATAATAATATCATTTTTACCCTTAATTACCATATTTACTTTTAACCGTGGTAAAAAAAGTAAAAAGTTACTTTTCACCAAAAATTATTTTCATCTCATTGAACCACATTTTATTTACTGACATATATTGTGTCTCTCAGATTTTTGAAATTCCACTCACAGAAGTGGTAAAATTAAGTTTTATGAAAAATTCATTTTTTAACTACCACTTAGTGGTTTCACTATTAATCAAAAAATGAAAGTTTCCAGAAAAATACCAAAATTTAGGACTAATATATATTTGATATTATGTACTCAAAAATTATGTCTATTTTACCAAATTAAAAACATATCAGTTGAATTAATTAATTTAAAAATTAAATCTCGTCATCAAAACAAATAGTGTTTTCTTAAGAGATAATAACTATCAAAAGATTGACACTTGTTTATGTGTGGTTTAAATGTGAAATTACATCCAATGACCAAAAATGAATTAAATTGTAAAAATATATTCTAAATATACTTTAAAACCACTCAAATTAATAATTTATCACTATTAATTATTTCAATTAAAAATGTTGTTTTTAATTAAAATTTAGTAATTTTTACTATTCATCAGAAAATGAAAGTTATCTGAAAAGTACCAAAATTTCACCCTAAGCTAATTTCGATATTCCGAATCCAAAAATGAAGTCCATTTTGAAAAATAAAATTTACAAAATTTCAAAAAGTGGTTATTACTATTCATAACAACTAGTTTTAATAATATTTTAATAGCATATCATTGTTTAGTGAAACTCGGTATTGCGTACTACACACGCTATTGAGGAAGGTCGTGATTGCGTGTAATGCAAGGAAAGTCAAGGATGAATGTTGTGCAAGCTCCTTTTGGTGTAGCGTACAACAAAAGACATTAATGATATTAAAAAGAATATTTTTCATAAAATCTCAGGGTGTTACACAAAATCATTTTCTTTTTAACCTGTTTTGTAGGAGACTTCCTTGAAGAGTTCCCATAAGAAGATCTTGTACTTTTACCATGGATGTTCAAGGCATATGACTGCAGACATTTCATGATTCATGAGTTTAATCAAGGTTGATGGAGGGCATGTCACCTTTGGTGATAATTCAAAAAGAGAAATCATCGGCTTAGGCCACATTTGTAACACTGATTCAGTTTAAATTTATAAATTTTTATTTGTTTTTGGATTAAAATACAACCTGTAAACATTTCTCGATTTTCTGATGACGGTTTCAATGTTATATTAAAAAATGATGATTTCCATGTATTTGATTCTAAAAATGTTTTGTAATTTTCTTCCTTAAGAAATGAAAATGTATATGCTGTAGATTTTAATTCATTATACAAAAAAATGTTACTTTTTTAAATGATTTTCATAAAGAGTCTTGGTTATGGAATAGAAGATTAGGACACTGCAACATTCATTCACTTACAAAACTGTCTAAGAAAAATTTAGTCAGAGACCTACCTCAACTAAAATTCCCATCAGACAAAGTTTATTCTCCCTTTAAAAATGGAAAGCAACATAAAGTTTCATTCAAATTAAAGAAATAAGTTACAAATTGTCAACCTCTTGAGTTGGTTTACATGGATTTATTTGGACATTCTAGAGTTTTTAGTTTAAATGGGAAGCACTATGTTTATGTTCAAGTAGAATACTTTTCTAGATACACTAGTGTATACTTTCTTGCTCACATAAGTGAATCTTGTTCCTATTTCATGAAATATTCAAAGTATGTAGAGCACCTTGGTGGACTTAATATTAAGACCTTGAGAAGTGACCATGGTCGTGAGTTTGAAAATCATGAGTTTGAATCTTACTGCTCACACAATGGCTATAGTCACAACTTTTCTGCCCCTAGGACACCTCAACAGAATGGTGTAGTTGAAAGAAGGAATAGAACCTTTCATAAAATTACAATAACTATGCTTAATGAGTTTGATTTACCTATTTACTTCTGGGATGATGTTGTGAATAAAGATTGTTATATTTTAAATAGAGTCTTGATTAGACATGTTCTTATGAATTCCCCTTATGAACTATGGAATAATAGGAAGCCAAAATTTAGTTACTTCATAGTTTTTGGTTGCAAAGTCTTTATTCTCAATACTAAGGATGATCGTGAAACATTTGCTTCTAAAATTGATGTGGCAATCTTTCTAGGTTACTCTATAACCTGTGAGTCTTATATAGTCTTCAATAAAAGAACAAAATGTGTAGAAGAATCTTTTCACATCAAATTTGATGAAACTTTTCCATATAAACCTAAGCCTTCTCTTTTAAATCATGGAGAATATTTGTCTATTCTGGACCTTGATGATAAAATTAATTAACCAGTTGTAAAGACAATCCGGTCTGGAAATATTCTAGAATCTGCTCCTGGTGAACCCGAACCTATAGAAGAACCCAAAATTTATAGTCATACCTTTACCAGATCAACTAGGATTCTAAAGATTCATCCATTAGATGCAGTTGTAGTTAATTTTGATAGAGGGACACATACTATATCTTCTCTAAGAAATCAGTTTTAACTTCAAGACATTCATTCACAGTTAGAACCTAAAAATATCAATGATGCAATAAATTATGAATTTTGGGTAATGGATATGTAAGAAGAACTAAATCAATTTGAAAGAAACAATGTTTCAGAATTAGTTGACAGACCTAAGGACACTTTGACCATAGGAACTAAATTGGTTTTTAGGAATAAGGTTGATGAGTCTGTAAATATAGTTATAAAAAAATAAAGGCTAGTTTCACAAGGGTATAATCAAGAGGAAGGAATATACTATGAAGAAACCTTTTCACCTGTATCTATATTTAAAGATATTAGAATTCTAGTTTCCTATGATGCTCATCTGAATTTCAAGTTATATCAAATGGTTGTTAAAAGTGCCTTTCTAGATGGTTTTATAATTGAAGATTTTTTTGTTTAACAACCAACTAGATTTACTAATCCTCATTTTCCAAATCAAGTTCTTAAGAACTCTATAACTTTATATGGTTTAAAACAAGAACCACGATCTTGGTTTGATAGACTTAGTAGTGTTCTTATTTCAAAAGGTTTTTCTAAAGGGATTACTAATCCAAATCTCTTTATTAAAAGAATTCCCAAATATGTTTTGATAGTAAAAATCTATGGTGATGATATTATTTTTGGATCTTCAAAAATTTGTGTGTGCATTGATTTTTCAATGAGTAAACAAAATGAATTTGATATTAGTTTAATGGGAGAAGTCAAATATTTTATTGGGTTTCATGTTTTTCAAAATGAAAATGATATTATTTTAAAAAATATATAAATATAAAAAGGACCTCTTAAAACGTTTTGGTTTAGATAGTATTACGGAAAGGGATACACCTATGAGTACTAATTGTAAATTGGATGCTGATGGAATTGGAAAACCAGTGGATCAAGCCAACTATAGAGGTATGATAGGGAGTCTGCTTTATCTTACTGCTAGTTGACTAGATATTATGTTTAGTTTATGTATGTGTGCAGGATTTCAAGCTAATCCAAAGGAGTCACACTTTCATGCTATTAAAATAATTATCAAATATCATAAACATACTACTCACATAGGATTATTTTATCCAAAAGGAAAATCATTCGATTTAATAAGTTATTCAGATGCTGAATTTGCTGGTTGCAAGTTAGATAAAAAGTGGACTTATGGAACATGTCATATTTTAGGTAAGTCCCTGATATTTTGGTGTATTAAGAATCATAACTCTGTTTCATTATCTACTGCTGAAGTAGATTATGTTGCTGCAGGTAGTTGTTGTGCAAAAATTCTGTGGATGAAACATACATTATTGGACTACAGATATCAATTTAGACATGTGTCTATAAACTGCGATAACACTTCTGAAATTAATATCTCTAAGAATCTCGTATCTCACTCTAGGACTAGTATATTGATTTAAGGCACCCATTTTTGAGTGATCATTACAAATAGGGTGATATTACTCTTAAATTTATAGGCACTGAACCTCAATTATCTATCATTTTCACCAAGCCATGATGTTCGGATAGGTTATGTTACATTAGACAAGAGTTAGGAATGATAGACATTGTAAGTTATAAACCTCACTGATAGAAACCACACCATTAGAAACCTCACCGTTAGAAACCCCACAGTTAGAAACCTCACCGTTAGAAACCTCGCGGTAAGAAACCTCACTGTTAGAAACCTCACTGTTAGAAACCTCACCGTTTGAAACCTAACCGCTATACATCACTGTTAGTGGACCTCACCAATAAACATACCTCACTTTTAGGAATCCTTACCGGTATGTATTACCGTTAGGTTGAACGGTTTTTAAATTCTGTATCATTAGCTACTGGAATCTGTATCATTTATATTTTACTTATTATGTATTATTTATTTATTTTATGATTCCTAAATGATAAACAGAAGTCTTGACCTCATCTCAATCCACCTCATACCCTTAACATTCAAGCCTTAGCTTCCAAATATTTGAACCCTATGCCTCGAGGTTCATAGAATGGAAGGAGTGAAGAGACCATCAGTCAGTGGAAAGCATGATGAGATGAATACCAAGAGACTCAATGGAGAGTTTAGCAGTGGTTGTGAAGTGAATGGTACAGTGATGATGAGAAGTTGTTTGAAAAGTTTAATCCTAATGATCATCCTTCTACTCCTAAGGACGTGAGGGATCCTAGTCTAGGACCTGATGAAGATGCACCTCAGTATAGTGATGATAGTGATGAGGATGATACCTCTGTAGCTGATGGAAGGGATCCAAACATGCCTCCAAGTCCTGTTGCTGAATTTGTATCATCTGTAAAGGGAACAGTGTTGGGAGTATGCAATGAAGAAGCCTCTATTGATCAGGAAGACTAGTCTACTCCAGAGAATGAAGAAGAAGTCCATGAAAGTAGAGAACATTTTTTTGATAGCTCAGATGATAACACCTTGAGTTTGAGTCCTTTGATTGGACGTACTGTTGTGCCTATAGAGGGTGTTCTTGTTGAAGTAGACAGACCTGCACCTATTCCTGAAGAGCCTCCTGCTATAGGAGAAATGGAGATGGTTGTGGAGAATTATTCTGAGGACGACCTATCTGTTAAGGCTACTATTAATATACTTATACAAGAAAATACACAGATGGAGGGGGAGCATACTCTCATACTTGGCATTGTTTCATTAGATCATGAGATTGAAGACTGGGCAGAAGACCCAGGTTTTGTAGTTTGTGGGTTGGAATATCTTGATTCTGAAGATGAGATACCCATCAACAGACCACAAGTTAACTATAATATCTTTTCTGCGTTTTTACCTGAGGATCTGATAAGGAAAGCTGATCAAGATTAGTTGAATTATGATCTTAAGACCTCATTTTTGGAAGAGATAAGAATAATGGAAACCTCTTTTATATCATCCATTCAATCTGTTTATGAATGATTATGTGGCTAGTATTGGGACAGAAAGAGCACCTATAGTTGTGCCCGACAATCTGGTTACTAAGGATGATCTTGAATCTATAAAGGATGAGTTGAAGGATACTTGGATTGCATCTATTTCAGATTTAAAAAATTTCTTTGTTGAAGAGATGGGAAATATGGAAAACTCTTTAGAACTCTCTCTTGTGTGTATGGTTTCAGGCCCTGTGAAATAGATGATGACTGACATATGTTTATGACATTCTTAGATTAAGAGCTGGACAAGAGCTGTTATTGTCTTGAAGCAGTCTATTATTTCTCTAACTACCATGAGTAGTTCTCAAGCACAAATTAATTCTAATATCAATTACATTAAAGGTGTTGTAAGGAAATTTTTGGATGTATTTTAAGCTTTTAATAAGTCATTCAAAGAGAATGTGAGCACCCAGGATTTGGTTGTCAGGAAGTTGATAAGTAGTTTGACACAATCATTCAATGAAACTGTTGCATTCATTGTCAAACCTCTTTCTTCGTCCAGTTATTTAGTAGATTTTGAGCAATATAGAGTTGTGCTGGAAGAGGAGGTCTGTCAGGCTAGCACCAGTAGATCAGCTGAATCTCAAGTACTATATACCTCAAGAGACATAAGAAAGTTTGTTCAGGAGCATATGAGGGATGCTACTGCCGCGCAGAAAGAAATCAAGGATAAGATTGATCTTTATTTTCAGAATTCTTATACCAAGCATCAACTCAACAACCATTTCAAGATTCTGTTCGAGAACATGAAACTACCACCAATAAATTTGGCTTTCAAAGAGCAAGTAAGCAAGCTCAGGGAGTTGAATCCTGCTCTAGGAAAGTTTAGGGATAACAAGGATGACTTTATCACGGCCATGGAGAGAGGGGGAGGAATCATTATGGACATAAGGAATATGTTTCTTCCCTTTAATCATGTAGACAATACTCCTATCATTGCACCTCAATCTCTGCCTGCCTCTGCTCAGACTGCCTCCATTCCTAAGATGACACCGGCTCAAGCTATCATAAGCTTGACACCATTGATTACTCCATGGAGAACACACTATAGGACAGGGAAAGTCTCTGTTGGTGAACCTCTAGTGGTGCTTTCTAGAATTCCCAAGCCTAAGTCTACCACCAAAAACAAAGCCAAATACAAAGTGGACATTCCAGAGGTGGATTGAATAGATTCTAGGACATTTGATACGAATCACTTATACTATTTTTTGTTTCACTATTTTATTTCTCTGTATTTTTTTCCCCATGAAATATATATGATCTTATTTTCTTCTACCAACTGTTCCTTCTCTTATCCTTTTGTTTCCTACATTTTTCGAATCACAAAGGGGGAGAAATATGAGCATAATATATAAGATACATATGAGTATATGAAAGGGGAGAAATGTGAGAAATATGAGAAATATGAGCATAATATAATTCTACCTCTGGTATATTTGTTTTATATCTCTGATACAGTTGTTTCATACCTCTGTTATATTTACTTTATACTTTTACCTCTAATACATTTTCATCTAATACTCTATTCTCAGATACATTTGAAAATGTCATTACTCACACTGATAAGTGAGACTCGCTGTATTTTAATGATTATTTTGGGATCATGAAACCATAATTTGTGATTATCAAAAAGGGGGAGGATGTCGAGATCACATGTTTTGATAATCCCAATCTTGCTTTTATACGTTTTGATAATCCCAATTCTGCTTTAATATATTGTGATAATCCCAAATATTCTTTAATATGTTTTCATAATCTCAATTATGTTTTAATATGTGTTTATAATACTATATATATGTTAAATTATGTTGAAAAAAATAACAAACTAATCATTGGAATTTGTTAATCAATGGTTATCTATGTTTATAATTGTTTAGAAATGTTACTAACTCAATCTGGATATGATTTTCCTAGAAAATATTCATATTAAGTGTTGAGTCACTGATACAGACCAACTTTTACATAGTTTACCGATAAGTAAATGTCACTGGTAGATACTTAACAATACAAGCTACCGATACAAACAGATAGATAGACAGATTCCGATATGAAGTCCATCGATACTAATACTAATTCCACCGATACAGATAGCTACTGATACAAAGGTCCCAGATACATAGCTACCTATAAGTCTAAGTACCCAAGTATAGAATTCCACTGATAGAACAAGTCTATAGGTATGCACAAGTCGAATAATATAGAATAATCACTACTTTTATGAATTCCACCGTTATAAGATCACTGGTATGGGTCACTGATGCATACGTTCTTAGATACCGAAAGGTCACTGATATGCATAATAGCTATCGATAGAAAGAGCTGTCGATACATAAAACTACTGTTATAAAGAGTAATAGCTACTGATAGGAATATATACTGATTCCTATGAGCTACCATTATAAAGGATAACAGCTACCGATATAGAAGAGCTACCGATACAAGCTCACTGATACTAAGAGTTATCGATACAAGCTCACCGATACTAAGAGCTATCGATACAAGCTCACAAATACTAAGTGCTACTGAGGGAAATCAGTCACAGTTTCTATAAACTCTATTTCAATATGTTTATTTAGCAATGATCATATTTGATGTTTTTAATGCACCTGCTATTAATTAATTATAGTGGTTGAAATTTTAGGAACTGTAGCTCGTACCTGTAAAAAGGTAATCATTCTTCTTGATGGATCTAAATGTATATAAGGGAACCTCGAACTACTAAAGACGTGTGGTGGTCATTCAGTCTTTCAATGCACATACGAAACAATCTTCTGAAGATACTCAAAAACTTACATGCATAGAAGAAGAAGGAAGAATACATACTGAATCTGTAGAACATGAAAATTCAAGGTGAAAAGAGATTCAACGATTTCACTTGCACTCAAGTTGCTCAAACTGATCAACCTGGACCTAGAAGTCAAATACAAAAATGACACTCTGTTTCTAGAAAAAAACTTTAGAATGACTCTAAGCCTCATCTACATCAATCCAAGGAGTCCAGAGCTTAACTAAAAATACATAGAGAATTATAAACTCTTCTTTATGTGCTTAGCTCTATTGTGCTTAAATTATTTACATTTTGAGAAGTGTGTGTGCTCTATATTATTAGACACACACTGTCTCCTATGCTGAACTAGAGGATTTATTAATCTTCACTTAATCTCCCTCTTACACTCTTGTATCCCACTGTGGATAGTGGTAGAGGACAAGTGTGTCCTAGATAGCCTGTGTGCTATAGTTTTGTTTTTCCCACGAAGAACTGTGGTAGAGGTCATAGGACCTGTACTGTCTGAGTACTATTTTAGACCCCGATCTAGGGTGTGGATCAATGTTTATAGAAACTATTTGAGAGGACTATGTTTCAGCTTGAGAATGAACCTCTTGGTTAAAACTGATGTGATTGTTTATTTTGTTTTAAACTATATTGAATATTATGCTGCTAATTACATTAAAATACAAATCTATTTTAATGTTACTCTAATAGATAAACTAGAAAGTGTATGTATTTATTGTAAATAATTAGGTAGATTCAAAAGCTAATCTAATCTTCAGATTAGATTAACTGAGAACTAATCTGTCTCTTAAGAACATAACTGAACCTTTACTATATTACAAAATTGAATATAGTTTACCTTGTTATTTAATTTTGGGGATTTTTAATAGAAATATTTTTAAATGAAATATTTAATTGGAACACAATTCACCCCCTTCTAGAGTATCCACTCCGACAACAAGTATTACTACCCATGTACCAACATTTTTTCATGATTTGTGATCCCATTAAAAATTCATTAGAGGGATAAATAAAAAACCACCCTTCACATATTGATAAATCAAAAAAATTCATATAATCAAAAAATCATTCCATTTCTCATCATAAATTAATTAACTCATGAGATATTACTGGGATTCGTATTGATTTTTACAACACATGATCATGATTAATTAAGGGAATGTAGTTGGAATGTGTCATTAAATAAAATCCCTATATAATCAAAAGATGTTTTAAATACTATTAACATTGATGAAAAAACATTATAAAACATTAAATGGCCCCAATAATAATCACCATCGATTTGGGGTAAGAATCAGTGGTGATTGAATTTTAAATTTTCTTTAAATATCATATAAAAATATACAACGTGATAAGAAATGATAAAATCATGATTATCACTCGACCATACTCTTGTAATATTATTAATAGTAGAACAGAAGAATGAATTTTTTTTCAATGGGCTAACCATCTGTGGGTTCCTACTTCATTTTGTAATTGACAATAAATGAGAATTAGAATGTCCACAAAATTATGGATATAAAATAAAATTTGTTTTAAAAGGTATCATCCTGTTGACATATTCTAAAAAATCACTCTATAATCAAAACATAATATCTATTTTTTACACTAAATTAAAAATTTCATGGAAAATAGTTCATCTCCATTCGATCTTATAGTAACTAATGATAATATTTATCTTGATCTATCAATGTAGACGTAATTGAATTATCCCATTGAATAGAAATATATAATTGATATAATTTTATAATTATATACATAGTTTTGACTTTTCTAAAACATATAGATCCAATATATTATGAATATCTCATCAGAACATTAAGTTCAAAAATCTTTTCATTATCCTTCAATGTTCTTTTAAAAAAAATAGTATACATAATAATTTTTCATTTTATTTTATCATGGAATTATATTTTATATTTCTCACCTAATACACTTAGTTCTTTAGAAAAAACTATTCTAGATTGACGACATGTCAATTTAACATATTCGACATATAATCCAAAATTTCAATATAATAATGTTTTCAAGTATTCCAAAAGATTTTTCCATTAGTATGAGACTATAAGAAGCTTCATCAATAGCTCATATGAAGAAACACGTAAAACTACAACTAGGGACTTATCTCCCATATTCTCATTTAAATATAAAAACTACCTTTATAATATTACATAGTAAAAAATATAGTTATATTATTCAGTATCAAAATGATTAGTCTTTGTTTTCATTATTCTTGAACCTTCTCATGACATGTCTATGTAAATTATCTTCAACTAGTTAGTTTTTTATAATATATTTACTTATAAATTAATATAATGGTGTAAAAAAATTGAATACCCATATTAAAAAAATATATCCAACATTTAGAACATTCATATTTAGTCATCACATTGAATACATGTTATTTTATAGACTACCGAGTGATAAAACATCATCACGTTGATATCTTTTATAATATTTAAAATATAATTAATTAAATTTACTTATAATTCATCTTAAAGGTTTTATATCATGTTAGATATTTTTATTCACTAATTTTGTATCAATAATTATTTATAATCCTAAAATAATAATTTAATTGTGATATTTTAGACATATAGGAGTTGTTTGAACATCATTTATTTATATATTCAAAATGAATGAATTTTGAAAACTTGAATTTTCACCAAATAAAACGTCATAACATGGAAAATTATCATTTTTTAGCTCAAATAATATTCCCAATCATAACTTAGATTCATTAAAAAGGAAAATATATTACATATTTCCACTTCAGATTATCAATATATGTGATGTCCCCATACAATAATTCCATTATAAAATTATTCATTATCGATGATGAAATAACATAGTACGGGGAATAATTATATGATTTAGATCTATTCAATAATAATATAAACACATTTTACCATTTCATTAGCCCAAATTGTTGACATATCATAACGGATGGTCCGTATGATGATAATAATTTATTATATTCATCAGCATAGCCATATTAACATATTCCTGGTAAAAACATCATACTCATTATATTAGTTTTCAATATAAAAAAAAATCCTACATTATATATAGTGTGGCACTGTATGATTAAAAATTTTAGGTTTATCCTAAAAAGTGATTTACTTTAATTTTAATTGATTTTTCATATAATCTAATAGAATCACATGATGTAGTTAGGATATCATTCTAATTGTATACATAATACAAATCCAATTGAAAATTTCAAACTCCATAATCAAAAATAATAACATAAAATTAATTCCCTATATCTTAGAACCATATTAATCATATCTAAAATCACCTAAAATATACTCAATATTTAATTAGAAACATAAAACACTAAGTTAAATATTATCATGAGTTATTATAAAAAATTAAATGAAATAACAACTTCATCAACAACTGAAATGGAACAATAGTATCATACTTTTTTATTTTTTGAAATATCAATTCATTTATTCTATGAATCCAAATTTCTAATAAAGGTCTTATAAGAATTAAACAAAATCATATAATCCCAATACCTCCAATATAATATCTTTCATTAGATACAAAACTATAAAATATAATGTTCCAAAATGATTCATATCTCTTATTGTTAGGAAATTGTGGCTATGTTACATTAATAAACTCTCTCTAAATTTCAACATTATACACCAACTACAATATATCCCCCTCGTACATCAATATATAGACATCATATGACAAATTAGTGAACAATTTAGTTTATTGTAGAATTATCCCCCTTCTTTAATGATATTTTTAACTATTTATTCTAATTTTTCAATACACTCTAAAAAAACATGGGGTACTCATTTTTTCAAGTTGGTGAAGAAGATGACAATGATTCTTCATCACATGATCTCCAATTTTATTTCATTATATTGTATATGTAATCATGTCTATAATATAATTCATAAGGAAAATATAATCATGATTTATGTCATAACAAACCACTCTTTAATTCATCAAATATCACCTCATAAAAATATGTTTGTATTTGAAGTGATGAGCAAGATTCATTAAGAAATATATTGAGCACATATTATCATAATAAATCTATAATTATTTTTGAACCACTAATTTAAAACCACAAAACGGTACTTTCATAAAAAAAATATATTTAATGGCATGTGTATATATGATGTACCCATCCCCACTCCACTAAGAGACACTAAATTTCACATATTATTGTGTATGTTAATACACCTCCCAATATGAATGAATTCACTACTATATTTTAACATATTGTTAGTGAAATCAATTCACCAATTAATATCTAAAAATAATTATAACAATAAGTATGATATATATTAGTAAAAAAATACAATTTTGAGTATCCCCCTAACATATATCATAATCCAACCACCATTTATTATATGAATGTAATTGCAATTATATTTACTAATAGAAAATGAAATCACTATAAATATAGTGACCAGTCTTTATGCAGAGAGATGAATAAGGATGTCAAAAACTCTTCTTAATTTATTAATACTGTTACTAAAACCATCTTAATATTTGATCAGTTTTGTGCTAGAAATAATGGAATTGAAAAATTAATTATAATCCTTTATTCCATTATTTTTTTCAATTCATTATAATATTTTTTGAGACAGGAAAATTTTATGGTCCCTATATACTTTTTATATAACTATTAAGCAATAAATATCTAATAATAATGAAATTTAAATATATTTCTTCATTTAAATTTTAAATTTCTTTATTGTGATACTTTTTATCTTCATTAAATATATTCAACCAATAAAAACTATATCAATGAGATTACAATTTCTAACATCTTTCATGTAAATTTTGTTACTGAATATTTTTTTTAATTTCAGATCCTCTATGTATTTATCTAATTTAGAGTATCAGACCCACATGTCCTATTTCATTCTATATAATTCCCTCTTCATCAAAAAAATCCATGTTTCCATATTTATCAAAAATAATCCCTTCATGCACATTAATGAAAACATTATCTTCAATATCTTTCTTAAAAAACATTATTTCATATCTATTTGATAAAATTAGTATTTTTATGGTATACTACTATGAATAGGATCCTTATATACTATAGTATTATAAAGGCATTAAATTTTTCTTATAAATTGATTCCTGACTTTTCATATTATCCCTTTAGAACATTCCAAGCATTTTCATTTAATCATCACATATCTCACCGATACTATTTCTAGTCACCCATTTTCGACTATAATTGTTTTTAATTTTAGTCAATGGAACATGATTTAAAGTGGAATTGTATTCTATTTTACCCAATTCTTCATTCACAACACAAATAATCGACTCATATTAAATTTCCGGTACAATTTATTTTTGTTCAATTTTTTAAATTCTTATAGTTTGACTGTCAATTCATAGTTTTCTTTAGTATATAATTGTGCTTACTAATTATAAATTATTTCCAAAGAAAAAATTATTATTAATCATTAAATTTATCATTATTTATTTTTAATATATTTTTTATAATCATAATAATATATGATTAATATACATAAATATTCTACAAATTTTATTATTTTGCAATGGTTTGGTTTTCTCATGTTTTCTCACAGTTAGCTTTATAAAATAATAGTTTTCATCATATTATCATGTTCTACTATAATAGTTCAACATATAAATATAACATCATAGCCATCAATATTTTTACATGGATTTTTTTAAACACATACATCTACATCCACTATGAAGGAAGCCTGTCGAAATTAATTTATAAATTTTTCCTTAAAATATTAACAAATTGCTAACTTTTGTTTTTATAAAACTTGGAAATATAAGAAAACATGAAGTTTTTCATATTAATATTTATATAGAACCAAATCTCATTAGGTTTAATCTTTTTATTAGATCCATAGAATAACTTATACACAATATTCATAACATTCCATATTCCTTCCCTATATAAGAACATTAAATTAATGTGCTTAGATAATATTCTTCTACTAATATAAACTATTATTCTATTATTAATTTTAGTTATTCCATATGGATGTTGAGTGTAGGAATATTTTAATTACTAAATTATTATAATCATTATAATATATTTTTAAAACATGATTCTTGTATTTTACCTTCAATAAATTAAAATCATATTATAGATGAGTACTCTATAATCCTTCTGAATCATTACTGATATGTATTTTTAATAATATAACTAATTTAAAATCATCTTTCATGATAATAATTTTTGTTATAAATAAAAATCATCATTAAATTTAATCAAATAAAAATAAGCTATAGTTGAAATATTATACAATAGACAATATAAATTTGGATAAATGTTTTCAAGTGGTCTTAATAACATTATATAGGCTAGTTTTTTGAATATTTAACCAACATCCAATTCTGTAATGTTTCACCAATTTCTACTATTTTACTTTTAGTAAAGGTATCTCAATAAATCATTGTTTTAGAATTTACGTAAATGATATAGGCAAAGATGGTCAAATATTCTATACTAATGTTATTTTTCATTATTAACTCTTATTTGGTATCCATTTATTAGATAAATAATATAGAACATGTTACTACTTGTTAATTTTCAAATTGTGATAATAATTCCTTTTGCATAATTATTTATTGAAAATATGTTTTTATTGAATATTAAATTATTAAGATCATCAAAATGTTGTCATACATTCAGGGGGATTTGGTTAATCCCCACCTGGAAAGAATGTCCTTAAATTTTTGCTTACCTTAATCCATCTCTGTTAAGATGTTTCCTTTCATTTGGATGTAACTATCATTGTAAACTATCATTATCAACATGAAGTTTTCTAAATACATTATAATTTTTTCTATCACCTAAGATGTATGAAGAATAAACACTATTCATGATCCATAGTCGACCACTCTTACTTATCATGCATGGGACATCAATAATAATGGATATTTTCATATGATATGTATTTAAATTTTATTTCACATTTTTATTATATTGATTTTCTTTGGAAAACATGTCATTGAAGCTTCAACTCTATGTGAATACTTGTGAAATTTTTCAAATATTTTATCCAAGCATTCAATGAAATTTATCATGGGAATATAAAATGTTTCAATGTAATTAGTATATTTATTCGATGGATTTTTCCCTTATTTTCATAGTATTTCCCATAGGAAATATACCATAAACCTTGTATATAAATATTATGCCAACATAAATAATCAATGTTTTTAAAAACTACAAAACATAATCAGTACCCACTGAATCAAGATCTTCCAACGTAATAAAACTTTTATCTGGATATTATAATTTATTATACTGATAAAAATATTTTTTCCTACCTCTCTAAAGATTCATGATTTATAAATAAATATTTATCTCTTCTATGTCAATTATAGATATTATCTTCAACAATTATGGCTCTTACATTAGTAGATTTTGAATATAAAATGTTTTTTGTAACACACTAAGATTTTGAAACAGGAACATCATGTTTGATAAAATGTAAGACATGGAGAACTATTTTAATAATAGAATTTAACATCACCAGACATTAAGATACATTTAACTTTAGGTAAATATAATTTCATTAATATCTTTCAATGAACAAAAAATTTGGTATAGAAAATACATGAGACTCTATTAAAAATATATTATTTAAACAAGAGAATTGTTTCCTATCCCTTCAATTTAAAGGTATGAATAAAATTACCTAATTTATCAAAAGTATATGTTTACACATGTATGAGGTAAAATAAATGAATATATATTTATTAGTGATTAAATTAATACCATTTTAAAGGAAAAAAATGTTTTCAAGAAAACTATATTTTTCTAAGAGATTGTTTAGTCCAACATTGTGCATAATAGGTATAATTAATTTCTTCCACATTTATAAAATTAAATTGCAAAAAATATTCTTCATTTTTGAAATCATAATATCAATTCTATCTTTTATTTAATTTTTAATATTTTTTAAGTGCTTCATTATTTTATGAAGTATAAAAATATAATGAATATAAATTAAAAACTACATTTTAGTTTAAAATATTTATAATAATAAATTAATTTTTAAATTGGTTATAATTTAAAATTTGGTCATTTATATATCTATCCATATAAATATAAGTAATTTTAATAATTTTTTTATTTAATATTTATATAAAAAATAATTGACCTTTGAAAATTTTCAATTTGAAAACCTAACTTGTCATACTGTATGTGACTGTAATTTTATTTTATATTTTTCCAATAATGTGTATTATTTTTAGAAAAAATAGTTACACATTTTAAATAATAATAATATATATTAACTAATTTATTCTAAATTATTTTATCAAAATTAATATTGAAAGTAGTTAAAATTAATTACCACGATTAATGTAATAATGGGTTCACTGATTACTATAAGGGTTAAAAAGACCTACCAACTTTTAAAAATCTTATTTGATAGATATATTTCAACCTTAT
This sequence comes from Viscum album, assembly GCA_963277665.1. NCBI lineage: Eukaryota > Viridiplantae > Streptophyta > Magnoliopsida > Santalales > Viscaceae > Viscum > Viscum album. Next base: position 645,340,271 of record OY728160.1, read on the forward strand.
ATTATACCAAAATAAAATATATTTAAATTTGGATATTTATTTCATATGAATATATTTATCATTTTGGATTCATTTGGGAAATTTCTATGTAATTTCCATGTGGGATCCCTTTCCACACTTATAAAAGGGAAATGTCTCCCATAACTTATTCACACCCCTCAAGACCAATTTATTGACTAACCCCTACAATTATATCAACCAATAATTCATATAAATATTCTATATTAGTTTTAACACCCAAAAGACCATATCTTTGGTTGTTAATAGGATATCGACATGTTGTTTCTCTTTGAGAAGTAACTATAATCAGATATGAAGGATTTTAGACCATAGGTGAGGGTTATTCATATTAATATTACTTCCCTAATAAATATTCCATTTTAACTCTTATATATTCCTTTGTGGTGTTAGTACTTCACCTTCAATATGTTACATCATCAATCTACTTAATTTATAGTAATTTAATGTCTAATTTGATGCCCTGACATTTATGTGGCAAATAATTAACATGTAACCAATGATGTAAGAGTTTATTGTTTGACTTTAACTTCCATGACACAGATGACATAATCACTATACCAATTTCTATGTTAAATCATAAATATATTTATCATCATTTTATTTAATGATTTTTATGTATTTTTTATGGGTCTTACAGTTCCTAATTTAACAAAGGGGAAAAGATTTATTAATTTTCATTTATATCAATAAATAAATCAACATTATTTTAAAAATTTTATTCAAGAAATTTTTTATGTAATGGTTATATTTTCCACTCTAATACATAAAATGGAGGTATTGTTTTTTAGAAAAATCCAAAAGTATTTATCTCTTTTGTCTGAATTAATTCATTATAAACAACCATGTTTTCTAAATTTTTTTCAGAACATATTTGATAAATATAAAAATGATTTATTAAATGCATGTTTACACATTATTAAAATTCAAAATATGCAACTAAATGAAATATTTTTTGTCATTTTTTGAACAATTCTCATACATCATCAATAACAAATGTGATAGGAATCCTGATTTTATCATGTAAATAATTAATTTACTTTTCATCCATCATTAAAAAAAATCTATTTATTTTACTTTTAAATTTTTTAAAAAATTATTTTAATTAAAAAATGTTTTTCAAATAAAGAGAACCCTATTTTTTAAAATGTGATTTTCAAAACAAAAATTTTGTTTTTATTAAAAAAAAATTGAGGATATTTTTATGGTATTTATATTTATCAATGACATCAACCATCAATTTTAATTATTATACATGAAATAAATTTTTAATTTATGACATTTTGATTATTTATCTAGATAGTCTATGATCATTTTTATTGGGGATGTAAAATTTTATAACTTTTCACTATTTTACTATGAATGGTTTATAATAATGTTTATATAAAGGGTTAATTATTAAAAAATAATATGTTAGTTTTTAATACAAATATTAATGTTCATTATTTTTTACACATTAATATGAGAAATTAATTAGACTTACTAAGTGAATAGTGGGTTCCACTATAGCCCCTATATGCATCAGTATGTATAATGAGACAAACTATATTTGGTTTTGGCTGTGGCCAAACAAAATTATATAGATGTCTTGGTATAATTAATACAGGGTATAATTTACATTTTATAAATATGGATTCCATCATTATGAATATAGTCATTGATATTCTATTTGATTATTTATTTTTCATAATATCAATGGTCATGATTTTAGGCTCATGTGATTATTTATATTTCGTTATTTGATCATTATTTTTTCCCACCATATACTCTATATCTATTTATTACATGAATTTTTTTTAATTATTTACCATTATATATTGATTATTTCTTATATATTTATAGTGAACCCTATATGCATGTCCTTATAGTGCATATGAACTCACCAATTCATTATGTTTTATTTTCCAAAATATACATGGATGGGTTTGTTTATTAATATGTTGGGATACATTATGAGGAATTAGGGTGATCTCAATGAAAATATTGTGTTTATTTTATGTATTGAATTTTAATGGTAATTTGATTCATGTATATTGTTTACTTGGACAACTACAATATTCTTCCTTAAAAATGGTTTTTTGTATGTTATGAAAACGAAATAAATTTGACTCTACATTTGCACTACTAGTGTTAGGGTTTATAGTGTTTTTATGATAAGAAGATTAGTTAAAAGAAATAGAGATGGATTTTGGGGAACATAGATTTTTTTATCTATCCATATGAATGACTCTGAGGATAATTACATAAAAACATTTAATTGTTTTGTAAAGGAATAATTTTTGTGTTCTTTCCCGAAAATAAATCTTTTTCAGGCTAACACATGTGTACAATGTTATAGAATATATATAACTGTGGGCAATGACCCTAGAAAATGAACATTGGCCATGATGAAATCATTACATATTTCACAATGAAAGAGCTTACATTGATCCTATTTTGACACTATTGGGTGTAATTTTTAGGATAAATAAAAAATGTTATAAATCATTTTGATGAATTTTCAAATAAAAAAACCCAAAAATAAATCATTTTTGTGATTATGTTATTATCGATGCTCATGGTTTTCAATTTATGTTAATTATTTCTGTGTTTTTTGGATTATACATAATATTTCATAATGTTATGATATAATCTAATGTATTCCATTCTTAATAAGTCATTTCTATAAGAAGGAATGGGAACCATATCAATTCATGTGATCCAAAGATTGAGGATGATTAATTCTATCCTGAGATTAATAAAACATTTCAAAGGAATCTAGTGTTGCAAATATATTATTCATATGAGTAAATAATAACATGTTTTATAAAGAGAGATAAAAAATTAAATTTGAATCATGAACATGAAAAGTTATATGACAAAAAATTAACTTAGAGAAAAAAGACGATAATGGGAATATGGAATAGTAGGATTTTCAAACATGTGATTCTTTTGAAAGAAAACACCTTAGTATAATCAAAAAATGAAATAGTGTAATTTTCATGTGTATAGAAAGATTAAGATATTCTCTCGATTTCAAGGTAATGAATGAATATTCCAAGGTACACATTATCCCTTATATTAAAAAGGGGTACTATGAAAATTTATTTCACAATATTCACAGGAATATACTTCAAATGGTGTGAAGTGTTGAATGTCAAAATTAAACAATTAATATATATTTAGTGGAATGAATAACGTGCTCAAGTTTGTATTCAAAAATTATGTAATAGATTTATTTTTATCAATTATATTAAGCTTATAAAAATTATTACATGAATATGGATTGTAATATAGTACTATTTATTCAAATATATGAAATCACATGTTGAATAGTACTGATGAAGAAGAGATTTTTTTCCGTGATAAGTTTAAATTGTTGGACAACAAATAAATAATGGAGAAAAACCTATAATATGATCGTCATAAAGATATAATAATTATATTTTTATGATATAGTGATTATGAAAATAAAATGTTTTATTATTTTGATGATTTTCTTCACCTACACTCCAGTTTACGTCATGTATTGATTTTAGAAATATATTCAACAACATGAGATTTTTTATTTCTAATCAGTCATGTTATCATTAAAATTTTATGGTGATCAAGGTATTCAAATTTTTTGAATATGAAATTAATAGTCAATTTATGGTGTCTCAAGTATATAATTTCAATGAAGTGTTATTCCATCAATCTTCGTTTATATTGAATTTGGGAAGATAGATTTTAGAGATGAACTTAGTTTAACTATATGTGGAATGGATTATTATTTATTTTGGGTATTATTTGATTACTTATGACAAATATTTTCCTACTAGTAAAGAGAACAGGATTAACCTGAAACTAATTTATGGACATTATGATGTGTTAAAAGGAAATTTTATTACTGTTGGTCCAACAATAATCATGGATATTTGTGTCATATAGTATGTAATGAAGTTGAAAATGAGTTCAGCAATACCCAATGATTAAATTGTTCTGGTAAAATAAAATTATATCAAGTATGTATATTTTCTTATGTTATTATCCAGATAAAGGAAGAGTACCACAACATATGGAAAGGATCATTGAAAAAAATATCATATTAATTTTATAGCCTATGAAACAAATAGTCCCTTAGGTCCATGAATATTTATAATTTTTTGGTCGTCGATATTATCATGATCATTGATCCTCTTCTAATCAATATCCTCTATTAAAAAGTTATCAAATAAACCAACCTCTATAACCCAACCATTAAAATTGTGATTATAAATTTTAATAATTAAATTACTAAAAATGCATGGTTTATAAATTTATAAAATAAAAAATTTATATCTAATTATTATAGAAAGAATTTTAATATTTTTAGAGAAAAAGGAATATTTTATGAAAAACATTATATCTATAAAAGATAGTTTAGTCATGCTTTGCATACATACATTATAATTAAATTATACTTCTATTTGGAAAAATTATATTAGTAATTAATATTAATAGTTGAAATAATCAAATCAAAATTAATGTAATGTGATTGTTTTATATTTTCAAAAAAAATTAATACTTCAATGAATAGTGAATGAAATTGAATTTTAAATAAAAATTGACCTTTTATTTAAATTTTTATAATGTTTAATTAGATTTTAATTGGACTTAATAAAATATTAGTTCAATTATATATTTATTAATTCAATTTACATAATTGGAACCAATTTTTATTTGAATTTTTATTTAAAAATGTTGTAATATTTTTACTATTTCTTCTTCGAAAACCCCCTTTCTTGTCACATTTGTGGGAGTAATTGTAAATTGAATTCAAGAACTTATGAGAGTTGATTTGTTTAAAATATATTACATATTTGTAAGCATAATACCCCATATTATCTGATAAGGTCAATATAATTTTTATAACAAATGAATAATGATATTAGTAAAAATTATTTACTATATTTATGGTAAAAGTTAGATTACCGTTTTGTTAAACTAATAAGATAAGGGTTAAAAAAATACCAACTTGAAAATATCATATTAGAATGAAATTTTCACACATTGTCCAAATTAAATATCAATCATACAATTATTTTTAAAAAAATTTCATGTGAATGAAATTAAAATTTGGGATTTTATTTGGAAATTTCTATGTAATTTCAAATAATGTTTTAATTCCCCACTTATAAATGGGAACTCCATCCCATCACTTCTTCTCACTGATCAAGGCCAATGGATTGGAAACTCCTACCTCAATTTATCCCAACCATCCATAAACATATTCTAAAACTTTTTTTACTCCCAAAAATACAATCCCTGGGTTCATTAAGAGAAGATCCCTTGTAAGATTCACTTAGAGGATGAGATATAAACATGTTCAAGGATATTAGATATAACAAAATTGTTTCTCATGTCACTTTTACTTCTATAATAAATATTCAATATTAAACTCCTATTTATTTCATGTGGTATATATAAATTCTCATTGATATGTAATATAATGAATATATTTATCTTTATTATATTTACTGTTTTATTTGATTTAATTAATTCTTTGTGGCTTCTTATTAATAAGTTACAAAATTGGAATGTTTGTGATCCCTTTTTTTACATGGGTTGAGATAGATTAACTGCTGAATTCTAGAGGAAAATAAAATACATGTTATGATCCCAATTACTGAAGTGATTTTTTTGGGTATACCTTCTTAATTAAATTCTCTATTTGAATTAATTCTCAACTTTGAAAATTTACACCCCCTATAATTGTTTTTCACCATATTTCAAAATTCCATTATAGTATCTTTCCCCATCTGTGTACATGTCATGACGCAAGATTACGCCCTATGTAGATATCTGTCACTTTGTTTTTTCATTCCACGAAAGTATAATACAGCATGTGTAATCATTAATTAATTTTTTTGTGACTTTATAAGATATCCTTGGGAAAAGGGAAATTGGTTACGATTTTTTAAATTATGTGAAATGAGAAGTCATGGAATGTAATTATCACATTAATCATATCAAAAACACTTCTCAAGCATCGTACAACACTATACACATTTTTTCTTTACTGTAGACATTTGGTACACATCATCTATGGATAGAAAGTGCACCTCACATGTAAAGACCTGTAAATTTCAAGGAAATTTTTTTTCTTAAATTATTTGAGATTTTACGACTATGCAGTTTATGACGGAACCTGATTCCAAGGCAAGGTGTGCCTGGAATCAAAATCCGAAGTTTAGTTTGGGTGCGTTCAGTGAACGAACGAGCGGGTTTTTCTTACTTTTGAACCGGTGCTCGGAATCGAAATATGAGGGCACCGATGAAACTACAACGCCAGTGTTTTATTAAGATGACCTTTCATGGAGTTTCATTTTCTCAGGAAGAGTTGTTTAAAAATGTGTTTTAAGTCTTAAGTGAATAAAGTTGTTTCACAACATTATTTATTTTTCTATGTGGTATAACATCCATGTGAGGGAATATCCTAACACCTCTTGTTATGATTTTAGTGAGGTGGAACCCACACGATCCCCACCCCTTCAATTTGCCTTTCCCCCTCTAAATGTTGGAAACCACCATTTTATTATGTAACTCACCCACTCCCCCTCTTTATTGCATGTCAACTCCCGCATTAAATTGATTGATTAAAGATATTCAATGAATTTAATTTTGAGTTTTAGTTTTTTTGATGTTTTGAAAACGCATGGCATGTGTTAATAAAATAAGGAAGGCCTTATTTTATTTGGGGTTGTTTAGTTTTGTGAGGAGATTGGGAGAGAATACTCAATGTCTTGAGGATCATCATCTTCTTTGTTGGAGAATGCGAAGAACATCAAGACCTCGACGAAGAATGTCATCACGGCAAGGAGAGATCGATGTGTCGTATGTTTTCCTCTCTGCAGCCGGTGTGTAACGCCTTTCCCAAATAATGAAGACGTGCCCTCTTACAATATTCTTCCTATGTCAATGGAAGGTAGATGCCACTCCTACTCGGAATTTCTCCGTCAACATATACGGAGCTTCACCTCGCAACGCCCTTTTCTGCAATGATCATCATTCGACAACTTCTTCGAGATAGGGGTTATGTTCAAATTTAATAAATTAAATTTGCGCTTTATTTTTTTTGTGATTATTCGTTCTTTCCCGCTTTCTATCGGTATAATGGGAGGAGGTCGGACCGCACAAACACGGCCGACCCTCCTCCCCATTGTTGTTGTATTTTCGTGGATTGGAACGGAGGCGGCAGGGTGAAACATCACCACGCGGAAACGAGGGAACCACGACCGAAGGGGGCCATGGCGAAGGATCGTCGCGCCGTCGCGCCACGCCGGAGATTCCGAAAGAGGCCGTTACTAAGAGCGGGCTGCGGCGAACGGGCACGACGTCGTTGTGCTGTGCCGGAGCACAGAGGAGGGCATCGGCTGGGGCGGGCCGTGATGGAGTGGCGCGGCGCCATCGCGCGGCGTCGGATGGCTAGGAGCGGCGGCCCATGGCCGCGGCGGTTCTGGGAGGCAGCCTATTGAGCCGGCCGCCGGCACACCTTGGAGGAGGGAACCCCGTCGGTCCTGCATGAACCGAACGGTCGGCCATAAAGGTCGGCCGCTACCCTGGAAAACAAGGGGTTGAAACCCCCGGTCAACAGACAGGGCTGACCCCGTGGGGTCCGCCGTTCGGTTCGAAGGGGGTGGCACCCTCCCCCCTTCGCCATCCGCTCAGCGCGCGGGCGCCCGCACGGGGCCGAACCAGCCGCACCGGGCCGGACCGCCCACGCTGAGTGGGGCCGCCCGCGCCGTGCCGGACCCTTGCGCTGGGTCAGGCTGCATCGTTGGGGCTGGGCCACGCCAGCCGTGTCGGGCCACGCTAGCAGGGCCAGGCCATGCCAGCCGGGCTGGGCCGCGCCCAACCGAGCCAAACCCGGATCCGAGTCGGGTCGACCCGGTTCCGGCCAACCCAGGGGGTAATGGGCCGGGTTGGACCGGGCCCAAACCCCCTATTTCCAGACAGATCCGTTCAAATGCCCATAATGTGGGCTACGTATCTTCTAACGATGTACCGTCAGTTGCGTTGTGATCACCAGATCGATACGGTGGTTTCGGTATATTACACTCAAGGTTTAAGAGAACTATGGGTACGTCCGGGTTGGTTCGAACACGAAACCAACCGGGCCCTCAGAGAAAAAATGCTTGTAACTTGAGCTCCAGACAGCCGATTGACGTGTCGTCGACTTTGTTGGATTCCTCTTTGTGTGACAGTTCATTTGGATTACCCCACTCGAGGATTGGATGCATTTGGAGTATGGTCGGGTGGGTTTTGACTTAAAAACCACCTGGGCCCCTGGGACGAAAAAGCCATAACTCTCAGACCGGGCGTCTGATTGACTCGTCGTCTGTCACGTTAAGTTCCTATTGAAGTGAAAGAACTTTGGGATTCACCAACTCTAGACTTCTTGTCAGTTAATGTATCGACCCCCCTTGTCTCGTGGAGCAGAGTCTCCCTAAATCGAGCGTGCTGTGTGTGGGAACGCAAGAGCAGGCTGCGACTGCGACAATGATGACGATTGTACTGGGATCCTCCATGGGTTCGGCAGTGAGAAAGACCATACTAGAATACTTGGTGGGTTTGACAGTGATGAATACTATTCTTGTATCCTATGTGGGTCTGGCAGAACTTGACTACTGTTCTTGTATCCTATGTGGGTCTCGCAGTATTTGACTCTGTAATTGTATCCTACGTGGTTCCGGCAGAGTAGCTGGTCTTGTATCCTTTGTGGGTTCGACAGCACATCTGGTATTGTATCCTATGTGGGTCCGACAACATAGATGAATCAGTGGCTACATCTTATCATCTCTATTTTCTTAAGAAGAAGTATACATGTGTGAGCTGAGTCTTGAATTTCAATCACTATCTTCGATATGATTGTTTTTCTATCCTGTGTGGATTGGGTTGTGTTATCCTATGTGGATTGAATTGTGCTTTCCTATGTGGACTTGATCGAACTTGGGCTCGGATGTTGGAGCCGAACAGGAATTAATGACTTATGTATATCTATGGGCATATACCTAAGTAGAGTTGGTTGTTACATCGTGATTGTATCTATCCTTTGTGGTTTATCCTTCGTGGATTCTGGGAGACCTTCAAGGGTCACGGGGTCTCTACTGAGTAGCGTATACTCACCCCGGCACGGGGTATGCCCTCACTACGTTGTGTTGGATGTATAGGACGGACAACCATGATTGAGGTGGGAGATCGTGGAGCTGGACTGTACGTGGAGGTGGATCACTGGACGGGACGTGCTCGGAGCGGACGGCTGGAGCTGAGGAGCAGAGGAGACTATCTGTACCCACCCTTCAGATGGGATTTCCAGAGAACGGCTCAAACTCGCTGCTTTATTTTCCAATTTTTGTACTTTCATTTTAGTTGTACTTTACTTTCAGTTGGGTTTGTATTCTGTTGCATTACTTTCCATCACTTACTTTTGTACTCATTTTACTTAGTATTTACTGCATCTTGCGTACTCTATGGTGTTTTTTTACTTTATAAAGGTAACTTCTTCCCTTTTATCAGGATTTACGCCTTTGGTGCTAGTCGCCAGCCCTAGGCCTATGGAAGGCGTGCTTGGGGTAGTCACGGAACTGGCCCCGAGGACGGGTCGTGACAAATTGGTATCAGAGGAGTTCAGTTCTACCACAGAACTCTGGACTCTGATAGTTCTTCTATGGGAAGAAATAGTGTTAAGGGTGTTGAGTGTGGTTATCAGTTCAGGGAGTCTAGTGTTGGTATGGCGGCCGACGTATCCATACACCAGGACCCTGACTTCTGATTTCCAACTCAGTGCACGAAAACATTGATTACATGTGTGTTTCAAAGTTTTCTTTGTGATTACTTTGGGTTAGCTCACCAGGTATACGGTATTGACCGTGGTGCACCTGTTTCTTTTCAGGATGGCCCCACGATGGTAACCAGCTAGGGTTCCGAGCATTATGTGAGATGGCAGCCCACCGAGCGACGAGGCCTCTGTGAAGGGCACCATTACAGTGGAGGCACGAGCGCTACCTCTACCCGCCGAGCCACCAATGCCACCATCCCCAGTAGCTGAGAGTGCACGTCACCTTAGTGCACTGCATGAGTTTCAGCATCAGAGGCCACCCAGGTTCCGTGGAGAGATGGACCCTCAGGCAGCCGAGGATTGGCTGGAGGCTGTTGTCCGAGTCTATAGGTTAGTAGGGACAACCACTATCCTAATGGTGATCCGACTCGGCTGTTGTCTGAGTCTCCTACACGCAGTAGTAGGTAGACGGTGGATCCTGATGCCCCAGGTTCACGACAAGGCATCCTTACTTTGGATGGACTTTGAGATCCTCTTTCGCTCAGAGTTTGTTCCAGCCAACCTCTGTGCAGTGCGCATTCAGGAGTTACTACAGCGGTGGTAGGGCAGCATGACAGTAGCCTTGTACTCGTCGAGATTTACTGACCTCTCGTGCTATTCCACAGAACTGTTATGGGACACTTAATTCCAGGTCCGGACCTTAGAGCGTGGACTGAGGCATGAGATCAGGGATTCGATGATATCCCTCAGGATTCCGACGCAGGCTGGAGTACTGGAGCGAGCCCTTCCTGTAGAGAACTTTCTTGCAAAGCCTACACTAGCAGTGAGACCTACTGCAGTGCGGCACGTAGCAGAGTCTTCTACAGCTAGCAGTCGATGGATGTCACATGGGTCTATGCAGACTAGAACATCAGGTGGGCGACCTCAGGATACTGGTTCGGAGGTGTGGAGCGCACGCAGCAGAGCAAGTCATTCGAGAGGCAGAAAATTCTATGCATGTGGCGGGCAGGGCCACATGGCTTGTGGCTGCCCGACCAACAATGCATAGGAGCAGAAGACGGTTGAGAGACCACCCAGGTGCAGGTAGAGGTTCAACCATGGTATTCCATAAGGAGCAGGCGGATGAGGTAGAGGAGCTGGCTGAGCAGCAGGTTGTGTACGACGCTTCGAGGCTCTTGCACCACCACCACTACGAGGTCCACCCCGACCATAGGGAGCTGGAGGGCAGAGGCAGGCTCAGCTTCATGCAGTGGAGGCCTACGACCACGGCGCACCTGAGATGATTCGAGGTACTATCTGTGTCAACTCCACCCTTGCTGCCATTCTTATAGACAAATGAGCGAGTCATTCTATCATTTTCGTAGCCCTTGTTCGGAGCTCGAAGATTCCGACGGAGTCATTGGCTCGATCCTTACGACTAGAGACTCCTACAGAAGCAGACGTGGAGATTATGCACTGCTTCCGGTACTGTGAGCTTACTCTAGGAGGTGAGAGATTCGGCTGGGATCTTCTTGTAGCGGCGTCGAGGCCTTACGACGTCATCTTGGGCATGGATTGGTTATCTATGGTCCATGCTCAGATCGACTGTATTAGGCGCAAGGTGTGGTGTGTCCGCACTGAATGGAGCAGGTTCACCCTCACCAGCGAGAAGGGATCCTTTCCAGTGCATGATGGACTCACACATAGGAGAGGACTGCCGATAACCTATAAGTTGGATAGTCTCATCCTAGGAGCAGTTGATGTGTGGAGTCCGAGTTATCTTATTGTGGTGGATCTTTATGCAGACGTTTTTCCTGACGACGTTCCAGGACTACCTCCTTGCAGAGAGGTAGACATCTATATTGACTTGTACCCCGAGACAACCCCGATTTCCACTCGAGCATATTGGATGGATCCCGCTGATCTTCAAGAGCTACGGGTACAGCTGGAGGACTTTTAGGGAAAAATATTCATTCGACCCAGTGTTTCAACTTGGGATTCCCCGATTTTGTTCTCTAAGGAAGTGGACGAGAGATTGCGACTATGTGTCGATTACAGTCGCCTGAACCAGGTGACCGTAAGGAACAAGTATCTGCTACCAAGTATTGACGACCTATTCGATTAGCTCAAGAGAGCATGATGGTTCTCGAAGATAGACCTCAGGTCAGGCTATCATCAGCTCAGACTTCGAGACAAGGATGTCCAGAAGACGACCATCAGATGTCGGTATGGCCACTATGAGTTCTTGGTTATGCCTTTCGGTGTAGCCAACACTCCAGCAGTGTTCATGACCCTCATGAATAGGATATTCAATCCTTATCTCGATCGATTTGTCGTATTCTTCATCAACAACATGTTGATATACTCGACTAATGAAGAGGATCACACCTACCACTTGTGGGTTTTATTGAATACACTCCGAGAGCACCAGCTTTATGGTAAGATCTTGAAGTGTCAGTTCTTGATTCGAGATGTACACTTCTTGGGGCACGTCATCTCTGATGCGGGAGTTGCGGTGGATCCTGCGAAGATCGGGGAAGTGCTAGCTTTGGATCCTTCTAGGAGCGTGATGGAGGTACAGAGTTTCCTAGGTATGGCTCGGTACTATCTGAGATTTTTTGCAGACCTCTCCAAAGTTTTAGCACCACTTTAAGCTTTGACAAAGAAGGGGAAACCCATCATGTGGTTAGATTGATGTCAGCATAGCTTCCAGGAGCTGAGGCAGAGATTGAAAAGTGCACCCATCTTGAGCCTACCAGATGAGGGAGTAGGGTACGTAGTCTACTGCGATGCATCAGGGACCAGACTCAGGTGTGTCCTGATGTAGGAACGGGCAGTGATCGCCTATGGATCACTATAGTTGAGGCAGCACAAGCAGAACTGAAATACCCATGACCTAGAGTCAGCAGTAGTGGTCTTCGCTCTGAAGATGTGGCGACACTATCTGATGGGTGAGCACTTTACAGTCTATTCTAACCACCAGAGTCTCAGATACATCTTCTCGCAGAAGGACCAAAACTTGAGACAGCGGCGATGGCTTGAGTTCCTCCAGGACTATGACTTTGAGATAGTCTATACTCCTGGAAAGGGTAACGTAGTAGCTGATGCTCTCAGAAGGAGGACGGGCATTCAACTACTTTGAGAGGCGACAGAGCAGCTAGCTGCTTTGCAGATATCCTTCATGGATAGAGATGGAGTAGCCTTTCTTCAGTCACTCACAGCCACTCCTCCACTTCTTCATTGGGTCAGAGAGGCACAACGTGGGGACGTTGACTGTGAGACGCGACATGCATAGATATCCTCAGGACATGCACCTGATGGATTCTTTGTCGGAGGAGAGCACATCATCCTTTTTATAGAATGTACCATGGTACCAGTTTCATTATAGAAGGAGGTATTGAGAGAGTTTCACACTTCCCCAATGGTGGTACATCCTGGAGGAGCGAAGATATACCCGGATTTCAGGCGAATGCACTAGTGTCCGGGTATGAAGAAGGTTGTGGAAGAGTTCGTTTCACAATGCCTCACCTACCAGCAGGTGAACATAGAGCACCAGGTACCAGAAGGCTTGGTACAAAACTTCGAGGTCCCGGAGTGGAAGTGAGACGAGATATCTATGGATTTCATGATAGAGATTCCATGTACATCCAGAGGACACGACTCCATTTGGGTGATTCTTGACCGACTCACCAAGTCGTCCCACTTCTTACCTATCAGAGAGAAGGGCTCAGTGGAGAGCTTGGGACGCCTCTATGTTCAGGAGATCGAACGGCTTCATAGTGTTCCAATTCCTATCCTCTCTAATCAAGATGCTCGCTTTTACTTCCCGGCTTTGGAAGGTGTTGCTGGAGGCATTTGGGACACAGCTACGCTTGAGAACCGCCTTTCACCCTCATACGGATGGCCATATGGAGAGGACCATTCATACTGTCGAGGACATGCTGTAACACCCCGACCCCAGCTACCCAGAGTCGGTGCATTACTTCGTAACATTGGCATGATCACAAGAAAGATCAAATCCCGAAAGACCGATTGGTTTAGTAGCCTTGGAAACACTAGATATAATCATAAAGTTTTACATTACATTTCAAAGTGAAAAACTACTACAACAACAAAGTCTTCATATCCACACTATTAACCCCTTATAATATCCCTGCAAGTCATTCATAATTTACTTCTTCACTACCTGGGAAAAATAAAACATAGAAAAGGGGTGAGCTCAAATGCCCAGTAAGGATAACAATATAGAGGAAACTTTCATAAATAAAAATAAACATTTAAGGAAATGTATAACTAAAACAAAAGCCTTTTAAACTTGAACATTTAACATAGTATGGCATAAATAAAATGAAATAATGCCATTTACTTATTCACATGGATATTCTACTAATCGAATAATCACATGCAAAAATCAATAACCACTTTCATAATGTTGGAATGCATAATGCCAGACTATCATAACCACATAGCCAAGGCCTCGTGCCAAGACTACAAATAAGATTTTGTCAAGGCCTTGTGCCAAGACACTAGTTTGTATCATGAGACCTACCGATGCATCGAGGAGCTATAGCGGGCTCCACCCGTCACTTATTAAGTCCAATGCATTCCTATATGAAGAGGTTTAAACATAACATAAACATTCGTATTAAAACTAGCATACGAAATGTCAATAATTTCACCATAAACTATGAATGGTATAAAAATAGCACATCCACAGTCAAACATATCACAAAACCTTCAATACAATATAGAAGTTTTGTATCATAATAAATCAACTCCAAATAATCTTAAAATCCATCAAAGGATGTTGACATAGATGAAATCAAAATTCTTTTTAAAGAAGTATCTCCTTTTATTTTGAAATCATTTAAGATCCATATAAAATAAAACATTTTCTTTGAAAATATTCTTATAAGCTTGTAAGGAAAGCTTTGAAGATTTTATAACGGCGTAAAATAACCGCACCCGCCGTATAAGTTAAAAAAAACATTCTTACCTCAATTCTGTCGAAAAGGTTAAAAAGGACCTTGTTTTGAAAACGACGGAAAGATTCCTTTATAAACCTCTTATAAAAAGTCAAAAAAGGGTATAAATGACTTTAACCCATATTCTTGTAAATAGTAAAAATGTTTTGAAATACATTTTTAAGAAACATGGATGTGGATGATAAAGAGATCCCAGTAGATTATTACATATAAACAACCTCGGATAATGAAGAGATTGTGAAATAACCCTTACCTTGTACTTTTCCTTGGTTGGGGTAGGTTAACCTCCTGTATAATGGTGAAATAATTGTTATTAAATTATACAATAATCATATATATTAATATGATATCATATATGATCTTTTAACATTGATTTATTAATAATATCTTAGAATTATCATCGTTTCGGGTGTTAACTTACTCATTTTCTTTTATATGTTTTGTTACATAAGCCATGTTTGTTGTATCTTATTCATATCCAGAATGATATCAAGTCCTTAAACATCATTTTTAAATCATAAAATGATAATTATACTTGAATGGATACGATGGAGAATGAATCTCATCGCGTTCGTGGAGACGGTAGTCCGTACGTACGCACGAGCGACAATATCATTCTTTTGATATTAAAATAATATATAAATGAATGGTATATAATATATACAGAATCATTAACATGTTATATTTATTATTTACATGAGTTACACATCATTATTATACCCATCCAAATAATATTATATTGAATAACAATTACACCACGACGTGGAGACGGTAAGCCGTACGTACGCACGTATGGTGACATGTTATTCAAAGGGTGGATAGAATACTGAATATGGTTTTACCATACTTATAATAACATCACAGTATATGTGAGATACTGAAGTTATTATTTTAGAATGGTAAGAACAAAGGAAGAAGAAGTGGAAGAAGAAATGAACTTAGAAAAGGGTGGTGAAATCATTACCTCTTCTTCGGGTTCTTCCTTTTGATTTGATCAAAAGGGCTCCTTAGGTTGGCTTTATGATCAAACTATGGCCTCTAGGTTGTAGTGAGGGATGTTGGGAGAGTATTTGGGCAGAGTTTGGCCGAACCAAAAGTCTTTGAAGGTGTGAAGAAATGAGAAGGAGGAGTGCCCTTTTATAAGAGGGGTGAGGGGCACCTTTGGAAAAGCTAGAAATATTAATTTATAATAAATTCATATTCGGTTTCTAATGGCTCCAAAGTTGACTATTCGAAGGTTAAGGTGGGGATAGGTCGAAAACAACTCAACCAATAGAATTTAGACAGGTTTGGGTACTTATATTAACCTTATCATTAAGTATTAACTCTAAGTTAATTAGTTTCACTTTTACAATGTCTCTTTGTATTTTTATATTATATGGTTAATAGACTTACCATATACATACAAGCGACCCCCAAGTGGTCCATTAATAATTAACCTATCATAAGATAAGTCTCTTGGCCGAACCTTAGATTTTTAGGAATTTAATATCAATTAATAATATAATATTTGTTTTAAGAACTCTTTTATGTCAATTTTGACACTATTCAATAGTTGATTTTTGTGAAACTCATAACATATTGATTACTTAGAACAAAGTCAATTAAATCAATCCTAATTTATCATATTATCCTAGAAAATTAGTGTAATTCATTAAAAGTTTCATATTGTATTTATTTGGGTATTTATAATATCAATTATGTTAATTTTTTACTATTTTAGTAATTACTGCATCATCATTGTGTCATAAATAATATAAATTATTTAATGTCTAAAAATTATAAATAAAACATCATTATGTAGGAAATCCTTTTAGCTTTCTAATGAATATTTATAATCGAAAATACAACATGTATAACCCTATGTAAAAATTGTTCTTCTAAAAGATGTAAGCTTATGCCATTTTTATTTTTATTTTAACTT
Source organism: Viscum album (assembly GCA_963277665.1). Taxonomy (NCBI): domain Eukaryota; kingdom Viridiplantae; phylum Streptophyta; class Magnoliopsida; order Santalales; family Viscaceae; genus Viscum; species Viscum album. The sequence continues at coordinate 645,356,955 of OY728160.1, forward strand.
TATTAATATAATGTGTCCCTACCACATACAAGTGGCTCCAAGGGGTCCCCAAATTGACCCAAGGATGCCCATGGTCGGGTATGTGTCCACCAATAAGGTTAGGACACGTTCTAGGGTAATTTTGTATTATTATAATATTATTTTTTAACCCTTATTTACCGGATTTACCCTTTAACCATGGTAAATAAAATATTTACCGCAGTAATTATTCAAAATGTGTAAAAATAAAAGTTACCTATTTACATAATTTGGACATCCTGATTCCAAATATGGAATCCATTTTCCTAAATTCAAAACACAGAAGTGGCAGAAATTAATTTAAAATTAATTCCCGCTGTCAAAACAAAAAGCGTGTTTTTAAGAGATAATAACTATCAAAAGATTGACACTTGTTTATGTTCGGTTTAATTGTAAAATTATGTCCAATGACCAACATTATATTAAATGGTAAAAATATATTCTAAATATACTTTAAAACTACTAAAATTCATAATTTATCACTATTAATTATTTTGATTAAAAAAGTTGTTTTTAATTAAAATTTAGTAATTTTCACTATTCATCAAAATATGAAAGTTATCCGAAAAGTACCAAAATTTCACCTTAGGCTAAATTCGATATTCCGAGTCCAAAAATGAAGTCCATTTTCAAATATAAAATATATATAATTTCAAAAATTAGGTATTACTATTCACAACGGCTAGTTTAATTAGTTGTGGTGTGTGTTAGAACTCGAGGTTGCGTACAACACACGCTATCGCATTATTCAAAGGGAAACGTACCGTAGAAGCTTGGGGTGTTACATTCTCCCCTCCTTCAAATAATTGCGTCCTCGCAATTTCTAGGGTATTACTGCATAAAAAGACTCGGGTGGTTCTTCATCATAAGTTCCTCGGGTTCCCACGTTGCCTCTTCCATCTTATGATTCCTCCACAAAACTTTTACCAGACGCGTCGTCCGGTTTCTCAGCACTTGTTCTCTCGTATCAAGAATCTTGATGGGCTCTTCGCAATAAGACAGATCGGGTTCCAGTTCTAAATCTTCATAGGTGAGTACATGCGTTGGGTCAGGCATGTATTTCCTCAACAGAGATACGTGGAACACATCGTGAACTTTGGAGAGACTTGGCGGCATTGCCAATCGGTAAGCTACAGCCCCAATTCGTTCTAGAATTTCGAAAGGTCCGATGTACCTGGGACTCAATTTACCTTTCTTACCAAAACGTATGACTCCCTTCCACGGAGATACCTTCAGGAAAACATGATCACCGACTTGAAATTCCAAATCCTTCCTTCGATTATCGGCATAGCTCTTCTGCCTACTTTGAGCTGCTTTAATGTGATTTTGGATTACCTTCACCATTTCCACCGTTTCCTCCACCAGTTCTGGGCCTACAAGTTTTCTTTCACCAACGTCATCCCAACAGGTTGGTGTACGACATCTCTTTCCGTATAACGCTTCATATGGTGCCATCTGAATACTCGAATGGAAGCTATTGTTATAAGAAAATTCTACTAGTGGTAAATATTGATCCCACATACCTTGAAAATCAAGTGAGCAAGATCTCAACATGTCTTCTAAGGTCTGAATAGTCCGTTCTGATTGTCCGTCTGTCTGAGGGTGGTAAGCAGTGCTCAAATGAAGTTCAGTATCCAGGGATTTCTGAAGACTTTTCCAAAATCTTGAAGTAAAACGGGGATCACGATCCGAAACAATTGATAGGGGTACTCCATGAAGTCTCACAACTTCACTAATATATAGTCTTGCTAGACGTTCCAGGGGTAGATCTTCTCTTATAGCAAGAAAATGTGCTGACTTGGTAAGACGATCAACAATAACCCATATTGCATCATTCCTTCTAGGAGTCTTTGGTAGCCCCATGACAAAGTCCATTGTAATATTGTCCCATTTCCACTCCGGTATGGGAAGAGGTTGCATGACTCCTCCAGGCTGTTGCCTTCCAGCTTTCACTTGTTGACAAACCATACATCTTGACACAAAATCAGAAATCTCCCTCTTCATGTTGTCCCACCAAAAATGTTCCTTCAAATCTCTATACATTTTGGTGCTCCCAGGGTGTATAGAGAAATTGGAACTATGAGCATCATCCAGCAATTCCCTTTTTAGATCAGGTATATTGGGAACACAAAGTCTCTTCCCGAATTTCAAAATTCCACCTTCATACGCAAAGTCTCTCAATCTCCCATCATTCACAGCTTTAATCTTCTTCTGAAATTCTTCATCATCAGTCTGAGAACTCTTAATCCTTTCTAGTAAAGATGGTTTGGCAACCATTTGAAAAAGCATTGATGTTTCACCTTCCCTGGTTATTCCCATGTCCATCTTCACTAGCTCCATGAAAATTGGATCCCTTTCAATTTTCATATTGTTCAAAACTCCATGGTCTTTTCTACTCAAAGCATCTGCCACCTTGTTTGCCTTCCATGGGTGGTAGTGTATCGTACAATCATAATCCTTGAGTAATTCAAGCCATCTCCTTTGCCTCATGTTGAGTTCTTTTTGTGAGAAAATATACTTCAAACTCTTGTGATCAGTATAAATTTCACATTTTTCACCATAGAGGTAGTGCCTCCATATCTTCAAAGCAAAGATCACAGCTGCTAACTCAAGATCATGAGTAGGATAGTTTTGTTCATGAATTTTCAACTGTCGTGATGCATAGGCAATAACTCTATCATTCTGCATAAGGACACAGCCAAGTCCTTTATTTGATGCATCACTATAAATAACGAACCCATCATTCCCCGATGGTAGAGTCAATATAGGAGCATTGACTAATCTTCTCTTCAGTTCTTCGAAACATTCTTCACACTCTTTTTTCCAAACAAATTTAACCCCTTTACGTGTGAGCTTCGTTAATGGGTTAGCCAATCGGGCAAAATTCTGGACGAAACGTCGATAATAACCTGCCAAACCAATAAAACTACGTACCTCAGTTATACTCGTAGGTGCTGGCCATTCTTGGATTGCCTTGGTCTTAGAAGGATCAACAGAGATTCCATCTTTAGAGACAATATGGCCAAGAAAAGAAATCTCCTGAAGCCAGAATTTACACTTGCTAAACTTTCCATATAATTCATGCCTCCTCAGAGTCTTCAAGATAATGCGCAAGTGATTTTCATGATCTTTGTAGGTTTTGGAGTATACCAAGATATCATCAATAAATACCACCACAAATTCATCGAGATACTCCTTGAAAACTCTATTCATCAGATCCATGAATACAGAGGGTGCATTAGTCAATCCAAACGGCATTACAGTAAACTCGTAATGCCCGTACCTGGTTCGAAATGCTGTTTTCGGAATGTCTTCCTTCTTTACACACAACTGATGGTATCCAGATCGAAGGTCAATCTTTGAAAAGTATTGAGCTCCATGCAGTTGGTCAAATAAATCATCAATACGAGGTAGGGGATACTTGTTATTTATCGTTATAGCATTGATCTCCCTGTAATCGATACATAACCTCATAGATCCATCTTTCTTTTTAACAAAAAGAACAGGGGCTCCCCATGGAGAAACACTAGGGCGAATAAATCCCTTATTACTCAATTACTCTAGTTGTTTCTTTAGTTCGACTAGCTCTACAGTGGCCATTCTATAAGGGGTCTTCGATATAGGCCTTGATCCAGGAATCAAATCAATAGAAAACTCAACTTCTCGTTCTGGAGGATGTCCAGGTAAATCTTCCGGAAATACATCTACAAATTCTTTCACAATAGGTACATCCTCTATTTGAACATTCCTTTCCTCACCGACAGTTATTTAATTCTCTTCCTCCCCGATAATTGAATTAAGTTGAGCTACAGGGGGTGGATCTAAATAAGAATTAGGTGGTGACGATTCTGCTCTAAAAATAAGGTGCTCCTTATCATTATCATCAAGAATCGTAACCTCTTTCTTCTTACAATAAATCTTCGCATCATAGTCCGAAAGCCAGTCCATACCGAGGATTATATCAAACTCAATCATAGGTATGACGATGAGGTCAACAGATAATGAAAATTTATGTGCTCTAATGGGGACTGATTCACAAAACTTTGTTGCAACGATACTTCCCTTAGGAGTTTTAACTGACAACTCCCTTATTAAATCAAATTGGAAATATCTAATTTTCTTAGAAAACTGGGAAGATATGAAACAATGCGATGATCCAGAATCAAATAATGCATTTGCTAAACTTGAGGAAACCATTAAATTACCTGCCACCACATCTTTCGGAGCCTCTACCTCAGCAGTAGTGATAGCATAAGCCTGGCCTTGATCCCTTGGCCTTTTCTGAGGTAAGTTATCATGACGCTTAGGACATGCATTTGCATAATGCCCCATCTCCCTGCAATTGTAGCACTGAACGTTGGTAGCTTCCTTCTTCCCCTTGCAATCTTGAGCTTGGTGGCCTTTTTCACCACACTTGTAACAGACTCCCATTCCCTTCAAGCAAGTACCAGGATGTTTCTTCCCACATTTACCACAAGATGGATATTAAACATTTCCCTTCTTCCCCTTATTTCCATTCCCAGATTGATCAGAAGGTCTCTTCTTCTCTTTCTTTGCTTTAAAGTCATAAGACTTAGAGAATTCCTTTTCTGTCTTGATAGCACATGAGACAATGTCTTCGTACGATGAAAAGGATTGTGAGACTAATGCTCGACGGAGAAATGGTTTTAAACCATCAAAGAAACGATCAATCTTACTTATTGGGTTACGAATATAATCACCAGCGTACCTCGCTAACCTTGTAAAGTTAGCCTCATACTTTGTGACATTCTCGTCCTCCTTTTGTCTCAGACTCAGAAATTGCCTTTCCATATCTGCTCGATGGTCGCGAGGGAAGTATTTTTCTAAAAACAGATCTTTGAACTCCCTCCATTCCATGTTTGATACTTCATCATCTTCCTTCATGTTTTGAATCAATGACCACCATTGATCAGCATCTCCAGTGAGGCGGTAAACTGCCATGATAACTTTTTCCCTTTCACTGCTCCCCAAAGCCTGAAATATTTTCTCTAGGGAAAATATCCATTGCTCAGCTACTACGGGATTTGTATTCCCATTGAACGTTGGTGGTTGTTGCCTCATGAATCGATCTAACATTGATCCTCCACGCTGCGGATCAGGGTGCTCCATACGGGTAAGGTTATTATTCATAACCTGAGTAAGTTGTCCCAGTACGGTGATTAGCTGATCAGCACCAGTTGCATCACCAGCCCCACTATAATTATCTTGAGCAGGAGGGCAATCCCTACATGGAGTGCGTGCATTGATACGGTTTCCATTTCTTCCACTAGGCGCCATTTCTAAACAATGTCATAAACTAGATCAGTTTATGAATCAAAATACATAATCCCATACTTATAAAACACTAAACATAAATTGAACTATCTATGGATATAATCCATAATCATAAATATGTTTTCTTTGAGGAAGTATATACTCATAAACCCTTCATAATGATTTGTAAAGAAAGTGAGAGTTATCCTAAGCATATCCCCCGGGAGTGACGTATCCAAGAGTGCAGCAAGGCCCATTGTCGTGCACCAGTTTCCGTTCGAGTCTAGCTCAAAGCGGTGTTTTCGGGTTTTACCCCTAGGTACATATGTGCCAGAGCCGCCTCTACCTGCTCGTATCCAGACAGGGATGTATTGCTCGGAAAACTCACAAAGTCTCTACAATACCAAAATTCTAGGAAGTTATTCTATACTAATCCTCAAAGTTCATCTTAGGTCTACGTGCTCTAATCAGAGTTTATCTAAATCTAGCTTCCAAGGTTTGTACTAAACTTCCTCTGATACCAACTGTAACTCCCCGACCCCAGCTACCCAGAGTCGGTGTATTACTTCGTAACATTGGCATGATCACAAGAAAGATCAAATCCCGAAAGACCGATTGGTTTAGTAGCCTTGGAAACACTAGATATAATCATAAAGTTTTACATTACATTTCAAAGTGAAAAACTACTACAACAACAAAGTCTTCATATCCACACTATTAACCCCTTATAATATCCCTGCAAGTCATTCATAATTTACTTCTTCACTATCTGGGAAAAATAAAACATAGAAAAGGGGTGATCTCAAATGCCCAGTAAGGATAACAATATAGAGGAAACTTTCATAAATAAAAATAAACATTTAAGGCAATGTATAACTAAAACAAAAGCCTTTTAAACTTGAACATTTAACATAGTATGGCATAAATAAAATGAAATAATGTCATTTACTTATTCACATGGATATTCTACTAATCAAATAATCACATGCAAAAATCAATAACCACTTTCATAATGTTGGAATGCATAATGCCAGACTATCATAACCACATAGCCAAGGCCTCGTGCCAAGACTACAAATAAGATTTTGTCAAGGCCTTGTGCCAAGACACTAGTTTGTCTCATGAGACCTACCGATGCATCGAGGAGCTATAGAGGGCTCCACCCGTCACTTATTAAGTCCAATGCATTCCCATATGAAAAGGTTTAAACATAACTTAAACATTCGTATTAAAACTAGCATACGAAATGTCAATAATTTCACCATAAACTATGAATGGTATAAAAATAGCACATCCACAGTCAAACATATCACAAAACCTTCAATAAAATATAGAAGTTTTGTATCATAATAAATCAACTCCAAATAATCTTAAAATCCATCAAAGGATGTTGACATAGATGAAATCAAAATTCTTTTTAAAGAAGTATCTCCTTTTATTTTGAAATCATTTAAGATCCATATAAAATAAAACATTTTCTTTGAAAATATTCTTATAAGCTTGTAAGGAAAGCTTTGAAGATTTTATAATGGCGTAAAATAACCGCACACGCCGTATAAGTTAAAAAAAACATTCTTACCTCAATTCTGTCGAAAAGGTTAAAAAGGACCTTGTTTTGAAAACGACGGAAAGATTCCTTTATAAACCTCTTATAAAAAGTCAAAAAGGGTATAAATGACTTTAACCCATATTCTTGTAAATAGTAAAAATGTTTTGAAATACATTTTTAAGAAACATGGATGTGGATGATAAAGAGATCCCAGTAGATTATTACATATAAACAACCTCGGATAATGAAGAGATTGTGAAATAACCCTTACCTTGTACTTTTCCTTTGTTGGGGTAGGTTAACCTCCTGTATAATGGTGAAATAATTGTTATTAAATTATACAAGAATCATATATATTAATATGATATCATATATGATCTTTTAACATTGATTTATTAATAATATCTTAGAATTATCATCGTTTCGGGTGTTAACTTACTCATTTTATTTTATATGTTTTGTTACATAAGCCATGTTTGTTGTATCATATTCATATCCAGAATGATATCAAGTCCTTAAACATCATTTTTAAATCATAAAATGATAATTATACTTGAATGGATACGATGGAGAATGAATCTCATCGCGTTCGTGGAGACGGTAGTCCGTACGTACGCACGAGCGACAATATCATTCTTTTGATATTAAAATAATATATAAATGAATGGTATATCATATATACAGAATCATTAACATGTTATATTTATTATTTACATGAGTTACACATCATTATTATACCCATCCAAATAATATTATATTGAATAACAATTACACCACGACGTGGAGACGGTAAGCCGTACGTATGCACGTATGGTGACATGTTATTCAAAGGGTGGATAGAATACTGAATATGGTTGTACCATACTTATAATAACATCACAGTATATGTGAGATACTGGAGTTATTATTTTAGAATGGTAAGAACAAAGGAAGAAGAAGTGGAAGAAGAAATGAACTTAGAAAAGGGTGGTGAAATCATTACCTCTTCTTCGGGTTCTTCCTTTTGATTTGATCAAAAGGGCTCCTTAGGTTGGCTTTCTGATCAAACTAAGGCCTCTAGGTTGTAGTGAGGGATGTTGGGAGAGTATTTGGGCAGAGTTTGGCCGAACCAAAAGGCTTTGAAGGTGTGAAGAAATGAGAAGGAGGAGTGCCCTTTTATAAGAGGGGTGAGGGGCACCTTTGGAAAAGCTAGAAATATTAATTTATAATAAATTCATATTCGGTTTCTAATGGCTCCAAAGTTGACTATTCAAAGGTTAAGGTGGGGATAGGTCGAAAACAACTCAACCAATAGAATTTAGACAGGTTTGGGTACTTATATTAACCTTATCTTTAAGTATTAACTCTAAGTTAATTAGTTTCACTTTTACAATGTCTCTTTGTATTTTTATATTATATGGTTAATAGACTTCCCATATACATACAAGCGACCCCCAAGTGGTCCATTAATAATTAACCTATCATAATATAAGTCTCTTGGCCGAACCTTAGATTTTTAAGAATTTAATATCAATTAATAATATAATATTTGTTTTAAGAACTCTTTTATGTCAATTTTGACACTATTCAATAGTTGATTTTTGTGAAACTCATAACAGATTTATTACTTCGAAAAAAGTCAATTAAATCAATCCTAATATATCCTATTATCCTAAAAAATTAGTGTAATTCATTAAAAGTGTTATATTATATTTATTTGGGTATTTATAATATCAATTATGTTAATTTTTTACTATTTTAGTAATTACTGAATCATCATTGTGTCATAAATAAAATAAATTATTTAATGTCTAAAAATTATAAATAAAACATCATTATGTAGGAAATCGTTTTATCTTTCTAATTAATATTTATAATCGAAAATCCAACATGTATAACCCTATGTAAAAATTGTTCTTCTAAAAGATGTAAGCTTATGCCATTTTTATTTTTATTTTAACTTTATTAATATAATGTGTCCCTACCACATACAAGTGGCTCCAAGGGGTCCCCAAATTGACCCAAGGATGCCCATGGTAGGGTATGTGTCCACAAATAAGGTTAGGACACGTTCTAGGGTAATTTTGTATTATTATAATATTATTTTTTAACCCTTATTTACCGGATTTACCCTTTAACCATGGTAAATAAAATATTTACCGCAGTAATTATTCAAAATATGTAAAAATAAAAGTTACCTATTTACATAATTTGGACATCCTGATTCCAAATATGGAATCCATTTTCCTAAATTCAAAACACAGAAGTGGCAGAAATTAATTTAAAATTAATTCCCGCTGTCAAAACAAAAAGCGTGTTTTTAAGAGATAATAACTATCAAAAGATTGACACTTGTTTATGTTCGGTTTAATTGTAAAATTATGTCCAATGACCAACATTATATTAAATGGTAAAAATATATTCTAAATATACTTTAAAACTACTAAAATTCATAATTTATCACTATTAATTATTTTGATTAAAAAAGTTGTTTTTAATTAAAATTTAGTAATTTTCACTATTCATCAAAATATGAAAGTTATCTGAAAAGTACCAAAATTTCACCTTAGGCTAAATTCGATATTCCGAGTCCAAAAATGAAGTCCATTTTCAAATATAAAATATATATAATTTCAAAAATTAGGTATTACTATTCACAACGGCTAGTTTAATTAGTTGTGGTGTGTGTTAGAACTCGAGGTTGCGTACAACACACGCTATCGCATTATTCAAAGGGAAACGTACCGTAGAAGCTTGGGGTGTTACACATGCTCTGTGCATGTGTCCTCAACTTTGATCGTAGTTGGGAGGATCATCTACCCTTGGTGGAGTTTGCGTAAAACAACAGCTACCAGTTCACCATCGGGATGGAACCATATGAGGCTTTGTACGGACGACCTTGTAGATCACCTCTGTCCTGGACAATGATGACAGGGCAACTTTTGCGGAGGTCCCGATGGAGATCAAGGATCGACAGGAGTCGTTCCTATGTGGGCATTTGATTCCTCTAGTGCGCATCAGGTGGAAGCACGAGAACCTATAGGAGAGCACTTGGGAGCGGGAGGCTCAGATGCGTGCTCAGTACCCTCATTTGTTCCCCTAGTTTATGATGTATCTTTATGGGGACGTAAATCCCGGAGGTGGGAGTAACATAAAGACCCATAAATTTCAAAGATATGTTTTTCATAAATTGTTTGGGATTTTACGAGTACGCAGTTTCTGACGGAACCTGATTCCAAGGCCCGGTGTGCTCAGAATCAATATCTGAAGATTAGCCCGGGTACGTTCAGTGAATGAACGAGCGGGTTTTTCTATCTTTTGAACCGGTGCTCTTAATCGAAATCTGAGGGCACCGATGAAACCACAACACCATTTTTTTATTAAAATGACTTTCATGGAGTTGCGTTTGCCTGGGAAGAGTTTTTTAAAAATGTGGTTTAAGTGTTAAGGGAATAAAGTTGTGTCACAACTTTATTTTTTTTTCTATGTGGTATAACATCCATGTGATTGAATATCCTAACACCTCTTATTAGAATATTAGTGAGGTGGTACCCACACGAGCCCCACCCATTCAATTCCCCTAACCCCCTCTAAATTTCAGAAACCCCCCTTTTATTATGTAACTCACCCACTCCCCCTCTTTGTTTCATGTCAACTCTCACATTAAATTGATTCATTAAAGCTATTCAATGAATTTAATTTTGAGTTTGAGATTTTTTTTTATGTTTTTAAAATGCATGGAATGTGTTAATAAAATAAGGAAGGCCTTATTTTATTTGGGGTTGTTTAATTATTTGTGGAGATTGGGCGATAATACTCAATGTCTTTAGGATCTTTATCTTTTTCGTTGGAGAACGCGAAGAACATCAAGACCTCGACGAAGAACGTTGTCACCACAAGGAGAGATCGGCATGCCGTCTCTTCTCCTCTCTGCAGCCGGTGTCTGACGCCTTTCCCAAAGAACGACGATGCACCCTCTTTCGATGTTCTTCTCGCATCAAAGGAAGGGAGATGCCGCTCCTCCTTGGACGTTCTCCATCAACAAATACGGAGCTTCACCTCGCGATGTCGTTTTCTGCAACGATCATCGTTCGACAACTTCTTTGAGGTAGGGGTTAAGTTCAAATTTAATCAATTAAATTTGTGCTTTATTTGTCCTTGTGATTACTCGTTATGGGCTGCTTTCTATCGGTATAATGGGAGGAGGTCGGACCGCACAAACACGGTCGACCCTCCTCCCCATTGTTGTTGTATTTTTGTGGCTTGAAAAGAATGCGACACGGTGCAACGACACCGCGCGGAAATGAGGGAACCATGGCCGGAGAGGGCCATGGGGAAGGAGCGAAGTGCCGTCATGCCACACTGGAGAATCCGAAAGAGGCCGCGGCTAAGAGCGGGCCACGGCCGGGGCGGGCCACGGCGGAGGGGCACGGCGTCGTCGCGGCGTGCCAGAAGACCAAGAGCTACGTCCCATGGTCGTGGTGGTTCTGGGAGGCGACCGGCTGATCCAGCTGCCAGCACACCCTAGAGGCGGGACCCTCGCGGGTCCCGCATGAACCGAATGTCCAGCCATAAACATCGGCAGCTACCCTAGAAAACTGGTGGTCGAAACCCCCAGTCAACAAACAGGGTGGACCCCATGGGGTCTGCCATTCGGATCAAAGGGGGCGGCGCCCTCCCCCATTCTGCGTCCGCTCAGTGCGCGGGCGCCCGCACCGAGCCAAACTGCCCATGCCCGGCCAAACCACCCACGCCGGGCCAGACCACCAGCGCCGGGCCAGACCGCCCACGACGGGCCGGACCTCCCGTGTTGGGCCGGACCACCCGCGCCGGGCCGCACCCCCGCGGCGGGCTGGGCCGCATCGGCTGGGCCGGGCCACACCAGCGGGACCGGGCCACTCCCAACCGGTCCAGACCCATACCCGGGTCGGGTCAACCCAGTTCGGGCAGACCCATGGGGTACTGTGCCCGGTCGGACCGGGCCCAAACCCCCTGTTTCCAGACAAATCCATTCAAACACCCATAACATGGGCTACAGACCTTCGAACGACGCACCATCGGTTGTGTAGTGATCCTCAGATCGAGGTGGTCATTTCAGTATATTACACTCAATGTTTCGGAGAACTTTGGATATGGCCGGGTTGGTTCGAACATGAAACCAACCGATCCCTCAGAGCAGAAACACTTGTAACTTGTGCTCCGGACGTCCGATTGACGTGCTGTTGACATTGTATGATTCCTCTTAGTGAGACGGTTCTTTCGTCTTACTCCGCTCGAGGTTTGGACGCAACTGGAGTACGGTCAGGTTGGTTTTGACTTAAAATCAACCGGGCCCCTGGGACGAAAAAGCCGATAACTCTCAGACCGAGCGTCCGATTGACGCGCCGTCTGTCGCGTTGAGTTCCTATTGACGTGACAAAACATTGGGATACATAAACTTCGGACTTAGTGTCAGTTGATGTATCTACCCACCTTAGATCGTGGAGGGGACCCTCCCAGAATCGAGCATGCTGTGTGCGGGAATCCTAGAGCTTGCTGCGACTACGACGATGATGATGACTGTACTGGGATCCTCTGTGGGTTCGGCAGCGACGACGACCATACTGGAATCCTCCGTGGGTTTCACGGTGATGACTAAATTTCTTGTATCCTATGTGGGTCCGACAGTACTTGACTAATGTTCTTGTATCCTATGTGGGACTGGCAGTATTTGACTCTGTACTTGTATCATACGTCAGTTCGGCAGAGTAGCTAGTCTTGTATCCTTTGTGGGTCTGACAGCTTATCTGGTCTTGTATACTATGTGGTCCCGATAGCTTAGATGAATCAGTGGCTACATCTTATCATCTTTATTTTCTTATGAAGAAGTATACTTGTGTGAGATGAGTCTTGACTTTCAACCACTATCTTCGTTATGATTATTTTGCTATCATGTGTGGATTGGGTTGTGTTATTCTGTGTGGATTGGATTGTTCTTTCCTGTGTGGAATTGATCGAACTTAGGCTCGGATGTTAGAGTCAAACTGGAATTTTTGACTTAGGTATATGTATAGGAATATACCTAAGTAGAGTTGCTTGTAACTTCGTGATTGTATCTTTCCTTTGTGGTTTATCCTTCGTGGATTTTAGGAGACCTTCAGGGGTCTCGGGGTCTCTACTGAGTAGCGTATACTCACCCCTGCACGGGCTATGCCCGCACTACGTTGTGTTGGATGTAGACGACAGACAACGCTGATTGGGTAGGAGCTCATGGTGCTGGACTGTACCTGGAGGTGGATCACTGGACGGGATGTGCTCAGAGCAGACGGTTGGAGGCGAGGAGCAGAGGAGACTATATGTACCCACCCTTCAGGTGGGATTTCCAGAGGACGCCTCAGACTCGCTGCTTTACTTTCAGTTGATGTAATTTCATTTCAGTTGTACTTTACTTTCAGTTGGGTTTGTATTCGGTCCCATTACATTCTAACACTTACTTTTGTACTTAGTTTACATAGTATTTACATCAGCTTGCTTACTCTGTGGTGTTTGTTTACTTTATAAAGGAAATGTCTTCCCTTTTGTTGGGATTTATGCCTTTGGTGCTAGTCGCCAGCCCTAGGCCTATGGAAGGCAGGCTTGGGGTAGTACGGCACGGGCCCGGAGGACGGGTCGTGGAAGCACACCTTCTCTATGGACCAAAATTAAAATAAATACCTTTTACATTCACAAAATATCATTCAAACACCACTTTCTTCGACTAAATACCCTACGTGAACCTCTAGGGAATGGGTGTCATTCTCATTTTGATATATATTTCTAATTTCCTCCTCCTCCCACATAAAATTAAGATGTTTGTCTATTTTTATAACTAGATCTAGATTTGAATTATCTGGATCAAAGCTTATTGGATTTAGATCTAGATTCAAGAGATATTCATTTGTATAAAAAATGATTTGGGGTTTGGATCAAGACTATGTTCTCCATCATGTTCTCGGATGGCCCATTTCAAATTGGGGTTTTCCAATGGTGAGCATTCATTGTCACCATTCATAAGGTAGGTGTTCTAATATTTAATACTATAATCTTTATTTTTTTAACATATATGCATATTTTAGAATTTCAATATTTTATTAGCTATTGGATTTCAAAATAGATATAATTAATTTTGGGAATTAATTAAATATGCAATTATAAAATATTGAGATTAAGGGATTTTTGATTGAAATAATTATTTGGATAATTATATATATGAGATTTCAGGAATTAAAAATTTTATATTCAATTGTGAGAATTTATTATTGAGTTTCTATAATGGTTGAACCGGATTAATTAAATGATTAATTAATGAATGTGAATTGATGAGATTATTAAATTGTCATTTTGGATAAATAATTTTTGAATTAATTATAACGTGATATTGATTTTTGAGATGAATAATTGATTGAACTTTTTTATTATTTAATTAGTGTTGATAAATATGGATAACGATTATATAATTAATTTTTTGAGTTGTAATAATTATTAATTTTAATAACAAAGATTAATTAATGGAGTAATTAATTGGGGGTGATTGAGTTATTGGAGATATATCAATTAATTGATGATTCAATTGGAGTGATTGAATTAATTTTCATGGAACAATAAATTTATATATTAATTGGGGTTATTGAAATGTTAATGTTGTGAATAATGTAGTGTTGAACTAATTAATGTGAGTGGGGTTGTCATTTAATTATCTAATTAAATAATTTTATTATGTTATATTAATTATTTTTGAGAATTAATTAATTATATTTTTAAAGACAATTATTAGGTGAATTAATTAAATTGTTTTATTTAGGAATGTTAATAATGGAATTAGTCAATTTAGCAAAATTTGATTAATTAATTGGGTAAAGAATTAATTGAAGTACTAGTAACATTTAAATGTTGGATTAATTAATTTGAAAATTAATTAATGGTGTTTTTTATGGTAAAATTAATATAATTATATTTATTAATTGGAAAATTAACAATTGTGGATTTTTTGACATTGAATTGATATGTTTGAATAAATAATTATTTAATTATTTATCGGAAAATTATATTTTTGAGTTGGATAACTAATTTTTCAATTAATTAAGGGAGATTAAAATAAATTATTCACAATAATTAATAATTTAATTATTTGTGATTTATTCTGATGGTTAATGATTAAATTAATAGTTGAATTGATTAAAAAGATAGATGTGATTAATTAATTTAGGAATTAATTAAAGGGTAATGTATGGTTATTTAATGATTGAATTAATTTACAGGAATGGATGTTGAAATTAATTGTCGAAATAGTTGACATTATATGATCAATAATTATATAAGATAGTTAATGACATATAAATGGGGTGTTAGACATGATAATATCTACACACTATAATGATAGAAATGATTCTTTTATTTTAGTAATTAGTTTTGGAATCAATTATGTTATTTGAGTAATAAAATTTGAGATAATTAGATTTGAAATTAATTATGGGAAATTGATGTCATTAAATGAATAATAAACTTGTGAAATGATTATTAGATAATAAATTAGTGTTTTAATAATTAATTGGAAAATTAATTATTGGAGATGGATTTTTTGAAAAGATTAATTTATTGTCGAATTAATTAATTCACCTAGATTAATTAATTATGAATATAATTAAATAAATTTGATATGGTTAGTTGTGATATAAAGGTAAAGGTTTTTAATATTATTTTATGTGATAATATGAATAAATTTGATAATGGGATTAATGTGAATTTGTTATGAAAATTGATTTAAATGTGTAATTGATAACTGGGGTGCTAGAAATGATGATCTAGGATGATGATGATATACATGAATAGATTTTCAATGAAGGATATAAAAGATGATCTATGTTAGAGATATATATTTTTGGTTATTAAATGAATAAGAGGTGTCAAAAATTTAGAATTTAGTTCTAGGAATGATTATTTCCACCAACGGTTTGTATGCATGATGAGATTTGGGTGCTAAAGATGATGATATGTAGAAATTATTATTTATGCATGATGACTATTGGGAGGCATGACATAATGTTATATTCAATAGAGTAGTATGAGTTATTTCATCACATAAGAATACATCAGACTCTAACACCAGTCAAATTAGGTACTGATATATGATATCACGTTGGAATACTTTAAGCTTTGGTATCATTCAAAGTATGTATTAAGATATCATATTACATAGGGAACACTTCAGGCTCTAGTATGAGCCAAAACTATAACTGAGGTAAATGTATTCTCACGAACACTGGAGTTAAGGTAGTTAAATAATGAATAAATGATAATGTAATAGCTATTTAATTTTTAATTTTACAAATTCAATTATTAAACAATATAAACCAACTAACATGATCTTTTTGATATGATTGATCATGCCTTATTATGTTTTACTCACAACCTACTCGTTCTTCCTTATCTTAACATGAATAGATTTTTTATTTTCATGAATGGATAAGGGAAAAGAACTTATGCTAGATGGTTGAGTTAAGATGGAGAATTAATGAGGGAA
The DNA here is from genome assembly GCA_963277665.1 of Viscum album. Lineage (NCBI taxonomy): Eukaryota > Viridiplantae > Streptophyta > Magnoliopsida > Santalales > Viscaceae > Viscum > Viscum album. The sequence goes on from OY728160.1 coordinate 645,373,313, forward strand.
CATGAAATGGTTCTATATCCTCTTCCTTTTTTAAGTGTCTTGACATTTTCATTTTCATTTGAAACTTAGAAAATACTTAGTATGGTATTTATAATATTTGGTATTGATTATAAATTTTCCTATTTTGGTCATCTTGTGAAATTGGTATTGTTCTGGTTTTATATTCTTCTTCTATTGTTTATTTATTTCCAATGGTGTTTTACTCTAAAAAATAGGATATATTCTACATTTTAATTACATATTAGACCCTCTCAATTTTTTTGAAGCCTCTAGAATATGGGTAGCCACACTTTAGGTCATATGACCGACCTTCTTGGTGCACCATTATGCGGCACTCAAGTCAGGATGTTACAAATTGGTATCAGAGGAATGTTTAATTTTTTTCTTCGTTTGTATTATTTTTTAGGAAACAAAGATAGGTGACATGAAAGAGTCGGTGCACAGTTTTGAGCTCTTGCATGGGAGTAGCTGGCCCATGTATTGGGGAGATCCCAAGTACCAAGGGGGTGATTGTTTTTATTTATATTTTCCTTTATAGTTTATTATTATTTTACCTATGGTGATGAATTTTATATGTGATTTGATTATTGTTTCTTTGTATTTTTAAGATTGACTAATGGACCTTGAAGGAATGGTATTTTAATCTTCATGCATCATTATGTGCTTTGAAAATTATTTTTTGAGCATCCATCATTTAAGGCACACATGAGAAAATGGGTTTTGCGTAGGTTGTTCAACATGAAATGCTTCCAATGCTTATGAAATTTAACTTATGATGGTTACTAACATATAATTGATAATAGCTTTAAAATTATATAAGATGATAATAAATGGGTTTCTAAATGAGAAACATTAATAATGATAACATGTATAACATTTCAAAATAGTTCTGTTGTGTATCATGGATGAGGGTAGAGATTGTGACTCGATGTTTACCATATGATGGGAAAAGGGGGAAAGAAATGGTAAGGTATTTTTTATTCCATATTCATAACTATTATAATATTTATAAACAAGAATCCATTGATTTGTAAATTCCACTTAATGTGGGTATTTTGGGATGTGAGGATTCCATTGTTTGAGAACTCAGTTAAGGTTAGTGTGAACAACTAAATATTTTTAGATAAGTGTGGTTGGGTGATTTGAAGTTAGGGAATCCTGATAATTTTTATGGAATAAGGTGTTTCTATAGTGGGGGTTAAGATATATTATGGGTTTTTTTTGGAGGTCTCTACTGATTATTACTAATCATACTTTTAATTAGTGAAGATAATGTCCTCTACACTGAAAACAACCTGGGTATATTGAGAAATCTACAACATTATTACTAGATACCAAATTTTGTTTTTGTTGGATATGGGGACCCATTTAGGATAAACAATTGAAGTGATATATATGGATATCAATGGGGTATCGCACGCCATTGATAGTTTATGGGTGAGGTTCTTAGTATTGACTAGTGGTTGATATAAACAATGGTGTGTGAGTTTCATGAAAAAGAGATGTTAACGAAGTTCCTATAGTGGGGAAATATTAGTCTATTTTAGTTGCAGGTATTATTACCATTTGTTTGACGTGGTGTCATTTTAATTTTAAGGAGGAACCAATAAGATGAATTTTTAAATTCCATAGGGAAACGCTAGGTGATACTTGGAGGTGGGGGATGTATGTCCTTTTTAGGAAATTTTTTTTAACAAGGATAACATCAAATGGAGGATGGTTTCTTCTTTATGGTTGGAATAATGTGTTATGAAACAAGTTGGGTATATTTTGGAAGTTTATATTTAGACGATGTTTCCTTTGAGTAGCATATGATACATGTGTTGGGTCCATGTTGGAATATGTTGCATGAAAAGACCATGTGATTAGTTTGTAAGTTTTGGAAATAATGGGAAGGTGTAGGAAAATCATGAGAGAGAAAAATGGATTTTGGAGATCAAGGGACCACTATTTTTGACACGGAATCATTTTCATTCCTGTGTGTAAATGTTTAGGAAGACCTATTATAATATGGGGAGATAGTAAAATACCGTCTTTTTTAAGGGGGAAGCATGGATAACATATGAGTTTTGACTATAGAACAAATACATGATGTGGTCCCAATTAATGATGTACGTTTTTTGGTTACACACAAATAATATAATTATCTGTTCTATCTAATTCACAACATATAAAATTTACACCCAATGTTACTATTTTTATCTACTTGTCAACATATCCTGAAAGTATTTTTTTCCACATGTTAACATGTAAAAAAAGATTATTACTCCCCCTTTAACTATATTTCAACACATATTTACACGTCACGAAAGTATATTACACCACATATAAAAATTAATTAATGTTTTAAATGGTTGATGGTATTTACATAGGGAAAAGTGTAAGCAGATATGAATTTTTACGCTGTGTGAAATGAGAATTTACTTCATGTAATTATCACATGTAGCTTTTTAAAAACTCATCTCAAGTGTTTCATAACTATCTATACCCTATTTCTTCATCATTAGACACTTTTCACACCTTCTCCATGGATTTAATGTCCACAGTTCACCTCCACCTTGGACCTAAACTCCTTTGCGAACCTCGTCTAGGGACCAAAGCTCATTCTTACACCGCCATCTTCGATCCAATAACCCCATCACCCTATTATGTATGGGTTTTCTTCTCATTTTGATCTATCATTATGTTATACTCCACTTCCTAGATAATAGAATGATTTATATTAGATATTGGATATAGATCAAGATATTTTGAATCCAGATCAATGATTCATGGATTTAGATCTACATTTAATAGATCTTGTTTCGTTTTACTATGGATTTAGGAATCAGATCTATTATTTGATCTTCATCAAGTTCTTGGTTAAACTATTTAAAATATAGATTTTCCATTGGATATTGTTCTTTGTCACCATTCTTGATGTATGTGGTTTTAATTAAAATCTGATAGTTATGATGTTTAGTTACAAATATTCATTTTTTAGAATTTCTTGATCTCATTAAAAATTGGATTTACAAATTTAATTAATTAATATAGTGAATTAATTAACTATTTAATTACTAAATTGTGATATTTAGAGATCATTTAATGAGAAATTAATTAGATGATTAATTATGAGATTTTTTTATTTTATAATTTGACAATTAATTGTGGGAATTAACTATGGAGTTTATAAGATGGGTGTACCTAAATAATTAGTTGTGGAATTAACTAATGGGAATAGTTGGGATAAGGCAATTTCAATGTTGGATAAATAATTATTGAATTAATTATGCTAAGATATATATTGTTGAGATTTAATGATTTATTAAAGAAGTAATTATTGGTCTAATGAAATTTTTAAATAGGTATAATTAATTGTAGAATTAATTAGTATAGTTGTTATGATTATTATATTGATTGAAATAGAACAATTAATTATGTCATTGATTAAGGTTGTTGATTTAATGGTTATAGAATAATTAGTTGATGAATTAATTAGGTTAATTGAACTAATTAAAATTTAAAAGTTAATTGATTAATTAATTTTGTTTATTTAATTGTTTATGTTGGGAATAATTATTTTTCTAATTAACTCTCGGGAGTAGTGTTGTAATTTAATTGTTAAATTAAATAATGGTATTGAGTAAGACTAATTACCTATTGAAATTAAATAATAAAATTGTATTGGCCAATTAATTGATTAATTAATTGAATGTATTTTTTTAGATTAATTAGTAATGAAAATAATTAATGGATATAAATTTGAATAATTAATTATGGAATTAATTAAAGGTTATAATGATATTATTTATGAGTTGGAATAATTAAATTTTGAATTAATTAATAGGGTTTTTAGTGGTGGTGAAGTTGAAAGCAATGGATTAATTAGTTGGTAAATTTATTAATGTGGGTTGTAGAAATATGAATTAATTAGATTCAATAATTAATTATTGAATTAATTATGGTATAATGTCATTTTTATGTTATCTAATTAATTTTTGAATTAATTATGGGATATTGAAATAGAAAAATCGTGATAATTTTTTGTATAATTAATTATGAGATATTGAGATTTTGTTTGAGATAATTGATTATTTAATTGATTAATTTGAGATATGTGATTAATTAATTGGTGAATTAATTTATGGGAATTGTATTATTAATTATTTGTATAATTAATTAATGGGAATGGATGATATTAATTTATTGTAGAAATAATTAATATACTTGGATTAATGAATTTATAAAATAGTTATTTATTGATAAATGGGATGTTAGCCATTATAATCAATTCCAATGATAATGATATAAATTCATAGATGATTTGTGTAATTAATCGTGTAATTTATTACAGGATTTGGGTGAAACAATTTGAGATAATTAATTTCGGAATTAATTTTTGGATATTGATGCCATGAAATAAATAAATAATATGTGATCTAATTATGATATATTGAATTAGGGTGCCTGAATAATTAATCGGTTAATTAATGATTGTATATTGAATTTATAAAAAAATTAATTAATTGTCAAACAAATTAATGGAATTAGATTAATTAATTTAAGAATTAATTTATAGATTTCTTGATTGTTAGTTTTGATATAAATATCAATTTGTTTTTTCTTATTAGTTGTGATATTGTGCAAACCGGTGATAATGGGATACATGTCAATTTTTGGCGAAATGTTATATAAATGAATAAATGGGAATTGGGTTCTATACATGATGATCTATTTTGGTGATGATATACATGCATATTTTTTGAAAGAGGGATAATCTTCAAGATCTATTCTAGTGATAGATCAATCGAAGTATTGAATGAATCTGGAGTTGGACTTGATGATCTATATGAGTGATAGGTCTGCACAAAGGAAAATTGGGTGCTATACATGATGATTTACACAACTAGTATTATTGCATGTTGATAATGGGGTGTTATACATGATGATCCAAACCAATGGGTTTTTATGAATGTTGCGAATTGGGAGGCTAGACAAGATTTTTCTATGACTATGATTAATCGGATTTACGACCTCACATGAGAATACATCGAACTCAAGCATGAGTCGAAGAAGGTACTATGAGATGATATAACCTTGGAATACTTGGAGGACCGAACGTAGTCGAATATGGTATTAAAATATCATATTACCTAGGGAACACCTTGGGCTCCAACATGATCTTGGAAATTATTGAGGTAAAGGTGTCCTTGGTAACGATGGAGTTAATATAGTTAAATAAATAATAATGTAATATTTGTTTGATTATCCATAGTCCTTGATTCTACATTAAACTTCAAAAAGTGTCTGAATTGATATGTTTTAGACACCATTGGTGTTGGCCTACTGAGTTCTAATCACACCCTACTTGGGCTGCCTGATCGGTACCCAAATAGTCATTCTGAATTTGGGAATGTTTGAGGGAAAATTCAATGTGATAGATGGTTGAGTTTGATGGATCATGGATGAGGGAACCATATATGGCTTGGGACCCATATAGGTGTTGTTAGTGTCTTTAAATTTTTAATTTCATTTAACAATTGGACCTTAATTAGCATGGAGTTTATACTGTGTAGTTTTCATTTTGTAGTTCCAATTTAAGTCAACTTGTGACATTTGTATTGTTCTGAATATATATGATTCTGATAGTATTTACTTATTTTGCTACTATTTTACTATGATAAAATTTGTTATATTCTCCCAATGATTGAATTATCAAACCCTCTATGGTGGATGGAATCCTCTAGCATATGAGGAGGTGTTTTTGAGGTTATCTGATTAATCAGCTCATGGCACAATGGTTCTGGACTAATGTCGGGACATTACAGTAAGGGGTTTTCATTTCCCATTAGCTTTTGTGAACATATTCTATATACAACTATTTTTTCTGTTTTTTGGTGTATATACATCCCCTGTGATAAGTTATATCATGAATTCTATTATCTTCAGGGAAGTAAATGTTTCATTTGAAGTCATTTCATTTATGAGCATTATCATTCAGATGTTGCCAATGTTGTAAGAGTATACATCAGAATCTCATAATTATTTAAGAATATATTTTTTTGTCTCCCATAGAGTAATTATTTGAAATTTATATCTTAATTACATTCAATATTACTCTCCACTAATTATTTATGAACATTATTATGTAATAGTACCATAATTTTCATAATATGTACTTAAAATTATGGGGACATTATTTTAATTCAAATCCAATTTTTTTACTATTCAGTTAGAAATGGATTTTCATCAAAAAAATGATTTTATAAAAAATTATTTCAATATTTTTGTAACCATTTTATATAATTTATTAAAAAAATATTTTTTACCTTTTTTAAAGGAATTTGCATGTCCTTTTCAAAACAATCTATGTCTAGCTATTACTGAAAATTTGAATGAAATCATTATTTTAAAATTTATGGAAAGGTTGAAATATTCATCCATCAGGACCAATATATTTTTCAATGATAATTTTTTAGGTTTTAAAAAGTTATTTTATATTTAATGTACTGAAAAAATGATTTTTTAACTTCTTTTCTAAAATTTTATTTTCAATATTCAATGGTGATTTTTCAAAAAACAATATTTATACATGTTTTCATGGTATTTATATTCATTAAGTACATGAACCCTCCAATTTAATTAATATACACATAGGATATATTATATTGATACAACACATAAAATATATTTTGATGGTTTATGATCAGTTTGACTGGGGATATAAAATTGTATCGCGATTCACCGTTTTACACTGAGTGTTTTGTAATTATGTTTATTAATAATGTTGTGTATTAAAATTTCATTTGATATTTTTTCAATATGAATGTTTATGTTGATTATGTTTTACCCATTTCATATAATAAATGCATTGAAGATATTCTGTTCCAGCGGGGACATCTATATCCTTTTCATGCATCATTATGACGTCTAAAACAAACCAGAGTGGGTTTTGGATGAGGAATTACCCATTTATTTAGATGCCTTGTCATAGATACTCAAAGATATGTTTTTGATGTCCTATATTATGAATTACAGAATAATGAATTCAATTATTTTACTCCCTATTATTATTTTATTATTTATAATATCATTGATTATGTTTTCAAGATCATGTGATTTTTCATATGACATTAATAGATCATCATTTATTATTTCCATATTATGATCTATTTTTTTATTAAAAAAATATGTTTTTATTTACAGTACCATGTTGATTATTCTTCATTTATTCATTGGATCTTCTGTATTCTTACCCTTACTGAACATATTATCTCACACCACTCTTATGTTTTATTTCATCCAGGATACAAGGATGTTTTTTTTTTGATTCATATTTAGTTATCCACTATAAGGAATTATAGTATTTTCACTAAAATCTATTTTTGTGATTTAGTTTAGCAACAATGATTTCATTACCTGCTGGGATCTAATCTTCCATATTTTTGTTATCTAAAACGACTCCATCGATTTCTCTATCCATGAATATATATATTAAATTTATATAGGGGAGTGAAATTTTTTTCTAAATATAAATAAATAAACTGAGTATAATAAAAAATCATTATGACATGTTAATATGATTGAAAATCATATGAATGTTTTATAGGGTCTATGTTTATGTAGTGGGGTACTATGAAGTATTTATTATTTATACATTATAGGAATTACAAAAATATCCACTTCTAATTTCCCCATTACATTATGTATCAGTATACAACACACTAATAGAAAAACAACTACTAGATACACTAACTACTCAACAACCTCATATGGGTGACATGTTATTTAATATTTGGTATAGGATAATTATGATCTGAATTCTATCCCCGCTACAATGTGTAAAAAAAATTGTTTTTAGTGTTATTGTATGTATAAAAGGTATATTTTAAATATATTTTCCATTTTTCATCCTTTTGGTCGATGACATATTTCCGATCAACGATGACTATGTTATTAAAATAAAATATTATATTTCAATCATCAATTAATTGTGGTAAAATATTTTGAGGGAATATTATCACTAGAATTATTTGGGAGTTTTTTAAATCCCTCATATATTTAATGAATTCAAATAAATATTTTCCATTAATAACAATGATTCCTTCCACATATTCCCAATTCAAGGTATGTGCACACTAGCTTTAAATGTAATACCTTGGTCCTCATTATGATTCACTATTTCACATATACTATAAAAAATATGGGATATAAAAAATTAAATTTCATGGTAGAACCCAGGTGAACTTATTTATTTATTAAAGAAGACGTAAGAAAATTCAAGATTAATTGATTATCTATTATATCCCCTTCATATTGAATATCAAATTACAACCACTATGCATATTGTATTTGTATAGGATATTTCTACATTACATATTTTGTCCTTACTTTCCATGAAGACTAGGGATATGATTGTGATAAACAGTATTAGGAATTAGTGCCGATGATTTATTTTTTTGGATTTTTATTTTCTAATTAGCGCATATCATTATTCAGGGAACCATATCAATGAGAAAACTTTTTACCAACATACCATGTTTAAAAGAAGATATCAAAAAATTAACCCAATCAATCCTTAGTGCAACACAGATTTTTAAAATTCTTGAGTGAATTCAAAGTCTATATCCCCCAAAACCAAAATTTCCCACACTTTTCACTCTAACATAGGATTTTCCATTATACTAAGAACCAAAAATGATGTTTCAATTTTCTTGAAAGTATATTATTTGGAAATAAATTCAATTTTTTTTTGAAAAATCAAATATAAATTTACTATAAATTTCAAATGATAAGATAAAATCTATCAAATCCATCTGGTATGAATTATTTTTACCTCCCCATTGGTTTCATCTATAATTATCCTATTATGGACCTCTATATATGAGAAGTGGTGAAACCGTAAGGATATCCCCATAGTACGGGGGATGAATGTATCTTTTATTAAGAATATATGGATTACATTGATTTGTTGAATTTATTGCATAAACAATCTACAGGGAATCATAATCAAAATTTTAAACTCATATTCGGTGATGTCCATTGAAACCCATCCAAACCACAATATAAATTTTATTGTCATGTGGATTTATGATTTTTATTAATATTTATACAATATCAAATTTTATTTGTAGGAATGAATATGCATGTATATTTATATTGGCCTTCAAACCACTATCTTTTCATTCATTATGTTGTTTTTCTGTCTCCATAAATTGAGTAATCACAAATAATTACTAAATCACAATTAGAAATATATCAAAAAATAATAATTCATGTTGGACCGTGGAATATACATTTTTATTACCCATGAAACCTTCTTCTAAAAGAGACATTACATCGATGAAACTAATATATGATTGGGTCTCTCAACTTCTTATTGTAGGGTAACCACATTAGATGAGAATATAATAGACTATATATATTCAATATTGAGATTAAATTCAAACAATATTTAGAACATAGTTTTTTAATAGATTATTACCCTATCTCATCACCACTATAACATCCCTCATCAATGAATATGATAATATAAGACATCATCCAATATCCTATAAAGATACTTTAGTGGAAGTATCTCAACATTATTCTTCACATGTATTTGTGATCTCCGGATCTTATTCATTTTTGAGAAATTAATTTCCACACATCCAATTAATATATTGATGTTGTTTTTTGGGCCTCTGTTAGTTTAAAAAGGCCACAAATAAATCTATGTCCTTTTTATGTAGATATTCTCTAAATCCTCTATAAAATTAATTTAATTTTTTCTATTTTATATTGTATGATATTAGTGTTTCATTTCGTACAACATACCAAATAATATGGTATATTTTATACATTAGGGTTTAATCATTTCATATGACATGTTCATTTTGTAATATCATTATCTAAGATAGTTAATAATATGAAAAGTCTAAATAATAACAATCTGAAATATACAAATCATATAATGTGATTCAAATGTAATTGAATGATTATTTATGGTAATCAAACATAAATATTTTACATTTTATTTCCCACAAAAAATGATATCATTGATTAAAAAATTATAAGATGAAGTATATCTTACAATCATTGAATGAATTTATAAAATAAATGATTAAATGATGTAATAAAGGTAATAAATTTGGTTACATGAGACATGTACTATAGAATATAATAATATTTTGACAAATTACTTAGAATCTATTGGAGTGTCAATGAGTTATATATTAACATGAATAATTCCATGTAAATTGTGTTTTTGGTCCATGTTGATTCTCCATCCACAATGAACTTCTTATCATACTCCATTTTATTAAAATATGATATAATGATGTGGTTTTGAGGAGAGTTCCTACAAATAATCAATGATTCATTTCATCATATGAATACATTAATGCATATGGTTCTATTAGTGATCATTTCACTGATTTTAATGAAATTTATGTTTAAAGATAATGTAGTCAGACAAAATCCTTGTATGGTATATATGTTATCTATTTTATCTGATGAATATTTTTTGTTTCAAATAAACCATATTATGCATTTCTGGTTTCTTTATTAAATTATATTAGATGAATAAACCTTATGTTATATTATGAAATCCACCATGGATATTTTTGTAATACCATTAATTTTTAAATATTATTTCATATAAAAAAATAATTTTTAAACCATGGTAAAAATTATGATGGGATACCATATGTATTGTTAAAAAACACATGCTCTGATATTGGATTCCATAGGTAGTGAATTAGTAAAATTTAATTATTTTCAGTAAATATTAATTTATCAAATCGGTAATCATAGAATATGATGTTTCCAAATCAGAATTTGTTAATTCCATAAAAAATAAATTAAAGATAAATTCCATATTAGAGAGTTATTCAAATTTGAATCAAATATACAAATTTACGTATCATGGATAAGATCAGTTTGTAAAACATTACATTATCAGTTTGGAAGTATACTATATATTATGATATGGATTATATAAAATATAATATATTAGATATTTAATAGGTATCATAAGTTGTGGAAGTTGAACTATGAAAAATGATATGATTTTGAACCATATCATGTATTTCATATGAGAGATATCATTAACTATTATATAACTAATAATATTTTTTCAAAATAATTTAAATTATGATTTAAAAAATATAATCTATATTTCTTGAGGAATGTTATTTAATTATTTTAATTTATTATTTAATGTGTTTATAAATCAAATAATTTTAAATATTTTATAATTAACTTATAAATTTTCATATAATATTTATTAAATTAATTTATATATAATTATTGGTTTATAATTAAAAAACCATTTAATTTAACCGATTGGATTATATTTTTATATAATATTAAAATTTATTAATATTAAATAAATTTATAAAATATTTAATAATTATAAAATTATAAATTATATAAATTATTATATATTCACTTATGATTTATTCATAATTAATATTTAAAAATTATTAAATGTAAAATGAATTATTTGAGAAATTTATTTAAATTATATCAAAATTTGTTTCTATAAATTAATATAGTCATTAACCAAATAATATTAAATATTTCATATATTGATTTGTTAAAATTATTACATCATAGAAAGGAAATTAAAAATTATTAGGCTTCAAATATCATATATACATGGGAATTCCCTAATATTGGATAACGTGGATATGTTCGTATTAGAAGAAAATATAATGTATTTTTTTATTTGATTATTGAATGTCTACAATTCATGGATATATTAGGATGTTATTGTAATTTTTTTTCTATGTTCGTCAAAAAAAAATTCCTATATATACATTTATGAATTATTAATTTAATTAATGTTATTTACTTATCGATTAATAATATAAATTAATTATATTATGAATTTATTTACATGTTAGTATATTGTGATAAAATGGTTCAAGAAATTATCAAACAATCATTTATAGAGTTACATGCTAGGTATGATAATTTATTTTTTCCCCCTACCTTAACATTCTCTTGTACTAGGGTATATTGTTGATAAAAGGATCTTATTATAGTTTATAAATTTTATGAATTTGAATTGTGATGTAATTGATATCTCTCTTAGGAATACAATTGATGATTTTAGGACTTTAGGTCAAACTACTCTTTGTCTGCAGAATATATTCTCTGCGATGATCATTTTTTGCTAGCTATCTTTCACACCATTCATAATATTAAAGGTATTATTAGTTTTTTATGTTAATAAGAAATTACATGAAAGCGGTTAATATACCATATAGATTGAATTGATTTTTAAATATTTAAATAATGTTCTCTAATAATTTTTCTTAATAAAAAATTCTATGAATAATGTTATGTCGTATACATTAACACAAATTTTACAAATTGATTATTTATAAGAAATAAAATTTAAAAAATTAATCACTAGTATAATTAAAAAAATTTATTGAATATATGAATTATGATGATGACAATAAAAATACATTTCGAATATTATTTTTTTATTTAATATAAATAATAATGTCACGAAATGTCCCCTGGCGCCCGTTTCGTGACTACCCTAATCCCCCCTTCCATAGGCCAGGGGCTTGTAACTTGCACTAGAAAAGAAAAACTCAGAAAGAGGAGGAATTTCCATTAAAAATGTACACACAAGTATATGGAACTCTACATTCAAGTAAAACATGATAAAAAAATAAGTAGAACAAACACCACTAAAAACACCACTAGGAGTAAAAGTATGTACTGAAAGTAAAGAGGACAATTAAAAATACCAACAGAATGAGTAGTACAAGAATGTAAAAACAATATTTTTGGATCGTCTGCCAGGGATCCTACCTGAAGGGTAGGTTCCTCTCATCATTGTGTCTCAACACGTCAATCATCAACCTTTGTGTACTATCTTTCCCTGGATCTCAAAACTCTCAATGAAGTTTTTTGTCATCTACACAAGACACAGCAAGGTTCAGGTGAAGTCCGTGCATGGTTGAGTATAAAAATACTCAGTAGGCTCCCCGGATACCACCAATGGTCTCTCATAATTTCATAAGGAAAAACCAAAAATCAAGATCTCAATTATAAATCAAAAAGTAAGAGGAAAGTCACACCAGGTATACAAATTAATGAATCTTAATAATGATGATTTTTCTTAAGGATAGGTCATCTTATTCTGTCAACAAGATTTTGCTGCTAGACTGCACATGTTTCATAGATGCTGACCCATAAGGGATTGTTAGGTGATGACACAAAGTTTGTTGCTAAGTTATACCCATAGAGGATTTCTAGGTTCTGACCCATGGATGATCGCTACATACTGACTCACGAAGGCTCACTAAGTGCTGACCCATAGAGGATTGCTATAGGCTGACCCACAAAGGATCGCTAAGAGCAGACCCACAGAGGATTTCTATTCCTTCATCACATCAAATCTTGTTACTACATTCCATAACACAGCACACTTTATTTCTATAGGTTCTTCTCCTAATGATACTGGTCATATCACAACCACCATTATGTCCTATATTGAAGAATCTAAAAGTTCGGTCTTGTCGTAAGGGTTCCAACGTGATAGAAGACACACCAATCAGATGTTCGGTCTGTGATATATAGGAAAAAAGGTAAATTGGGAACGATTGGATTCACATCCGATCCAACCCATCCATACTACAACTTATACCAAAACTGAGGTGGAGTATCTCAAAATAATTAACTTGTCGCAAGGGTCATCACGCTGCAGACTACGTGTCAATAAGACTCCCAGTATACAAGTTAATGCATGTTTAGTGAAACGGGGCTGGTCGCGCTCTAGTCTGGTAGGGGTCCAACACAGACGGCTCACTAGGACCACAGGTCTAGCAGACATGGGTTTGACCAAAACAATGGTGTCTATCATAGGTGGCAGGTCAAGCCCTCCTGGAAAACCAGGACCATGTGTTACGGGGTGGTTTCACTAGACTCCATGGTGGTGTCCCGTTCTCCCAACTGGAGGTGTCAAAAGGGTGCTACCCCTCTCCAAAACGGACAGTAGAAGCCGATCGTTGGGTTCTTGTAGAGAGGCCTAAGAAGGCTTCTCTTCTCCATGTTGCACATCAATGGAAAAGGTGCCACACCGGAAGCTCCTTTCGCAGGACATCAGAGATCCTCTTGTGATCCATTTTCCTTCTTCTTAATGCCTACAGGCCACTCGAGGTGCCACCTTCTCTATGAGCCCCTTCGATTTTCCTTCCTCCACATTACTTGGTCTCCCATGAAGAATGCACAATATCCAATAACAATAGAGGGTCTGGGTATTTTTCGGATTGGCCCATGCCCTCTGCATTAGCATCTTCTCAATGTTGTTATAATAGTCATCATACAAAATATGAGAATTCCCCAAATCAAGACCCCACAACAACAACCTGAAAGTACGAATGGGTCCAAGATCAACCCGTTTGTCGGATGATCCAAGTTCATCGTATTTTTAATGAATGGGATAAGAGGAATCATTAAACACATATTGAAATTAAAACCCCAACCTCGATTCTATAGAATCCATTGTTGATTAATGAAGGAATTATATATTCTTTGTCATTCGGCATTTGCCGCCGCTCTTCGATCATCAGATCGTTTCCTCCAACGGTCTTTATTCATTCACTATTATTTATTGTTGGGAGATGTCATTGGTGTTACATTAGAGGTTTCTCCTACAGTAATTTATTCAATCACCAACAGGTTGAATAATAAAATGATACAATATTGACATTGTTTTCATTAATATAGTTTATTAATGAACCTCAATTAGAAAATCAATAATTAACTAGTGTTTTGGTTTCACAACAAATGAAACGAGTCCTTAAATGTCCCTCATTTAATTATATTCATTACGCTTCTATTTCTCTAACCACTGCTCAATGTTTCATGAAAATAATAAAATAACTCAAAGATTTATTTTATTATTTTACTAAAATGTCCAAATTTTAACATCTTCATCTGACCCATTCAGGTTGAAGTTATGCTTTTCCTATGAAAATGCCAATGCTACAAATTCAATGGTTTCCATGGAATTTCAATCCTAGAACCTGTTCAAAATATATAAAATCCCTCTTTCACATTTACAAAATGTACCTTTAAAAGTTCAAAAATCTATTCCAGGCTCTCTGGGCCTCAAAATCATATGTTGTTTAATTTTGTAGTATCAAAATAATTCCTTATAATTTTTAAAAAAAATTATATTTAAATTTGTGGTATTTACATCTTCCCCACCATAGGGAGTTATGTCCCCAAGAGACAAAACAAATATATGAATCAAATGGGGGTACTATGAAAGAATTGGCACCTCCCGCTCCCATGTGTTCTAACAGAGATGCATGTGCTACCACCGAACTCGCACAAGAGGAATCGACCGCCCCCAGAGGACTTTCTCTTGTCGATCCTCTATCTCTATTGGGAACCCCGCGAATTTCAACCCATCATCAAAGTTCAGCTCACCCTAGTCGATGACGTGTGATGGATCATGCACATATCTCATAATCTGTGACGCATGGAGATCATTATCCACCTAGTGAATCTTTGTGGGAAGGGATTGGGGGTACACCACCTCACCAAAAAATATATTGATATACAAAGGACTAATGAACCTCGAAGATAGCTTTTCACCTTTGCAAAATCTCTACAATCCCCATCAGTGGGATACCTGTAAGAAGACATGGTCTCCCTATTTGAACTCCAAGGGTCAACATATCTTATTTTAATAAGACTTCTACCAGCTCTTTATAGACTTCATCTACTCTTGGATGATCTTCCCCTTCTCTATTTTATCCAATACCATCTCTATACTCATACGTGTTGAATCCCATGGGGTTTTTGAACATAGAGGTGATCTACGTGGTCACCCGTAAAAGAGATCCAAGGGTCCCATGCTGATGGTTGAGTGATAGTCTTTGTTGTATGAGAACTTCTCTCGTGGTAGTTGTTCCTCCCAACTATGGCCAATGTGTAGGAAGATAGAACGAAGCATGTGCTGAAGTTTCTACATGGTCTTCTCTGTCTAACCATCTGTCTGAGCGTGAAAGGAGGTGATCAAGAATAGATGATTCTCAAATGCCTCATATAATCCCTTCCACAACTAGGATGTAAAATGGGTATCAGGATCAGAAACAATCATTGATGGGTTACCTTTAAGTTGTACTATCTTCTGAATATAGAGGCATCCTATTCCCTCTACAGATTCCTGCTCTCAGATGGGTTGAATATGGGCTGACTTTGGTGAGTCATTCAACCATCACCCAGATAGAGTCATGGCCCCTTGATGTGCATTGTATCCCAGTCACGAAGTCAATGGAAATACCATACTACATCCAATCTAGTACATTTATTGGTTGTGATAAGCCTACTAGAACCTAATGCTCAGACGTCACATAAAACCAATGAGGCATCGTGAAATGAACTCTGCAACTACTTTTTTCATCCCTAGCAACCAATATTCATGTGGAGATACTGGTAAATATTTGGGACACTAGTATGTACCACTAAAGGGGATGTGTTGAACTCCCTCAAAAACTTCTCCTGAAACATCACCACCACTAGGACACATCATCTAAAAATGTGGACGTGCTACCCACTAATAGAAAATGTATAAGGAGCCCGTCCAGGGGATTTCATATCACGTCAGGCCTCGTAGTCTGCATCCCCATGTTGTGCATCCAAAACTCACATAATGAGTGGGGGAGTGACAGTCCATGACAGGAGGTAAGATGCTCCATCACTATCCATGATGGATTTCTATAGTGTGGCTAAATTCTATGTCACCTCACTCAGCGGCTGTAGACCCGACCTCTGACTGAGTGCATCTACTACTGCATTTCCCTTCCCAGGAGTGTAGACTATCTCAAAGTAATAATCTTGGTGAATGTCCAGCCATTGTCGATGTCATAGGTTTAGGTTCTTATGTTAGAATATATAATGAAGACTCTTATGAGTCGAGTAGACATTAAATCATTCACCCACAATGTTGTGCAACCACATCTTCAATGAAAAGACCACTATTTATAACTCCAGGTCTTAGGTCACATAGTTCATCTTATGATTCCTCTTCTATCAAGAGTCGTGGATGATAAATGCTTACTCATGCATCCGTATGAATCAATGTCTAGTCCCTACTGAGTCATAGTAGACTACATACCCAACACCCTATTCTAATAGCCTCAAGATGGGTGTCACTAGTCTGTCTTTGTCTCTGCTCTAGGAAACTCAGCTAGGCCTCTCTGTCTTTATGAAGGGTTGTACATTATTTTTCAATGAATAAAATGGTTCTTCTACTCTAGAATGGTCTGGTAATAATCTCTTGTAACACCCATACAACCACAAGAAACATTACAACTCAGTCACGCACCTGTGTGGAACCCATGAAAGAAATGTCTCAATCTACACCAGATCCCCAGCAACTCCAGCATCCAAGATAATGTGTCCCAGAAAGTGGGCCACTTGTATGTAAAACTGGAAATTTGTGTGACTACCATAAATTTGGAGCTCTCAGATTGTATCTAGAACTATTTGATGTTGTGTGTCATGCTCCTCCTATGATGATATGCACACCAAGATCCCTTCAATGAAAACCACCATGAAGTGACCAGGTTAAGCATGGAAGATCCCTTTCATGAGTAGTATAAACACCATGGGAGTGTTGGACACACCAAAAGGCATCAAAAAAACACATAGAGGTCATAACGGAATATTATGGTTTTCATCGTTACATCCTCATCTAGTATTCTGAGCTGATGAGAGAATGATCTAAGGCCTATCTACAATAACCACCATTCTCCTTTCAGATTGTTGAAGAGAATGTCAATCCTCGATAGAGGATACATTTTCGTCATGGTCACCTGGTTCAGGCATCGATAGTCACACAAGACCCCAACCTCTTATCTGCCTTCCCGGGGGATAAAATCAGGGATTCCCAAGGATAAACCCTCGGCCTTACAATTCCCTTTCTCTGCAAGTCCTCCAATTGTACCCTCAACTCATGAAGATCCATGGGATCCATCCAATATGCAAGTGTAGATATCAGTGTCATCCTAGGGTATTGATCGATGCAAAATTATACATCTATGTGAGGAGGTAGTTTCGAAAAAACTTTAGGAAGGAAATCTGTATACTGGTCCACCACTATTGGATAACTCGGACTCCTCTCGTCCACTACACTGAGGGTGTGGCTAGCCAACTAGTTATCGATCAGCTACAGCCTACTCCGAAAATGTCCATCCAGTGCTGAAATGGTTCCCTTCACACCGGTGAAATAAAATGGAGTCCCATACTCATGGACACAAAACATATTGCGCCTAAAACATTCGATCTGAGAATGGATCATGTATAAAACATCCATACTAAAGATGACGTTGTAAGGCCATGAAACTTCTACTAGGAGATCCTAGCTGAAACTTTTGCCTCATATAGTTTGCTCACATGGCCAACATCAATGTTTAATTATCGAATCCTCTCTCGTAGGATTCTCTCACCGTAAGGATCGAGCCAACGTCTCCACCTGAACCTCTTTTCTCCAAAAGAGAGATGTGGAAATGAATGGGTGACTGTTACCTTTGTCTATATGAACTTTAGCTATGGTGGAGTATGCATAGATCATACCAAGAATAATCTCTGGAGATCTGTGGTCATAAGCCTCTCCTACATGAGGATGATCTCGTGCCTTTACATTAGCTCCTATGCCACGCTTGCTGCCCTACGGGCCTCCTCATTCCAACCTATGTCGATGTCCCAGTGGTCCGTCGACCATCTATTGATCAATAGTATGGCAAGTCTTGAAGTCATGGTCCATGTGAACCTTACACCACATGAGTAGCACAATCTGTTCCTCTAATGACCACCTCTACCTCATGAGCCCCGCACCTCCGACCCTATATCATGGCGGCGTCCTCCAAATGGATTATCCTCCATGGGCCTCTAAGTCAACTTCCTACTTCCTTTAGAATATGACTCAGTTCCATGTCATATGGTGGTGGCTCTCACCATCGATGCCTACTCGGCAAGGAAACTCTCCACTGGTAGTTCTCTCTCAAGAACTCTAGAATACATCAGAATATTAAGAAAAATAATCGACGTTATGATCTCCCTTTGGAGGCCCCTCTCAAAGGTCTGGGCCCCAAAGAAAGGGTCTCGTACCATGTTCTGGGAGTAGTAGGATAGGTCAGTGAATCTCATTGAATACTAGTCAACATTCAGGCTACCCTGCTCTATGTGTAGTAACTCTAGAATATGCACTAAGCATTGTGTTTCTTATACCAACTCCTCCCTGAAGAGGCTCTCGAATTTAAAATATGAATGATTTGTCTCCCTATGTGTAGGGAGCATCAGCCTCCACCATCTCTCTACATTTCCATGAATGAGACTAACAACTAGGATCTCCATCTAATCAGCTGGTGTCTTGACCAAGAATAAAACATGTGACAAAACCCCCTTCCAGTCCTCAGTTGATTGTGGATCTATGTTTCCTCAAAACCGATAAGGACTCTGTCTCTAGAACTCATTCAAATATCTCAGTTATAGTGCACTATCAACTGGGATGGATTGTAGAATCTTTTTCTCCCCGGGGGTTGTGGTGATGGTACACCACCATGAGGTGGTACGTCCGTAAGTGGTCCCTACAACGACACCCCATTTCTCAGTGGACAATTGTCAGGATCTCTTACTAGAATCATGGATAGCTATCTTCAGGGAGGAACCCTGTAATGAAACAGAAGATCCAAGATCAATAAGTTATACCTCGTGATCTGACTCAACGTGATCAAGTGTAATACATTTTCAAAACACATGCAACTACTGTTTTTTTGTACCGAGTCGGAGATCAAAATTCAGGGTCCTGGTGTATAGATACGTCATCCCCCACACCAATAGTGGACTCCCCAAATTGAAAACCAAACCCAAAACACTTAACACTATTTCCCTATTGAAAATATAGACTCTTAGTTCTTCGGGTAGAACCGATCGCCCTCGGATACCACATTGTCATCACCATTCCCTTGGGGACTGTGTCGTGACTATCCCAAGCTCACCTTCCATATGCCAGGGACTGGTGACTAGCACTAGAAAGAAGAAAACAAAAAAGAGAGGGCTTTTTATTTAGATCTGTACACTCATAGATAGGGTAAACTGCATAAAAGTAAAACATGAATGAAAATAAGTAGAATAACCATCACTAAAAACAACCACAAGAAGTAAAATTATGTAATGAAAGTAAAGTGGTCAGTATACCAGCCCAACTGTAAGGGTAGTAAAAAAGGGGAAAAAAGAACTAGGGATCTTCCACCAAGTATCTTACATGAAGGGTATGTAATGATCGTCATTGTGGCTCACCACCTCAACTGGTCACCTCTGTTTACTGCCAGACCTTGCTCTTTAAAGCCTCAGTCATGTTTTTCATCATCTTCACTAGACACTACAAGGTGTGGGTGATGTCTGTTCATGGGTGAGTCTAACAACACTCAATAGGGACATCGATAAACCTGGCAGTCTCACAAAACTCCCCAAGGACAAAATACTAAACATGATCTCAATCACAGAGTACAAAGTAAGAGAAACCTCACACTAGGTATACAACATAAATAATATGAATAAAGATGATTTTTCTTAAGGCTGAATCATCTTATTCTGTCGAGGTGAATTTTCTTTTAGACAACATAGGGTAGGTAGGTGATTACCCATAGAAGATCTTTAGGTGATGACCCATAGAGGATCGCTATGGGATGACCCAGATAGGATCGCTTGGTGCTGACCCCTAGAGGATCACTGCGTGCTGACCCAAGGAGGATTGCAAAGTGCTTACCCACTGAGGATAAATACCTACTAACCCATAGAGGATCACTATGTTCTGGACCATAGAGGATCACTAACTGATGACCCAAAAAATATCTAAGTGGTGGCCCACAGAGGATCGCTATTACTTTATCGCTTCACACCTAGCCACTGGATTCCCTCACATAGCACGCTTGATTTTCAGAGTGTCCTCTCCTCAATATATCGATTGTATCTCAACATCCATGAATACCCACATAGATGTATCCCAAAGGTTCATCTTGTATTAAGGGTTCCTACACAATAGATAGAGTGTTAGTCAAACGCCCGGTCTGTGGGATATATACAAAAATATAAATAGGGCCTACTTGGATTCGTGTCCGATCCAACCCGGTTGTACTCAATCATCTTCCAAAACTCAAGGGGAGTATAGAAAAAGTACCTCCTTGTCGCAAGGGTCCTCACAACATATACAACACTTCAATTGAATGACCGATCTTCCAGTTAAAGTCATTTTAGTGAATCGGGGCTGGTCGGGTTAGGTAGTGGTCTGACTGACACTCTAGAGAACATGGTCTGTGTGGTGTGAACTGATAGGGATGGACCTAAATCGTGGCATCTGGTTCTCCCTATTGGTGGCGCCAGCTGAGTGTTGCCTCGTCTCCCAAAATGGTGGACACGAGCCGGCCGTTGTGCGCCATCTGAGCAGCCCGAGCGGTCTACTCTTCTCCATGTAGTGTGTCTGTGCTACGTCATCCACCCATTGTGGCTGTGGGTCTTGACACCTTTCCAATGTGGTTCCTACAGGTGCCGCCTTCTCCATGCAGCCGACAAGGTCCGGCCACCGCCACTGGTAACTGGCACCGCCGCTGGTCGTCGACACCACCGCACTGGGGGTGCCAGGATAGCGGCTTCTTATAAGGGCCACATGAGATGCTCCAGTGGCTAGTTTTCCATCCCATTTATGCCTACGAGCCTCTCGACTTACCGCCTTAACCACGAGCCCCTTGGATTTTCCTTTCCACCTCTTTCGTCAGTCACCCACAAAGAACGCACAGTATCCAAGAACTTTGGAATGTCCGGGCCTTTTGGAGATTGTCCCACACCCTCCTCATTAGTTTCTTATCAAGGGGTGATAACTATAATCATATATAATAAGAAAAATCCCCAAATCATGACCCAAAAAAAACCACCCATAAGAATGAATGAGTCACAGGTCAACATGTTTTCTGGTTGATCTACGTTCATTTTATTTTTCATAAATGGGATCAGAGAAATCATTAAACACTTAGATAAATTAGTACTTCTACCTTTTATTTGTTGAATCTGTTGGTGATGAATGATATAATTCCGCGTTATTTGTCATTCAACATTCATTTCCAATCATCGATCTCCGGATTCATTCATATAATGGTCCTCATTATCTCTCTCTTCTTTGTGGATGGGTGATGTTGTCGGCGTTATGTTAGAGCTTTCTTCATCGGTCAATTATTCGATCCCCAACGGGTTGAATGATAAAAAGAATCAATCTTGGAATTGTGTTCATTAATATGGTTTATTAATGAACCTTAATTAGCGAACCATTAATTAATGAGTGTTGTGGTTTCATAGAAAATGATACGAGTCCTAAAATGTCCCTCGTTTAATGCTCATCATTACACTATAGTTTAACAAACCATCGCTCAGTGGTTGAAGAAAATAATAAAAGAACTCAAAGGGTTATTTTTGTACATTTAATAAATGTCACGAACCAAATCTGGTCACCTTCAAAATCGACACCCGAACCGGTCCATGGCAAGACCGTAACGGTGTTCCCGATCCCCATGGTCCGGCATAAGTTCACAAGTAACATAAAATGATGTTTGGGAATGATTTAGCAGAATTTGAAAACAAAAAACAACAAATGAAACCAAGGAACCAAAACTGGATATTTCAAAAAAAACATCTTTTACTAAAATTCAGAACTGAATTAAATAAATTTAAACAATTTATACAGACCATTACAAAGGTATAAAACAAAGAAAAGATATCCCAAGAACCTCCACATGGAAAGGGGCACCTCCCTCAAGCCATCCCCACAAGACTTCATCACCAAGGACCTGCTAGAAACCCGAACCAATGGTACTAAAAACTATACCCAACCAGAAAAAAAAAATAACGAAGTCTACATACACCCAAGGGTGTAAGTAAGGTGTTAGACAATTCCCAATAGGATACCACCACTAAGAGATTCCATGTGATAAACATTTAAAGACGAAAAGCATGCATGTTTTCAAAAACATAAAAAGGCTAGTTAAAATTTCTAAAAGATGCGACTTTGAATAAAAACATTTTCCAAGTGGGATATTTTAACGGGTTAACACATTTAAAATAATCTCCAATGATACTAAATTTTCCATCCAAATTTACCGTATGCCGACGGTAAGTATAAAGTAACTAATGAGCACATGCAATAAGAAATAACCCCTAGGCACTAGCTAGTTGTGGGTCCCAGGTACCTTTTATCTCAGTGAGAGTAACCATCACAAATATCCATTCTCATGCATGAGCCACTTGAAGGGAACATACCCATAACCTATTGGTCCCCAATCATCATCATCATCATATTTTAGTTTGAGTTGTAAGCGTCAATCATGCTATGTAAAACTGAGGCCAAACCCCACGGATTTACTAGCATACTAGTACACGTCCACCCACCTAGATACCCAAGTTTTTCCCTTATGCTCAAAAAAGTCCAACAAGTCATGAAATATACATTGAACAAGAAAATATCATTTCCACATCACAAATTCACCAAAAATCTCATATGTATACCACACACATCATAGAAATCCATTATTCATTCAAATTGATTTTGAAGTCCAACTCACACAAAAATAGCCCACAACACATTTCACATTTCTTCAACAATTCCACAAAACCATTAAACAATTTTATAAAACAATTATAAGTTATTTCAACTCAATAACATCCCACACACATGGAAAATAAAACTTCTTTCATAATCAAAAATTCAATTTTTCACATCACACTCACACAAAACACTCCACATCAATTTCACATCACTTTCACACCTCAATATCTCCTTCAAACAATTTAATAAAATATTTCCAATATGATACATATCACATAACAGCCTTTTCCCAAATGAAATGGACCTTTTAAATTTATAATCCTACCAAAAAAGTTTTCTGATATAGTTTCACCTACTACACAACTCAATAAACCATTCAAAACATTCATAAAACAATTATAAGGAGTATACCAAAACATTGTACATAAAACACATTTCAAAAAATAATTTTTAAGCCAAAAGCCCACCAAGACCCTACCAAAACAGAATTGGAAGCCCAATCAACATGTAATAATCCACTTTCAAATGTTATATAATCACCTTGAAAAATATCACAAAAGATACACATGAGAACACACAAATCCATAAAACACTTTGAAGGAGTATAACAAGGTTATACACATAAAACCATTCAAAGACACCCCATTTTAGGCCCACATGTCACTATATCATTACCCAAAAAAAATTGGCAGCCCCTTTCAACAACTAATAAATCACTTCCACACTTTACAAAACTACCACAGGAGATAACACATGAAATACATTTGAAAAATACACACTTCAAGAAAAAATGTAACTTTAATACCTAATGCTTTACTATTGCTACCAAAAATGCACTAGTACAAGAATGACCTTTAGAGGCCGCGAAAAGCCGTCGCTAAAGGTCTATAGTGGCAACCTATCATCCGCCAAATGGCGGCCTCTTTTTCCCCATCGTTGTTTCTATCAGTGACCGCCATTTGGCGGACGCTGTAGGCAAGCCGGGGTGGGCTTTAGCTGCCGCCAAATGGCGGCCGCCATAAAATTTTAATTTTTTTAAAAAAAATTCAATTATACATTAATATATACCCAAATAAATCTCAGCTGTCATCGTCCATGCTCCGCATCCATCATAACATATAACTGAATAACAAAATTCAATAACAAAATTAGTATCGAATAAAACCTAGAAAACAAATTAACATATTTAACTTCAAACTTACTGTAACAGATATAAAGTATTTGATTTTCAAAATAATATTCATAATTTTTATTACAGTTTTAAAATTTTAGAATCATTAATTCTATTATTCTAATCAGATTGTTTTCCTGTGATTTCAGGTCAATCTGATGTCGTCCACTATGAGTTTGACGGTTAGAAGCCCGTTTTGTCCGTTTGTGACACCAGAACGGCATTCTCGGTCATCGCGGGCACACGAAACATACAATTGATGTTCCGTCTGCTCGACCACATCACAATTCACATACCCTTTGATGTAGTCTGATTTCAGACCATTCAGACTTCATTCGGCCCATTTGGACCCCCATGCGCGTTTATCAAGCGCGCGCTACACTTAAAGAACGCATAATGAGCCCTACGGCGCATCCCACACGTCCGATTGACGTGACGTCTGTGCGACCACATCGAGAATAATAATTGGATGTTTTTCCTATGATTTCAAGTCAATCTGATGTCATCCGTTATGATTTTGACCGTTAGAAGCCCGTTTTGGCCGTTTTTGACACCAGAACGGCATTCCCGGTCCCCGCGGGCACACGGCACATTTGATTGATGTTTCGTCTACTCGAACACATCAAAATTAACTCAACCTTTTATGTTGTCTGATTTCAGGCCATTCGGACTTCGTTCAGCCCGTTTGGACCCCCCCCCCTCCCACGCTCGTTTATCAAACGCGTGCAACACTTAAATAACGCATAATGAGCCCTACAGCACAGACCGCACATCTGATTGATGTACCATCAGCGTTTACACATTAAGAATAATAATTGGATTGTTGTACAGTGATTTCAGGTCAATCCGATGTCGTCCTCTACGAGTTTGACCATTAGACGCCCGTTTTGGCTGTTTTTGACACCAGAATGGCGGTCCTGGTCACCGCGGGCACACGGCACGTCCGATTGACATGTCGTCTGCTCGAACACATCACAATTAACTCACAATTTTATGTCGTTTGATTTCATTCCATTCGGACTTCGTTCGGCCTGTTTCGACACCCCCCCCCCCAACGCGCGTTTATCAAGCGCGCGCAACACTTAAAGAACACATAATGAACCCTACGGTGTAGAACACATGTCTGATTGATGTTCCGTCTGCGCGTGCACGTCGTGAAAAATAATTGGATTGTTTTCCTATGATTTCAGGTCAATCCGATGTTGTCCTCTATGATTTTGACCATTAGACGCCCGTTTTCACCGTTTATGACACTGGAATAGCGTTCCCGGTCACCGCAGGCACACGGCACGTCCGATTGACATGCCGTCTACTCGACCACATCACAATTCACTCACCCTTTGATTTCGTTTGATTTCAGTAAATTCGGACTTCGTTCAGCCCATTTGGACACCCCCCCCCCCCCCGCGCGTTTATCAAGTGTGTGCAACACTTAAAGAACGCATAATGAGCCCTACGACGCAGACCGCACGTCCGATTGACATGTTGTCTGCGCGTGCACGTCGAAAATAATAATTTGATTGTTTTAATGTGGTTTCAGGTCAATATGATGTCGTCCGCTATGAGTTTGACTGTTAGACGCACGTTTTGGCCGTTTATGACACCTGAACGGCCTTCCCGGTCACCGCGGGCACACGACACGTCCGATTGATGTGTCGTCTGCTCGACCACATCAAAATTTTCTCACCCATTCATGTCGTCTGATTTCTGGACATTTGGACTTCGTTCGGACCATTTGGACCCCCCCACGCGCGTTTATCAAGCGCACACAACAGTTAAAGAACACATAATGAGCCCTACGGCGCAGACCGCACGTCCGATTGAAGTGCCGTCTACGCGTACACATCGCGAATAATAATTGGATTGTTGTACTGTGATTTCAAGTGAATCTGATGTCTTCCATTATGATTTTGACCGTTAGAAGCCCGTTTTTGCCGTTTATGACACCAGAACGACGTTCCCAGTCACCGCGGGAACACGGAACGTCCGATTGATGTGAAGTCTACGCGTACACATCAAAATTCACTCACCCAGTGATTTCATCTGATTTCAGTCCATTCGGATTTCAATCGGCCCGTTTGGACCCCCCCCCCCCACCCGTGTTTATCAAGCACGCGGAACACCTAAAGAACGCATAATGAGCCCTACGACGCAGACCACACGTCCGATTGACGTTCCTTCTTCGCGTTCACGTCGAGAATAATAATAGGATTGTTTTCCTGTGAATTTAGGTCAATCCGATGTCGTTCGCTATGTTTTTGACCGTTAGATGCCTGTTTTGGCCGTTTATGACACCAGAACGGTGGTCCGGGCCACCGCGGGCACACGACATGTCCGATTGACGTTCTGTCTACTCGACGACCTCAGAATTCACTCACCCTTTTATGTCGTCTGATTTCAGGCCATTCAGACTTCGTTCGGCCCATTTGGACACCCACGCGCGTTTATAAAGCGCACACATCACGTAAAGAACTCATAAGGAGCCCTACGGCGCAGACCGCACATCCGATTGACACGTCGTCTGTGCATACACGTCGCGAATAATATTTGGATTGTTTTCCTATAATTTCAGGGCAATCTGATGTCGTCTGCTATGATTTGGACCGTTAGAAGCCCATTTTGGCCATTTATAACACCAGAACGACGTTCCCGGTCACTGCGGGCACACGTCATGTCCGATTGACATGTCGTCTACGCGTACACATCACAATTCACTTACCCTTTGATGTCTTTTGATTTCAGGCCATTCGTACTTCGTTCGGGCCGTTTGGACCCCACCACGTGCGTTTATCAAGCGCGCGCAACACTTAAAGAACGCATAATGAGACCTACGGTGCAGAACGCACGTCCGATTGACATGACTTCTACGCGTGCACATCGCGAATAATAATTGAATTGTTTTCCTATGATTTCAGGTCAATCCGATGTCGTCCGCTATGAGTTTGACCGCTAGACGCCCGTTTTGGCCGTTTGTGACACCAGAACGGCGTTCCCGGTCACTACGGGCACACGGCAAGTCCGATTGACGTGTAGTCTACTCGACCACATCAAAATTCACTCACCCTTTGATTTTTTCTGATTTCAGGCCACTCGGACTTCGTTCGGTTTGTTTGGACCCCCCCCCCCCACGCGCATTTATCTAGCATGTGCAACACATAAAGAACGCATAATGAGCCCTACGGCGCAGACCGGACGACCGATTGACATGATGTCTGTGCGTCCACGTCGAAAATAAGAATTGGATTGTTGTCTTGTGATTTCAGGTCAATCCGATGTCATCCTCTATGAGTTTGACCGTTAGACGCCCGTTTTGTCCGTTTATGACACTAGAACGGCGTTCCCGGTCACCGCGGGCACACAGCACGTCCGATTGATGTGTCGTCTTCTCGACCACATCACAATTCACTAGCCCTTTGTTGTCGTCTGATTTTAGGCCATTCAGACATCGTTCGACCCATTTGGACCCCCCTGCATGCGTTTATCAAGCGCGTGCAACACTTAAAGAACGCATAATGAGCCCTACGGCGCAGACCACACGTCCGATTGATGTGACTTCTACGCGTGCACATCACGAATAATAATTGGATTGTTGTCCTGTGATTTCAGGTCAATCCGATGTCGTCCGCTATGATTTTGACCGTTAGACGCCCGTTTTGGCCGTTAATGACACCATAATGGCGTTCCCAGTCACCGCGGGCACACGACACGTCCGATTGATGTGTCGTCTACGCGAACACATCACCATTCACTCACCCTTTGATGTCGTCTGATTTCAGACCATTCGGACTTCATTCGGCCCATTTGGACCCCCCCCCCACGTGCGTTTATCAAACGCACACAACACTTAAAGAACTCATAATGAGCCCTACGGCGCAGATCGAACACCCTATTGATGTTCCGTTTGCACGTACACGCCGTGAATGATAATTTTATTGTTTTCCTGTGATTTTCGGTCAATCCGATGTCGTCCTCTATGAGTTTGACCATTAGAAGCCCGTTTTGGCCGTTTATGACACCAGAACGGCGTTCCCGGTCACCGCGGGCACACGACACGTGCGATTGATGTGCCGTCTGTGCATACACGTCAAAATTAACTCATCCTTTGATGTCGTCTGATTTCAGAACTTTAGGAATTTTTTCTACCCATTTGGACCCCCACGCGTATTTAACAAAGGCACACAACACTTAAAGAATGCATAATGAGCTCTACAGTGCAGACCGCACGTCCGATTGACGTGTCGTCTGCGCGTGCATGTCACGAATAATAATTGGATTTTTTTCCTCCGATTTCAGGTCAATCTGATGTCGTCCTCTATGAGTTTGACCGTTAGATTCCCATTTGGCCGTTTGTGACACCAGAACGGCGTTCCCGATCACTGCGGGCATACGGCACTTCCGATTGATGTGCCATCTACTCGACCACATCACAATTCACCCACCCTTTTTATGCCATCTAATTTCTGGCCAGTTGAACTTTGTTCGACCCATATGGACCCCCCCCCCCCCCCCCCCTGCGCGCCTTTATTAAGCGCACTCAACACTTAAAGAATGTATAATGAGACCTACGAAGCAGACCGCACGTCCGATTGATGTTCCGTTTGCGCATGCACGTCGCGAATAATAATTGGATTGTTTTCCTGTGATTTCAGGTCAATCCGATGTCGTATGCTATGAGTTTGACCGTTAGACGCCCGTTTTGGCCGTTTATGACACCAGAACGGCATTCCCGGTCAGCGCGGGCACACGGCACGTCCCATTGACGTGTCGTCTTCTCGACCACATCAAAATTCACTCACCCTTTGATGTTGTCTGATTTCAGACCATTCAGACTTTGTTCGGCCCGTTTGGACCCCCCCCCCCCCCCACACGTTTATCAAGCGCACACAACACTTAAAGAACACATAATGATCCCTACGGCACAGACCGAATGTCCGATTGACGTTCTGTCTATGCGTGCACATCGCGAATAATAATTGGATTCTTTTCCTGTGATTTCAGGTCAATCCGATGTCGTCCTCTATGAGTTTGACCATTACAAGCCCGTTTTGGCCGTTTATGACACTAGAACGGCGTTCCCGATCACCGCGGGCACACTACATGTCCGATTGATGTTCCGTCTACACGTACACGTCAAAAATCACTCACCCTTTGATGTTGTCTGATTTCATGCCATTCAGACTTCGTTTGGACCGTTTGGACCCCCCCCCCTCCAGGCACGTTTATCAAGCGCGCACAACACTTCAAGAACACATAATGAGCCCAACGGTGCAGACCACACGTCCGATTGACGTTCCATCTACGCGTGCACGTGGCGAATAATAATTTTATTGTTTTCCTGTGATTTCAGTTCAATTCAATGTCGTCCGCTATGAGTTTGACCGTTAGATGCCTGTTTTGGCCGTTTATGACACCAGAATGGAGATCTCAGTCACCGCGGGAACACGGCACATCTGATTAACGTTCCGTCTGCTCAAACACATCACAATTCACTCACCCTTTAATGTCGTCTGATTTCAGGCCATTCAGACATCGTTCGGCCCATTTGGACCCCCCCCCCCCCCGCGCGTTTATCAAGCACGCCCAACACTTAAAGAAAACATAATGAGACCTACGGTGCAGACTACACATCCGATTGAAATTCCGTATGTGCGTGCACATCGCAAATAATAATTGGATTGTTGTCCTGTAATTTCAGGTCAATCTGATGTCGTCCGCTATGAGTTTGACCGTTAGACGCACGTTTTGGCCGTTTGTGACACTAGAACGGCGTTCCCGGTCACCGCGGGCACACGACACGTCTGATTGACGTGTCGTCTGCTCGACCACATCACAATTCACTCACCCTTTGATTTCTTCTGATTTCATGCCATTAGAACTTTGTTCGGCCCATTTGGACCCCCCGCGCGCGTTTATCAAGCGCGCGCAACACTTAAAGAATGCATAATGAGCCGTACGACGCAAACCGCACGTCCGATTGACGTGTTGTCTACGCGTAAGCATCGCGAATAATAATTGGATTGTTGTCCTGTGATTTCAGGTCAATCCGATGTCGGCCGCTATGAGTTTG
This sequence comes from Viscum album, assembly GCA_963277665.1. Classification (NCBI taxonomy): domain Eukaryota; kingdom Viridiplantae; phylum Streptophyta; class Magnoliopsida; order Santalales; family Viscaceae; genus Viscum; species Viscum album. Next base: position 645,404,144 of record OY728160.1, read on the forward strand.
ACCGTTAGAGGCCCGTTTTGGCCGTTTATGACATCGGAACGACGTTCCCGGTCACCGTGGGCACACGGCACGTCCGATTGACATTCCGTCTACGCGTACACGTCTCAAATTACTCACCCTTTTATGTCGTCTGATTTCAGGCTATTCGGACTTCGTTCGGCCTGTTTGGACCCCCCACACGTGTTTATCAAATGCGCCGAACACTTAAAGAACGCATAATGAGCCCTACGGCGCAGACCGCACGTCTGATTGAAATTCCGTCTGCGCGTGCACATCGCGAAAAATAATTGGATTGATGTACGGTGATTTCAGGTCAATCCGATGTCGTCCGCTATGAGTTTGACTTTTAGACGCCCGTTTTGGACGTTTATGACACCAGAATGGAGTTCCTGGTCACCGCAGGCACACGACACATCCTATTGACGTGTCGTCTACGCGTACACGTCACAATTCACTCACCCTAAAAAGATACAAATATTGAAAGAGTTCTTGGGCTTCTCCCAAGAAACAACTGTCTGGAGTTTCTCTCTATCCACTGACACACCTTACTCTGAAATTATTTTACCCAAAAACTATACCTATTTAATCAACACAAAACTGATATATATATAGCATGACATATAGTCCATAAGTGTAATATGTATGATGTCATGATGCTGGGTATGATCATCATCAGTCTTCGAGTGCATGAAGATGTCATCCAAAAATACTAAAACAAACTAATCTAGGTAAAAAAGGAAAATTATATTCATCAAGGATATAAAAAATTCTAAAGAATTCATCAACACAATTGAAATTACCTCTTGCATGGGGTTCATTCTCATCTGGATCACCAATCTCACTGTGATGTCCACCAGATGTATTCAGAGCCTACCATATATATCAATATTATGTTTCTTAAACATATCAATAAAATTCAATCTGAGTATGGTTTGTTTTATTGTTTACCTGTGGCGCCACTTGTTGCGTTGTAATTTCATCGATACGTGATGACATCTGTAACAACCTCTCCTCATACTCTGCACGTAACTGCTGAAACTGTGAATCAAAATTGCGCTGCATATCTGGCATGGAATCATCTATCTCAGCCTGTGTGTGCATCCCTTACTCTCTGCATGCACCAATCACATCTTCTCTAACAACTGCACATCATGGGACACCACCACCATAAGTCAAAGAATAACCATGACCGTCACGCCCCACGACACGGTGAAATATTTCATCTCTACGCACAATACTACAATGTTGCTCCTCTAGAAACTCTACTAACTGAGTGTCAAACTGAGCCTATAGAATATATTGAATCAATGAAAAAATATGAATAATTTATATAAAATAAAAAAAATACATTTATTAGTAAATAATTTTCTTACTATAACACTAGCAACATCGGGATCACCCGCCCTACGAATCCTCATCCATATGGACATCTGATCGATTGGCTCGCCACATTTTTGTAACTATAATAAAGGGGTTCACCATGTTATACTACAATATTTTAAAAATATGAATGAAATAGTGAATTCTGATCTTACATCATGTCTGAGCTGTGACTCATGTCAAGTGCCATGTCTGGAAGGCGTGCCCTACATTGCCCGATTATGTGAATGACGAGGAGACTCGGTCTACATTCAACGTATTTACTTAATAGACTTTTGAAAAATTACTCATTTATAGATTAAAAGTAATAAATCTTACCATCACTGCCTCACTCGACCAAAACGCAACCAAATCCTGCCACTACGTAGGAAGAATGCCCGGAGGGACTCGCTGTAGAATGTCTGGCACACCCACAAATGGTGTCCAGTGATCTCTCTTCACCCTTGACATGTAATCCTTCCATAACTTTTGGCATTTGGACATACAAACATCCCAGAACTCATCTGGACAGGATGTGAAATTATCCTGTTAAAAATATTTTCAGTAGATGGGACAATAATAATAACAATATCGTGAAAAATTAAACATTGAATTTACCTGAACCTCCCTCCATAATTTGTCCATCGTATCCTGAGGGAAAGAACTCCAGTCACGAGTCGTCAGAGGGAATCTGTCTGAGTTTCATATCATATGCCCAAACTGACAAATCAATACAGTAGCACCATATCTAACTGGATGAAATGTGTCGTCAAATAACACATCAATCAGGCTCCAATGTTCCAGGATCAAACCCCACTACCAGGACCCCTGCGTCTGCTGGAAGAAGCAGTATCTCCTGTTAAACATAAATTCATAATTCAATTACAATATAAATTAATGATTAGAAACTGTTAGGGAAATATAAATAGAAAATTACAATCAATTAATTTTGAAAAATGAAAACATACATACCAACAACATCAGGTGAACCACTATGACCACCCTGTGACATACCTATATTAAAAGAAATTATAGTTAAATCAATAAATTTTTATACATATATAACTCAAAAATATTTTTACAAATAATAACTAGGGATATAATTACAATTTCCACTAATCATGCAAGTCTATCGTATCTCCTTCAACTGTCTCTCTGGTCCATTGTATATCTTCATTTCGTACAGCTACTATTGTTTGGTCATCTTTTTGATCAGGAAATGTGACAACTTCAGGTTCCTCTTGTTCAATCAGAAAAACCCCTCTTCTAGACATTTTCACCACAACTTTCGAATCAGAATCAATTCTGACAAAGTAAACTTGTTCTTCCTACTATGTCAGTATGAAGGGCTCATTGTTAACCCAGTCATATTTATATAGCATATTGTTAAAGTTTACTAATGTAAAATGGATGTTATCAACTTTCGTTCCACGATCTGGATCGACCCAATCACACCTTAACAATATGTGTTTTAAGCCACGATCATAAATAACCTCAATAATATCTCTCAACAATCCATAATAATAACCCGCACCAATAAAAGAACAACCAACACCACTATTTTGTGTGGCTCGATTCATGTTAACATCGCTAATACGAAATCGGAATTCGTTAGCATCCAAAGACTTGTAGCGACGAGCTGTAATAAATGGACCATCAGCTAGTTGGTTGGGTTCTTTGCTCACATGCTGGGTTAAATCACGTAACTTTTGAATCTACAAATTTTCCATATATAGTTTAATGGATAAAGGATTGTGAAAACACACCTAAGTTGCACTATAAAAATATTAAATCAATTATAAGTACATGAGTCTTGAACCACTCATGAAATGTGTTGAAATGATGTTTTTGGATTTGATACTTAGTTGTACGGAGCCTTTCATGTTTCAACTCAGCGATATGCATCCTAAATCACAACACAATATAAGGTAATCAATAAAATAAATATTGAAACAAAATACACATCAACTATGAAACTTACTATATCAATGACATAACCGATGGAGTGTTGAACAACACATATCGATGAGCTTGAACCCACTCATCGTTCCGCATATCAAATGTTATTTCTTCTCCAATTGGACCCTCGTCAGTCTGGGACAGTTTATCTATAATTGTTTCAACATCATAAATATATGAAGCAAAAAATTAGTACACTCATCCATTAAATATCCCTTGGCAATTGATGCTTTTGGGCGAGATTTGTTGCAGACATAGCATTTCAATGTATTTAAGTATCGCTCTACTAGATACATCCACCTGAATTGCACGGGGCTGCCAGCAATGACTTCACCAGTTAAATGCATGGTCAAGTGAACCATGGCATCAAAAAATGATGGCGGAAAGAGTTTTTCAAGGTGACATAGTGCAAGTACAATCTTATCCTATAGCATTTTCAAATCACTCATGTGATGATTCCTAGAACAGAGCTGTCTAAAAAAATTAGAGACTCCAATCAACGACTCAACAACCTGGGAAGGTATGCAATCACGAATTGCTATAGGAAATAACTATTGAAGCAGAATATGATTATCGTGACTTTTCAAACCCTATAATGTCATGCTCGTCATATTCAAGTGCTTCAAAATATTAGAGAAATAACCATCTGACACCTTAACAGTCTTCAAAATTGATAGAAATGTTTTTTTCTCTTTTTTACTCATTGTGTACTGTGCAGCAAACATGTATGCTCGATTACCTTCACCCAGCTATAAATATAAATATTTTCTCAATCCCATTTCTTGAAAATCACGTCAAGAATTAGCATTGTCCTTTGATTTCCCCTTGACGCCTAAAATGGTGCACAAAATATTATCACATACATTTTTTTCAATGTGCAATACAACTAAATTATTCCTTAAAATATTATATTTCCAATAAGGCAATTCAAAAAAAATACTTCGTTTCTTCCAATTATGGCTTCGCTATCTATTTGCAACAGGAATAGAAGGAAATGCATGAACCAATAAATCTTGAAAATCATACATTGTATGGATGTTTTCTTCATCAAGTTGAGCACAAATTTCAACCCCAGACAGTATTTGTGGTGATGGGTCAAACTCTCTATTCCCATCCAACGATACACGGTCTTTTCTGAACCTGTGAAATGGAGGAAGAAAGCTTCTGTGACAAAGATATGCCCACTTTCTACAGTGCTTAATCCATATAGATTTCTTACTCTTATTACAACAAGGGAAAGAAAATTATCCATTTGTACTCCAACCTGATAAGTTAGCATAAGTTGGGAAATCATTAATTGTCCATAACAAAGCGGCCCGAAGTCTAAACATTTCATTTTATGCTGAGTCAAAAGTCATTACACCATCGGCCCAAAATTCTTGCATCTCATCAATCAAAGGTTGCATGTAAACATCGATTTTATCACCAGGTCCTCTCGGTCCATCAATTAGAATTGACAGTAACAAAAAAGGATGCTTCATACATACGTATGGGGGAATGTTGTATAGAACCAACACCACTGGCCATTTACTATGTGTCGCACCAACCATGGACCTAAATGTGTTAAAACCATCTGCTGCCAAACCCATTCAAATATTGCGATCATCTCGGGAAAAGTTTGGGTGTCTTTGATCAAACTCTTTCCATGCCAAAAAATCAGCCAGGTGAGTAAATTTATCAACCGCATTCTTTATCTCTGAATGCCATGTCATCAACTTAGTAATTTTAGTGGACAAGAAGAATCTCTTCAGTCTCAGTTTCAGTGGGAAATAACGCATCTATTTAGAGGCAACTTCTTTCCCTTGATTCAAGACTCTCCCAGGAAGAATCTGACTACCTTGATTAATCTCATTGGTCTTCCACCAGAATGTATAGCAAACAGTAAAATTATTTAATTGCTCATTATCTTTTCTGAACAACATAAAATTATTGCAACATACATCAATTGTATCATATGTAAAACCAAGATCATCAATTAACTTGCGAGCTTGATAGAATGACTCTGGAATCTTCCCTCCAGCAGGGAGTACCTTCTTCAATAATACCAACAACATGTCGAATGAGGTTTCTGGCCACTGGTTCAAGGCCTTCAGGTGTAACAACTCAACGATGAACGACAGTTTTCTAAATTTAGTGCATCCATGATATAATTCAGTATGCGCATCATCAAGAATTTCAAAGAATTTCAATGCTTCTCCATCTGCAGAAGAATGAGGATTACTCAATCCAACGTGGTCATTTTTGACATTATTGTCTTCATATTGAAACTGACGCATCATATCATTCAGAATTATGTTAATCAGATCAACTGTTCTCGAATCAACATTTATATGAATATTTTCTGAGCGATGACATGAAATAGAATCTTCTCCATGATGCGTTGATGTCTTATAGTTTTTCAAAAACCCATTAAAAAACAAAATTTCTCTAACACTATCTCGTTTGAAGATATTTCTATTTGCACATTTTTTGCATGGTCAACTAATCATATCGCTTGGAAATTTGATGGTGAAATCCATAAATCACTTAATCCCCTCATAATATTCAGGTGAAAATCTATCTTGCATATCAATCCAACTCCTATCCATATCTGTATTTAATAAAAATCAAAAGTTAAATATCTTATTTAAATTCTAAAAAAACAAATATCATTAAAATTTAAAAACCAAATTTGGAAAAAAACACAGTACCTGCGGAGGACTCGACCGCGGGTAATGGGGTCTGACTCGATTGCGGATCCATAACAGTGCAGTGACTTGACGACATAGGTTCAACGGCCAGACAAGAAAGGAGTGGAACCATTTGATGAAGCATGGAGGGTTCTACACGGCGGGGCACAATGGACCGGAAGGGTCCAACGGAGGCCGGACGACTTGCCGGAGGGATGCAATGGGGCCGCGAGGGGACGACGGCGTCGTGGCTATCCAAAGGTGCAACACGGGAATGGGTGGCGGTTGCCGGGTCACGAGGGTGTCGGGGTCACGGGGGCGCAGTGCGGAGGCAAGGCGGTGGGGGTCGCCGGGGTGCAGCGCGGGCAGGGGGTGTCAGGGTCATGGGGGTGCAGCGTGGAGGCAAGGCAGTGGGGGTTGCCGGTGACGCATCACGGAGGCAAGGGGGTGGGGATCGCTGGGGGTCGGGGTCGCCGGTGGGGTCGGGGTTGCCAGGGGTCGGGGAAGGGTCGCTGGGGGTCGGGGAGGGTCGCCGAGGGTCGGGGAGGGTCGCCGGGGGCCGGGGAGGGGTCACTGGGGGGCGGCCACACCGGGGGTCGGGGTCGTCGGGTCAAGTGGTCGGGGTTGCGGGGGTCAGGGTCACGAGGTCAGGGAAGGGGGGTCCCGGGGTCGGGGAGGGGAGGGAGGGGAAAATAGGGTATTTTTCGGAAGTAAAGTGCAGCGGCCGCCATTTGGCGGCTGCTGTTGATAGTATTAGCGGCCTCCAAATGGCAGACGCTATACGTGCCCCGCCTCGAAAACTAGAAATTCTAGTAGTGATGGTTTTCTCATAATGCACAGAGTATAAGGAACATGCAAAATTATTTAATCAAGCAAACTAACTCATCATTAAATGGTTACCCACAGAATCACCTACCAAAATTGTCTAATCCCTCAAAACATGTTGCGAAACATCAACCGCACCACCCCAGCACCACAAGGATGATAAATCCAGCCCTAGACAAGAAACTTTCACCAAAAAGACCCATGGTTAAACCCTAGGTACGAACCCTAGGTTCTGGACACTTTGTAACATCAAGAAAGAGGGACGGAACCCTAAGGAAATGGAAGAAGTGGAAGGGAGGAACACTCACCTTGAAAAATCTTAAAGAAATTACCCCGAATTAACCAAATGATGAAACTCAATGCATCATAACATGATATTTAGGCTTGAGGGATGAGGAGAAGGTCATGTGGGGACTGAAATGGGGGAAAAAGAGTAAAATTTGCAAGAGATATGAATGAATGAATTTACCTCTTCAAATCTGCCCGATTTTAGAATCCCTAATACGTTGAGCACTCAATCTCAATGAAGAATAGGTCCAAAGATAGGAGAGAGAGGTTGGGCGCGCGACTTCACTCAAGTGGCACTTTTGAGGCTTGGAATCACAGAAAAATCCTTAATAATGAATAAATCATTTATTAATCAAATTTTATTTTTAAAACTAGAACTGGGCTTTGGGGAAGGACCAATCCCTTAAATAAAAACCCATATACCCCTTGGTTATGGATTTATAAAGGCTCCAAACTACAATGGTGGTGTTAATATGTCAGGGTAGACCATTTTGGAATTGTAATGGGTGAAAAATATAAAAAAATGAAAAATTTATAAAAGAAACAAAATGTATTTTTAAATATGGAATTGGGATCATGGTTTGGCCCAATTCACGAAAACTCACCTATTCCACCATAAAAGCTTGAAAGACCCCAAAAACAAAGGATAAATGGAAATTAAATTAAATTTAACTTTAAAATAAGTCATGTATGTGACAATTATCTTCACCATTAAAACATTACACCACAGAAAGTCACATCAAGGCCAAAGCAACAACCAAACCAAACTGAGAAACCAAGAGGTACTCCCATGTCAGGTTTCACCCCCAAAGGCCAAAACACCTCCAGTGATCAATTAATGAAGGATTACTCTCACAACAAAAGCTTACAACACTTTCCTGAAATGTTCAATAACATTCATAATTTCTCCCAAAATGAAACTCAGTAAACACTATCCGAACAAGACTCAAGCAATTCACCCAAATGAACAACAACATCGAAGAAGGTTACACTTACCTTAATTTAACTAGACCATTGGTTACTCCAAAATCCCAATGTTTTCTAAATGAATATGTAGGTAGCATGATAGATCTGAATGAGACTACCTACTGCCAATCGAAGACCATGGATAAGTCTGAGTTACTGGTATTGGGGAACAAAAATAACCTCCCCACCATAAGAGACAACCTATATTTTTTTCCCCGGGAAAGAATAAGGATACTAACTGCGGGATGCCTGAATGGACTCCCCAGTACAAAGGGTATACTTCCATCAGAAATTTACAAAAGAACTTATATAAGACTCATAGTGGGTATCCCTATCATAAGAACCAACCATCTTAACTGACCAGCATGGGCCGGTACAGAAAGCCCCCAGAATTTAAAGAGTTGGGATGACCACATGGTTAGTCTGCACGGTTTGGGAAACAATGCACTAACAGTGGGGATCCTTTTATCTACAAGGTTTTTGGGGCATGGTTACTACTAACCAATTGCAAATTTTGGGCCCAACCTGTCTAGCCAAACATCAAACCTTTCTCTAAAGACTCAATGGAAACCAAATGGGGATGGAATAACATTGGGAGATGACATGGGTATAAGGCCCTTTAACTATTTCCAATGAACATGAACAACATAAAAAGATAATGAGACAATAGGTTTAAACTCTTCCTATCTTTCATACTAAGGATATGAAATTGTATAATGGTTTAAACGACCCTGGGATTTCCCCTAACAACAAGTCAGCTTCTCTCCGAGACCTATGGCTGGAGCTCAAATGATTGAAGCATCTTCGACCTCGCAGTTAGGCTTTGGAACCCCCACCCCCCCCCCAATGAGAATTCCTCTTTCGGTGAAACCAACAACTAAAATGAAATCTCTGATATGTTTTCCCAGACATAAAAAATTCCAAACTTACTTTACCCTAACCCGATATTTCACTAAAACAAGGGCTTATAATATGCACACACATCACAACTTGTTTGTTCTGGTGAGAAACAATAGAAGTAAAGAACACCTATACTCACCTTCCTCTAAAATGGAATATTTTTTCCCAAGGGAGACATTCTCCCAACATAACAGAGACTCTCATATGATTTCCCAACTTTCACCTTTATGGTCAATTGATCACATTACATCATAAGGCATCACCGAACATGACCATTGCGACTGGTATAAACTATTCATGGAGAGGGGCCTTATACAACATCCCCAAACAACACACAATTCTACATGGTGGCCACAATATCCAAGCGTGACCATATTTCTCACACTGGTTTTTTAACATAAACTCATGCTTCAAAGAAACTGTGAAGAACCCAAAGGCCCTCTTAGACGACATCGAGACACTCATCCCCACTAACAACACTAGACCACTTCCAGCTTCGACAAATAAGGAGACTTAAGAGGATAAGGTCTCTTTCAACCTTACATGATCATTGTGCCACTACAAGAGGATACACAAAAACAAGAAAGGAAAGGGTGTAGAATAAATCTGAAAATATCAAGAAAAAGATTCCTTATATTGACCAACTGGAGGGTCTTCAAATGGAGAAACAATTTGGGTTGCACTCCAGTTGTGCACTAACCTTTAATGGGGTGTACCTTATCCAACGATTGAACCCAAGGACCCAACCAAGATGGTCCATTGGTCATGATATACCACAAACCAGATCCAAACACATGAATGGAACCACCATAAAGTCGTCTCAAAACATTTTTGAAAATGTACCACTAAATATCCCTACAACACAACTTACTGAACAAACCCAAACCCAAAACACAGTTCAAATAGGAGGGGTTCTTGGACTCAAATCAACCCACAACATCAACTTTTTCAAAAAAACATAATATAAGCCATCACAAAAAATTCATCAAAACATCATGTTTTTCTTTAAAAACATTTCATGAAAACAAACAGTTCAGCGGTTAGCGTATCCACCAATGGTACCCCATGGGCCTTACACATGCATGTTTCTGTGCCACACTGGGCACCCTCCTCATATCCATCCTGACACTCATCCAGTCGTGAAATCAATCATCCATCATCCCATATAACCCCATACATGTGGTTGCCCATGGAAATACCAAAGTTTAAAACAAAACATTCTATCAACATTTCAAAACCAAAAAAGTCAACCAACACATCCTTTTTTCTCAAAACCACTAACCAGGAGATCAAAATCCCAATTCAAATCTTACTAAACGTTTCAGAAAGACACAACCATATGGACAAGAACTCACTTTCATGTTATTCAAATCAATTTCATATCATCTTATCCCATTAAAACACCCTTTCATTGTTTAGAAAACTCTATTGGAAACACCTTTTCAAAACCATCATCAGTATAGTTTCTACTTTTAAAAAGTGGTATAAGCACACCATTTTCCATTTGAATATAAATCTGAAAATTCAGTTCCAACATTTCCTAAATCAAACCATTCCATAATTATTTTAAAATCATTTAACAATAAATTTAAACTTCTTAAAACCAAGTCACTTTAAAACCAAAGTTCCAAGATTTCATAATTAATGAACAGAAGACAATGCAAGAGGAAACTAGTTTCAGTGGGTGACTTGGAAAAATGGTTGGCGGCCATATTCTGATCACTTCACTATAATAGAGAGTGTTCTAGGGAATATCCCTGGCTCCACATGGCTTTCCAAACCTTGCGAGCTCACAGAGACCATTAACCCAACTATCTTTTCATTTCCCCTAATCATCATTAAACCAAGAAAACCAGGGGAATCTGAAAGGTCCCGACTTCCCTTGGAGACCTGGATCACGTAATGAGGTGTGGTGATCAGCCACACTACTCATAACCAAAATTCCATGTCCCCACATTCCTAACTCCAGACTATCCCGACTGTTCCCCAAATAACATGACCCAAAGAGAGCGAACCTCCTCTGATACCATTTTCTCACGAACCGAATCTGGTCGCCTTAAAAATCATCACCCAACCCGGTCAATGGAAATAACTGAAGGGATTTCCCGATCCCCATGGGCTGGCACAAGTGCCCAGGTATCATAAAATGAAGTTTGGGAACGATTTACCAAAATCTGTAAACATAAAACAACAAATGAAACCACGGAACCAAAACTGGATTTTTCAAACAAAAACATCTTTTACTAAAATTTAGAAATGAATTACACAAATTGAAACAATGTATGAAGACCATTACAAAAGAAAAATACCAAGAAAAGATAGACCATGATCCTCCACATTGAAAGAGGTACCTCCCTCAAGCCATCCCCACAAGACTTCACCACCAAGGGCCTGCTAGAAACCCGAACCAATGTTACTAAAACCTGTACCCAACCTGCGACAAAAAAAAAACCAAGTCTACTTACACCTAATGGTGTAAGTAAGGTGTGATCCAATTCCCATTAGGATACCAGCACTAAGATATTCAATGTGATAAACATTTAAAGACGAAAAGCATGAATGTTTTCAAAAACATAAAAAGCTAGTTACAATTTATGAAAGATGCGACTTTGAATAAAAATAGTTTTCAAGTGGGATATTTTAACGGGTTAAATTTTTTAAAATAAACCCCAAAGCTACTGAATTTTCCATCAAAATGTACCGTATTCTGACGGTAAGTATAAAGTAACTAATGAGCACAAGCAATAGGATGTAACCCATAGGTACTAGCTAGCTGGGGATCCCAGGTACATCGTGTCTCAGTGAGAGTAACCATCCCAAATATCCATTCTCGTGCATGATCCACTAGTAAGGAACATACCCATAACCTAGTGGTCCCCAATCATCATCATCATATTTTATTTAGAGTTGTAAGCGTCAATATTGCTAGGTGAAACTGAGGCCTAATCCCACGGATTCACAAGCATACTAGTACACGTCCACCCACCTAGATACCCTGGTTTTCCCCTTGTTCTCAAAAAAGTTAAACAAGTAAAGAAATATAAATTGAACATGAAAATATCATTTCCGCATAAAAAATCACCAAACAACCCATATGTATACCACACAAGTCACAAAATCCATTTTTCATTCAAAATGATTTTGAAGTCCAACTCACACCAAAATAGCCCACATCACATTTTAAATTTCTTCAACACTTCCAAAAACCATTAAAAAATTTTATAAATCAATTATAAGATATTTCAACTCATATAACAGCCCGCACACATGGAAAATAACACTTCATTAATAATAAAAAATTCAATTTTTCACATCACACTCACACAAAACACTCCACATCAATTTCACATCACTTTCACACCTCAATACCTCCTTCAAAAAATTTAATAAAATATTTCCAAGAAGATAAATATCACATAACAGAATTTTCACAAATGAAATAGACCTTTTACAAATATACTCATACCAAAACAGTTTTCTGATATAGTTTCACCTTCTACATAACTCAATAAACAATTCAAAACATTCATAAAAAAATTATAAAGAGTATACCCAAAATTTTCACATAAGACCCATTTCAAAAACCTATTTCTAAGCCAAAAGCACACCAAGACCCTACCAAAACCGAATTGGAAGCCCAATAAACATGTAATAATCCACTTTCAAATGTTATATAATTAGCTTGATCAATATCACAAAAGATACCCATGAGAACACACAAATCCACAAAACACTTTAAAGGAGTATAACAAGGTTATACACAAAAAACCATTCAAAGACACCCCCTTTTTAGGACCAAATGGATCTATATCATTACCCAACCAAAATTGGAATCCCCTTTCAACAAAAAATAAATCACTTCCACATTTTACAAAACTACCACAAGAGATAACACATGAAATACATTTGAAAAATACACACTTCAAGCAAAAATGTAACTTTAAAACCAAAGGATTCACTATTGCTAACAAAAATGGTTTTCTCATAATACACAACATGTAAGGAACATGAAAATTTATTTAATCAAGAAAACTAACTCTTCATTAAATGGTTACCCACGGAATCACATAAAGAAATTGTCGAATCCCTCAAAAAATGCTCTGAAACATCAACCGCACCACCCTGGCACCACAAGGATGATAAATCTAGCCCTAGACCACAAAATTTTCACCACAAAGACACATTTTTAATCCCTAGGTACTGAAACTAGGTTATGGACACTTTGGAACAACAAGAAAGATGGATGAAACCCTAAGGAAATGGATGAAGTGGAAGGGAGGAACACTCACCTTGAAAAAACATAAATCAATTACACTGAATTAACCAAATGATGAAACTCAATGTAGAAAAACCTGATAGTTAGGATTGACTGATGAGGATGAGGTCATGTGGGGACTGAAATGGGGGAAAAAGAGTAAATATTGAAGGAGATATGAATGAATGAATTTACCTCTTCAAATATGCGCGATTTTAGAAACCCTAATAATATGAGCACTCAATCACGATGAAAAAGAGATCCAAAGAGAGGCAAGAGAGCATGGGCGCGTGACTGTGTTCAAGGGGCGCGTTTGAGGATTGGAATCACTGATAAAGCCTTAGAAATGAATATGTTATTAATTAATCAAATTTTATTTTTAGAACTGGAATTGGGGTTTCGGGCATGCCCAATCCTTTAAATATAAACCCATATACACCTTGGATATGGATTTATAATGGCACCAAACTACAATGGTGGTGTTAATATGTCAGGTTAGACCATTTAGAAATTGGAATGGGTGAAAAATATAAAACAATGATAAATTTATAAAAGAAACAAAATTTAATTTTAAATCTAGAATTGGCCTCACGGTTAGGCCCAATTCACGAAAAATCACCCATTCCACCATAAAAGTTTGAGAAACCCCAAAAACGAAGGATAAATGGAAATTAAATTAAGTTTAACTTTAAAATAGGTCATTTATGTCACAATTATTCTCACCAGTAAAACTTTCTGCCCATAAAGTCACATCAAGGCCAAAGCAACAACGAAACCCAACTAAGAAACCATGATGTACTCCCTTGTCAGGTTTCACCCCCAAAGACCAAAAAACCTCCAGTGATAAATTAATGAAGGATTACTCTCAAAACAAAAGTTTTACCACTTTCCTTAAATGATCAATCACATTCATAATTGATCCCAAAATAAAAATCATTAAACACTATTCGAACAAGACTCATGCAATTCACCCAAATGAAGAACAACATCAAAGAAGGTTACACTTACCTCACTTTAACTAGACCATTGGGTACTCCCCAATCACAAATTTTACTAAAGGAAGATGTAGGTAGATTGATAGCTCTGAATGAGACTACATACCACCATGCCATGACAATGGATAAGTCTGAGTTACTAGTATGGGGGATCAAAAATAACCTCTCCACCATAAGAGACAACCTATATTTTTTTCCCAGGAACGAATCAGGACACTAACAGGGGGAGGCCTGAATGGACTCCCTAGTACTACGGGTATAATTCCATCATAAATTTACAAAAGAACTTATATAAGACTCATAGTGTGTCTCCTCACCATAATGACCAACCATCTTAACCGACCAACAAGGGCCGATACAGAAAGCCCCCAGAATTTAAAGATTTGGGACGACCACATTGTTAGTCTGCACGGTTTGGAAAACCATGCAATAACAGTGGGGATCCTTCTGTCTACAAGGTTTTTTGGGGCATGGTCACTACTAACCAAGTGCAAATCGTGTGCCCAGCCTGTCTAGCCAAACATCAAACCTTTCTCCAAAGACTCAATGGAAACCAAAGGGTGATGGAATAACATTGGGCGATGACATGGGTACAAGTCCATTTACCTTTTTCCAATGAACATGAACAAAAGAAGAAAGATAATGAGAACGTAGGTTTAAACTCTTCATATCTTTCATACTGAGGATAGGAAATTTTACAGGGGTTTAAACGACCCTGGGATTTCCCCTGACTACGAGTTAGCTTCTCTCCGAGTCCGATGGCTGGACCTCAAATGATTGAAGCATCTTTGACCTCGCAGTTAGGCTTTGGAAACCCCCCTTAATGATAATTCCTCTTTCGGTGCAACAAGCAACTACAATGAAATCCCTGATAAGTTTTCCAAGCCATAACAAACTCCAAACTCACTTTACCCTAACCCGATATTTCAATGAAACAAGGGATTATAAGATGCACACACATCACACCTTGTTTGTTCGGGTGAGAAACAATAGAAGTAAAGAACACCTATACTCACCGTCCTCTAAAATGGAAGATTTTTTTCCCAAGGGAGACATTAACCCAACATAACAGGGACTCTCATAAGATTTCCCATCATTCACCTTTATGGTTAATTGATCACATGACATCATAAGGCATCACCGAACATGACCATTGCGACTGATATAACAATTCATGGATAGGGGACTTATACAACATCCCCAAACAACACACAAGTCGAGATAGTGGCCACAATTTTCTATTGTGAATATATTTCCCACACTGGTGGTTTAACATAAACTCATGCTTCAAAGAAACTTTGAAGAACCCAAAGGTCCTCTTAGACGACATCGGGACACTCATCCCCACTAACAACCCTAGACCACTTCCAGCTTCGACAAATAAAGAGACTTAAGAGGCAAGGGTCTCTTTCAAAATTACATGATCACTCTCCCACTATAATAGGATACCCAAAAACAAGAAAGGAAAGGGTGTAGAATCAATCTAAAAATCTCAATAAAAAGATTGCTTATATTGATCAACTGAAGGGTCTTCAAACGGAGAAACAATCCAGGTTGCACTTCAGTTGTGAACTAACCTTTAATGGGGTGTACCTTATCCAACGATTGAACCCATGGACCCAACCAAGATGGTCTACTGGTCAAGATATACCACAAACCAGATCCAAACACATGAATGGAAGCACCATAAAGGCGTCTCAAAACATTTTTCAAAATATACCACTAACCGTCCCTGCAACACAACTTACTGACCAAACCTAAACCCAAAACACAATTCAAATAGGAGGGGTTCATGGACTCAAATCCTCCACAACATCAAATTTATTAAAAACACATAATATAAGCCATCACAAACAATTCATCAAGAAATCCTGTTTTTATTTAAAAACATTTCTTGAAAATAAACGGGTTAGCAGTTAGCGTATCCACCAATAGTACCCCATGGGCCTTACACATGCATGTTTCTGTGCCACATTGGGCACCCTCCTCGTATCCATCCCGACACTCATCCAATCCTGACATCAATCATCAATCATCCCATATAACCCGATGAATGTGGTTTCCCATGAAAATACCAAATGTTAAAACAAAAAATTCATTCCACATTTCAAAACCAAAAAAGTCAACCAACACATCCTTTTTCTCAAAACCACTAACCAGGAGATCAAAATACCAATTCAAATCTTACTAAAAATTTCAGAAAGACACAACCATTTGGACAAGAACTCACTTTCATGTTATTATCATCAATTTCATATCATCTTATCCCATTAAATTATCCATTGATTGTTTAGAAAACTCTATTGGAAATACCTTTTCAAAACCAACTTCAGTATAGTTTCTACTTTTAAAAATAGGTATAAGCACACCATTTTCCATTTGAATATAATTCTGAAAATTCAGTTCCCCCATTTCATAAATCAAACCATTCCATCTTTATTTTAATATCATTTAACAAAAACATTACACTTCTTAAAACCAAGTCTCTTTAAAACCAATGTTCCAAGATTTCAAAATTAAAGAACACAAGACAATGCGAGAGGAAACTAGGTTCAGTGGGTGACATGGAAATATGGTTGGCGGCCATATTCCAATCACTTCACTGTAATAGAGAGTGTTCAAGGGAATATCCCTGGCTCCACATGGCTTGCCAGACCTTGCGAGCTCACTGAGACCTTTAACCCAACTATAACACCCCGAGCTTCCAGGATACGCTTCTCATTCAATAATGTAATAGCTTGCATTGTACGCAACATCGAGTTCTAACACACTAAAACTAATCAAAGTATCCATTATGAATAGTAATAACCACTTTTTAAATTTTTAGAAATTTTATATTTCAAAATGGACTTCATTTTTGTATTCCTAATATTGAAATTAGCTATTGTTGAATTTCTTGTAATATTCTGAGAACTTCAAAATTTTTATGAATAATGAAAAATACTTAAAACAACTTTTTTAATCAAAATAATTTATAGTGATAAGTTATAATATTTAGTGGTTTTAAATTATAATTAGAATATATTTTTACCATTTTATCCAATGGTGGTCATTAGAATTAATTTCACTTTGAAATTGGACATAAACAATTGTCAATCTTTTGATATAAATTGTTTCTTAAAAACACGCTATTTGTTGTGACAGCGGGAATTAATTATAAAATTAATTAATGAAAATTATATGTTTTTAATTTCATAAAATAGACATCATTTTTGAATTCTGAATATCAATTATAGATTAGGGTGAAATTTTGGCATTGTTCTGAAAAACTTCAATTTTTTATGAATAGTGAAACCACTAAGTGGTAGTTAAATAACTGATTTTTCGTTTAAATGAAATATTACCACTTCTGTGATTTGATTTTCAAAAATCCGACATAAATGGTTGTCATTAGGAACTAAAATGTGGTTCAATGAGATTAAAAGTAAATTTTTTGTGAATAGTAACTTTTAATTTCTTAATCGCGATTAGAGGTAATTAGTGTAGTTTAAGGTACAAATAATGTTTTAATAATATGAGATGAGCATGAAACTTGTCCTACTCCTATTGGATGAGTCATGTCCGACCAAGACAACCCATGGGTCAGCTTGGGGACCCCATGGAGCCACTTTAGTTGGAAAATGACATTAATATATATTTATTTAATGTTAAAATTAAATTGACACAAACATGAGTTGTTTTACTAAACCAGTTTTTAATTGGGGTTACACAAGTCACAATTTTGACTATAAATATTCATTAGAAAGATAAAAAGATTTCATACATCATAGTATTTTTTTTATAATTTTTAGACATTAAATAAATTAAATTATTTATGACATCATTATGATGCAGCGATGACCTCATTATTTAACGATTTAAATAAAATGAGAAGATAATGCAAAATCCAAGGCTTACTCTTGTCCAAAGACTATTGGATGAGGATATTTAGAACAATTATCACCTTAGACACGAATTATATAAGTGTGGGACCTTTAGAATCCGATAATCATTTTATAATAATGTAACATTTCAATCTTTCCAAAAGAGCCCCTCCTCTCCTCTTATAAAACTCCCCCACCTCTCCCACCTTATTCACACCTTAAAGCCATTTGGCTCGGCCAAACTCTGACCAAATACTCTCCCAACTTCCCCCTCTTACTCCTAGAAGCCTCACTTTGGGCAGAACCCTTCCCAAGGAATCCTTTGGCTCAAATCAAAAAGAGTTACCCGATTTTGAGGTAATGTCTTCTCTAATGTTGTTTTGTTTTATTTTTCTTCTCCATCCCCCTAAACTCTTTTTATTCATTTCTTTTGTAACAACACAAGTATCCTCAATATAATAGGATGTTGTTTTAAGAATGATTAGAGCTACACTTACACACACCTACATCTAATGGTTAAAGAACATACGGTTTCTGTGGATGGCGAATTTCTGCCTCACGAAACGATGATTGTTCAACACTCATATAACACCTTCAAAGGTGGCCATTGAGATGTCACTATATTTATATATGATATAAAATATGTTTATGTTTTACTTATGCATCTGTATTTCTCATTTATGGCATACTTTATGATTTCCATTATGGGAAAAATGCGATTATTTCATTTTAGGAAGTGCAGACTACCGCCCCCTCAAAGTGATTCGAATCGTTAATGCCATGTGTTGGATGTATAAAGGATGGATTAAATGGTATTATAAACTATATTATACTGTAATTATATTATAAATTTATATCATTATGATTTCATTCCATTAAATACGAAATAGAAATGAAAGTAGCGTTCATGCGTACGTACGGCTTACCGTCTCCATGAACGGTGCATTTAATTTCTTACCTCTAAATGTTACGTGACATTATGAATGAATGTATATATTGTATATATATGATATATATGATATCTACATCATGAATATAATTCTGGATATAATGGATATTTCACCACATGAACAACTTGTAATTATAAGAAGTTTATTTTTGACTCAAGTACCAAAGATCGACAAAACGACTGTTATTAACTTAAATAATTACATAATGTTCATATCATTGTAATAAGTGATATAAAAAGGATAATGAAATTGAAAATGGTTCTTAATAAGTTATATATTAACTCTAGTTTATTATTTAGGAGGTTAAAGAATGGTTGAGTCAAGTCAGACACGAGGTAAGGGAATTTCTTAACCCAATTTCCATTCTTTGGGTTAATCTCCTAATTTCAAATTATGTCATGATATTATTATGTCATATCTTGTATTTATACTTTAATTATGTGTACTTATAGTGAATACACATAATAGATCTATTTTATTTAAAAAAATGATCTTTTTAAGGGAACTTCTTAACCCAATTTCTATTCTTTGGGTTAATCTCCTACTTTCAAATTATGTCATGATATTATTATGTCCTATCTTGTATTTATAATTCCTTTATGTGTACATATAGTGAATACACATAATAGGTCTATGTTATTTTAAAAATTATCTTGTAAGGACATCGTCTCAATCTCCATTCATTGAGGCATATTTTGTTTTATACACAAATTTCTTTTATATAGTGTATAAACCCCTTTGACTTTTGCATTTATTAAAAAGGAATCTTTTTATACAAAGAGTTTACTAAAAGACAAAAGGGATTGTTTTTGTCGTACGTATGCGGCGACAACGACTTCTCCGCCGCCGTGACCATTATTTGAGTTTCAGCTTCCTCTACAAGCCATACCTTTTTTTTAAAGAAAAATAAATACCATGTTTTAACTTTCTTTTATTTTGGTATTGAAAATGGTTTTGAAAGAATTTTTATTATATCAATGTGTTGTATTGATATCTTGTGATTGAAATGTGGAAATTTTATGTTTCCATTATGCATGTTTTATGTGATACGATTATGTTATGGTTTATGATATGTTTAAACCTATTCATATGAGGAATGCATTGGACTTAATAAGTGACGGGTGGAGGCCGCTATAGCTCCTCGATGCATCGGCAGGTCTCATGAGACAAACTAGTGTCTTGGCACGAGGCCTTGACAAAATCTTATTTGTGGTTTTGGCACGAGGCCTTGACTACGTGGTTATGATAGTCTGGCATTATGCATTCCATCAATATGAAAGTGGTTATTGATATTGCATGTGATTATTCGACCAGTAGAATATCCATGTGAAGAAGTAAATGTAATTATCTCATTTTACTTTTGCCATATTATGTTGAAGTTCATGTTTCAAAGGCTATTGTTTTAGTTATACATTGCCTTAAATGTTAATTTTTATTTATGAAAGCTTCCGCTATATTGTTAACCTTACTGAGCATCTAAACTCACCCCTTTCAATGTTTTAATATTTTTTCCAGGATGTGAAGAAGTATTTTATGAATGACCTGCAGGGGTAGTCAGAAAGGGATATGATTGTGGACTATGAAGACTATGTTATTGTAGTTTTTTTACTTTTTGATGTAATGAAAGACTTATGAATGTATCTAGTGTTTCCAAGGCTACTAAACTAATCGGTCTTTCGAGACTTGATCTTTTGTGATCATGCCAATGTTACGAACTAATGCACCAACTCTGGGTAGCTGGGGTCGGGGCGTTACAGTTGGTATCCGAGGAAGTTTAGTACAATCCTTGGAAGCTAGATTTTGATAAACTCTGATTAGAGCACGTAGACCTAAGATGAACATTGAGGATTAGTATAGAAGAACTTCCTCGAATTTTGGTATTTTAGAGATTTTGTGAGTTTTCCGAGCAATACATCTCTGTCTGGATACGAGCAGGTAGAGGCGGCTCTGGCACAGATGTTCCTAGGGGTAAAACTCGAAAACACCGCTTTGAGCTAGACTCGAACGGGAACTGGTGCACGACAACGGTCCTTGCTGCACTCTTGGTTACGACACTCCCGGGGGATATGCTTAGGATAACTCTCATTTTCTTTACAAATGATTATGAAGGGTTTATGAGTATATACTTTCTCAAAGAAAACATTTTTATAATTATGGATTATATCCATAAATAGTTCAATTTATGTTAAGTGTTTTATAATATGGGATTATGTATTTTGATTTATAAACTAATATAATTTATGCCATTGTTTAGAAATGGCGCCTAGTAGAAGGAATGGAAATCGTATCAATGCACGAACTCCGTGTAGGGATTCCCTCCTGCTCAAGATAATTATTGTGGATCTGGAGATACAACTGGTGTTGATCAACTTATTACCATACTGGGACAACTCACTCAGGTTATGAATAATAACCTTACTCGTATGGAGCACCCTGATCCGCAACGTGGAGGATCAATGCTAGACCGTTTCATGAGGCAACAACCACCAACGTTCAATGGGAGGACAAATCCCTTAATAGCCGAGAAATGGATAAATTCCCTAGAGAAAATATTTCAGGCTTTTGGGAGTCGTGAAAGGGAAAAAGTTATCATGGTAGTTTACCGCCTCACTGGAGATGCTGATCAATGGTGGTCATTGATTCAAAACATGAAGGAAGATGATGAAGTATCAAATATGGAATGGAGGGAGTTCAAAGATCTGTTTTTAGAAAAATACTTTCCTCGCGACCATCGAGCAGATATGGAAAGTCAATTTATGAGTTTGAGGCAGAAGGAGGATGATAATGTTGCAAAGTATGAGGCTAACCTTACAAGGTTAGAGAGGCATGCTTCCGATCATATACGTAACCCAAGGAGTAAGATTGATCGTTTCTTTGATGGTTTAAAACCATTTCTCTGTCGAGCTTTAGTATCACAATCCTTCTCATCATACGAAGATATTGTCTCGTGTGCTATCAAGACAGAAAAGGAATTCTCTAAGTCTTATGACAACAAAGTAAAGCAAGAGAAGAAGAGAACGGGGGAACAAGAGACAGATAAAGGGAAAAAGGGAAAGAAGTATTTTCCATTATGTGATAATTTTGGGAAGAATCACCCTGGTATGTGCCTAAAAGGAATGGGAGTTTGTTATAAATGTGGAGAAAAGGATCACCAGGCTCGTGATTGCAAGGGAAAGAATAGGCTATCAAAGTTGAATGCTACAATTGTAGGGAAATGGGGCATTATGAAAATGAATGTCCCAAGCGTCAAGGAAACTTACCTCAGAAAAGGCCAAGGGATCAAGTCCAATCTTATGCTGTGACTACAGTTGAAGCGGAATAATTAATGTATTGGTGCTTTTGGACTCAAGGATTATATTCTGGTTATAAGAATAACGTGATATATATAAAGATTGTACTGCAGTACTTTTTGATTAAGGTAATATGATTAAGGTAATCATATTTTTATTATGTGACAATAAGTGGAACTTTTCTTTATTTGGGTAATCTGATGTTACAATTGATTTTGGAATTTAGAGACCTTTTAGAGAAAGTCTGGACGGTGGTATTTTGGATAACTATTAAGGTTGGAATGGATTAATTTGAACCATAGATAGTATTGTTTAAGGTTAAAGCATTTATGAAGATTATTTTTGGAATATTATGATACTACAGTTTTAGGAAAAAGACAACCTGCAGGGTGGGGCATAACCCGCCGCGTCGGGCAAAGCTACAGGAATCGAACCCACAATCATAGTGCGACAGACCTTTATTTCCTACCACTAGCCTACAGGAAGTCCCTGGTTATTACAAAATAATTTTACTAATATAAATGGTATGTGTTAACATTTGGAACCTTATACAATTAGGATAAGTATAATATTTTTGAGTTCTATTATCTTTTTGAGTGAATGATGAGTTGAAGGTTGAAACTCTAATTGTCAAGCATAAATATATATACCTATCTCTTATTCAATGAATAAATTAATTCTTAATCTTTAGTAAAGGGATATTAAAACAAAAAAATGTGTTATCCTAATACCTTATGTCTTGTTGAACTGTTGATATTTCAAATCAACATAGATTGAAGCCTTTGAGGCCCTCAATTTTACAGTTGATTGTGATTGATGACCTCAATCACTCCCTACACATATTTATGTTTTTCCTCCAATTATATGTCTTTAATTGCCACCAATGTTCTCCTAATCGAGATCATAATTGGGTGGTGACTTTTTCATTTCCCTTTCCCTCTTATTAAGGCTAAATTTTATTAATCTTATTTCCGATGTGGGTTTTCCACAAAGGTATTTTCTCTTTTAAACCTTTTATTTTCAAAGAAAAATTTCAAATTGCGAGGATGCAATTTATTGAAGGAGGGGAGAATGTAACACCCCGAGCTTCCATGATACGCTTCTCATTCAATAATGTAATAGCTTGAATTGTACGCAACATCGAGTTCTAACACACTGAAACTAATCAAAGTAGCCATTATGAATAGTAATAACCACTTTTTAAATTTGTAGAAATTTTATATTTCAAAATGGACTTCATTTTTGTATTCCTAATATTGAAATTAGCCTATGTTGAATTTCTTGTAATATTCTGAGAACTTCAAAATTTTTATGAATAGTGAAAAATACATAAAACAACTTTTTTAATCAAAATAATTTATAGTGATAAGTTATACTATTGAGTGGTTTTAAATTATAATTAGAATATATTTTTAACATTTTATCCAATGGTGGTCATTAGAATTAATTTCACTTTAAATTGGACATAAACAATTGTCAATCTTTTGATATAAATTGTTTCTTAAAAACACGCAATTTGTTGTGACAGTGGAAATTAATTATAAAATTAATTAATGCAAATTATATGATTTGAATTTCATAAAACAGAAATCATTTTCGAATTCGGAATATCAATTATAGCTTAGGGTGAAATTTTGGCATTGTTCTGAAAAACATCAATTTTTTATGAATAGTGAAACCACTAAGTGGTAGTTAAATAACTGATTTTTCATTTAAATAAAATATTACCACTTCTGTGATTTGATTTTCAAAAATCCGACATAAATGGTTTTCATTAAGAATTAAAATTTTGTTCAATGATATTAAAAATAAATTTTTGGTGAATAGTAACTTTTAAGTTCTTAATCGCGATTAGAGGTAATTAGTGTAGTTTAAGGTACAAATAATGTTTTAATAATATGAGATGAGCATGAAACCTGTCCTACTCATATTGGATGAGTCATGTCCGACCAAGAAAACCCATGGGTCAACTTGGGGACCCCATGGATCCACTTTAGTTGGAAAATGACGTTAATATATATTTATTTAATGTTAAAATTAAATTGACACAAACATGAGTTGTTTTACTAAACCAGTTTTTAAGTGGGGTTACACAAGTCCAAATTTTGACTATAAATATTCATTAGAAAGATAAAAAGATTTCCTACATCATAGTATTTTTTTTTATAATTTTTAGACATTAAATAAATTAAATTATTTATGACATTATTATGATGAAGCGATGACCTGATTATTTAACGATTTAAATAAAATGAGAAGATAATGAAAAATCCAAGGCATAAACTTGTCCAAAGCCTATTGGATGAGGAGATTTATAACCCTTATCACCTTAGCCATGAATTATATAAGTGTGGGACCTTTATAATCCGAAAAGCATTGTATAATAATGTAACATTTCAATTTTTCCAAAAGAGCCCCTCCTCTCCTCTTATAAAAGGCCCCCACCTCTCCCACCTTATTCACACCTTCAAGCCATTTGGCTCGGCCAAACTCTGCCCAAATACTCTCCCAACTTCCCCCTATTACTCCTAGAAGCCTCACATTGGGCAGAACTCTTCCCAAGGAAGCCTTTGGCTCAAATCAAAAAGAGTTACCCGATTTTGAGGTAATGTCTTCTCTAATGTTGTTTTGATTTATTTTTCTTATCCAACCCCCTAAACTATTTTTATTCATTTATTTTGTAACAACACAAGTATCCTCAATATACTAGGATGTTGTTATAAGAATTATTCGAGCTACACTTACACACACCTACATCTAATCGTTAAAGAACATACGGTTTCTGTGGATGGCGAATTTCTGCCTCATGAAACGATGATTGTTCAACACTCATATAACACCTTTCAAGGTGGCCATTAAGAAGTCAATATATTTATATATGATATAAAATATGTTTATGTTTTACTTATGCTTCTGTATTTCTCATTTATGGCATACTTTATGATTTCCATTATGGGTAAAATGCAATAATTTTATTTTAGGAAATGCGGACTACCGCCCCCTCAAAGTGATTTGAATCGTTAATGCCATGTGTGGGATGTATAAAGGATGGATTAAATGGTATTATACACTATATTATACTGTAATTATATTATAAATTTATATCATTATTATTTCATTCCATTAAATACGAAATAGAAATGAAAGTAGCGTTCATGCGTACGTACGGCTTACCGTCTCCATGAACGGTGCATTTCATTTGTTACCTCTAAATGTTACGTGACATTATGAATGAATGTATATAATGTATATATATGATATATATGATATCTACATCATGAATATAATTCTGGATATAATGGATATTTCACCACATGAACAACTTGTAATTATAAGAAGTTTATTTTTGACTCAAGTACCAAAGATCGACAAAACGACTGTTATTAACTTAAATAATTACATAATGTTCATATCATTGTAATAAGTGATATAAAAAGGATAATGAAATTGAAAATGGTTCTTAATATGTTATATAATAACTCTAGTTTATTATTCATGAGGTTAAAGAACGGTTGAGTCAAGTCAGACACGAGGTAAGGGAATTTCTTAACCCAATTTCCATTCTTTGGGTTAATCTCCTAATTTCAAATTATGTCATGATATTATTATGTCCTATCTTGTATTTATACTTTCTTTATGTGTACATATAGTGAATAAACATAATAGATCTATTTTATTTAAAAAAATGATCTTTGTAAGGGAACTTCTTAACCCAATTTATATTCTTTGGGTTAATCTCCTACTTTCAAATTATGTGATGATATTATTATGTCCTATCTTGTATTTATAATTTATTTATGTGTAAATATAATGAATACACATAATAGGTCTATGTTATTTTAAAAATGATCTTGTAAGGACTTCGTCTCAATGTCCATTCATTGAGGCATATTTTGTTTTATACACAAATTTCTTTTATATAGTGTATAAACCCCTTTGACTTTTACGTTTATTAAAAA
The DNA here is from genome assembly GCA_963277665.1 of Viscum album. NCBI lineage: Eukaryota > Viridiplantae > Streptophyta > Magnoliopsida > Santalales > Viscaceae > Viscum > Viscum album. Next base: position 645,430,422 of record OY728160.1, read on the forward strand.
GGAATCTTTTTATACAAAGCGTTTACTAAAAGACAAAAGGGAATGTTTTTTTCATTCGTATGCGGCGACAACGACTTCTCCGCCGCTGTGACCATTATTTGAGTTTTATCTTCCTCTACAAGCCATACCTTTTTTTTAAAAGAAAAATAAATACCATTTTTTAACATTCTTTTATTTTGGTATTGAAAATGGTTTTGAAAGAGTTTTTATTATATCAATGTGTTGTATTGATATCTTGTGATTGAAATGTGGAAATGTTATGTTTCCTTTATGAATGTTTTATGTGATACGATTATGTTATGGTTTATGATATGTTTGAACCTATTCATATGAGGAATTAATTGGACTTAATAAGTGACGGGTGGAGCCCGCTATAGCTCCTCGATGCATCGATAGGTCTCATGAGACAAACTTGTGTCTTGGCACGAGGCCTTGACAAAATCGTATTTGTGGTTTTGGCACGAGGCCTTGACTACGTGGTTATGATAGTGTGGAATTATGCATTCCATCATTATGAAAGTGGTTATTGATATTGCATGTGATTATTCGACCAATAGAATATCCATGTAAAGATGTAAATGGCATTATCTTATTTTACTTTTGCCATATTATGTTGAAGTTCAAGTTTAAAAGGCTGTTGTTTTAGTTATATATTGCCTTAAATGTTAATGTTTATTTATGAAAGCTTCCGCTATATTGTTAACCTTACTGATCATCTAAACTCACCCCTTTCAATGTTTTAATATTTTTTCCAGGATGTGAAGAAGTATTTTATGAATGACCTGTAGGGGTAGTCAGACAGGGATATTATTGTGGACTATGAAGACCATGTTATTGTAGTTTGTTTACTTTTTGATGTAATGAAAGACTTATGAATGTATATAGTTTTTCCAAGGATACTAAACTAATCAGTCTTTCGAGACTTGATCTTTTGTGATCATGCCAATGTTACGAACTAATGCACCGACTCTGGGTAGCTGGGGTCGGGGCGTTACACAACTCTCTTTTCATTTCCCCTAATCATCATTAAACCAAGAAATCCAAGTTACTCTGAAAGGTCCCGACTTCCCTTGGTGACCTGATTCATGTCATGAGGTGTGGTGATCATCCACACAACTCATAACCAAAATTCCATGTCCCAACATTCATAACTCCAGACTATCCCAACTTTTCCCCAAATAACATGACCCAAAGAGAGGAAACCTCCTCTAATACCATTTTGTCACGAACCGAATCTGGTCGCCTTCAAAATCAGCTCCTGACTCAGTCCATGGAAAGAGCCTAAGGGCGTTCCCGATCCACATGGGCTGTCAAAAGTTCCTAGGTATCATAAAATGAATTTTTGGAATGATTTACCAAAATTTGTAAACATAAAACAACAAACGAAACCAAGGAACCCAAACTGGGTTTTTCGAACAAAAACATCTTTTAATAAAATTCAGAACTGAATTACACAAATTTAAACAATTTATGAAGACCATTACAAAGGTACACAACAATGAAAAGATAGCCCAATAACTTACACATGGCAAGAGGCACCTCCCTCAAGCCATCCCCACAATACTTCACCACCAAAGACCTACTAGAAACCCGAACCAATGGTACTAAAAATTGTACCCAACCTGCGACAACAAATAAAACCAAGTCTACTTAAACTCAAAGGGTGTAAGATTGGTGTGAGACAATGCCCAGTAGGATACCACCACTAAGAAATGCCATGTGATAAAAATTCAAAGACGAAAAGCATCCAAGTTTTCAAAAACATAAAAAAGCTAGTTACAATTTCTGAAAGTTGTGACTTTGAATAAAAACAGTTTTCAAGTGGGATATTTTAACGGGTTAAAACTTTTAAAATAAACACCAAAGCTACTGAATTTTCCAGCCAAATGTACCGTATGCCAACGGTAAGTATAATGTAACTAATGAGCACATGCAATAGGAAATAACCCCTAGGCACTAGCTAGATGGGGGTCTGAGGTACCTTGTATCTCGGTGAGAGTAACTATCCCTAATATCCATTCTCATGAATGATCCACTAGTAGGGAACATACCCATAACCTAGTGTTCCCCAATCATCATCATCATAGTTTATTTAGAGATGTAAGCGTCAATCATGCTAAGTGAAACTGAGGCCAAACCCCATGGATTCACTAGCATATTAGTACACGTCCACCCACCTAGATGCCCATGTTTTCCCCTTGTGCACAAACAAGTTCAACAAGACAATAAATATACATTGAACATGAAAATATAATTTCCACATCACAAATTCCCCAAAAATCCCATATGTATACCACACAAGTCACAAAAATCCATTTTTCATTCAATATGATTTTGAAGTCCGACTCACACCAAAATAGCCCACAACACATTTCACATTTCTTCAACACTTAAACAAAACCATTAAACAATTTTATAAAACAATTATAAGATATTTCAACTCATATAAAATCCCACACACATGGAAAATAACACTACTTTCATAATCAAAAATTCATTTTTTCACATCACACACACACAAAACACTCCACATCAATTTCATATCACTTTCACTCCTCAATACCTCTTTCAAAGAATTTAATAAAATATTTCCAAGATGATACATATCACATAACATCCTTTTCACAAATGAAATGGACCTTTTGAAAATATACTCCTACCAAAACAGTTTGCTGATATAGTTTCACCTACTACACAACTCAATAAACCATTCGAAACTTTCATAAAACAATTATATGGAGTATACCCAAACTTTGCACATAAAACCCATTTCAAAAACCTATTTTTAAGCCAAAAGCACACCAAAACCCTACCAAAATAGAATTGAAATCCAAATAAACATGTAATAATCCACTTTCAAATGTTATATAATCACCTTGATCAAGATCACAAAAGATACCCATGAGAACACACAAATCCATAAAACACTTTCAAGTAGTATAACAAGGTTACACATAAAACCATTCAAAGACACCCCCTTTTTAGGCCCACATGGCAATATATCATTACCCGACAAAAATTGGCATCCCCTTTCAACAACTAATAAATCACTTCCACATTTTACAAAAGTAGAACAAGATATAACACATGAAATAAATTTGAAAAATACACACTTCAAGGAAAATGTAACTTTAATACCAAATGCTTTACTATTCCTACCAAAAATGGTTTTCTCATAATTCACAGCATATAAGGAACATGAAAAATTATTTAATCAAGAAAAATAACTCATCATTAAATGGTGACCCACGGAATCACCATCCGAAATTGTCGAATCCCTCAAAACATGCTTCGAAACATCAACTGCACCACCCCGGCACCACAAAGATGATAAGTCCATCCCTAGATCAAAAATTTTCATCAAAGTCCCGTGGTTAAACCCTAGGTAGGAACCCTAGGTTTGGACACTTTGGAACATCAAGAAAGAGGGATGAAACCCTAAGGTAATGGAAGAAGTGGGAGGGAGGAACACTCACATTGAAAAATCATAAAGCAATTACCCCGAATTAACAAAACGATGAAACTCAAAGCAGAAAAACCTGATAGTTAGGCTTTACTGATGATGATGAGGTCATGTGGGGACTAAAATGTGGGAAAAGTGTAAAATTGAAGGAGATATGAATGAATGAATTTACCTCTTCAAATCTGCCCGATTTTAGAAACCCTAATAATTGGAGCACTCAATCACGATGATGAAGAGCTCCAAAGAAAGGACAGAGAGCTTGGGTGCCTGACTGGGTTCAAGGGGCACGTTTGAGGCTTCGAATCACCGAAAAATCCTTAAAAATGAATATTTTATTAACTAATCAAATTTTATTTTTGAAACAGGATTTGTAATTTCGGGCAGGCCCTATCACTTAAATAAAAACCAATATACACCTTGGTTATGGATTTATAAAGTCTCCAAACTATAATGGTGATGTTAATATGTCAGGGTAGACCATTTAGGAATTGGAATGGGTGAATAATATTAAAAAATTAAAATGTTATAAAAAAATTGTTTTTTTGAATCTGGAATTGGGCTCCCAGTTTTGCCCAATTCACGAAAACTCACCCATTCCACCATAAAATCTTGAGAAACCCAAAAAACAAAGGATAAATGGAAATTAAATTAAATTTAACTTTAAAATAATCCATTTATGTGACATGAAAAGTCTCAAATTTAACTTCTCCATCTGACCCATACCGGTCGATGTTATGATTTTCCTAAGGGAATCTCGGTGATTCAATTTCAACAGTGTCCTCAGATTTTCAATCCAAGCACCTTTTGAAAAGATAGAAAATCATGCTCACACATTTACTAAACATACCATAAAAATGATCAAAAATAACTTCCAAGGTCTCTAGGCATTGGAATAACATGTCTTAAAATTTCTTAGTCTCAAAATAAATCAATATACTTTTAAATATATATAAGTAAATTCCATGTCTTAAAAAAAAACATGTTTTTAACTCAGTTATCCTATCAGGCAGGCCAAGTTAAGGATTGGTGACAAAAGTTAATGATTTTTATTACTATTTGGTCAGTTTTTTCCCTAATATTATTTATTACCCTTATCATATGTTAACTTTTGATTATAGTTATCTACTAATCCATAAATATATTAGGCTACCAAATGAATGATGTTGACTTATACCATAACATGGATTTTGAAAATTATGTATACATGAAACTATCTGGGATTCATTTATGATAGAATTGACATGTTTTCCTTCCAAAATTTATATGATTTAACACCCAATGTATGTTGTGTTTTTTTTGAGAAATTTTCCTTCACACATCATTTGTTTCATTGATTTTCAATAGTAGTGGATTTTACCAAGGATTAGGTGTCTGTTTAGGGAAAACAGACATGGTTTCAGTATGTATATAATCATAATAGAATCCATTGAGGGACTAGAAAAAAAAATATTAAACATAGTGAGCCTATTAGAAGAGGATTAGCACATGGTGGTACACTACTTGTCAGATGTCTCTTAAGTGAGGACATAGTTAGGCATCTAGTACCTGGTGAAGGGAATCATCGTACCTGGTGGATTCCTATTTTTCAATATTAATAATATTTTTTTAAAAATATATTTTTTTTGATACGTTTCTTTCTTCTAATTTTTTTTCACCCAAGTACCACCCCCACCCTTTTCATATTTCTATCTTCTAAGTGCTCAATCAATCTTGTTTCTAATTTGATTCCACAATTTTTCATTATAAAAGGCCACTCTAATTATGATTAAAACATCAAATAAAATATTATATGTTTCATCGTCTATTTAAATTTTTTATATTATTTTTTTCAAAATTAACGTGTTCACAAATTTTTTAATTCATAGAAATAAAAAATGAATCAACTAATGAAATTTTGAATTTTCCAAATGATAAAGTGACTCAAATGTTTTCCCACACTGGAGTCATACGTGACCACAAGAACCCCTTGAATTTCTCTAGAGGCCTGCAACAAGTGGTGAGGGTATATGACTATACAAAGGTGATACCCTTCTCATTACATAAAGTGTTAAAATAAGAGAAATAATAAAAACATCATATGTAAAATGAAATCATAGATAAAAGTATATGTAATTTAAAAAATAAATATTAATCAAGAAATATCCATGAAGATTCAAAATATAGAACAGTTCATATGTAATTTCCCAAAATTAAGGAACAATTAGTAAATGAATAAAAAATAAAGAAGTGAAAATCTAAAAGAATCTACTGGAGTTATAAAATATCATTCCAACCATGAATATCCCAGATCCATTAGATTTATAAAATAAAACATATGTCCTAATTAATATTACCTTGTCCTAAACTACAACTATAATTTTTACACATGTACCAATTGGTGACCCATGTATGGTTTGATTACAAGCTAGTAGGCCACAGATAATAGAGTCACTTTAAAAATCCAGTTTAAAATTATATGTTTATACATGAGTTTAATGGATTGTTAGTTTTATAATTTCTATATAATTTAAATAATGAAAAATAAACAATATGTGTTCATAGTTTCCGTAGTGACACCCGAGATTTCTCATAACTACTTTATACAGTGTTATATGTCTCAGATCATGTCTTGTTACAGTTCCAACCGATCTGTCGCACCCTAGAATCAAGAGCAGCTATGAGGTCATTTCTATTATAATTACCCCAAAAACTCCTATGATAGTTTTTTCATCATATTATTTTCATTAAAAAATATGATGTTTCATTAAATACATGTTTCTCAACATTTTATTTGTGGGATTTTTCATGAAATGAATCACAATAGATCCTTAAAGGAAATTTCATTAATTTCAGGAATCTATATTCCAACTCTAACAATGAAATTGCAACACCACTTCTTACTCTAAATAGAAAATTTTCCTTATGATAATAAATACCATATCATGTATCCCTATTAATTCATTAAAAAAAACACCATCATCACATTCTAATTCATTTTATCAGTTAAAATAAAAACCAAAACATGGATTCCAAGTGATTTAACAATTTGTGAGTTTTTTTACTCAAACAAGACATTACATTTAATCCATGAATCATATGGATAATAAAAATATGTAATAGTGTGTTCTCTCATGAAAATTTAATATGCATCTTATTTCATTATTGACATAGTTTATAATTGGTATGTCATCATGACAACACAATCTATCAAATTATATTTTATGAAAGACAACATGGAAGAACTATTTTCCACCTCCCTTATAAAAATATAATATTATTCATTGATTATAAAGACCTAATTCATATAATAAATAGATAAATTATGAATGAAAAAAATCATTAATAATGGGGAATATCATATAAAAAATAGAGATATCCAAATGTTGAATAAAAGAAGAATTGTATATAACAATATCTTATACCTACATTAAGATCTTGATAAAAATTTAACAAAACTATAGAATGATTTATGGAGTCAACAATGGAATAGGGTGCAAGGGAGGATGTGAAAATGTGAGGATCATGATAAAAAATGGGTCAAAGATTGGGTATGGTTTTATGGGGAAATGTTGGTAAGAAATCAATATTTCCAAAATAAAAACCCCTAGAGTCCAACGAATAGCCACTTCAATCCACTAAAAAGATAGTGGTGTAGTGGATGGTTATTGAAGGGATGAATATAAGATTGGTAATCCCAGTATCTCCACAATAGTTCTAGTAATCAACCAAATAACCCCTGTGAATGAAACATTATGTTGCAATCCTATCACCTATTTCTCTGTCATTATCCGTGATACACGAAAAAAATATTCAAATGTGGTTGGGGGTTTGATTTATTATAAAAAACATAAAATGGATTTCTCGTTAGGTGATTAAAAATATCATAAAACTTCTTCAATATATATTATTTCATCATAAATACTAATTTTATGAATTAATGATAACAATCAATGAAAAACTATTCCATATAGGGTTGGATTTAATAATCCTATTCCTATTCCTCCTCATGACTACCCTCACTCATACAAATAATATTTACAAATGGGTTAGACATGCCATGTATATTTTTCTCACTATGGTCCATGATATATACAACATGTTCTTTAAAGGAAGAATCTATATCCTTATTTTATTCCTCAATCTAAAAAATGAGTTATGTGTATATTTATAAGTTGAATATGTGATATATGGAATGAAACATTCCATGATCCATGTCTAGTGGAGATCCAATTGGTGTGCTAGAATATTGACTTTCTCTGTCACCTCAAATAGCCATTTGATAATGAGTGCTAACTTCCCCTTCTTATGATTTATTTTTCCCAATAATCAATGATACACATAAGAAACCTATGTATCCTACATTGAATTTTAATGGATAATGTCTCTTGGTTGAATATGATATCCTCATAAAATTAATAGATTAGAAATACATATTAAAAAATTTATCATTCTCAATTGTCTCCAAAATAGAAGTAATTCCAAGAATCAAATACTCTCTTTCTTCAATCATGAATACATGTGATTAGATTGGCCTCCCATATGCTGATTCAAAAAGAACCATCTAAATATTTTAGTGATATTTATTAATATAATCAAATTACACCATAGTGAGATGACTCCCCCAATAGAAACCAAAATTTAGGACATATGATCAGAGTGCATCCTCCTATACATGTCTGGTATAATCAAATTTCTCATTAATCTATGGGAAACTAGTGAAATTTATGAGTACAAATATACCCAACAACATTTGAAATAACAGTTCCAAATATCATTGTGAATAAATTCTCCCTATCATATATGATACTCGATGGATATCATGAATTCATATAACCTAAAAAATATAACCTCACATGCTCTTCAACTAAGGGATTTCCAATAATTTTTAAAAATCGGACACATTCATCGACTGATTCATGATTTCCATAAGGGAATTTCATTCTCATCATATCCTTGTTAATACAAATAAATACTTCAATTAACCATCCCACTTAAATTCCTGAATAGAAAAGGATTAAGGGTGATCAGAAACATCTCAGTACTCATCCATCCCCTATTGAGAGGTGGAGTATTGAGTGATGAATCATGATATGTTATTATAAATTCTAGGACACAAATTGAATATGTTTACATAAAATAAAATCTCGGTTTGACTCATATGTAATGTCTACATAAATTCATATAATTTCCTCATCAGATACTTGTAAATACTCATAAGATCAACTACCTAGCCTAAAACAAAAAGGGTCTCACCAGAAAATATATATAAATAAAGGGTTTTATTCCCACCATATATCTAACCACTGATCCCCATATACTATGATTCAAAAATAATATTATCATCTACAATAATAATAATCATGGGATATATATATACACACAAATATATATTGGCTAAATAGGCTCTTCCAGGGTAATCATGTACATCCAAATGTATTCGGGAAAATAGTTTCATTAATTATCACTCACTATATAAATCTTGAACTACATTGGTATGATTCTTCAAACTCATTTCATTTTTAATGGAATACACATTCGTATTTGTGCAATATATCACAAAATTGAATGAAAAAATGCACTCAACCAACCTGCTATGATGAAGGGATGAATTGCACTAAGATAAAATATAATTCATGTTTTCATGATCACAGTAAACATGGAACATGTCCTTTAGAAGATAGTGAAACAAAATTGACAAGTAATTCAATATCATATCCAACTCCAAATAATTATTCGTTATTATAAAAAGGCCATAGTTTCCTAGAACAATAATTTTCTAATTTTCTATCCTATATCAGTAATAGAACCAATATAATACGTAGTGAATCACAATATAATGTGTAATCTTTAACTGTATCTGGTAACATATGATTCTGTGTAGATATAATCATATCCCTCAACTCCCTAAAAACATCCATAAAACCCTATCACTAGTAAAAGATCACTCCATTCAGTTATAGTTACTCCATTAGAACTTATTATTTGTATAATTCCATGACTAATCAATAATAATATCCATCAAAGCACATGAAGATATGTATCTCAATGATGTTCATAAGACAATTCTAAAAAACTATACATAAGATATTCTTTAGTTACAATGAAACATCTTTTTCAGGTATAACATATCCTAATGTGTTTACATGAACCAACAAAAACTGGCACTTCAAAAATGTTGAAAAAAGTTACATCCCTCTTAGTGTGCTTTGAGCAATATTAAAATGAACTGTGTGATCCTAACCTGACAAAAAGAATACGATGATTTTATCATTGAACACAAAAACACAGGAATATAAAATGTGATGGAACACAATATTCATCATGGATATGAATATATATTCTCTATTTTTCAGACCAAAACATATCAGGGGTCACTCATAAATGGAACACCTACGTTTGAATTCCACGAAAGGAACATTAGAAGGTCACAACATCAACTAGTATTACCCCAAGAATAGTTCTTAAAAAAATAGAACATATTTATGCATAGAATGGTAAAATTTACTACATCCAATATGAATAAATATGAAAAATAGTGACCCCAAAACATTGTTTTAATAATGGTTAACCAGATTTATAAATTACGATGTTGATGAATTGTATCATGGTTATTATCCAAGAAGAAAAAAATGTGTCCAAATTAAGAAACATTATATTCATGATTCAAAATATGGAATTGTTTTCATCATCTTGAATTACTATTATAGGTAATAATTTTTTATGATAAGAACAAAAAATATAATAAATGTTAGGTTTTTTAGAAAAAATTTTATTTAGGTAAGAAATGATAGTAAACCATATTCAACAATAACATTGATTCCAATGAACATAAAAAAAATATTATAAAATTATATAAGTAATGTTACAATAAATTTTTATTAAAAAATGGATCATTGTAAATTCTTGAAACTGAAATTCATATTTCAATAAAAAAAACTAGTAATTTTTAGTATTCATTGAAAAATGAATCATTTTTGAAAAATAAAAAAATCAAATTGAGTGAAACTTATTTATGAATGAACCTTATTTCCGAATACTACTCTGTATTTACTTAAAATTGAATATTTATTTTCTATGAATTATAAATACCTTGGAATATAATAGGACCTATATATATTTAACATGTTATTTTTATTCATATTTATACCTAAAATTATATCATACTAAATAAAAAATCCTGAAACTATTGATTTGTATTTATATATATATATAAATATTTATAAAAACCATAGTTGACTATACATGTTATCCAATAAAACAAAATTATATCTAAAACTTCTATAGTAACATCAAACTTTCAAAATAATCCATTCTTATATAAGTAATCCCTTTTAACTATTACAATATATATATATATATAATAAAAAATAAAAAAACGAGGCAAGTTATTTACATTTCTAAAATCAAAAATAAATGATTTCTATAAATTATTAAAATTAAATCATTATATTACATAGAAAATATTTTAATACCATGACCATATATTCTCCTAAAACATTGTACTAACCTAAATCACCAATGAAACATTATGAAAACATGAATTCTTTGAAAAAATAACTCTCAACAGTTCTTCTTAAATAAAAACTCATATCATTGAATATCGTATATATTTACTAAGATCATAGTAAACATAATAAATTATATCATCAAACCAATATTAAATTCAATGGATACCAATATTATCTAAATTTATTTTAATAATATTAATAATTTCTTTATATCTACATAAAATTATAATTTTAACGGCCTATATTATATATGAGGTATGGATCCTTTTCAATCCTTATATTACCTTTTTTTACTAATATGAATAAATAGTGATGGTATTAAGGATGCAAGGTTGTCTGGGAATTTTTCAATGCTCTGATCCCCATCTAGTGGACGAAACAGCTAGGATACATAGTTAGTAGAAACCTTACCCCATGTTTGTGTGATTACTATGAACCAAGTGAGATGTCCAAGTTCCCAGGAAAAGCCACATGGTTTTCCCCAACCTTACAACCTAGGATTCTCAACCATGATTAAACATGTCAAAATACATGGGATCGAAAATGTATGGTTTTTCAATGGTTTCTCAAACATGTGCATGAATTATGCAAGTCCCCTCATTGGGTAATAATCCATGATATGATGGCGCATGGTTTGGCCAAACATGAAAGAAAACCATGAAACTGATCTTTTATGGGGTGGAATATTTATTTTCTATTAAATATTATATTTTCTACCTTTATTTCATATTTCTTTCATCAGTTAATAAACCACATCCTCCTTCACGTTGTTATCTCCTCCCATGGATTCGAACTAGGTTCATTAATTTATTCTTCAACTGAACTTAGAATCATTATCTTTCTATCTCACTAGATTCTTATATGTATGATCTTCACCAGATAGGCTTGATTCATAATTTTTTTTTATAAATGATGTCATTTTATTCATATATCTTCTACCCACTTTTTAGTGAATTATTCTTTTACATAAATTTCATCTGTTCTAGGGAATAATATGGGTCGATATTATAGGAGGCATCTATTACAAGCATAAGGCTGGGGGTCTATGACATATCCCTTAAAGTCACAAAATCTGTAAATTGTTTCTTTTTTAAGCTAGTTTCATCGTGCATTTCTTAAAAATGCAATTTTCATCAATTAATTAAACTAAATATAGAGATATGGCCATAAAAATACAATATTGACCCCATTGTCATTTAATAACTCAATATGTTCAACCCATTTAGTTTATATTCATTATTTATTCCTTAGTGAATATTATTGAGTTAATTTGAAACACTGTTCGGGTGTGTTGACTTGACCCATCATAATGTAAGTGTTATCTAAAAATATTGAATCTTTAAATGAATATTATGGAAATTATTTATTTGTAGATATCAATTAAACATAAAAAATTATATTATTTGAAAAATAATTTCACGTCCGTTATCAACATTTTCATGTTTAATAAATGGTAATATAAAAAACCTATTAAATTATAATGTAATTAAATAGAAAATTGGTTTCAATTACTTATATTATCATCTCACATATGATGAAAGGAAATGTAATGAAACTATAGAAAATTTATTTTTCATGAATATTAAATTTCCTTTTATTTCTTATGTATATAATTGAAATGAGTATAAGGTGGATACCTCATTTGGACCACTTTCATCTTTATAGGTGTGGTGTGACTTGAGACAACATTTGATTCCCAAGGGAATGCCTTGTGAACATAAAAAATTATACTATAATTTGTCGAGCTTTTTAAAATGCAAGATACCCACAATAGATTCAAAAACATTTTAATTATTTAAATATATTTTAGTTGTTCCGATGAATCACCTGGTTCCATTCTATATATTTGAATTCAATGGAAACACTCTTTGGGTCCATCTTCTTGTCTTCAGAATCATGGAACCCTAGATTCTTCCCATTGGGACAAATAATGATTCTATTAAGATTTATATGGATGATTTACCTAGATCTTTTAGACTCTATTATAGTGGATTTCATTTTGAGAAATCCATGGATTACAATCTTACCATTATGTTCTTAATGCATGATTTAACACAATGAGCTAGACAAAACCCTGACGTCATAGATTCCATGGTTTCACCATAGTCCCTATTTTATTTGAAATATTTCCTATCATTTTACTATTTACACTTTTCCATATGGTCTAATTATAATAAATTTTATCACAATTAATTAATTGATTATATGTTCATTTCATAGTTGAGGCTGAAGAAGGTATGTGTTTTTTATTTTTTACTTTATTACTTCATATTTACCATCGCTCTGTTTGATTTTATTTTCACAAAATAGATTATTATAGACTTCATTGGTGGTGGAATACTATGATTTATCTCAAACCCTATTTAGAAAGCCATTGTTACTAAGGAAAATTACATGAACTCCGATGTCGAAAAGAGGAAATGTCCCACATTATACATATAATGTGCTTTCATTTGGATGGGAACTGGGTAGAAAATGACTGATCCAGTGCTCAAGAACAAAGTATTATTTTTTCAACTTTTGTACATTTTTTCCATGAATTATAATAGCTACTTTCTTCTATGTATTCATGTTTTATACTTTGTATAGTTAGGACATTACATAATTTTTCTTATATGATATGGTTCATATCAATTGAGTTTATTTTTTGTCACATGGATTAATATGAAAATTTTCAATTAAATATTAATTATTATGATTGTTTTTTTAATAATGTTATATAATCATTTTTTTCTCACTCTAAAATTACTACACAAACTCCAAACAGACAAAACCTAGGCCCTCGCATCTAGTGAGAAGCCTCTGGCTGGTAGGGAGGTTCCCTTAAGGCCTTCTGGCCATCCATGTTCGATTACTCAGGAGTAAACAGGGACTAGGACATCCTAATTTGGAATTAAAGGGGTCTCAATTGTTATGAATTATTTTTTGGTAAATTAAAAAGGATATTATGAACACGGTGAAACATGGTTATAATGAATTCTTAAGAGTTTCTAACAGACGATTAGGGAAACACCAAATTATAATGGAATGGGGAGTTGTTGTTCTAAATTTTTCTTACGATTGTGGATATATATTCAAAAGTAGGTGATGCACATGAATTGTGTTATTTTTTATTTATTATGAATATTATTCAATGTATTTATTAGGAAAGTTTCATTTTTACATGCATCATTATAAGAAACTAGGATTTTAAAGAGTTTTTTCTACATTGAATTCTATATTAACCTCTATATACTATAATCGCCATAAATGAAAAATCAAAAACATACCAGTAATCTATCGATCTAAGATAGTATCTGCGATTTTATATTGGGTGGTGTGCCTTTTTCTTATATTCTTTTTTTCATTTGGTTATTCTATATTGGTATGAATCATGTTTTGAGGAGAATTATTTGAATTTGAAGCTCTATTACACCATGACATCCTTTTGTAGTGAGATAGGATGGTGGTGATGACCATTATCCATCAATGGAGCTACGTAAGATTTTTTTTACCTGTAGTAGTGTCACATAATGAGCTACATTATATTCCAAAACTTGGTACTGATTCTTAGCATTGATAGAGTTTTCTAGGATTTATAATGCATATTCATGGTGATCAATGACACAATCCAATGATTCATTATGTGTCTCTTGATTTTCATTAGAAGAATCCTCCCATCATTGGGGGTATGTGGGGCTTATTATCCTGATTCAGGGCTATAATTAAATCAATATGTCTTTGATAATTTGGAGAAACTGCTGGTAGCATATGATTATGTAGGATGGTCATCTCTAGTAAATGTTCTAGGAAGACATACCATATTCCTTCTATTATTACATCTTCCCTCAGACATTGAGAACAAACTAATCTATGGAATTCATATATATTGAAAATATTTCAATGTATATCATGGACTATTTACCATGTTTCACTAATTTTCGATATTTTTCACAACTTATTTCCAACAATTATTTATTGTGAGTAAGTTGTTTCATGGACGGGATCAAGTATTCCATTGACTCAAAGGTGAATTTCATTCTCCTATCAATTTTTTCTAAGATCATGAACTTGGATATTGTCATTGAGTGAAAATTTATGGAAGATGAAAATAATATGAATAGATGACTAGTTTTATAATTGGTTTTTTTTCCTTCCTCCAACAAGAATTGTGGTCCTGAGGTTTCCCATCAATGGAGTGGTGGCCAGAGTATGTACACATTTATTCCATTAGTGTGTATGACATTGATTTCTAATTCCTTAGTGTGACAGAGACCCAATCATGTTCATTGATTTCGGCAAGATATCAAATCATTATAGGTTTGTCCAGACCAATCCACATGTTTCTTGTAGAAGTGGCACAATGCGATCTCCACCCTTAATAATAGGTATTATGACATCATGTTAGAGAGGAAGATATAGTATCACTGTAAATAAAATCCAATGAGGAGGTAGTATCCTCAGATTCAATATTTATAATTATCATTTATATTATAGATGACTTGTTTGGGGTAGTCTAGATTTAGATTTGTGTTGTGGATCATCCATATTACTTGAATTATAGATGATACTAATGGTCCAGAATGTAGTAATGTCTACTTTACGTGATACTATTTAAGTTTCCATATATACTATAAATTATTTATCTGATATAGGTGAAACGAAATAAATTACCTCTATATCTAGCACTAAAAGTCTGGGGTTCTAAATTATTTACTTTTATATGGTGATGACCCTAGAAACACCATTGGTTGTGTGATCAGAGGGTATACAGAAATTATCAGAATGTCTATTTGAGGTGGGTGGTTATGTATTATTATTATTCCTTTTCATCCTCATAATGAAGGGACTCAGTGTAATTACCCGGATGTACTGTGTGCTCCCCTATCACTTCTATGTTGACTACTATCACTCGAGAGTAACAGTTAATTCATTAAATTGTGATAATTATCATTACAAGGGTTAGTGGGATGTATGGGGATGTATAGCTATGTTATAAAGTCATTGTTTTGGTGGTGTGATATCCTTGATTGATAACCTTTTCATGGAGGGGTGTGGCCTATTCTGAGATCAATTTCCTATATTGGTGGATTGATTTGTGTACGTTTTCCTTGATAACATATATGGACTAACTCATGTGAGAGAGGTAGTGTTTTAAATAATGGTTATTCATTGAGCATCTCTAATACCTACTTATCTATACTTGATGAAACCAACTGAGCTCCATGATATTGAGAGAAAATTGGGGGATCTTGAATCCATGTGTTTTCTCTGACCTAATATTCTCTCTTGGGGATCAGACATGCAATTATATTAGAATGAAAACGGAACCCTTAGTCTTTTAAATGAAATAGAAATGATTGATCTAGAATATAGTTTAGAACTAATATCAATTTCCACAAATAAATGATCTCTTAGTATATATTTGTGGATCTAAAGTGTTCTCAAAGATCGAACTGGGATCTAGATACCATTTGGTGTGAGTCAAGACATTATATATACAATGTATGAATTTTTAAAGTCTATACAATTAATATAATTATTCAATTATTTCATTTCGTATTGAAAACACACCGACTACTATTAAAGCCTTTATGAAGAGTGTTTTATATCACTATCAGGATTCCTTCATCTTTATTTATGTGGACAAAATCTTATGGTATTCTCATACTCAAAGAAACCATGAAATGATTCTTGAGATCATTTTTAGTACAAAGAGAGAGAATAATTTATAATCTGATATCATGAACTAGCACATTTTAATTGAAAATGATAACTTATTGGAAATTATCATCATAGAATAAGTGGAATTTTTCGACCAAGAGAGGGTGACTTCTACTGTTTCTTAGGATGACCCCAATAATGATTATTATAAACATAATTTTTGTCTATGGTTTGATATTACAAGAGTTTTTTACTAGATGAATTTGTAATTTTGGACCACCTTACTACTATGAATAATAAGGGTGCATGTTTCTTGTGTATTAAAGCCTGTGAGGAGGCATTTTAAGAGATAAAACAAATCCTAACATTGACAACATTTCATATTTTTCTAGAGCCTAGAAAATTCCATACAATGTAATGTGATCCATCATTAATCAGTTCATGTGTAGTAAAAATTTTTGTATACCAAGTCATTTAGTACAGGTCTAACCAGTTTATACATCATCAGAATAATTACATGAAGCACAACCTTGTATAGTAGTAGTTTTCCATGCCTCTTATTGTTGGATACACTATCAGATGGACTAGAACTTTATACCATATATAGTCCACAAGAGAATCAAATAGATCTTTATATAGTCTGAAATGAGTATTTTACAATGAAAATGGGTTGAATACCTTAAATATTGTGACTATGATCTGTCCTATATTCATGGAAATTGAAATTTTGGTAGCTGATGAGCTGATCCCAAAAAAATTATGTTTAAGCCATTCATGATGCTTTTGATGAATGGAAGTCAATGGCTCTATTTTAAGAGATACATCTAGAATTACAAGGTAGTCATGAGAAGAATATTATTATAGACTAGATAGTTACCTCTTCAATCACGGATAGGGTTAAAAGATGGAATTTGGAATACCTATAAGGGTTGGTAAAATATGAAATTATTTGAGGTGAGAACATGCCTCTAGATTTTTTTGATGGTGATAAAATCCTACACATACATGTGGCTATCTTGGTTTCTGCAGACATTAGAAAGGACCAAACAAGAGAATCTAATCCTTCTCAATCGGCAGTGAGCACATGATTTTCCAAGATGAATCATGTCATGCACCGTCAGTATTGGTGTCCTAGAATGAAACTCCATATTGCAGTTTTTATCACTAGGTGTTCCACATGACCATAGGTGGAGGTAGATTAACAATAGCCAATATGACTGATACATCCATTTCTAGTTCAATAATTGGAATAAAATGATTTCATGATGGATTTTTAGACTATTTTGAAAATGTCACCTCGATGTAGAGAGGAATTTTTGGTTGAATTGGATCGACTGATGGATGTAGACCACTTCATTTCAATCTAGTAGATATTCCCAGTTGATAATATGTGAGGATTTTATGTAAATGATATAATAAAGCTACGTAGATAACATCATAATATTATTTTCGATAGGGGTTCTCATTTCATATCAAATTTATAATGGGTTTTATAGATATAATTCAGTGGTTAGGTGATTCTTAGAATAATTTTTCACCCATGTACAGCTGGCTAGTTAAAATAAAAACTTGTGTTGGAAGACATGCTCTGAGCATACTCCTATGATTTTAAAGGTATTTGGTAGGAACATATAACTCCTATTGTTTTTTCTAAATTAATAGATTTTCAGAAACAATTTAGATGGATTTGAATGAGGCCATTAATGGTAAGCTAATCGATTCATCTCTATTATTCTTATTTGTAGGGGATGAAATTCTAGTAGGTCATCATGTCATGTAGCAGAATTTTGAGAAGGTGAAAATTATACTAAATTATATAACCACATTACAATATAGAGATAAGTCATACACTAATCTTTATTGGTTACCTCTGGAGTTTGAGGTTGGTGATCATGTTTTAATGTTGGTATCACCCAAACATGGGAAATGATGGTTACAATTGGAAGGGAAGATTTCACCTGGGTTTTTAGTCCATTATAGATATCTTATAATTTTAGTATGGTATCCTATCTATTTATTTTCCCTCTGAAGTACCATTCCATGGATGGTATATCCCATGTTTTATATCCTCACCATTATCAGGCTGACTTATCACATTCATTTGATGCACATGATTATGAAGTTAGTGAATGATATTTTATAAGGGTTATATAAAACCCATCGATGATTGATAAAAATAATCTCTCTAAGTCTATTATATCCATTTTTTCATGTTATATGGTATCAAGACATTTAACAGGGTGAGTCATGGGTTTGGGAGGCCCACAAACATGATTTGTGGGATACGTTTTTATCAAAAAATCATTGTATAACCCTAAGAATTAAAAATATGATGTGAATTAATTTAAGGGTATAGGATTGTAAGAAAATTGTTTTTCAATGATGTATAAATCCTTTTAATTTAGGTTTTAATCCTTTTATATGAACTAATATTAATTAAAATTAAGGTTACAGAGATAACAAATGTGTTTAAAGATTTTTTAGAGATTAGAACCACATTCAGTGGAATAAATAACTAGGCTACATAGTTAGTAGAAACTATGAATAAATTTAAAAAACATAGTACTAACTATGATTGGTGTTCCAGTGCATAGAAAAAGCCACACAGATTACCCTAACTATGGGACATCAGCTGCAAAACCATGTGAAAACAATTAAATTTTTATATATCCAAATGAAAAGGTGTTTATATGGTTTCTCAGACAATGTCCATGAAAAATTCATGTCCCATAACTAATTATTAAAACATTATTTTTTGCCACAGGGTTTTGAATACCTTTCTCACAAACAATCAGACCCATTATTTAATGGGTAAATTGGCATTTTTCCCTTACCTCTTATATCTTGAACGCCCCTTTCTATTTCTTCTTCTAGAAAAATTATTGTCCTCATCCTTCACTTTGTGAGGTACTCAATATCCACAAAATATTTCATCTATTTATTCTCAATCAAACCTATTGAATGAGGATTTGATCGTATAGTTAGATTTCTACATGTAAGATATTTAATCCATAGGCTCATTTCATAATTTTTTTTCGTGTCAAATATTCTTTTTCAATGTGACGTTCTATGCCATAATTTCTTGTCATTCTTATATTTATAATTTTTTATCGGGTGCAAGCCTTACTAAGAGATAATAATAGATAAGGAATATCTTACTAGAATAAAGTATGTGGAATATGATTGATCCCTGAAAGTCTCACCGCTAATAAATTGTTTACATTGAGTTCTTAATGGTTTCACAACCTATTGCTCCTTAAATTCACCTCCCATAAATCCAATAATATAAATATCAAGATATAGAGCTAATGGAACCTATTTGAAACAGTTTTATGACTATAACACAATGATGAACAACCATTCATGTTGTGTTCCTTATTTATTCATTGGTGTCCCATATTGATATAATATATGATATTGTTCAGGTGCATTGAGTAGACCTTCTACATGGTAAGTGATATTCATATTAAATGAATATTTAAATAGATTTTAAGGAAATTATATATCTATAAATATCATTTACCAATGGAATTGTATCATAATTGATGATGGTGGCATGTCTGTTATCTACATTTTATGTCTAATAAAAGGTTACAAAATTAATATATTAAAATATTATGTAATAAAATTTATTAATGGTTTTTGTCCATACTTTACCTTATCATTTATGATCAAAGATAATGGAATTTAGCAAATATGTAGGTATTTGGTATGAGTATTACATATCCTCTGATAACATATATTTATAAATTAAATTATAATAAGGTTCCTACGTGATTATAACTATTTACAGCTTTATTGTAGTATGATGACATGAGCCTACCATGGATTCCCAATGGAATTACATTATAAATCATTGGAAACCATTTCAATTCATTAATCTAGTTGAAATGAGAGATACCAATACATAATGTTTTTTTATTATGTGAATTCTATAGTATATTAAAGACAATTCACCTAACTATTTTATGGATATTAGAAATTCTTTGATACACTCCACAGATTCATCTTGATGTCTTTATTCATGTGGTACCATGGATTCACAGCAATGGTCAGGGTCATGCATAGACTGATATTACTATGGAGGAGTTCTGCGAACTCTATTAGACTCTTTTATGGTGGAATTACTTGGGATTTCCCATTAGATTACACTCAGAACCATATAACCAGACTCCATGAGTTACAACAATGACGTGGACCGACCCCTGAGTTCATGTATGCCCTAGATTCACCTTGTATTCAATTTTTTTCTATTTCCTATCACAGTAATGCTGAAGCTATTAAATGTTATATCCTTTTTATTAACTGAATCACAATTAATTAAAATGATTAAATGGTCCAAAACAAGATAAGGATGGTGTAGGTATAGGTTTTTAATTGAAACTTCAGTAATTCTATATATACTATAAATTATTTTAGTTTATATTTGTGGACTGTATTTTTGTAAATGTGGTTAGATGTGTCTAGCTATGATTGTTCTCACACCTAGTATAAAATGTTGTTTGAACCAGGGAATAATATATGATTTCAGTTGTGTATAGGGATATGTGTCCATCTTTAGAAACCTAAATTTCTTGTTTTATTATGGAAACGAGGAAGTAGATGATTGAGCCGAATCATTTGATTATTGGTTAGTTTTTTAATATTTATATTATTTTTTAATTCATGTATTATTCTTATTTATGACATCTATATATTCATTTTTTATCTTTGGTGGATACAAGAAATTTCTTCATCATTATTATATGACACAATTAACATCTCTTGCATTAATTATTTATTACATGGATTTTTATTCCCATTTATACTAACTTATTTATTAATATTATTCTATTATTGATTAATATTATTCCACCACTATGCTCCACTAATACATGAGGTAATAGTTTTCCCATGGACATAACCAATTCCCTCACATCTAGTTGTAATCCTTTGGCATTTGGGGAGGCACGCCGGAGGAAATTTGTCCAATCATGTTCAGATAAATCAGAGTGAACTTTGTCCATGGTATCATAATTATCACATCATTGGGAACAAAATAAGGGTTATAAATCCCTCAACCATGTGTTATTTCATAAAATATGACCTTATTATTAATTCACATTTCATTTTAATTAGTTCTACTAAATATATGTTTTTAAATAATTAATGAGAAACTACTACAAACAAATATTTAGTTTTTTAGTGTTTCATATAACCATGTAATCATTAATATAACAAACCTACAACATAACTCTAAAATATCAATGTATAAATACATTTATCCTTAAAAATTAATGATTGAAAACAATAAATACTTCATTTTTATTAGAGTTATCTCTCACATTATGTTAGTAAGATAGATAATGTCCATGTTACACATAAAAGGTCATTGAAATCCCCAATATCCTACTATTCCATGACCATTATGTTCAAACAGAAAAAATATTCCCCTTATGGTGATTCATTATATAGGATTTATGTATTCACATTTCAGGAATGATTTAAATTGATCCATCTTTCTTCCATGGTACCCAGAACCTGAGCATTCAGTAAACATTATCATTCAAAAATTTAGTGACATTATGTGTTAGTTAAGGGGGATATTGTTAATAATACATCATTCATAATAATTATGATTAGTTTGAATATATTTCACTATGGTCATTATCCCATTTTCTTTTCATAATCACCAAATTTTCCATTATATTCAGCATTAACATGGTTCCTTCTGGTTTCTTCTATTTATTGCAACCCAAAATCTTATTATGATTAAAAAATATATACTAGGAATCCAAATAATTTTGAAAATAATTAAAATAACGTCTAAATCATGACTCCTTATTTTTAATCTGCAAATCGCCTTGTTTAACCTACGTCATTCATGGTTATCATATATTCAAATCCTTCATAGTTAATCATAAATAAAATTTGAATAAATCGATGAATATCTACCAATATTTTAAAACTAGGTACACAATAATGGAATACTCACTATGCACTATATTGATGGAAAAGATATACTGAAAGCCTATTTTATGTGTTATTACTCCAAGATGCATCTGTTCCAAACCCATTTATTCTAATAGTATATAATCATTGATGTATTACCATGAAAAAAACAGTCACTACTCTCACAAAAAAATAGGATATTATCTTATACTAAGACTTATCATAAAAGATAGTAATAGGGTTATGTTTTCTATTATATAATTTTCATTAACTAGATACCATTTTCTGAACTAAATATCCTTTAATAAAAACTATAAAGACCATTAACCAAGAAACCTATAGTAGGTACTAAAATTATTAAATTGGTACTAAATACAAGTAATCACATACAAAAGTATATAATTATTTAATAGTCTTTGTAAATAAGATACATTCTTGAATATCACATACATTATTGTACATATAAAAATAGAAAATGATTTTTCATTGTGAAAATCATTATTCTCTCCAGAATATCCATGAATATAAACTATAGTACATTTATTAGCATCCTAGGGAATGGAAAAAAATAAAGGGTGAGATTATATATTCAATAATGATGATATATCAATGAATATATCATGAATAAATATTATATAAACAATATGATAAGGTAAATATTTGAGAACACATTCCCTGAAAACAATAAATAGTGAACCACGAATTGTGGGGAAAGAAAATATAATGATCAATATTATTCTATATAAATTATCACATGATCATGAAACTTGCCCTAGGATATCATAACTATTCAAATAATCTCATGTAAATCAATAACTAATTTTATAATAATGTAATGAATAATGTTGAAAATATGAATCATGTCATTGAGAAACTTTTCTGTGATATCTAATAATATTGTCAAGGTTTTGTGCCATTAAATCAACATAAATCGGGTGAGCCTATGAAAAATAACCAAACTATTTCATCTATTTATACCTAATTTTTCATAAATTTATTATGTAATTCTGGATGCAATCCATCATTTAATAGGTCAAATTCATTCATCCTATGAATAAACTATTCAATATAATCAACATTCCCTATTAAAAAATATACTAAATATTATAAACAAGGTTTGGAATGGTCAATAATTTCCGTATCTAACCTAATAATAAACAATGTAGATAATGAGTAAGGATGACATCCTACAAAATGCCCCTATATTGTAATTAAATGTTTTACCGTCATATATTATTATAAATAGAAAAAATATCATTAAAATATTCTGGAAGAAAAAATAAAATTGAATTTTAAAAACTAAAAATTTAATGAATATATTCAAGATATCATTTGAAATGAATCATGTAATAATGTTCAACAAACATAAAATAATTTTTAATTCATGAAGGTGGGAATTCATATTTATATTTAGAATATTAAAATATATATTCCTTTCACATTTTTCAAAAATGAAAAAAATTACCATATTTTAGAAAACAATCCCATAAATTAAAATGTCAAACATAGTGAAAATGTATTTTATACGTCATTAGATTTTAGTAAAAAAATATTTTAATCTTTTTGAGAAATTTTTTGACATAGTATAAAAATATTCATAACCGATTACAAAATCAATGTCTATTTTTTAAAATTAATTATTCATGTTTGTTTAGTAATTAAGGATTAAAAATTTATTTTTAAAACATATAATTTATATAAAAAACATAATGAACATAAAATATATTTGTTATAATATAAAATAAATAAAAAATATCTTATTAATTTTGTAATCATAATTTATATTGAATAATGATTTTATTGTAAAATAAATCCTGACCATTTTTGTATCGTTTCCAAAAAACATCCATAAATGAAATAAAAAAAATAATTAAATAAAACACAATGAATATAAGTATAATCTCGATATATCATATAATACTTGTAGATTATAAATTATATTAATAAAATAGGTCATTAATAAGGCCTATGTCATACAAAAACAAAATTGAGATGGGAACCCATAACCTCTAATACAACTTCCTCCATATGTGTTTGAACATTAGATACAGTAATAATACATTTAGTTTAAATATATTCTTGAACCATACTCATATATATAATAAAATATATGTCTTATTATTATCCTTTTATCACCAATATATATTAATAATTATTTATTAAAATCATACTTATGGGTGATAAAATCTTTTTTCCCCATTTTTTTGGTTTATAGGTTTCATCATCATACAGAAGTAATTTTTCCATCATCTCTATAACTTAAATTATCCTATAAATTTCATATATTTTAATTATATATTTATATAAAAATTTATATTTATCCTTTAAAGGTATAGACATAAAAATGAATTACCCCATTCATGAAGACCGAAGGTCATTTGTAAATATAAACATTGTACTCAATATAAAATAAATGTGATAAAAAAATTGAATAATAATTAACATATATATACAAATTAATAATTAATATATTTTATTAATATATGTTAGATCTATCCTTATTAACTTTTGTGTAAATTTTCAATGAAAAAAAAATCTCATTGCTTTTTGAAGGGGGTATTCCACACATACGCATGAAAGGAATAACATTTTCGAACAGATTATGAGGTATGATGGTCTGTGTGATATTATATATAGACAAAAATAATTATTTCATAAATATAACATATAATCAATAATCCCATTATAATACCCATCCTAAAAAATGGTTATGAAAATGATTTATATCAAAATGTGGAGACAACACATCTTAGTTACACAAGAGCAATAATGGGCTTCCCCATTTGATAGGAACATTTTGGATAATGGTGGTATAACAATCATAGAAAATTTTTATTATAATTAGGAATTCAAATATATTTTTTATGATATATATTTTGGATTTATATGAGGTAAAATATGTAGAAAAAAATGTTATTGGTGATGATGATTACCTCTCCTTTATAAAATCTCATTTAGATATCCTATTAAATACCATAGGAATTGACTTTTGAGATTATAAGAACCTTTATAACATAAATATGTATGTTTGGGATTCTTTTTTTAGGTTTTTATTTATTAAATTGATATATGAGGTGTAAATAAAAGAGATAAGGTCTTCCCTTTTATAATGAAGTGATATAAAATAACGGGAATTACATTCATGTTTGGAATAATATCAAGTCAATTAAAATAAAAATGACTTAAATTAGAATTATATTGAACTGTGAGGTAGGTTATTTTTAAAATAACATAATAGTATCGTTTTATGTGGTATTTTACACCATATCTGGTTGGGTAACCTCTTAAATAACATAATTTAACTCTAACATTTTAATTCCATTTCAAAATTAATGAATTATAGTTTTACTTATTATGTAAAATGGGCTAATAAATTTCCAATTTATGATAATTTAGTCCTCATCATATCCCCATTTTGATATTTCATGTTATTTATTATTTTTAAATAATATAATAAAATAAAATTTTTCATATATGATCATTAATGTTTATTTTCGCACTATTAATTTAATTTGGATTTAATGGCATGAAGATAAAAATTAAATTTGAATATAATTGTCTGTTACATTACTAATTCGATATATTAATATATAAAATGCTTTTAAAACTATGGAAAAATAATATTTTATTTATTTTAATAATCTTAAAATAAATTACCATATTTTTATTTTAAATTAAGATATACAATTACAAATTCGTATAAACATTTATTGTAAATATATAATAGATTAAATTTAAAAATAAAATAATTTAATGAAAATAATTTCATTACTCTAACAATAACCTTTAATATTCATTGATGAGTTTAATTTACCCCAATGTGGACTCATAATATATATTTAAAATTTTGATATGTTATGTATTTTTCATTACAATTAATATTATATATATCACTTCTATTAAAAATTTTCATATATTTAATCACACTTATATGAAAAAAAATTGGGTAAACTAAAGTTCTTGAAATAATAATTAATATTAAAATGATGACCTAAAAACATTGTTTTAATCTCAGTTATCTTTATTTTCCCTTTACTGAGAAGAGAAAATTTTACCATTGTTATTATTCATAGTGCCTAAAAATTAAAGGGACCAATTTTCAAAATATGAAAAATAATTATTACAAATATATTATCCATTTTATCATGACAAACTCTATTATGAGGTAGATATTAATTTAATATATAGAAACATAGCATAACAATGTACAATTGTTTAATAAAATTTAAATCCTAAGGACAAAAATAGATTTATACCAGATTTAACCCTAAAATTTATTTTAATGAACATAATTAGATTACTCATAAACTGATATAATTAATATTAATTTTTTATAAATTTTATTGAAAAACTAATGTTAATAATTTTGAGAATCAGAATATAGTTTTCAATATAAATCATCATTTATTAGTATTCATTAAAAAACAACCATTTTCTGAAAATTCGAAAATCTCCCAAAATGAAAAATATATAATGATGATTTTGAAAAAGTAATAAATTTTATCAAATAAATTTTCTGGTTTTTTTGAAATATTTTATATAATATATTCTAATAAATATAAATATTTTTTAAGTCATCATATGTTTTTTCTAACATCACATAAAATTGAATTATATTTCCTTAGGATTAATAAATACATTTTTAGTGAGTAAGACCATTATGTGTATATATTTCATAATGTGTTTACTCCTATTAATACCTACCAAGTAAATGTATAGATTTTGAAAATAATGTTTACAATTAATAGTTAATTTTTTTATACTCGGTGTTGTGTGTCGTATATTCAATAGCACAAAATGTTCTTATTTTAATATAATAAGGTTTCATATAAATTGATATGAGCATTAGATAAAACATTATTTTCAATAGAATTAACATTTTTTGTTCTTACCATAAGTAAATTTATAGTGATTATATACCAGATTCTATTCCTTTAACATTCATGGAAATTTTATATATATAGAATATTATAGCTCAGCATTAAGATGAATCGTGCTGTACTAATAAATAACCTATGATCCCTATATGACAACTTTTTATATAATATGGATTGAGTGACTATTTTACATATAGTTTTTAAAATCCTTGTATGTTATTACTTGGGAATGGTTGGGTGTGTTCATTGTAAATATTGGGACTGACATTGATAAATATTATTGTTTTTTGAATGAAATTTGATCATATATTTAAATTTTTATGCATTGATGTTGAAACTGCTTATTTTGGGACTTCGTGACTATATATTTATAGGTGGGATGATATTCCTATAATTAAATTTCTTGTATTTTTGGGATTGAAAATATTTTTCAATATATTTATTAAAATGAGGGATGCAGTACTTATTATATGGTAATCATATGATTGGGATTTTATTCAATATATTTTTTGATATACTTTCATCTCATCC
Source organism: Viscum album (assembly GCA_963277665.1). Lineage (NCBI taxonomy): Eukaryota > Viridiplantae > Streptophyta > Magnoliopsida > Santalales > Viscaceae > Viscum > Viscum album. Next base: position 645,458,354 of record OY728160.1, read on the forward strand.
ATGGAATGTAATTACCATGTGAATAGGGTTAGTATAGTGATCATGTTTCATACAAAATTATTTTGCAGTACCCGTAGATGTTGGTTGTGATTCCCACAGTGTTATGCTTCCATCAAGGGAGACTATATGCCTATATTTTAATTGTTTCTTATGGGATATCATTAAAATGGGAATGTTATAGTCCAAGACAAGGAATTCTTTTCACTAATTTGGTGATGTGAATATCTTGGTATGTTATTACCTCAATTAATGATGTAGTAAGTATGTGATGTCTGATTGTATGAGGTTTCTATTTTATGGTAAATTTATTATAGGATGAAATCATGGGATTACATAACCACTAAAATGATTTTATTATTTGGTTTTACTAATGATTATTATCCCCTTTTTTCATATTTAGATTTAGGGGAAAAAATATGACTTGAATCATGTTGCATAGTTAATATTCTTGTGGTATATTTAGATACACCCATCCCATAAAAAATCACATGGGTTCATGCTTATATGGTTATGTAATAAATATTGTTGTAACATTGTAATAATTATTTTACAACATATTATTTCTATAAATAAATATCACTCTATATATGTACTTGTATTGAATTTTTGGTTTAGGTACACTATTTTTAAAATACTATACAATTTTACTCACATCCTACATAGATGTTTGAGTACATATGTATACATTCTATTTCTGAACCATATAGTGGAAAGGAAATTTCTATTGATGGATGATCTATATAGCATGGATGGATTTGTTTGATAAGATTATTCATAGAAATATGGAAAATTTTGTTATAGTATAAGCTATTATGTTAATTTTTTATAGTTTATACATGGTCATAATATGGGTGATATCACTGGGATTTATATCATATATAATTATTGTACATAACATTTTCTATTATGTAATGGTAGTTTATATTTTCTTATAGATGGTCAGCAGCCATTATATACATTTTTATCTAGATATAGATTATGAATTCTATTTTTTCAACATTATCAATAGTTTATGAGTGTAGAAAACCCACTTTCAATTATGGAACCCATAATATATGTTTTTATGTAGATAATTTGTCATCGTAAGGTTTTAAGGGTGTTTGGAAGCCAATGGAATGATTTTGGTAGTTTCATACGAGTTCATTGTTGGTGCACGATTTCTGGGAACCAAGATGAACTTTCAAGAAAATATATATTGTTCTGGTTGGTAAATTTCAGAATAGAAGGCCGTCCTTGAAATTTCTTCTCTCTTCTTTAGAAGCCATCGGCATTACGGGTTTTCAATTAGGTCTCCTCATCCCCATGCATATCGTGCTTCGATTTGACTCAATTGAGAACAATTACCGAATATGGGAAAAATGGGTATGCTCCTTTGGGGGATGTCAAATGAGAATTCTTAAATGGACTCCAGACTTTGATCCTCATTCTGTATCTCCGATTGTGCCATTATGGGTAGGATTTCTTGAATTACCACTACACTTATTTATGCAAAATGCCTTGTTTTCCATTGCTTTTCTTATTGGCTCCCCACTGAGGCTTGATTATGCCACAATGGAACTCTCAAGGCCCTCTATAGCTGGAGTATGTATTGAAATAGATGTCTCCCAGAAACATCCATCAGCTATATGGATACAAAGTGGAGACTTTGGGTTTTTATGAGAGGTGGTTTATGAAAGAGTCTCGGATTATTGTCATTTGTGTTTCAGACATGGGGATAATTCTATCAGTTGTGTAAAGTCTAACAATTTCTCTAAAAATTTGACTTTAAAGTGGATAGAAAAAGGTAAATAAAAACCCAAGGTGGTGGCTGGATCCTCGTATTTTTTTGTCAAAGAAAGGAATGATGTGGTTAAAGGGGGATTTAATATTAATGATCCTGGAAATCAATTGATAGACTTTGTCAATGAAGTTCCTGTTGTCATAGATAATTCCACTCAGGGATTTACCAAACAGAAATAACATGCCCAAGTAGAAAAGTCTATGTGCACCCACCCAACCATGCTCAATGAGGAGCAGAATAAATGTCTGGATCCTACGAAGGCCAAAGGAAATGATCAAGAGAATTCAATTTCTAGTGACACTTCAATTGAAGTGGAGTATCAACATAGACAAATTGAGGAAGATTATTTTAGATCCATGGCAAGGAAAGGTAAAAAGCCTCTAGTGGATGATGATGGTTTCATCACTCCAAACCCCAGGAAATCTAGAAAATGTAAAGACTTCTCAAAGATAGAGAGAACCATTGTTACACGTTCTCATTTTCTTTTTAGAAAGAAAAATGCAGAAACTAATCAACGTTATCTCCTTGATGACATGTCACATAAAGAGATTGACATATCCCAATCAGTGAAGGCCCATCAACAGAATGAAGAGATTGTAAAACAAGATGTATCTGGCTATCAGGAGCCTGAATCTTCAGAGAAGCTTCGAGATACTATCCTCTATCAAACATTTAGAAAAGGGGAAATTTCAATGGACACTTACCTTTCCATTAAGCAAGACATCTTCACAGAAAAAATAAAGAAGGGTTTTAAAAGATATCCTTAATCTAACTTTATCTGAGTTTACCCCCTTGATTTAAAAACTGTCTCTGAATGCTCCAACATCTTGATGGATTTTGTCTATGATTCTGATTATGTGCTGCTCTTTGTTTGGATTCTGATATGATGCATCTTGATGTAACCTGGATTATGGATTTTTCATTTTATGTTTTTCGTTTATTTTGAGTTTCATTCCGATATGTTTTATGGATGGTTTGGAAAACCTTTCTCGTTCTACATTGCTGTCCAGAATAGGATTCCATCCCTTATAGATGAGGCGGATCAGGACTGGGTTCTCATTTGGAATTGAAAAAGGATTTGGCTTTCAAAAGCTTCAACATGATTTGGTTTCTTGTCAACATTGCTATCCCCTATTTGTTTTTACTCAGTGTTGATATCATGGATCTTGATGCAACCTGCACTGCTTGGGTGTCCAGGGGATCAATTGGATTATTTTATCAAGCTGGTCTACAATTTATTTTTACTTCCCTTTGAGACTAAATCCGTTTTTGACTGTGGATTTCTGGTTGGATCTTTGAGGTATTTCTCTTTCCAGCTTCTTGTTTGGCTGGCGTCGTTCTTACCTACTACTCTTTTCTCAGTTTGGGCCTAATATCGATCTAAGGTTCTTGTGCTACTATTGGTTCTGATTCTCAAACTTACATGGAATTTCTACTTTAATGTATTTATTATTATGAAGAAACTCCTAATGCAGCACTCATATATTGAAGATAGATCATGTTTACAATGGTTGATGCTTTGTAATCTGCATGTGAAGGAATGGTGATCACATGATGTTTAGTTTCATGTATTGGTATGGTGTTGTTTGAGTATTCTCTTGTACCCTACATTAATTCCCTACTGGTGTAAGCTCATTACACCTCGTGTTTCTATTGTAATTTTTTATTTAATGAAATTTTTGGGGCATGAATTGCAAAACCTGTTCCTGTCACCACCTTTAAAAAAATACATGGGATATGGAAGATGGCACACAAGAAGCCACATTTTTATTCCAAACTATGCAGACTCATAAAATGGACAACTCATATTAGGATAGTGGTATATTTCACTGCTGTCGCACTATTTGTCTAGCCATGCAAGTCCCCCTTGAGGCTATCACCGAGATACAGTTTATGCACAGTTTACCTTACTATGTTAATAACCATGCATTATTTTAAAACAAGAATAAAAATTGTGGATGTAAATTTGGATTAATAAATATCCCATAATATTCCCTATAACGCCAATAAATTGAGATTTTATCCTCAAAATGATAGTAGAAACTTATCCCATCCATCCATAGGTGATCATAATGAATCTCTTGGTGCATTGATGATGGGTTCTCATAGTAGGACATCATTCATGATAGATTTTTTTTGTTTTTCTTATATATATTTATCCCTCTCTATCTAAGTATCTTAGATATACTTCCTCTAGGGATATATCTAAATTATGTGATGCTAAATATGATTGTATTTGTATATTTTATGTTAGGGGAGGAGATCTAAGGAACATATTTTGGATTTTTGAACCAGTTTCAAGGATTTTTATCAAGCCATTTATCATTTTCACCAAATTTATGAGGTTGGTGGATTCAATATATGATCATTGATTTATAAAATAAAGTATTTATTTAAAACTAATTGTTCTTATTTAATTTTTTTTTTAAATTTATGTGAATTTCTTATTGTAAAATCTCTGCATTGGGTATTTATAAAATTTCAGAAATTGGGGATTTTTGTGGAAAGTGAAACTTGTAATATGATTTTAAAATGATGTTTTAAATTTTTTATTCACATTAATTTATTGAAATGGGTTTTTAATAATGGTTTAGTTTTGTTTAATTGGTTTTATTTATAATGGTTTTGAATTAAAGGTTTGGTTTTCTTTAAAAGGGTTGTTGTTATATGTTTTCAAAAAGGCAATGTTTTATTGAAATTGTATTGCAAGAATTGCTTTTTGGAATAACAGGTTTCTGTGTCCATGTAAATTTTTTGTTGACAAGGGTAATAAGTATCACCCGTCATAAGTGTTATGGATAAGGATAAGGGATTTCCCTCATCAAATTTATTGATTAATTAAAGGCTTAGTGAAACAATGACTCATCACTCATGAGTATATGGATTTCTGAGTGGCATAAAGTGATGGGTGTGTGGTGTGTGTAATGGAATTGGTTATGGCAAAAATCGAACATGTGGAACGATTTTAGTGTATTGTTTGTTTGAATTCCATAAAAATGATCATATTTTGGAAAACTGATTATATATTGAACTTCATGGATTTGGTATAATCTCTATAGATTGTTTTATATAAACTATTTTAAATAAATGTTCTGTCAAATAATATCATAGTGGAATAAGTGTTGAAGTCATTTGTGGAAATACTATTGAGATTCATTACTCAACACTGCTATGTAACATTGGTTCTTTTCCAGATGTTGACTACCAGGAAAAGGGAAACATTAAATTCCCACACTTCACTAGTAATTAATAGAGATACAATGGTTGTTTTGTGGAATGGTTCATGTATTAGGTCATAAATTTTGAGTATTGGTTTTCATCATGTTTTTTGGGTTCTTTAGTTTTCAATTATTTAAATTGATTTATTTTAGTCCCCCATAGTGGTACACATAATTGATTGTTTTTTAATAAATGGTATTTCATTGACTATTAATTTAATAATATTATTCATAATTTTTTACATGGTAATGTCATCTTTTGTGGGTAGTTTTACTTTCAATGTGTGAATCATCCCCCAAAATCAATTGAAGCCCTTGGAATTTATTGTTAGCCTTATGTGTCATAGGGATATCACCAACACCCAAGTAACATCCCCCCATCTTCTCAATACAATGAGGAGGGGTGTGATGTTATTTGTGCTATCATCATGTTTGTTTCTATATATCCAAGTGGTATTAGTCTTGGTCCAACCAAAACAAATTGGAACAATTAGTCATCCATTCTTTTAGTCGATGAGTTTAAATTACTTCTATTCTATTCCAAGGGTTGGGGTGATAAGAAAGAGTATATTTATTAGGACATGAAATGTAGATCATTAAAAGTAATAGTTAACCATTTAATGTTGATCCACAAGTTTCCACTGAGTTAGACACGAAAGTATTTTTTAGACACTTATACCTTTCAAAAACACATTTTCATGGGCTTAGCCAATGATAAGAACATGAAATACATTATAATAATTAGTTCCCACTAATATTTCATGTTTCATTTTTAGTAATGATTTGCTTAAATGTGTTTTTTAAAAAAATTGTTTAACTTTTTTTCAATTGTGTGATTTTGAAAAGAGCATGGTTGTGGTATTTTGAAAATAATTTGAATTTAAAAATAAAATTTCAATTAAAAAAATGTAAGAATTTGGAAAAGGATGATTTTAGAGAGAACTATTTTGATAATTGTGATATGGTAACATTAGAAATGTGAATTAATTAGTTTATATTGATAGAAACATATGATTTTTTTGGTTTATAGAAAATTTATCTCAGTAGGTTTTGTAGAATCCAAATGGAGAAAGGAACTAATATTTGGTAGCACATAAGCCACAGGTTAACCAACAGGTGGTTTAGATTATTTGCCATGCTCTTCAGTTTGTGGACAGATTGAATAGGAGGTATTAACCAATGAAAGTGGATCATCCATTCATGTTCCATATGTAGAATCCATCCATCTTCTTATTAACCAGAGAAGGAAGTGATGTGGTCGTATTTGATGAATCGTATCTTCAATTTAATTTTTACTCTAGTTAAGCTAATGGTGATGATGGAAATAGTTATATTCATTGATATTTCACTCTAGTGGTGGTATTTGTCTATTTAGGAAATATTTGAACATGTCTATTCATGGGAGTAATTTTGAGAAATTTTTAATATATAATTATATCCTATAACATCTAGAATTCAAATAACGAAGAAATTCATTAGATTGAAGCATTAAAATATTTATTTCATGGACTATGTTACAAAATTAATGATTTTATTTAACTTTTTTCATAACATTGATTCTATTGAATCAATGAATGCACAAGTCATTGAATCACAATTGATTCATGATAATACATAAGTATTTTTATGATCAGTATAATGAATTATATAGAGATTCTAAATAGGGTGACCGTAGATGAAAGGGATATCTCATGATCTATGGGTGGAGGGAATTATGTCGATACCTAAAATAAATGGTGGGATCTCTAATTACAGTAGCATGAAGTATAGGGACACCAATTTATATTGTGGGATAGTGGATCAGAAACAAATAGTTTGATTTAATTTATATTCCTCAAAAACGAAAGATCCAAGACATATTTTTTCAATGTTGTTCATTCATCCACATGAAGTGACATTATATGAAACAACATAGAGCATACAAAAATTGTAACCAAATGGTCCATATTAAGTTATATTTTAATAAATTTCTAAGGATATATGTTCATGAAACTTCTCAGGTGTCACAGACAATGTATGATTTGATTGGATGATTGATGCAGAATACCTCTCATCAAGAAAATAGAGGTATCCATGGTGATTCTTGGAAAAAAATTACACTTCATTAATTATAATTTCAACAGTGAAAAGTGGGACAAAGTGATGTGTGAACATAATTAAATATATCTGAGAAGGTTATTATGGATGATCAGTCCGGACCATCTAATTTTCAAGTTACTGTTATTTTGAATTCAACCATTAGTCATAAGATTTTTGATACATGTGCATCACATTCCCTTATTTCATCTGAAAATATTTATTTTTTCAATTTACTTCTTAGATCATTCCATATATGATAAAACTTCAAGAACCTCTGGGTGAATTTGAATTTAAATATTTGATGTGTACAAAATATTCAATTATTGATGATGGAGTTAAGATGAAATTGGATTTCTCTATGCATGAGATTAATCCTTATGTAATAATAATGGGTATCTATTGGATGATATTAATGAAGTCTCAAATCGACTATTATACTAGAATATTATTTTTACAACTGAAAATGGAATCATTAAACTCATTCATGGTGAGTAGAATGATAAGGTGGGATAAATGAGATTGTTGGAACTAGTAGATGGAACATTATCACAACATTTGGCATCATAGAATTTATCAACAATGGAATAGTTGAAGAATAACTATTTTTCAGAAATGGTTGATCAGTTTTATAAAGTGTTTCCTTGAAATTTTCCAGGTTTTCCACTTATGTGGGATGTGTTGTTTATGATTGATATCCTTACAGGGAAAATTCTTATTTTCATTCCATGTGGTCAGATTGAACCAATTGAATCAAGGAAATTGAATTTCATGATGGATGGTTGGGATATAGAAGGATTCAATCATCCAATGGTATATTAATGTGATGTACTAGTCTTATTATTTTCAAAAATGATGATAGAAGTATTCATTTTTTGCTGGATTATAGTATTATTATACATGATTCGATACGAAATCAGAACCCACATACATGTATTGATGAAATTTTTGATCAATGGAATAGAGCTCAGTGCTTCTGCAAAATTGAATTCTGATATGGAGGTCACCAATTGTTTGTGTGGAAGGATTATATTCAAAATATAACTTTAAAGTGTATATATCTACATTATGAATGTGAGGTAATTCCTTTTAGTCTTATGAGTGAACTAGAGGTATTTATGGAATTAATGAATCTGATATTTTAGAGGTACATGGATTCTTTTGTAGTGGTGTTTTTGGATGAAATATTGTTGAATTTATGGATAGTTGTATGTTCATGATAAATACAAAATGAAAGTGTTTATAATATTAAGGGATCATCAGTTTTATTCCAAACTGTCAAAGTGTGATTTTATTGCGTACAATAGGTTCATTTCCTTTCCCATATAATATCTGAAAGAGATGTTTCTATAGACATTGAAAATATAGGATTAATTATCACATGGAATCCTCCAAATAATATATTTGAGAAATGGGGTTTACTTTTCCTAACTAATTATTACCAATTCTTTATGATTGCTTTTTCCCAACCTAATCCACCAATGATAACATGGATAAGGAAGAACTATCTATTCTATTTGAAAAAGGTGTTCATAAATTCATTCCAATAACTGAAGGATCACCATAACTCAGCACCAATCATTATTTTTCTTGAACCATGACAATGGTACATTGGGTATTTTGATGCTTCGGGATCAGTTTTAAATTGTTCTCTCATCCAGGGAGACCATGTAGTAATCTATTGATAAATAATGTTTTAGTATCATGCTTATTAATACCCCACACATGACATGGATTTTGCTTCCATTGTCCATGCATTGATGTCTTTGTGTCATTATCCCTTTTTTCGATAAATTTAATATATTCAAAGATGGTAAAATATTGAATTTTTTTTCTCACAATGGTATTTTAATCAGGAAAAAAGAATATGGATGTAGTAACTTCAATTTTTTGAATTTGACATGATGTATACACAGAGAATTGCAAATTTAGTAGAAGTTGAATTATGCCTGAATTTATATGCTCTGTTGGAAAATTAAGCTTGAGATGAATGGTTGTTTACACCAGTACTAGGTGACATGCTCATCGAATTTGATGACTGAATTGAAGTTTTTATTCTTTTCTAATTTCATTTGAACTAGATTTTGTGGAGATGGTTAATGAGGTATAGAAATGTGGTTTAGAATGTGTGTCTATGAGGTAAAAACTCAATGGCGGGGAGAAAATGGTGGACTAGAGGATTGATGGGAGTTCAATGTTTTTGTTCAGAAAATGACTGGTTATATTTATGGATTGTTCGGAAAACATCATCATTATTTCCACCAATCGATATGAGTTGTTCATCCTAGAATACATATCATCTATATGGTGTTGAAATAATGGTTTTGGTGGGTCATTATGAAATGATTGGTGGCTTATTTTTCCCCAAATTCATACCATATCATGAGGTAAATAAAGATCATTAGCGACCAGTAGGTATATAAATGTATTTACTTGTTCCTGTTTGAAAATTAGAGCATATATCTATGGATTTAGTAACATGTCTCCAAATAACAGTTCAGAAAAATGATACCATGTCGGTGATAGTGGAATGGGTCAAAACATTAGGTCTTGTTATCCCTATTCAATAATATAATATGGTGGTTCAATTGTCAAAAATATATATCCATGAAGTATTAATGAGTCATGGCATACCCATATCGACAGTGTTTGACCGAGATATGAGGATTATGTCTCAATTTTGGAAATCATCCTAGAAATTAATTGAGATATAGATGACCATGAGCATTTCATATCATCCTCAGATGGATGGAAAATCATAATGGATGATAAAAACATTTTATGTCATCATTCAAGATTGTGTAATGGATTTTGGTGGCTCATGGGAAGATAAAAAGCCTTATTTGGAATTCTCATATACCAATAGCTATTAGGGATTGATAAAGATGCCTACTCTTGAATGATTTTATGGGTTTCATTTTAATTCTATACTTTTTTGGGTGGAAAAAATGTGAGACTTCACTATTTGGTATGTGCCTTGTCCTAAGATCAACAAAAAATATTCAGTTGATCAAAAAAGATATTGAGATGGCTTAGAGTCATTAGAAACTGTATGTGGATCATCGTCGATGGTCATTATTAGACCAGGTGAGTGATAATATGTTCAACATTTTTTCTCAAAAACATTGAAATTGATGTTTTGAGAGGCATTAAATGTTATCTCCTCCATACATTGGCCATTTTAAGATGCTTGAATGGGGTGGTGAGGTGGAATATCAGTTGGATTTTCTACAATGATCAAGTGTGGTGAAAATGTTTTTCTTGTGTCTCAATTTAGAAAGTATAGACATCATTATAACATCATACTACTATTTTAAAATATTCTAAATACCATATTTTTATTATTATTTGGTTTTGTTTTTCTGGGCTATTGGAATTTTATTTTTCATATAAAAATGTTTACCAGACCGCGATCAGGGTTGATCCTTTTGATACCTTATATGGATGGCATTTTATATCTCTATTGTGTTGGATGAAGATTGGAGAATGGTAAATTGATGGACTAAAGTTGTATGAAGAGATGAATTAAAGTATTTAATTGATTCATCCACGAATGTTAGAGGCATCGATCCTATATAATTATTATGTTGGATATTATCACAGGTCATTAGTTTTTTTAGTTAGTGACCAAGTGTTCTTGAATGTTTTACACCAGTTGGGTCATCGATGGATTGGGTGGAAAATAATGTATTATACTCAATATTTCTGACCATTTTAGGTTATTTAGTATGGGGGAATATTTCATACCATTTATGACATCCACCAATACTGACATAGATATATAACGTGTTCCATTTATATCATCTACGAATATATCAATTTGATCCATTTCATGATCGAGTTGGAGTGATCGTGATGTTAAAACTAATTTAAACATGACTAAAAGGCCAGTCAGGATAGTTTATTCGAAAATCTACATAATTTTTTGGGAGGGGGGGGGGATACATTTGTTTTGAGTGTTATCGAAGCACAATTTTGATGATAATAAGACATAGGTGAGGGATTTACTGATGAGAGATGAGTGGCCTCATCTTTTTTGTCATGGATACTTTTGTGTAGGCTTTATGGGGTTCGAAATATTCTATAGAGGGGAGTTTGTAACATCTTGTACGTCTTATAGGTACACCTAAACCCATTTTTTTACAAATATTTGGTTGGGATTCATTTGGTGTTGTTTTGGATTAAAATTTTAAAAGTTTTCAAATTTCTTTGATTATACACAGTTGGCGTATTATTGGACCGAACTATATGAAATCTTAGATAAAACCATGAAACCCAAGGTATTGGGATTTCATTACAAATTTTTCAAGCATAGTCATGTTTTTTTAAATATTACTTAATACCATACAACCCATTTAAAACAGGGAATCCTTTAAATCAGACAGGTCATCAAACTGTGTGGCTCTACCCAACAAACTGTGTACAATATTTCATTAATCCTAAAATATAATTTTAAAATACCAAAACAACTATTTTTGGTGTCTTATGGACCTATGAAAACATTATGTGGTTTATGATTTCGGGGGATCTTCATAAATGAATTCTTAGCTCCTCCAATCCATCCCAAATGTGAATCTTTGCATAAGGAACATCATTAAATATCCCCCGGTTACATTCCCCACATCTATCTCTACTACTTATATCTCAATTGTCATAAAAACTATTGTTTAGATACCTATGTGGAATTTCATATCTAATAACTTCTATTATTGGATCTGAAATATTGTTTTTATCCTCATTTCCCAGTTTTGGTGATCATCTTTCATCATTCAAAAATCATGTTTAGTATTTTGCATTTTGAGATCCATTGATATCTTTGTAGGTGGTCCCATAATCATTCCAAATTTTTAATAACAATCAATTAAAATAATTAAATTTAAAATACTATAAAAATTTATATTTACTCTTAAACCAATATTTTTACAAATATGTGTTTTTTTTATTGGGGGATTATTAGGGTTATAATTTTAATCCTTTTTAAAATTATTTGAAAGTTCATAGTTGGTGATAATTTTCCAAAAAATTGTGCCCCTCTCAGAGAAAACTATGCATCCAAATGTAGTTGTATTTTTCATGGTTGACTCTTATTTAGTGATGGAATACACTATTTTAGGAGAAACCATGCAGTCTATTTAATGAAGGATCATAGTTATTCCAAATGTTTTGTAAAATCATGTGGCTCTTCACAAGAGACTGTGACCAAGATTTCTTTAGTATAAAATATAATCTTAAATTGTATAAAACATGATTTTTCGTGTTGTACTCTCTTAGATTGACCCCATTCTGTTTTTCATTCCTTGAGACCTCCCAATAACAGTTTGTTTCCCCTCATATCCCTCCTAGAAGGAGTTCAAAGAATGAGGAACATCATTCGATATCCTCCTGATTAGTTTCTTCACCCAGAGCTCTATATCCCGCTATATCACGTCTCCTACCAAGGGTTTCATGGTTCCTCATTTTTCTCTATGTATGTAATACCATATATTTTGGGATCTTAAAACTATGTTTGATCCTTATTTCCAAGTTTATGTGATCATAATTCTCAGTTAAAAAAATCCCAATTATAGTTTCATTTATCAAGATACGTTTATCATGAAGTATTCAGTTCTATCATGATGCCAAATTTTTGTTATCACTAAATTGATGTATTTATTTTAAATTGTATTAATAAAATAATTATTTTTTATTTTTATTAAATGGTTTCAATTGGTTTTTTTAAAATCCCAATTCAATTTAATTTGAGTATTGAACTAAAATAGTTTTGTTTTGGAATTGGAAAAAACCCATTTACATTGAATTGGATTGTGATATTGAAAATGGTGAAATTTAAATTTTTTAATATTAATTTTGAAATGGGTTTGATGATTTTTTTTAAAAAAAACCCAATTCCATTGATTTTCGGGATTATTGTGGAATTGATGTAAAATGTTTGAAACTAAAATTTTTTATATCATTATGAATGTAATTTCTGAAATTTTATTGGGAAATGATTTCAAATTCAAATTTGTGAAAATTTTCAAAATAATCTTTTGATATAATCCTTATCATTTTATCTTTGTGAAAGGAATTTATTTTAATTAAAACAGAATTTTCGTTTTTAAATGGAAATATTCATTTTTGAAATGGGGGAATTATACTAAATTGGATTTTAAGGTTTCTTAAAATAAAATTTATATCAATAAATATTATGACGGAAATTGAAATCCTATATAGTTAGTGAGTTAAGCAGTAAAACAGGCTATTTCAGAATTTCCATTATAAAGTATTTCTTAATTACAACACTTAAAAAAACAATGGTGAGAACATATTTCTTCAACATTGGTACAAGTAGGAATCCTCTTTTATCCTTGTTGAGGGATGTGTGTAACAATTATAGTTTACCACATGAGTGAGTGAGGATCCCACAACATTTAACAATTTTATCTCTTGGAAGATGACAATGACTTTCACCTATTTATATATGATATATAAATGTATCCCATTATTGTAAATTGTTTTACATGGGTTCTTATTTAAAGAAATAGTTTTATATAAATGTTTTTATTTAATCCTCTAAATTAGAGATCCATTTTTGAAAATATTTCCATCAATTGAACTATAGTGAATAAATTTCTAATATATTTTAATTTTTTAATTATAAAGAATTTTTTGATAGAATATTATTTTTAGAATCCAAAACTATTAATTTGAATGTTTAATGCTCTTTATTTGTTTTATATTTTTTTAACATCTTATTAGGGAATACTTTGTGGAACCCGATATGGATTTTAGCTCATACCCTATATGTACCTTCATTTCATTATAGATTTCCTCCATCTTGGTTCGAGCTAGGGTAATCCACCACATAGAGGTGGTTTTGGGTGTTGATTTGTGGACTTTGAGAGTTGTGTTTATTAGGGAATGAGATTTTTTATCTATCATGTTTCTCATTTACTTATTTTTAGTACGTTAGGTTTTTTATACCAACTTTAATTATGGTAAAAATCACCTAGTAGAATTTATTGTGTATAAATTATGATTTTTATTATTTATATTGCAATTGTTGTGGAAAATTAATTCCAAATTTCTTCTTTTTTGATGATAGGAGATAGTCGCAAACCCTTGGGTATTATAAACACCCTATAGAACATGTTTATACCGACTCGGTTATCAGGATACCTAGGTACCCATACCTGTTCATGAAAAAGTGGTATTAGAGTCTATTTCATCATCTTGTTTGGAATTTAGTATTAATTATTTGATCTCGTCGGGTCATAGAAGGTAGTTAATTTTTTTTCCTCAACATATCTCACCATATCAAACCTTAGGTCCCCTAGGGTGGTTAGGGTATAACGTCTTGTGGATTATTTATAGTCACTACCCCTAACTTTGATTTGGATATGATTTAATTCCATATAATGTTAGTCTATATATTGGGATTAATTTTCCTATTTTCACTATTTGAGTCTTATTTTGATATATTTCTTATTGTTTTTGATGTTTTGTAGCAAAATTAATTAAATAAGAATTGAATGAAACATCCACGAGGTATATTCTACCAAACCCTAGTGAGAAAATCCTCTTGTGGACCCCAGTATAGTTTAGGTGATTGTGTGGGAATCCATGATCTATGACAAGCACAAACACAAGTACACATTCATGCTCTAGTTATGGAATCTCAAAGGGGTGTTTTTTTGGGAATTCTCTAAATAATTACTTCTAAATAATCTAACATATTTAAATGCACAAATGATACCAAATAGATTGAGGAGTTCTTGAGATGAATGTAATGTTTCCTTGTATTCATTGAGAGAATATTAAAAATCAATGTTAAGTGTTCCACCTTCATGTTGGAAGGACAAAACATGAGATGATGTGATATTATGGTGATGAAAAATAATCATGAGAGATTAGTGTGGAAGTTCATAAATTTTATTTTCACTGAATAGTTTTACATAGATTTAATGTAGTAATGAAAGTATACAATGTTTTTCAAACATGAGTAGGTTGATCGGACCATGAAATAGTATGTTATCTATATTGCTGAGTGTGTTCATTTCTCACTAGAGATTGTATTGAATGATAAGTTGATGGCTTTAATGATTGAGTTGAGAATTATTCAATATATTTGTTCCTATGTTTTCTTGCTGAAGGTTACATTGTATATTGTTGTTCTAGAAATATCACTAATGGTTGAAATGGACCTAGAATGAATGTTAGGGTTATTGGGGGTTTCTTTCTCTCACAACAGAATCATTGGTTCCTTAAAATTAATGAGTAAGCATGATGATTATTGGAACAGTTCATGATAGAAAGGTCATTCTAGAACTCATACAGTGCCTAATAAATGCCCATTTTTTCTACCATTGTTGATTTATAGGCCATTTTAATAGGGTTTTCACAAAGGTATCATTTTTATGCATTTCTTAAGGATTCTCGGGGAACATATATGAATATTTTCCATGTTTATTCCACTCCAAATAGTGTAATGGGATAAAAAAACACCTAAAATTCTTGGAAATTGTATTCTTCACCCATTTAATGGTTCCGACCATATGCATCTTGAACGAAGCTTCTTCACATAGTGGAAGAGTCCTTATATGAAGCAATTGTCTATCCATCAACCATGAGAGGAAGAATCATTGTACCTTCATCATTATTGAGTATATTATTAGATAATAGTGTGTCTCATCCATTTACTGGAACTTATATTGTTAAAATGGTAGATCATACAAAAAATATTTTATCTTTTTCATGGATATTACTTCACCCCTTTCTAAAAAGAAAGAATAAGATCTTTTTAGTACACCAACTGTTTTATTTCTTTCAGTTGTCATGATTTCCATTAGTTTTATAGTTATCAACATAAAACAGCATGATGTTATATTAGGAATGGATTGGATCAATTCTAATTAATCTAGGATGGATTTTTAACATCAAGGGGTAAGCATTACAACTTCTAGTGGTGTGTGGTGAGTTCACTAAGTCGAATGGGCCCCCAGGGTCGAGTAGAGATATACCGTCTTATCTATAGTTGGAAAATTAATTTATAATTGTGCTTTTTATCAAATGTGGGAATCTTTGAGTGGTGATATCCCACTATTTTCATTGATTTTGATGACATGTTTCCTTATGACTTCTCCAGTTTTACAATGGTAATGGGGTAGAGTTCACTATTTAATTATTCTTTATCACTCAATCAATTTCTATTCCATCATACCACATGGTACCATTTGAACTAAAATAGTTAATGATACAGCTATATTATATTCTAGAGAACGAATTTATATTCCCTAGTGTGTCACCTTTAGCAACATCAGTTCTCTTGGATTTGAATGTTGTTGGATTACTCTACCTATGTGTTTATTATCGAAAAATCAATGGAGTTACAAAATGAAACATGTATCTGTTGACACTAATTGATGATATCTATGACCAGTTAAAATGGGGAATGTGGTTATCAAAGGTTGATCATAGATCTTGTGTCCGTCAATTGAGAATAAAAGAATCTATCATTTTGAAAACTACCTTTTGGAACCTGTATGAACATTTTCAGTACACTATTTCTCCCTTTGGTTAATCAAATTCTATTATAGTCATTATGGATTTAATGAAAAAGTTTTCTCCAGAGTATCTTGATACCTTCATGGTTGTATTTTTGTATGGAATACTCGTTTTCTTTACGTCTTAGGTGGATCAGGCGCATTATCTGAGACCAATTTTGGTTTTTCTATGAATTCACTGATTATATGCCTTCCAATTGAAATTTGAAATCTGATTCAGGATGAGATGTTATTGGGGATTATGGTGTCAGAGCATCAAAATTCTTATGATCGTAAAATGGATAGTGTTGTTATGATATGGTAATAACTATATAATGTTTTCAATATTTAGAGCTTCTTAGATCTAGCTGCATTTTGTCATTGGTTCATAAAAAACTTCTCAATGATATTATCTCAGAAAAATTCTCTATCTCTTTATAGAGTCGTTTTTTCATCGAATGGGAAATTTAATAGTTTTTTTTCTAACAAGATATTTATTTTGAATACTACTACATATTTGACTCTTAGAGAGGCTGATATGGGTTATGTTTTCTTTTATGATGCATCAGGTTCAGTTTTAGGTTAAATTCCTATACAAGGTGAACATGTCATTAATTCTGTCTATCATGACCCCTGAAATTGATGTTATTTCTGTGATTCCATAATTATGATCCGGTAGAATTATCACTACGGAGAACGTTTTACCGTGATTTTAGACCATATTAGCTTGGATTATATCTTCTCTAAACAATTATTTAATCTATACCAGATATGTTGGGTGGAATACCTATAATAATTAAACATTTCCATATCTTTTACCCCATGGAATGTGATTTTTGTTCTGTTTTATTTTAGAAAGAAACATCCATTACAGGCCATGAATGAATCTTCAGAAGAGTGTAACTTGATGGATCTATTTGAATGGTTTCATATTGAAGACCAATAATCTAGATTTGAGGAATCATAGATAATTGTTCTATTGAATTACACTAGTATCGATATGATTCTCAAAGATGAAAATATTGACGATGAGTTATGTAGATACCGAGACTTGCTTTATGTCGGGGAGACCATTGTTTTGTGGTCATTCTTCAAATCGGGAATTATATAATATCATGATTTCTTTATTCTATGATTAGTGATAATGAAATATTTGATGGGGGATATCCAATAATCCAAATGGGATATTCACCTAGGAAATAATGTGATATTTTATGACAAGAAATGACAATTCTTCTGGCCAGGTATGATATGGGAAATTTTTGATTTTTTCTCTTTCTTTTATCCATTCCAACCAGGTATGAATGATTACCAGAAACCTTTTTTGCTTCTTAATAAACTATCGTTACCTTTTTATAAGTGAGATAATATATGTATATACCTTTTGGATGGGTTTCTACACACCTTGAGAAATAATAATGAGACATTGTTATTGATCAACCGGCTGAAACAATTTGCTCATTTTATTCCCATTCGTGATATGTATGATGTAAAACTTTTAGGAAATCAATATGTGATTGATGTTATTTATTTTCATAGAGTTTCATTTGTTCTACTATCTGATAGAGATCCTAGATTCACTTATATATTTTGGAGAGTCCATTAGGAGGCACATGGATCTCAGATCTGTTTGAGTATGGAATATTATCCGCAGTCGGATGGCCAAACTGACAGAACTATACATATTCTTACAGTTATTATTTTTTCCATGTGTTCTCTAGTTTTTCAGGGATTGTGATGATCATTCCAGGATGGTTGAGTTTTCACCGAACAATAATTAACTATTCTCAATAAAAAAAATACATTTCTTTGTCATTACATAGTTGTCCTTTCAATTTGTTTTGTGTTTGTTAGAGATCGGTGAATGTTACATAGTTGGAGGTAGTTTGGTTAAAGAAATAAAATCAAGGATTTAGTTTATTATTTCAGATGTGGTTGATGTAACATAGATGATATAATTCAATTGATTATATTCATCATAGACCATTGGATTTTTTTAATTGGTGACAAAAAGTTATTTAAAGTTTAACCCCAGTTGGGTAATCAAATGCATGGGAGAAAAGGGAATCTTCTTCTATGCTTTGTAGGATCTTTAGATGTTAAAGAGAATGTGAGATAGTTTCTAAATATTTATAAAATAAACCACATATGACATTCATGCATAACTTTTTCCACATATCTCAAATATTAATGTATCTATTTGATCTATCTCATGTTCTGTATTGGCGTTATCTTGAAGTTGAACATAATATATCATTAACAAAACTACTATTAAGGATAGTTCATTCAGAAACATAGTGACATTATGGGTTGAAAATACATTTGGTTTGAGTGACATAGAAGAATTTTTTTTATAATCATGGTATGTGGTAGAGGGATACACTAATTAGAGAGTAGTGGCGTCAACCTTTTATGAGGGAAGCTTATGAGTAGGATTTCTAGAGACTGAAGTTTTCTATATTGGGGGAGTTTATAACATAATGTTACAATATTTAGGTATTTTTAGTACCCTATTTCTACCAATAATATATTGGGATTCATTTGGGGTTGTTTTAGTTTTAATTTTTAATGTTTTCAAAATTATGTTCAGGGGCATAGTTGGAACACAGTTTTACTGAACCGTGTGCTCTTTCAGAGAAAACACTGCAACCCAAGGAAGTGTGATTTTTAAATATTTGGAACATGTATAGTAATGTTGTGTGGCCGTTTATGAGAATTTTTTCTGGCTATTTAATATGGGTGCACTATTAGTCTATATAGTTTGTCAAACTGTTCAAATCATGCCAGCAACATGTTCAAGTGATTTTATTAATCCATAAAACAAATTTTACATTCTTCAAACAAACATATTAGGGTTTATATGAACATATCAAGACACCTTTTATTTTTTTTTGATTTTCATAAGCTCCCAAGAGTCGTTCTTAGCACCTCAGATCCCTCCCAGAATGAATTCCATACTCATGTAATGTCATTCGATCTCTTCCATTTTAGTTTCTTCACCTTGATCTATATCTCATAGTATCATTCTTATCATCCATAGGGATCCATGGATACCCATTTTGGTTTTGTTTAAATAACACCCTTTTCGTTATATATATTAATCCATCATTTGCTTCTCTTTTCATAGTTTCTATGATCTTTATTCATTATTAAAAAATCATGGCCACCGTTTGGCCTTTTCATATCCATTAATATAGAGGTAGGTGGTTTTTTTCATGCTTATTTACTTTTTTAAACCCTAAATTTTTATTTTCGATTTCACTTGTTTTAATTAAATTTCATTAATGGATTTTTTTAATTGGATTTCAATTTCTTTTTTATTAAAAATCCAATTATATTAATATTGTTTGAAATTATGTTGTTAAATTTAATTGTGAAAGTCAATTATGAAATTGAATTATGAATATATTTAAAATTTCTATTTGTTAAAAATGGCATTAAATGGTTTTTATATATACATTAGTTTTTTATTTTGGTGAGAGAGGAATTTTTTATTTAAAATATGTTTTCGTATTTAAATGGAAATTTTATTTTTTGAAATGGGGGAATGTTACATATTTGTTTTTTAATATTTCTTCAAATAAATATACCATCATTGAATTGTACTACAATAAATGGAACCATGTGTAGTTTCTAATTTAGTGTGATAAACATGCAGGGTTTGAATTTCCCTAGAAAATTATTACTGATATACACATCCAAGAAAAAATTAGTCAACACATAATTCTCCCCCACGGGGACATGGACGAGTCCTCTCATGCCCTTGCTGAGAGACATGTGTTCCCATTTCATTTAATCACATGACCATGTGATGATCCCATAACTTGGAACTATCATAACTCATGGAATATTTCCATGTTAATTTCTTGTTTTTATATTAGATTTAAATTTTTTCCATTATTGAAAACAGTTTTACATTCCATTTAATTTATATAAATTCTTTTATATAATTTTTTTTAGTCCGTTTATATAATGGCCTGTTTTTTTGTTTTTGTCAATTGAAATTTGATGCATGAATTGAAAAATAATTTCAATTATTTTAATTGTAATGATTTATTAGTTAAATAGTATTTTGAAATGGAAGCCATGTTTATATGAAAATTAAAATAACATTATTCGGATATTTTCATATTATCAACTTATTATAAAATACTAGGTGATACTCTACAGAGACATTAGATCACACCATACATATTCATTTAGGTGTTGTTATATTCCCTATTTCTAGATTCGAATTGGGGAAAAGAACCACTGGGATAGTGTTCAATCTGTTGATCTGTGGACTTGGGGAGTTGTTTCCATTGGGAATTAGGATTGTTTATCTATCATGTTATACCGGTACATTAATATATTATATTGGGATGTTAATAATAGGTTGATATCTAGTACACATCCCATAGTAGAGGATCCTTTTTATTCATATTAATTATTTTTCTTTCTTCCACAATGTTTTTGGAAAATCCATTCCCACATTAATTTTTTATGATTCTAGGTTCTAGTCACACAAGCCTGGTGATTGGGAATTCCATTTGGGCCATTTTTGTTCCATCTCAATTATCAGGTTACCCGGGTACCTGAGCTAGTTTGGAACATTTCTTCTACCAATTGTGATTCGATGTGAACACTTTGACCAAGACCTGTATTATTTGGTGGTTAACATTCCAACGTGGGTTGTGGATAGGAATGAGATTTTGTTATGTTTAAAAACCATCATTATAGTTACGGTATTGTGGAAACATGGACAGATTTGAGAAGAGACTTGGGAATGTGTGGAGGAAATGGTCAAACAGTGGCCCAAAATCTTTCGGGATACCACTAGTCTTCTAATTTCTATGGACATAAATGATATTGGTGGGTAGAATGTAGCACCTCTGATCTCTTTTTAGTAACACTTAATTTTGGACTTTTAAGTATGTAATGGGATATGGTAATTTTTGGTATGTTTTGGAAGCCTATTAATCTATTTGTGGGGGTTTTTTAACTATCCATGATTGGTGCAGGATTTCTATAAACCAGGATACACTTTCAATAACCATTGCACAATATGACATACGCTAAGGAGAAAACACATTGATAAGAGAATGGTTTTTTCAAACTGTGTAGATTCCTAGAAGAAACCATGAATCTTGTGATTGTGTTATTTTCATTGATGGAATATGGTTTTTAAAACTGTGTGATCAAATCATGTAATGTCCTTCTTATAGTAGTGGTTTCCCCTTTGTTAGCTCACGGTTTACCTAACGATGTGCCTAACCCCGCATGGTTTAAAAAAGGATATATAGAATGTGGTTCTATGACGTGAATAAGAAATAACACTTTATTTTACCCCAAATTGGCCCAAACATGATATTTTATCACCCTAAAAGTAGTATAGGATTATCCCATCGATTCTAAGGATATATAACAATTTTTCGTAGTGTTTTGATGCTAGATTATCATCGTGAGTCTTCATTGTTTTTAGTTTTTCTTGGTTTTCCAAAGAATTAATTTTCCTTCTCTCTTAGATTCTTAGATATAATTATTATGTGGTTGGATATAATGTATTTTAGTCAAAACATAATTATATTTGGATTTTTTATTATAAGAGATGTTATAAAATGTATTTTTTGGACTTCTGACCGGGTTAGATTAATGTTTTTATGCTATTTGACATTTTAGAAAAATTTCTGAGATTGGTGGGATTACTCTAAAATCCTCTATTTATAAAATGAATGATTGATTTACAATCAAAGTTTTTTTATTGAAATTGTTATTTAATATGATTCTAATTTTTTTGGAAAACCTCTTTGGTGATTGCATATATAATAGTGGAAAAGGGGGAAATTTTTGGAATGTGATATTGTTAATTTGATATCAAAATGATTATTTTAAATTGATTCATTGGTATTGATGAATGGAAAATGGATTTATATAAAGGGTTGGTATGATTTAAATTGTTTTTTTGGAAAATGTATTTCAACAAAATGGTGTATTTTATTGAAATGGGTTATTATTATAGGTTTTTATGAAAATATGTTTATATTGAAATGGTAAAAAAGATTCATTGGGAATTGGGTTTTTTCATAATTTTAATTTGGGATCACATTATTTTGGGGAAAATGAGGGTAAAAATTCTCCCCAATGATTAGTTTGATGGATAAGGGATAGGGATTTACTCCGTCGAATTAGTTCATTAAGTTGTATCTTAGTGAATGCAAGAATCACCACTCATGAGTATATGGAGGTCAAGTATGCTTGCATGGAAAGATGTGTCTATATGTTGAATGGGATTATTTATGAAAAAATGGATTATGTGGACTGGTTTAAAAATGTTATTTACTTGAAAATATTTTATTATAGAAAACGGGTTTGATATTCAACTACAATTTGTGGTTATAAACTATTTCAAATGTTTTGTATAAACTGTTTTATATAAATCCACTATCATATTATATCCTTGTGATGTGAGTAGGGATGTCATCATTCAAATTCATAAGGAATTTTATTACACCACCCCAATTTGGAACTATATTTCTATTTTATATGTTGTTTACAAGGATATTGGAAAGGTAAATTATCACACTTCTCTAGTGGTTCTTAGAGGTACATGATATGTTTTGTGGAAATGATAATAGTGTATGTTAATATTTTAATGTTTTGGTTTTCATTGAGTTTTGTTGGTTTTGAAATCCTCTAATGTTTACTTGGATGTATTATAGTAAACTTATGTTGTATTATTTTTAATTGGTTTTGATATAAATGGTATTTCTTTGAGTTTTACTACATTGATATCATTAATTATATAGTTGATTATTTAGTATTTAATTTTATTGTTGTTTGTTTAATTTATAAAGGGAAAATTTAACCCAAACTATTTTAAAGCCCTCAACATTTATTCCCTTCCTTTTTAATCTTGTGTATGTCTCGTAAGGCCATGTAATGTACTCCCATGTTATTTACCCAATCAGGAGTGATGAGATGTTACAATTATTATTTATACCAAAGTGGGTTGTAGTCTAGATTATGATAAAATTTTAATATGTGTCTTTTATTAAAATTTATATTACAATAATTAAAGTCCTAAAAAATTAATTTCTAACAAACACTTTATAATATTTTAATTAAAATTGAAAAATATCATTATATTAAATTGATAAATTGGTAAAAGATAAACAAAAAATAACATGAAAATGAAATATTGTTTGTGTTTATATATTTGGAAGCATGTATGAATAATTTATTCAGAAATTCAATGATTATACAAATGAAATTACGATCAAATGGTAATGATAACATAAATCAATAATGAATAAAAATATATATCATTATTTGATAAAGGTGTTTTTTAATGTTCATTGGTGAAAACCTAAATCCCCTCCATCACATTTTTTAGTGTTTATTATATTATTTCATTGGTTATAATTCCAGGAATAATAAAATAAAAATAAAGTAATTTTTAATAAGTCAGTGTAAACCAAGTGGAGAGAATCAAACAAATAGTTTAAAGGATTATATAAATAAACCTAAATGTTATGTAATCCCTTTACATGTATATTATATTTAAGGAAACTACAGACCCTCAAATTCAAAAATTCTAAGCACTAATATAGAATAAGGGTATAATGAAGATATAATTTTATTATGAAATCATATTTAACAACGTTCTCAACACTTTAAAAAAGAAACATATTGTCACTATGGGATAATGATAGTGATGTTGTAGTGGAAAAAATTAATGGTATTTTTTTAATTGAGATAACATTGGATAAAAAGAGAAGTATGAAGATTAAAATAATTAATATTATATAAACATTGAGAATATATGTTTACAATCCTCCCATGGAATCTATTTATAAACTTCATAGGTTTTTGAGGATTATTGAGTTTATACAAATTTATATAGGCATGTGTAAATGTATTCTAACAATCATTTAGTGCTCCTCATATGGATTGGGATTGAATCCATTGTCTAGTTAAATGAACACCCTTTCTAGTCAATGATACTCCTGAGGCTACACATGCTTTGTCTACATCCACAAGTTGTATATATATTATCCAACAACTATCCAGTGAAATCCTAGATTTTGAGAAGATTTTTTATATATAAACTTCTAGCTAATATTACTACACCGTCTATCTAGTTTTGTTTTTTTTAATAACCACAATGTAATTTCATGATTATTTCATCATATTTGAGAGGTCTTATAACATCTCTCAAATCTGTCTAAGAAGAAAATAAATACATCATGATGTAAATTTTAATGATCTTGCATGATTTTCATAATATTGTATCTTGATCATGTAATAACCTATATCCCCTCATTTTATAAAAAAATTAATTTTATTATATACATTTGGGTGTGTTATGTATTCCTTAAAACATAATAGGTTGAGAAGCATTAATATGTCCCAATTTTTTATGATAAAAATAAATATGAATAAAAAATTATATCTAGATATTAATCAAACTACACCAACCTCACTCTTATCCCACATGTAAAAATCATCATTTATACACCATAACAAAAATAATTTAAAATATAATTTAGAATAGAATTATATAAATTTAACTGAGGTAATATTATTTTATATAATTAATATATTATCTAGAGATAAAATCCATAACTGCCTCACTCATTGAGTTTATCCAATATAATACACAAATGGGGTTTGCGTAAAAAATGGGAAGTGATATTTTATCATTATATTTATAATAAATAATGATATTTGTAGAGATATTGAAAACAACATGATGAACAATTTCAGGAATTTAATATTTTGAGAAAGTTATTTTCTCTAATTATCAGAAATAAATAAAACAAAAATTTCAATTTTTAAAATATACTCAATAGTGAAAGAAAACATTTCACGGTAGATTTCATAAAATATAATGTTTTCAATAATATTCTGAAAAATAATTTCAAAAAAATACATCTATTATATGATCATTCTAGTATTAATAATAATATATCCAAAAAATATATTAAAATATAAATTTTAGAATGGACATGTACAAATAAAATATTAAAATTATAATATAAATAATATAATAAAAAATTATCTATTTTAATTTTTTTTAATATACTATATAAAATTATCTAGGTGTTTTATAACACGATGTGATGTAAAGGACCACTACACATTCCCAGGGTGATGTTTAGATTTAATATCTGACGATTCATTTTGATGCAACAAATTTCTATTAAATTTTACCTAGAAACATGTACACTTATTAGTATGTAGAAAATAATATTATATATATATATATATATTATTACACTTAATTAATTATACAGAAAAATTAAAATTTTGAAATCCATTTACAAGTTCGATGGAAAAATTTATCAGTCATTTTATTTTGAGAAATAGATAACATTTTTACACATATTGACAAAAATAAATTCTTAGTATTTCTAATGATAATATATATGGATTCCAAGATAGTTATATCCAAATAACCTATCAAAAACGGAAATATATCAAGATAAAGGGTATTTATAGTGATATTTACTTTTTGATGTTTCGTGAAAATAATGTCAACCAAAAAATCATTATTAATAAACTGATCTCATAGAAAAATATTTCTCATATCATTGTGGTCAAGGAGAATATTTATTATCAAATTTTTTGAGACACTAAAAAAATAGTGTTTCAATAGAATATTGGTATGTGAGGATATATAATCCCAATTTCTACGATATATGATTCATCTATATATTAATATAATAAAATGACCTCGTAGTAATGTATTCTAATTGAGATGTTAATAGGGGAAATATATCTCTTTTTACTACTCTATAAGACAGTTAATTTTTATAGTTTGATGTATGTTTTAGTGGTACATTTCAAATCTTTTTAGAATAAAAAAATCATCCATGAAAGATCATGTATGTTAAAAAGATGATTCCATTAGAATATTAAAATAATGGTTTAAAATTCATATAAAATACATATAAATTCGCTCGGGATACATGAAATGATATTGATTGTTGTTTATTGAAAATGATAATAATGAAATAATCTAAAAGTTATTCTTTATAATGTTGTGAAAAGGTGATGTATACATCCAATCATACTATAATAAATCCAATTTTCTACAGGTTTCCTGGATTTATCCAATATTATCTTTCAATTCATAATCATCAGTGTAATAATTCTAAAAGATTAATCCAATACAAAATTCATTACAACACTTTTGTTGTATATAATTTTTTTTGGAAATTATCAATCATAATTTTGGAAAAAATATATGGAATAATTTGAGACCCTAGTAATGAAAATATCAAACTCAATATTTTTAAAAATAGAAATTTCATTAAAATAAAATATTTAGTTGATTAAAACATAAAAGAATCGAAATATATTTTAATAGATAATAAAGTATTTGAATAATTTTTAAAAAAATAATTGAATACACTTTTCAACTAATTACACCATTTGATAATAGAAATAATTTCAACATATGGATGGAGCATCATTCCCCATTTTTCACTCTATGCTCGATGACTTCTTCATTTTCTTATGGAATCTCTTGGTGGATCTATTTTTCAGCATTTCTCATCTCTACCCATCCTCTCACTTCCTTTTCCCTCATTGACCCTCTGATGGAGAGTGCTTCATCTCAGTTCTTCCACTTTGTTCCCCTACCCTCGAAATATAGACCCTCTATTTTCTTACATTGTCATTACATAACATTTCCAATATATAGAAAACATTATACAAAAAACACCTAAAGGACAAACTATTCTGTTGACATTGGAAATAGGGAAACATAAACATTGATACAATAAGGATATAAATGATCTTCCAGTCCGTTCAACTTTACTAAAACCCTTCTTAGACGCATCAAACATAATACAAGTCTTCATAACATGGGGTTGGATACAAAGAAATGGTTGCGCTAAAATTATTTATAAGGGTAATCAACAGATATATATAGGAATAATAATTATTATTAATGTATGAGATCATATTCATTAATATATAATATCATACACTATAGATGAAAGATCATATACATGAATCCTTGAATAAAACATGGTAGTTCGTAAGTCACGAATCATAATGAAACAGATAACATAAGCCATGAATGAAGAACCAAGGAATAAAAATCTAAAAATGTGGCAGACACATAATAATATAAAATGATTTACTAGGTATCCAATACACCACCACCAAGACTATATTAGTAATATGAGTTGGCTCCCTATAAAGTCTTGGTATTCATGGTTCAATCCCATGTCCATTGTTGTTTCACAAGTTCACTCCTAATACCATCTTGGAAGTCATGCGTCACTCCCATGTCAATCATATAAGTAACGGTTCATTCCCAACACCATCATAGTCTCTCTCATGAGATATAAATCGTTACCCATTGCATTATAGGGAGATATAGGCCCCACTAATCTAATAATGAAATCATACATTAATATGTCCCACGATCATAAATAATACAATCACAACCCATGAAATGAAATTGTTATTATAAACATTTAAAAATTAAATAACATGTGAAAAAATACAGGTTTCATTGTCATTTCATCATAAAAATAACCCATGAAAATATGTGGGTTTATAACGAATATTACACATGAATGAAAATGGGGTTTATAAACATCATTCCATAAAAAAAATAATCGATTCAAAGAAGGAATGTTAATGGAAACAATTAAGAATTTATCTAGGATCTCATGAGTAAAATACATGGTTGTTTTCTTAGATGATAAATAATTTTTAATGAACATATAAAAAAATAACTTGAGGATATTTTTCTTTATGTATTAAATAATGAATTTTAAAATATATAACCTTTTTAATTTTTTTTTAAAATAGAAATGATTGTAACACCCCAACCCCAGTTACCCAGAGTCAGTGCATTATTAAATAACATTTTCATGATCACAAAATATCAAATCTCGAAAGACCGATTAGTTTAGTAGCTTTGGAATCAGTAGATACATTCATAAAGATTACATTACATCATAAAGTGAAAAACATCAAAAACATCTTGTCTCCATAGACCACACTCATATCCCCCTATACTATCCCTGCAGGTCATTCATAAAATACTTCATCACATCCTGGAAAAAATAAAACATAGAAAGGAGTGAGCTCAGATGCCCAGTAAGGATAACAATATAGTGGAATCTTTCATAAATAAGATTAATAATTTAAGGCAATGTATAACTAAAACAAATGCCTTTTAAACTTGAAAATTATAATAATATGGAAGAAATAAAATGAAATACTGCCATTTACTTATTCACATGGATATTATACTAATTGAATAATCACATACAGTATCAATAACCACTTTCATAATGATGGAATTAATAATTCTAGACTATCATAACCACATATTCAAGGACTTGTTCCAAGAATACAAATATGATTTTGACAAGGCCTTATTCCAAGACACTAGTTTGTCTCACGAGACCTACCGATGCATCGAGGAGCTATAGCGGGCTCCTCCCATTACTTACTAAGTCCAATGCCTTCCACATATGAAAAGGGTTAAACATAACATAAAAATTCATATTGAAACTAGAATACCAAATGTCAATAATATATCCATAAACCATGAATGGTATAAAAATAACACATCCACAGTCATACATATCTCAAAAACTTCAATACAATATGTATGTTTTGTATCATAATAAATCAACTTCAAAAAAACATAAAATCTATCAAAGGATTTTGTCATAGATGGAATCAAAACTATTTGAGAGAAATATCTATTTTTTTTAAATCATTTAAATGTAACATAGTTATAAAAGGGAACATTTACTTTGAAAATAGTATTATAATCTTGTAAGGGATGCTTCAGCGATTTTATAATGACGTAAAATAGCCTCACCCGCCATATAAGTTAAAAAAGACATTCTTACCTTAATTTTATCGAAAAGGTTAAGAGGACCTTTTTTGGAAAACAATGGAAAGATTCCTTTATAAATATATTATAAAATTACAACAAGGTTATAAAGAACTTTAACCCATAGTCTATAAAATAGTAAGAATATTTTGAAATACATTTTTAAGAAACATGGATGTGGATGATAAAGGGGTCGTAGGAGATAATTACATATAAACAACCTCGGATAATGTAGAGATTGTGAAATAAACACTAAACTTTTACTTTTCCTTGGTATAGGGTTATTTTACCTCCTATATAATGTGAAATAGTTTTTATTAAATTATACAATAATCATATACATTAATATGATATCATATATGATCTTTTAACATTGCTTTGTTAATAATATCTTAGTATTAACATGTTTTCGGGTCTTAACTGATTCGTTTTCCTTTATATGATTTGTTATGTAAGTCGTGTGTTTATGTATAGGTTGTATCTTATTAATATCCAGAATAATATCATGTCCTTATACATTAATTTTAATCATCAATTTAGAATTAGTCTAGAATGGATACAATGGGGAATGAATCTGATCGTGTTCGTGGAGACGGTAGTCCGTACGTAGGCACGAGTGACAATATCATAATTTTTATATTAAAATTGTATATAATTTGATGGTACATAATATATAAAGAATCATTATAATGTTATATTTATTATTTACTTCAATTACATATCATTATCATACCCATCCAAATAATAATGTTTTGAATAACAATTACACCACGACTTGGAGATGGTAAGCCGTATATACACATGTATGGTGACATGTCATTCAAAGGATGGATAGAATACTGAATATGTTTGTAACATATTTTTAAAAACATTAAATTATATATAAGATACTGGAGTTTTTATTTTAGAATGTAAATAACAAAGAATGAATAAGTTGAAGAAGAAGGGAACATGAAAGAGGGCGGTGAAAACATTTCCTCTTCTTCAGGTCCTTCCTTTTTATTTGATTAAACGGGCTCATTAGGATGGCTTTCTGATCAAAATAAGGCCTCTAGGTTGAATTTATGGAGGTTTATAGAATATTTGGGTAGGTTTTGGCCGAGAAAAAAGGCTTTTAAGATGCAAATTAGAGAGATGTTGGAGTGCCCTTTTATAAGAGGGGTGAGGAGCACCTTAGGAAAAACTAGAAATATTATTTTATAATAAATTCATATTCCATTTATAATGGCTAAAAAGTAGATTATTTAAATTTTAAGGTGAGTATTTCTCTAAAACCAATTAAACAATAGGTTTTATACAGGTTTGGGTCACTATATTAACTTTATCTTTTTGATTTAACTCTTAGTTAAATAGTTTGACATTTATAATGTCCCTTTGTATTTTTATATTATATAGTTAATAAACCTAGTATATACTTCCAAGACACCCCCAAGTGGTCCATTGATGATAAAATTATCATTATATAAGTATTTTTGCAGAACATTAGGTTTTTAGGAATAGAATATCAAATAATAATATAATATTAGTTTTAAAAACTCCTTTATGTCAATTTTGACACGATTTAATAAATGATTTTTTTTTAAATTATAAAAAATTTATTAATTCGAAAAAAAATCATTAAAGTAATCATAACATGTCATATTAACCAATAGAATTTGTGGATATCATCAAAACGTTCAAATTATATATATTTTAACACTTATAATACCAATTATTTAATTATTTCATTAATAATGAAAATACTGCATCATTTATATGTCATAAATAAACATAATTTTTTAATGTCTAAAAATTATAAATTAAATCTAATTATGTAGGAAATATTTGTAGCTTTCTAATGAATATTTATATTCTAAAATATAACATACATAAACCAATGTAAAAATTTTGTTTCTAAAAGATATATGATTATGTCATTTTTGTATTTACGTTAACTTAATTAATATAAAGTGACATTACCACTTACAAGTGGATCCATGGGGGCCCCAAATCGACCCACAGATGCCCATGGTCGGACATGTATCATAAAATAGGGTTAGGACTCGTTTTAGGGTAATTTACTAATATTATAATATTATTTTTTTACCCTTATTTACCAGATTTACCATTTAACCATGATAAAAAAACATTTACCAAAGTAATTATTCCAAATGTCTAAAAATAAAAGTTACCTATTTACAAAATTTGGACCTCCTGATTCCAAATATGGAATCCATTTTTCTAAATACAAAACACGAAATTGGAAAAAATTAATTTAACATTATCATCCATTGTTAAAACAAAAAGCGTGTTTTTATGAAATAATAACTATCAAAAGATTGACACTTGTATATATCAAATTTGAATCTGAAATTACTTATAACGACCTGAATTTTATTAAATGATAAAAAAAATAATCTAATTATACTTCAAAACCATTCAAATGCATAATTTATCACTATTATTTATTTTGATTAAAAAAGATGTTTTTAATTAAAATTTAGAAATTTTAAATATTCATCAAAAACTGAATGTTTCCATAAAATACAAAAAATTAACTCAAAGATAATTTTGATACTCCGAATCCAAAAATGAAGTCCATTTTTGAATATAAAATTCATAAAATTTTAAATAGTGGGAATTACTGTTCACAACGACTACTTTGATTGGTCGCAGAGTGTTAGAATCTCGAAGTTGCGTACAATGAAAGCTATTGAATTACTCTAAAGTAAACGTACCTAGAAGCTTGGAGCATTACATTCTCCCCTCCTTCAAATTATTTCATTCTCCGAATTTCTAGAATATTACTGCTTAAAAAGGCTCGGGTGGTTCTTCATCATAGGTTCCTTGGGTTCCCACGTTGCCTCTTCCATCATATGGTTTCTCCATAAAACTTTTTCCAGACGAGTCGTCCGGTTTCTCATCACTTTTTCTCTGGTATCAAGAACCTTGAAAGTCTCTTCGCAATAAGATATATCAGGTTCCTATTCTAATTCTCCATAGGTGAGTACATGCATTGGTTCAGGCATGTATTTTCTCAACAGTGAGACGTGGAACACATCGTGATCTTTGGAGAGATTTGGCGGCATTGAAAATTGATAACCTACAAGCCCAATTCGTTCTAGAATTTCAAAAGGTCTGATGTACCTGGGACTCAATTTACCTTCCTTAACAAAAAGTATAACTACCTTCCCTGGAGATACCTTCAATAAAACATGATCCCCTATTTGAAATTCCGAGTCCTTCCTTCGGTTATCGGCATTGCTCTTCTGGATACTTTGAGCTGCTTTGATGTGGTTTTGGATTACCTTCACCTTTTCCATCATTTCCTACACTAGTTCTGGGCCTACATGTTTTCTTTCACCAATTTAATCCCAACCGGTTGGAGTGAGACATCCCTTTCCATATAACAATTCATATGGTGCCATATGAATACTTGAATGGAAGCTATTGTTATAGGAAAATTCCACAAGAGGTAAATATTGATCCCACATACCCTGAACGACAAGTGAGCAAGATCTCAACATGTCTTCTAAGGATTGAATAGTTTGTTTTGATTGTCCTTCAGTTTGGAGGTGGTAGGCAGTTCTCAAATGAAGTTCAGTATGCAGGGAATTCTGTGGACTTTTCCAAAATCTTGAAGTAAAACAGGAATGACGATCATAATCAATCGATAGGGGTAGTCTATGAAGTCTCACAACATCATTAATAAATAGTTTTTCTAGACGTTCAACTGGTATATCTTCTCTTATAGCAAGAAAATGTGCTGACTTGGTGTGATGATCAACAAAGACCCATATTGCATCATTATTTCTAGGAGTATTTGGTGGCCCCATGAAAATTTACATCATAATATTATCCAATTTCCTCTCAGGTATGGTAAAAGGTTGTATGACTCCTCTAGGTTGTTTCCTTCCAGCTTTCACTTGCTGAAAAACCATACATCTTGACACAAAATTAGAAATCTCCCTCTTCAAGTTGTCCCGACAACAATGTTCTTTCAAATATCTATACATTTTGGTGCTCCCAGGGTGTATAGATAAATTAGAACTATGGGCATCATCCAAAATTTCTTTTTTTTAGATCAGGTATATCGGGAACACAAAGTCTCTTCCCAAATTATTAAATTACTTCTTCATACACAATGTCACTCAATCTCCCATCATTCACAGCTTTAATATTCTTTTTAAATTCTTCATCATTGGTCTGAGAACTCTTAATACTTTCTAGTAAATATGGTTTGGAAACCATTTGAAAAATTATTGATGTTTCACCTTCCATGGTTATTCCTGTATATAACTTTACTAGATCCATGAAAATTGGATCCCTTTCAACTCTCATTTTCTTCAAAAACCCATGATCCTTTCTGGTCAAAGCAGATTCCACCTTATTTTCCATATCCCGGTGGTAGTGTATCGTGCAATCATAATACTTGAGTAGTTCAAGTCATCTCTTTTTCCTCATGTTGAGTTCTTTTTGTGAGAAAATATACTTCAATCTCTTGTGAGTGGTATATATCTCACATTTTTCGGCATAGAGATAATGTCTCCATATCTTCAAAGAAAATATTATAGAGGCTAACTCAAGATCATGAGTAGGATTGTTTTTCTCATGAATTTTCAGCTTCCATGATGCATGGGAAATAACCTTATCATTCTGCATAAGGACACAACCAAGTCCTTTTTTGAAGCATCACTATAAATAACAAACCCATCATTCCCCGATGGTAGAGTCAATATAAGAGAATTGACTAATCATATCTTCAGTTCATCAATACATTATTCACACTCTTTTTTACAAATAAATTTAACCCATTTACGTGTGATATTCGTTAATGGGATAGCCAATTGGGCAAAATTCTGGACGAAACGCTGATAATAACCTGCTAAACCAATAAAACTAGGTACCTTAGTTATACTCATCAGTTCTGGCCATTCATGGATTTCCATAGTCATAGAAGGATCAATGATAATTATATCCTTAGAGACAATATGGCCAAGAAAATAAATCTCTTGAATCCAGAATTCACACTTGTCAAACTTCCCATATAATTCATGTCTTCTAAGATCTTCATTATAATGCGCATGTGATTTTCATGATCTTCGTAGTGTTTGGTGTATACCAAGATATCATAAATAAATACCACTAAAAAATCATCGAGATATTCCTTGAATACTATGTTCATTAGACCAATGAATATAGAGGGTGAATTAGTCAATACAAAGGCATTACTGTAAACTCGTAATGCCTGTACCTGGTTCGAAATGTTGTCTTCAGAATGTATTCCTTCTTCACACACAACTAATGGTATCTAGTTCGAAGGTCAATCATTGAAAAGTTTTTAGCTCCATCCAGCTAGTCAATTAAATCATTTATTTGAAGTAGGGGATACTTGTTATTTATTGTTATAGCATTGATTTCCCTATATTCGATACATAACTTTAGAGATCCATCATTTTTCTAAACAAAAAAGACAGGGTTCCCCATGGAGAAACACTAGGCCAAATAAATCCCTTATTACTCAATTCCTCTAGTTGTTTCTTTATTTAAACTAATTCCACAATGGGAATTCTATAAGGGGTCTTCGATATAGGCCTTGAACCAGGAATAAAATCAATGGAAAACTCAATTTCTCATTCTGGAGGATGTCCAGGTAAATCTTCTGGAAACACATCTACATATTCCTTCACAATAGGTACATCCACTATTTGAACATTCCTTTCCCCACCCACTATTATTTCATTCTCTTCCTCCCAGATAATTGAATTTAGTTGAGCTACTGTGGGTGGATCTAGATAAGAATCATGTGTTGATGATTCTACTCTAAAGATAAGGTGTTCTTTATCATCATCATCAAAAATCTTAACCTTCTTCTTCATACAATAAATCTTCGCATCATTGTCAGAAAGCCAATCCATAACAAGGATTATATCAAATTAAATCATGGGTGTGATGATGAGATCAGTAGATAAAGAACATTTATATGCTCTAATGAGAATTAATTCACAAAACTTTGTTGCAATGATACTTCCATTAGGATTTTTGACTGAAAACTACTTTGTTAAATCAAATTGGAAATATCTAATTTGCTTATAAAATAGGGAAGATATGAAACATTGGATATATAAATTTACTCCCTATAAAGGTATTCATAATGCTACATATGAATTTTTTAGTGAAAGATATTGTTTTATGAAAACTCAACAAGGAGAATGTGTTGATCTCAACCACCATTAAATCCCAATTTACAAGATCTCAACATATCCACTTGGGTTTGAATTATAATTTTATAATGATCATATTTCTCATGAGGATCTGAATTTATGAAACTCAATTCCATGTTATGTATTATCTAAAAACCTTCCATGATTTTGAAGTTATACCTTAGATCCATAGTTGATCCAATAAAATTTGGTACTCCATGAAACATCAAAACATTCATATTATTTATCATGGAAACCTGATCCGGAGTGATGTATCCTCTCTTAGTGATGATGTGTAATAACTTAGTAAGTCAGTTGAATACAACCCATATAGCCTCAAACCCATTGGAATTTATGGGTATTCCAAAAACTATAACCATGGTTATGTTCTCCCATTTCAATTATGGTATGGGTAATGTAAGAATAATACCGATTGTAGTTTTTATTTAATCCTTAAAATGTTGGCATACCAAGCACATAGATACAAACTCTATGATTTATTACCTCATTCCACCCAAGCAGAAGTTTTATTTCAATTCCGTATAAATCGTCGTACTTCAAGGATGAATAGAGAATGATGAACTATGAGTTTCCTCTAACAACTCATGGTGGAAATATAGTATAGAAGGTACACATGTCACGACCCGTCCTCGGGGCCCATGCCGTGGCTACCCCAAGTCTGCCTTTCATAGGCCAGGGGCTGGCGACCAGCACCAAGGCATAAATCCCAGTAAAAAGGGAAGGCATTGCCTTTGAAAAGATAACAAGCACCACAGAGTAAGTAAGCGGAAAAGTAAACACTAAGTAAAAACTGTAACAAGATGTGCTGAAAGTAAAAGGGGCTGGAAATACAAGCCCAACTGTAAAGTACAACTAAAAGGGGAAAAAACAACTGAAATGAAAAGCCGCAGCGTCGAGCCATCCTCTGAAGGTCCCACATGAAGGGTGGGTACAGATAGCCTCCACAGCTCCTCGGTCCAGCCGTCCTCTCCGAGTACGTCCCGCCCAATGGTCCACCTCTAGGTACCGTCCTGCTCCGCACGCCTCCACCTCGATCAGCGTTTCCTGTCGTCTGCAACCAACACCATGAAGTGCGGGCATAGCCCGTGCAGGGGTGAGTATAAGCTACTCAGTAGGGATCCCGATACCCCCGAAGGTCTCCCTAAATCCACAAAGGATAATCATTAAAGGAAAGTTACAATCCTGAAGTAACAACCGACACTGCTTAGGTATATGCCCATACATATACCTAAGTCATCAATTCCGTTCGGCTCCAACGTCCGAGCCCATGCACAACCCAGTCCAAACAGGAAAGCAAAACGTATACCCACACAAGATAGAACAACACAATCCAAAAAGGAGAGTAAACAGTAATCCACATAGGATAGCTCAACACAATCCACAAAGGGGAGTAAATAGTAAATCCACACAGGATAGCTCAACACAGTCCACAAAGGAGAGTAACACAGGATTCAGCTCACATAGGTATACATCATCGAAAAGGTGAAAGAGATGATCAGACATTGATACTGAAGCATCTAAGCTGGGACCAACATAGGATACAAGACCAGCAGTCTTCATTGTTTCGTTTATGCTGGGACCCACATAGGATACAAGACCAGCACTGAATCATCAAAGCTGGGACCCAAATAGGATACAAGACCAGCTATCTTCATTGATTCATCAATTATGGGACCCACATAGGATACAAGACCAGTATTGAATCATCTAAGCTGAGACCCACATAGGATACAAGACCAGCTGTCTTCATTGATTCATCTATACTGGGACCCACATTGGATACAAGACCAGTATTGAATCATCTATGCTGGGACCCACATAGGATACAAGACCAGCACGGTTGGGACCCACATAGGATACAAGAAAAACACACTTCATCGTCACAGTCAACTGAGGATCTCTGTACAGTCGTCGTCGTCGAAGTCGCAGCAAGCTCTAGGGTTCCCGCACACAGCAAGCTCGATCGGGAGTTTCCCCTCCACGAGCCGAAAGGCTGATACATCAACTGTCACATAGCCCAAAGTTGATGTATCCAAAAGTTTCGTGTCGTCAACAGGAACTCAACGCAACAGACGGCGCGTCAATCGGACGCCCGGTCTGAGAGATGTTGGCTTTTTCGTCCTAGGGGCCCGGTTGGTTTTTAAGGCAAAACCAATACGACCGTACTCCACCTACGTCCAAACCTTGGGCGGAGTGATCCAAAAGATCCTTCTCACTTAGAGTAATTCAGAAAAGCTGACGGCACGTCAATCAGACGTCCGTAGCTGTGGATATGAGCGTTTCTTCTCCGAAGGCCCGGTTGGTTTCGTGTACGAACCAACCCGGCCAAACACAAAGTATTCCGAAACCTTGAGTGCGATATACCGAAATGACCGTCTCGATCCAGGGATCGCTTTTCCACTGATGGCGCGTCGTTCGAAGGACTGTAGCTCATGTTATGGGAATTTGACAGAAAACGGTCCGAAGACGGGGGGGTCCGGGCCCGGGCCGACCCGGCCCGACCCCCCCCCCCCCCCAGGGTCCGCCGAACCGGGTCCACCCGACCCGGTCCAACCCGGCCATACCCTGTCCAGTCCGGCCTGGGCGCGGCCCGGCCTGGCTCGGCTCGGCCGAGTGGACGAGTAGCCCGGGTGTCGTGGGGCGCCGCCCCCGCGGTTTGGAGGTGCCGCGGCCCTCGAAGGGCCGCGCTGTCAAGCGGACGCGGCTTCTGCCGCGTCCCGTGTGGGCGAGCTGGACCCGCGCGGCCACGGGTCCACTGGACGCCGCCTTCGTGGCTTCAGCCACCGCGTCCTGTCCGGCGGTGCGCCGGGGCGCCGCCGCCTCCGGCTGCCGGCGGCGCCGGCCGCTTCCGCGGGCCACCGGAGTCGCTCCGGTGGTCCGTTTTCCTTCCCGTCTACGCCGTTGTTCCTCCCGGGTTCCGTTCTTCACTGTAGGATCAACAAGCTTCCCTTGCATCATGTTTTTCCGTCACCCTCCAAATCCGCACAACCACGAAGTAGGGAGGAGGGTTGTCGGGCCGTGTTCGTTTGGCCCGCACCCTCCGCATTTGATAAAAACAACAGG
The DNA here is from genome assembly GCA_963277665.1 of Viscum album. Classification (NCBI taxonomy): domain Eukaryota; kingdom Viridiplantae; phylum Streptophyta; class Magnoliopsida; order Santalales; family Viscaceae; genus Viscum; species Viscum album. The sequence continues at coordinate 645,497,068 of OY728160.1, forward strand.
AGAAATTATTCAACACATGAAACAACAATTTTAATAAATAAAAATTGTTCATTTGAATCCGGTTCATAAATTTTAAAGAAACGTTCACAGGAATAAGGGCATTTCCAAAATAAAATCCCTACCTCGTCAAGTCGTCGATCGCGGGTTCTTCGCGGAATTGGGGATCGTCGCGTCGTCGTGGTATCTGGTGTCGCGTCGTCGCGGAAGGGGGTCGCGTTAATGAACTCCGAGGTTCAAGAACAAAAAGATTTAATTAATAATAATTAAATCCTTCTTGAGTTAAAAACCACAAGGAAAAATTAAAAGAAATCTGAAACCCTCACCTCAATGGATGATCGAAGGTTCTTGTTGCGGATTAAGGAACGTCGCCGAAGAACGTCGCGGGAGAGGAAACGTCGGCGTCATGGAACACGGCGTCGCGTCATCAATTTCCGCGGGTTCAGCATTCTTCGTCGAAGGTCGGCGTTCTTCGCATTCTTCGCGTTCTTCGCGTTCTTCACGTTCTTCGCGTTTTTCGCGTTCCTCGTGTTCTTCGCGACGGAGGATGAAGGCTCAAGAACTCTGTCAAAACCTCTCAACGTGTAATCCTCCAAATGTTTGTATTGGTCTTATTTTATAATTACGCCAACAAACGAAAAGAGGTAAGTAACGACCCATTTAATTCGTAGAATTAAATTAACGAAAGAAACTTCCCATTTAATTTACGAAAAAAACTTCTCAATTAAATGGTGCGTTAAGAAATTAAGAAAACGCGTCAGTTGACATTCATAATGACGGGTTTTCGTGGGTGCGTTACTTAGCGGAAAAGAAACGGTGGGGCTCATGCGGGTCCCACCTTACAAAAATCCTACCATGAGGGTAGGATATTTCTGGATAGCATCCTATCCGGATCAACTCAGCTTAAGCCACTTTTAAGTGACCTCAAGTGGCTTCCAAGTGGGTTAAGTGAAATGAAATAAAATAATGTTTGTTGTACAATTATTTTATTTCTTAACTTTATGCCCGAAAATTAAAAACCACAACCGAGCAAACACAAATCCGGAAGAGGAGTTTCTAAGCAAATACCGGCGCTGCGATTTCATCGGTGCCCTCAGAATTCGATTCCGGGCACCGGTTCAAAAGTTATAAAAAACCCGCTTGTCCGTTCACTGAACGTACCCGAGCCAAAATTGGAAAATGATTCCGGGCACACCGGGCCTCAGAATTATGTGCCTTCAGAGACTGCTCTCTTGTAAATTCCAAAGAAAATTAAGAAAAAAATATCCTTGAAATTTACGGGTCTTTACATTACTCCCACCACAGGGATTTACATCCCCGTAAAGCTTCACCATAAACTTAGTGATACAAAGGCGGTACTGAGAACGCAACTGGGCCTCCCGCTGCAAATTTCTCTCCTGGTGGTTCCTGTGCAGCTATCTGAAGCGTACTAGAGGAATCGATCATCCACGTAGGACCTGCTCCTGTCGATCCTCGATCTCCACTGGGACCTCCGCAAAAGTCTCCCCGTCAACAAAGACCAGCTCTCCATGGTCAGGATTTGCGTTGGGTCGTGCACGTATCTCCTCAGCTAAGATACGTGGAAGACGTCGTGCACCCGGTGCAACTGAGGTGGCAGAGCCAGGCGATAAGCCACCTCGCCAATCCTACTGAGGACTTGGAAGGGTCTGACGAAGCATGGAGACAACTTGTCGCCTCGTCCAAAACTCCGTAATCCACGTCAAGGTGAGACATGAAAGAAGACGTGGTCACCATCCTCGAACTGTAGTGGCCTCCTCCTCCTGTCAGCATAAGACTTCTGCCAGCTCTGAGCTGTCCTCATCGCTCCTGGATGACCTGGACCTTCTCTGTCGTGTCCTGGAACTTCCCCGGTCCCACAAGAGCTGCTATGATTTGTTCTTTTCTGATAAGAGAAATCTGGTCCCATCCCCTGGATGAACCACATTCTTTTCCTAATACAGTCAATCCCGACATGGATGATACTAATCCATACCAAGGATGATGTCGTAAGGCCTCGACGCTACTACCAAGAGATCCAACCGTTACTCTCGCCTCCAAGGGTTGAGTCACACTGTCGGCATCAGTGTGTGGTAACTGGGTCTCCTTCAGTAGATGTCTAACAAGTGAGGGTCAAGTCAATAGTCAAAATTGGAACCTCTTAGTAACAACACAGAAGAGGACAGGAATGAAAACATCACAAAGGTATGCGTCTTTTATTATTGCAGCTCATAATAGAAAGACGCTACACAATAGAGACGAGGAACTAGAAGTACAAAGGACATATCCACTAGTTCTGCTCCTGTCCATTTGCTCCCAGAGCTCCATGATCAAAGGCTTCAGCTGCCTGAAGCTGAGCTCTCCCATGTCCACCAACTCCCTGTGGTCGGGGTGGACCTCCTAGTGGTGGTGGTGGCAACACCTCGAAGTGTCTCCCACCATCAGCTACTCGGCCAGCTCCTCTGCCTCATCTGCCTTCACCCTGCGGACCACCGTGGCCGAACCTCTGTCTGGGAGGTCCCTCTACCACCTGCTGCTCATCTGTAAGATGAGTTGGGAAGTCTCGAGCCATGTTACCTCACCCACTGCATGCGTAGAAATGCTTGCCCCTCGTGTAGCTGGCTCTCCTTCAGGTGCCCCACACAACCGAATCTTCATCCTGAGACTTCCCATATGATGGTCTGGCCCGTTTGAACCTCTGCGTCACCTGTCTACAACCAACTGCAGAAGACCCTGCTACGGGCCATCCTGCGGAGGGCCCTGTCACTGGATCCTGCTCGGCGAGAAAACTCTCTACTAGAAGGGCACTCTCCAACACCTCTGCCTGAGTCAGAATGTTGAGGGAGATCATAGAAGCCCTGATCTCATGCCTCAGTCCCTGCTTGATGGTCCGGGCCCGGAAGAACGGGTCCCGTACCATATCTGTGGAGTAGCGCGAGAGATCAGTAAATCTCGTCAAGTACTGGGCCACTGTCAAGCTGCCCTGCCGCAGATGAAGAAGCTCCTGAATGTGCACCGCACTGAGGGTGGCTAAGACGAACTCGGAGCGGAAGATGCTCACAATGTCCGTCCATAGAAGAGATGTCTCGTCGTGCACCTGGAGCATCAATCTCTACCATCGGCCCGCTGTTGCGTGAAGTAGGCTCGCTGCGAGGATCACCATGAGGTCTGCTGGTGTCCTCACAAGCCTGAAAACTCGCACCACTACCTCCAGCCAGTCCTCAGCTGCCTGGGGGTCCGTCTCCCCACGGAACCTGGGCGGTCGCTGATGCTGAAACTCATGCAGCGCGCTAAGGCGACGTGCATCGTCAGTGTCTAGGGCTGATAGCGTCGGTGGCTCAGCGGTAAAGGTAACGCTGGTGCCTCTGCTAACAAGGAGCCCTGCACCGATGCCTCGTCGCTTGGTGGGATGTCATCACGCTCCACTCTCGGAACCCTAGCTGGCTGCCGTCGTGGGGCCATCCTAAAAAGAAGAAGGTGTTCCACAGTCAGAACTGTATACCTGGTGAGCTGACACAAGTAATCACAAAGAAAACTTCAACACACATGAAATCAGTGTTTTCGTGCATTATGTCGGAAATCAGAAGTCAGGGACCTGGTGTACGGATACGTCGGCCGCCGAAACAACACTAGACTCCCTGGACTGATAACCACACCCAATACTCTTAACACTATTTCTTCACATAGAAGAAAGATCAGAGTCTGTGGTAGAACCGACCACCTCTGATACGAATTTATCACGACCAGTCCTCGGGGCCCGTGCCGTGACTACCCCAAGCCCGCCTTCCATAGTCCAGGGGCTGGAGACTAGCACCAAGGCCTAAAATCCTAGTAAAAAGGGAAGGCATTGCCTTTGAAAAGAAAACAAGCACCATAGAGTAAGCAAGCAGAAAAGTGAACACTAAGTAAAAACTGTAACAAGCTGTGCTGAAAGTAAAAGGGGCCGGAAATACAAGCCCAACTGTAAAGTACAACTGAAAGGGGAAAAACAGAAACTGAAAGGAAAAGCCGCAGTGTCGAGCCGTCCTCTGAAGGTCCCACCTGAAGGGTGGGTACAGATATCCTCCACAGCTCCTCGGTCCAGCTGTCCACTTCGAGTACGTCCCGCCCAGTGGTCCACCTCCAGGTACCGTCCTGCTCCGCATGCCTCCACCTCGATCAACGCTGCTCGTCGTCTGCAACCAACACCACGAAGTGCGGGCATAGCTCGTGCAGGTGTGAGTATAATCTACTCAGTAGGGACCCTGAGACCCCCGAAGGTCTCCCGAAATCCACAAAGGATAATCCTCAAAGGAAAGATACAATCACGAAGTAACAACCGACACTGCTTAGGTATATGCCCATACATATACCAAAGTCATCAATTCCATTCGGCTCCAACGTCCGAGCCCAAGCACAGCCCAGTCCACACAGGAAAGCAATACGTATACCCACACAGGATTGCACAACACAATCCAAAAAGGAGATTAAACAGTAATCCACATAGGATAGCTCAACACAATCCACAAAGGAGAGTAACGGTAAATCCACACAGGATAGCTCAACACAATCCACAAAGGAGAGTAACACAGGATTCAGCTTACACAGGTATAAATCATCGAAAACATGAAAGAGATGATCAGACATTGATACTGAATCATATATGATGGGACCCACATAGGATACAAGACCAAACGTCTTCATTGTTTCGTTTATGCTGGGACCCACATAGGATACAAGACCAGTACTGAATCATCGAAGCTGGGACCCACATAGGATACAAGACCAGCACAGCTAGGACCCACATAGGATAGAAGACCAGCTGTCTTCATTGATTCATCAATTCTGGGACCAACATAGGATACAAGACCAGTATTGAATCATCTAAGGTGAGACCCACATAGGATACAAGACCATCTGTCTTCATTGATTCATCTATACTGGGACCCGCATAGGATACAAGAACAGTATTGAATCATCTATGCTGGGACCCACATAGGATACAAGACCAGCACGGCTGGGACCCACATAGGATACAAGACCAGCACACTTCATCGTCGCAGTCCACTGAGATTCTCTGCACAGTCGTCGTCGTCGAAGTCGCAGCCAGCTCTAGGGTTCCCGCACACAACAAGCTCGATCGGGAGGGTCCGCTCCAGGAGACGAAAGGCTGATACATCAACTATCTCATAGCCCGAAGATGATGTATCCAAAAGTTCTGTGTCGTCAACAGGAACTCAACGCAATAGACGGCGTGTCAATCAGACGCCCAGTCTGAGAGATATTGGCCTTTTCGTCCTAGGGGCCCGGTTGGGTTTTAAGGAAAAACCAACCCGACCGTACTCCACGTGCGTCCAAACCTCGGTCGAAGTGAGTCAAAAGATCCGTCTAACTTAGAGGAATTCAACAAAGCTGACGACACGTCAATCGGACGTCCGTAGCTCAAGATATGAGCGTTTCCGCTCCGAAGGCCCGGTTGGTTTCGTGTACGAACCAACCCGGCCGAACTCAAAGTATTATGAAACCTTGAGTGAGATATACCGAAACGACCGTGTCGATCCAAGGATCTTGTTTCCACTGACGATGCGTCGTTCGGAGGCCCGTAGCTCACGTTACAGTCATTTGACCGAAAACGGTCCGAAGACGGGGGGTCCGGGCCCGGGCCGACCCGGCCCGACCCCCACCCAGGGTCGGCCGAACCGGGTCGCCCCGACCCGGTCCAACCCGGCCGAACCAGGTTCGGTCCGGCCGGGGCGCAGCTCGGCCGGTCGGACCGGCCTGGCTCGGCTCTGCCGAGCGGCCGGGCAGCCCGGGTGCCGCGGGGCGCCGCCCCCGTGGTTTGGAGGTGCCGCGACCCTCGAAGGGTCGTGCTGTCAAGCGGACGTGGATTCTTCCGCGTACCGTGTGGGCGAGCTGGACCTGCGCGGCCGCGGGTCCGCTGGCCGCCGCCGTCATGGCTTCAGCCGCGACGTCCTGTCCGGCGGCGCGCCGGGGAGCCGCCGCCTCCGGCAGCCGGCGCCGCCGGCCGCTTCCGCGGGCCACCGAAGTCGCTCTGGTGGTCTGTTTTCCTTCCCGTCTGCGCCGTTGTTCCTCCCGGGTTCCGTTCTTCACTGCGGGATCAACAAACCGCCCTTGCGTCACGTTTTTCCGTCGCCCTCCAAATCCGCACAACCACGAAGAACGTCAGAGGGTTGTCGGGCCGTGTTGGTTTGGCCCGCACCCTCCGCATTAGATAAAAACAACGAGAGAAATTTTTCAACACATGAAACAACAATTTTAATAAATTAAAATTTTTCATTTGAATCCGGTTCTTAAATCATAAAGAAACGTTCACGGGAATAAGGGAATTTCCAAAATAAAATCCCTACCTCGTCAATTCGTCGCTCGCGGGTTCTTCGCGGAATTGGGGATCGTCGCGTCGTCGCGGGATCCGGCGTCGCGTCGTCTTGGAAGGGGGTCGCGTCGACGAACTCCGAGGTTCAAGAACAAAAAGATTTAATTAATAATAATTAAATATTTCTTGAGTTAAAAACCACAAGGAAAAATTAAAATAAATCTGAAACCCTCACCTCAACGGATGATCGAAGGTTCTTGTTGCGGATTAAGGAACATCGCCGAAGAACGTCGCGGGACAGGAAACGTCGGCGTCGCGGCACATGGCGTCACATCGTCGATTTCCGCGGGTTCGTCATTCTTCGTCGGAGGCCGGCGTTCTTTGCGTTTTTCGCATTCTTCGTGCTCTTCGCTTTCTTCGCGTTCTTCGTGTTCCTCGCGTTCTTTGCGAAGGAGGATGAAGGCTCAAAAACTCTGTCAAAACCTTTCAACGTGTAATCCTCCAAATGTTGGTATTGGTCTTATTTTATTATTACGCCAACAAATGAAAAGTGGTAAGTAACGACCCATTTAATTCATAGAATTAAATTAACGAAAGAAACTGCCCATTTAATTTACAAACAAAACTGCCCAATTAAATGGTGCGTTAAGAAATTAAGAAAACGCGTTAGTTGACTTTCATAATGACGGGTTTTCATGGGTGCGTTACTTAGCGGAAAAGAAACAGTGGGGCTCGTGTGGGTCCCACCTCACAAATATCCTACCAAGAGGGTAGGATATTTCTGGATATCATCCTATCTGGATCAACTCAGCTTATGCCACTTTTAAGTGACCTCAAGTGGCTTCCAAGTGGCTTAAGTGAAATGAAATAAAATAAATTTTGTTGTATAATTATTTTATTTCTTAACTTTAAGCCCGAAAATTAAAAACCACAACCGAGCAATCGCAACTCCGTAAGAGGCATTTCTAAGAAAATACCAGCGCTGCGATTTCATCGGTTCCCTCAGAATTCGATTCCGGGCACCGGTTCAAAAGTTAGAAAAAATCCGCTCGTCTGTTTACTGAACGTACCCGAGCCAAACTTCGGAAAATGATTCTGGGAACACCAGGCCACGGAATCAGGTGCCGTCAGAGACTACACTCTTGTAAAATTCCAAAGAAAATTAAGAAAAAAAATTTCTTGAAATTTACGGGTCTTTAAAACACAAACCCAATTCATTAACATTATCATTCCATCCTCATAAATCATAAACTCATTAACATTAATAACATTCATTTTCATTTCTTCTACTTTAATATACACCTCCCAAATCAATGTTAGGATAGTGGGGCTAGCATTCTATTAGAGAAATATAATATTTCTACCCATCCTTATAAATTTATATATATTTCCTTTTAATATCCAAAAAAATTTTATATTTTGTTATCCTTGTCATCGATAATCTACCATGACCATAAGACTCAAAGCATCATCCACCTTGTTCTCTTTCCAAGGGTGGTAATGTATT